>CM024520.1:11285403-12575595 GCA_014182375.1 Eucalyptus virginea
AATTAAAAATGACCTCTTATATTCCTAATTTCATTAGAAACTTAATTTCAGTTTCAATATTTGTACATTTAGATTACTCTTTTAACTTTTCAAATTCAAACTTTAGTTTATCGTTTAAATCTAAAATTGTTGGGAGTAGTACTTTGTCTAATGATCATTTTAGAATTAATTTATAAGACAATGTCTATTATAATGCGATGCATGTTCATGATAATACTGGTACAAAATAATGTGTTGTGAATGAAGATTCTTCTATATTGCGGCACCAAGATTGGGACATATCTCTATAGATAGAATTAAACGATTGGTAAATGATGGAGTGTTTAATACTTTAGATTTTACTGATTATGATAGTTGTATGAATTGTATAAAGAGAAAGAAGACTACCAAAATGAAGAAAGGTGTCAAAAGGAGTATAGCAATATTAGAAATCATATATACAGATATTTATAGTCTAGATATGGACTTGTATAGTCAGAAATACTTCATCTCTTTCATAAATGATTATTCTTGTTACATGTATCTCTACTTGATTCATAATAAGTATAAACCGTTAAATGTTTTTATGGTATTTAAGGTGGAAATAGAGAAAGAATGCTATAACAAATTAAGATTATGAAATTAGATATGGGTGGAGAATTCTATGGTAGAGACACTGAAGATAGATAAGCGTTTGATTCATTTGCAAAGTATTTTCAAGAGTATGGGATAGTTGCCCAATATACCATGCCCGGTTCTCCGGATCAAAACGGTGTAGCGGAAAGAAGAACCGAATTTTATTAGACATGGTGCAGAATATACTTAATGGTCTCAAACTTCCTAAGTTCTTGTGAACTGAAGCACTTAAGATAGCAATATACATATTAAATTGAGTTTCGACCAAGGTTGTCCCAAAAACACCTTTTGAGATGTTTAAAGGTTAGAAACTGAGTTTGTGACATGTACACATTTAGGGATGCCCGTCTAAAGTGAAAGTATATAATTTATAAGAAAAGAAGTTGGACCCAGGACTATAAGTGGATATTTCATTGGATATGATAAAAGGTCTAAGGGATACATGTTTTACTGTCCATCTCACACCACTAGGATTGTAGAATCTAAAAGTGCTAAGTTTCTTGAAAATAACTTGATTAGTGAAAGCAATCAATTGAAGGAATTTGTTTAT
Organism: Eucalyptus virginea; assembly: GCA_014182375.1. Lineage (NCBI taxonomy): Eukaryota > Viridiplantae > Streptophyta > Magnoliopsida > Myrtales > Myrtaceae > Eucalyptus > Eucalyptus virginea. The sequence goes on from CM024520.1 coordinate 11,286,569, forward strand.
AAAAAAGATCATTCAGATACTCAACCTTCCACCTCAAGTATAAGATTGGTTATTGCTCATAACACCCTTTCAGTTCAACTGGCTATTAAACAACTAATCATTGAAGTTTCACAACTTGCTAATATTGATCTAGTAGATCTAGTTGTTCAGCAATTACCAGAATCTATTGAACAACCAGTTGAAGAACACGCTCATCAAAAGAATGTTGATGCAACATTAAGAAGATCTAGTAAAATGAGAAAATCAACAATTCCTAGTGATAATATTGTGTATTTACAAAAATCTGACTATAATATTGGAACTGAGAATGATTTTAAAACGTTTTCACAAGTCATGAATAGTGATAAATCCAATTTGTGGTACAATACCATGAAGGAAAAGATGAGTTCTTTGACATCTAACGAAGTCTAAGATTTGGTTGAGTTGCCTAATAGTGCGAAGGCCATTGGTTGTAAATGGATAGTCAAAACTAAGAAAGATTCATTGGGTAACATTGAGAGATATAAAACTAGACTTGTTACCAAAAGATTTACTCAAAAAGAATGAATCAATTACAAGAAAACATTTTCTCCTTGTATCTAAGAAAGATTCTTTTCATATTGTTTTGGCATTGGTTGCCCATTTTGATGTGGAATTACATCAAATGGATATGAAAACAATGTTCCTCAATGAGGAACTAGAGGAAACTTGAAGGATTCTCTTTTTATGAAAGGAAAGCATTTAGTGTACAAGTTCAAGAAATCTTTATATGACTTAAAACAAACATCCTACCAATAGTACTTAAGGTTACATGATGTTATCTCTTTATTCAATTTTGTAGAAAATGTCATGAATCAATGTATATACCAAAAGGTCAGTGGAAGCGAAATTTGTTTCCTTCTACTATATGTGGATGATATTCTACTTGTAACTAATGATAAATGGTTGTAATATAGGTGAAACAATTTCTCTCTAAGAGTTTTGACATGAAGGATATATGTGAGGCATCTTATGTCATTGGCATTAAGATCCATAAAGATATATCTCAAGAAATTTTAGGCCTATATCAATAAGGTTTTAGAGAGATTTCACATAAAAGATTGATCACTAAGTATAGTGCTTGGCAGGTTTAATTTGAACTAGTGCCCAAAGAATGAGATATAAAAGGAACAAATGAATAACATTCTATATGCTTTTGCTTTGATGTATCTCAGGTTTGCACTCAACTTGACATCGCTTTTTCTATGGGAATGTTGGAAAGATATCAAAGTAATTCAAGTATGGATCACTGAAAAGTTGCAAAAAAAAAAAAAAAGTGATGAGATACCTTCAAGGTACCAAAAGCTACATGTTTATGTATAGACAAACTGACAACTTGGAAGTAATTAGGTATTCGGATGTAGACTTTGCGGGTTGTGTTGATTTTCGAAAATCAACATCTGAATACATTTTTACATTAGTTTACCAAGCCGTGTCATGGAGAAGTGTGAAGCAGACTTTGATTGCTACTTCCACTATGCAGGTTAAGTTCGTTTATTATTTTGAGGCTACCTCGCATGGTGTTTAGTTGAAGAGTTTCATTTCCGAGTTTAGAATTGTTTATTCTATTTCTAAGCTATTAAGAATATATTGTGACAATACAGTTTCTATTTTTATGACTAAAAATGCCAAAAGTGGCAATTGAAGTATGTCACGACCCAACTCCATCTCCAGGGTCACAAACGACAGGTGTTATTTTCGCGATGTCCAAACTCGTTACCATCCCAATTCTTTTTATCTTGTTATCATACACATGTGGAAACATGAATAAATAACTCCCCGGACAAACAACAGCTGGAGGACCGGGACACACATCACATAGAACACACTGATTTATAATATGACAGTACTTTTACAAGTCCTTTCTCTACGGCTCTCTTTTCTTTTTATATCACAATACAAGCTTTCCATATAGGCCAAGGGAAATCCTATTGCCTCTAACACGATTGCAGTTTCCAAAACTAGCGTAAGACTTCCATGCCTACAAGACTGAAAGGTAAAGGAGTGAGTTTTTGGGAACTCAGTAAGTAAAATTCCTAGTTCTCTACTAGTAAAGCATCTCATCATCAAAGCCTAGCAAGTACAGCACTCGCAAACAGTGTCAATGGCAAGTCAATTACAAATCATATGTCATGCTTTATCTAAACACATGCCATCCATGCCAAAACTACCATTAGCTTATCAATTAACATATCAATATAGCATGCTCATGCATAATCGGCATTCATGCAAATTCATTTAGCGTCATCCTAGCTCGACTAAGCCCTCCCAGCTCTAGGTTTCCTAGCTTGACCAGGGCATCTCAGCTCAACTGAGGCTTCTTGGGGCTAGCTTCCCAAGTCTTCCAGGTTCAAGACCCAGGCATCCTGTGTGGCATCCCAAAATTAAAAGTCAAGCCATAAAGTGTGTTAAAGTCTCTAATTATGTGATAAAAATTTCCCATGGCTTATGCTTTAGCCATTAGTCTTTTTAAGATTAGATGATTTGTGCATATGTTTGTGAGAATTTAAATTTGATAGATTAATGATAATAATTTATGCTTGGCCATGCACTTTATAAATTAAATTTCAATAAACAAAATGTCACAAGACTTTCGCTATGTTGAAAATTAAAATTTAAAAATATTTTTAGAAGAAATTCAAAAAAAAAAAAAAAAAAAAAAAAAGAGGGAAAAGTTAATTTTTGGATTGGGCCTTAGGCCCATTGGCCTAAGCTTTTAATGGGCCAAGTTGGCCGGCCCAATGGAGGCCCAAGAGGGAGTGGTCGACCGGCCACAAAGGAGGCCCAAGCCCAAGCCCAAAAAGCCCAAAAGCCCAAGCCCTTGCATGTGTGGTGACAAGTGGCACAAAGGGAAATGCCATGCATTGGCTAATTTGAAGGCAAGTAATGATGAGGACTAGGGGGATAAAAGGGAAGAGAGAGAGAAGGGTGGCTGGTTTTACCTCATTCGCCTAGAGAGAGAGAGAGAGAGAGAGAGAGAGAGAGAGTTTGTGCGAGAGAGAGGGAGAGTGGCCGAGAGAGAGAGGAAGAGGAGCTGCCGTCCATCCGCCGTGTGCCGCCGTGCTCGCCGCCTTACGCCGTCGACCAACCGGTCTAGAGGCAAGTGGGAGTCCTCTAGCTGCTCTTGCATGTGTGTATGTTGCTTGCATGTTGAATTTTTGGGTGTTTAGGTGAGAAAAACCGAAGCATGGATGGTTTATCCTTGAATGATATGGCTGTTTTGCTCGAACAGTGTGAGTCAGAATGTTGTGTGAGCTTGCATGCGTGTTTAGAGTCCGATTTTGGCTTTTATTTCTTCACAAAAGTTGTAGCTAACATCTTGAAATACAACATACTAAAATTTCATGGAAAATGATGGAGATTTGAGGGGTTAAAGTCTCATCTTACGGAGACCCCAGATCTGGAAAGATTTTACTGACTTCTTGTTGGATTTGTGGTTGCATGTTGGTTTTTGCTAAGAATATCTCTTCAATTTCTTCATGAAAGTTGTAGGGGATATCTTAAAATACAACATACTCAAATTTGAAGTGAAATGAACAAGTATAGCCTAGTAAATCGACTAGATCTTGAAGACGGTAATTCTGGAGGTGTATTTCGGGACACCCGAGAATTCATGGACTTAAAAGATGACTATAATCTGGTTATTTGACTTTGATATCTTCATGAAACTTGTAGAGGACATCTTGATGTATAACATATCCAAATTTCAGAGGAAACGAAAGAGAATAGGTAGGTGAAATCTCAGTATTTCGGAGAAGCATGCACTGGACGATGCGGTAATGGATCCAGAAGCTTCGTGAGACTGTATAAAATAATATAAAAAGAATCTGGCTTGGAAGTCTCATGAAAGTTGTACAAAAATGTCTTGGCTATAACTCAGTAAAATTTTGTAATTTTTGGAGGCCGTATGGATATTTTAATCGAATTTCTTCGGAAAACGTGCATTCTGGTTTCATCCGAAAATCATGTGATGTTTTGTGAAAATTGTGAGATTTTGTAAAATTCTTTTTGGCCATGAATTTTGCATGTAATTATCATCCTATTAGCTTGTTTGATAATTGCTTTAATTTTTATAAATTTGGGAATTTATAGATATTAAATTTAATATTCGTGAAAATGACAAAAATTGGAATTTAAATAAATGAAAAATGGATTATTTTATTGGCCATAAATTCTATTAAATTTATTATACCATGTTACATGTATGATGAGGTCTTGGTGTATGCATGACATTGATTTGAGATGCATGTGTGAATTTCATGCCAAGTATGATTTGTTTGATGTCATGTCATATGCCATGCTAAATTAAGATTGAAATCAGAAAACATGGAATGATGGTAAATGAGGAGGTGGTTGTGGTGGAGGATAATGCCCGGAATGTATAGAGATGCATTGCTGGATGGCCTTGGGAGATTCAGGATGCCCGGAACGTGGGGGTGCCGGAAGCCCTGTCGGAGGTTTCTGCCCGAGGGGAATGCCTCGCGATGCCAGGATTTGGGGTGCGGGATGCCCGGCCAGGGAGTGTAAATGCCGGAAGCCCTGTCGGAGGTCTTTGCCAGAAGGGAATGCCTCGTGATGCTAGTTGAGATGCAAGATGCCCGGAATGTGGGGGGCCGGATGCCCGGTGGCCTAGAATGGCTGAATGCCGGAAGCCTCGGAGGTCTTTGCTCGAGGGGATGATGAAATAAATGATCTGAGAAATGGGTGATGTGGTGATCAAATTGAAAGTTAAAAGTGGAAATTAAACCCATGGCATGATGATATGCATGGTGATGATGATGATGATATGCATGATGATGATGATATATGATATGCATGATGATATGCATGGTGATGATGATGATGATATATGATATGCATGATGATATGCATGGTGATGATGATGATGATATATGATATGCATGATGATATGCATGATGATGATATACGATATGGCATGATGATATGCATGGTGATGATGATGATGATGATGATATGCATAATGATAATATGCATGATGATGATGTCATAATGATAATGACATGTATATGATATGATGATGCCATGATGATGATGACATGTGTGATGTGATGATGTCATGATGACGATGACATGTATATGATTATGAGATCGATGCATGATAGTATGCGCATGGCTTCAAGGTAAGTAACGCCTACAATGCATGTATAATATGCATGATGCATTGAGTGGTTGTTGGATTTCTTTACCTGCTGAGTGATTGTACTCACCCATTTTGGGGACCAACATTTCAGATTAGCAGTATGCCGCTTCCTGCCGTCGCGCGGGGTGCATTTTACGGTTTACCATCCGACGTCGAGGTAGAGTGCGAGGAGTTCAGCTGTCCTTCTGTGCCTGGACTCACCTACATACGTGTGCGCTGTTTTATCATGTACGACATAGGCCTGGCTGGGGGCCCGGTCGTCCAAGAGTTTGTCTCCATCCACGTTCGCCGCGATGGGGTGATGAGAGGAATGCTGCCACCGCCACCGCCTGACGCACCGGATTGGGTGTGAGGCCCGTGCGTGACGAGTAGGGGCTGCTGTTTTTGGGGATAGTTAGCCGACGCTTATGATGGGGTTGTGCACGTGTGATGTAGAGGGTCGAGGGTTCTTTTTGAGGTTTTAGGCTGGACATGGCTGAGTCCTAGCTTTTCCGTTTGATGTATCGACCCAAAAGAAGTCTCATCTTAAAAATATATGTAAATAAAGTGTCGTAGCTTGTCTATAAAATCATGGTAATTAGTGGTGTGTATTTGTATCATGGTTGGTAGGGGGAGAGATGGTGATATTTTGCTTCCGCTAATGAGTCGCGCTGAGACCGCTTTTCTTTAAAAAAAAAAATGTATCTATGAATTATGACACCTCTTATAAATGATAAAAAGGTAATTAGATGTAACATCGGTGCTTGTGGCGACCTTCGAAGGGTTCGGGGTGCTACATCCTGGCTCAACAAAGGCATCTCAGATTCAATGAACGAGACATCACCACCAACACTGTGTGACGACGGGCACTTTTTCCTCTTTAAATGCATGCATAAATGCATCATACAAGCTAGTTCTCATCTCTTCTCTTAGCTGATGCATGCATGGCCTGAAGGTGTGCTCATTCATTCGTGTGTATCATAAATTTCTTATACTTGACCAGCAAATATGTCGAGAACGACCTTTGATCCATAACTCGAATCAATCACTTAGCACCAACCCCGCATCGGACAAGGCTCGGAAACGATACGCCTCAATATCGATTCAAGACCTTGAGGCTTGGGTACACCTCTCTTTAGTGACAATCCCAAGCTTGAGGGATGTCGGCTCCAACTCAATGTGAATACAGATGTATCGAGAATGATTCTCGGCTCACGGTTTGATTCAATGCCAAGTGCAAATTCCCTACGTCCATTTGAACTATGGAAATCGACATGCCTTGGTGCCTTACCAAGACCTCATGGATTTGAGCGATCCCCGTACCGATCAAGGCATAAGATCAACACACCTCAATGTCGATTTAAGACCTTGTGGCCTTGGGCGATCCTCGCTCCAAGCGAGACTTGAACTCGGCATCCTATTTATGCCAAAACCAATGCCTTATGGTTTGCGGTGACCTTGCCTTGCAATGAACCTAATCCGAACGAATCTTGGCTCCATTCCGAACATGAACAACTCAAGCACATGTTCAAGCACAAACATGAGCAAAACCATACAAAAGATCCAATATCCTACCCACGGCTTGACGGGTGAGCACCTAACTAACTCGACAATGGAGACTATCACCCTAGAGGAGACATAGGGATCTTACTTACTTGGATGAACCCGAAACTAGGATGTGAGCTATAAAGATTGGGCGGCTTGACTTAGAGGCTGAAAGAGAAGAGAGAGAGAGAGAGAGAGAGAGAGAGAGAGAGAGGGCATGAGGAAGGGGCATTCAAGGAGATGGCAGGAGGAGAAAATGGGAGCAAAGTGAGGAAAATGGAGTGAGCTCCTCCTTTTTATAGCCCTTGGGGCCATCATTACCGAACCAAGCGGTTCTCTCCAATGTTTCCAAGTGTCCCGCCTAAATTCCTTGGGTGGCAAGGCTATGGGTCCAATAATTACAGCCTAAGTCATGAGTTGGGAAGCTAAAAGGCCTTACTTGGCAAATCTAGTTCCTAGGCATCATCAACGACGGCCCGCTTTTCACTCTCCCATACGTCCACCAACACCCTGCATTCAATGAGCATTTAATGAAGCCTAATGATGATAGTGCCGACTCGGGGGTTCTAGAATATTTGGCCATAATGAGGGCTCATGGAGCGCATTCCAATTGGTCCACATATACATCACCTTTTTCTAGAATATCTGAATCATGACTTTTGACTTTTTCAAGGGACAACTCACCCCTTCATTTAATGAGAGAATTCTACAACTTTCCCTATTTTGTCCTTTTCTCCATTAGGATGGCCGTCGATAAAATTCTATCATTCTAGTTCGTTCCAAGGCTAGAGAATGGATCATTAGGTACACCTCGAAAAATCGAATCATGCACACCCATGATTTAGCCCTTACCATATTCGCCTAAACCGTTCCTTTGGATAGTCGGTCAACCAATAGGGTCGGTTGTCCTTTAATTGGTTCGAGAACTATTCTAAGGCTACCCATGGCCTAGCACAAATCCAAAGCACTCATGGACCTTAGAATAAGTGACAGAATAACCAAGTCTATCCCTGGGCTCATTCCGGTCAACACCTAATCCACTAGTAGGGTTCATGGTCGGTGCATTACCAATCCATGATCGGACATTACCAATTCAAAATTCTGTTCCGATCACTATAAATTAAATATGGAATTATGCATTTTTGGTTGGAAGGAAATTACATTTGGTCAATTCGAATCGTCCGTGTATCGGTGCATAATCGAGCGGAATCACCCACGACTAGAAACTACAACCGGTTGGATCGACCCATGACCATCCACTGATCCAAAATCATCTCGTGACTAGTTCTCGTGATCAAAAAGTCATCTTATGAGCTAGTGATCCTATCCCTTTGGTATGGTCAGTAGAAATTCACGGATTACACCTCGACCAATTCATGATCGGTCGGTCGGTCGGTCGTGACCGATCTATGATTCCTTGCCAATCAAATCGATCGATCCATGACCAATGGCCCATGATCAATCCTTTTAGGACCTTATGGCCGATCCTCATGAGGTTGGAATCGAGGATGTTACAAAGTAAGTATCAAGTATCAAGCCATAAGGGAACGTCTTTAAGAGAATAAAACAGTTATAGAATACATTAACACTAAATTGATGATAATTGATCCATTAACTAAATGCATGCCACTAATGAAATATAAGGATCATGTAACTAGTATGGGAATAGGTTCGATTATGTGATTTGTCATCATATGAACGATTTTTGTTATATGATGTCACATATAAGCTAACATTAAAGAAACCAGATGCATTGTGATACATAGAAGATATTATTTTCTCTTAGAGGACATGTCGCCATGATTCATGCATTTTGTTTCTTTTAGTATAAAGTTTTCATGGATTTGGTTGGATAATCAGCATGATGAAAATGTTGGGATTAAGTGGGAAAATGTTATATCAATGTTATATATATAATATGATCCGAAATTTTTTGGAATATAGTTTTTGAAATAAAAACTTATCCATGGGTTTGACCCACATTTTCTCTTTTTAAGTGACTTTTTTTTATATGCGATTTTTTCACGCTTCTTACTTTTTTGTGACAACCACCCATTTGGTAATCACCTTGATGGGAGACGGTTTATAAAAGGAATGATCATTCATTTCGTAAGGGTAATCACAAAATCTAACGCAAACCCTCACATTCAAAAATATAACATTAGTACGCGAGGGGATTGGGTTAGTAGAGTATGCCTATAATTCTGCCAAATCTCCATGAATATCCGACGAACACAAATTTAAACAATAGCTAGAGGTCAGTTTTATTTTTTATCCTATTTCCAGCATATGATTCTAATCAATTATTAAATTTTGTTCTTCAAAGCGTAATTAGAATCGCTAGTTTATGTCTAACATATATGGCAATTGTATCCTATTCCATATTTGGAAAAATTTTGGCTTTTTTTTTTTTTTATAATGAAGTTGCCTTTACGATGGAAAAAAAAATTCAAATTTTGAATTAGTCCTTTGGACTTATAGCTATTTATAATTAGCAATCCAATTTGTTGCCTTATTTGTTTCTTTTGATTAACAAAAAGAGAAAAGCAAAGCTTTTTACGTAATGGTTAATATTTTGACCAAAAAAAGAGTTAATGGTTAAGATGATAAGACTAGTCTTCAACCCAATTAAAAAAAGAAAAGAAAAGATAGTAAAGACTTTATCAAGGAATTAAATAGTTTTAGACAAAATAGATAGTAAAGACTTTATCAGAGCTAATTAGTTACATCCTACCTAATGCCTCACCATTTAGTCCTCTTCTTTTTATGATAAAGAAATTCATCTCAATTTATCAACAACGGAAGTTCGGCCGGCATCCTGCCTATTACACGATGCCTATAGAACATTGGGGAAGGAATTGAGTCATTGAAGAACATGGAAGCACCATTAATTGGTTAACCATAATAGGAGTGGAAGCAGAAGGAGCAATAATGCTACCAGTAACCTTGGGCCGAGCATCAAAGCGTGCAATTGTGACAATAAAATTCGTTAACACTTAAATTTTTCGTCTCAATAGTCTCATTCACATTATAGAAATTTGGAAATTGTATGCGCTCATAATGTTAGAATTCATCCTCTATCTAGAAAAAATATATGTTTTTAATTCATATTCCATATTAGAATTTTTCAATGCAGTTTCTTTTATTTAAAAATTAGAGACGTCATAGAGTTATGATCAATAACCCTCCATATAGAAAGATTAGTCAAAGTGGTAGGAGCTCTTAAATCCTTCTCTTCAATTCGTAATTGGAGCTTTCTCTTTTTTGTCTTCGTTAAAAAAAATATTCATTCATTTCCACGGATAAGTAATCATGTACCGAGCCTCGAACAAACTAACCAATACCTAGCCAAGGCCGATTTTGGGACCTAAAAGGCACTGCCACGGGCTTTTCTTTCTTTCGTCAATAAAAACATCATTCATTATGCATTAGGAAATTTGCCATGCCCATGGAGGTTTAGCCCGGCCCAAGACAAAAGTTACTTTCCATGTGCGAGGCTTGGCAAAGGAGATTTCGTGCATGCCGAAAGGGAGAGTTGGTGAGTGGATTTTTTAGGAAACCAAAAGATAGAAAGAAGCAAGTCGGGCCGTGAATGAAGGGATAAAGGATAGAAAAAGATTTGCTAGGGGGCTTCATTTTGGAGATATAATTTGTGCAACTAATTTGATTGAAAATATGTGAATCAGTCTAAGGCTTGGATTGATATCAATTAGTGATTCAAAATGATTTTGTATATTTGTATTTTCCTTTTATTGTTTACACCTTTGTAATATAAATACATAACAAATCATTGTGAATACAAAGAAATTCTTCAAATTCTTTTTCTTCTTCACTTCATGTCAATAGTATTAAAGCAATCATTCCTGGCCTAGCTTCCATGAAAAACTTTTTTTGAATTTCCTGCAGTTATTTATTCTCTCATTTGTTGTTGTAAGCCTAGCTCTACAAAGCAAATCAATGCTCAAGAAGGAATTCACACATATCTTCACCAATGATGGCATGACCAAGAACAAAGACGTAATTGAAAGGGCTAGTGAACACACCTAGAGGGGGAGTGAATAGGTGTAAATAAAAAATTTTCATAGGACTTAATGAAAGTAATTTGCTTTTAGAAGATGTTAGACAATAAGCGTATTTCAACTTTAAGCAAATAGACAATCAGTAAATAAAAGTAAGAAGTTCAGGGATAAGAGAAAATGAACATAGAGTTTATAGTGGTTCGGCTTAGACCAAGCCTACGTCCACTCTCCTCGCTGACAGCCTATTGGCTGGATTCCACTAAAGATCAAAAGAGATGTTACAGCTTGTGATCTCCACTATCACAGTGACGAGTCTCTATCGAACTCTCACATAGTCTCACTAAGAATTTCTCTCTTTTGTATACAATGTTTAGCTCGATGTATGAAAAAGCAAGAGACTAGAAAGCTTTAGACTTTGGAATTCTCTTTCAAGCACCATATCAAACAACCAAAGAGTCAATCTTTAAATACTCCTTCATGCCTTCTCGACCGTTGGCACTTTCCAAAGGAATTCTTCCAATCTACCCGTTGGACAGAATCAATTAAGGTGATCTCGAGTCGTTAGATAATTTGTGGTGAAAGTCCGTAAATCCTGTTCGCCCATACAAACTAGGATCTTGAGTTTCCATAAGTAGAACTTTCCAAGTTTAGCTCGCCTTTCAAAGATCTTCATATCGGAGTAGTTTCCAATAAGAATAATCAATCAACTAGATGTGAAATCTAGCTATAAGATCTTCCAATAACCATATGATTCGAAACTTTGAAGATAATCTTGCATCTGGATAATAATCCTGCATTTGGATAAGTCTTCATACTTTAGTCTGGAACTGTCAGTGAGGATAGACTTTGAGATTAAAATCCGGTGGTCTGTCGGCCTTCAGACTTTGACGATAAAGTCTTGAGATCTTCCGATATAGACTTGGAAATGTTTTGTCAACTTCAAAACAATAAAGGAGTTTTCTCTAACAGTAATTACTGGAGAAAAACCTTCAGTGGAAGAGAATTCAAATTCACCTCAAAACCAAGCCTCAGATCAAATTGATCCAACTGAAGATAAGCAATCCTCTACTCAACGTTCAACTGATCCTGCTATTTCTCTCGTCCATATTCCCAGCTCAATTTAGTGGCCATCAGTCCACTGGTTTCCAGTTCAAGCCCCATGGGTTGTTAAGCTAAACAATCATGGGCCTAGTACAGTTCACCTAGAGAGGAAACAGCTCCAAATATTGGAGCATAGCCCAATGAAGGTGGATTAACTCCTTCCAACATCAGGGCCAACCTAGGTGCTTGGATGGAACCGAGTCTTACACTCGAATTCATTCCACCAAGTCCCGGGACAAATTCCTCCTTAATGTTGGGATCTAGCTTCATGCAACTCATTAACATACAACTCATCGAAGCAGAAAATTATAGCACCCGGGGTTGGGATTTCCATCGAGCCCTTATCACAAAGGAAAAAGATGGATTCCTCAACGAATCCATGCCTTTCTTGACTGATGATCAATTGTGACGTCACTAGCGCAAATGCAATTGGCTCATCCGCACATGGACTGGGAATTGTTTGACTCCTAAGGTCGTGGCCAGACTCTTGCCAATCAAAGACCCAAGGACAATCTAGGACAACGTTTGTAAGATGTGCAACAAGTTAGACCGAACAAAAAAGTTTTCCCTAACACAGGAATTCAGTGAACTAAATGACAATCATGGCTTGTTTTAACAAGCTCTCGTCACTTTGGAACGTCACTTTGGAACGATCTGAAAGCAGCTAAGGAGAAACTCGAGGGATCATAGCCAACCTTAAAACAGTATAGATTTACTAAGGGAAAGGAGAAAGCCACTCATTTTCTTTTGATTTTGAATGAGACAAACTTGACATTTTGGTCCCAAATCCTGGCAATGGAACTGGCGTCAGTGCTTAGCTAGATTTTACTAGCTTGTCGTTCAAAGAGAAAGCCAATGTTTGGCCTTGACGGAATATAATAAGGTTAGGGAGTCCATCCTTGTTACGGCTTAGGCGAAAAACCACCAAAGATGAAGCAAATTGGGGGAAGAATTTAGGAAGGTTGTGGCGTATGTCCTAGGGTTCGTTGAAGAGTAAGAAAGGATGCGAACGGACGGTTCAAATTTGTTTTTGATATCCCATGGTCCACGTGTAAAGAATCCAGTGTCCAGATGGAATGCCCCTTACAAAACCATATACTGACTTTTAAATCGGTCGGTCCACCTTTCACCATGTCTTATAAGGAAAATGGACAAAATTCCAAAGGCAAAGGTAAATTATTTTGTGATTACTGCAAACGTCTGCATTATACTGTAGATACTTGCGAGAAGTTGCATGGAAAACCAAAAGAAAAAGAGAAGAAAAGGAATTATCAGCTAATTACGTCATGGTGCAAAACATTGATAAAAGAAATTAGTCAATTACTCTAACCAATATCGGCAGCTAATGAAGGCATTGAAGTAGTTTGATATGCTTGACAAGATAGTAAGTTTCTCAGGTACCTCTTACTATTTAATGAATGGTACGAGTCCTAGAAAAGCAATTTCCCCATTCAGGCAACTGTAGAATGGTACAGGTCCTGGAAAAATAATTCTCTTCGTCGAGGCGACCGTAGAATGGTACGGGTCCTTGACAACACCTATTCCTTATTCAGGCGACCGTAGAATGGTACGGGTCCTGGAAAATGAATCCTTGTTTAGGCGACCGTAGAATGGTACGGGTCCTAGACAAAACCTTTCTGCCATACTGGGCGACCGTAGAATGGTACGGGTCCTGGGAAAGCAGTTCCTTACAAAACCTTTCTGCTGTATTGGGCGACCGTAGAATGGTACGGGTCCTGAGAAAGCAGCTCCTTTCTGCCATACTGGGCGATCGTAGAATGGTACGGGTCCTGGGAAAGCAGCATCTTCACAAAGTCATGTTACTATTCTAGGCGACCGTAGAATGGTACGGGTCCTGGACAGGTAACACTCACTACCTCGAATTACTTTATCCTCCTCGAAGGTAAGTTATCCCAGGTAGGTTTATCTATCATTTGCATTAACATTTCCATACATCATATAAATTGCATTAAAAATGGAATTCATGTTCCAACAAAAAATCATTCAATGCATGTGCATAGTCAAAATTTAGGTCTTAATTTGTCTTTGAAGGCAACCTCTTCGAGCTCACCTTCAAAGAGGGGCAGCTGTTGACACATAAATTTTGACGACCCGCTTAGTCATTTATTGTATTAAAAAATTAGGGGTTAAAAATAGTTAATTGCATAGCATATAGTTTTAGGTGCATTTATTTCTTAATTTGCATTTACATTTGGCCGGTGACAAATGGGTTCAAATTGATGCTTCAGAATATTAATTTGGTGAATTGGACTAAGCCCACGAAGGGAGTAAATCGGCCCAAGCCCGTATCCTCGGAAAGATTTTACGGATTGATTTGTGTGAGATTTCAAATTTTGGAAGAATTCTTTTGCAATCCTAAATCGTATCAAAAGCAAATATTGCATTTGGAGAAAGGAATTTTCGTGGATACGGATTTGGAAAAATTAAAACCCTAACCGTGGCCTATAAATAGATTAAATGCGTAGGGTTTGGGGGGAGGCCACACATATCGATACACACGGCCGTACGTAGGGGCGATTTTCGAAAAATGGAGAGAAAAATTTAAGAAGAAAATTGGCATGAAAAAAAAAAAAGGTCTTCGTCCATCCTGGGCAAAGAGAAAAGCGCTTCTCTTTTCTCTCTGACAAAAAAGAAAAAGTCAGCCAAAAGTTTGCAGAGAGGGAGCAGGAAGAGGAGACGTGAGGAGACGTGAGGGGACGTGAGAGGAAAGAAAAAAAATAGAAAAAAGAAGAAAATCGGTCTTCTTCTTCACGAGCTCGCCTCCGCCGTTGCTGCTGGTCTACCCCTTCCGCGCCAGTGCTTGCGCCGACCACCGTTGATCGAACCCCCCGAAGCCCACTCGCTGTTGCGCCACCGCAAGCACCGTCGCTGCGCCTTGCCGCCGACGCAGCAACCCCTCGACGCCGCTGCTGCGCGCCTCCGACGCCCACCGCCGCACCTCTGCACCCCCGACGCTGCCGCCGGCCCTGTCTCTGTCTAGATCTGCCGCTTCCGCCTCCGCTAGTGACCCACGAGCGCCTACTCCGAAGCAGCTCACCCGTTCGTCGCTCTATTTTCACCGGTAGCCTGAGTTGATCGCCGCGCCTCCGCCTCGCCTGCAACCCGCTGGTTTCGCTGTGCCGCCCCGACGCCACCTCCGCTTCGCCTCCAGCCTGAGCAGACCCGCGAGCTCGCACCGCCGCCCCACCGTTCGAAGCTTGTGACCCGACGACCCGTGATCCACGATCCGCGCTCCGGCTCCGTCAACCCTCGCTGCCCCGCGTCGGACGCGCTGCTCGTCGTGCCCTCGCCGGAGCCCCCGTTGGGATCCTCGTCGGCAACACTCCTCCTCACCGTACCGGCCACCAGCCCCTCCTTCCTTTTTTAGAAAAAAAGAAAAAGCCCAAAAATTAATTTAGGTAAATTTTGTTTTTTTTTCTTTTTTATTATTGTTGATATTTCATATTATTTGCATTTTAGTGTAATTATCCCATTAATGTGAAATTGAAATTCCATGGTATGAAATTACCTTGAAATTAGTGATTGTCAGTTCGATTTTCGAGCTCGAAATCTTATTCGCAATTACTTTAAAAAATTGCCAATCCGATCTCCCGCTCGAGATTCGATTCGTGATTTATGTGAAATTGGCCAACCCGATCTCATGCTCGAGATATGGTTCGTCGATTTGGGAATCAATATGGCTTGATTTGCTGTGGTGTTACTTAAATTAGTTTTCTTTTAAAAAAATCAAAAAAATGTAGTTTTAGGGTTTGCATGCTCATAACAGGTATTTTATTTTGAATTTTCAAAAAAAAAAAAAAAATCAAATCAATTAATTTAGGTTGCTAGTTTTTTTAAAACTTGGATTGCATGTTTAATTATTTGGCAATTATTAATTTCGAAATTTAAAAAACAGGGAAAAAAGGAAAAACATAAAAAAATCATCATGCATAATTCATGTAGAATTAGGGTACATTTTGCACGTCATTGCATATTATGATAGAAATTGCACTTAAGTTAATTTAGATAATTTCTTAATTTACTATAGGTTTAGGTATTTTATTAAATAGATTGCATTTTAGGATTATCTAGGTTAAGATAATATTTTAGTTTAAATTAGGATGTGGCTCAACCTAATTCCTAATATAAATTAAATAGGATCTTAATCTAATTAGGTAATTTTCGTATTTCACCTAATTTCGAATTTCATGAAAAATACAAAAAAATGCCATAGGTTGATTTGGTTTTATTATTTAGGATAAAAATGCATTCTTTTAGGAAAAAGAAAAAATTTCATATGCACGTCATTAGGGTTAGATTCATTGAGATGCATGTCATTTAGTATTTTTGCTAGGCCCATTTATTTAAAATTACATGTCATTGGAATTAGGTCATTTAGTTAATATTGCATTGCATATTGCATGATTTTCATTAATTAAGTGAAAACAAAACAAAAATTGCGTGTTAATTAGAAACCATATCTAGGGTTGTTGATGTGGATTTTAATTTAACATTTGCAGATGCTTTCGTTACTATGAGGTAAGTCCTGCAATTTATTCATTTGCTTTCTTGAGTGTTAAATTGGTGGTTTGCGCACCTGCATGGTCACCTCACATGTTAAGGAATTAAAATCAATTCAAGTTGCTTGCCAAACAATTTTTTCAAAATAAAAGATAAAGGTACCGAAAGAGCGTTAGAGAAATCTAACGTAACCAAGTCCCCGAACTCACAAATCTCTGGTTTGTAGGAATAAAGTAAATCTCCCGTTACTTTATTTGGGTTTCTAATCGACCCACCAAAAAATAGATTAGTGGCGACTCCTGATTGAAAATCATTTGCATGTTAAGAACTTGAACCGAAAGTCACGAATTGGTATGGGCTTGGGAGAGCCCCAGTTAAGTCTAGGCTTAACAATCCATTAGCCAAACCCTAGGTGATTCACACCCGCAAAAAATTGGTCGCGACAAATTTATTTAAAATATTTTTAAAAAATTAATATTAAAAAAATAAAGAAAAAAAGAGGGGGGACAGGGGAGGGGAGAGGCGGCTGAGGGCTAATACGAAGGGGGAGGGTCGGCCGGCCAGGGGCTAGCGACCCCGGCTGACCGGCGGCGAGGGCCATGAGCCCTCACCCAAATCCGGCGAGGGTTAGTAGCCCTCGCCTGGCCAAGCCAAGGGCCACCGCTTGCCGAGGCGACCCCCAGCAAGCGGCGGCCCTTGGCCTAGCCAAGCGAGGGCCGCCAACCCTCGTCGGATCTGGGCGAGGATCGCGAGCCCTCGCCGAATCTGGGCGAGGATCGCGAGCCCTCGCCTAGATCGACCGGGCCAAGGGCCGTCACCCGCCGGGGCGACCCCTAAAGAGCGGCGGCCCTTGGCCTGGCCCGACGAGGGTTGATTACCCTCGCCAAATTAGGGCGAGGGCTGCGAGCCCTCACCATAGATATGGGTGAGGGCATGCGGCCCTCACCGCCGATCGGCCGGGGTCGTCGGCCCCTAGCCAGAGCCCGGTGACCACGGCCGACCCTCCCCCCTCCATCGCCGGCCCTTCCCGACGATAACGGGGAGGCAACGGCAGCGGCTGAGGACTGAGCCCTCAACCACCTCCCCCCTTTTCTTTTCTTTTTTTTCTTAATTTTTTAATTTTTTTAATTTTTTAATATTAAATATTTTTATTTTTAAATATTTTAAATAAATTTAATTAATTAATTAATTAATTTTATATTATTTTTTTACCACATCAACACCAAAACGACGTCGTTTTACACTTGCTTCGCTGGAAAATCGCCACGTCAACATTTTGGCCGGATTGGCACTTAAGTGATCCATTTTACTCGGATTTTGGCACTTAAGTGTCATTTTTGTAACTTTTGGCACTTAAGTATCCCTTTGTGCCAACTTTTGGCATTCTAGGGGTCCCGGTGTCATTTTTTTTCAATTCTAGTAATTATTTCATTTAGGCCATTTCGACTGGCAAACTGATGAGATTGAGTAGTATTTCAAAGGTATATATTTTTGGACCAACTTTCCACGATATTTTGATTTATCAAGTATTTCGTTGAATAAGCATTCATTGTGTAATGCTACTATTAATAATATTATTATTCTTTCCCATCAACGATTGGGCCATAATGCTTTTTTTTTTTTCCATTCCCTCATTGCAAAATATGCCCCTTCGCAAAACAATCACGTGCTCCTTTCCCTCTCAATAAATTACATACCAACAAAAAAAATTTGGTCATCCACGTTGACATTTGGGGTCCCTACCACACTCACATCATGATGGACTATGGTTTTTATCATTGTGGACGATTATTTTTTAGTCACATGGATTTTCCTAATGCAATCAAAAGGCCAAGTCCCTTCTCACCTTAAAAACTTCCTCTCCTTAATCAAAAATAAGCTTGGGACTTTTGTCCAACAAATTCAAACTAACAATGGAAGTGAATTTCTTAATCATGAATGTGCATCTGTCTTCCCTTGCCATGATATTCTCCATGAACGATCTTGTGTTTATGCCCCACAACAAAATGGGATTGTCAAACGCAAACACTATCACCTTTTGGAAGTTGCATGCGCTCTACAATTCCAAGCTTCTATCCGAAAAAGCTTTTGGGGTGGTTGTGTGGTCACGATAGCCTATCTGATTAATCAAATGCCATCTTGGATTCTCAATGGACGAACTCCTTTTAAGCTGCTCTTTGGTAAGAAACTCGAAATTCATCATTTAAGAGTTTTTGGCTGTCTAAGCTATGTTACTTCTGTGGCTCCTTGAGATAAAATGGGTTCCCACGCCCCTCGTTGTATTTTCATGGGTTATCCGACTTCCCATAAAGGTTATTGTGTTTTCGAGCTATCAACCGAAAATTTCTCTGTGAGCAGAGATATCATTTTCCATGAAAACATATTTTCCTTTCAAGATGAAGATGAACTGGTTGAATTTTCCAGGTGCATAGAACATCATCATTCTTTCTTAGCTAAAGAGGATTCATCTCCAGATAAGCATCTATTACTCATTGCACAACGAGTGAATCCAATATTGTATTCAACTGCAGAACATAGTGAAGACAATTCATCTCCTCTTAATTTTCCGAATGAAAACTCCAATCAATTAGTTGAAGGAAGTCTTGTACAACCTTAGACAACATCTTCTAGGGAAGATATTAATGGGACATCTTCCCATGCTATACCTGAAATAGACAATATCTCCAAATCAGCGTCTAGTGCTCATTGCACCTCCAGTGAATCCAATATAGTCTCCGGCTACAAAACATAATGAAGACAATTCATCTCCTTTGAATTTTCTGAATGAAAACTCCAATCAATTAGTTGAAGGAAGTCCCATACAAGCTCAAACAACATCTTTTAGGGAAGATATTAATGGGACATCTTCCCATGCTATACCTAAAACAGACAATATTGAGCAACCTCGATGCTTGGGGCGTGTCACTTGTCCACCAATATGGACCAAAGACTATGTATGTGCCACATCAAATTTTTCAGGTATCCACTATCTTGTATCTTTATATGTTTCATTTAATCAACTATCGTAGGAACATATGTATTACATTAGTCGTATATTTGAGGAGCGAGAACCATCATCCTATGATGAAGCTACAAATGGGTGTACAAGATCAAATATAAGGCAAATTGGCTATTGAAAGATACAAGGCGCATCTTGTGGCCAAAGGCTTTATTCAATGAAAAGGTTTTGATTATTATGAAACCTTCTCCCTAATAGAAAAAGAAATCACCTTTCACTCATTATTATCTATCGTTACATGTAGCGATTAGCAACTCAGTCAAAAGGATATCCACAAAGCTTCTCTCCATGGTGATTCGGATGAGGAAATCTATATGAATCTTTCGCAGAGTTTATGAAGATAGGGGAGTCTAGGGTATATCACCTCCATAAAACCCTTTATGAACTCAAGCAAGCTTCCCATTAGTGGAACGCAAAATTTACTATTGCACTTATGGTTGCAAGTTTCAAACAATCCATGCACGACTATGCATTATTCACATGGATAAAAAGGTGCATCATCCATCTATTTGATGATATATGTTGATGACATACTAATTATGGGATCCGATGAATCTGCTGTCGAGGAACTTCAAAAGTATCTATGTGCTACTTTTCACAGAAAGGATCTAGGTCCTCCCAAATATTTCCTTGGAATTGAGATTGCATGATCAAACGTAAGAATCTCACTTAGCCAACAAAAAATCATTTTAGAGATTATATTAGAAGGAGGTCTATCAGGATGTAAGCTAGTAGGTATTCCTCTTCAGCAGAATATCAAATTGACCTATCTTGATTATGATATGAGAACATCGTCCAATAGTGATGATCTACTACTCAAGGAGCCATCGATCTATCAAAGACTCATAGGTAAACTTATCTACCGTACCATGACAAGACCTAACATATGCTATGCAGTACAAACACTAAACCAATTCATGCATAATCTAAAACAATCCCATATGAATGTAGTTTTGAAATTGTAAAAGATATGAAATGTCCAGGACTTAGAATAATTCTTTCTCGAGAGTGTAACATGGAAAAGACAGCTTATTATGATATAGACTATGCTACCAGCCATATGACCTGAAGGTCTACTTTTAAAATCTGCATTAAGCTTGGAAAATCCTTACTTTCATGGAAAACGAAGAAGCAATCAACCATATCATTATCATCAGCTGAGACTGAATATCAAGTTATGGCTAAAACTATTTGTGATATAGTATGGATATGAGGCTTACTTCTTGACCTTGGCATATAAGTTAAAGGACCAAGTACATTTTTTTATGATAATGATACAGCACTCAAATTTGCAGCTAACCCCATAATTCATGAAGGGACAAAACAAATATAGAAGTTGACCATTACTTTACTCGAGACAAGATCCAAGAAGGAATAATTGGAATAAAGGGAATTGGGACTCAAGGAAAACACATCCTTGTGTCAGAGGTAACACACATATTTGTTGAGTAAGTTGGGTGTCTTGGACATGTATAATCCACCAACTTGAGGAGAATTGTTAGAAATATGATTTGTGCAATTGATTTGATTGAAGATATTTGAATTAGTCCAAGGCTCATATTGATATCAATTAGTGATTCAAAAATGATTTCGTATGTTTGTATTTGCCTTTTGTTGTTTACACCTTGTAGTATAAATACATATAAATAATATATAACAAATCAAAGTGAATACAAAGAAATTCTTTAAATTCTTTTTCTTCTTCACTTCATGACACTTCATGATGGACATCCAAGAATTTAAGTACACCATTGAGCTCTCTTTCTCTCTCTACATCCTCCGCCTCCACTCAATCTTCATCAACCATGATCATCATTATTGTCATCTTCAATCTCTTGGACAGTACCACGTCACTTCCATGATCCACCCTTCAAGCTTACAACTCATTTTCATCTTAGTTAAATAAAAGCAGCCCTTCACCAATATCCCAAAGTCTTGGACATTGATTGTCTAGATTATATAAGAAACATCCTAAATCACTAATATCCACATTGACTTTGTCATTCGCCTAGTCATCGCAGCTTGAAATGCCCAACCCACCACCATTGGTCTATCGTGGCTAACGGTGCAACCTAGAGAAAGTTAAAAGGTTGACTTATAAAACTTAACGAATTCTAAGGAATAACCCAAGTTAAAGTTTAACAAATGTAGGATGTGTCTGATATATGCTTGAATATGCACGATATCAAGTGCATTGTGCTTCTATCAAATATAAACGAATTAAGTGACAAGATAGAAGATGATGCAAGCAAGTTTATAGTGGTTCGATGTGTGATTAAGCCTACTTCCACTGGTCACCAATAGGCTCGAATCCACAAATAATCTCTTGAGTAGTTACAAAGTGGCAAGTACCCCTTCTCCCCGAAGTTGATAGATCACCCTATCAAAACATAAGCACCTCTACAACACTTGTACACTCCTCAAATCATATTACAATTAGTGACAAGTACTCTCAATAAAGCAAATAACAAACAGTTGCTAGCTCGCAACATAGTTTGAATGTTTCGAAGTTTGAAGCTTTCTGTGTTTTGTAGTTTTGTCTTCTTCAACACACATTGATCTTCTTAAATAGTCTTCAATCTCTAAATTAGCCATTGGATAATCTTCAAGAAGAGCAATTTGGCCATTGAAGATAAACACTATCATCAAAATCCGGTTGCGCATCCATTAAAATTTTTACTAATAGCAATGTAGTTTTCATGAGTGACAATTGATTTGATTTCCCCTAAATATTCTTTCTGAGGTTCTAGACCTAAAATTAGCTCTGAACTTCCTTTAAACTTGAAATAATAGTAAAAAAAAAAAAAAAAAAAAAAAAAAAAAGACTTTGCTCTTCTTATCTAGATTGCTTAGATAGGTGATATAATGAGTTACTTTTATCAGTAATATGGGAGTTTATCAAAGCTTCCTACCAGTAGTTGACTCACACATTGCTTTCCATTTGATCTTCTTCAGTAAATTATTGATCAAGGCTTCACTAAACTATTCACCTTGTCATTGTACCTCCAAGTATCCATGAACTTCTCTTTCTCTATGACTTGTTCACCCTTTATCAAGGTCCATCCAGCCTCTACGAATATTTTCATTTGTACTTTGGATTTTATCAATAGCGATAAAGCATCCTTCATATCAACGTTACCTTAAAACAAACTAACACATGCATTTATTGAGCAATAATGAGAAATATTTTTCACTAAAAGTTGCACTTCAACTTTTAATTGAAGAGAATCAGGTTCTTACGCTAACTTTGGACAGGAAATATCATGAGCAATTATGGCATTAATAGTCAATGTCAACTCAGCAAGTCCCATCAAACTCCAAACGAATTTTGAATAGAAGTATCTAAGCTCACCTCATGAAAAAAAAAAAAAAAAAAAACAGTAATAGAATTACAATTTTGACCCGATAAAGAAAAAAAAGACCCCCCTCCCGAATACAAGAGGAACCAAAAAGTTGCAAAGTGCATTTGGTTCAGTATTTTGAAAATCTATTCAGAAAATACAAAAAAGTTTAGCTTAGAAGACTTTGGGAAAATGCAAAAGCCGTTTAGTAAATTATGTTTTGAAAAGCAACTTTGAGAAAAATACCATTTAGTAGAAAATACATTTGAAAAGCTTTTGGGTGAGTAATATTAGCTTTTTAATTTGTATTTGTTTAAAATTAAATAAATAATATATGCAACTTTTAAATATAAATTTTGACAATAATGCTAAAGAAATCAAATATATATAATTAAAAAAAAATAAACCCTTCCTTGGTCAAATAAAGGGCTACGGCCGTCGACAAGCCAAATTTGGCACTAGCGACTATCGGTTGAAGTCACTCGGGGTTCAGCAACCTCTTGTGAGGGTCACGTGACCTTGGCGAAGGTCGTCGGAGGTCACCCAACCTTAGGCAACCTTGATCGATGGCTGCTAGCACCAAATATGGCTCGTCGACGACCATAGCTCTTCGCTAGACCGGCGAAGGGTTGGTCTTTTTTTTTTTAAGTTATAAATATTTGATTTTTTTAGTTTTTTTAGAATTAAAAAAATAATAATAATGAGGGCAAAATTGTAAATTTGAAAAATTGATTATGGTAGTTCTGAAAGAAAAATATGAGTTTCAGTATTTAGTCAAATACTAAAAAGCTCAACTAGCATAGGGCTTTCAACTTTATTAATGCTAACTTTCACTTGAAAATGATTTCAAAATAATTGTCAAACAATCCAACATTTTTCAAGAAACTTTGAAGGTTGAAAGCCCCTTGGGAACAAACGCACCTGTAATCCCTCCAAGCAAAATAGAAAAGACAAAAGGCAAGAGAAGCCCTCGGCAGTGGCTCAATTGAAAAAAAAAAGGAACGAAAGGAAGTAGCAGTGGGGTCGGAATCTCGAAATACGCATGAACACAGGGACCGAAACGCAAAAAGGCCACAACCTTGAAGTGAGGCATTAGGGTTTTCGCGTTCTTGAGGCCGACTCTATAAATCTCCCCACGCCGTCGACCCAGAACCAGCCCGCGTCGCTCGCTCCTCTTCCCCCTTCTGCTGCTTCTTCGTCTTCTTCGTCTTCTTCGTCTTCGATTTGGGTTTAGAGAAAGCGCGGCCTCCATTAATCCCAGGCGAGATTGAGGGGGCTCGTTTTCCCCGTGCTCGTCTAATTCATGGGAGGCCCAGATTGAAAGGTTTTGCCTCTGGGAGCTTCGCTGATGACGCCCGTTCCTTGCTAATCTCGAGCGTTCTATTAGTAGCTTTCCCATACATGTATATATCTTCCATTTCTCAAAAATCGATTTGTTTCTTTTTTTCTTGGGTTGTTATTCTGCGTTCCTGGTCGAGGGATAAGGATGAATCCATGGATCTTGCTGACAAAAAAACAATTTTACAAATTAATTTTTCGGACTTTTACATCCTTGATTTGCCGAAAATGATCGATTGGACAAGAAAACATTTTAAAAAATAATTTCCCTCATAGAGGAAAATGCATTTTTTTGACAAATGTTTTTTCGAAAGAAATTTTTTATCATGAAACGTACCCTTAATTTCAAAGGTTGCACCAAAGATGAAATTTAGAAGACACCATAGGAAGAGGGAGAGGGCCCGAGCAGCGGCGATCGAGAATGACAAAGGTCCGGTGTCTTCTCGGGTGAACATTTTACTGCCATCATCCCAAATGATACACACAAAAAAACGAGACTCAAAGAGATCATCCCAAATGATACTCACAAAGACACAAGACTCTGAGAGAGTCCGCAAAATGACCACGGTCCGATTGCCGCTCCAATCTTAGCTGAGAGAGAAATTTACTCAATGGTCGAGACCGACATTTTTTGCGGGAAAAGGCAATCCAATGCGATTTCATTTCTCATTTCTCAGCTCCACCATATATAACCACACATCTATTGCAAACATCTGATAACGGAACTCGTGAAACAACGTGTGAAAGCATCTCTAAACGACGTATGCAGGCCCATTACGTTAGCAACAGTGCATATTACAAAAGACGGACAAGAAACAAAGCACAAATTGCTCAGCTCCGTAAAGCAGATCCCCAGCAGCTTTTTCCCTTCAAATATGCTCGCTAAACCTACTTCTAGTTCAAGAGAGCAGCTGTGGAGATTCGAAATTTTCAAAATGTGCAATCAATTTAAAACTTGTGAGGAAAATATAGTCAAGTTTTAAAATTTTGTAAAAGCATCAAATTCTAAAACTTGTTATGAAAAACGTAATCAACGGAATGACTTAATTGAGTCAGTTTGACAAATTTTAGAACTTATTGTATTTTTTTAAAATTTTATGATTTAATTGCATTTTCGTGACAAATTTTAATACTTCAGATGCACTTATTTTATTAATTAACAACTATTTAATAATTGTCGCAACTAAATTTTTTCGGGGTTTGAACTACCTAGGGTTTGGCTAATGGATTGTTAAGCCTAGACTTAACTCGGGCTCTTCCAAGCCCATACCAATTCGCAACTTTAGGTTCAAGTTCTTAACATGCAATTAATTTTTAACTAGGAGTCGCCACTAATCTATTTTTGGTGGGTCGATTAGAAACCCAAGTAAAGTAACGGGAGATTCACTTTACTCCTACGAACCAGAGATTTGGGTACGAGGACTTGATTACGTTAGATTTCTCTAATGCCCTTTCAGTACAATTTCTTTTATTTTGAAAAAAAAAAAAAATATTTTGCAGGCAGCTTGAATTGATTTTAAACTATTTCCCTAACATGTTAGGTTATCATGCAGGTGCGCAATCCACCAATTTAACACCCAAGAAAGCAATTAAATAATGCAGGACTTACCTCAAAACAACGAAAGCATCTGCAATGTTAAATTAAAAGTCACATCAACAACCCTAGATATGGTTTCTAATTAACACGCAATTTTTTTTTTTTTGTTTTCACTTTTTAACGAGATTATAATCCATATGCAATGCAATGCAATACTTCTAATTTTAATGTGAAATGTTATGGCATGATAATATGTCCTAAGCTATATGACATAAATAAGCATGCAGTCTATTATAAAGAAATGTAATAATTAAATATGCGATTTCAATTAACCCAAATGACTTAATTCTAATTACGTGCAATGCAATGCAATGACGTACAAAATTATTTCAATTGAAATGACATGCGGCATACAATTTAATATGCGAGCTATATGTCACGCAGCATTTATTAAATGACCTAATCTAAAGACGAACAATTTCTAATTAGAAATGAACATAATAATAATCACTAAATGACGTGCATTTCATGGACCTAATTCTGTATGACGTGCACGTGATTTTTCTATTCTAAAAAAATGCAATCTATCCTAGAAATTGCAACTAATTTATCCTGAGATAATTTTATTTTTTTATGAAATGCAAAACATAACTATCTAGATTAAAATTCTATCTAGCTTATATTAGGGATTTGGTCAGACTAAATCCTAATTTAAACTAAGATACTGTCTTAACCTAGCAAGCTCTAACGTAGGATGCAAAAATCAATCTAAACTTAATATGCAATTTTATCCTAATATGTCATGACGTGCCAAGGATGCCCTAATTCTACATGATGTATGCATGATGATTTTTTTTGTGTTTTTATATTAATTTCGAAATTAAAACTAATACATAATTAACATGCAATTCAAATAAAAAAAACTAACAACCTAAATGAATGCACTTTCTTTTTGGATTTTTTATTTAAAAATTCGAAATAAAATTGCAATCCTAAATATGCAAGATAATAAAAACAAACCTAATCCTTATTCGGATTTTTTTTCTTATTTAAAATTCGAAATAAGATTGCAATGTCCTAAACAGGAAATATTCTAAAGCAAATCTAATCCTAACTCAAATATTTTTTTGGATTTTTCTTTTAAAAATTCGATTGACTCAACCAACTTGACGATAAGCAAATCAAACAAGATGAGATTGATATCCGAAAATTGACGAACCATATCTTGCGCATGAGATTGGGTTGGCCAATTTTAAATTAAATCGCGAATCGAATCTCGGGCTTGAGATTAGATTGTCGATTTTTGTAAGGGATTGCGAGTCGGATTTCGGGCGCGAAAATCGGACTGTCAATCCCTAGCTTGAGGAACTTCTTCATGTTGAAATCTCAATCATGTATCAATGAATAATTACACTAAAACAAAAACTAAAAAAAAAAACTATAAACTATATAAAAATAATAAAGATAAAATAATAAAAAAAACTACCTAATCTGATTTTTTGTCTTTTTTTTTTTTTTTCTTTCTTCCTTTCCACGCACAGCTGTGGATCTCCAAGGGGAGCCGGCTGATCAGTCCGGCAAAGGGGATCCGGCAAGGGCGGCTGCAGGCGATGCGAGGACGTGGAGCGCGGCTACTGGGCGTCACGGACGGGGCACCTAGTCGTCGAGTCACCGATCTGCTGCTCGTAAAGATTCGAGCAGTAGGGGGAGCGGAGCGATGGCGAGATCGGGTACGGTAGGGGCTCCGGGTGCAGGAGTCACGGATCGAGGACGACCAACGTTGGGCGGATCGGCGTCGGTAGAAGCTCCGGGCAGCAGGGCACAGGGATTTGGCAGTAGCGTCGAATTGCGTGAGCACGTCAAGGGGTCAGTGGGTCCTCGACTCCTGGGCGATGGGCGATGCTCGGTGGGGCAGAGCGGTGGGTCGCGACGAACTTCAGCGGGCCGGAGGCTGTGGTCGAGGTAGGTCACGGGGTTGTGCGTTGCCGCGGGACCGGCTGGTGTGACGAGGGCGTTCGCGGACAGAAGTGCGGTGGGGCAGGACGGCAGATCTCGGCAATGGGTCGCGCAAGGGAGACGGATCGACAAGGGAGCAGCTACGTGCGTCGACGGCGGAGCCGGATGTCGTAGTGAAACTAGCGGAACAGCACTGGAGGAGCACCGGGCGGTTGTGGATGGAGCAGCAATAGGCGTCGAGGATGGAGCCCAACGTGGGCAGCGAACTTGGAGAGATGATGAACAGTAGGGGTCAAATCCCTCCCCTTCTGTCTCTGTATTCTCTCTCTCTACCTACTTTGTACTTTCTCCTCTTTTGTCTTTTTTTTTTTTTTTACCCAAAGAAAAGACCCCCTTTCTCTGCCACACACTGTCTCCTTTTATAGACAAACATAACGTGATGTTTGTAAAATATTTCGAAAATTGCCTATAACCTCCGAATCACAAAATCCTTTTATCTCATGAATATTCTCCCCCGATTTCATCGTCTATTGATAGAGATAAGATTATAATGCGATCTCCTTAATTTCCAAAAATCATCATAGTATCGCATCAAATCTCAATTTTTCACAAGATAATTGATTGAAAAAAAAAGGCAATGGGCTTGGGCTAATTTGCTCCTTTCATGGGCCTAGCCCGGTCTAATTTGAACCCATCCGCCACCGGTCCTAAAAAATAAAATGCAAATATGTAGACTAAAAATAAATGCATCTAAATTAATATGCTATGTAATTAATATTTTTTCAAGGATAAAATTACCCTTGATTTTCTATGCAATAAGTAAATGACTGGCTCGCCAAAATTTAGGTGTCAACAATCCGGATCTCCATAAATGGAAAAATTTATGTCCATCCTATCTTGATCACGAATGTAATTATGAAGAGCACAACATGCAATTACAACAAGTGCTTGCTTCCGAATTGTAAATGGAGGCATATGTCTCAAAATGGTGAAGTGATTCTTTAATGCCCCAAATGACCTCTCAATTACATTTCTTAGTGAAGAGTGCTTGTAGTTGAATAACTCTTTTGCTGTTCTTGGCCGTCTCCCACTCCCTCTATATTCACTGAGATGGTATCGTTCCCTTCTAAATGGAGTTAAAAATCTCGGAAGTGCTGCATAACCAGAATCACACACGTAGTATTTCCCTACAACATGATATATATAAATTTGTTGTGATATTCAACCATAATATAATCACAAATGTCTATATAAACAAAATAAATACTAGGTGGTGGTCGAGGAAATTGCAATCGAGGAGTTTCAAGTGCTGCCGAAAGCACTCGACAATCATTGGCAGATCCTTCCCATCCAGCATAGACGAAAGTAAATTTCATATCAAATGAGCAAACACACAACACGTTCTGGGTGGTAGTCCCTCTCCTGCCTCTAAATCGAACCTGCTCAGACACTGGGATAATAGCATTTATATGGGTGCCATCCATAGCACCTACGCAGTCCTGTCAATTTATTGCCAATATAAGATTATATAAGATTATGAATAACATGTATTTGACGATATAAAGTCGATATAGAAATCATACCTTGAAGTAGCACTTATGACTAGGATCCATAAGAATTTCTTGTGGGATGACATCAAAGGAGGGTGGTTTGATTATCTCCTTTGCAAGTTGGATAATTGCTTTCAACACTTTGTTGAAATACTTGCTGATCGTTTCTCCAGAATGTTGAAATCTCTCACATAAATCTTGGTTTGAGCTACCGTGACAAACCAAAGATAAGAATATCCCAATTTGTTCATCTACTCGAATATATCGACTATCTTTTAACCAACCTCTTACTCTCATCAAATCACATAAATTCAGAAAAACATGCCTCTCCATCCTGAAGGCTTCATATATCCTATCTGAATGTCCACAAATCATCTCCATTATGCATTCGGATCCTAATAATTTGCTGTCCCTAATAGGTTCTCTTGTATGCACGGACCTGTCAATGGCAACCGTGCACAACCACGCTAGAAATATGCGAAGATCATCATCATCCAAGAATTGTTAAACTTGTCCTACCTATTCACTACATATACTATCCGATCCCTCTTCCATAGTACCTATACGATCACAAAAATATACAAACATCAATAGAGATTTTGAAAGTATATCCAATAACA
Source organism: Eucalyptus virginea (assembly GCA_014182375.1). Taxonomy (NCBI): domain Eukaryota; kingdom Viridiplantae; phylum Streptophyta; class Magnoliopsida; order Myrtales; family Myrtaceae; genus Eucalyptus; species Eucalyptus virginea. The sequence continues at coordinate 11,316,274 of CM024520.1, forward strand.
ATCAATAACATAAGTCATAACATAATAGAAGATGCCATTATATGTAAGTAGCAAAAGTCTCAACACTGATGTCTTTAAAAACTAAACATTAATACATAACATAAAGTTATACAATCTTATGCAAGGTCTTTCAATCCATAATATATTTCCAAACATCTTTAAAGATGATAAAGAAGTCCATTTCTCCTTTCAGGGGTGGATTTAATGAAAGCCACCCTCCATGAGGCACTATCGCATGCTCGATCCACTGCTTTGTTTTAAACTTCTTGGTCTATCTCGGGCATACTTAATAGAATATCCATCACAGCCTCTATGGAGAAAGGGTCCACAGGTGATGGCATAACCCCGGAAGTCGCAGAGCCATTACCAGATTGACTTGACTTAACTTTCAAAAAGTCTTGTATGGCTTTGCAAGTGTCATCAATACTGTTTTGGGTACTCTTCCTTCTCCTCTTAGTGTTTGGAGTCCTATCCAATCTGTGTTTCCCACGAATTGAAGTTCCAACATCGTCTAATGGGAAGACTCCCTCATCAGTGTGGTGATCACCGAAGTCATCTGTATGGCCACCACCACTCTCATCATAGGCATTGCCACCACTGTTGCCACCGCATGCATTGTAACCACTGTTGGCACCACCTCCATTGCCATCACCGTTGTCAGCTTCCTCCGACACTGTCGCATTTTCAGCATTTCCAAGGCCATATTCCCCAGTAGCATATGTACCACCAAATATAATACATAGCTCGGGATACTGGGGAAATCCATCCTTCCTGAATTTGGCCCAATCTACATTCTCCTACAATTTTCACAGCAATTAAATTTCAGCAATGTAATTATACAATGTAAAATATACATATATAATGACATCAAAATGACCAAAAAATTAGAAAAAAAATACCTTGATGTGATCTTCCCAAATGTTTGGATCGTCGACAGTAACTCTTTTATTGACATTATCCCAACCAAATCCAGACTGAGACATAAGTTTTTGAAAACTACCATACTGTTTTCTCAGTTTGTTCACCTTGTTTCTCAGCTGGACCATGGTATATTGGCACCCTGTTTGTCTAAAGAATTCATTTTTGGTTATTCCTCCAACCTGTTTTGTTGAAAGTAGAAGAGGCCCGATTTCCCTTTTTGACCTCATCCACCAACAAACCAATAAATAGGTTGGTCATCGACTCGGTCCACTTTGCACTGAATTTTTGTGGCTCTGATGCCATTTAATCTTTAATCGGTTGAGCAGCATATGAGTTATCAGTTAAATCAATAACATAATACTATATATGCCTAGCAATGATCAACCAACCAGAATGCTCTCTCTCCAACCTATTTTTGAGCTATGTAATGCGAAATGATCAGCCTGAGCATTTCATTGTAATACTACATACAATATGCAACCATGAACTTTTGTTTATCTAACAGCATCTATAGTAGCTTCAGCACACAAAAGAATGAAATAAAGAAAGCACGTTGTTGGAGCAAGAATTATACTGGTCCAAGGTGACATTTTGGGGCCGCGGTACATATTACTAATCGACAGACCAAAAGACCAATCGGAATTGCCAGATTTATGTACAATACTCAAGTTTGGAAACAAACGACAATGGAAACCACCAAATCATTCAAAAGCTCAAGGTTTTAACCTCTAGATTTCACCCTTTGCTCACCACCAAACAAGTGCAAGGTCGAGGGTCCTATTGAAGCTGACGCGGCGCACTGCAGACTCCAAGATTCCAATTAGTACCACCTCGAGATCGAATGTACCGCAGGAAGGAGCGCGCTTTTCACTTACCTCTCCACGGACTCCCTTGAGAACGAGCCGGAGACGATTCGCACGGGCCTGAGGCGAGACCATTGTAAGTTAACAGACAAACAATCATAAAGCCCTCATATGTTATGAAAGAAGTGCATGGAGTATTCGCCTTAACAGTTAATGCTCTCATGAAAATTAAGTTAATGCTCTCATGAAAATTAAGACCATAGTGTGGCTCCAATGGTTATTGTAGAAAAACACACATCCTTTCTAAGCTACACAATAACACAACCCCTAACATCCTTTGTTTCACCAAATTCTCTCTGCCTCCTCAATGCAACACCAGGTCTAAGTAAATAGAAAGCATACTGGCATAGTGCAAGCGAAAAAATGAGGAGAGCAGAGTTCAACAAATTACCGAAAAGCAAGAGGCCGAAAGTATTTATTGAGACTCTTGATGATGTGCACTGAAAAACTAAAGATACCATAACAATCACAGGCAGGGGTTTGGCAACATAATTAGGACAAGATAAAGCCATATTAATAAGCAAACTAGAATTGCAAACTTCACAACAAATGAAAGAATTCAAAAGACAATGGAAGTGGAAACAGTTGAGGAGCACGGTCGAGCTCGCTGCTCCGAGCGAGCCACGGTCGAGCGACTCGGTCGGGTCCGAGGCGAGCCACGGTCGAGCTGCGCCAAGCGAGCCACGACCGAGCTGCGCCGCGCGAGCCACGACCGTGGCTGCTCTGCCGAACTGCGCCGCTCCGCGCGAGCCACGACCGAACTGCGCCGCTCAGAGTGAGCCACGGTCAAGCGAGCTAGCGGCTCGGGCGAGCGAGCCGGTGGCGCACTCACTCGTCCGAGCTGGCGGCGCAGCTCGCTCGCCCGAGCGTGGCTGCTCTGCTCGCTCGGCAGAGCAGCCACGGTCAAGCGAGCTGCTCGGAGCTCGGCACGACCAGGCCGCACCGCTCCGAGCCGCGCCGCTTTGCTCGCCGGCAGAGCAGCCACGCTCGAGCGAGCTGGCAAAGTGGAGCTGCGCTGCTCTGCCGAGCGAGCAGAGCAGCTCCGGCGAGCAACCGTCGGCCAGATCGCGGCAGATCGGGGCGACGGCTCCCTTGGGGGTCAGCGTCGCTCGCTCGAGCTACTCGAGCGAGCGACCACAGCAGCTCGAGCTCGGTAGAGCAGCTCGCAGCGGCGTTGCTCGCCGCATCTCGCCGCAGATCCGGGCGAGCGACACTCGCTTGAGGCTCGAGCGAGCGTCCGGCGGTGGTCGGCGAAGGTTGCTGTCACCGAAGCCCTCTTCGAACGGAGATGGAGGAGCAGCAGCAATTACCTAGACTCGGAAGCTTCAGCTGGTTGACGAAGCACCACCTGTCGGCGCCGGAGAGTGAGCGGAGTGGGGAGGCGCCGGAGAGTCGCCGGAGGGGGAGTCGCCGGAGAGTCCGCCCGAGTGGGAGGCGCCGGAGAGGGGAGACGTTGGGGGAGAGCACGAACGAAGCTTCGCACGGGCACGAACGAGGGACCAGAAGTGTTCCCGTTTTGTTTCAATTTTGTTCTTTATTTTTATTCTTTTTCGGTTTGCTAGAAGTGTTTCTGGAGAAGAGAAACAACTTTTTGTTGTTTCTAATTTTTGTTTCAATTTTGTTCCAGAAACGAAAAAACAAAAAAAGAACATAAACGCAAACAAATGCGTTTCTGTTCTTTTTTTGTTCCCTGGAAAAAAAAAATAGAAAATCTGTTTATAAACACTTCTGAGAAGTGAAAACATGCAGGGCCTAATAAGACCATTGTACACGTCATTACCCCCTTGAGATGTCGCACCTTTATACCTTCATTCAAATACAAGCTCGTCCTAGACAGTGACTTCTTGAATATCTTTGCCATCATGTATGCAGGAAGTCCTTGGAGATTATGGTGGCTTGCTTGGCAAACCGTGGACAGTCCAGGAAAGTCCCAGATGCAGGCTATCCGTCTTCTAACACAAAATGGATCTTCTTTCCTGGTTCTTCCATTTTCAGTAGATTGAGCATTCAATTTAGACTCCTGCCTTGCTTTATGATATCAGCGTTCACCGGCAACATGATCAGTAGATTTCGACAAGTTAACCTGTCAGATGGTTCTGAAGAAGCCGCTCCAACCTGGCAGTGAGAGAATAACCAAACATAAGAAGTGTCCATATAAGATGACATCTGAGAAGTTTTTCTCTCCTCTTTTATGACATCTGAGAAGTTTTTCTATGTCAATAATACGATGCAGTGTACAGAGTGAAGGTAAACCTTTTTTTTTTTTCCCAAAAGTGGCAAATCCAATTACTGATCATAAATTGTCTAAATTTATCTCTTTCAATAAATGGCATACTGATTTATGCTTAAAGACAAAAAAAAAAAAAAAAAAAAACTAATAATTTAGTAGGATTAGTTTATTGCGTTGTAACCTGCTGCAATTATGTTTTCATTATACTAGGATGATTTATCAGGAATATAGAAGATAATGAACCCACTTCATTAAGTAGGCTAGGGAGATTTAATGGTGGCAATGATCAAAATCTTTCAACAAATTGAACTATATATATGCAGCTCTTGAGCAAACTAATCTTGTTGTAGTTCGACATCAGCTTTTTCAGAAACTCTCCTGGGATGCCACATCAGATTTTTAGAGAGACTAATACTATTTGTGAGAGAGATAGAGAGGCGTGACATATGGCGGATCAATGACTAACATGGAGAGTTTGAGAGTAACAAAATAAGGAAAGATAGAGGTCTGCAAAAGTTGAATGTGGGTGTTCATGCATCAGACATGACAAGCGTAATTGATGAAGAGAATATGAACAGTCAGAAAACATATGAATAAGATTAGAATGGCTTTTATCCAAACCAGATCGTGGAACTATATACAACATCTTCATCCTCTAACATGGCACATCAGATTTTTAGAAAGACTAATACTATTTGTGAGAGAGATAGAGAGGCATGACATATGGCGGATCAATGACTAACATGGAGAGTTTGAGAGTAACAAAATAAGGAAAGAAAGTGTTTGCAAAAGTTGAATGTGGGTGTTCATGCATCAGACATGACAAGCGTAATTGATGAAGAGAATATGAATAGTCAGAAAACATATGAATAGGATTAAAATGGCTTTTATCCAAACCAAATCCTGGAACTATATACACGTCTTCATCCTCTAGTAGTTATCTTCAGCTCATCCTATTTGAAATAAATTCCACTAATTGAGCAAAACCTCTGTTAGCCTGAAGGCTTTGAAACAAGCTTTGCCACTGCTTCATCTGGCGGTACTTCTTATCCATCACAGTCGCTTTTTATCTCCACCGTCCAGTGTGTGGTACACGTGAGTGCAATTCCCTATTCAAAATATATATCTTTTACCATTGACCCTTGAAACACGATTGGATTAGTGTTGAGATTGAGTATTTTCTGCAAGAATGTTTGCGGCTAATAAGCAAAACTGCAGGCCTATCGTCGTCCTGTTCTAATATGTTGTACTATTATCTTTTATATACGATGTATGATTGTAAATTGAAAAGCAGTTCATGCATTTCTTTCCCAACAGATATTCATGTCAATGCAGCAAAGTAAAATTTCACCATCTATTTTCTTTTGAATCTACTTACTCTTATAATATCATGAAAAACTTTTCCAATGACATTATTTGTTTTGCTTTCTTATAACATACAAGGATTAAAAAGTTAATGTCCATTCGCTCATCTCTTCTTCAGAAATAATCTATTGAATGTATATATGCCACTTTCTTATTACATGCTCATCCTAATGAACTTAAATGCATAACGGAGCCAAGAAACCCGTACAATGTGTGGGCTACCAGCTAGTTTTAATAGTATTCAGATGAGGGCAACAGCCCCCACCATTCTACAGTTGAATTCGTTGCTGTGTATTAATCAGAATAATGAACACCTATTATCTAGTAAAGGGAAATATCAATCGCGTCATGACACAGAGAGGGGCAAAGTCTAAATCAAATTGAATCTAGTCCAATTTTCCGTACCTCATCCTCTTTTAAATATATATGCTCTTGAAAGCAGCCACAGACCTTCCTGTACCAAGCATTTGAATTCATCTGTCCCCTTATGTCAATGTTAAAGTTGTAATCTTTCCAACACTTGAATTGGGTAGCACACGTAAATCTGCAGATAGGAACTCCAAGATCGAATAGATAGCCTCTGCTTTTGAATGCGATGTGTCACCAGAGGTAAATGCATGAATTCCATTTTCAAGATACACCCAACTGCAGCCAGCAAGCTTCTTGGTTTCCTTCCCTCTCATTTTCTCTCTTATCTTGCGCATCTCTGGCCAATTTTCCTCAGCTGCAAATACATTTGCCAGCTGCACATACCGAGATCCATTATCTTCGTCAATAACCAATAGCTGCTCTGCAGCTTCTCTTGCGAGACTGAGGTTCCTATTTATCTTGCAGGCATTCAAAAAGCCCCCAAAATCACAGGATCCGAATTCCTGGGAATTTTCTTCATGAGATCCATCGCCTTTTCTAGTCGATTTGCCCTTCCATACAGATCAATCATACAGGCATAGTGATCCATTTCAGGCACTATTTTGTAATCTTCTACCATGGACTTGAAATACTTTTCCCCCATTTCCACTAACCCACTATGATGGCAAGCAGATAGAAGCGCAATAAAGGTGACCTCATCATGTTTCAATCCTCTCTCCACCATTTCTTTATACAGCTCCATAGCTTGATCTTCGTGCCCATGATTTGCATAACCGGAAATCATGATATTGTAGAGAATCAAGTCTCTTTCCGTGAGTTTTTGAAATATCTTTCCTACATATTCAGTACTGCCAGACTTAAAATACATGTCGATCGTGGCACTAATCAGCTTCTCCTCCATTTCCATCCCTTTTCTTAGTGAGTAAGCGTGAATTTGTTTTCCAGGATCCAGGGCCGCCTGCAATGCACAGGCACCTAGCAAGCAGATGATTATGGGTCCATCAAAAGAAATGTTTGCATTCCCTCTATATTCATTCACCAGTTCAAATACAGCTTTACATTGCTGTGCTTTGACGTAACCAGTAAACAAAGCTGTCCACACGATAGAATTTTTTTCATTCAGAGAATCAAAAAGCCTCCATGCTTCAGACATGTTACCTTGAGATGAATGACCCACGATCGTAGAAGTTGTCGAAAAGGAGTTCTTGCACTCAGTCGTCGCATAAACTAAGTCCGCATATTCCATATTTCCACACTTGCAATAAACATCCACCAAGGCACTCTTCACATAGAGATTTGATATCACTCCATCTCTCAAAGCCCAAGCATGAATCTCCTTTCCAAGCTTTGAATTCCGCATGCTAGAGCAAGCATTCAGAACACTAGCGAATTTGTTCCCCGTCAACCCTCAATGTGGTTGGATGTAATTGGGTGTACAAAGTAAAGTTACACGCAGATGATTCACTTGATTGACTGAAAACCTGACATGTTGCAAAAAGCTATCATCAAGAGGAGGGCGTTGACTTCCTAGAAACTATAATTCTGATAATCAAATAAGTCACAATTCGCATTGTCTTATTTGGTTCTACTGTTTAGAATGGAAATTTGCCAAGTAGATGTCAAGAACGCCTTCTTACATGGTGATCTTGATGTTCCTGTCTAGATGGAACAATTACAGGGTTTTTGTGATTCATCTCAGCATGACCATGTCTGCTTAATCCGCCATGGTTGACAGGTTCAACGAGTTTCTTTTCAAATATGGATTCTTTTGCAGCACTGTTAATCCATCACTATTTTTTTATCATCATTGTGGTCATATTATCATTCTATTACTATATGGGGGTGATAATAGTCCTCAATGGTGATTCCCCAAAATTATTGAACCATCTTGTGCATGCAGTTGGTCAAGTATTTTCCATGAAAAACCTTGGCGTTCTTCATCTTTTTAAGATTTGTTTTCTATTCAATTTCCATGTAGATCAAATTGTTATCTTTTATTTTTAACTTCCACCATAATTATAGGTGGTAATATCTCTATTCATACTACATAACTTATCAATGAAAAGTATGCTTCATTGACTCAACTTTTTGTTTTCCTTAACAAGTCCTATTTTCATTTTATACAAAAAGTATAGTTGTTGTTTTCAACATTCTTAGTAAGTGTCATAGACTTACCATGAAAATAAAAATAAAAATAAAAATCAATGTCATGGAGGACCCACTAACTTTGTTGTAAATCTGGACAAGTTACACACAATAAAGGCTATATTTGGTTTAGTGCAATGCATAGTGTACATTAGACTTCCAAATATTGAATTTATACATCATATGATACATTTGACTCTTTGATTTCCGAATGTTCATATTTTTGAATATTTTTCTTTACATAGTAGCCTTAACTTAAAACATAACCCCCACTATTTTTGATCACTTTGATACCTAAAATTGCATCCATATTTATATTTTTTAACTTCATTTATGTCATGCATATTTGTACTAAAAATCAACATATCATCCACATATAAGTAGATTATAAATTCATGCTCTTTGGTACACTTAGAATAAATGCACTTATTAGCACTGTTATGCTTAAATCCATATGATAATACCGTTGAATCTATTTTCTCATACCACTGTTTCAATGTTTTTTTTTTTTTTTTTTGGTATATGCTCATGTTGCCATTCTCAACAAATTGCACCTTATTTGTAAATTCTTTTACATAATTAACCTCACGGTTCTGAGAACTTTCCTCACTTAGAATGTGTTTTATCAAAATATCAACAATTAGGTTCTCAATCGCGTGGGAAAGTTTCTTTCAACAATCTTTTTGAGTTGAAGGCAATTTTGAAATAATTGCAGTACCTTGAAGAGGTTTAAAAACTTCAAACTTAAAGTCTTTGAGTTTGGCAACATATATATGAAGTTCCTCCATTTGTTTAGAGACAAATTTTCCATCAATCATGATAAATTCAATATATTTAGTAATTTTATCCGTACTTTATTTGTCAGTATTGTGTTTAGTCTCCAAGGCAATCCAAATGTTGCTGGGACTTGTGTAAGATCAAAAAAAATTATTTAGACAATCTTACAAACTATTAAGAATTCTTCCTTGATACCTCCTTTTATCATTAGGTGATTCTTTCAAAATGGTGCATCTTTGGAAGCCATTGCCTCATTGAACGTTCTTAGATCTCTATCCAAATGAATTAACATGGACAGTTTATTAACAATATTTTCATTATCTTTTTATACTAGGAGAGTTACAAAGTCATAACCAAAATCTTTTGTTGTATTTACTCTTTGACTTCTCTTTGGCTCACATGGAGAATCAAACAATTTTCTTTTTCTTGATGAAGAGTTACGTGCGTCAATTGTTGTTTGTGAATATGCTGAGGTATCACTTGAATCTTTAAGAAATTTGTGTTCAAGAAATTCGGCATCTCTTGATTTTGGAGTAATATCAAATTCAACATCCAATAAGCGATAAACTTTATAATTTTTAGTATATCCAATAAGCACACTTCTTAATGTACTTGGTCATAATTTGATTTGATTAGAATACATAAAGCATTCCCATACTTTAAAGTAAGGATAAGTGTACTAAAAGTCTTAAAACTTGTCATGACAATACAATTGAGTTCTAAAATTTTCAAAAAGTATAATAAAGTTCTAAAATTTGTTATGAAAGTGAAAGAGAGTCCTAAAACTCTCAAAAAGTATAATCAAGTTCTAAAAATTGTTAACATTTTCTTCTTGTCAAGTTGAATGGAGTTAATGGAAGGACTAGATTGTACTAACTTGATAAGTGTATGACTTGATTGCACTTTTTAAAAGTTTTAGAACTCTAATGCACTTTTACAATAAGTTTTGGGACTCAATTGTACTTTCTTGACAAGTTTTATGACTTTTGGTATATTTATCCCTTTAAAGTATTAGATATCGGTACCTTTCTTTTCTATAATTAACATGGAGATATCTTAAATTTTCTTGAAGGAATTTTGTTGTCAATGTGAGATGCAATAAGAAGTGCTTCTTCCCATAAATTTATTGGCAATTTCTCTTGTAAGATCATGGAATTAACCATATCTACCATAATTTGATTCTTCCTTTCTGCCAATCTATTTTATCGTGGTCTACAATGTGCACTTGCTTGATGCACAATGCCAATTTTCTTCAGAAAATGCCAAAAAAAAAAAAAAAAGAACTAATGAGAAGTATTCTTCTCCTCCATCACTTTTTAAAACTTTGATTTTCAACTACAGCCTCATATATCTTGAACACATCAAAAGCTTTAGATTTCATAACGTAAACATGAGTATATATAGATTAATAAAAAAATTAATGTAATAACATAACACTTTCCATATTTAAATCTTTCTACCTTTGAGAATAATTTCTTAGTCATCTTTGCTTGTGACCATATTTCATATTCCTTTTCATCCAGATTATGACATAATATCATACCACTTTTTTTTTATTTCCCAATTTTCAAAGTAATTAAGCAACATGAGAAAATCTATTATGCCACAAGGAAGATGGCTCAAACATATAAATAGAAACAAAAGTTTCAATAATACTTGTCGGTCAAGATTCTAAGCACTCGATGCAATCACTGTCTCCATCTTTATAAAAGTAATAATAGCTTCAAACTCTGTTCGTTTCACGGAAACGTTTTCAGGATTTTCCGGTGTTCGTTTTATAGAAAATGAATTGGTCAAGGAAAACATTTTCCATTAGTGGAAAAAAGTCTTATAAAATAATAGAAAATGTTTTCCACTTTTGAAGATGAGGAAAACATTTTCCTCACTCACTTTCTCTTATATCACACCCATCTCAACCTTTCTATCTGTCTTCTTCTTCTTTTTCTTCTTCTTCTTCTTCTTTTTAATTCAAATTTTTAATTATTTTTTCTCCTTTTCTTTCCTTTTTTTTTTTTTTTAACTTCTATCTTGGCTGGTCGCCAACCCCGACAATGGTCGATGATCTGCCACAACCAAGCCTCGAGCTCATCGACCTGGGGCGAGCTACGAGCCCAGCCTCGCCAGTTTGTTGAGCACGAGCCCTTGGCTCGCCAATTTGGCGAGTTGGAGCTCGCGTTTGGCCGGTCGCTATGGCTGGTGACCACGGCGTCAGGCAGAAGAAGAAGAAGATAAAAAGAAAGAAAAGGAAAGGAAAAAGAAAAAAAATAATTTAAAAATTGCTTGTTTTTAAAAATAAAAATAATTAAAAATAGATTTTCAAAAAAAAAAAAAAAATTATTGAAAAAGAGTGCACGGAGAAAAAGATTTTCCTTACTAAATAGCCGAAAATATTTTCTGTTTCATTTTCAAGTTTTAGTCGAACATCGAATAATAATTACATTTTTCTGGAAAATGGTTTTTTCAAAAACATTTTCCAGATACGTCATATTTATCGCAAAATGAACGGAGCCTAAGATGGTTGAGAAAATTTGGTTATTGATGAAGATAAAGGATTAGTTGATAGTGCTTTGATGCTTTGATGTGTTATGATCTATGAAGCACCGACACTCTCCGAAGCCTTCGTGTCTCGTCGGACACTTCGACACGTGTCCGACACTCTCCAACACTCTCCGACACTCGGTCAACACGTGTCGAAAAATCCGACACCTAGTCAACTTTTTCGACACTCTCCGACACGAGAGTCGGAATTCTGACATATGAGTTTCCGACACATAATTCCGATATCGAGGTCAATTTTAAAAATTCAATAAATGAGAGGTCAACATTTATATATATATACACACACATGTATGAAAAAATAAAATACAATAATAAAAATAACAAATTGAAAAAGAAGAAAAACCTAGTTTTCTCTTCTCTTCTGAATCCTACTTCTCATAATACACAATTCACCCCTTAAGTTTTTTCTCCTCTCCCGACATATCTAACATGCCAGTCCAAAATATAAATCTCTTGTTTTTCTCCAAGTTTTATAAATTATTAAAATAGAGTTGAATTTATCAAATTGAAATAATGAATGATATTAATAAAAGACGGATTAATGTTTTTAGTGTATATTCATTCTAAGCTTTTTAATTATTTATTTATTTATGAATTTGATTGAAATAATCATAAAAACGATAATTTATTATGTATATATAAAAATATATATTTAATATACAACGTATCCCAACGTGTCGGAATTCTCTATTTTTTTAGAAACTATGTGTCGGCGTATCGTGTCGTGTCGTGTCATGTCGCGTGTTAGTGTCGGTGCTACTTAGGTTATGATGATCACTATCCTCAAGGTATTATTTGCTCTCACTATTGTTGCCTTACAATTTAGAACCAATAGACCTCTAGGATATACATTAAAACTGTAGAGAAATGAGTTCAACAATTATTCCATATTTCCCTTGAAATTTCACCTTGAATATATTATTAAAGCTGTGTGCGAAGAAGTTGTTTGAATAGTTGTGATGAACAAACAATATATGATTTAATGCTATCTACACTTACTTAAGTGTTATGAATAGTTTTAAGGCTTCATTTGTTTTTAGAAAAATGAATGATTCAGAAAATATTTTCCTAAAAATGATCTATCATATTTCTTATAAATATAAATAAAAGAAAAATATTTTCATCGTTAGTGAAATTGATAATAAAAATATCTTGTTAGTTAATTATTTCAAAAGATACAAATTATTATTGTTAACCTACGACCAGTCAGTTAACAGCCGACCGCTCTACCACTAAGCTATTGAGGAACAACGGGAGATTCGATCTCATAAGTGTCAAGTGGAAGTGCAGTGATGTATGTAGTTGAGGCATCCTAGAGTATGGTAGGGGTAGAGGGAATTTTCGGTGAAGCGGTGAAATGCAAATATTTTTGAAAATATTCATTTTTTGTGAAATATATACATCTTAAGATGACTAATTGTGTGTCAATAAGAAGTGATTGATAGGGGGAGGGAGGGAGGGAGGGAGGGAGGGAGAGAGAGAGAGAGATGGACTTGTTAGTGGATGGAGTCGAGATCAACCCAAAAATTATGTCGAGAGAGTTGATGAAAAGTCAAATGGGAAAAAATCATCTCTAATTTTTTTATGGATGTAAATGATCTAGATGCATTGCATCTTTGCGTTGGCCAGCCGTGTGCACACACCCCTATGAATGCACAAGTCATAGGGAAAATTCATCTCTAATTTTTTATGGGTGCAATTTCCTAGATGCACCCAAACTTCGACCCAAATTTCACGTCGACCCAAACTTCACGCCGTGAATTTTCTAGATGGACTGTATTTTTGTGTTGGCTAGCTGGGTACTCGCCCCCGAGGGCGCTGGACTTAGGGGCAAGCATGGTTCAGGTTGGGCCGATCCACCCCCTAACCCTAGAACCAACGCACATAGTGTTGGTCTTCAATTTTTAGGACCGAGGACTGACCCTATTGAGCTTGGGACCGAGGACTGGATTGACGTAATGGGTTTGGTCTGGTTCCAAGGTCAACCTAGGATCAATTGATAATTTTTTATTTCATTTTTTGTACTCTTTAAAAAATGATTGAGAACCAGACTGACCCAAAAAGCTCGGTCTAGTTTCAAGGTCAATCTAGGACTAACCAACAATTTGTTATTTCTTTTTTTATACTCTTTAAAAGGGCAACCGAGGACCGTACCAACTCAATGGGTTCGATGATGAGCTAGGTCAGCTAAGAAAGGCAAACGATGAGTGTCAAGTGAGGTGAGCGTTGAACAAAATAAGCATCGAATGTCGAGTGGGAAGCAACAAGCCAAGCGAGCATCGAATGTCGAGTGGGAAGCAACAAGCCAAGCGAGCGTCGAACGGTGAGCGGCACAAGAGACCCAAAGAGAGTGAGATGAGTGTCAAGTGGCGAGCGGAGAAGTTATTTTTTTTTTTTTTCGATTTTAGCAAATTGAAGACTAAGAGGACAAATAAGATAGAAGAAAACGAATACTGGAGGAGGATATCATAAGGTGCCTTTTTGGATGCCGTGAGGACTCCTCACAAAAACATTTTCCACTTTTGTATATTATGACTATTGACATTGCAAAAGACATTAAAAATCTAAGTTATTAAAGAACAATATAAAATTACTTGAACTCCTCACTAAAAAGCTATTTAATGTTGTTGACGCCGTTTATTTTAAGGTTTTTTTCTATATAAAAAATTATAAATAATATATATAGAGTTAGGGTTGGTTCGGGTTGGACCGACTCAAAACTCTTACGACTGAGGACCGACCTGCACAGTGCTGGGTTAGAAATTCTAGGACCAAAGACCGACCCAATCTCCCTGAGAACTGGACCAAGACCGGCAGGGTGGGGCTCATCCAAGGTCAGTCTAGGGTTGACCCTGGACTGATGCTCACCCCTAGCTGGACTTCTTTAATTTGTTGAATTGCGTGCATTTATTCGGCTGACTGACGTGGGCAAGCGACTCCGAGTCAAGGATCAGCCCAACCACTCCCGATCTTTTTAAATTGTGCCTCCTCCGAACATAAGAAGCAATTCTTCACCAACTTCTCTTCACCCAAAGACGAGCAAAGACATGATTGATGATCTTAGCTCTATGGATGCCTATCAAGCATTGTTACTCATTCTTGTTCTATTACAACTGCTAAATAGCATTGCAAAGCCGAGTAATCAACTGTGTGTCGCTACATCCTATGGCGACATTCACAATATAAGCTATCCATTTCGATTGAAGGGTGATCCAAAAGGATGTGGTTTATTAAATTACGAGCTGGTTTGTGAAGGTAATTGCACTATTGCATACCTTAGTGTTGGCAAATACTATGTGCAGTCTATTGATTATTCCACTGACCAAATTAGATTGGTAGACGACGGGATTCATAAGGAAAATTGCTCGTCTCTCCCCCATCACTTGCTGACAAGGGGCAATAGGCCCTTCAGCCCCTTCGACAAATATAACTTCGTCACATTCGGTAGTAGTGTGGTCATTGTGAAATACTCAAAGACAATTAGTTCTCCATTCTACATCGCTATTAATTCATCATGCATTGTGGGGTCGTATTCTTTGAACACATCATCAAGTTGGAAGTTGTATGCTTTGGCCAATTCAAAAGCATAAGATGTTAGGGACTTTTGCACCATTCGCAGTTGGACCCCATTATCAAATTATTTTTTTTATAGTGAGCAAATAAATAGTAGCCTCTACAACTACGAGCAAATCCATAAATTCATGGCTAATGGATTTCTTGTCAGCTTTAGTTTTTGGAACGTCATGATTGTCTGCTTTAATGCATTCGGATTCCGTTACACCAACGCAGTTTAGAGTTGCATCTTCACCACCAACGGAGTTTTCTTTGATTTCCTTAGCATCTTCGGACGTCGGGTTTGTGAATTGAAGCTCTTTGATGGCGGTGATGGCGGTAACCATCAATTGACACTGAAACTTTACCGTAATTTTGCATAATTATTGTTGACACCTAAATTTTGGCGACCCGTTTATTCATTTATCACATTAAAAAATTAGGAATTAATTTTAACCCCTAAAAAAATATTAGTTAATTAATTAATTGCATAGCATATCGAATTTAGGCGCATTTGCATTTTTTGCATTTATTGAACCGGTAGTGGATGGGGTTTTTTTTTTTTTTTTTTGTCAGTCCTACTCTATTCCTACTCTACACTCACTCTCAGACTTTTGCCTTGCCTCTTGCAGGGCGTGGGAGTCGAAACCCACTCCTGAAACTTGCGCGTCCCCACCCCATCTCCCCTTGAGAAGGTGGGGATTTGAACCCCTCACCTCCCCCTTTCATGTTGGAAGGGTAGCCACTAGGGCGAATCCCAGTGGTTGGTAGTGGATGGGTTTGAATGAGTGGTTCTGAGCTTTAAATTGATAGGTCGGACTAAGCCCACGAAGTGAGCAAATGAAGAAAAGTCAAAGGAAAAAAGAAAGAAAGAAAAGGGAGAGAGGGAACGTGAGTGACGTGAGAGAGAGAGAGCGAGAGAAAGAAAGAAGAAAAAGAAAAGGGGCTGCGTCGTCTTCCTCGCAAAAAGGGGGGGCCTTCGACCGCACCGGCGAATGAGCCGCCGACCACCGTTGCTCCGCCGGTGACCCACGGGCCCTCTCCTCTCAACTGCTGCTCCGCCGGTCTCATCCGCCACCCTCGCCGCGCCGCCGAGACTCCTGCAAGCCTGTAGCACCGCAGATCCCGAACCCCTTCCGGCGACCCCATCGCTCGATCTGCCGCACCGGAGCTGCAAGCCCGAAGTCGTTGCGCGCCGCCACCTTACCTGAGCGCTGTCCCCTGCCCTTGCCACCATGCCAGATCCAAACGCCGAGCCACCAGCCACCGTCGCTCCGTCGATCTCGCCCCCGACTCACTGGCGACCCACCGGCCGGCGACCCCTCTGCTATTGGGTTTTCCTCTGCCGTGCCGCGCCTCGCTTCACCGGCGACGACTCGCTCCGCCACGCCCGATGTGCGGCGAGCCACGACCCGATGCCCCTGCGTTTCGTCGCTGCTGCCCAACGTCACCGGAGCTCACATCGCCGGCTCGCGCCCACCGACCACCGCGCCTCCGCGAGCTTTCCCCTGCCGATCCGCTACAGCCCGACGTCGCTGCTCCTGCCTGAACCGTGACAACCCACGACTGCCGCGTCGCCGGCCTCGAGTCCTCCGCCCGAGCGAGCCGCCTTTGCACGCTCAAGCGACCTCCCTTCTTTGCCGGCTTTTCTCCTCTCGCCCGAGACCGAGCGAAGCCACTGCCGCCTCCCTGTTTTCGGGCTGGCTGATCCGGCACTGCCGAGCCACCTCGCCGGATCTCGCCGGACCTAGCCGGACCTCGTCGGACCTCCGAACACCGCACCGCGCACCACACGAGCTGCCAAATTTGGAAACAAAAGAAAACGAACAAAAGGAAAAAAATCAAATTAGATAGATTTGCTTCATTTTATTAGGGAAGTTTATTTTGTCTCATTTTATTTTTTTTATATCTTGGTTTCTTTGTTTGAAATATTTCCCTAAGCATAATTGGAAATTCTAACATACCACATAATTCGCAACCGCACTTGGGTTTTTTATTTCATCTATAAGGCTTTAGATGAAATAATTAATCAAATGGGAATAAAAATTGATATTTTGATCTGCAAGGCTTAAGATCAATTTATCGATTTTATTAGCGAGATATTATCCTTTGATCCGAACAATGTATGACATTTTTAGTGATTTTGAATGGTCTGTCTTATCTTGATTGCTTTATCTTGAAATATGTTTGGGTTAGAATATTGCATGATTTAGGGTTATTTGCATATTTAGATTAGTAATTTTGTTTATCATGAATTTTCGAAATAAAAAATAAAAAAATGAATCTAGGATGTTAGATTTTTGTTTCATTAGCTTAAATTGCATGTTTAATTATTTGACATTTCTTAATTTTGAAATTAATTAAAAAAGAAAAAAAAATTATCATGTATATGTCATGTAGAATTAGGGCATCCTTTTGTACGTCAATGCACATTAGGATAAAATTCATTTTAAGTTTAGATTAATTTAGATAGACTGCATCTTAGGTTAGAGATTGATAAGTTAAGATAATATCCTAGTTTAAATTTGGGTTTAGCCTGACCTAATCCTTAATATAAATTAGGTAGAATCTTAATTTAGCCAGATAATTTTCACATTTTTCTAATTTCGAAATTTCATAAAAAAAAAATACAAAAAAATGTCTTTGAATGAATTAGTTTCAATCTCTAGGATATATTGCATTTTTTTAAAAATAAAATAAAATAAAAATGTCATTGCATGTCATTTAGAATTAGATTAATGAAATGCTTGCCATTTAGTGATTGTTGCTAGGTCCGTTTAATTAGAAATTACTTGTCATTGTAATTAGGTCATTTAGCTAATATTGCATTGCATATTGCATGATTTTCATTAAACAAGTGAAAATAAAAAGAAATTGCATGTTAATTAGAAATCATATTTAGGGTTGTTGATGTGGATTCTAATTTAACATTGCAGATGCTTTGGTTGCTTTGAAGTAAGTTTTTGCAATTTATTCATTGTTTTTTGGGTGTTAAATTGGTGGTTTGTGCACCCGCATGATCACCTCACATGCTAGGGAAACAAATTAAAATCAACTTAAGCTACTTGCCAAACATTTTTCAAGATAAAAGAGAAAGGTACCGAAAGGGCATTAGAGAAATCTAATGTAACCAAGTCCATGTATCCTTAGTCTCTGGTTCGTATGAGTAAAATAATTCTCAAATTATTTTACTTAGGTGTTTAATCGACCTACCGTAAACCGATTAGTGGCGACTCCTAGCTAATAATCTTTTGCATGCTAAATACTTGAACCTTAAGTCACGAATTGGTATGGGCTTGGGAGAGCCCGAGCTAAGTTTAAAGACTTAGTATTCCATTAGCTTAAACTTAGGTGGTGCACCCGATATTTAGGTCGTGACAGTTGTGCACACTCTCACTTGCTACTTTCTCCTCAAAATTCAAATATGTAAAAAATATTTCCCGTTGTAAAAAGAGTCATTGTTCGAGCAGCCACATGACTAGTTTTTTGTCGGCATAGAGTTCAAATTTTCTTGTTTTCTTAATTAGTCGCTTAACTAACACTCTAAGAAACACTTGTATTAGCAAATTCTGTAAAAATTTATATTTAGCTATTCATGAAGAAACAAAATTATCAATTAAAAATGAAAATCACATTTTCTTTGTATTTGTTGACTGCTAAAAAAGCAAAAGAAATTTCTTGTATCGTTGATCATTTATATGAAACAAAGCTTATTATTTCTTGCGAGTGCACGCATCCCACTTCTCATATTCTTTTAGACAAAACTCACGAGGAAACAGAGTAGTAGCTAGCTACTTTTCTTTTCCTTCAATTCCTTTTCAAGTCATTCATTCCTTTCACAGGTCTCCTAGGTTATATGACCGTTGGGATAACTAGAATAACTGAGGATTTTATATGTCTACTGGGTAAGCCACAATGATTCGTTCTTAAAATAATTAAGAAAACCTTACTCTAACCTATTAGAATTATTTTCAGAGTATTTTTGTGGAGCAAAGTTTGTAACCGGGATGCCATTTTTCGGGATATTTCTAATCTACATCTACAAAAGAAGGCACTTAGCAATGGACAAGAACATCGAAGAATTTTTGCAAGCTCACAACAACTTTTTACCCATAAGGTACTCTTACTCAAATATTAAAAAGATCACTGCAAATTTTAAGCACAAACTGGGAGAAGGGGGATATGGTTCCATGTACAAAGGAACGCTTCGAAGCGGCAATGAAGTGGCCATCAAGATTTTGAAGCAGTCCAAGGCCCAGGGCCAAGATTTTATCAATGAAGTGGCTACTATTGGAAGAATTTACCATGTTAATGTAGTGCATCTCATTGGTTTTTGCTTTGAAGGCTTGAAACAAGCTCTCGTGTATGATCTCATGTCAAATGGATCCTTGGATAAGCAAATTTTCACCGAGGAAGGTGATAAGTTTCTCGATTATAAGAAAATATATGAGATTGCTCTTGGGGTAGCGAGAGGAATTGAATACTTACATCGAGGGTGTGACATGCAAATACTACACTTTAATATCAAGCCTCACAATATTCTTTTGGACAAGAATTCCACTCTGAAAGTTTCTGACTTTGGACTCGCGAAACTTTATCCTGCTAATCATAACATAGTCTCATTGACTGCTGCAAGAGGGACCTTAGGATATATAGCACTAGAGTTGTTCTACAGAAACATCAGTGGTGTATCTTATAAAGTAGATGTCTATAGCTTTGGGATGTTGCTCATGGAAATGGCAGGTAGAAGGAAGAATATAAATGCAAATGCGGAACACTCAAGCCAAATTTATTTTCCATTGTGGGTGTATGACCAAATCGGCAAAGAAAAAAGCGTTGAAATAGAAATTGTAGCAGAGGAAAGGAAGGTGATAAAGAATATGATAATAGTTGCACTTTGGTGTACACAATTAAATCATAACTATCGGCCTTCAATGAGCAAAGTCCTAGAAATGCTTAAGGGGATATTGATGAACGCCAAATGCCTCCAAAACCGCTTATTTATCCACCTGATGTGCCAATTAACAATGATGAAGCTGAGATGGAGCTGGAAACGTTCTCAACTTCATCAAGTACTCTGATAATTTATACTAGTTTTCCTTTGGGAGATACCAATGATATTTAGAGTTCCTTGCATAGTTGGATTGGAAATGTTTTGTGAGATAGCTAGTATAAGCACCTAGAGGGGGTGAATAGGTGCACAATCAATTTATCAAGATACGGAAGTGATTCTTGGCAAACAGTAGAAAGGACGTTTACTTTGATTAACAAGAATAAAGTATGATTAATGTAAAGAGAGTAAGGAAGAGAGAATTGAACACAAGGTTTATAGTGGTTCGGCTTATTCTAAGCCCACGTCCACTCTTTCGCACTGACAGCCCACCAGCTGGATTTCACTATGAACAAAAGAGATGTTACAGCACAGCTTTTCCTTGATTCCACAGTGTAGACGTTCTACCACACCTCCTCAAGGTTTTTCACAAGAATAGACTCTCTTTTGTATACAAGTATTTCGCTCAAAGGATTTGTCTAAATAATAGGGAGCTTCAGACTTTGGAATTTTTCTATCGCGCACACCTCGAACAACTAAGAATGTCTTCCTTATATACTCCTTTATGCCATCATACCCGTTGGCACTTACCAAAGGAATTCCTCCAATCTACCCGTTGAACAGAATCAATTAGGAAGATTGTTCGAGCTATTAAAGGAACGTGTCGATAGCCCATCAATCCTGTTCGCCCATACAATCAGGATCTCGGTTTCCATAAGTAGAACATTCCCAGAATATTTAGGCAATCACCGGATCTTCAATCATCGAGCTAATCTTCGATCAATCAAAGGATTCCGTTAAGTCTTTTCCAGCCACGAGATCTTCTCCAGTTGATAAGGTTGAATCCTTAACGAAACATCCAGTTCTGGATAACCTTTCTTCAATGGACTAGAGACTGTCAATGAGGATAGACTTTGAGTCTTGAGTCTGGCTGTCCGGAGGTCTTCAGACTTTAAATAGCTGAGTCTACAAACCTTCAGACTAGACTGATGGAAACGTTTTGTCAGCTTCAAAACACTTCAAGAAGATTTCTCCAACAATCTCCCCCTTTTTTATGGTGACAAAACTTTCCTGCAGATTTGGACAACTTTGACCTGCAACACATTTCTCAAACACATATGCATATCTCATAGATATAAATGGCTAAATGAATAATACTAGGATCTGCAACCACAGAAAATAGGTTAGTCTAGTATGCGACAAAGCCATCCATAAGATACCAATAATAGTTAATAAAAGCAGTCAAGTCCAAGTCTAGTTCAGTTCTCATCTAGACACAAAAACAAAGTCAAACAGAACAATCCAACAAAAACAAACAAACCACACGATTAAAAGTTTGTTCAAATCTTGCATCTCTCCCCCTTTTTGTCAGCATTAAAAAGGTTGAGATGAAAATTAAAATGAAGTCAAGATTGCTTTGGAACGCGAACAAGCTGGAAATCTCCCATAGACTGAACAATGCCTTCCAGCCTTTTCAAGTCTTCCTTCAGTTGTGCAATCTCCTCACCCTTGGCATTAGCTTGAATCTGAACAGAGAGGGCTTGGATCTGATCATTTAATGTACATGAAGAAGCTTGACCCGCATTCTGCAAGTTTTGAACCTCACATCCCAAGGCATAAATTTGACCTCACATTTCCAAGAGAATTTCCATTATCCCACGAAAATCAGCCGAATTTTCGGTCTACGTACTAGCATCAGCACGTTCTGCAGATGATGGCATATCAGAATAATACTATAGATTTGGCGATGAAACTTCATGACCTTCTTCTGGAAATTGAGAGGCATAAACATCCCTGGGGTGCAGTGAGCGACCGACTCCTTCACTCACACCAGGATATGAGGACTTTTCTCCTTTCTCTTGATCTCCCCTCGTTTTCATGCCTACTGGTGGAGAAGAGTGTTCCTCGGGTTCTCCTTCTTCTCTTCTTCCTTCTTCAGGTCTTTCCTCCTCTCCTTCTTTTTCAGCTTCTTTTTCTTCTTCTTCCTTCTCCTCTTCTTCCTTTTCTTCTGCTTCCTTCTCCTCTGCTTCCTTCTGTTCTTTTTCTCTAGATCTCTGTTCTGAGTCTCCCTCTGGAGTAGAACGGCTCAGGTTCTTCAACACCATTGCAGAGATGGTGATGTCTTCCTCATCATCTTCATCCTCAACGAGGAGAGCTCTTCTTCTTTTGGATGAAGCAACCATGGGCTCCTTCCCTTTTCTTTTAGCTGCAGAAGAGATTTGATGAGATTTGGCAAGGGTCTTCTCCTTGAATTTCTCCAACTCCTTTCTCAGTTCCTTCAAATGCATTTTGGTCACCATTTTCAGTCCTACCACCATATGATCGCATGATCGAACACAGAAGATTTGTGGAGGCTGAATATTCAGATGTCTGAATAACTTCGTAACAAGGCTTGGGTAAGGAAGTTGACCTCTCGTCCTTCATCACCTTTGCTCTATACATGTGAAACATAATAGTGTGAGGAAGAGAAAACCTTTTCCAGTGAGGATGGCAAACATCAGCCTTTGCCTCCGAACTTGAAACATCGTCTTGGAAGTTGATTTCGGACGAAGGCAATTGATCACAATCTTGTGAAGCAAGATGTTAAATGCACTCATCCTTAAGTAGGTAATCTTTTCCTCTGTTCTCCTGTCTTTCACCAGTTCCAGAGTGGCCCGAGCAATGGAAACTTTGATCGGTTGATATCTTCATCTCTCAACTCCTAACACATCTGCCAGCATGTTCATGTCCACAACATAATCCTGATCTTTGACACTGAAGGAAAATCTATTCGCATCCAAAAAGCTAAGATTTGAATAGAAATAAGCGGTTAGTTCAGGATAGCCCTCTGTAGACTCAGAGCAAAACTTCTCAAGTTGAAGAAAACCGAACTTCTCCCTTAAGTTCACATTCACCGCATCCAAAAGGTCAAAATCCACACTCCTAGGGTTTATTACCCCACGCTTCAGCAATTTCGAGTACAGATCTTTTTGTTCCTTTGATCTGAACAAATCTCCCCTTTTTCCTTGATTTTCAGCCGCAATACCCATTTTCGGTTGAAATTGGCTGTACAATTTGTCATCATCATTCCCATCTACAGGATTCGGCCCCCAGTCACGAGGATCACTTGGGATATTCGCAAGGGCTTCCTCAGCCACCCCTTTACGAGCAATTCCCAAATTTTCCATTTTCTTCAGAAAAGTATATTCGTTCCCATATCCTTTGTCTTTAAGAAAATCATCAACATATTTCAAAGGAGTATGAATTCCTTTTAAGGCACGATATAGCTTGTAAATGACAGCGGGCTTTTGAACTCTTACAGGTCGCATCCTCGATGATTTCTTCCCCGTTGTTGATCACCGCCTTGAGGACTAGATGGAGGAGAATGACGCCGAGAATGTTGTGGGCTCGGTTGCTGATCCGGAGACACATCTTCTTCAGTAAGATCGAAGTGCGTAGGACCCTCGCTCATCCGCCGTGGTCCCCTACTCGCGATTCTCGAAGACTTCCTTGAAGCTGACATCTTTCTCAGTCTTTGGAAGATTCCTTTGCTTGACTTTCCAAAGAAAGATGAAAACTTTTTGAAGAAGACAAACGGAAATGGAGGATCGATGCTTTCTAGGGTTTTTGAGAGTAGAGTAAAGAGGAATCAATAGTGCACGACTGGTTAAAGAGAGATGAACGAACTGTCACAAAGGAAGGTGAAAAGATGCCTTTAAAATAACTGTCTTTTTCCGTGAAAATAGTCATTAAAAATAACTTCCTTTTTGAAAATGAAATGATGCAATAATTACGTCGATTAAATATAGCAACGATTTAAGCATAGTTTGACGATCGTACCTTTTCAAGAAAAAGTTTGAGAAATACTTACAGTCTGATGGTCGTACCAAGACTAACTTACAGTTAAAGTCTTGTATGCCTGAGTCTGATAGTCTTTAGACTTTGATTTCCTCATACCTCAAAATGTTGAGTCTGCAACGAATGGTTTCGAACTGATTTTTCTCCAAAGGCTTTGTGAATATATCCGCCAGTTGGTTCTTTGAGTCAACATATTTAATCAAAACATCTCCATTTTGAACATGGTCTCTAATAAAGTGATGTCGAATCTCTATACGCTTTGCTCTTGAGTGGAGAATTGGATTTTTGGTGAGGTTGATAGCGCTGGTGTTGTCGCAATTAATCTCTGTGCTTGAGTCTTCAATTCCAAAGTCTCTTAGCCGTTGTTTTATCCACGAGAATTTGTGAACAACAACTTCCGAGAGCTATGTACTCGCTTCGCTGTAGAGAGAGCTACTGTACTTTGCTTTCTTGAAAATCAAGAGACTATCCCGCCTCCAAGTAGTTGACAGGTACCTGAGGTGCTCTTTCTATCAATTCTGCATCCAACAAAGTCTGCGTCTGAATATCCAAGAAGAGTAAAGTCTGCCCTTTTTAGATACCAGAGACCAAAGCTTGAAGTTGATGAAATATATTTGATAATACGCTTTGCTGCATTTAAATGAGATTCCTTTGGGTCTGATTGAAATCTAGCATAGATGCAAACACTAAACAAAATGTCAGGTCTAGAAGCAGTAAGATAAAGAAGTGATCCGATGATACTCCTGTACAGCTTTTGATCGACTTTCTTTCCTCCTTCATCTTTGTCTATCTTCAAGGAATTTGACATTGGTATGTCAGCCTTTTTGCAATTTTCTAGACCGAACTTCTTGATAAGATCATTTGCATACTTTTCTTGACGAATGAAAGTTCCTTCATCCAGTTGTTTTATTTGAAGTCCAAGAAAGAAAGTTAATTCTCCCATCATACTCATTTCAAATTCATCCTGCATAGTCTTAGAGAATTTCTTGCACAGACTTTTATTAGAGGATCCAAAAATAATATCATCAACGTATATTTGAACAAGCAGAAAAATTTTTCTTTCTCTTTTAATAAAAAGAGTAGTGTCTACTTTACCTTTGACAAAACCG
Source organism: Eucalyptus virginea (assembly GCA_014182375.1). Taxonomy (NCBI): domain Eukaryota; kingdom Viridiplantae; phylum Streptophyta; class Magnoliopsida; order Myrtales; family Myrtaceae; genus Eucalyptus; species Eucalyptus virginea. Next base: position 11,341,051 of record CM024520.1, read on the forward strand.
TTCTGATAAAAAACTTACTAAGTCTGTCATACCAGGCTCGAGGTGCTTGCTTTAGATCGTACAAGGCCTTTTTTAGTCTGAAGACTGAGTCTGGCTTCTTTGGGTCTTCAAACCCTGGTGGTTGTTCCACATAGACTTCCTCATGGATAAATCCATTTAGGAAAGCACTTTTGACGTCCATTTGGAATAGCTTGAAATTTTTATGACAAGCAAATGCAAGTAATAAACGAATTGCTTCTAACCTTGTTACTGGTGCGTAAGTCTCATCATAGTCAATCCATTCTTCTTGTGTGTATCCCTTGGTCACGAGTCTAGCCTTGTTTCTTATGACTTTTTCTTTCTCATCCATCTTGTTCTTGAAAACCCATTTAGCTCCAATAATTGATTTACCTTTTGGTTTAGGAGTCAGCTCCCAGACATCATTAATTTTGAATTGCCTGAGTTCTTCTTGCATAGCTTCAATCCAGCTTTCATCGGATAAGGCTTCTTCTATGCTCTTGGGTTCTATTTCAGAAATAAGTGCCACAGCACTAGACTCTTCTCGCCTTTTGGATCTTGTGCGAATTCCTTCATGGATATCGCCAATAATAAGATCTTTGGGATGACTGGACTTATGTTTCCAGTTGCTGGTTAATTCATCAGGTTGATGGTTACTTTCTTTACTGGAATCTTCAACAGTCACTTGTTGCTGGTCCTTCAAGGTCTGAATTGCTTCTGGAGATTTAAACTTTGTAGAGTCTGGACCAGGTTCAGTCTCTTCAAGGTGAGTCTAAATGGATTCACTTTGTGTAGAATCTTGGAATTTGACATTCATTGATTCTTCCACCGTTTGAGATTTCTTATTGTAGACTCTGTATGCCTTGCTTGTGGTTGAATATCCGAGGAAGATGCCTTCATCTGACTTTTCTTCAAACTTACCAACTCGATCATTTGCATTTTTCAATATGAAACATTTGCATCCAAATACATGAAAATATGAAACAATGGGCTTTCTTTCTTTAAATAATTCATAGGGGGTTTTTTCTAGAATTGGTCTTAGAAAAACTCTGTTAATAATATAACATGATGAAGAAACTGCTTCAGCCCAAAAACGTAAAGAGATATTGCTTTCAATTAAAAGGGTTCTGGCCATTTCTTGAAGAGATCTATTCTTCCTCTCTACGACTCCGTTTTGCTCTGGAGTGTATGGAGAAGAGAACAAATGTTGAAAACCAGATTCATCACAAAATTTTGTAAAGTCTTGATTTTCAAATTCACTTCCATTGTCTGTTTTTATGCTTGAAATAACATACCCCTTTTCATTTTGAACCTTCTTAGCAAATTTTTCAAAGTACGAGAAGGTTTCAGACTTACTTGCCAAGAAATATACCCAAGTAAATCGGGAGTAGTCATCCACAATCACTAGGCAATATTTCTTACCTCCAATGCTCTGCGTTCTTGTTGGTCCGAAGAGATCCATATGCAAGAGCTGCAGTACACGGTTAGTGGAAACTTGATTTTTTGATTTAAAGGAATTTCTTACCTGTTTTCCCAATATGCATGGTGTACATTGATCAGACTTTTGATAGGATAAATTGGGTAGTCCACGAACAAGCTTCTTTGCTGAGATTTTGGCTATCTGCTTCATATTGATATGTCCAAGCCTTTTGTGCCATAAGTTCGCTTCGTCTTGGATTGAAATTAGACATTGCGATTCATCTGGTTTCACATCCAAGAGGTAGATATTTTCATGTCTTCGACCCATAAATGACTGAGTAGAGTCTTTGCGGTTCCCGAACAAATACCCTCTTGAAAGTTGATTCTAAAACCGGCATCACAAAGCCGACCGTGCGAGCATTGTAATTTAGCCCTTCAACTAAAGAAACATTGCTTATTGTGAGGTTCCCAATCTTTACAGTTCCAAATCCCACTATTTTTCCTTTGCTGTTTCCTCCAAATGAGACTTTTCCACCATTCATTTGAGCGAGCTTTATGAAGTAATTTGAATCCCCTGTCATGAGTCTCGATCATCCACTATCTAGATACCATTTCACCTTCTTCTTGATAGTGACCTGCATTCAAAAAGAAACTCAACCTTTCTTTGGTACCCATATTTTCTTGGGTCCTTTTGAGTTAGACTGATATACGGTTTTTTTTTGCCAGACTTTATTGTGGTCTCCAAACCAGAGGACATTCTTTCTCAAAATGATCCGCTTTATTGCATTTTGAACATCTAAGAGCATTGCGACCTTTGGTTTTACAAAGTTCCTTTCAAAGTGATTTTTGTAAGCATTTCGTGTAGGTCTTTGCATAATCCTTTCTTTTACTTTAGGAAAATCAATTAAAGGAACAGTTTCAGCAGTCATTCCTAAACCAGATTTGTTGAAATAAGGTCTTTGAACATAAAGTATTTTCTCCAGTTTTTCAGAACCTAGAGAAAATCTTTTGGAAATATTTGAAATATCCCTTTTTAAGAATGCATTTTCTTTTAAAAGATTATTTTCACTTTCTTTGAGAGAAGAAACATTCTAATCTAAGTATTTCACTTTTTCCTCCAAAGTATTTTCATGATGTTTTAAAGCGAGTTTTCTTTTTTGAGTTCGGAAATTCTTTTAAGAGAAGTCTTAAGACTAAAACATAATTCATCAATGTATTTTGAAACTTTAATAGGAATTTTAAAGTTACTTACCTCAAATTCACTTTCTGAGTCTGAATCAGTTTCTGAGTTTGATTCTAAATCTGATTGTGCCATAAGACATATGTTGGCATAATCATCATCACTATCTTCGCACTCTGTATCACTCCAGGTTTCAACTTTGAGAGCTTTTCGATATCTTTCTGTTTTTCCTTTCTTCCTTTTTAGAAGAGGACAATTGGGTCTAATGTGTCCCTTTTTCTTGCATTCAAAGCAGACTACATCTTTGTTTGATTCATCGTCTTCTGCAGACTTGGTCTGCTGCTTCTGAAAGCTTTGTTTTCTTGAATTGAATTTCCTTCCTTTTCTGTTCAGCTTTTTGAATCTTCTTATCATGAGAGCAAGTTCTTCATCATCCATGTCGTCTTCAGAATCTGTTACATCATAATCATCATTAGATTTTAATGCAATAGACTTCTTACCTTTAGGGTCTTCGTCTTCATTGATTCGTTCCACTTCATAAGACTGAAGAGTCCCAACCAGCTCATCGACAGACAGTGGCATGATTCTTTGGGTCTCTATGATTGAGGTCTTAATGTGATTCCAATCCTTGGAGAGTCCACGCAGTAACTTGTTCACTTTCATGGGATCAGAAATTGGTTGACCTTGATTTTCAAGACCATTCACGATTTCTGTAAAACGACTAAACATGTCGATTATAGATTCTCCCGGTTTCATTCTGAAGGCTTCGTATTGACCGAGAAGAATGTTGATTCTTGTCTCTTTCACTCGATCGGTTCCTTCATAGGTAATGTGTAATCTATCCCAGACTTCTTTGGTTGTATCACAAGAAGATATTATGTTATATTCAGTAGGTGATAAAGCACAATATAGAGAATAGATTGCTTTTGCATCAAGAGTAGTTTGTCTCTTGATTATCTCTTCCTGACTCATCCCGCTGGACTCAACAGTGTCCTTTCCTCTTTCTGAGACAGGTGCAACTTTAGGAATGATTCATTTTTCTACAACGTCCCATTCCAGAGGATCTTTTGATCTTAAGAACGCCTTCATCTTGTTCTTCCATATGTTGTAGTCCTTTCCATCAAAGTAAGGTGGTCTAGTGTTGCTTTTCCCTTCTACCAGCCCTGGAGCCAACATACTAGCCATGGATCTTTTACTCTAAAGTAAAACACTTCAAACAAAGTGAGCACACGAGTTCTGATACCAATTGAGATAGCTAGTATAAGCACCTAGAGGGGGTGAATAGGTGCACAATCAATTTATCAAGATACGGAAGCGATTCTTGGCAAACAGTAGAAAGGACGTTTACTTTGATTAACAAGAATAAATTACGATTGATGTAAAGAGAGTAAGGAAGAGAGAATTGAACACAAGGTTTATAGTGGTTCGGCTTATTCTAAGCCTACGTCCACTCTTCCGCACTGACAGCCCACCGGCTGGATTTCACTATGCACAAAAGAGATGTTACAGCATAGCTTTTCCTTGATTCCACAGTGTAGACGTTCTACCACACCTCCTCAAGGTTTTTCACAAGAATGACTCTCTTTTGTATACAAGTATTTCGCTCAAAGGATTTGTCTAAATAACAGGGAGCTTCAGACTTTGGAATTTTTCTATCGCGCACACCTCGAACAACTGAGAACGTCTTCCTTATATACTCCTTTATGCCATCATACCCGTTGGCACTTACCAAAGGAATTCCTCCAATCTACCCATTGGACAGAATCAATTAGGAAGATTGTTCGAGCTATTAAAGGAACGTGTCGATAGCCCATCAATCATGTTCGCCCATACAATCAGGATCTCGGTTTCCATAAGTAGAACCTTCCCAGAATATTTAGGCAATCACCGGATCTTCAATCATCAAGCTAATCTTCGATCAATCAAAGGATTCCGTTAAGTCTTTTCCAGCCACGAGATCTTCTCCAGTTGATAAGGTTGAATCCTTAACGAAACATCCATCTCTGGATAACCTTTCTTCAATGGATTAGAGACTGTCAATGAGGATAGACTTTGAGTCTTGAGTCTGGCTGTCCGGAGGTCTTCAGACTTTAAATAGCTGAGTCTACAAACCTTCAGACTAGACTGATGGAAACATTTTGTCAGCTTCAAAACACTTCAAGAAGATTTCTCCAACATTTTGTGTGTATTTATATGTCCCACAATCTAGTATCATGTTAGGAGGGACTTGAGATAGTTTAGCTCGACAGACATTACTTTTGAGAACTTTTGAGATTGTCTTCTTCTAGCTCTTAGGCTAATGTTGTCTTATTGTATTTCATATAGTTTATTCTCTTGCATCCTCCTTCGAAAAGATAAACACATTGGTATGAGGGCAAGGACAAAAATGATGGGTGAAGGTAATGGACATTGAGAATTGTTCTCCTTTGGTTCTGTTTCGGATAGGAGCGCCTTGGAGTTCACAAACTCTTTGGAGAATGATCTAGTCTTGATTCCTTCCGAGACTTCTCCGTGGATTTGCTCTTTTTGGATGGGTCGATATGAACTTTCAATCCTTAAGGAAAGGTGCAGAATCGGTGGCTTGTTATTCTTTTGGCTTTCTTTGCTTCAAAAGAGAAGCCGCTACGTCCCGCATTTTGGGTTGTTTCCTCATTTTCCTCAGCTTCTACAAACCAATGAGAATCTTCAAATTGGCCATGGTTACCGTTCTGCCAACAGAAATTGCTTTTCCCCTTTTCTTGTACTTAGTTTTGTTGTCCTTAGAGTTTTGTTATCCTTAGATTACGCTCCTTGACGATATGATACATGACAAATGTATACTAAATAAAAAAAAAACATTAAAATAATTTTTTACTTGGTAAATAAAAAGTCGCCTTTTAAGTGCATTGCCATGCACCGACCAAAAAAAAAAAAAGTGCATTGCCATGCTTTTTTTTTTTTTTTTTCCAATGAAGCTACTAATCAATGTAAGAATCTAAACGACCGAGCATGACCTCGTTCGCCGGCACAATCGATATATATTGTGACAAAGTACCTAACTCGAGATTAGTAAGAGATTGAGAGCCTCGTCACTTCAAATGTCATTTCATCGTTCTAGTCGGAACATTAGAGTAGCCACAGAATTCAGAAGCAGATAAAGACATAAGGAGATCTTTGCTGGCATCTGAATCCGCAGGTTGGGGGTAAGTGTGCTGTAGCAACCAAAACATCACACTGCATGAAATACACAGATTCCTCCGAGGCTCCAGTTCTTGAATAAATGGTAAGGAATTTGTTTCTGCCGGAAGAAGAAATTGAAATGAGTAGAGAAATGACTGAGGATATTTATTAAAATCATAAAATGTTTCACACACAATCTTGGATTGGAAGGATTCATCTACTAATGAAACCGATGCAAAGGTGTAAACCGAACACTTCGTCGTATCTCAACTCTACTTGTGGAGTAAACATTTTATACCTCCAATGTATCAAATGGAAGCCTAAAAACAAAACAAGTTGCCCAACGATGAACGGTCTTGAGTCCAATTCTCGCACCGGTCCATTGATGATCATCATTATCTTGAAGATAGCGGCTTACACTTTGGTCCATTATAAACAACCTTCGCAATGAGTACAGACCTAGCATCATCTCGCCAAGGAAATTTAGGCACAATCATTTACGGCCTCATTACATTTTAGTTCACATCCATTTCCTAAAGATAATAGGAACCCAGCATCATGCTTAAACTAACGAAAGTTTTTCCAATTTATTCTGTTTGTGTCTTGGATAGCAAAATATAGTGCAAAATGCAGCTCTACAGTATTCTCAGCACATTCATTAGCTTGTACCTATTGAGAGAAGGTATCATGTTCGAAACAGCCTCTACAAGTTGCACGATCGCTTTCCTTGATGAGTTGCACTGGTTTCCATTACACCAATTTGTTTCTTATCTACTCTGCTGAAATTATTAAAATTAACACAACAAAAGAAGTAGAATCAAACCAAATTGATAGAATATCCAAGAATGCATAAATTTCCTGCCGTCTTTATTGAAAGAATATCCATACCTGCAACTCCAATTAAATCAAACGTCAAAGGTACGTTCGAATCCGCCTCGACAAGTGGCTTTTGCTTTGCTGCAATACCGACGAGATGGCTTGTATAATGTTCAAACCTTCACATATCGATGCGATTGTAGCACCCACCAAGCAATCACCAGCCCCAGTAAGCTACTTAACAGATGCAGGAAGGCCAGGAAGATGCAAAGCAAAGAGACGAGTGGTCCCCTCAATATGTTTGGCATCATGAAACTTTTGTGAGGGCAATTAGATGAGATCAATTTGTGGAGTTCTGAACTTATGCCAAGGCATTGGGGTTTCTCCACAACAGCTCTCGTCAATATAGACCACTCTTTAGAGCATAGAAATACTCCACGAGCGCCTATGGTTACGACCACAATTTTTATGCCCCTCTCAAGCAAAAGAATTATTGTGGGTTTTAGCATATTGATGTGAGATTCTGCAGGACAATTCTTTTTGCTCTTATACCTTTCACTCAAACGATGTAACTTTCAGAGATAGAGCATCTGCCATTGCAAAGAGCTCATCTTCATTGGGAGATACCTAAGTTACCCGCAAAGAGCCTACTCGTGTCGCAGTGCATCTTCAAGATGAAGCTTTCGAGAATCTAGGAACCGCTTAATGCCACTCTCAAACTATGCCCATGTGAGCTGATTTTCGTTTCTCCTAATGTCATGTTGTTTTCATAGCTGAAAGGGATGCCAAAACCAAGAAGTCAACTATGTAAACCAAGAATATTTTATTTCATGCCTCGATTGACATGAACTTGACGCGGTCAATTTTTTTTAAAAGTGAGATCTTGTCAAAGTTTAACAATATCACGAACATGAATCAATTGCATATGATGAACGGTTCATAATTTCCTAGTTGATTTAAGAAAAGATTATGTGGGTATCACTCTTAAATGAATTCGCTATGGAAAAGTTTCCTTCAACTCATCTAGACTGCAAATTAATATCCTAGTGGAAGCATCACATCACCAGCCATCCCGACTCCGGAAATGTAATCGGCAGGCTATGAATTGGACATGCATTATTAACGAATGTCTAGGCAAAGCCACTAAATTTTGTTTTGATATGCTACATGCAGAATTCTCCAACCTAAACCACAACTTTCACCATTTTTCTCCATATCCATGCGGTTGGTAAGCAATTCTATGAAATATGTTGAAAATGACTCGCTATCATTTTCCAAAGGTACATAACTAATGGTCTGCATTAATCAATTTGAAGCACTAAACTTTTCTCATCATAGTATTTCCCATTTTGCTCTCTTTTGGTATGGTGCTAAGGATGATGGTAATCAATTACTCCATTAGCAATCAAGTCAGAAATTTGAGATCGAGATCTCATGAATTCCATAAAATGTATTATTGAACTTATCTGATTGTTTATCAACTTCAGACTTAAGTAAGTTTCTTCAGCACATAGAAAACAGCACAAAAGAAAGTAAATGCACATCACAAGGCGAAGCACTCACATACTTCCCAATGGAATCAATTTTTTTGGATTTGGCAACCAATACCAGTTCAAACCACAGAGGAATGTTATCTCCGCAGCCACCTTTGCGAACAAAATTCAAAGAAAAACCAAGTGAATTACGAAGAGCTCTCTATTGACTCAGAGTAGATCATATAATCAAGCCAGATTAAAAACCAAAGCAAATTGAATCTTTAGAATTACATCGATAAGAAGCTTCAAGAGCACGATCTTTGAGGTTAGCATCAACCATCACTACTGGGGCAGAAGAGATCTAGCATCTAAATTGTTGAATCCACTTGGCAGTGAGAAATTCCTCCTCCTAATGGTGAACCGTGAATGCCTTTATGGATCTTAGAGAGAACACAAGTATGCCTGCTCAACCTGATATGTTTTTCGCAAAATTAACTTACAATTGACTCGAAGCTTGCAACACCAGCAGCTACCTCACCATTTGGATCGAGTACACAGCAGACCACAGCAGTCATAATATCTCGGGTTTGAAGGATACCTGTCTTGGAATTGCTGAGTTTAAGAATGAGAAGCACATTCATGAACAGCACATGCATCTCTATAACTTATTTGAAGCCAAAAAAAGAGGAGAGTAGCTAGTTCATTGTTATTGCGAGATAAAAGAAAATGCTTAGAAGAATAAATTTGAGTAGTGTACTTACCTGTCTGTAAAGGTAAATATAGCAAAATTTCATCACTATTATCTATTTAGCAGATTTTACTAGGCATGTCGACAAGCGGTTAACCGAGCATGTTAACCTTCAATAGGATGCTAAGTAGATCTCCAAACTTCGACATGCAATTGGCAATATTCCTTGCTACACCTCCTAAAACATAGTGAACCTAAAAGACTACCGTCGACATAGACTCGCATAGAAAGTACCGAAAAAGTGTAGTGTGTTCTCACATAGGTTTTCAACTGATGTTGTCCGCATAGAAGGTTTTGGAGATGTGTAATATTTAGGGGCAGAGTAAGAAACCTGATACCGGTATGTACCAATATCTTCACCACAGGGTCAATGGTTTGATCTCCATCTTTCCATCTATGAAAAAATTCATGTTCAGATGAGCTGCACTTCCTCTTTCTCCTTGAAGGCCGCCTGACATCCTCATCTTGTGGAGGGTAATGGCATTTCCTGCACTGGCAATCTAGATCCCAGCGGCAATGAGCTGAATGAGAATACTTGAAGTATAGGGTTGTCCTTTAGAGTTGAAAGACTCTATTCCAAGTCTTTCTCCTTCACCTTCATCTTCTTGTATATATGGCTGTATCATCAAGATTGTAGGAAAAATTGAAGAAGAACCTTCTTCGTTTTCTCTTGAGTGATCAAATTTGATGACCCCATTGTCGTCCTTTTTCTTGATGAATTTTGACTTTGAAGACTGTATAGGCTGAACATTTTGACGAAGTTTTTGTAGTTAGCCAATCAGGTATTAGGAAGGAGTTTTGAGTAACTCGTAACGAGGAATCATGCCTTGGAATATGATGCACAAAGTCATCTACTTATTGTCCACGGAGATCGAAAGGGCATTTTTTGCTCCCGGCAAAGTTAAGTCTATGGTGTGATTTGTACACCATCTAGTTTTTTATTTGGGTGGGGGGGGGTCATATGTACACCATCTAGTTGCCACGGTCAAAACTGGGACTCGGGGATATCCAAGTGATTTGTAATTGAACCTTCAAGACAAAAAGCAATTTAGGATCTAAAAGAGCTATATTGAAGTTTGGGATTAGTGTTACAAACATAGATCTAGCATTGAGAGTTGTTTCGACTATGCCAATGCAAGCATGTTGATAATCGAGGAACCAGTATCAAGTAGTGCCATGCGGGCCACTACTTGCAATCCTTTACGACCATGGAAGGAAAGAGCAAGGCATATAGCACCAAAGTGAAGGTTCTGTAGCCTCGTTGGAGCCACTTGCGTAGGAACTCAGGAGAGATTTAAAGGTTCACAAAGTGTTCATGTAAATGGATGTTGATCAAAGCAGGTTGACCAAACGTATTCTCTTGACATCCTTTGGAGTACAGTGAATAAGCTTTCTTGTAGAATTTATTGGTGAAAAACAAGCAAGTTTAACTCAAGCAAAATATGGATTGACAAGAGGGATAGGTATTATAGATCTTATTCTCATTGAGGTAAGATATCTCATTAAAATAGTTGATCTTGGAGGCGTTGGACTAAAGAGGTAGACATTAAGAGTAACAAAGCATCTACACATTTAGTAGTACTGCTTTCTAAGGATCTTCAGTCATGATGGGATAATTCTTCCTCTTAGTAACGATGCATTATCAGGCCTCGGGTTATAATCTCAGTCCGATTTTTTTATGAAGATGGCTATGATATCATGAAGGGTTAATGGCATCAACAAATGACTATTTGAGATAGAAATATTATCCCACCACACGGCCCTTCCCTTGGCCTCTCAAAGGGACTTTTTTTTTTGGGTCTCCAGACGCCATTCATCTATATCATAAGGCTCTTAGAACTCAGAAACATTTGGAACCATAGGATCCATAGAGTGGCAAGTGAAGAGCAAACTCGTGAAACCATGTTTCAACTTACCGGACTAATCGTGCAACTCTAAACTTTTAATGACATCAGACTTCAAGAATGAGAGAAGTGTTTTAGAATTCCTTAACAATGTGTATATAGGCCATAAGTTTACAAACTCCAAATCTCATTCAACTTCTTAGAGAAGTTAGCCTTATATAAGCAAGGTTGAGGACAATACAAACTTTTGTTACTACAATAATACTAATACACCGCCATCGAAAATTTGCTCTTACAGGATAGTAATTCACACTTTTAGGAAAGAGATGATAAAGCAAACGAAGCACTTTAGCTTATACTAATGGCCGACAATAGTATATTTTTGGGCTAGAGGGCAAAACATTGGAGCTCCACAGAATCCATATTCAATCGTGGCAACTCTCCGCTAGTTAAATGGTGCACAGAGTTCAAAACCATGCCACAAACTTAACCTTACCAAGAGCAAAGAATGCCCTTTTGATCTCTGTACACAACATAGATGACTTTGTGCATCATGTTGCAAGATAGATTCCTTGTTCAAAGTTAGTCAAACTCTTTCTAGATATCAGAGTGACTAGCTACGAAAAGCTCTACAAAAAAGTTTAGCCTATACAGTTTCTAGAGTAATATAGGCCCGTTTGGTTCGGCTTTGGGGAAATGCCCTTGGCCAAATGCAAATATCTTTAGGGTAAAAGGGTTTTCGGGAATGCTCGGGCGTTTGGCAAATTACACATTGGAAAGTGACTTGTGTAAAAATACCGTTTGGCAAAACTTATTACAAATGAGCTTTTGCTTTTAATTTTTTTTTTTTTAAATCTGAAAATCAAATCCGGCGGTCGGTGGTGCCGAACGGCCAGATCTGGCCTCCAAACCGTAGACGCATGCCGTCATCTATGGTCACAGAGGCCGAGATCTAGCTACGGACGACCGATCCGGCTCTAAACGGCCTCGATTCGTGCGAGCTATAGGAGTTGGAGGGGGATGGATCTGCCGCAGAAGAGGAAGGTGTCGATGGTGGAGGCGGAGGCGGCGGCGGGGCCGGTGGAGAACTCGAAGTCGGGGGCGTCCCAACGGCGGGGCGGGAGGGCCGTCGGGTTGGTCGAGGGGGTGAAGGCCGAGATCGCCGTCGGAAGGCCGATCTCACCATCGACGGCCAGATTTGGCCTTCGGACCGCTAGATCCGGCCTCCGAACGGCCAGATCTCGGCCTCCGACGACCAGATCTAACGGCTTGAGTCCCGGTTCTTGCGAGCCGAAGGAGTCAACCGGTGCTGCTCGCGCTCGTTGAAGGGGATGGATCTGCTGCAGAAGAGGAAAGCGTCGACGGCGGAGGCGAAGGCGGCCTCGATGACGAAGGCAAAGGCGGAGGCGGCGTCGATGACAGAGGCAGAGGCGGAGGCAGAGGCGGCGTTGACAACGAAGGTGGCAGCGGAGAACTCAAAGAAATCATGGGGAAGAAGGTGAACGACGCGTGAACCGGTGAGCTTGCATTGCAAGAATGCTGAATGCTCAAAGGTACGTTTGGATGAGCATTTAGAAAGCTCCTTCAAGTCCCAAAGCCCTTTAACCCAAATTGGGGTGTTTGGCAACCATCTTTCAATGGGCTTTCAAGTGAAAGTCGACCCTTGGAAATGCTGAAAGCTCAAGGCAGGTGGAGACCAGCCTTGAGCTTTCAGCATTTTCGGAATGCTGAGTGCTCATTTAATGAAAATTAGTAAATTGCCTATTTTACCCTCAAAACTTTACTGAAAACCAATTTTACCCATTTGTAAAACTAAAACCCTCGATGGTGTTCTCTTCACCATTACCCATCACTCTGCACCCTTCCCATCGCTCTATCCCGCGAGCTCGATTGCGCTCTTCGCTGCTCGACTGCACCCTTCCCCATCGCTCTCTCCCTCGTGACGACTGCGAGCTTGACTGTGCCCTTCCTCATCGCTCTCTTCCTCGTGAAGACTACGAGCTCAACTACGCTCTTTGCTGCTTGACTACGCTTTTCATTGCTCGACTGTGCTCTTGGATTAGAATCTTTTGTGGCTTTGGTGAGCTCTCTTTCGCTCTTCTCCTTGTGCGGCAGGCTTTACTCTTTCTCTTCGTTGCTCTTCTTTTTTGGGTGTTGGGTCATATTGGCTCTTGAACGGTGGGTTTTATGGGAAGGAGCTGAGGAGTCTCCTTGAGAGCTCGCTTGGCGTTTGAACTCTCTTCTCTCTAGTACAGTTGCCCGTTTGATGTCTGAATGTTTCTGTGTTAGTCAATCGATTTCTCTGCACTAATCAAGAATCCTTTTGCTTTCTCATGCTTTTATGTTTTGGGTTTCTCAACCCCTTCGGTCTTGTGATGTGTGAGGACAATGTGGGCTGATCAATTTCTCTGCACTAATCAAGAAAGCTTTCGTTTTCTCCTACTTTTCTGTTTTGGGTTCCTGAACCCCTTCAGTCTTGTGATATGAGGATGATAAAGTGGGCTTCTTTTTGCGTAATAATCTGTTGAATTGGTGCTCTCCATTTACCTTTTCTTTCCTTTTGATTGCAGTTGCGCATTGGGACGGGATAGAGTTTTCTCCTCTCCAACAGCGGAATCAAATGGTGCAGAGAACACCAACATTGGTTATGTGCTAGATGAATGGTAAGCTGAAGTTGAAGTATTGTTAGTCATACTTCTGCAGAATCATATACTAGCTGTTATGAACTTCAATCAAAGATATCATTGGTGAAGGAGGCTGAATAGGTAAATGTATTGTATTGTTTGATGGTTGAGGGTTAGCATTGACATGGAAAATCATGAAAGATTTGCATCTCGGTTCTCTCCTTTTCTAATCACTAGACTTTTTTGACGGTATTGTAGTTGATGCTTGTAGACATGAATAATATGATTCATTTTTAGGTATCTTACCTACTGTGAATGTAATTGTGGGTTGATTAGGAAATCCCATTTCTTGTTAATACTTTGACGATTAAAGCCTGTTGAGATATGAGGGTAAGAACAAAATAAACAGTTAAATAGGAAAAGATGAGCATGGGCATTTCTTTGGATAGTCAGGGGAAAGGCGACAAAAGAGCAGTATATCATGTACTATGTTGACTTACATAGTTGGTAGCGATATGTTTCTCTAACATTGATAGGTAGCACTTGATGTTTTTATTTTTAAGCACTTATCTCTTAAAATTTAAATATTATATGTTCATATTGCAGGGATGAAGAATATGATCGGGGAAAGAGGAAAAAGGTGAGGCAAGCTAAGATTGATTTTGGTGGCCCAAATTATTTCCAGAAAATTGCATCGGAGAAAATAAATATGAATAAGACAAAACTTGATAAGGCTAGCTCTGGGAGTTTGCCATTCAGGATATAAGGTGAATCTGTGGCAGGCTTCAAGCAAAGTCTATTGATTTTGATCGTCCGATTGATAAGCTGCATTACTTGATTGTTGCCCATCATCGTATAAGGAGTCTGCCCTACTTCTAGCGTTTAGGTACGAGGCTCTGTGAGATTGGCTACTTTTATGACCATTTTTCTGTTTCCTTTGAGATTTTGTTTGTTCCCTCAAGAGGCGTCATGGTTGATCAAGCATTGGGGCATATTTTTCTTAGTTCAGGCTTTTATTGCCTGTGTTATGTATTTAGCTGTGTGTTTGTGTATCAGCTAGTTAATGTAATAAACCCTTTGAAGGGAAGATTCTTTGAACAGCTGACAATGTTGTAGCTCAGTATTGTGGAGGGCATTGTTAAATTATTAGATTATTTTCTTTGATGATATCCTAACTCGTAAATCTGGTTTTGATCGACGTTCAAAATTTTCTGCATTTTAGAATCGGGGTTGAGCGTTTTAGCAAGTGACTTACAGAAGGTGCCTAATTAAAGGTATCATTCACTCATCATTGTGTGCCGTGTTAAAGAATGGGCTCTACGTTTGCTCTGTTAGGCGCTTAATTCATTTTCTTCTGAATTTTATAGTTTTGGTCTTAACTAAATTTTTCTCCATAACCTGCCCTTTCATACCTGTTGAAATCTTTGCAAGAAAAGGCCGTTCAACTACCAGGGTACTTATGACCCAAAAGAAAACTACCAAGTCAAAAGAAAACTACCAAGGCAATTTCTGGCACTACCATTAGAGGACTTTGATATCACAGAATTGCCTAAACATCCGGAGAGGGCCAAGAGGAAAGAATGGGGAAAGGCCTTTCGGTTCATTATCTTCAATGTGCCTATTGGAGTTATGACACTGAGCCACCACCCTCATATGAAGATCAAGTCGTTTACTTCCCCCTTTTTTGGCCCCTCTAGGAAATTTGTTGTTATGAGAATAGTTGGCCGATGAATTTAAAAATCTGAGGTAACACCACATGTTCTTTCGATCGTCCTGGAAATTGTAGTTAATGTGAATGTTGGAGAGAGAGATAGAGAGAGACCTTGTTGGTTCTATGAATCTAGGAAATAATTAAGGATATTTGTAATTTTTAAGGATAATGAGCTTCTTTCCTCAAAGCATATGTTATCATGTTTTTATTGTAATTAAAGTATTATTCTTGTAATTGAGAAAAAGAGCACGTAAATTTTTTCATTTGATGTTTTTTAGCAAAAAAAAGAAATTTTAATGTTAATAAAATTATTTACGCAACATCTTTAACATTGTTGTTAAATATAAATTAAAAAAAGTCACAAATATTATTTTTTTAATTTTAAACAAATAAAAATGAAAATATTTAGATTAATCACCAAATGAGCTTTGCAAATGTGTTTTCTACCAAACAGCATTTCTCTCAAAGTTGCATTTCAAAGCAGAATTTACCAAACAGTCTTTGCATTTCCTCCAAAGCCCTTTAGGTTAAACTGCTTTGCGTTCTCCCAATGAGCTTTCCAAATGCCGAACCAAATGCACCCAAAGTTGCCCTACCCCAGCATTGGGCTTTGAGCATGTGGAATGCCCGCATTTCGCAAATGGGCATTCAAAAGCCCTTGCCAAACACCCAAAATCTCTCCCAAGGGGCTTTTGGGGCCCAAAGCCCCTTGGAATGCCCAACCAAACACCCCCATATATATATAGCCTTTAGAGTGAAATTCACCAAGAAAAAGCACGGCAATGTGGTCACCAAAATTGATCACTCAAGAGAAAATGAAAAAGACTCTTATTCCATCTTTCCTACAATCTCGACAATGTAGCCTTACATACTAGAAGAAGATGGTGAAGGAGAAGACTTAAAATAGAGCCTATCAACTATCAAGTACAACTCCTTGTATACTTCAAGGATCCTCATACAGGCCATTGTTTTTGGTATCTAGATTGCTAGTGTGAGAACTACCAACCCTCCAGAAGATGAGGACGATAGGCCTTCCAAGAGAAAGAAGTGCAATTCATCTGAGCATGAAATTTTTAATAGAGGGAAAGACAAAGACACAACCATTGGACCCATTGGAGAATATAGCGGCAAGTACTCACATCCAGTATCTTGCTCTGCCACTTACTATTACACATCTCCAAAACCTTCTCCGCCACCGTCATCCAAGCAGAAACCCACTTCTCCAAAGACAAAACCACCTACTTCTAAACCAGTTTCTCCCTTCCACAAACGTATCCTTAAATGGGCAAAAGTCGACACAAGACTATGCGTGCTATTATAT
This sequence comes from Eucalyptus virginea, assembly GCA_014182375.1. NCBI lineage: Eukaryota > Viridiplantae > Streptophyta > Magnoliopsida > Myrtales > Myrtaceae > Eucalyptus > Eucalyptus virginea. The sequence continues at coordinate 11,357,345 of CM024520.1, forward strand.
ATCTTCACAATCCTGATGTTTCTGCAATTCAACCTTTCTCATTCTATATGACTAGTGGGTCTATCCTCCATTCCTGCGTTATCTTTATACGATGCTCTCCTATTATTCTCCATGTTATTGACAAAGACCAGCGTCAACCCATATTATAGAGACTAGCACTTGTTAGATTACTCCAGCAACTAATAAATTTCCCCAAATGGACCAAATTAGAGTACTCCACCTCTCTTTCAACTAACATCCAGACTAAGACCACAAAAAATTGATGCCCAATTTGGCATTTCTTAAGCAGCTAGCGTCGATAAATTTCATTCTTAAACTCGCATTACAAGCAAGGTAAACTTCCCACAAAAGACTTCACCAAAACTAGAATAAGAATGACTGAACGAACAGATAAGCGAAGGAAAATAAACTTACTTTGCCGGGGATTGTGGTTCCGGGAGCGGGAAGAGAAAAAGGAAGGGCATGAATGTCCAACACCATACCACCGATTACCACAGCTTCTCTACCATCTCGAAGGCTTAACCGCTCTGCTCTCAGTACAGTCTTCATCATCAAAACCAGAAACCCAAAAAAAAAAAAAAATTGACGACATCAACTAAGTGCCAACTACATCGAACATTTTCCGCAAACGAAACCAAAGCAGACACCCGCGGGAAGGGAGGAAGAGAGAGAGAGAGAGAGAGAGCATACTGATCGGTCGAAGAAGGGAGCTCGCATCGAAGCTTGTGGTGAAAGATGACGAAACAGAGATTGAATCCTCCTCTAAGCTCGCTCTCGGCAGCCATCTCTCCCTCGCTCCGTTGCTTAGCACACTGTCCCCGGCTTGTTCTATGAGAAGAAAGACTCGGAGACAGACGGAGGGTGTGGGTGACCTTTGACTTATTCTTTTCATCGGGGATGAGCTCGATGGACTATTCATATGAAGATCTTAAATTCAAGGATATTTCAAAACAAAGTCAAGTATGATTGCCCCTATAACCATCCTTCTCACTTGGGAAGTAGTAGATGAGAAATTCAAATTCTCACCTTCTCAGAGATATTGAGGTGAGGACACGTGAGTGAGGAAGCAGAAATTTTCGCAACCTGCATAGACAAAAAAAAAAAAAAATATATATATATATATATATATATATATATATATATATATATATATAATACGAAGGAAACATCAAGAAAATGGCCCCATTTCAAGGGGAATTTTTCAAAACTTTTACTTTCTACCGACGCCTAGAAAATAACTTTTTGTGTGGTGTCTTGCATCCTATATGATGTTGAAAATACACGAAGATGTCTTTTCTTAATGTTAGCACCTAAATTTTGGTCCTATGATCTTTCTTGCATTTCATGAAACTTAGGGATCAATTCGCCAATAGAAAACAAAAGTCGACCACTATCTCAAGTCCTACATTTCTCTGCATTTAGAAATTATTATTTAGGAATTGCATGTTCACACTAAGTTTTATTTTTTTGGTTAGAATGTTTACATTGAATTTAAACATAGGCGATTTTGTGAAATTTTTTATTTTTTAAATTGGAAACTCATTGAATTCTTAAAACTAACCTAGTTTGAAGCCGGCCCCTTCGAGGTGTTTGACCACACTTCTTTTACTTTGGCCTAATCGAAATTTGCATGTGCCACATACATCTTTTAAACTCCTTTTGTTTCACGAAAAAATAAACAATTTAGAAAATATTTTCCTAAAAATGATAGCTTATATCGCATAAAATAATTAGTCAACTAAAAATATTTTTATCATCAACAACAATTTATGTGGACACAATTTCATGGGTGATGAAAAATTGTTTGTTCATTCATTTTTATGAATGATATAAGCGATCATTTTTAAAAAATGTTTTCAAAATCATTTATTTTCCACAAGATAAACAGAGCCTAGAAAGATTTTTACTAAAGGTCAAATACTGCATTCGGTCGTCCAGGTTTGGATTAGAATAAGATAAGATAAAGGAGAATTTGAAATCCTCAAAATATCCTCTGAATTGGAGAAGTATTCTATCATATGTTTTGTGCAACTTAAGACAAGATTTGCATATTCAACAAGTGGTCTCGAGCCTTCCACAATCATTGACTCTATTCTTGATTGGGATGGGATAAATGATGGTGAATTCTTTGAGGATATATATCATTGCGAAAGAAATTAGGGGGAACCTTCTCAAAAGAAATTTAGAAAATTAGAATTTGATAATTATTAAGTTGAGGCCAAAGAAGCCAAACTTCGAAGAAGCAATAGGTCACGGATTGAAAAATCTTTTAGACCTAATTTGCCAACATATATGATAGAAAGTGAGCCTCAAACATTTTAGGAGGTGATACCAACTCCAACTACTCCTTACTAGAAGAAAAATTGTTGATAATGATATTGATTCTATCATATGTAATCACTTTTAGGAATTGGTTGATCTTCCATCAGGAAATAACTCAATTGGATATAAATATGAATCTTAAAAAAGAAGTATAAAGTTGATGGTTCCATAAATAAGTATAAAGCACTATTTGTTGGTAAAGGGTTTAGACAAAGAGAGGGTTTATGCTACTTTAATACTTATTCACTTATACTTCACTTAGGATATTGATTGCTATAATTTTGCTAGACAATTTGCAAATACATTTGAAAACCGCATTCTTAAATGGTGATCTTGATGAGGAGATTCATATGGAACAACTTGAAGGATTCAAGATCAAAGGACAAAAACACAAAGTATGTTAACTTGTCAAATTATTGTATAAACTTAAACAAGCTCCTAAACAATGGCATGAGAAGTTTGACTATGTGATTATATAGGTATGCAATTAATGAGTGTGACAAATATAGGTATACTAAATCCATGTTAGTTGGATGTGTACTTATTTATCTATATGTCAATGATATGCTGAATTATGAAGATAACACTAAGTTATCAAAATCACTAAAAGTCTTCTCAAGAAGAATTTTGATATGAAAGACTTAGGTAATGCAGATGTTATATTAAGCATCACAATTCTAAAGAATTATGATGGTCTAGGTTTAATACAATCTCATTATATTGATAGGGTAAATAAGAGTTTTAAAGGGTTTAGCATTAAAGAGGCAAATAATCATTTTCTTCCACACCTGACTTTAAGAAAGAATACTGGAAACAGTATCAAGCAATTGCAATACTCTCGAGTGACTGGCAGCATCATGTACATCATGAACTGCACTAGACCGAATATTGTGCACTCAATAGGAAACTGAGCCGTTATAGAAATAGTCTTAGTCATGAGCATTAGAATGCGTTTTTGAAAGGTTGAGTTATTTGCAAAGAAGCAAATACTATGTTCTGCAATATGACAAATATCCAACTATTTTTGAAGGCTATTATGATACCAGCTGGATTATACTTCCGATGAATTGAAATCAATTAGTGGCTATGTTTTCAAGCTAAGAGGAGCCATAGTTGTGACTGCCTGATTTTCGAGTCCATTTTCGATTATATGAATTGGGCTTTTCATCGACGCGCCTATAGTCTTCTTCTATGAGTTAATCGCTCACGAGATAACTAATCCATCAAGTGAAGCCGTTAAGGAATTTAAATGTGACTAACTTGAGAATTCGACCAAAAATTGACTACTCGACCGTGCTAATCTGCAAGAGTCAATACAGCACCGTCAAAATCGAGTAAGAACTGGAGACAGGTCGATTCGACGAAGGCATGTGATTAAAGTGTGGGTGGTTCCACTTGATTGCAAAATTCTTGTCGAACGGCACTAAACCGATTTTTCTATCATTTTCGTACCCTGTGCTCGTATTTGAAACCTCGAGATTTTCATGACAACCAAGAGTCGCCAATGAGTTGAAGATGTACAATGTGGCTCGAAAATAATCGACCACGATCAAATGCGCTAAAAATTCCTAAAAGCTACCAGGTAGGTTATGTCACGCTAAAATTGCATCTGGTTGAAATTAACCACGAAATTGAACTCGATTTTAGAAATTGAAAGTTCTGTCATGTCACAATTTATTTTAGGAACGTCGACTCATCCTCCAAAGAATTTTTGGCGAAAAATCAAATTTGGACGATTTTAGACCGGGAAATTCGGAAGCCCATTTTTTAGTGCACTTTTGGTCGTCAAGTTGGACCAATTGGCGAGGGAAAATCATAGAATTGAATGTGGGCACCTACCTTGGCATTTTAGCCCATAAAATGGATTGTTTTGGAGAGAAATTGAGTTAAATTTGAAGGGGAAATGGACAAATTCGTAGCCATGGGGGGCAGCAACATTTTGGACCACTTTGGTGGCTTCTTGAGGAAGTTTTGGAGTGGATAGAGCAGCTGAGCTCATCCATGGACTTTGGGGGCCAAGTGATGAGTGTTTTAGATCTTTTTAGAAGACTTTTGAGGCTTTGTGTTCCCCCTTCAGTAGCAGCCCTCCTTCTTCCTAAGCTTCTCCTCCATTGTTGCTAGTTGAGAGCTCAAAAACCAGTGAAAACTAGCAGTAGCCATCCAAGCCCCCGCAGCCATCGACCGCCCGCCGTCCAAGCAACCATTTCCATCGCACTATCCCCCGCACCTGCACTCGTCACCCGCGCGTCCAAACCATCGTTTGCCATCCCGCCAGGCCTCCTTCCAGCCAGTCACAGCTCGCCTGGCCGCCGTCCAAAGCCGTCAAGCCGCCTCCATCGCCGTCCTGAGGTCCCTAACCCTGCCTGGCCCCGCCATACCACCTAGCCCTCTCCCGCACCATCCTAGCCGCTTGAACAACCCCTTCCAGCCCTTGGACAGAACTGAAACCTTAGCCCACAGCTGAGATTTCATGGCCCATTTTCGGCCTTTTTCGGACCTCCCTTCGCATCATTGTTGACCCAAGTCTCGCTCGCTGTCGCGCCGCCGTCGCCATGAACTCATCGGCTCGCAAATCTTGTGAGTTTACTTGCTGAACCTTGCTTATGGGGTTAATTATGCTTAGTGGGTGATTAGATTAGCTTAAACTTAGTTTAGGTGGTTAGTTTAGTTTAATTAGTGGTTTAGTTAGTTAATTAGGCCAATTAGGTGGTTAGATTAGATTAGTTAAGGGTTAATTAGATTGTAGAATTTATCTAGTTGGTACATTATTTTTCTAAGTCCAATTAGGTGGCTAGATTAGCATATTTAGCTTAATTAGTCATTTATGTAATTAATTTGTATTTATTTAATTAATTTTGAAAATTATTTAATTATTTAATATTTTCCGAAAATTATATCGGGATAACCAGTCGCTGGAATTTCATGTTGATTGTTGTGGTGCAATTAGTTTATGCAATTGAGTGCTAATTTGTGCAATAGAGTGATGATTGTTGTTTTTCAGTTATTATTTCAAAATTGTGAAACTTTGGTATTTAATTAGAAAATACCAGGTGTCGGGTTTTGATACCAAAAATGTGTTTAAGTACTATATCAAATAGTGGGATTTCAAAAATGAAGAATATCAATTTTTACGGTTCGATCCGACCGTGTACCTACACACGATTATTTTTACCGGGTGTTTTTAATATGAAGAAAATAGGCCAAGTTCATTATCTTAATTAAGGCATTTCAGTGTAAAGCACAATGTCCTTGGCCGGGAATTGGATGGTTGTGTGACTGGAATGTGAACCCGTCGCGAGCGTTTATGTCGGACGATGCTCCTATATGGAATGCCCTTTCAGGATTGCCGTCTAGATGTAGACGTTGCCATGCTTAATAGGATGAGACGATACATGGTTACGCTAGAAGACCGCCGAACGTCGAGTAAGCCGTGCCCGTGGGGCCGTAATCAATTGGAACACGTGAATAATTGAGTTAAACACGCCTGATTATGGGACAAAATTGTGTGGCACGGAATGGGACATGTCATAAACGATTGGCCTTATAATCGGGACCCTTATGATTGTTTGAAATATGAGTGAGACGTTCCAATTGATGTGTGCATTTATTATATGCATCTGTAATATGAATTGTACTGACGTGCAGGGAAGTGCTAAGGCGAGGTGAGTATCATTGGTTGTGTGGTTAGGCCACATCAAGGCGTATTTCCTTTTTAATCGGGATTTAGGGCATAGACTTGCTGAGACATTGTCTCACCCTATCGTGGGCTAACTCTTTTCAAATCCCTAAATGGAAGCTCCTCCTGTTTGTTTTGGACAGCTGCAGGGGTATACTGAGCAGAGTACTGACGTCCCTGTTCCCAGGAGTCCCTGGCTCCATGAACTCATCGTGACCACTATTTTAATCGATGAAGGTCTACCAAAATTGGTACCTCATCGATACAGGGCCTGGTTTCGTCATGGGCCCAATGGGGTGTGGGAGGGTCCCCTCCAGGGTTTCGACATCCTCGCCGTTGCAGTCAATGCCATTGCGGGCAAGGGAGTAGCTAACCCACCTGACGGTGTCGTGGTAGACCCGGATCCCAAGTAGGAGGGTCCGGGGTAGGGTTAGCTAGGTAGCCCTTTTTGGAGGCTTCGACCTTTGTATATAACTGGTAGGCTGACCTTGGTTGTTTATAAAGTTGTGTTTGTGAAAGTCTGTTGTCCTGCTTTTCTATCCCATGTTTGTGTTGTCTGCGGATTGTTTATTTCGCTTCCGCTTGTGCATGAATCGATTTGGGTCAGTGACGCGTCTTGGGAACGTCACAAATCTTATCGACCACTGAGAGATGTGCGCGCGCTTGAGGTTTGGGGCGTGACATCCTCGCCTGGAGTGGTATTAGAGCTGGTCAATGTTTAGAGTGATAAGGTGAGATAGGTTATGGGATACTTAGTAGGAAATGTCTTATTCTTATGTTGATGCATGTGTTTGATAGCTAATTGATAGCTTGTTTGTGGGGATCACTAAGTTTCTAATTCTGTGTGGTATTGGAAAGCAGGTTCTATAGAGAGTTTGCAAGATGAGTGATCAAGAGCAAAGGACGCTTAGAAAGAGAACAATAGGATCCGTTACTCGGGGTAGGACGCCGATAAGAGTCGATACCTGAGATGGCCGAGGTAGAGTGCAGGCTCAAGCCAGCACAAGTGGGATAGCACCACCTCAGGTCGGTGCTGGTGTAGTAGCCCCTGGCGATTCAACAATTGACGGGATCATTCAAGCACTCAAGACGCTTAGAAATGTGGTAGGGTAGGAGGCTCGGAATCAAGCTGCCGCCGCCGTTGCTATAGTCGCCACTACCGTAGTCGCCACTATTGCCGCCGCCGTCGCTACAGCTGCCGTTACCATAGCCGCCACTACTGTCGTCACTACTGCCGCCGCAGCTGCTGCCGCACCTACCGAGGTTCCACCTAGGAACGTGGTTGCTAAGAGGCCGATGCATAAGCTTGTTGAGCAATTTTTGAAGTTGAACCCACTGAGGTTCACAAGTGCAAGAGACCCCGAGGCTGCAACACTCTGGGTCCAAGACTTGGAGAAGGCCTTTGCACTGCTAAGGTGCACTGAGGAAGAGAAAGTTGTCCTTGCAACATATCAGTTGCAAGGAAACGCAAGTACTTGATGAAGGGCCACCAGAGGCAGGGTATTCCCAAAAGGAGTGGTTCCGATGTGGAACGCCTTCCTTCGAGCCTTTAATAGCAAGTACTTTTCTAATAGCGCAAGGGAGCAAAAGCTGGAGGAATTCCAACGCCTTCGTTAAGGTCTGATGATGGTAGATCAATACGAGGCCAAGTGTGCAGAGTTGTCACAGTATGCCCCGAGGCTAGTAGAAGATCTAGAAGGCAGAGCTAGGAGATTCGGGAATGGCCTCAAACCAAAGCTGAAGAATCCACTGGTACCGTTCAATCTAAAGGACTACAACGACTTGTATGAGTGAGCCCAGCTGATAAAGAGGAACCTGAGTGAGCAAGCTACTATATCTGGGTCGAGGTTTAGTTCGAATAGGGATGGGAATCGATTTGGGAAGAAGCCGATAATTGGAGGAAGATATCATATTCAACCTAATAGGAAGGGTGGGATATGTAAGTCAAGACTGAGTCAGATAGGCGTGTGTCGCTTCTGCAGAAAGGCGACACGGATCAGCCCCATGCCATGCTAGGCCGAGTGCTTGCTTTGAATGTGGCCAGCAGGGTCACATGGCCAGGAATTGTCCTCACAAACTAATGGGACCACAGTAGTTGCCGTTGCCGCCACCTATGGGTTAGAATAGAGGGTATGCGCCACAGAATGCACTGCAAGGTGGATTGAATAGACCTTCAGTTCAAGGTCAAGTGTATGTTGCAAGCTAGTGATTGGTGAGCGAGAGGGAATGATAGACTTGATAGTCCTAGTCTTGTATGATTTTGATGTGATAATTGGCATAGACTGGCTCACCAAGCAAAGAGCTAAGATGGACTGCTATCGTAAAGCAATTCAGTTTAATATATTAGCGGGTGGAAGTTTCAAGTTTATTGGGAGTCGAGGAGGACCCCTAATTTCCTTAATCTCGTCGCTTGAGGCAACCCGTTTGTTAGATGGGGGTATCAAGGTTACTTAGCAACTATCGTGGATACGACAGTTGAGGAGCTGAAGATCGAGGATATTGCAGTGGTTCAAGAGTTTCTAGACATGTTTCCGAAGGAATTGCCTGGCTTGCCACCAGAGAGGGAGATTGAGTTCGTGATTGAGTTAGCCCCCAGGACGGAGCCAATCTCTAAGGCTCCTTACCGCATGGCATTGTCAGAGTTGAAAGAACTGAAGGTGCAAATGCAAGAGTTGTTGGATAAGAGATTCATATGTCCTAGTGCATCACCTTAGGGAGCACTAGTTCTGTTCATGAAGAAGAAAGATCGTTCGTTACACCTGTGCGTCAACTATTGACAACTCAATCAAGTGACGATTAAGAACAAGTACCCACTGCTAAGGATCGACGACTTGTTTGACCAACTATAAGGAGCGTCGATATTTTCTAAGATCGACTTGAGGACAGGGTGTCATCAGCTGAGGATCATAAAGGAGGACATACCAAAGACGACGTTCCATAAGAGTTACGGTCACTATGAGTTCACTGTAATGCCATTTTGTTTGACGAACGCCCGAGCTACTTTCATGGATCTAATGAACCGAGTGATTATGGAGTATCAGGATCATTTTGTGATCGTTTTCATTGACAATATCCTGGTGTACTCAAGAAGTCCAGAGGAGCACGAAAGGCACTTAAGAATAGTGCTTTAGACTTTGCGAAATCATGAACTCTACGCTAAGTTCAGTAAGTGCGAGTTTTGGCTGACTCATGTAGCTTTCTTAGGTCACGTGATTTCAGGTGAAGGAATCTCCATGGACCCGACCAAGATTGAAGTAGTGATCAACTGGCTTAGACCGAGGACTGTGACAGAGATCATAAGCTTTTTGGGATTGGCGGGTTACTACAAAAGGTTCGTGGAAGGATTTTTAGCGTTAGCCTCACCTTTGACTCGACTACTGAAGAAGGAAGAGAAGTTTGTGTGGACAAATAAGTGCAAGCGTAATTTCCAAGAGCTTAAGCAGATGCTGACTACTACACCGGTGTTAATAATTCCATCTGGTCTTCGAGGATATGAGATATACAGTGATGCGTCGTTTAGAGGACTAGGTTGTGTTTTAATGCAGCATGGCAATCATTGCATATGTGTCCTGTCAGTTGAGACCTCATAAGCTGAATTACCCGACGCATGACTTGGAACTCACAACGATTATCTTCGCTTTGAAGATTTGGAGACATTATTTGTGTGGAGAAAAGTTCCAGATCTTTACAGATCATCAGAGTTTCAAGTATTTATTCTCTCAGAATGAGTTGAATATGAGACAGCGTCGCTGGATGGGACTTCTTAAGGACTATGATTGCGACATCCTGTATCACCCTAGAAAGGCTAATAAGGTCGCAGATGCATTGTGTTGGAAGTCTTCAATTACGCAGTTGGTGATTCAGGAGTGGATCTTACTTGAAGGAGCTCGAGATTTAGTTTTCAAAATTGAGGTAAGCCACCTTTCAAATCTTATGGCCACCCTCAGAATTGAGCCGGAAGTACATATCAAAATCAAGACTCTGCAGTTGATAGACCTAGAAATCCAAAAGATTGTACAAGAAGATGCAGATAAGAGAAAGCCTGATTTCCAGTTCTGATGGTGGAACACTGAAGTTTCGTGGACGATTGTGTGTACCTGACGATGTCGAGCTGAAGAAGAAATTTTGTCAAAAGTTCATCGTAGCAGTTACAGCATTCATCCAGGCAGTACGAAGATGTATCAGAATCTAAGTCAACACTTTTGGTAGACCGATATGAAGGCGGATATCGCCAAGCATGTTGCCAAGTGTCTAACGTGTCAGCAAATGAAGGCACAGCACTGTAAGTTGGGAGGACTTCTGCAACCTTTTGAGATTCCCAAGTGGAAATAGGAACACATCACAATGGACTTTGTGATGGGCTTACCAAGGAATTAGAGGAAAAATGATTCCATATGGGTTGTGGTTGACAGATTGACAAAGTCAGCTCACTTCATTGCGATACGAAAAGATTTTGCCCTGTATAGGTATGCAGAGTTGTACATGCGTCAGATAGTTTGTCTAAATGGAGTGCCGATGACAATTACATCTAATCGAGACTCGAAGTTTACAGTAGCCTTCTAGAAAAGTTTATGGACTGCCTTGGGAACAAAGCTGCAGTATAGTACGGCCTATCATCCGCAGACAGATGGCCAGTCTGAGAGGACAATTCAAACCCTCGAGGACATGCTGAGAGTTTGTGTGCTAAACTTCAAAAGAAGTTGGGAGGTACGGCTTCATCTTGTCAAGTTCGCCTACAACAACAACTACCAGCAGAGTATTCCGATGGCACTATTTGAAGCATTATATGGCAGAGCATGCAAAACGCCAGTGTGTTGGGATGAGATTGGAGAGCGGAAGATTACAAGCTTAGAGTTAGTTCAACAGTCAGTAGATGCAGTTGCAGTTATCCGGGACAGATTAAAGACCGCTTAAAGTCGTCAGAAAAGCTATGCAGATAAGCGTCGAAGACCATTGGAATTCCAAGTTGGTGAGCATGTCTTTTCTGAATGTGTCACCGATGAGAGGTACTTCGTGCTTCGGCAAGAAAGGGAAGCTGAGTCCGAGTTACATTGGTCCCTTTGAGATTCTGGAGAGAATAGGGACTCTAGCATATCATCTTGCGCTACCGCCGAAACTGGCACAAGTGCATGACGTCTTCCATGTGCCAATGTTGAGAAAGTATAAACCTGACTCGACCCACGTGCTGAATTTTGAAGAGTTAGACGTGGACGATAGAGTGTCATACGTGGAGAGACCAGTTCAGATTGTAAATCGCAAGGAATAGGTTCTGCGCACCAAGACGATCTTGTTAGTCAAAGTGGTCTAGCAACACCATGGAATAGAAGGAGCAATCTGGGAAAGTGAAGACTCGATGAGACAACAATACCCCCACCTTTTTGTTTAAGGCTTGTAATGGATTAAATTTCGAGGACGGAATTTTTATAAGAGGGAAAGAGTTGTGACAGCTTGATTTTCGAGTCTGTTTTCAATTATATGAATTGGGATTTCATCGACGCGCCTATAGTCTTCTTCTCTGAGTTAATCGCTCACGAGATAACTAATCTATCAGGTGAAACCGTTAAGGAATCTAAACGCGACTAACTTGAGAATTCGATTAGAAATCGACTGCTCGACCGTGCTAATCTGCAAGGGTCAATACGGCACCGTCAAAATCGATTAAGGACCGAAGATAGGTCGATTCGACAGAGGCATGTGATTAAAGTGTGGGTGATTCCATCTGATTGCAAAATTATTGTCGAACAAAATTAAACCGATTTTTCTGTCATTTCGGTACCCTATGCCCGTATTTGAAACCTAGAGATTTTCATGACAATTGAGATTCATCAATGAGTCAAAGATGTATAATGTGGATCGAAAATAATCGACCACAGGTCAAATGCACTAAAAATTCCTAAAAGCTACCCAGTATATTAGGTCACGCTAAAATTGCGTCCGGTTGAAATTAACCATGAAATTGAACCCGATTTTAGAAATTGAAAATTTTTTCATGTCATGATTTATTTAGGAACGTTGACTCATCCTCTGAAGAATTTTCAGCGAGCTCGAATTTTCGGCGAAAAATCAAATTTAGACAATTTTGGAGCGGGAAATTCGGAGGCCTATTTTTTAGCGCACTTTTGGCAGTCAAGTTGGACCAATTGGCGAGAGAAATTGTAGAATTGAATGTGGGCACCTACCTTGGCATTTTAGCCCTTGAATTGGATTGTTTTGGAGAGAAAGTGAGTTGAATTTGAAGGGGAAATGGGCAAATTCGTAGCCATGGGGGGCAGCAACATTTTGGACCACTTTGGTGGCTTCTTGAGGAAGTTTTGGAGTGGATAGAGCAGCTGAGCTCAGCCATGGACTTTGGGGGCCAAGTGATGAGTGTTTTAGGTCTTTTTGAAAGACTTTTGAGGCTCTGTGTTCCCCCTTCAGCAGCAGCCCTCCTTCTTCCTAAGCTTCTCCTCCATTGTTGCTAGTTGAGAGCTAAAAAACCATAGAAAACCGAAGCAGTCATTCGAGCCCCTGGGAGTCGTCAAGCGCTCGCCGTTCGAGCAGCCGCGCAATCGCACCATCCCCCGCACCCGCACTCGTCGCTCACGCGTCCAAGCCGTCATTCGCCGTCTGCCAGGCCTCCGTCCAGCCAATCGCAGCTCACCTAGCCACTGTTCGAAGCTGTCGAGCTGCCTCCATCGCTGTCCCGAGGTCCCCAACCCCGCCTGACCCCATCGTGCCACCTAGCCCTCTCTTGCGCCATCCTAGCCGCTCGACCAGCCCCTTCCAGCCCTTGAACAAAACCGAAACCTTAGCCCACAGCTAAGACTTCGTGGCCCATTTTCGGCCTTTCTGGACCTCCCTTGGCATCGCCGTTGACCCAAATCTCGCTAGCCATCGCGCCGCTATCACCATGAACTCATCGGCTCGTAAATCCAGTGAGTTTACTTGCTAAACCTTTCTTATGGTGTTAATTATGCTTAGTGGGTGATTAGATTAGCTTAAACTTGGTTTAGGTGGTTAGTTTAGTTTAATTAGTGGTTTAGTTAGTTAATTATGCTAATTAGGTGGTTAGATTAGATTAGTTAAGGGTTAATTAGATTGTAGAATTTATCTAGCTTGGTACATTATTTTTCTAAGTCCAATTAAGTGGCTAGATTATCATATTTAGCTTAATTAGTCATTTACGTAATTAATTTGTATTTATTTAATTAATTTTGCAATTTATTTAATTATTTAATATTTTCCGAAAATTATACCGAGATAGCCGGTATTTTGGAATTTCGTGCGATTGTCGTGGTACAAGTAGTTTATGCAATTGAGTGCTAATTTGTGCAGTTGAGTGATGATTGTTGATTTTCAGTTATTATTTCAAAATTGTGAAATTTTGGTATTTAATTAGAAATAATCAGGTGTCGGGTTTTGACACCAAAAATGTGTTTAAGTACTATATCAAATAGTGGAATTTCAAAAAGGAAGAATATCAATTTTTATGGTTCGATCCGACCATGTACCCACACACGATTCTTTTTACCAGGTGTTTTTAATATGAAGAAAATAGGCTAAGTTCATTATTTTAATTGAAGCATTTGAGTGCAAAGCACAATATCCTTGGCCGGAAATTGGATGGTCGTATGACTGGTATGTGAACCTGTCGTGAGCATTTAAGCTAGACGATGCTCCTATATGGAATGACATTGTCAACGAATGCCGGTCGCAGTAAAGGCTAGACCAATGCTCCTTCGGGATTGCCGTCTAGATATAAGCGTTGCCATGCTTAATAGGGTGAGACGATGCCTGCTTACGCCAGAAGACCGCCGAATGTCGAGTAGGCCGTGCCCGTGGGGCCGTAATCAATTGGAACGCGTGAATGATTGAGTTAAACGGGCCTGATTATGGGACAAAATTGTGTGGCACGCAATGGGACGTATCATAACCATTTGGCCTTATAATCGAGACCCCTGTAATTGTTTGAAATATGAGTGAGACGTTCCAATTGATGTGTGCATTTATTATATGCATTTGTGATATGAATTGTACCGATGTGCAGGGAGGTGCTGAGGCGAGGAGAGTATCATTGGTTGTGTGGTTAGGCCGCCTCTAGGCGTATTTCCTTCATAATCGGGGTTTAGGGCGTAGACTTGCTAAAACATTGTCTCACCCCGTCGTGGGCTAAATCTTTTCAAGTCCCTAGATGGAGGCTCCTCTGGTTCATTTTGGACAGCTGTGGGGGTACTGAGCAAAGTACCAACGTCCCTGTCCCCAGGAGTCCCTGGCTCCATGAGCTCATCGTGACCACTATCTTAGTCAATGAGGGCCTACCACAATTGGTATCACATCGATACAGGGCATGGTTTCGTCATGGGTCCAATGGTGTGCGGGAGGGTCCCCTCTAGGGTTTCGACGTCCCCACCATTGCGGTCAACGCCACTGCGAGCAAGGGAGTAGCTGACCCACCTGACGGTGTCGTGGTAGACCTAGATCCCAAGTAGGAGGGTTCGGGGTAGGGTTAGCTAGGTAGCCCTTTTTGGAGGCTTCGACCTTTGTATATAACTGGTAGGCTGACCTTGGTTGTTTATAAAGAGGTGTTTATGAAAGTCTATTGTCCTACTTTTCTATCCCATGTTTGTGTTCTCTAGGTATTGTTTATTTTGCTTCCACTTGTGCATGAATCGATTTGGGTCGGCGACGCATCTTGGGAACGTCACAAATTTTATCAACCACCGAGAGATGTGCGCGCACTCGAAGTTTGGGGTGTGACAGTATCATGGAAATACTCAAAGCAAACTCTAATAGCGCAATCCACAATTGAATCAAAGTTCCTTGTTTTGGATAAAGTCGGACTTCAACAATTTTCAGAGGATGTTCTGTTATGGCCAAAGCCTATGTCTCCAATATGCATTCACTGTAACAATCAAGCAATAATTGCAAGAGGATTGAATGTGATATATAACAGTAAATCTAGACACAATTGTCATAGACAAAATACCGTAAGGCAGTTGCTCTCGAATGGAATAATTTCTATGAACTTGATGAAGTCAAAGAAAAGTGTTGTGGATCCATTTACAAAAGGTTTGTTGAAAGTGCAGGTAAACTGCATATCAAGGGAAATGGAGTTAAAAGCCTTAACCCAATAAGAGGTGCTAAGGTGAAAACCTAATCTACTAATTATAAATCCTATGGACTAGGTTTAATAGCACAACACAAATTTTGGAAACTCTAGTGTGCACATTGTCTCCCACTTCTATGATGCAATAATGCTTCCTACTGCATTTTAAGGATCTGCTATCCGTTCAATGATTCCTATAAGCAAGAATTCAACATTCCATTAAGGTATGGTAGGATACCTTTACTAAGAATGCATCTATAAGTATGGAGCTGCTCGACTCTATAAAAATCTTTGAAGTTTAAATTTCTAAAACATGCATGCATTCGAAAAGGTTCAAGGCTAGAAGAATGAACACAATCGAGAACCAATCTTGATTCAGAGATATTATGCATAAGGTCTATTGTCTAAGCTTACATCATTATCTAGCGATTCAAATTTAGTAGCTAGTTAAGCATGTCTGATAGGCTTTCACTAAAAATGATTCAAAGCAAAAGATACCTATCTTAATGCAGCATACTTCCATAGGCACACTTAGAATTCCTCAAGTCAAAATATTTGGCAGAAGTACAGCCCAAGTGTCAAAACTTGGCATGAGGGGACACTTAAGTGCCAAAACTTTGGAAAGATACACACTTAAGTGCCACTTTCTTTGAAAAGTGGGACACTTAAATGCCACCTCCAACAAACTTACCGGAAATCCTACGTGACAATATTTTATTATTTTTGCTTGCCTACGTGGCTCGCCGAAGAGCTGACTCGGCTTTAAATCACTCGAAACGATGTCATCTGCAAAATAAAAGCCCCGAATCTGCAAAAACAATGTCGTCTCCCAAATTGCCCCAAATCTAAAACCCTAAATTGGCCAAAATCCCTATTAAAGTGCTCGAATCCAAGTCTCGAATCCTAATTTTGATTTGCCCAAAATTTCATCATCGAATATTGGAAATGGAGAGCAAGACACGCAGCGGCGCCTCAAATTCCTCTCACCGAAGCAAAGGAGAAGGCCAGCGTTTCTGTTTTTGTGGATTACTGAGTCCAAGAAGAATATCATGGACCCGAATCAATTCTGGGAAAAGATTTTATGGATGCGTCCGATATAAAGAAGGGTCAAAGTGCAAATACTTCAAATGAGTTGATGCAAAATTCTCTGACCGAGCCACAGAGATCATATCGGATCTACTTCATAAAAGACATCAATCTCCATCTATGTTTGTGGACGACTTGTACGATGTTGACTCAATGCAAGCTCAAGCGTCAATGGAAGCTCAAGCGTCTTCAACTAAACCTTTCAAGAATGAAGTTTCAATGATGAAATTGAACGGAAGTGTTACCAAGCGTTTATTATGGTATTGTTTTATTGTCTATTATACTTTATGATCAAATGTAAAGCACTTGAAGATGAGAAAAAGTTTCTCCGACTACCATAGTTAAAAATGAGTGGACAAATGCAATTGTTTTGGATTAAATGTAGGCTTTTTTTTTTCTTTTTGAGAGATGAGAAGAAGTTTGTGTTATTCCACAAGATCGTTGTGGCTTTGTTGTTGTTTGTGCTGTCATATGTATTATGAGTTACTTCTTGTGTTTGTGGGGAGGTTAAGGAAATGGAATGAGTGAATTAGATGCTGCTTTTACTATGTTTTTACTTTTTTTTTAATATAAACCAATAATGATGGATGTGTATTGGGTCAATGTGTTGTGGTGACTTTTTTACTTAAACCAAATATAAACATAAACCAATAGCAAATATTGGAATTGAATGGAGTTGCCATAAGTTAAATTACCATCACCTTCTCTGTTTTGCTGCAGACCAGCATATACATGAGACAAACATGAGTGATTACCCAAGTGCCATAAGTCGTATTTAGTAATCACTTTAGTGCTAGTCGCGATGAAAATATGATCACTTAAGTGTCAAGTTATTATTAAACTGATCACTTAAGTGTCACTCGTAGTTAAAAGTGAACACTTAAGTGCCAAGTTTTTTAGAATATGATCAGTTAAGTGTCAATTTTTTTGTAGGTTTTCTTTAAAAATTACGCCAGCCACCACCACTAGCTGCGCCACCAGCCATCACCACTAGCCACACTAGCCGCTCCAGCTATCACCGTGCTGGTGGTGTTGCTGCACAAGGTACTGGTACAAGCTGAGCCTTACACTAGCTTGCATCAATACACATAATGTAAGGTGTGCAAACTACACACTTGCACCAAGTGCAACATAAGCCCATAACCCCCACCACAAACCCATAATCACTAGGCATCACCAGCCACCACCACCAGCCACACCAGCACCCCAGCCACCACAGTAGCACCCAAATAACAAACTCACTACTACCAAGCATCACCATCCACCACCACTAGCCACACCAGCACTCCAACTACCACCACAGACCCAACACCAACAATAGCAAGTAAAAGCAGAATCCATATCTTACAAAAAGCAAAAGAATTTAATAAGCAGCAAAATCATTACATTGATATTGAAATTAAGTCTCACAAAATCAATGACAAACTAAAGAAAAAAAAGATAACCATCCATAGCAAGTTATTATAACGTTTACAAAACTGACTCCTAAGCTCCATAAATCCTATCACATTCCATCTCATCAATCAATATGCACAACACCCCCTGTTCGTGCTCCTTTTGATGGGCCTTTCAATTGATTCATAATTATTGCACTCTTTATAACTGGACATGCAACTTCTTCTTTAACCTTCTCAGTATCCACAAACTCAGATAGAGCTGCAAATGTCCCAGGCTGAATTGATTCAAAAGGAGCTGCAACTATCCCAGCTGAATTAAATTAGATGGACCTCGCAACTGGGTTCTTGCCCTTCTTTCTTGTTGGCGCAACGATGTTTTCTTTTTTGTTGGTGCAGCCGTTGACTCTTAAGTTGGGCCTGAGATAAGAACCTTTGAACTTCTCCCAAGCTATAAAAAAAAAAAAAAAAAATTGTCAGCAAAAATTTGTAGCATAAATTAAATTAAATGCAATCAATAAAACTTACATTCAAAATGACTATTGTATTATGCTCATTTGTATAAAGGCCATAGCCATATTGTCTTAACCTCTTCCCAAGTGCCCCTCTTGTTTGAATAGGGGCGTCACTTTTAGGAACTTGTGATTTGTTGGCTCTTTTTTTTTTTTTTGCCAGTGATTTCTTGGGCCCTTTAGCTATAGCCGAGGCTTCTTCAACCAATTCTTTAGCTGGGCGTCTTCTAGATGGCCTTTGTGTAGTTGACCCTTCACCTGGCCTTCTTCTAGTTGTCCTTCTGTATAACCCTTCAACTTCAGTGACACCTTCTGTTGGGCCTTTTGGTTGTGGTGCCCCTTATACTAATTCTTCTGGTGGCCCCTGTGGTGACCCTTGGGTTGTGACATCCTGAAATTCGACCCCGTTTCGATAAAGTGAAATGAGCACTTTGTCGACGTGCTTAGGGTCCTTTTTCTCTGAGCTGATCACTCACGAGTTAACTAACCTATTGGGTGAAGCCGCTAAGGGATGTATCTGCAGTAAAATCCCTAAAAGCTACTCAATTTGTTGGATTGGACTAAAATCATGTTTGATCAATTTTTAACCATGAAATTTAATTTGGTTTCAGGAATCGAATATTCGAGCGTGTCACAATTCATTTTTAGGATCCTGTCTCATCGTCCGTCAAATTATTGACGAGTCCGAAATTTCAATAAAGAAATTATCGGAGGAAAAATTGAAGACCGAAAGAATTTAGAAAGTAAAAAAGAAAAGAAAAATAAAATAAGAATGATTGTATTGTATTATTTTATTTTTCTCTTCCTCCCCCTCTCTTCTTTTCTCTCCCTCTCCCTTTTCTCTCTCTCTTCTCTCTCCTCTCCCTTTCCCCCTTCGTGCGAATCCCCCTCCCTCCACCGAATGCTTGGCTGTCTTCCTCTTTCTTTCTTTCTTTTTCTTTGACTTTTCAAACCCTTCTTCTCTCACTTATCTCTTCTTCTCTCCTCTTTCTTCTCCCCCAACCCCACGTGACCGAAACCCCCTCCTTCTTTCTTCTTGTTCGTGAAAAACCAGCAAGTGGAGGAAGAAGGACAGCAGCTCACCGAAGCCATCGCCGCCGCACCGAAGCTAGACCGTCGCCCGCACCCCATGCCCACGCACGCGCGCGCTCCGCCGCCTCCCGTCCGCGCTTGCCGCCCTCGCCGTGCGGCGTCCAGCCCCATTTGGCCTCTGCCCAGCTCTGTTCAGCCCCTATCCGGCCACCTCCGGCCACCGTTTGAGCTCTCTGGACCTCCACCGGCCTTCTCCCGCACCTTGCCACCCTTGCCGCGTTATTTGGTTGCTGTTTGGTGTTCTTTTTCAGCCCGGACAGCCACCCCAAGGAGTGGGTTTCCAGCGGCTTTAGGCCCACTTTTGGGCCGTTTCTGGGCCCCGAACCTGAGCCGTGCTTTGGGAAGAATCGTTCCTCGCGTCGCCCCCGTCGGATTGATCCGATTTGCGCGCGATTCCGGTGAGTAATCTCACTAATCCCGGATTAGTTGGCTAATTATGCTTAAGGTTGGTTTAGTTTTAATTAATTATATTTAGGTTGTTAGATTAGAATAAATTAGCAATTATTAGTCAAATGTGATGCGATTTAGATAAATTGATTGCGCAATTAACAAGTAGACGTAGTCTACTATTTATTGGAAGTGTCCCGGGATTTTTCCCGACACTTAGTGGGCTTCAATTGGGCTTTTCGGGCCTAAGTGGATTTTTTTGTATTTAAATATTAATTTTCGGAATTAAATTAAATAATTATTTATTTTTCGAAAATTCAACTGGGATGATCTGAACCGGAATTTTATGCTGATGACCGTGGTGAAGTCCGTTTATTTAATTGGGCTTTATTTTGATCTAAATTGAATTTTAATATTAATTATTTAATTTTCGAAATTAATTATTTATTTATTTTCCAAAAATTTAATTGAGATGGCTAATGACCAGAATATTATGCTGATGACTGTGGTGAAGTCTGTTTATTTAATTGGGCTTTTTTTGAGTTAAATTGAATTTTAATATTAATTATTTAATTTTCAAAATTAATTAATCAATTATTTATTTTCGGAAATTAAGATTGAGATGGCCGACGACCGAAATCTCGTGCTAATTGTCGTGGCACAGTCCATTTATTTATTTGAGTTTTGAATTGTGCCAAATTGAATTGAATGTGGAATTTAGGATATATATTCCTAAATGGTTGTGGTTAATTATTTCATTGAGAAATCGTTGAGTATTCATTGAATTTCGAAAGTGGTCGAGTGGGACCGTAAAGCCATTGAATTTTGAAAGTGGTCGAGTGGGACCGTAAAGCCATTGAATTTTGAAAGTGGTCGAGTGGGACCGTAAAGCCATTGAATATCAAAAGTGGTCGAGTGGGACCGTAAAGCCATTGAATATCGAAAGTGGTCGAGTGAGACCGTAAAGCCATTGAATTTCGAAAGTGGTTGAGTGGGACCGTAAAGCCATTGAATATCGAAAGTGGTCGAGTGGGACCATAAAGCCATTAAATATTGAATGTTGTCAAGTGGGATTGTGTCTTCTACCTTTGCTTAAGATGTGATCTGAGGATCGTGATTCGTAATTGGGGATTGAAATGGAATAATCGAATTGACCTAGAAATGGTCAGGCTGACATGAAATCGACTAGGTCGATTGATCATTGCTTTGACTTGATGTCGTGGATTGATTGACTGATTGGAAATGACCGTGAGTGGTCTTGTTGGTATATAATCGACTAGGTCGATTTGATCGATGCTTCGATCTATGATATGATTACTTAGGTGCCTATTGTGAATTATACTGACTTGCAAGTGGAATCTGAGGCCAAGGTAAGTCATCTGCCCTGTGCGTGTATAGGCAACATATAGTATAATGGTTTACTAATCGGGCTTAGTGGGGTAGAACTCGGTGAGACGTAGTCTCATCCCAGTTTGGGGAAAACATTTCAGGACTCCGCTGAGGAGCTGAGGAGGAAGAGTTTGAGAAGGAGAACTTTGGGGTGAAACCTGAGGAGAAGAATTTTGGAAGAAGAAGATAACCCAGAGAGAGAGATCTTGAGTATGACCTGGATGGGCTGAGATTCCATCTTCTTTTGAGAACTCCATTTTGATGTGAATAGAGTAAAGTAAAAAGTTGTGAAGAGTTGTGAAGTACTCTGGTTTATGTCATGTATAAAAGTTTGGTTATAAATTTCAATATGAAAAATGTGGCCCTGCTTTTCTATCCCATCGTATTTATTGTCTGGGGATTATAACTGCTTCCGCATGTGCTTAATAAAAGAAAGGGTCGGCGATACATAGTCCTGGGATATCGTATTATAAAATCGACCAAGAGAAGGATGTGTGCGTGCCCAAGGATTGGGGCGTGACATGGGTGGCTCATGTGATGGCCCTTTAGTTGGCAGTTGAGCTCCAACTTGCATTCTTCGAACATGAGAAAGAGGCAAAAGATACCATAAATATAACATCAGGCCATATAATAACGTAAAGAAAAACTGAATACAAATTGTAGAATTTACTGGATATTTCTTTCTCTGCTGAAAAACAATCGACTAAACTAGCCGTTTAGCTACTTGGGCCAATCCTTCAGCTGGCCATCTTCTACCTTGCCTTCTTCGAATAAGCTATTCGGTTTCATAACTTACTGGGGTTCTTCTTGTGACCTCACAAAGACATTACATAAAATGCCAAATAGGATATTATGTACATATTTATGATAAACCACAAAGCAACATAAACATAAATTTTATTTCATGACTTACTGGGGTTCTAGTTATCGACTGAAAAACAGTTGACTCACTTGGCCCTTCTGTTTGCCTTTCTCCAACTGTCTCTTCACTAGGCCCTTCAGCTTACCTCAATTGTTCTTGTTACTTCCTCAATTGACAACCTATAATATTGTGCCCTCCTATGCGGCAATAAGAGCACGTCATCTTTACACCTGTCCTGCTCATTCTTTGTTAACCCGAGACCTCTCCCTCCGCCATTCTTTGTCTTCGTTTTGGCCTTCCAATTTTCTTCTTCAATGGCAAAGGTTGAGGTGCTTCATGATCCGTGGGCTCACAAAACATAGCTACTTCTAGTTGGCTATATCATGAACTGGTACGAAGCAAGATATTTTGATTTTTTATACCAATCATCGATGTAATTCTCTGTATTGTGGCCCTTCAACTGGATGGCACATATGGCATGTGCACAAGAAATTTCACTTAGTTACTATGCTCTACATGAACACTTCATCGTATCTAGATGGACAACATACTTATCGAAACCCTTCATTATCTTATATCTGTCATCTCCATTCTAAATGGGATGACAATACTTACTTGTAGCCAAGTTCTCATCTAATTTCTTGGCAATCCTAAGACCATATTGTTTAGTCCACTTTGCAGCCTCATCTCTTTGTTTCTGCAGCCGAGTCATGACTGCAACCCATATATCTTCAAGCATTGAAATGATTGGTTTGCATCTAGCATCTATTTTCTTCGAATTAAATACTTCACAAATGTTATTATCGATTTTATCGCACTTGAATTCCTTACTGAAGAATGCCTTGCACCAATGCTTCGATTCTAGTTGAAATAGTGTAGCACAATCTTCCTTTGTCAACTAAAGCAGTCCTTCTTTGGCTATCCTAAGGTCAGCCATGTTTGTACTCTTTGCTAATTGCCAAAATTGCAACTGCAGCTTATCCCCTTTGTAGGTCTTTACCTGCCCAATTTCCGTATATGTGCCGCACATACATTTGATGTTCAGCATGGAGCAACAACTCGACTACTGCCGGAATAATCTCTACAATAATTCAAAGTAAGAAATGTAAGCAAATAACATGTTAATATTACAAAGCAAACTATTAACTAAATTTTTCAAAGAGCAAGCATTACCTTTTGTTGATCGCTCATGAACACCCACCCTTCCCCGTTTGTTATCTCCAAGTCAGCCATCAGATTTTTCAAGAACCAGGACCAATTGTTCTTGTTATTCGCATCTCTTCCAATCACCGCCAACAATTCTCTCTTGCACAAGCATTTTAGGAAACAGCCGTCCAATCCTATAATCCGTCTACAACCAGCTAAAAATCCCCGTCTACATGCATCAAAGCACACATAGAACTTATCGAACTTGGTCCCACTATTAGGAAGCGGCCTCTCCACCCACCTCTACATACACTCTACTTGAAGGGTTTTGCAGCCTACACTCCCAAGCATACTCCCACACCTACCCATATTCCTTACCATACTAACTAATAAGTATCCTTATCACCTTTTGCTTTGCTCTTTTGCACTAATTCCTAGATACATTTATGCCTACACGCTCCTTCACCAACATCCTAAAGTTAGTAATTTTCATGTCGAGCATCAGTTTGATCAAATCGAAGAAGTGCTTGGACAACCATGCACTTGTTACCCTTTTGTTTTGAAAATTAATGGAACAAGTGTGTTTCTCTTGGTAGACTCTAAATTGGAAAGACTCCTTCCTCTTAACAAATGCGCCGTAAATCTTCCATGGACAAATTTACTACGAATACCTAGCTCTTACAAAGTTCTTAGTATTTCTAATGAAATCAATATTTCTTTGTGCAGCAATGGAGTTCTTCAGTATAGCTTCCCTAAATTGTATCGCATCTTGGAATTTCATACCTACTAATAAAGTAGGAGAGGCAACGAATGGATTATAAGAGGGAAACTTACTTTTCCTTCTACACACAGCTCCTTGATCTTCTTCAAGCTCGTCCTGGGAAGTAGCAGTGTCGATGCTTTCTTCATAATTGGTCTCCTGGCCAGCAACACCAGCATCTGCAAGGCCTTTATCTCTGTTTGGAACTTCATCAGCTACCTGCAAAGTTGCAAATCTATCTGACAAAAAGTCCCTTTGTTTTTTCCTTAACTATATAAGCTCCTCATCGTCGTCATCACTTAATATTAAGAAATTTTCAACAGCCAACCCTTCATCGTCATCATCACCAACACTGGATTCAGCTACTTCCCAATCTAATTCAGTGATGGTGACATCACCTATGTCAAAACAAAAGGGTTTATAAGGTTCTACTTATGGTGACCTCCAGACTCAAGATTTGAATACTTTTGTCCTGCAAAACATCACTTAAACAAACCATGATATCTCATAAAAGATAAAGAGATTAGGATATGGATAGCAACAATTCTGCAACCATAGAAAACATGTTAGTCATGTAAAACAACTATCCTTTCCAAAATCATTATCACAACCAAAGATACTGCAAGCATCAAGGATCAAATCAAGCAGTTCAAACCATAACCAAACAAAAGATAAGTCCACAAAAGATCAAATCAAAATCAAAATCAAATGAAGTCAAATCTGCAACAACTTCTCCCCCTTTTTGTTAACAGCAAAAAAATGGAGAATGAATAAAAAGATGGTTTGAAAATAGAGTCAGAATCATGGATGTTTTGGAAGGTGAACAAGCTCGAACTCTCCCATTGAATTCACTGTCTTCTCAAGCCTTGCAAAACTCTACTTCAATGACTGAAAATCTTCACCCTGCACAGATGACTGCACTTGATTCTTCAGGGCTTGTATATGATTGTGCAAAGACACTGAAGTGGCCATGAATGCGTTCTTGAGATCCTACATCTCATACCCCATAGCAGATTGATGTTTCCTTACATCTAATAGAATCTCTAGCAGTCTTAAAAAGTCTGTTGTTTGATCTGTTGCAACACTAGGTCCAACCGAGTCAAATCTAGGGGTTTTGAGAATAGATGGAACTTCAGCAGATTGTCCACCATGACTATGAGTGGATGCTTTGGGATAATGAGAGGCATAAACATCCTCTAAGTCTGCTACAGAGCGACTCACATCACTAGTAAAGATAGGAGAAGAAATACCTTGATGTCCAACAGCTCCCCATGTTTTATTGCCTTCAGGTGGAGTAGGTAAGAAATCTTCTTGATCAACTTCAGCTTCAGAGTGATGCACGTCAACAATTCCAGTTCCTACCATCTCAAAATCACTGGATAAGGAGACAGCCAAGGTTGGCTCAAAAGAGTCCTCTTGATCTTGATCTTTCTCTTCTTCTTCTTGCCCTCCTCCTTCTCTTCTTTATGTTCTTCTTCTTCTCTTCTTTCTTCCGCTGTCCTCCTCTATTCTTTAGCTTCCTTCTCTGTCTCTTCTCTCTCTTTTTCTCCTTCTTCTGTCTCTTCCCAAGTTTCTTGAAAACTAACAAAACTCTTCAAATTTCGTAAGGCTGAAAGAGTCATTTCATCATCATCCTCTTCATCCTACAAGATGAGAATTCTTTTCTTCTTCACAGGAGCAGCCATGGGTTCCTTTCCTTTCCCCTTTGTTATAGCAAAGTCTTGTTTTGTTTTCACAAGAGACTTCTCTTTCATACGCTCCAACACCTTGTTCAGCCCTTTCAAGCGCATCTTTGTGACCATTTTAAAACCAATCACCATTGGAGGGATGCATGTCAAACATAATGGTGCAGAGATGTGAATGTTAAAATGTCTAAAAAGGCGAGTGATAAGAGTAGAGTAAGAGAGTTGCCCCTTATCCTTTACCATTATCCTGTACATGTGGAACATGATGGGAGGCAGAGAGAATTTGAATCCAACATTGATGGCATACATCAATTTCGCTTCAGACCGAGAGACATTAGTCTTAGATGTCGATTTTGGGCGAATATAGTTGATTACGATCTTGTGCAGCAAGATGTTGGAAGCATTCATCCTTAAGTAGGAAATCTTCCCTTCAGCATCTTGATCTTTCACCAATGACAGAGTGGCATGAGCAACAGACATGCTAATTGGTTGGAAACTCAATCTTTCCACCCCAATTATGTCAGCCAAAGTGTCCATATTCACCACAAATTCCTTATCCCTCACTAAGAAAGAGAAACTATTTGCATCCATGAAAGATAAGTTCGAGTAAAAGTAAGCTGTGAGTTCAGGATAAGCAGCAGTAGATTCAGAACAAAATTGCTCCAATTGCAATAGAGCAAACTTCTCTCGCAAATTTACTTTTACTAAGTCAAGAAAATCAAAATCGACACTCCTAGGGTTCATAACCACTCTCTTCATTAGACTCGAGTAAACCCTCTTATGGTTCTTCGATCTGAAAAGGCTTGAACCATCACTAGCAATCTTTGGAGCCACTCCTGTTTTGGGCTGAAAATGGGTAAACATTCGTTCATCATCGTCTTGTCCTTGTGGTTGGTTAGCAGTCCCAAAGCGTGGGTCACTAGGAAAGTTAGAGAAGGCTTTTTCAGCCGACCCCTTTTCGGCAATACCCATTCTCTCCATATCTTGCAGAAATAGAGTCTCATTCTTATAGCCTTTCTCTCACAAATATTCATCTATCAAGGACATAGCAATTCCCCCTCTTTTCATACTAGAATAAAGCTTGTAAGCAACTTGAGGAGTTAACGTTCTTACAGGTTCCGCTTCTTCCAAAACTTCTTCTTCTAGATATTCTATGAGTAGATTGACACTGCTGAGAAGGTTGTTGTTGTCTTGGTCGCTGTGGAGGAGTAGAATCTTCTTCTTCAGTCAAGTCAAAGTTCGTAGGACCCTCTGGCATGTGCCGTTGTCTCCTACTTGCAATTCTTGATGACTTTCTTGAAGACATTGTCTCTTCAAGGGAGAAATTCACAGTCTTGCTCGAAAAGATGAAAACTTTTTGGATTAAACAACAGGGAAAGTGAGAGCAAGTGGGAGTTTGGAACTTTTAGGGTTTGAGAGTGAAAAACGAAGAAGACGGATTTCAACAGTATATAAAACAAGTGAAGCGAGGTAAACAAAGCGATATAAAAGGAAAAAATATAAATACCTTTTTCGAAAAAGAATAACTACCTTAAATAACTGTCTTTTCGAAGAAAATGATAACTGCCTTTTTGAAAAAAATAAATGCTATGAATTCAAAAACTCGGAAATATAATTTCAATTAATCAGCGATTAATGAGTAATCGTACCTTTTCAAGTCTTTATCTAAAAGTTTGATTACTAGAACTGAAATTACTTACAGTCGTAACTCTTGGTCTTCTGAGTCTGAGCACCTTTAGACTTTATCTCTAAGTCTGAGCTTCTTCAGACTACTGACTAACAGATGTGATGTTCAATCTGGTCCAAATAGACTTAAATAAGCTTTTCTCCAGTGGCTTTGTAAATATGTCCACCAGTTGATTCTTTGAGTCAATGAATTAAATCATAATTTCTCCATTTTAAACATGATTTCTAATAAAGTGGTGTCGAATTTCTATGTGCTTTGCTCTTGAATGAAAAATTGGATTCTTTGTGAGATTAATTGCGTTGGTGTTGTCATATTTGATCTCGGTACATGAGTCTTCGATTCCAAAGTCTCTCGGTTGTTGTTTTATTCATAAGATTTGAGAACAACAACTTCCAAGAGCCATATACTCTGCTTCTGCTGTTTAAAGAGCTACAGTACTTTGCTTCCTTGAGAACTATGATTATATTCTGTTACCCAGTAGTTGACAAGTACCGGAAGTACTCTTTCTATCAATTTTGCAACCTGCTAGATCTGCATCTGAATAACCAAGTAGAGTAAAGTCTCCTCCTTTAGAATACCACAAACCAAACTTTGAGGTAGTTGCAACGTATTTGATGATGTGTTTTACAGCACTTAGATGACATTCTTTGGGATCAGATTGAAATCTAGCACAAATGCAAACACTAAACAAAATGTCAGGTCTATAAGCAGTAAGATAAAGAAGTGAGCCAGTAATACTCCTGTAGAGCTTCTAGTCAACTTTCTTTCCTCCTTCATCTTTGTCCAACTTTGAAGAACTAGACATTGATATTTCAGTCTTTTCGCAATTCTCCAATCCGAACTTTTTAACAAGTGCTTTTGCATAGTTTTCTTAGTGAATGAAAATTCCTTCCTTCAATTGCTTCACTTGTAATCCGAGAAAGAATGATAGTTCACCCATCATGCTCATCTCAAATTCATCATGCATAGACTTAGAAAAAATTTTGTACGTGTTTTCGTTAGGTGATCCAAATATAATATCATCAATATAGATTTGAACAAGTAAAAAGTTTTTATCTTCATTTTTAATAAACAAAGTAATATCCACTTTTCCCTTGACAAAACCATTTTGAATTAAAAACTTACTTAACCTATCATACCATGCTCGAGATGCTTGCTTTAACCCATATAGAGCATTTTTCAGTCTGAATACCGAGTCTGATTTCCTTGGGTCTTCAAATTCAGGAGGTTGTTCCACATAGACTTCTTCTTGGATAAATCCATTTAGGAATGCACTTTTGACGTCCATTTGGAATAACCTAAAATTTTTATAATAGGCAAAAGCAAGTAATAATCTAATTGCTTCTAACCTTGCTACTGGTGCATAGGTCTCATCATAGTCTATCCCTTCTTCTTGTGTACATCATTTGGCCACGAGTCTTGCTTTGTTCCTGACCACTTTTCCTTTTTCGTCCATTTTGTTCCTAAAAACCTATTTAGCTCCAATAATAGATTTGTCTTTTGGTTTAGGAGTTAATTCTCAAACATCATTAATGCTTAACTGTCTAAGTTCTTCTTGCATAACTTCAATCCAGCTTTCGTCAGTTAAAGCTTCTTCTATACTTTTTGGTTCTATTTTAGAAATAAGTGTCACGGCGCTAAACTCTTCTTGCTTTTTGGATATGGTACGAATCCCTTCATCAATGTTACCAATGATGAGTTCTTTGAGATGGCTTGACTTGTGCTTCCAGTTACTGGTCAATCTGACAGATTGTTGATTCTCTTCTTTAGTTGATTCTTCAACATCCGTTTATTGTTGTTTTTCTGAAGTCTGAACTACTTCAAGGGAGGTAGACTTTGTAAGATCTGAAGCAGGTTCAGATTCTTCAAGTTGAGTCTGAATCAATTGATTTTGCGAAGATTCTTGAAATTTGACATTCATAGATTTTTATAAAGACTCGAGTCTTCTTGTTGAATACTCGTACGCTTTGCTTGATGTAGAGTAGCCAAGGAAAATTCCTTCATCTGATTTTTCTTCAAACTTACCAGTTCGATCATTTGCATTTTTCAAGACAAAACAGTTGCAACCAAAAACATGGAAATAAGAAACGAATGGCTTCTTTCCTTTGAATAACTCATAAGGAGTTTTCTCCAGAATAGGCCTTAAGAATACTCTATTAATAATATAGCAAGCTGCAAAGACTACTTCAGCCCGAAAACAAGAAGAAATATTACTTTCTATTAAAAGAGTTATTGTCATTTCTTGCAACGATCTATTCTTTCTTTCCACAACTCCATTCTATTCTGGAATGTATGGAGAGGATAAAACATGCTGAAAACCAAATTCATCACAGAATTTAGCAAAGTCTTGATTTTCAAACTCACCTCTATGGTTTGTCTGTATACTTGAGATAGCATATCCTTTCTCATTCTGAACTTTCTTAGCAAATTTTGAAAAATGAGAAAATGATTCAGACTTATTTGCCAAAAAATAAACCAAAGTAAATCGAGAGTAATCATCCATGATTACTAGGCAATATTTTTTTCCACCGATGCTTTGAGTTCTAGTTGGTCCAAAGAGATCCATATGCAGAAGCTGCAAAACGCGATTAGTATAAACTTGATTTATTGGTTTAAAAGAACTTCTAACATGTTTTCCCAACACACAAGGTGTGCATAAGTCAGATTTTTGATATTTCAGGTTGGGTAGTCCACGAACAAGTTTCTTGGAAGAGATCTTGGCAATTTGCTTCATGTTGATGTGGCCAAGCTTTTGATGCCAAATATTCGCTTCATCTTGAATTGATATTAAACATTGATACTTTTCTGGTTTGATATCAAAAAGATAGATGTTCACATGTCTTCGTCCAGTAAAAGATTGATAAAGATCTTTACTAGTTCCCGAACATACTCCTTCTTGGAAATTGATTTTGAATCCAGTGTCACACAGTTGGCTAATGCTGAGTAGATTGTGATTTAGTCCTTCCACTAAGGAGACATTAATGATTGTGAGACTTCCAATATTTACAGTTCCACACCCAACAATTTTTCCTTTGCTATTTCCACCGAAAGAAACTTTTCCACCATTTGTTTGAGCAAATTTTGTAAAACAACTTGAATCTCCAGTCATGTGTCTCGAATAGTCGCTATCCAAATACCATTTAACCTTTCTCTTGATAGTGACCTGCAATTAAAAAAGAAACTCAAGTTTTCTTTGGTACCCACATTTTCTTGGGTCTAGTGAAGTTAGTGCAATATACGGTCTTTGCCCATTCCTTCTTAACAGGTCTCCAAACCATAGGACATTCTTTCTCAAAATGTTCTAAACTGTTGCATTTAGAACATTTGAGAGTACTTCGGCCAACAGTTTTTACAAAAACTTTTTGAAAATAATTTTTGTAAAAATTTTTTGTAGGTCTTTATTTGATTCTTTCATTCACTTTAGGGAAATCAATTAGAGGAATAGATTCTAAAGTCATTCACAAGCCTAACTTGTTGAAATAAGGTCTTTGTACTAAAAGAATCTTTTCCAATTTTTTAGAACCTATTGAAAATCTTTTTGAAATATTCAAAATGTCATTTTTCAAAAATGTATTTTCTTTTAAAAGAGAGCCTGCATTTTCTTTTAAAACGACAAAACTTTTGTCTAGATTTTCAACCTTTTCTTTCCAAGAGTTTTCTTGTTGTTTCAAAGTGTAGAATTTTCCCTTTTTAGTTCGGAAATCCTCTTAAGAGAGGTTTTGAGACTAAACAAAGCTCATCAATGTATTTCGAGACTTTAGTAGGGATTTTTAAATTACTTACCTCAATTTCAGTGTTTGAATTTGAGTCAAAATCTGAGTCCGATTCAGAATTCGCCATAAGACATATGTTGGCATAATCGTCATCACTTTCTTCGCATTCAATATCACTCCAAGTCTCTACTTTGAGAGCATTCTTGAACTTTTTAGTTCTTGCTTTCTTTTTCTTCAACAGAGGACAGTTGAGTCTGATGTGCCCCTTTTTCTTGCATTCAAAACAAACCACATCCTGTTGATCTCGTCATTCTCATTTGATTTGTTCTGGAATTTTTGAGAACTTTGCTTCTTCCAGTTAAATCTTCTTCCCTTTCTATTCAGTTTCCTGAACTTCCTTAACATAAGTGCTAGTTCTTCGTCGTCCATATCATCTTCAGAGTCTGTAATATCATAATCAACATTAGATTTTTAAGCAATTGACTTCTTACCTTTGGGATCTTCTTCCTCGTTGATTTGCTCCACTTCATAAGACTGAAGTGTGCCAACCAGTTCATCTACCGAAAGTGGCATGATTCTTTGGGCTTCCCTAATTGAAGTCTTCACGTGATTCCAATCTTTGGATAATCCACGCAGCAGTTTATTGACCTTCATTGGTCCAAAGATTGGTTGTCCCTAATATGATAAACCATTTACAATTTCTGTAAAACGACTAAACATGTCAGTAATGGATTCTCCTAGCTTCATTTTGAAGGCTTCAAACTGTTCGAGTAAAATATTTATCTTTGTCTCTTTAACTCAATTAGTTCTTTCATAGGTAACGTGCAACATATCCCAGACTTCTTTTGTTGTTTCACAAGATGAAATTCTGTTATATTCAGTCGGTGATAAAGCACAATATAAAAAATAGATTACTTTAGCATCAAGAGTTTGTCTCTTGGTTATTTCTTCTTGTGACATCTCGCTAGCGTCTGCAACTTCTTTTCATCTTTCTGAAACTGATGCAGCTTTAGGAATTATCCCTTTTTCTACCACGTCCCATTCCAAAGAATCTTTCGATCTTAGGAACGCCTTCATCTTATTTTTCCATACGCTGTATTCCTTTCCATCAAAGTAAGGCGGCCCGGTATTGCTTTGACCTTCAACCAAACCCATAGATCTTTAGCTCATAAGTAAAACACTTCAATAAAATGAGCACACGAGCTCGATACCAATTGAAAGGGCTAGTAAGAACACCTAGAAGTGGGTGAATAGGTGTTTAAAGAAGTTTTTGCAAGATTTAACAAATTAATTTGTCTTTTAAAGATAATAGACTGAAGATGTAAAAGACTGTAAACAGTTATGTAAAGCTACGAATTGAAATAAGGAGTTTAGGAAAAGAGAATTGAGACACAAAGATTATAATAGTTCGGCTTAGATCAAGCCTACGTCCACTCTCCCACACTGACAACCTACTGGCTAGATTTCACTAAGAACTAAAAGAGATAGTACAGCTTCACACCCTTGATTCCATAGTGTAGAACTTCTACCACACTTCCTCAAGGTCTCACAAGTATTCAAACTCTCTTTTGAGTATAATTTGAGCTCAACAAATGAAATAGCAAAGAACTAAGAGCTTCAGACTTTGGAATTATTATTTCACGCACTCACTCGAATAACTTGAGCGTCTTCCTTATATACTCCTTCATGCCTTCATAATCGTTGGCACCTTCCAAAGGAGTTCTTCCAATCTACCCGTTGGAAAGAATCAATTAGGGAGATCTCAAGTTATTTAAGTAATGTGATAATAGCCCATCAATCCTGCTCACACATACAATCAGGATCTAGATTTCCATAAGTAGAACCTTCCAAGTATACTTCGCTAATCAAAAGATCAAATTATCCAAATTGATTTCAATACGAATAATAGATTACGAGATGCCATCTCTAGCCATGAGATCTTCTTCAACCATACAAACCAAATCCTTAAAGATATACTCGCACCTGGACAAGTCTTCTTCATCGGATAAATCTTTTCTTCGTCGGTCTGAAAACTATCAGTGAGGGCAGACTTTAAATCTTGAGTTTGGAGGTCTTCAGACTTTGACGATATAGTCTGCACGTCTTCAAACTAGATTGATGAAAACGTTTTGTCAATTTCAAAACTAATAAAAAAAAAGTTTTCTCCAACATATAGGACATCCCTAAAACCATTATCATCTTCTAAATTTTCAAATCATCTCTCAAGCCTTTCCCAAGAACACAATACAACAATTTTTGTACTTTACAAAGCAAATATGTCACTATATCCCTAACAAATCCAATATAATATACTTTTTTTATATCTACAAAGATAGTATCCTCATTCTCCCCCTCATACTCACTCATCTTCCCCAATCGCAAAATCCCCACCGTAGCAAACAACAACAGTAGCATATTCCTTATCATGAGCCATTTCTGCAATAAAAGAGGGAAAAAAATACAATTAACTTTTGGGACCACATTCACAAAGGACAGC
Organism: Eucalyptus virginea; assembly: GCA_014182375.1. Lineage (NCBI taxonomy): Eukaryota > Viridiplantae > Streptophyta > Magnoliopsida > Myrtales > Myrtaceae > Eucalyptus > Eucalyptus virginea. Next base: position 11,390,638 of record CM024520.1, read on the forward strand.
AAACAATTGCATGTGGAAGTCCCTACACTCTTTATTAAAGAAAAGAAGAAAGAGGGAAAAGATGCACAGGTCAAATGACAGCTACTTTGATTGGAAAGATATCCTCAAAACAAATAGAGGTCCCCACCTGATAGCTACTTTGATTATGTCGCATTCCCTTAAAATATGAAGAGGTCCCCCAGATAAGCATGGGTTCTCATGACACCAATTTCAACACTACAATTTTAAAAAAATTGCCCAGAAGTCCCCACGACAACTACTCCGAACCATCCTGGTGTTAAGGGAGATTAATTCCACCATCCTGGTGTTTATCCCTAAGATTCCTAATGCTACATCGGTAAATGATTATAGGCCCATTGCTTGCTGCAATACGATCTACAAATGTATTACCAAGGTATTGGCCAACCGCATCGCCTCAATGCTTCAGGACATCATAAGCCCTTCTCAGAATGCGTTCGTTAAGGGTCAGCGGATTAGGGATAATATTCTCCTAGCCCAGGCGTTATTCGCCGGCTTTCACCTGCAGCCTTATCTCCCTAAATGTGCGGTGAAGGTAGACTTTCAAAATGCGTACGATACGGTGGATTGGAATTTCCTTGAATTGGTTCTTCATGCCTTTCGGTTTCCAGACCATTTCATTCGTCTTATCATGATATGCGTTCGTACTCCTATGTTTTCTATCTCCTTGAATGGGGATCTCCATGGATTCTTCCCTAGTAGCCGCAGCCTTCGACAGGGTAACCCCATACCTCCCTATCTTTTCACCTTGGTTATGGAAGTTTTCTCAGGGATCCTTACTTCTCGTGCGGAGCAGCCGAGCTTTAAGTTCTCTTGGAGGTGCAAGGCCACTCGATTATCTCATCTTTTCTTTGCGGATGATGTCTTCCTCTTTTGCCGTGCGGATATGGCCTCCATCCTGTTGCTGAAGGATGGGTTGGATACCTTCTCAGAATGGAGTGGACTCAAGCCAAACAATAGCAAAAGTGAGGTATTTCTTGCAGGGGGATCGGATGACTTGAGAAGTCAAATAAAGGATACCCTCGGTTTTGTAGGAGGAAAATTGCCGGTACGTTATTTAGGAGTGCCTATTATATCGTCGAGACTCGGCAAGGCAGATTGTGTAGCTCTAGTTGATCGCATAATGACTAGGGTGCAATCCTGGACCCATCGATTTCTCTCCTTTGCGGGGAGAGTTCAACTCATAAGATCAATGCTCCATGCAATCCAAGCCTATCGGCTAGTGTATTCATTATCCCCGTAGCAGTTCTGGATTGTATCGAGTAGATTCTTAGATAGTTCTTATGGAAAGGGCCCAGCCTTGGCAAGGGAGGAGCTAAGGTTTCCTAAGAGGATGTTTGTCTCCCAAGGGAAGAAGGGGGTCTTGGGATTCGGAGCTTGCGAGAATGCAATAAGGCGGCAATGCTCAAGCACATCTGGATCCTCTTCACGGATAAGGAGTCTCTTTGGTACAAATGGATTCACTCTACCTTTCTAGGAAAGATGAACTTCTAGGTGGCTAAGACACCGAGCTGCTGCTCGTGGGCTTGGAAGAGAATCCTCCACTTGAGATCCGAATTTCGCCTCAACTTCCACTGGAAGATTGGTGATGGCCAGGGGACATCCCTTTGGTTTGACCATTAGCATCAGATAGGTCCGCTGGATCTTATTTGCTCAAAGCAGACTATCTCTAATTCGAGGCTGCCTTGGTATGCAGTTGTTGCAGACATTTTTTCTTCAGCGGGTCAGGAATTCAGGTCATTGATGGATTCCTGGAACCAGCCCCTTCTGGTTCTCACAGGGGTTCCGGATAAATTTGTTTAGAGGGATAATCCTTTCGGTGTCTTCTCGGTCGCCTCAGCTTGGCATATACTCAAAAGAAGGAAAGACAAGGTTGGATGGTCATCCTTTATTTGGAATAAGGCCATCACTCCGAGATACCATTTCAACCTCTGGCTGATCACTAAGAACCGGCTTCCTACCCAAGCTTTTCTTATGTCTCATGGGAGAATTGGGATTGAAGTATGTGCCTTTTGCAAGATGACACCGGATTCTATTGACCACCTCTTCTTTGATTGCTGCATCACAGCTAGTATGGAGTACTTTCGGGCGGCCAAGTGCAACCTCCCATGGAGAAATGGGACTTGGACAAAAAACCTTCAGTGGGCAATGAGATTCCTCTCAGGTAAGGATTTCTATCATGCCATTGGTCGTTTCTCTTTTGGAGCTCTATGACATCTCATTTGGAAGTATAGAAACAACATCCTCTTTAGAGAGCATCCGATTGTGGTTGCGGCTATCAAGAAGCATCTTATCAAATTTGTGAGGGATAAAGCCTTAACCTTCAAAAGCGTGGAAGATTGCCCGAGAAATAGGAGGTTACAAAGAAACTGGGGCCTTGACTCGTCTATCTTCAGCTCTCCTATGCCGACCGCCCAAGTTGCCTTACTCTACCTTTGCGGGTTGTTTCTTCTTGGCCCTGCGTGGCCTTTTGGTTAGTCTGTCTTTTTAGTTTGTTGTCTTGGCCCTGCGTGGCTGTTTTCTTAGGCCTCCTGTTTCGGCCCTTGCTTGTCTTGACCGCTTTGCGGTGTTTTGTGTCTGACGCCCTTTCACTCGATAAGACGTTTGTGTCTTGTTGAGTGCAAGTTTTGTGGTGCCGGATCTTGTATATGTGGTGGTTAAAGCTCAATATATTATTACCCTTTACCAAAAAAAAAAAAAAAAAACTACTCCGAACCCTAACAATCACCATCGCACATCACATTTCACATCCAACTCCTACAAATTACTTTTGCACATCACAATTCCACATCTGAGCTCTAAATCACACATTTCAGTACCTAGCACCACATATGAACCTTAATTTCCCCCCACCGAGCTCTATGTCGAGCCCTACGCCGAACCCTACATTTCGAGACCGATCATAAACTGTCAATCCGAACCCCCAATAGGATTCTAGCACCACATCTAAGTCTTAAATCTCACATCAATACGATCCAAGCCTAAGATTTTCCAGCCGACCCCTAAATTTCAAGTTGGAGCCCTAATAAACGCGTCGGAGCTCTAATTTCACCATAGGGGAGAGGAAAAAGAGAACAAACCTAAGCGAGCGATGACAGCGAGCGACGACGGCAAGCGACGACGGCGAGCGACAACGATGAGCGATGACCTACAAATGGCGACCTATGAACGGCAAGCTATGAACGGCGATAGAGAGGACATCAGATCTGGTGTGAACGCAAGCGATGACCGGTTAAACCCTAAATAAGCTAAACGACGTCGTTTAGCACTAACGAAAATGACGTCATTTAGTTTGGCCAAGGTAGAGTGGATGAGGCGACGTCATTTTCCTCCTCCATGTGTGCTTTTTTTAAAAAAAAAAAAAAAAATTGCCACGTCGGTTAAGCATGTCGCCAGAAAATGCCACGTCTACATTTTGGCCAGAGTTTGACCGGATTGGTATTTAAGTGATCCATTTTATTCCGATTTTGGCACTTAAGTGTACCTTTCCAAAGTTTTGACACTTAAGTGTCCCTCCGTGCCAAGTTTTGGCACTCTAGGTGTCCGCAACTCCAAAATATTTTGTTGATCCATTAATGTGGTGGATTGTCTCCACAAAAATGAGCAAAACGAGATATGTTTCTTTAGTTCAACAAGATATGTCTTTTCAGTTCATATATCTCCTGAGTCCATGCATCATTTGGATTCATGTATTCACTTAATTCATGTATTTCTTGAGTTCATATATCTCTTGTATTCTTGTATCTATTTAATTTATATATCTTTTATTACATGACTTCTCAAACTCTGAAAAGTAATTTGAACTTCTTTATTCCAAGAATCACCTACATCTCCTCATTTCAATTTTTCTTTAAGTGTTTGGTTCCAAGAAGTGTTAACAAAGTCCTATTTGCATAGTGCTAATTCAAATGGGTTTGAGGTGTTGTATATTATGAGGCATAGTTTGTGAAGCTGCTTCGTATCATTGACAAGAACTAATTGTCTTAAGGAGATTCGATTAGCCGTACCTTACCTCCTATTTATTTATGTTATTGTTTTTTCGAAGTTATTATTTTCAGATTATAACAAATAGTGTCACATATACTTTCCTTCAATACGTTATTTCTTTTATAATTTTCCAACAAATTCAAGTGCCATGAACTTACTGCCCATTTGTTGATTTGATCGAAGTGTTCATCCCTTTGGACGTGTTCCCAACTCAAATTGTGAACATGGAAGGATTCACCGTCAAACATGATTCATTGTGTGAGCACGTTCTATTTCGAGCATGAATCGTCCGTGTTTGATCTCAATTCGCCGTTGGCATGCTTCGAATTGTTACTATAACTAGCTTTATTTTTATCTTGATCTCCTTGACTGTGACTCGTTCCAATGTGGACATTTGATAGATATAATTAGTAGGATTTTGCTAATATAATAGTATTTTGGCCATTGTAGGAGCAACAAATAAATAATACTCAAGCGCCTAAGCCCTAAAGAAATCAAAGCCATAGAATATGATGGCAAAGATACCCTGAGATATAAAAATCAATACAGACTGGGATCCAGCAGAGAAAATACAGGGGACCAACTGGAGGTTTTTCAAGTTCATCCTACATCATGCCCTCATAAGGAACATTTAACTTCTCTAGTGGATGAATGGTGTGGAATCAAGATGGCTAATGTTGGGACCTTTCGAGTTGTTGTCTCTTTCCCATTGTTTCAATCTAAATTTGGAGTAAGCATAAGATCACTCAATAACTTCCTGAAATTCTTTCCTGAGCTCAACCAATCCCCATGCTAGTTGGGGGACCATCTGCTTAACTCAGCCCAATCTAAGTAGTTGGAGGTTGGGCTTCAAGCTCCAACCCGATCTTGTGGTCTTCTTATTTGAGTAAATTTCCTAGTTTAAGCTGTTTTCCTTATTAGTGTAGATTCCCAAATATAAGTAAATTCCCGATTTAAATAAGCTTCTTATTGTAAGTAGGTTTTTGATTTGAGTAAATTTCTTGATTAAATAGGTTTTCTGATTTGAATAGGCTTCCTGGTAGATATCTTAATTTGAGTAAGTTTTCCAGTTTGAGTTGATTTCCTAATTAGTGCAAGTTTCCTAGTTCAAGTAGGATTTCTAATTTGAATATGTTTTCTAAGTTAAATAGGTTTCCTAATTCAAGTTGGTTTCCTAGTTTAAGTAGTTGTCTAATTTATATTTCAAACTTTAATATTCTCCTCCTAGTTTTAATTTATTTAATGTTTCTTTGTCATAATAGGTTGAGATTAATTTTCTGTTGCTAGTTTGATCATGTTGCATGAAGAATTTAGTTCTCGTTACATAGATCAATTGAGTTTCTTAATTCAATTAAAACATGTTTAGTTATGTATATAGCTTATAGGAGTCTTCTCCCAGGGTTTTATAACTAGGCTTTGTTCAAACTTTCCAAAATCTATGGTTCGTAAAAGTAAGGCGGGCTTCCACACCTTACTTAGCTCATAACTCGCCTAGAATAAGATAGTAATAATAAAAAATGGATGAGAAACAAAGTGGCAATTGGCAATCCCACCTTGCAAGAGAGTTATTCGCACCTGCCTGGCAATATGTTGACCTCCCGAATTTCACCTAGGGAGGGTCTATGCACACATTCTCATAGCAAATAATTTTCACGACTTAGTGGAGCTTTTTCACTTCCTCCATCGTAACACCGCAACTTCGTGTCGCTTCTCCTCCTCATCACAGCATGTTCGCCTTTTTCTTGTCCCTTTGCCACGGCCTTATGCCGCCCTCTCCTTCTACCAGCCGATCATCATCAACCGCCATTGCCGCTTGCCCGTGCTATAATAGCTAGGGCTTTCCATCTGTTGTTGACCAGCACTTGTCTATACTACTTAAGTACTTGTTCAAATATTAAGATAATCTTTATTTGCTTAGTAGAAAAGGCAAGATATGGAATCAATGATGTGAGATTTTGTAAGACTATTATCAATTGTTCTAAAAACTTAAACTATTAGATGAATACATAATTTATTAGTTGAATATTCTAACAAATGAATTTCATTTGATATTCAAAACGAGGCTATTTTCCAAACACCTTAGATTGCATTTAGCTATTTGGGTAATTTGGCCAAATAAGATAAGATATGATTTCTAATATCATAAGAATTGCTTGATATATCACGAAATAAAAAATGTGGAAAAAATCCTCAAATTGAAAAAAAAAATGGTAAAGGAACTACTTTCTGAGCGGCGGAAGCATCGGCCAGTGTCATCTGAGGTATGCAATAAACCAAGTGGTGCTCCATCATGAGGTATGTTTACACAGAGAAATGGCGCTCGTTTTTCAAAATTCCTTCTAGACTTGATTTTGATTCAAAACATCTCTTACACTTGATCACTTTGGTCCGACATCCCTATGAACACGTCACCGTTTGACAATATTGGCTAACCAATGATCACCGCTCATCAACGTGCACGTCGTCCTTTTTGGAAGCATTTCATTCCCAAAAAACATTTTTCCCAATACCACCCCACGCACGCTTAAAAGATATTTGAACGCTTCAAATTGCCCCAATTTTACTGTTCAAAGAAAAAGGATTAGAGTTTCTCCAGCGTAGATATGAAAAATGGAACTGAGAATCACTACAAACGTTAGAAGAGAGCAGCAATGAGAACATGGGTAACTTAAGCGGGGCTTTCTCACATGGGAGAAGTACGGCTCAAGTTCGCAGTGGTTTTTCGACCAAAATCCCCCTAAGAAAGGCTCCAAATGGTCATGCGACAAGTATATTTCGGTTGCCCCACCATTCTTTTCAACGGCAATGAGCTCAAGTGGGAGCTTATCTGGTCAAGAGCGATCAAATTCGAGAATTTTTTTAAAAGCAAAATTCAAGTCTCCATGGAGTTTTGAGAAACGAGGGACTCTTCTAATGGTCATTGAGTCAGAGTTCATGGGATGTCCTCCATGGCCACGCATGCTTCATCCTCCATCACAGAGAAAATATTCAGTAGTTGCAAAGCGCCATATCAATCACCAACGTGGCGCATGTTTTTTACTCATACCCAATAATAAATCGACACGTGTCAATTGAAATGGAATGAAAAATTTCAAAATTTGATTTTTCTCTTCTTCCTCCTTCCTCTGCCGATTTGGATGTCCTCCATGGCCACGCATGCTTCCTCCTCCATCGCAGAGCTCCTCACCATCCAGCCAGCATCTCCACCGCTTCCTACATCACTTGCGATTGACCCTGCATCACTTGTAGTCGATCCAACCTACCCTTTCGTCATTGCTCGCAGTTGGCTCAGTCCTTGTCACAAGCCTAGATCATCCATGGCTCACGAGGCTCGTCCATGGCTGTTACCCTTGACAGCAAGCTTGAGGTCTAGAGGACCATGAACTGCGCTTGGTTGTCAGCAGCGCATCATGTCTGGACTGATTGGATCATGCTCGAGAAAAAAGCATTGCTTAAGCACCTTACGCTTCCGATTTGAACCAAAGTCGTGCTTTCTTCAATAGCACATGTGGCACAAGCCATGGCTTCCAAATCTGAAGCCGCATTTAGATTTGGCCATGACTAGCTCGTCCATGGCCACGACGAGCATGGTCAAGATCCCAACAGCGTTGTACAAAGCTCGCATATCAAGAAGAAAAACGAAGGAAGTAGAGGTCGTACTAGGGAAGACAACGACAACACATAAACGCATTCGACCACGGATGAACCCGCACTGACAATTTCGGCCATGTACGGGCCAGATCTCAAGATCCGGTTGAAGGCAGCAGTGGTCAGCCTAGTCACGTCGCCGGCCACTCCACGGCGATGACCGAGGAGCGGAGGTCAGCAGCAATGGATGGAGGAGGAAGAGAGAGCAAAGGTGAAGAGAGAAGACTTTATACTTTCCATGGGATGTTGACATGGTATCAAACCACAGAATATTTTCTCCCAGCGCAAACACATACTTGAGCCTCGAGCCACTCTGATAAAGGTGCTGTCTCAAAATGAAAGATGCGTTGCAGACTGATGGAAAGATAATTTCCAATATTGAAATTTTACCCAAGGCGCGAAGGTTTTAGTGAGGCAGGATCAGAAGGAAGCGATGCAACGGTTTCATTTGAGATTATACAATCAGGTAGTAATTCCCCTTACGTCACCTTCATAGCAGGTAGCTTTATGGCTGCATCTTCGTCTTGGTAATATGAGTAGATAGGTTGCTGAAACGAAGAAATTTGCAACCCAACAGGGAATTCTGGCCTTCACCCAAAAAAAAAAAAAAAAAAAAAAAAAAAAAAAAAAGGGAATTCTGGCTTTTATGTTTTGTGCATGAAACATAAATAGTTACTACCGTATCTGGAGAATTGGAGGAAAATTTGCTATCCATCTCTTTCAATACTTCAAAAGTCGGAACTTCATGAATTCTCAAACATAAAGTGCTAAAACTTCTACAAAAATTAAGTCTCAAGGAGGGGAAAGTGTAACAAGTCTACTTGTTATATAAGTGGGCAAAGGTGAAGAGAAAGAAGCCCGCCATCTGCATTAATAAAGAAAGTTTTCAGAAAAATAAGCAAGACTGTAGAGAGAAATAGTGTCAGTCAACTGAGACTCTACAATGATGAGATCAAATTAACAATCATTCAGGCCCCAATAAAAGGTCCAAGCTTAGGAGCATTCACAATTTGATTGGATTGATTTGGAGAGGAATTTGAATTTTTTACCAAACAAATGTGGAATTTATAGGGTACCAAAACTCGCAAACAAAAACCAAATCAAACTAATGAAAATTAACCATATTGCTTTTACTTTGAATCAAACAACTATCACAGAGTCTAATCTTCCCCCCACAAATAGCAATGTAATCTAAGCTTGATGAAGCACACTGTTTGCAACATATGACCAAATGATCTTCAAGCGATTTAAATATTTTATATAAACAGACAAAAGAAGTCATATTCATATTAAAAACCAACAAAGCAGAAGTTTTGTAGGGCTACGTTTTGCAAATTGCTTTCCAGCTTTTACTTTCAGCCTCCCCTATCCCACGCAAAACTTGACAATGAACAAGAAAGTCTAGTTTCCAGAAAAGGAAAAGGAAAGTCTCACTCAGATGCTTCTGTTTATGTACAACTACACAGCCATAAAAGTGATGCCAATGGTGAGAGTTTCGTAATCTAATTAACTAGGAGCAGAGCGGGAACACTTCATAGATGGATAAAAGCATATGCAGCGTTTGCAAATCCTTTTGTCTGATGCCCAAAAAGAGAGGGTGTTACCACCGCATTGGAAAAGTGTAACATAGAGAAAGGTTTTGCACAAAACAGTAACAAGAGACTAGTGGGTCAAATGATCATACCATAGAGAATGCTGCACCATAATAGGGATAGGCAGCTGGAATAAATCTTTCATACTCGTTGTGTCTGAAAGGTCGTACTGGAATCTGCAATGGAATGTTTTCAAACAAAAGCAATAAGACTGCTGTCTGAGCCACAACATCTTTCAATATGATAAACAGCAAAATCATAAAAAGCAAACAAACAGCAGATGACAAGGATTTATGCTTGCATGATTAAGTTTGATTAATTTTTTTTCTTTCTTAGAAGATAGAACTTTATTGATACACAAATAGGTAAGGTCCAACAGGAATAGACAAGAATGACAATAATGCTCAAATTCAATGGCAAAAAGGCACTGAAGATGCATTCTTGGTATGTAGAAAATATCTTCTTGCTTTGACAACAATTTTTTGCTTAAAGCCTTTTTATAAGGCAAGAAAGTCAGCTTTGACCATCTACAACTCAAGCAGGAGGTAGCTCTATCAGGCATCACTGCACAAATGGGTTTCAGACAGTGGTTGCTTTTTGTCATTTTTTTCCTTCAAACAGGACCTGTATAAGCATGTTCTTGTAACAAGCAAGACCTACTGCAGTTTAGAGTTGTCGACTACTACTTTGCACTGTGCAAATTACATCTTCTTGGCAGTTGCTACTGGCAAGTACCCATACCAGGATGCTTATTTCAAAGGTAAAAAATCCCACCATCTCTCACAAAGAAATGAAAATGTCTTCCAAACGCTAACATAGTGGATTACAGACAAATAAATGGTTCACAAGCTCACACAAAAGAAAAGTGCAAATAAGCTACAAGTAATATATCTAAGACGGATGAGTCAAATACCTGCTTGGATAGGGACAAGCTAGTGTATCCAAGCCTTTGGTATTCAAGCTTGAACTGGAAAACACCATAGACATCTGGAACCTTGAATGAAGTAGAATAGACACCCTGCAGGAAGACATGATAACAGTCAATAAAATTTCTGGAATGAGAAAAGGCAGATGGTGAAGTGTTACTGAAAGTTATATCACCTTTTTGTTGGTAGATAAAGTTTTCAGAACATAAGGGCTCATCATGTAAAACTGAACTTGAACATCATCTGAAACATATGGTTCCCAGCTGCTTCCAGACCATTCGTATATCTCAACAGAGTATTCCTACAACGTAAAAAAGTGGAATTTTGCTTTTCAAAACCCAGCCCATCTTTCTTCTTAGACATTACAATCAGAAGGAATAAACTTACCAGGTCATCATTGATCCTATACATCGCAGGTTCATCAGCTTCCCCAACTTTATTGTGTTTCACATTCACAGCCTATGAATAAGGAAATTTTTAAGGTGATGAGGTAGAAACAGAAAATAAAATAGCAGCAACGAACAATAACTAAGCATCATCCTATTGCACTTGACCAAACAAAGACCCCCATGCACTCTATTGTCAAATATGACCAGTTATGTGAGAACTAAAAAGTAATCCGGATGAAACCTTCTCTGGTTGAATTCCCAGATAGAACCATAAGGCATTTTACCACTCCACAGATGACACAAATAAACCTCAATTTCACCAAGAAGAATACCTTATACCAGAAACGTACAGCCACTCTATTTATTCTGAATGTCTCACCTTCAGATGTCCTCTCTCATGGAATATCCATTTGCTAATTTCAGTGAGGAACTGCTCGTTTCCTGCTTTCTCATGCCTGTTTGAACAAAGGCATACTCATCAAATTCCTGTACCATGTGCAGATTTGACAATATTCCTGAAGTAATGCACCAGTATAATATCATCTAAAATCATTTTGTACATCTTAAGCACATGTCATTCTGGGAAACAAAGTCAACGGAAAATAACACACCACATTGAAGACCCTCAAGTATATAATTAACATCCAAAATCTGCAATTCCACATTATGGCCCAACATGAGCAGTCCAAAATGATGAAAATTGCCTTCCTAAAGCAGTGGATGGGTCACAGCTATAAATTACAAAGAACTCTCTGAAATCTAAGCCTGATTGACAGATCCCACATATAACAGTATAGATAATACATACATACATTACAGAATTTGAAATGCATCATCAGACAGCTTAAACATTCAAATCATATTCAAATCATATAGAAAACAGTTTTGACACATTAAGACCACCAAGACCAATGACTATCTGACCGAAATAAGTAGAATATATACTATCTCTTATGAACACAAAGCCGTACAACTTCAATTAAACTTTCCTTAACTTTCTTGGTATTGCAGCATGCCAATTTTTTCCTGAAATTGCAGAACATATTCAAATAACATGAACACACGACAATATACATACTAGCACAGTTTTTCCCAACCAGCGAGCAAGAATACTGACCATGCCAGCAATGCTAAGAGAAACACACTCGCTCAGTCTTCATCAAGTCACTACAGCACTCAAAAGAAACCAACATCTCCTTCATATTGATAAAAGGTGTTTGAGAGCACAAGGTCTCAAGGGACTTGGGGAGATCACCAAAACTTCACCAAAAACAACCTCAACCCAGCAGTGCAAAAAGCCTATTCTAATCTGAACCCGTGACAGACAAAGGTCACACATGGAGCAACCATACCATCTCATCAAACCTCAAACTCTACAGACTGAATTTTCTTTTCATTCCCTTAACATCAAATGAGGTAAAATAAGCTTTCTTAAACATGCATCTATAGCCAGGGACCGACCTAAATACACAATAGTGGGGAACTTTGAATAAATTCAAGTTTTAATTCAACATTTTGACCTAAAATTAAATTTTGCCCCCATTAATTTTTCAAAAATGTATATAGCTAAGTCAACATTCAACATTTTCATTTCAATGTGTCCCCAAAATTGATAAAACTTAACAAACAACTCAAAGTTATCAAATTGTAGCTGCCACAAACAAATCAAACCCATTATAAATTCCTTTTTATTGGAATCTTCAGGGCAAGAACACCACTCTAATTATTAACATGATTGCACTTGATTAATTTGTAATTATTGATCAAATTTTACCCCCACTAAATAAAAATAAAAAAAAAAATTATATATCTATCCCCGTCTATAACGGATTCTCTTCCTCACCCTGCCCCTTTTTTTCTGGGATTAGTAGCAAGGAAACTCCATAGGATGAGCGGATTCATGCTCCAAGGAAAGATTGCATACATATTGAAAATAAAGCAGGCTTCCCAAACAAAACAGTAACATAAACATCCTACTATGGTAAAATATCCATAATAATAGTTGTATCACACATTGTTGCATATTTAAAATGCCAATCAGAAAGAAAGACCAAAAAATAAAAAGAAGTTGTAGCCTCAACTCACCCAGTTGAGCTCCCAGCCTTCTGCACACTAGATCTGAACAATCTGATAAACAACCAGATATCAGCTTAGAAAATGGAAAGATGGAAAGGACAAATTAGATCCATAATTTTGCTACATACCGATTGCTGAATAAACTCAATGAGCCGGTAATCAATACTCTAGCATTGTTTCTCGCCTGAAATTCAAGGCATATAAAGTGAGAAATAATGTTGGACTGCTTGCTACTATAGAAACAAATCAACCACTTCAAATGCAGGTTTACTGGTAAGAGTGAAGAAGTCTAGTATATAGAAGCAAAGAAGGAAGCCCAATGAGAAACAAGCCTTCCCTTTGGCACAGGCAGAGAAAGAGAGGATCCTAGAATCAAGGAATTCAGAGACAACAAGCAAAGGAATTTCTAACTAATGGACTTCACAAGAAAAGAATCAGGACAAAAGGCTGAGACTATTGAGGAAATGCTCAACTGAATCCAATGTCCCCTCATGCCGCAAATTGGATGAGGAATAAAAGGACAAGTAGAATTATATGCATGTCAACATGCATCTCAGTTAAAATTATATGCAATGTCATTTCTTTCACTCAAAAAGTTACTCAAAAGACACTTCTTTCTGCCAAAAGAATTGGCAGAACCCCACATATATTACGCAGTGCAAGTCCAACTTCCTCTCTGACCCCAAAAGAATGAGTCCACTTCCTCATCCCAACCTTTAAGAGTCCTACACTCAGTATGGCCACAAGCGGCTACAAAGTCAAGCTAACCTTCCCACGCATACAATTTAGAAACTGAACACAGTTCTACAGTAATGTACTGGCACATTGCAAGAAAAAACTGCAAGTATTATCACAACCCTAAGCATGATTCTAGTATTTGAAAAAAAAAAAAAAAAAAAACCATGGTTAGTTCAATAATATTCTAAAAGCAGACTACATAATCATACTATAAAAACTTTTGTAACCACAGCACAAAAACTATATGGCAATAAAAGACCTGTCCAAGAGATATCGTTCAAGAAGATATTCAGTGAAGAATTTAGCCATTTTAGTAAGTATACTTCAGACATTCATTGCATCCGTGAGAAACATCCCAGCAGTCTACTCACATCAAACGGGAGTAATTTCTCTAATATGTCTAAGCATACAAAGGAAAGGTGAGAGGGTAAACCTACTTTGTCTCGATAATGTGCAGACATTAGATCCTGTTTTTGTGAAATCCAGTTTCACTTATAATTTACGGCAGACTCTCTAGAAGAAGAACCAGGACATCAAGGGCATGGTGAAAGACCAAATTACGAGGTGCCAACCAGAACAACTCAACTAACCTGCACGACTGAAACCAGTGATATAGCAGATCCAGTAAGTGACGGCGGATTTGACAACTTGGACTTTGGATTTGCAGAGTAAGCAGAAGGAGAAGCCGCAAGAACCTTCAAGACCTATAAATGGTGCACAAAATACCAAAGTTGAAGAAAAATTTCGATACCAAACATGAACTGAAAATAAACATTTCTAGATGACAAAAAATGCAAACTTGTAATAGCAAAGGAGAGTAACACATTACCAGATTGTTGGAAGGATTTAATGAATGTCCAATCCCCTGAAAAAGTACTGGAGCCTGGAACAATGGGAGTTTATTAGACAAAACCCTATCGCATAACGCAGAATATATTTACTGAACTGAAGTCATAGTTAATATTGACAACATGTGTAAGACCTTTATCAGAAATCACTGGGACAGTACACTCACAAGCAAGCATCAATAAAATCATCTGAGGAGGATCTTTGCTTTATACCTTGTTATCATTATGACCAAGGACATGTCAAATATTTAAATTCCGACTCCATTGACAAATTAAAAAAAAAAAAAAAGCCAAAATGAGTAAAACAACTGCTATAACAGAAAGCACCTAAAGGAATTCTCACTAAAGAAAGATACGACTTTAATCCTACACTAGTGTCATTACATCACATAAGCACATCTAAGTAATGCACATAAATAACCCAAAAAAGGATCTTTAACTTGCCTCAATTTTCTTATCCCCTAGAATGACACTAGAATCAATGAAATCATCAGCAGCAATCAGTGTATGGTCTCCTTCTGTGTCCGAAACTGCATAGCCAATGTGATCAATAACCACAGCCAAAGGATCCTGCACCACCCGCAATGAAGATCAATGACACGACCCAACATTCCGGCATCCAAATGAAAGGGCAAACAGATACCCAAACTACAAGCTACATACTGCATTTGGAAATACCGAATAATACAAAAGAAAACTCATGATGAAGTTGCTAGCAAAAATCTTTGAACGACAGAAAATCAGAAAAGAGGCACAAAGCGATGCAGACCTCATTGAAATCAACTCCGCACTCGGTAGCGATTTCTCGAATCAAATCCGAAGCATTGGCATCAGCAGCAATGATCAGATCATGGCCCGAATCAACAAAATCCAGAATGGCAGCCTGGTCAAGAGATCCTCCAAAACCTATTTCACCGAGCGAGCAAAAGCGATCAACATCCACCGATCGCAACACGTAAAATGAAAAAAAAAGTGACAAACAGAAAATTCGGTCCATCGAACGACGCCCTTACTGCACATCCAGATTCGCCCGAGCCGAGTTCAACTCGACCTCGGAAGTCAAAGAGAGAACTCACGTTCGGTCGCCGGGCAGAACAACATCAGGCCGTCGTAGAGGTACTGGCCGTATCGCTGGAGGCCGATCTTGGGGTCGTCGGCGAGCTTGAAGTCGAGGTCGTAGCCGCGGGACTGGAGGGACCGGAAGTAGAGGGAGTGCGACGACTTGGTGGCCAGGTCGTCGAGCAGGACGAGGACGCGCCGCCCCTTGGGGCTGTCGACGGACAGGGCGGCGGAGAGGAAGGGGAGGAGGAGGGAGGAGATCAGCGCCAGGAGGAGGACCGCAGATCTCGCCGTCGCCGTCGCCGTCGCCGGTCGGGGGATTAGGGTTTAGGCCACGACGCTGCGATCTCTCTCTCTCTCTCTATCTCTTGACTCTCTGGTTGACTCTTCTGTGAGAGTTTGCAGTGAGGCGAGGGGAGGAGTAGGATGGAGAGAAACGGGGACGAGCGAGACGGTGTCGTTTTGGCTCCGGATGAAAAACCAAACTGCCAAAGTCAGGGCCTCTTTCTTGCTCAAAAAAAAAAAAAGTCAGGGCCTCTTTGGTCAAGCTTTTTCTGAAAAAAATCCTGAAAGCAACTTTTTTTATTTTTCGTCAAGATCTAAAATAATAAGCTTAGTACCGTGAAATCTCAAATTAGTATATTTATAATAAATTTATTTAAAATTAATTATTTGATCACTAAAAATCTCAATCTAGCACACTAATGATGAATTATTCTAAATTAATTTTTTTTATCACCAAAAACTCCAAACCAATATATTTGTGACAAATTTTTTTTATATTTATTTTCTGTTAAATTTGATTAATATCACGAAAAATCACATAAATAGAAGTAAAACCTAAAATGATATGCCCGCTCAATTCAACGAATAGTAAATTTGTTACAAATATATTAGTTTAGGGTTTTGAGGTTAAAAATTAATTTGGAGTAAATTTATTATAGGTGTAAGAGTTTGGTATTAATCCAAAATAATATCCCTAATTTTAATAATTATATAAAAATTATATGTAATTTTACTTTCAAGGGTTTTGGATCTTAAGAAAAAGTTAAAGCGCGACCATCACTATTGACTAATAGCAAAAGCAAAAGCAAAAATCAATCCTGGCGCACCTCGTTCAAGGGAAAATACATTTTCAATCCTACAGCTTGGGAGTAATTTCCTTTTCGTTTTTATACTTTGTTAGGTCGTGATTCTGATTATTATAGTATTCTCCAATGATAATTTAAATCTTTCCTTACAACTTTTTATCACAATTTATCCAAAATCGCTAGGTCAACCCCGGGCATAGAATGGCACCTTCAAGCATAAAACAAATTTCACCTTTTTTTTTGGACAGAAAGGAAATAGCTATTGACTGGAAACCATATTACAATCTGCTGCTAAAGCGTCTGAAAGAAGAAGATCAAAGAGAGGAGGGGGGGAAGGTCGGCCCAATTAGATAAAAGAGAGCCCTTACTATGGGCTTTTGCGACCCAATCTGCTACAAAATTAGCTTCTCGTTTGCAAAACCTAATTCAAAGATGAGAGAAGCGACAAAAGAGAGCGGCGGCTTCAGCGATCAAGGTACGGATCTCCCTTGGAGGGTCGAGCTGATTGTTGATGGAGTCGACCAATAGAAGACAATTCGAATCAATCTAGAAAGGCGGTTCAGTTTTGCCTTGCTGCAAAAGGTGGTGTAGGGTGACAATCAGTGCCTGGGTTTCAGTTTGCAAGGCCGAAGAAGCAGCAATAGTCCTAGTAAAGCCTTCTCGCATTCTCCCAGAATGATCCCGGCATATAAATGCCATAGATCCTTCTATATTATCCATGCTGTAAGCCCCATCAATATTGATCTTCAATGTGCCCAGATCAGGGGCCTGCCAATAGTTGCCATGGTCGGAGGGGTTGCTTCCTGGTCCATTCGAGAGATGAGCGAGGTTTTGAGCTATTTTGACTTGAGCAAGAGCAACATCGACAACAAGGTTTGGATATGGTCTCTTCAACAAAAAATGGACCTATTCCAAGCCTTCCAGATTTGCCAGAATACCGCAATGACAATCTCCAGATCAAGTGAGGTCTTTCTCTGAATGATACGATCTAATATCCACTCTTCCACTCAATGTATGTCTGTTGCAACAATCTAAATGCAAATACTAGGGTGAGACCAGATTCTATAAGTCCATAGGCAGAGTAGGAGAAGATGTTCAATCATCTCGGGTAGTTGGTTATGGCATAATGTGCATACCGAATTAATGCTGATCCGTTGACGAAAGAGATTGTCTTTGGTTAGCAATGCATTGTGGCAAATAGACCAGAGAAAAATTCAAACTTTAGGTGCAATTCCAACTTTTGTACTTTATTGCAAGGATAAAACTAATTTCTATATTAAGTATCATCCAAAACTTGACATAAATCAATCAGACGAATTGGTTTGAGGTTTAAGCAATATGAATCGAAAGTGCACCTATTGATTCACGACTAAATCTACCAAAACAATATGTATCTGTTGATTTTTTTTCGGATTCATATTTTTTACCAATCAAATGAAGGAGGTGTTATCCTATTTACCATGCATATTTTATTTATTATAGTTTCAAAATGATATAATGAAATGCTGTGATTTACACATCAATCATAAATTATATGACATACAAGCTTTCTAATATGTTTAAATGTCATAGTTTTCGTAAGGAAAAATATGCTACAATATCTTATATTATGCTTCACATGTACTCAAAACTAAATTACCATTGCATTTGATCATGAATTTTACTCAAAAGTTACTTTTTTTTTTTAAATTTTCTCTTATGGTTATATATTAAGAAAAAAACTAATTTTAGTTATTCTAGCTTATCTTACAATTCAATTTAATTCTTGATTCACTATTTATGAATTTGAGTTATGGATTTGTGATTAGTATCTTGATTTACTACCTATAATGAGAAGCTAAGAAATACTGACACTCTCCGGAAGCTTTCATGTCATGTCCAACACTCTGACACATGTCCGACACGCATTGGGTCAATTTTAAAAATTTTCAATACTTGAAGGGTCAAAATGTAAATATATGAAAAAATAATGAAAATAACAAAAATAAAGGGAAAGAAGAAAATTCTTAGTCTCAAGTTTCTCACTTATAAAGTATGATCTTCCCGTGAATAACAATGGAACACCCCTCTTCTCGTTGACGTCGTTTCGTTGCCCCCACATACTTAAAGTTATAATTTTTTTTGCTTCTTTCCACCTCTTGCAAGCATTGCTTGCGAGTTATCTCTTTTAGTCTATGTTATTGGCTTGTGAGTTATATTTCACATTTTTCGTGATGAATTTAGTGATTTTCTTTTCTTTTGGTCATACTTCGAGAGTTCTTGTCTTGGATTTTCATTTTTCTCAAACCTTGTTTTGCAGAGGAGCTCCAAGCTAGTCTATATCATGAACTCTAAACTCTATCTAGGACAATAAGAAATCTCACTAATCTTCGACAAATAAAAAAAAGGACATGTTCCTTCAAGTTTACTCTTTCATGTTTGCAATTTTTGAATTTCCCATTCAATCTCTGTCAAATTAAAACAATGAATGATATTAACAAATGTTGGATTAAGTTAAGAACAAAGCCTTGTCCTTCCATCAGGTTTCCCCCAACACCACAAATCGAAGATTACTACTTTGTTGGTCGCTCAACCCATCTATTTTCGCGGACTGATCTACCTTTTGCTCGATTGACATTCATGAGTAGGGGGTTCCCTTCAATCCTCTTCCATCCGAAGGTTTCTCCCAGTATCCTTGTTGTTGAAGTTTGAAGCTGAAGGCGAGGTCGCAACTGGTTTCTTCGAAGCTTCTTCAACAGTGGGGTCGTCATTATCTTCCAATCTTAGAGCTAGGATCCTTTCCCTGCTCTTATATTGTTGTAAGGGTTGCCTTTGTGCTATTTGTTTTCCTTGTTAGCAGCCTTTTTGGGTGCTTTTGCCGCTATTTTGGCTTTGCCTTTGGTCTTTTTACCTTGGCACCCTTCCACTCACTATGACTTTTGTCTTCGTGAGTGTAAGTTTTTGGTGCCGAGTTATTGCTGTTTAGCTATATATAGCTCTTTGGTTTAAAGTCAATATAATCTTACCTTTTACCCCCAAAAAAAAAATGTTGGATTAATATTTTTAGTATAAATTAATTCTATACTTTTTTTTTATTATTTATTTATTTTTGCATTTATATATAAAAATATATATTTAATATATAACGTGTCGGAATATGTCGAATTCTTTATTTTTTGAGAAATGATGTGTCGGCGTGTCGTGTCGTGTCGTGTCGTATTATGTCGCATATCGCATATCCGTGTCGATGCTACATAAATGAGAAGGCTGTTAGTAATCTCAACATTTCAATATTAAGTGGCTTTAAGTGTAGTTATTAAGATAAGATGTGCAAATGCACAAAAGATAAACTAATCATCAACGTGGATAGCTGAACGGATCAAAACTTAATTTTTATGCTCGTACATTTTGCCATGAAGGTACCTAGATCAAAATTTCACCAACTTATGGAAATACTCGAGGTTCCCTAGCACTTTTGTCCACTAAAAGGAACACCTTTTCGGTCCATTGAATATTAATATACAATTCAAGATTCAAATGAATTAAATGAAAGTTTTAACTAAAATGAGATGGCCACCTTTGAATTATGCAGCAAAATGATATATAATCTAGTGAAATAGTTCCACAAAAAGTCATATTCTTTTTAGTAAAATTTTGGCCTATTTGGTATTTCTCATATGCATGAAAGAAATCTTATAAATCTATAGTATCATAATCTTGTTATGGAATACATTGTTATCCAAGACTTTTTGATCTCTTCCTCTTGTCCTATAATCTAGAAGCATTGGCATGGAGATCTATCAATCTAGAGGTTGGTGAAACACCTTAAAAGTCTTGTAAACCATTGACAACGAGCGTTTAACGTGTCCAGGTGGTCCATCTAGAGCAGTTTGTGTACAATTGATGAAATTTAAATGGATTATATTTGAGATTCTTTGATTTCTCTACCTTCCTGTATAACCTAGAAGCGCTAGCGCAAAGACCTGCCTACCTATAACTTGGACTAGTTTGCACGTGAAAGATGAGAGTTGAATGGGTGATTTCAAGAACTTGTACCATTGCTCGATCCATAATTCATCATTTAATTTTTTTTTATGTACGATAGGTGACTTAATAACTATACTTTGCAATAGTTTATTTGGCTAAACATTAAGCAATTTAAACAACCAGAGGCACCTGCCACCAATGTTAGAGAAACAAATGACATTATAAGCAAATATTTCAACTCCTACGAATATGACAATAGGTAGGGTGACATTTCATATGGAGATGCATCTATGCCCTTTAAATATTAGTAGGAGTGAACATGGTCTGGATTAGGCCGATCCACTCCCTAACCCCCAGACCATCCGCACAGTGTTGGTCCTCAATTTTTGAAACCGAGAACCGACACTATTGAGTCTTGAACTAAGGATTGGACTGACCCAATAGATTCGATCCAGTTCCAAATCAATGTAGGATCAACCAATAATTTTTTTTATTCATTTTTTGTATTCCCTAAAAAGGTAAACCTACCATTTCAAGTTATATATCCATTGACCATACAACATTGTATACCAATACATATTCAATAAATTTAAGTTCGGCAACAATAGGAATTTCACACCTGCTAAAAGTAAGGAACCATAAAAACAATTAAAACTACTCATAGAGATATGAGACAAGATGGAAAGTTCATGTAATCATCTATCAACATAATCGTAACACCATATGCAAAAGCGTTATAAATAATATACTAAACATATAATATATCTAATTCAGATATATTATATATAATATATATAGTTGGGGTTCATCCGGATTGAATCTATCATAAACTCCTAGACCGAATACCAACCCGCACTATTATGGTCTAGGGATCTCAAGACCAAGGATCAACTCAATCTCCCTAAGAACTAGACCAGGACTGACGGGGTTAGGCTGGTCTAGGGTTGGTCTAGGGTTAACCCTATACTAATACTCACTCATAAATATTACATCCATAAGCTTATTTATAAAGATACGCTCTTAAATAATTATTGGTCGAGCTTATGTGTATGTTTCTATTATTCAAAACCATGAAAATGATGTCAAAATTTGGGCTCCATTTGTTTTGCCAAAAAAAAAATCGAAAATACTTTTCTAAAAATAATTATTTGTATGATTTGAAATAATTAGTCAATAAAAAATATTTTCATTTATTGACAATAATTTATGTATAAATATTTTTGTTTATTGATTCTTGTTAATCATAAATCAATCATTTTTAGTAAAATATTTTCAAGATGATTTATTTTCTGTGAGACAAATGTAACCCAAAAAAACTCATAAGTCCATTTGTATAATGTATTATAAATAATTTCTAAACATACTAGATTTTAGGTTCATGCGAACCTCTAAATCCATGAGAAAACTAGAAAACTCCTAAACCTATTGTAATTGTGTCAATTCAGTCATAAACTTATTTTTTTAGCCTATTGAGTTATAAACATTTTGTAATTGTGCCAGCTCCGTTGTTCCAAGCAAAATTGGTTGGCCGACACCGATATGGTTATCGGCAGACATTGCCAACAATTTTTTAATAATATTTTTTGAAATATTTTATTAATTTTTTATCTTTTTATCTTTTTTTTTTCTCCTCCCTCTTCCTCCCTCCTTCTTCCTTTGGCTTCAACAACCGGTTAGAGGGGGAGGGTTGGCCGATTGCCGACCGAGGCAATCAAGCAAGCTCGCCTCCCCATTAGGGGTGTGCATGGTCCGGGTGGGCGGTTCCCGACCTAGAACCAAGAACCGCCCGCTAAGGACCAGTTCCGAAAAATTGGAACCGGGATCCACTCGTTTGTTGCATGGATCCACCCGGGAATCGGATCGGTCCGGTCCGGTTCCCGGGTGGATCCATGGAACCGATCCTGACGTGAAATAATTTTGGTTTTCAACATAAAACGACTACGTGACATCAAAGCAAGCCAAAGAACGAAAAACCAAATTTAAGTACGTGAAGATGCGAACGGTGGGAGAAGTAAACACAGCGAAATGGTGATAGGATTAGGAGCTGAAGACAAAAGGAGTGAGTGAGATCTAGGGTTTCTTTTAGTAATTTTTTTTTTTTAATATTAAAAAGGTTCTGGTCCGGTCCGAGTGGGCGGGCGGGTGGATCCACCCATGGAACCGGGAACCAGACCGGTTCCCTCAAGAACCGCCCGTTCCGGGGCGGTTACAGTCCGATTCCGAGCGGTCCGGGCGGTTCCCGGGTATTTTGCACACCCCTACTCCCCTTCACTGGGCGAGGGTGAGCTTACCCAACACTAGCGAGGGGGGCCTCACCGTCCCTAGTTTGGTGAGGCAAGCCCCCATTGGATCTGGCAAGGGCTCCCCTTAGGGGCTCGCCTCACTATCACTAGGCGAGTGACTGGGTGAGCCCTCCCCTAGTGACAGCAAGGTGAAGTGAGCTCGCCTGCGCGCCTTAGTCCGACAACAACTAGCCCTCCCCTTTGGTTGGTCGCTATAGTCAAAGGAAGGAGGGAGGAAAAAGAGAAAAAAAGGAAACATAAAAAATTAATAAAATAATTGGAAAAAATGAAATATTGTTAAAAAATTTATAGTAGGCGGCCACGTCAACACCGGCCGACCAATTTTGGCTAAAAGGACTAAACTAGCATAATTGCAAAAGTTAGAACTCAATTGGCCAAAAAAAAAAAAAAAATTAAGATTGAATTGGCACAATTGAAATAGGTTTGGAACTTTTTTTGGTAATTCTCCCTAAATTTACATAAATCATCATTCATTGACAAATCAATGTAATGAGAATGAATGAATATTAAGGGCATGTATGTTTTTGTTCTTGGAATCTGTTCTGGAACATATTTTTTTTTTTGTTTCCGGGAACAAAAAAAAGAACAAAATTGCGTTTGAATGCGTTTCGTTCCAAAATTATTTTTTTGTTCTCGAAATACATCTAGAACAGAAACAAGAAACAAAAAAAGAAAAGTTGTTTCTTATTCCGAAACACTTTTGAAGAAACAAAAAAATTATTTCTTCTCTCTCTTCTCTTTCTTCTTCTTTTTCTTCTTTTTTCTTTTTTTCTTTGGTCGGTCGCGCGGCCTCGGCCATGCCCGGCGACCGGCCGTCGAGGGTCGGCGACCTAGCGGGAGCGTCGCCGGCCGGGCAAGCCTCACCGTGGTTGGGCGATGCCGGCCTCGTTGGCTGGTCGCGGAGGCCGCAACCGGCCGAAAGAAGAAAAAAAGAAAGGAAAAAAGGAAAAATTAAATAAAAATATTAAAAATTAAAAGAAACAAAAAAAAAATATAAATTTACCAAACGTGTTTTTGTTCATTTTTATTTCCGGAACAAATTTACCAAACGCATCTTTCTGTTCAAAAATTGTTCCTCAGAACATAAACACTTTTTTCTATTTCTATTTCCTAGAACAATTTTTGAACAGAAACGTTACCAAACGTACCCTAAGTAAACAAGACCTTTGATTCAAACAACATGATTTGTATTTCCCATAACATTTCTTTCTCAAATCGACAAACTCACCTTGTCATAGCCAAATTGTCTAATCTAATGTATCATACGAAAACTCACTTTTGCTACTTACAAGCATTTAACGTGTAAGCATACAAATTATCCAAGTTTCATTAGTTTTAAGAAAATACCATGCGAAATCCAAAGTAAGGATGGAAAAGGAATTTCCTATGTATATAGATATTTCGGAAAAACTTGGGGTTTCCAAAAAGAAAGATAGAGAGATCGATATATATATATATATATATATATATATATATATATATATATATATATATATATATATAAAGTAGCCTAATTCAACTCCTAAGTGAACATGTAAAAGCATTTGTCATTTGCAAACAACATTAAAAAACCATGCTTCGGGGTTTGGTATATGTCGAGAGCGGTTAGCGTCCCGATGCCCTTTAAATACCTAAGTCATTTTAATGTAATTATCCTTTATTTCTTATAATATTGATGCAATTTTGTGAAGATGTAACAAGGTGAACTTCTTGCATTATTTTATGGCCCGACATAACTCCATGTGCCATTTGTATTTGTGTTTCGAAATATAATTAGCGACATGCAAGCATTATGTGTGACTATTAATTTGTGATGCGCATGCCAATGCAATTGACTTAATGACTTTTTATTTAGTTATGCATTAATTAGTTTTGTAATGGAATAAGTTTACTGGAAGTCCTAACACTTGTCATGAAAATACAATTAAATCTTAACTTTCAAAAAGTACAATTACATCATAAAACTTGTGATGGTGCAATCAAGTCTTTCATTAACTCCCTTCAACTTGATAGGCAAAAAGTGATAAAAAGTTTTACGACTTGATTGGACCCACTTAACAAGTGAACTTGGTTGCACCAACTTGATTGATTTTATAACTTGATTGCACTTTTTGAAAATTTTAGAACTCAATTACACTTTTATAATAATTTTTAAGACTTTTAGAGTATTTATCCCTTTTGAAATTGATGAAGCCATGTAAATTTTTGGCCTACTTGGGCATGAGTGCTTTCGTCTTTTCTGCCATATGAAATACTGATTTTGAAAGCTGAAAACAATTTTAGGAAAACATTATAGTTTTTTTTGAAATGTTTTTGGAAAATCATGACGAGCATTAACGAGCATTATGACAACCTAGAGAAAAATATTAAAATTCACAGGTTTATTTTAGTAGAGTAACAGTCATGAGAGTATATATTTTTTTGTGTTTCTCAAAAGTTAAATTCGACATTATTAAATCTATTTATCCAAGAAAAATCTAATTTAGAGCTGCAAAGCAATGACTATTTATTTAGTTCTAGCCTATTTCTAGCATTATGACGATATTATTTCACTTAAATGGGATTTTAGAACCCTTACTTGACATTGTGCCCCTTTCTTTAATCAGTACCGCCTAAGAATTGCTGGAATTTCACCATTGTTACGTTCCAAAGAGAAAGATCAAATTAGGATGCGTTTGGTAACGTTTCGTTCAAAAAATTGTTTCAATGAACAGAAATAGAAAAAACTATTTCTGTTCCGGAGAATAATTTTTGACCGGAAAAGACGCGTTTAGTAAACTTGTTCCGAGAATAAAAAATGAATAAAAACACGTTTGGTAAAAATATATTCTTTTTTGTTTCTTTTAATTTTTAAATATTTTTATTTTATTTTTCCTTTTTCCTTTCTTTTTTTTTTTTTTTTTTTTTTCCTCTTTTGGCCGGTTGCCGACCTCCGCGACCGGCCGACGGGGCCAGCAGAGCCTCGCCGGATTTGGGCGAGGCCGAGCCTCGCCGGGAGCCGGCGACGCTCCGGCGAGGTTGCCGACCCTTGACGGTGTCGCCAGCCAAAGAAAAAGAAGAAGAAAAGAAGAAGAAGAAAAGAGAAGAGAGAGAAGTGTTTCTTGATAGTATTTAACAAAAACAACTTTTTTTGTTTTCATTTCCGTTCTTTTTTGTTCGGGAATAAAAAAACAAAATTTTTGTTCATGAACAAGAAAAAGAACATTACCATGCAGCCCCTTAGTAACTTGAAATTCGAGAGCATAACTTAAAAGAGAGTTTTCACGTGGATTACCAGGTGAAAAATAAACAAAGAAACCCTCTATTTATGTGGATATTATTTGAATTAAGGGAGAATCTTGTGCAAAGAGAAGTCTTGCTAAAGGCTGAGAGAACTTCACAAAAAGGCTCAAATGGCATCGCAAACGTCCAGAAGGGCCTTGCGCGCCTACGCACTGCACAGCACGAGCCCAATGCTGAGTAACCATCTCAAAGGGGTGGGTTGAGCTAGATTTGGGACGTGCTGAAAATGATCCAATTCATATTAACCCATTTAATCTATTTCCTGCAATACAAATCTAATGACTTATTTATGACCCCGACCTATGTTGCTAAAACACTTTTATATTTAATCAAATTTAGGAAAATTCATATTCAAACTAAATTAAAAGTACGGAGTGAACAAAAGTAAAAAAGAGTCATAGAAGCGAATTTAGTCAAAGTAAGTTGTGAATCTATCAAGCACCCATATTATTTTAGGCTTTACTATTTAAACTCATCAATATAACTAATCCATATAACGACCCAACCCATCAAATATGGGTTAAGAAATGAGTTTACTACCTATGTTAATAGGTCTAGTGTCGGGCTACCCCTACGACACTTTACATGATAGTTGTAGGTTGGCCAACAATCAACCTTTTCTTTTCTCTTTCTTTTTCTTAAAAATTTTAAAAAATGACATTTATATTATTCGCATCAAATTGGACCAAATTTTTATTAGGCATAACTTTTCCATCCAACATCCGATTGACCCTTAATTTAAAATGAATTTCTACTTTGGAAGAAGTATCAGGATCATAGACTTCCAAGAATTGAGCTGAATAAATAGTCAAATATAAAGTTGCGATATTTGCTTCGTTAAAAACTTGATCCTCGGGATTTTTTGCGACTTAGAAAGCTTATGAATCGATCTCTGATGAAATGAATCAATTGGTTCAAATCGTAAAATTCCCGACATCTCATAATCAAATAGCTGTCATTAAAAAATGAGATATCTAAAGAATTGATCATCTAGATTGGACAAGTGAGGTATGGTTAGAAAGCTCTTATGAACACGACCCAAGTTTACCCTTCAATTGAACTTCTAATGAAGTAATACTTTTGATCAATTTCAGTTAAATTTTAGATAAAAATTAGGTGTCTATAATAGGAATATTTTTAGATTTATAAATGTGAATAAGTTGGACTTTACTATGCACATCATATTATGAGGTATAAAGAAAATATGTACAAATAAAACATGCAAGTATTTATATAGAGATAAATTGTCTTCATTGTGTGCAATGAAATGTAGTGCGGTCAAGATTAGGCTGAATATGATATATTGCATCACAAAATCGAGGCACTATACACAAAATTTGAATTTAATACGTATAATACATTTTGTGATGGAGATTTATTTATAAAAGTAAGAGCGAGTCTACTTCAAAATATTGATGGTAATTTATGCGGTTTTTTTTTTTGGGCAATCCAACGTATGATAGAATTCATTATTGTTATTTAAATAAACTAAAAGAAATTAAATTTTCTACACTATTACCGCGCATTTTGAAAAAATTAAACCACCCCAACCACATAAATCTGCTGCTGAAATATACTGAAAGAAAAATGAATAGCTATTCCTCAAAATCAATTTTGCAATAAAAAATGGTAAAAATTGTAAATCCCCCAAGAAATTACATGCGGTAATCTCAATCAATGATGCTATCCTCCAGTGAAGATGTAAAGAAGGGACGTGTAGAAAGAGAGTTTGCCAGCCTCTCATGCTGCAAATGAGTGCAAGACTTTATCACCATCTATCTCATCTCACTGCCCATCAATTCAAGATCATGCCCAACCAAAATTTTGGCTCTTTTGGTACAAGGACTTAAATCATTCATGTGTGTTCCATAATCCATTCCAACCTCGGATCAAACTCAGCAAAATCAAAGAAATTGACACAAGCCACTCTCTTTTTACATCAAAGTCACAAACTGAAATGAAATCTCGTACCGCCTCAAGCCAAGCCATATCCTACAGCGAGCATCGCAAAATTGCTAGATGGAACGGCGGACTATCTAATGAAAGATTAAATAGAAACAAAGGAATTTCTTTTTAAAAAAAAAAAATCACACGTTTTTTACCCTTCTTTAGATAAGCAACTTTTGGATTTGGGCGTCTTTAACTCCCAGGGAGGCAAGCAGCCTTTGTGAAGAGAATGTAGAAACAGCGAGGACATGGAGACTTCCTTCTCCAGTAACAAGATCGACGGCAAGCAACTGAAGGCGCTCCTTAGTCTCTTCTTCTCGTTTTCGCTTCCTTGGTAATTCGGGTTGTGGCATAGCGAAGGAACCTTGAAAGCCTCGGGGAGTATGCAGTTGCACATTGAACCTTCAACATCAGCGAAAAGGATGCTAGTCGGTTAGAGATAAGTAGGACTAAGAGCAACAATGTTATGCTCCATTCTATTTGAAGAGAGACCCTCAGCTCAACAGCATGGTGCATCAGATACAATTAGCGGTGCGAATTGAGCAGACAAAGGTTAAATGCATATGGTGCATGATGAGTTGGAGGATAATGGCAATACCTATTCTTGCTAGTTGGTTTACCCATCTTGGGATAGTCTTCCCGGTCAGCTTGAAGCACATGTCTTCACAGAAATGATTGCAGTTCTTAACGATCAAGTGATACGTATCGCCATGATGGCTTGCAGATTGACGCTCGATGAAAAAAATTCGAAAAAAAATATTAAAAAATTCGAAAAAAATATTAAAAAATTATTCGCTGGCCAGCTGTCTCCGGCCGGCGTCCACATCAGCTCCGGCCAGCCAAATGGACTGAATTGACACAATTGTAAAAGGTTTAGGATTCAATTGGCAAGAAAAAAAGGTTTATGACTGAATTGGCAAAAATGCAAACGGTTTAGGACTTTTTGGACAATTCTCCCGCACAACAGTGACCAACTCTTCACAGTCAGACTCGAGCTCCAACACACTCTCTCCTTGACTGAAAACGTTTCAAAGCTTCGGGAATGGCTTCCGTCTAAAACGCCGACAATGCTGGAACATTCGTAGTAGAGCCATCTGGTAGAGCTCCCGTTTCGTTGCGAAGAATTCCCAAAATAGCTTCAACGGTTTCATCTTCAAGAAAAACTTTGCCATCATTGATTTTTAAGGTTCGCAGCTTCGGTATGTTCCAATTCTTTGCCGATTGAGACTTGTCTGTGTAAAGTTTCAGATTGTGGTGATTCCATTTCCAAAAATTACTGAGCATTGACTTAATATGAAATGATTTAGCATACACTGGTAGTTAGTATTTCCATGGAATATCAGAAAAATAAAATTGATGAAATAATTTTAGATCCCCTTCACATTAGAGCTAGTTACCCCACCGATTAATTACAATCTGCACTTCCCAAATATTACCGTATTTATCAACATCCGAAACACTGGTAAAAAAGAATTAAAGAATTTGGAAAGAACGAAAAAAAAGGCACCGATAAAGGCAGAAACATGACTAGTAAAACTGCCATTCACACCATCAAATTCTCATGACGAGTGAGTGATGGGCAGTTAGATACTTCGATAGAACAGGGTAAAAGCGATCGATATTGCAGGAAACCCTCTAAATCTTCTAGTTCGACAACGTCATCCCTTCCTCGTTAGAAAAATTGATCCTCGGGGTTTGATATTTGGCCATTGCTCGAGGAATAATCTATCTCGGAATCATCTTTATCGAGTATTAACACTTGAAAAAGGGAGTTGTCTCCACATTTTAAAAAGTTGAGATGAAAATTGGGTAATGCTCCATAATATTCCGACCTCGTCGTTACTCTTTTCTAGTTGCCAAGGTTGAACTGCTTGTGCCCTTTGGAAGCATCGAATTCGGGAGAGTATATCCATATCTCCTCAAGAACATTTTCGTAATCCCCCATTAACAACACAACGTAAAGTAAGTCCAAGGCCCTTATTAATCGCAAGCTAAATCCAAAGTGCGAAAGCACAAAGAAGGCAGAGATTTGAGAATTTATACATTTTATGCCGTCAGCCAAAGAATAGCTTCCTCAAGGTGGTGTCTGTGCACGTGTAGATTGGGTCCATTCCTAAAGTTGTTCATGTGAATCTAACATTAATGTTGCATATGGATCTTAGACGATCAACCCCTGACATAGACTCCGCCCAATGGACCCCGTATAGGTAAGAAATTCCCCAACACATCAATTGTTAAGACTCATTGGATCCATAAATTTGAAAATCCCAAAGCAAATCCCAAAGCCTACTTAAAATAAGTGTTTGAATTCATTCAAATATTGGCACAACATTGGCTATTGATGCGATAAGCCTAGATTGACATACAAGTCCCAAACTACGACTCTGCTTCATTCAATTCTTACTCTACGATATTTGCAGTGTCTTTCACTACCGAGAGAAAGAATGATTATGACTCAACAAATGAGAAATACTTTTTGATCTTTTCCCGATGTTGCTTGGGCTATTTACCATTGTTTGAATCTACCAAATCTGATGACCATTCATTCCATGAACATCATCACACCCAGCAGCGAAATTAACAAAAAATTGGCTGCACTTACATAACACTAATTATTTCTAGCAAGTCAATGTACTTTCAGCAGCAAATACCACAAAGTAGCCAACTAAGGAAATACTCCATCCTAAATATCTATGATGAAATATCGTTTGAGTTAATCCAGGGCAAAGATCAAGCTCATACAAACACAGAATTCTGATCAACAAAGAAAGGGAAGAAACTGAGGCTGATGGAATTTAATATTTGAAATTTTTTACAACAAGCAACGTTTGGGAAACATATTGAGAAATGAATCAAAAAGACCGTATCACATCACCAGGTACACAAATTACAATGTGACTCGTATCCTGAGAGCAGACCATAACAGGGGCCAAAGTCATTTGCAGAAAGAAGGATTAATCAACCAAGAAGTCTGCAGTACTGTTTACCAGAAAAAGAGCAGAGAAAATACCAAACGTTCAAAAGAGAAATAAAGATACCACATGTTCACGAAGATAATCCAGAAATCAGCATCATTGCTCAAAAGCACATTTGTTATGCTAATTCGCTTCCATTTCCTGCAGAATAGAAATTCAGCAATTGTTGCTTGTGTCTTTTACACTACAAACTGTAGATTGCATCACTCTCTTCCTTATTAAGCTAACAATTCAAGCAATCATATTCCTTCATTCAGAACAACTGAGGCCAACGTTTCACAGAGGAACCTGCCCAGCTACCAAATTCACATTCCAGACAATCGAAACTTACCTTGGATTGTTACTTGGATTCATCAAACACAAAAGAAATCATATTAATCTCAATGGTCAAATGATCCAATGTAGATAACATGAGAATAAATTTAAGCATCCGGGAGATAATGCTGAGGATTTCTTTCGCCTCCCAGTGGCACAGATTGTACAATTTATAAAACATTAATCCAGAAACTGCCAAAAAGAGCAACCTACACAGCGATCTCAAAGTAACATAGATGAAGACAGAATCATATTTGCAAGACTTTTGGCAGGAAGAACTAAACAAGTATCAACCATCCAACAGACAAACACACATTGCAGTGAACGTTGATTTGTGATTCAGATTGTTAATATGAACACTTCACGGTGAGCACTTCCGGCAATTATCATATAAAGCACTTATGGCACGCATATAGACACGCCAGCAGTAAATTTGACAACAGAATCACATAAAAATGCCTGAAGTCTCTCTTCATGAAGCTAAGAACGAAAAGGAAGATTATAGTGTTTATTTTACCGATGCACGAAGGACAAACAGATCAGAGGAAGAGGTCGTCTGAGACAGTGATCCTGAGGAATAATCTATCTCGGAAGCACCTTTATTGAGTATTATCACCTGAAAAAGGGAGTTGTCTCCACATTTGAAAAGGTTGAGATGAAAATGACCAATGGGGTAATGCTCCATAACATTCTGACCTCATTGTTACTCTTTTCTAGTTGCCCAGGTTGAACTACTTTGACCTTTGGAAGCATCGAATTCGGGAGAGTATTTCCGTATCTCCTTAAGAGCTTTTTCATAATCCCCCATTAACATAACTTAAAGTATGTCCAAGGCACTTATATATTGCAACCTAAATCCAAATTGCAAAAGCGCAAAGGAGGATTCACGTCTTATGCCATCAGCCAAAGCATAGCTTCCGCAAGGTGGTGCCTGCGCTCGCTTAGATTGGGTCCCATTTCAATAGTTGTTCAAGTGAGTCTCACATGAATGTTGCATATGGGGCCTAGATGATCAACCACTGACATAGAGTCCACCCAATGGACCTGGTACAGGTAAGAAATTCCCCGACACATCAATTGTTAAGACTCGTTGGATCCATAGATTGTGAAAATTCCAAAGCCTACTAAAGATAAGTGCTTGGATTCATTCAAACATCAGCATAACATTGGCAAATGATGAGATAAGCCAAGATTGACAGACAAGTCCAAAGCTGCGATACCTTTTCATTCAATTCGTACTCTACGATATTTGCAGTATCTCTCGCTGCTGAGAGAAAGAATGATGATGATTCTCAACAAAGAAGAAATGCTTTTTCATCTTTTCCTGATGTTGCTTGGGCTATTTACGATTGTTTGAATCAACCAAATTTGAGGAGCATCATTCCATGAACTAATTAATACCCAGCAGCGAAATTAACAAAAAAAATTGGCTGCACTTACAGAGCTCTAATTCCTTCTAGCAAGTCAATCTCTACTTTATCAGTAGCAAAGGTCACAAAGTAGCCAACTAAAGAAATACTCTGTTCTGAATATCTATGATGAAATATCGTTCGAGTTAATCCAGTGCAAAGATCAAGTTCATACAAACCATTCTTTGAAACACGAAATTCTAATTAAAAAAAAAAAAAAAAAAAACTGAGGCTGATGGAACTTAATATTTGAAATTTTTTACAACAGGCAACATTTGGGAAACATATTGAGGATTGAATCAACAAAACCGTATCACATTACCTGGTACTCAAATTACAATGAGGACTCGTATACTGAAAGTGGACCATAACTGGGGCCAAAGTCATTTGCAGAAAGAGGAATTAATCAACCAAGAAGTTCGCAGCACTGGTTACCAGTAAGAGAGCGGAACAAATACCAAACATTTGAAAGAGAAATAAAGATACCATATGTTCACAAAGATAATCCAGGAATCAGCATCATTGCTCAAAAGCACTTTAGTTATTCTAATTCGCTTCCATTTCCTGCAGAATAGAAATTCGGCAATTGTTGCTCGTGTCTTTTACACTACAAACTGTAGCCTGCGTCACTCTCTTCCTTATTAAGCTCACAATTCAAGCAAACATATTCTTTCATTCAGAACAATTGAGGCCAACGTTTCACAGTGGAACCTCCCCAGCCACCAAATTCACATTGCAGACAATCGAAACTTACCTTGGATTGTTACTTGGATTCATCAAACACGCAATCAATAGAAAAGAAATCAAATTAATCTCATTGGTCAGGTGATCCAATGTAAAAAAACATGAGAATAAATTTTAAGCAAGCAGGCGATAATGCTGAGAATTTCTTTCTCCTCCCAGTAGAACAGATTGTACAGTTTACGGAACATTAATCCAGAAACCGCCAAATTAACATAGATGTAGACGAAATCATCTTTGCAAGACTTTTGGCATGAAGAACTAAACAAGTATCAACCATCTAACAGACAACCACGCATTGCAGCGAACGTTGATTTGTGATTCAGATTATTAATATGAACATGTCGCAGTGAGCACTTCATGCGATGGATCATACAAAGCACTTATAGCGCGCGCATTGACACGCCAGCAGTGAATTTGAACAACAAAAATCACACAACTATGACTGGGTCTCTCTTCAAGAAGCTAAGAACGAAGAAGGAAGATTATAGTGTTTATTTTATCCGATGCACGAAGGACGACCGGATGAGAGGAAGAGGATGTCCGAGACAATGACATTGAGGATCGGAGCTAGCGAAGGAGAAACGAAACAAATTCAGAGCAGCCAAAGCAAACTGACCGGAGAACGGTGCTAACAGAGCTACGGCCTGGTGGTGGAGCGATCCGGGAGGTCAGTTGGAGGTCACCAGACGAAGCAAGGAGCCAAGAGAGACAATTCTCTGGACGTTTAGAAATCTTCGAGCCTCCCCACCCGGTGTGATCTATGCTGAGCGCATGAGTGTTGTCGTGGCCGGCGATGGAGGACGAGCGTCGGTGGCTGCCGGGGGGACTGAGGCGACGGAGAGGGAGTGAAGATGGAGACGCTTCTAGAAATGGGTTGACCCGATGGAGAAGTTCTCTCTTGCTGAGCTCCCGTTCGTGCATTCCTCTTCCCGAATGCGCGCGCCAGGCCCATCAGAGTAAGCCTCGGCCCACACAATTTCCCTCACCGCAGCCCACGATCCACAGTCTCTCTCCCGATCGGCCGAGTTCCGGCAGATTCTCCACCACTAATCGACACCAGAAATCCACCGTCCGCCATCTCTTTCTCGGGAATTCTCGAGGCTTCTTCATCAGTTCTCCTTCTCTGTCGTCCTCCAGACACCGTTAGCCGCCGTCGTAGCCGCTCCGCCATTGCCGGTTTGGCTGCAGCAAGGCCAGCTCTCGTTCTGCTCTGTTTTCTGGTCAGGACGCCCGAAAGTGCACGAACCCCTAGTCGTTCCCCCTTCGCCGGCCCCGATTATCGACGTGGACACCGCCAGGAACTTTCTCACTGAACGAAAGAGAGCCAGTGAGCTTTAGCTAATGTTTGTGAGTTAATCAATTGCGATTGAAGCTCGATTAGCAATTCGGACTCATAATGTTATTTTCATGATGATCTGAAAGTGAATCTTTGCCTTGTATTTGCGTACGAGCACCTTGATTGAAATGCCTATCACTTGTTGGATGAAACGTACGAACTAGATCAGTATGTAACTTTGATTCAATCCTTGAAATGCAAAATCATATTGCATCAATTCAATTTGTTCTCGACTTATTGAACCCTTATTATGGCCGACTTTGTTTGTATGCTCAACAAATGATGTGAAAATTTGCTGTGTCATGGTTTGCTGATATCTCTGGTTCGAGTTGAAGCGTTCTATTAGAACGGAGTCTAGTTTTAAATGTGAATTCTGTGGTGAAGGAGTGTGAGATCTGCATGGTCATGTGCAAAGAATGGAGCGTCAGAATCGCCATCGATCTTCCTTGGGTGTTGTTCTCTTCCTCATTGTCTCCTGATGCGTGCAAAAGAGGTGGAAAATTCCTGGAAATTTGACTTTTCTGATGCTGTGGTTTTCGTTTCGTATCACATGCATAGATGACTCGTAGACGGAGTCAGATAGCTTGGAATGGATATGTTTGCGGTACATCGTTTCCGGATAAATTCTCCTATTTTGTTTTCACTAACTAAAAAATTCAAAATGAAAAAATAAAAATGAAAACTGTAGAAAATTGCAAGTCTCAGTTAGGCTGCTACGGTTTAAAAATAGAATTTCATTTGATTCATGTTCTTCGAGGTTAGGAAGTCATTTCTCTTGAATCTCAAAATAAATTGAAATTTTTACGTTTTTTTTTTTCTCATATGAAATGGATAAAGAAAATAAATTAAACGAAGATAAATGACATAAACAATCTAAATTTGCGTTTGTATTAGGATTACATTCAAGGTCACTTCAACATAAGTCTTCATTTAGACTTGGGTTTAATTTTTGAACTAACTAATGGAGTTTTTTGTCCCGAATCTCGATGATGAGACTATATATTCTTCAGCCAACATCATATTAGATTAATTCTTGGACTATACTTTTAGTATTTTACTTACCTATGATGCCTTGTTATGAGCTTGGTTTATTAGGTGATGTTTTCGTTTAATATATTTTGATTATGCGATTTAAATCTGGTATGAGTCATTGTCATGAGGATTTTGACCACATTATTTTTTACAAATATATTCGCATCACTGCAAGTTGTATTTAAATTTGCTAGCTGGTTTAAGGGTTTTGCGCACACCTAGCTCTTTCAGCTTTACCTGCATTAATTGCAGACAAAACATGAGAAGATACACCAATATGTGATCATATCTACCAACATAGCGACCTTAACTCAATAGATTGAGTCTTTCTAATGGTCTAGCTTTTGAGGCCTATAAGCACAACACCATTATCACTTTCAGCATAATCAAATTTGGTATGACCAGTTTGGTTTGTTTTTCTTGGCATGACATTTACGAGATCCCCTAACCCATACATATGCATGCAGGGCTGAGCTATAGATAGGGAAGTGTTATGAGGATCAATATGCTCTAATATAGTGTATCTTTGCCTAATAACGTGGGCAGTTTCTGCATTGAATTTGAATCAAACGAGAGAACAACACAATCGCGGGGAGAATGAGCTTGTAGATTAAGAGATTCACATTTGAAAATCTCGCGATGAGCAATTTGAGCTTCGGTCTCTTCCCAAACTTTGTGCCGAAATTGATGTGAATAGGAACTGCCATGAACTTCGCAAATTCACAAAGCTGAGGATGCAGCTTAGGTGAATGCAATTCATCCCCCCAAAACTTCAATCTCAGACCGAAGCATCATGGCCATTGCTGCCGGCATCTTCCACTCTCAGTGACATTCTAGCGGTGGTGGATATTCTACCTTGGACACGGCTTTTGTCGAATACGATTTCATGGAAAATGGAGTCTCCCTTCTTATCTGGAGACCAAAATTTGGCTCTCACATATTCATTCCAACCCTTAGATAACCAAATCATCTCATCACATTTTTTCCCATTCCACTGCACCCTTTCAGAAGCTTTTCACACTGAAGTCTGTCAGAGAGAATGATCTTGAAGATATGGAGTGCTTCCGGCACGAAACATAATATCATTTTTTTTTTGGTAGTCGACCATAAATTTTATTTCTCATTAATATAATGAAACTTCCGACAACTAAAACCATTTGTATCAGGATGTAGCATAATATCCATGAAGATTTTGAAAGATATATGATGCCTTGATGTAAAATTGGATATCTACAATTTCATGAATCCATATTTATTGTTAAGTCCGATTATATAGAATATTAAAGTATCACGTGGCAAATCCATCCACGAGGTGAAATTCTGACATTTCAGGTTTAGCATGTTGAGCTAAGAATTGAGAATAAGGGATCACGGCAATTATTTCTCTTTTTAACTGATTTGGATCGAATTATCATTATTGATAGTTATATTAACATCGTATTTAATGCTTCAGTTATGCTAACAAGATAATTTCCAGTCAAAGCAAGGTAAACGTGAATAATATATAAATACTTGATATAGTAAATGCTCATATATATATATATATATATATATATATATATATTCAGGATTGGTTAATTAAATGCTTATGTTTTAACATCAACAACATCACAATCACCTAGTAGCCAAGACAAGACAAGTAATCTCAGGTTTACGGATAAATTTAAACATAAATTGCAGCGGACGATCTTGCTACAGCTGCAGCAATTATTCAACATCATCAACAAGAATGAGCTTGCACCTGAGCTTCATGGCTATATAAATCACAGGCTTGGCTTGACATATGTTTGAAGAACGGATCCACGATCTCGAACAATCACAGCAACTTGTTATGTGTACAGAAAATCTAAAAATGATAAGGTTACAACTAGCTCCAAAAAGAGAACAAAGTCAAAATGACATGCGGTATGTTGGTTTATACTAATATACGGCATAAAGCGATGCTTCTTGTGTTCATCTCAATTCAATCGGAATAGGGTCGTTACCAACATTGTTGAAGATGGAGACTTTGAACACTGCGTTGTTCCCTTTTAATGAGCTCAAACAGACATCTCCTTTATGAGAGCATCTCTCGTAGACGTTGGCCAACCACTGGAGAAGTTCACGGGGCGTTATTGTTGATAGGCGCTGAGCTACTCTGGCCCCGATCTGTTGGAATTCCAAGAGCTGCAATTCGTCAGTTTTCGACACGTGTCTCTCTATGAATTCACAATGAACAATCTCCACATGGAAATAATTTTCCATCTTATTGGGTCATTTCAGGTTTAGTTTGGATAATTTTCCATTGGCATATATCAGTTCAATTCGGTCCAATGGTTTTAAATCAATCACCTGAATCAGTGCACATGCAAATATAAGGTTATATTATGATTACTATTCCGATTACCTTTTGATTAATTTCCTTACTATAAAATGTTGTGTGATTTCATATTTGAGATATGCCGGTGATGAATGGAGATTAGGGTAGTATATCTTTTTCCTTTCATAACAAGAGATTGTCAAATCGCCATTTTGGAAAAAAGACACTCCAATCCAAATTCTGTAGCCTTTTCAAGGGCAGTGAGAGGCCTCATATGGGTAGAACAATGAAAAACTCGCTCAGCAGGACTCAGATGACATTTAGGCTGTTTGGTCTGATTGAAAGTAAGGAAAAGGAGAAATATCATGAGCACATATGTGAAATTTTTTGAGCTACTACAAAATGATTTAGCCCACTCTTTGTATTAGACATAAGTATTAACCACAATTTAGGCCACCCATGTCAATGCCATCAATCAACATACCAAAAGCTTACTATCAAATTCTCGAGAATTTGAAAAGTGACTAGGAAAAGCATGTCATCTGCATATACAAAAATTATAAAAACGACAAGTCACGCCTCCAAATTATCTTGAGGAGTAACTCAGAACTTCTATTGATCTTTGACATTTGAAGCTTAGTCCTTTTTAGTTTCAAGAATATTAATTTAAAAGGTTGCATCAGTGAGCGTGCAAATTAATTACTATGAAACTTACAAATTGTAGAAGGACATCTTGGAAGGCTGGTAAGAAGGTAAATGCAATTTAGCCTGTAGTTTCCTACATGGCAACGAACCTTCTGAATCTTCAAGGTCCATGACATCTTCAGAATCTTCCCATTTTCTTTGAGAGGGGTTCGCCCTCTAGATTTAATATCTCATCACTGCTTGAGGGATAGTGTATCCATATTTCATCACTGGCCATCATGTGTCCGAATACTTAAGAGTCACAATTCTCTGGTTTTCTTGACCGTATGTCTGAATGAATTCCCAAGTAACGTTTGGTCCATGAAAACATTTGACCAGCCAATACATATGATAAGACATGGGAATGCAAGTATACACTAACACCACAAATATTTCAAATTTGCGCACAATGTCAACCTTGTGTTTACTACATTATTAAAATTATGGATGTACCACTAACCCTGTTGAAACATCGTAACGTGGTGCTTACAAGGAAAACTTTTATCAAGTGGCAGTAAAACCACTGTGGAATCCATCTCTGTCTCTCTCTCGAAACCTCATGCCATCACCTTTGCCCACCAGTACGGCCACCATTGTCCACCGCCACTGCAATCACAACCGACACCCACAACCTTCAAAGCCATAAGCAAACGCGACCACCGCAACCACCAGCACCACCAGCGACCTCGAACTCATTGTTCGTCATCTCTCTCTGGGGCTAGCTGAGGCGTACATCTCAGATCGGGGTCTCATAACCTTGAATCAGAGGACGTGACCTTGGATTCGAGGTTGTGAGACCTTAGACTCAAGGCAGTAACCTCAAGCGGAGGT
This sequence comes from Eucalyptus virginea, assembly GCA_014182375.1. Taxonomy (NCBI): domain Eukaryota; kingdom Viridiplantae; phylum Streptophyta; class Magnoliopsida; order Myrtales; family Myrtaceae; genus Eucalyptus; species Eucalyptus virginea. Next base: position 11,430,133 of record CM024520.1, read on the forward strand.
CTCGGAGGTTCGGGATAGTGAGAGAGATAGTTGCAAGCCCCATTGCAATGGACGACAACAATGGCACGGTGATGGCCCCATAGCAAATGCACAAGCGGCAACAATGGCGTTGTACAGTGTGGATGACGGTTGAGCATGGAAGAGGACGAAAGGGAACATAAATCCTCAAGCACGTCCTTTTTTAGTTCATTTAAGTTTGGAATGGGACATTAATGAGTGTGCGTCTCGATTATTACGAACCTCACAAACCCAATCGGAATTGAATAGGAGCAGTCTGCTTGTATACTCTCCTACCCTTCCACCCCACCGCTCTCACCGCGTTTCTTCCCTCCTCCCGCGCTCGACCCGTCCTTTCCCTCTTTTCGCCTCGGATCCGGATTCGTGTGCCTGACTTGATCGAGCCATTAATCACGTACGGGGCTCCAATGACTAACGATGATGACGAGAACCCCTTTGCTCATGATTTCCCGCATCCGGAAAAGAATTTGCTCTTCCTTTGTTCTCTTCACGTTTTCATTTCTTGTTTCGCCATTTTCCTGGATTTTCTCACAGGGTAATAACAAAGAACCTTTTATTTCGGAAATTATATTAGTCATTTCATGTTGCTCGATTGATAGGAAATAGAAGAGCACAATATCTTATCATCAATTATATAGCTCTGGCTATCGTAATGTAAGTCTTTTTAACTTTTGACTAGCAAGACGCTAGTGTTCATGCTTTTGCCATGACAGAAAACAACTCACCTCAAGTTGTAGGTTTGGCCGGATGAATGATACCCGATTTAATGAAATGCGATTCGAATTTTAGATGGGTTGCGGCGGATTGGTGTTGCTCCATTTGCCAAGGAAAGAAAAAGAAAAAGAAAAACAAGAAAATTACAAGCAATTCCCACAATTGGCTCGCTTGCATGAGCTGATGTCACACAATGCTGAGAGAAAGGGGAGAGAAAAAATGAACCCCAGAAAAGGGAAAAACGTAAAGAGGAGGCGAAAAAAAAATCGTTCTCCGAAAATTTGTGAGGTTGGCTGATATGGAAGAATAGTGTCCCTTATCATCTCCAACGGCTTTGCGGTCATTCGCTGGACCACCTATTAGCTGTGGAAGCCAATGAAGGTGTCGTGGCCAAGGACCGGAGCGAAACTTTTTTTTTGGCGGGGGGGGAGAGTCCAAAAATATGTGATTGAGGACCTGACCCAGACCGAACCATGCCATTTGGCCCAGACCCAATGGCATCTAGCACAGCCCGAAATTTAAAAAAATGTGTTTATTTTATTTTATTTTTTGGTTTTACTCTCCATGAGAAATCCAAATAGCACGTCCTAAAACAAAAACCTTTTAAGACATCAGAACAGGCTAGTAAAAACCTGTTTTGCTACTTGCGGGAGAGGGGGAAGCGAAAGGGAGACCATGACACGAGCAAAAGAGTGAGTCCGTCCCATCAGAGAGAGAGAGAGAGAGAGAGAGAGAGAGAGAGAGAGAGAGAGAGAGAGAGAGAGAGAGAGAGAGAGAGAGAGAGAGAGATTGACTGAGTGAGCATATAGTGACTGGCAGTGTTGTACTTTAGTTAGCTAGCTAGTACGTCCATGATGGGGTGCGATTGGACCGCACCATTTGGACTTGATACGGTATGATGGAAGGACACCATTTGTAGGGGTGTCATGGAGACGTATAAAAGCCTTCCGAACACAACCGTCGGACGGTTGGCCATTCATTCGCACCAAATTTCCTCTCCATTTCCATCAAAGAAGACCAAGATGTTCCATTTCATTTTTGCAAGAACAATCGGCATTTACGCTGTGGAAATCGGGTGTTTTCCTTATGATTGCATCCAGACTAATGTGAGGTAGTGTTGTTCGTGATTTATTCGCAATTCAACGTTCGTTCCGAGGCCATTTGCTGTTTGCACATCGGAATCAGGTAAGTCGTCTTCCGCCGACTCAAATTCCAACATTGGTATCAAAGCCCGATCGTGATTTTTGCCTTGTTTTTCATCGAGTTTTCTCATTTACCATTTGATGTTCTACACTGTTTGGATCTCTGATAGTCGGATTTGCCATATGAAAAACTCGAAATTGAACCGGAGCGAAGAACGGGTTCGGGGTCGCGTGATCCATGAGGTTTTGACCGTTTTTTGTAATAATTTTTTGATCAAAAGTAATTTTTAAATATACCGGGTGAAAGAGCTCGTCGAGACGAGTTCGAAGATGGGTTGAGCGCCGCCGGGAGACACCGGACGCAGCCACACGCGTGGCCGAAGCCGCTGCGCGTGGGTGCCACGCGCCTGAAGCGCGGGCATAGCGAGCGCGTGCGCCACACACACCGGTCGGCGAACCGGCGCGTGCGCGATGCGCGCCAGCCGGTGAATCGGCACGCGCTGGTCGGCGAAGCGGCGCGTGGTGACGTCACCGTGAGGTCATCCAACGGTCGGTAACTACCGGGATGACGTCATTGATGATGTCAGCGCCGGCGTCGGCGACAGTTGGCCGGCCGGCGACTCAACCCGATTGGCGACTCGACCCGACCGGCGACCCGACCCAACCCAACCAACTGTTGACCGATTAACCTGTCCGTCGGTCAAACCGGTCGGACCGGTCACTGGTTGGATAGGTTGGACCGGCCAGGAGTCGTTTGGCTCGCGGGCACATGCACCACACGCGCCGCGCACTTAGGCGGCGTGTGGGGGCGTGTGCGAGCTCCGATTGGAGCGTGGTCGGTGACGTTTGATTCGTATGAGTGTCATCTACACAATGGTATAATTATTTTATACTTTTGAATTTTATAAATGTATGAAAATGCTTTGGGAACCCTATGTACGCGTATTTTTTGGGGTTTAATGCAGTTTATTCATTTGTAGCTTGTATTTTCTTGTGATTTAGGAAATATAGTAGCTAGCTTGTGTTCAAATAAAGTTGTATATGCTGTGTAGAGCTTGGTTCATTGATATGATGTATATATTTTAATATACTTACAATTTTCTAGTTGCTAGAAAATTAGAACAATGGTAGGAAATCCATTACACGTTGAATTGCACTTTCGATTATAATTGAAGCATGATTGTTGTTTATACATGTTGGTTATTGTCATGCTATGTTTTTGTGTTAAGGAAAAATGTAGAAATTACATAAGGTCATGTAATTATTTTTCCTAGTAAGAGTTCGTAGGTTGGTAGAATTGAAAGGAGTTCTCACCTAGAACTTGAAAATTTGTGCAAATTAAACTAATTAATGATAATATAACAATTGTACATAGAAGTTGATTGGGAACATTATGAACTTTTACTTTTGTGTCTTTTGTTGAATTATCATTAATTTAGTTTGTTTTTGCTGCAAATTAAATATGTGTGTTATTCTGTAAAGTGTGCTAGTATTAATTCTGCGTTTATTATGTCAATGTGTTATAGTAATTGATTATGGTTTCGGCATCCAAGACCATTGTGGCTGACCTCAATAAGGGTGAGAAGCTGAACGGTGACAATTATGATATTTGGCACCGAAAGGTTCAGTACATCCTTGAGGAGCAAGAGGTTTTGGAAACCCTCAACCATACCATGGATAAACCTGAGCATGGAACTTCAGCTCAACACAGGAGAGATCTGGAAGTTTATCAAGCTTGGAAAAAGAAAAATAGTATTGCTTGCATCACGTTGTTGAGCTGTATGTAAGATGATCTCATGTGTGAGTTTGAGAGTTATGACAAAACTCAAGCTATGTAGGTTGCCTTGAAAGATAAGTTTGGGGGTACATCTGCCACTAAGCTGAGGAGACACACCATCAAGTTTGACACATTCCGAAAGCGCCCAAATATAACGATGAGGCAGCATCTTCGGGATATGTCAAACATGATCCGAGAGCTAAAGTCGGCACATCATTCCCTCACTGATGAACAGCAAGTTCAGGCTGTTATAAGGTCTCTTTTTGATAATTGGGAGCATATGAAGATTAATATGACGTATAATGAGAACATCGTCACTTTTGATGATATTGCGCGTCATTTGGAATTAGAGGATGAGCGCTTAGAGGCTGCCAAACCCTCTACCCATACTTATGTTGCTGAATCGAGTTCGCGCAAGACTTCGGGCTTCAAGCGCAAGAGGAATCTTCAGTTCAACAACAAAGAGAAGATGACTGATCAGGGACCCAAGAGGGCTAAGACCTTCCGACGCAAGAAGCGTGGTGGGAAGAAGGACAAGGCCAAGATGGAATGCCACAATTGTGGCAAGATGGGTCACTTTGCTCGTGAATGCACTGAGCCGAAAAAGGTACCCTATTACTCCATTACTTTGAGTAATGCTTTTGTTTCTAGTACTGTAATGTTTGCTGAATCTCATCTAATATGGACTGTAGACTTAGGAGCAACAGACCATGTAGCCAGAGACCGAGAAGAATTTGTGGAGTATCGTCGGATACCGCCTGAAAGAAAATGGATATATATTGGGAATAACTCAAGAGTTGAAGTGAAGGGTATCAGCACATGTAAATTAATCTTACGTGGTGGTCGAAACCTATTCTTGCATGATGTCCTTTATGCTCCGATATTCGACGAAACTTGGTCTCGTAGTTGTTCTTCTTAGCTTAGGTTATGTATTAAATTTCCATGGTGATTGTGTTGACATTTTGTATGGAACAATTTATTATGGTTCAGATCATGTATCGAATGATTTTATGGTGTTAGACATTGACTATGATTAGTACAATGTTAATGTTGATGGTTGTTTTTCTTTAATTGCGTCTTCAAATAACGTTGAGATTGATGCAAGTACTTAGCATGCTAGATTAGGTCACGTTGGAATGCAAAGAATGCAAAGATTAGCTAGAGAAGGCCTTTTAGGGTCACTCACTAATGTTAGTCTATCCGTATGTGAACATTGTCTAGCGGGAAAAGCAACTAGAAAACCATTCGGTAAACGGACTAGAGCTGAATTTCCATTGCATCTCATACATTATGATATTTGTGGTCCTTTGAATGTGAGGGTAAGGCATGGAGCCTCATATTTCATCACTTTCATAGATGACTTCACACGTTTCAATTATGTCTTTCCAATCACCCATAAGTCAGAAGCATTAGACTGCTTTAGACGATATATAGCGATGGTAGAGAATCAGTTGAACAAAACAATAAAGGCATTGAGAATCGATCGTGGACGTGAGTATCTATCAGAGCAATTCAAGGCTCTTTGTGATGAAAAGGGAATTGTACGACAATTGACTATTCTTGGTACTCCATAACAAAATGAGGTAGCTGAGAGAAGGAATAGAACCCTATTGGAAATGGTTAGGTCTATGATGGCGCAAGCAAATTTACCTATCTCCTATTGGGGAGATGCGTTATTGACTGCTGTCTATATACTTAACCGTGTGTCCTCAAAATCGGTCACTTCCACCCCTTATGAATTATGGACTAGTAGGAAACCAGACTTGAGTAGTCTACGTCCATGGGGATGTGCAGCTTATGTTCATGATTCTTCCCATAAACATGGCAAATTAGGTCCTAGAGGGAAGAAATGTATCTTTATAAGATATTCCGAACACTCCAAAGGGTACGTATTCATAGGTGAACAAGCTGATGGGAGTGTGATCGAAATGGAGTCACGAGATGTCACGTTCTTGGAGAACGATTTTCCTAATAGAGGTGAGATTGATAAGGACTTCTAATTATATGAGATGGAAGATCCTGATAACACACCCACTGATGTTGTAGAGGGAAATGAAGATTTACCTCAACACACAAGACCTAGTGGGAGTGTTGCATCCCTGATGAATTGAATTCAAGAGAAATTCAATTGCGTAAAAGTAATTGTAAAAGTATTCCCCGTCGTCATTTTGAGATTGAAGGGGAAGTATTTATGATTGCTCAAAATGATGATGTCGAGCCTAAGACTGTTCAAGAGGCTCTCTCATCCTCTGACAAGGAAGAATGAAGAAGAGCTTTGGAAGATGAGATGGAGTCAATGAGGGCAAACCATATCTGGGACTTGGTTGATCTACCACCCAATCGTAAGGCCATTGGAAACAAATGGGTCTTTAAGATTAAGTGTAGGGTGGATGGATCCATTAAAAAGTATAAGGCTCGCCTTGTGACGAAAGGTTATACTCAACAAGAGGGTATAGACTATGAGGAAACTTTTTCACTAGTTGTAAGGTTTGCCTCAATACGCCTTATTCTAGCCATCATTGCACATTTGGACCTTGAATTACATCAAATGGATGTAAAGACGGCATTTCTCAATGGAGAATTAGATGAGGAAATCTATATGAAACAACCAATATGTTTCATAGCTAAAGGTCAAGAGCATAAACTTTGCAAGCTTCATCGCTCAATATATGGCCTTAAGCAATCACCTAGACAGTGGTATCTTCGTTTTCATCGAGCAATAATAACATTTGGTTTCACGATGGTCGAAGAAGATCACTGTGTATATGTCAAGCGGTCCAAAGATAAATTTGTGATTTTATCACTTTATGTGGACGATATTCTGTTGGCTGGAAATGACAAGGTTTTGGTTATCACCATAAAAGAATGGTTGTCCTCTAATTTTGAGATGAAGGACATGGGAGAAGCTGCTTATATATTAGGAGTTAAGATCGAAAGAGATTGATCAAGGAAACTCCTTACTTTATCACAAGAGTCTTATATTATAAAGATTCTTGAGCGTTTCAATATGCAGCATTGTAATCCCATTGATACCCCTGTCATGCAAGGTGAAGGCCTAAGTACTGAGATGTGTCCTAAGACTCCAGAAGAAATTAAAGTGATGGAAACTGTTCTTTACGCTAGTGTGGTCGGAAGTTTGATGTATGCTATGATGTGTACTTGACCCGACATATGTTATGCCGTGGGCTTGGTGAGTCGATATCAATCAAATCCTGGTCAAACACATTGGAAAGCAGTGAAGAGGATCCTGAGATACTTGAAGGGCACCATGGACTATCGACTTTGTTACCAAGGGAATGATTTACGCTTATTGGGTTATTCAGATGCCGATTGGGGTGGAGACCTGGATGAGCGTAAATCAACTTTTGGATATGCGTTCTTGCTCAATGGAGGTGCGATTTCTTGGAATAGCAAGAAACAGACATGCACGGCCTTGTCTACGATGGAGGCAGAATGCAAGGTGAAGGCCTAAGTACTGAGATGTGTCCTAAGACTCCAGAAGAAATTAAAGTGATGGAAATTGTTCTTTACGCTAGTGTGGTCGGAAGTTTGATGTATGCTATGATGTGTACTCGACTCGACATATGTTATGCCGTGGGATTGGTGAGCCGATATCAATCAAATCCTGGTTAAGCACATTGGAAAGTAGTGAAGAGGATCCTGAGATACTTGAAGGGCACCATGGACTATCGACTTTGTTACCAAGGGAATGATTTACGCTTATTGGGTTATTCAGATGCCGATTGGGGTGGAGACCTGGATGAGCGTAAATCGACTTTTGGATATGCGTTCTTGCTCAATGGAGGTGCGATTTCTTGGAATAGCAAGAAACAGACATGCACGGCCTTGTCTACGATGGAGGCAGAATTTATTGCATGTTCGCCGCAAAGTGCAAGAAGCAAATATGGCTAAAACCTTTCTTGGAAAATTTAGCCACTGTCATTGAAGTTCCAAGACCGGTGACAGTTTATTGCGATAGTTAAGCAGCCATTGCCTATGTGAAAGATCCCAAGTATCATGGAAGGACAAAGCACATTGACATAAAGAATTATTTCGTCAAAGATATTATAGCGTAGAAAGAAGTGATCCTGCAATACATTTCAACCAATAGAATGGTTGCTGATCCATTTACGAAGGCTATTCCTAGAGACATATTCTTGACCCATAGGATGTCACTAGGATTGCGTAGAATGTGATATCTGTTATTGTAGAGGATTATTGGTTTATGGATTTGTGGACAAATGTATTGTATTTTTTTGTTTACTAGTGATTCGATGTTTTATCAATAAGTACAAATCCACTATGAGACTAGCACAAACACACATATATTATTGAAAAGTATGTCAGCAGGCAATGATTGGCTCACTCACACGAGCAATCGCCTCAAGTGTTGTAGTTAGCACGTTGAGATGAGACGTTATGTACAAATAAATGCTGAAGAGCAAGGTTGGTACATAAAATATGTCGCCTTGATTAGAGTCAAGATGAGGTTTATGATTGGTTTATAATAAGACCGAACATGGTAGTCCCACAATCATGTATGCCTGAAAGATGCCAGATGCGAGTACTTAATTGGGCGCTATAGAAAGCGAGTTGATATAGAACTTGGGCTAAACATGAGTACGTGAGAAGCACGTGACTATGTTTAGGCTAAGATCTGTATGGTGGATATATTTGATGATTGACATACGCTCTTATAGAAAGAGTAATCCACTATAGCATGTAATTCGTACTACATGTGCATTGTACGACCAATAAGGGAAGATAGTAATATTATCCCTATTTACTCATCGTGTGAGCCATTGAGGTAATTTGTATTTTACCTCAATTTTGTGCCCTATGTTACTTCTGACTATGTTCTCAAAGTGAAAGATCAATGTTGCTACTTTAGCATGTTATGGGCGATCATGAATGGATATGGCCTATGGGACGTGTCTAGGAAAGCAGTTGTTCTGAAATTGAGAGAGACATGAGTGCGAAGGAAGACTATTGTTGTTTTATATCTATCACATGTATTTACTGGTCGACCAATTATATCGCCCTATGTGGTTGCGGATGTAATTGTAAATACATGGTGTTTTAAGAATAGTCAAGTATAGCCTTTATGGGATAGGTATACTTGGACTGATGTAACAAAATATGTCTGGGGCACTGTGAGACATCGATTGTTTATATCTTTTCGGGGTTGTAGCCATTATGTCATCCCTAATAGGTGCATAATTAGAGCTCCCAAGTGTAGGTGTACTCACTGGTCGCACGGCTTATTTGTCAGTATGAATTGTTTTGTAAAATTGATGAATGTTGAATGCCTTATATTCTTGATAGAATGCTATCAAGCCCATCATGTCTGAGTGGGAGATGTTGTACTTTAGCTAGCTAGCTAGTACGTCCATGATGAGGTGCGATTGGACCGCACCATTTGGACTTAATACGGTATGATGGAAGGACACCATTTGTAGGGGTGTCATGGAGACGTATAAAAGCCTTCCAAACACAACCGTTGGACGGTTGGCCATTCATTCGCACCAAATTTCCTCTCCATTTCCATCAAAGAAGATCAAGGCGTTCCATTTCATTTTTGCAAGAACAATCGGCATTTACGCCGTGGAAATCGGGTGTTTTCCTTATGATTGCATCCAGACTAACGTGAGGTAGTGTTGTTCGTGATTTATTCGCAATTCAACGTTCGTTCTGAGGCCATTTGCTGTTTGCGCATCGGAATCAGGTAAGTCGTCTTTCGCCGACTTGAATTCCAACAGGTAGGGTTGGACGGTGGTGCTGTGGTGGCTTGGTGGGGACTAGACGACTCAATCATCATGAGATAAGAGAGAACGAGAGAGGTTGAGACCTGAATATGCGTGATGGGGAAAATGAAAGAGGCCTGGAGAGAAGGCAAATGAGACATTATTTCTAAATTACAAATCGAGTGGATATGGGCCATCCTAGCTTCAATTAAAATTCAAATTACCTAGATTAGGCTAAACTGAAAGATATTTTGAAAATATGACACTGGATCTGAGGATTAGACCACTGCATTGGTGTTTCTTATGGTGATGCCCAATGCTTTGGCCATGGAGCATGTGTTGTTGGACTGACGCGGTTGGAACGTGCTACTTGCATGAATTTCTCTTATGGTCAAATTAAAGAGTGATGCCTATTGAAGCATAGCTTCAACTTTTTTTACCGTAGCATTAGTTTTATTGACAAATTGAAGATGTATAAAATAAAAAATAAATAACAAAAATACAAATAAAAGAAAAGAGAGGTGATAAAACATTAGAATTCAGTGCCTTCATTGAAGAAGCTGAATTTTATTTGTACTTTTGTTATTTATAAAATACAAATCAAAGATATACAAAATAAAATAAAAAGAAATACCAAAAGTACAAATAAAAGAAAAGAGAGAGAGGAGAAAAGAACAAGGTGTCCGAAGTGAGAAAATATTGGGTGGGTTTAACACTCCACATAGGTGAAATGTACCACCATACAAAAGTCGACACGTGGCAAATTTGGGCCCACCTATCAGCGCCCACTCTCTTCGTAACACTGTCACTCTCCCACTTACTCTCTCTCCTCCCCTCCGTTTCTGCCCACAGCTCTCTCTCCCCCTCTTCTCTCTCAACTTCTCTTTTCTTTCCTCCATCGGGGGAAACATGGGCTTTGGCGGCGGCGGAGGTGGCAGACGTGGCGGAGGTGCGGCGGCGCGCCGGCGGTTTTTTAACCTCATCCTTAGCCGTGTGAGCAACAGTCTTATACCTCCTCCTCGGCTTCGGATCATTTCCAGCTGCCTACGCTCGCGGCAGGGAAAGCGGGGGCGGCGGGGGCGGCGGAGGAGTTATTGGAACTTCCATTTCCTCGACTGCAGCATTACAATCACCACTATCTTCGGCGACCACACACTTGGTCTCGAACTTCTTCTCTTCTTCGTCTTCTACTTCTCCGTTCCTTCTTCTCCTGGGATAGATCGGTTTCGTCCCGAAGCTCGGACCTGCGACAAGATGGGTATCGTTGTAGAATCTCAGCCGCCCTTCGCCTTAATCCCACGGCAAGTACTGCGCCCTCGGATCCGGGTACAAGCTGCTGGTTCTCATCCGGCCAGACAAACTGCCGGAGAACCCATATTCGCTCCCCTCGGAGTTTCGACGATCGTAGTTGTCGTGCAACTTGTACGGTGTCCCCGGGTTCGACGATGACGACTTCCGAGAGTCCGACATCGGGTACGACCCCGCCAACTCCTATCCCTGCCGCTATTGGATTTGCCGAGGAACCCGCAGACGATGGCGAAGAGGACGAGTACGAGGTCACGTCCGCAGTGGCGAGCAAGGGTGTCACGGCGCTCGGGGTAGCAGCGGCGGTGGCGTGCCGGGAAAAACAACGGCGTCAGGAGCGGCTCGTCGAGGCAGTGGGAAGCAGCGGTGTTGGGAATGGGGGATACTCGGTCGAAGATGAGCGAAGAAGAAGACTTCCTCCCTCGCTTTCTTTTCTTCTTTCCCACCCTCTCTCTCTCTCTCTCTCTCTTTGCTTTTCTTGTCTTTTCCCTTGCGTGTGTCGACTAACGAGGGAAATTTTCTCAAAAAAAAAAAGAGAAGTAAGAGAGAAGAGGGGGAGAGAGTTGTGGGCAGAAACGGAGGGGAGGAGAGAGAGTAAATGGGAGAGAGACGAAGTTAACAGAGAGATAGGGCGCTGACAGGTGGGCCCAAATTTGTCATGTGTCGACTTTTGTATGGTGGTACATTTCGTCTACGTGGAGTGTTAAACCCACCCAATATTTTCTCATCTGGAGTTTAGGGAAGAATCTCTTTCTCTCTCTATGAAATCATGAAGGAGTGAAGCTGGTAACTGGAATCTCTGATGATCATTGCTTCGAGAGATCTCCAAAGACAGCCAGTTCCTCGTGACACTGAAGCGATGACGAAATTCGTCATCTCCCTTTGAACTCCAGGGTTAATTTCTGTTCGTTCCGCATTTGTCGTTGATTTCTGTTTCGATTTTGTTTTTCTCCCAATTCTCTCGCTGTCTCACGGAATTCAATTGCTATCAGTTGTGCTGTGGAGGAAGGAATCGAATTTGCAGGGAAGGTGTTTGATGGAATGACGAAGCTCGACTCTGTTTCTAAGGATACCCGTTCGAGAGAGAGAGAGAGAGAGAGAGAGAGAGAGAGAGAGAGAGAGAGAGAGAGAGAGAGAGAGAGAGAGAGTTTGCTCATGAACCAAGGTGTTTCCTCATCCTTTTGCTTTTTTCAGATTTGCAGTCACCAATTTCTAATGTAGTGTGTTGCATTATTTGGATGCGGGGTGCAGGACGGGACCATAGTTATTACACTGATTTCATCAGCTTGTAATGTTTGGCATTAGCCTTAGAAAGCTTCACGTCTCCTTCTTTCTCTTTTCCTAACTTCTTTTGTTCGAAAGGGCAAGCAATCATTTGTAGATTCTGGACATGCTTGTCTTCTTTCGAAGTAGCAATTGCTTTTGCTATTCAATGACACTCTTTGCCCTCATTAACTTTGATCAGTGACCTCTTGTTGCATAGCTTAACCATTGTTCTCTAAATTGTTATTCCATTTGGTGATGAGGTTAATCAGTCGATGATTCAGTAGTGTCGAATTTGATTTGTTAATTGCGTGCTCTAGTATGTCAGATTTTGAATGAATTACTATTTGGGTCTGCTTAACTTCATGTTCATTAGCGAGACAGTATTTCTCACTGGGCTCATTCTACTAGAGAAAATATTCAGTGGTTCGTACCACTTAGAGATCGACACGCGTTATGTGGGACCCGTTGGAAAATGGAGGGGTGGGCTTGGCTTGGCTCAGCTCGCTGCAGAAGAAAAGACAGGATTTTTCGCAATTTTTTCTCTCTCTCTCTCTCACTTTCTCTCCTCCTCCTCCTCCCTCTCGCGACGCCTGCTCTGCTCTCTCTCTTCCCCCTCTGCAAAGTTGTCCGATTCTGACGCCGACGCCCCTCCGCCTCCCTCTCGCGACCTCTAGTCCCCTCTCTCTCTCTCTTTCGTCCTCGAAGTCGCAACTCTCTTCCAGAAACCCCGACGCCAACGCCCCTCCGCCGGTTGCCTCCGTCGGTGTTGGAGTCCGTCGCCCCTGTCTCCTCCGCCTCCAGCTACGCGCCCGACGCCAACGCGTCGAACCATGATGGTGAAAATGGAAGAGAGAGAAATGATGAAGTAGAAGTTGAAGACGAAGAAGCAGAAGCACGCGTGCTCGGGGTTCTGGACATGGGTCGTCGCGTCGGTCGCATTCTGGCTTGCCCTTGTCTACCTCCCCAGGAACCTCTGCCTGTCCACCCGCCCCGAGGTTGCCAGCCTTCTCACCAGCATTCTCGCCGTAACGCCGCCTCTCTTCGCTTCGTCGATCGATTCTCGATCCCCAATCCCCTGCCCCCTCCTCCCTTGAAATCTTGGAGGTCCATTTTCTGATACGATTTCTGGTTTTTCTTGTTTGTGCCACCTGCAGTTGGTGAAGGCTACTGGTTGAAGCAGTCAGTGATATCTCCCTACGCAGGTTCGGCTCCGCTCGATCTTTGTAGGAAGGAAGCTGCTTGTTTGCCTACTGGTGTGTCACTGTTTGATGCTTTGATCCCTTCCACAGGTTCCATGTATCACGGTTCTCCTTTGCCGTTGCTTGTTCTCGGACCTCTCGCTGTCAAAAGGTAACTACCGGAGTATAATTGCCGATGCATTTTGAAGGCTAGCTTGATTGTGAGCTTTGCTGGTTATCTGCTAGAACTGAACTAGATTTATCTGGCGTTATTGAAGCGGAGGCTGTGGCTTGTGCGAAATGTTGTTTTCGATTCCAGAAATTGAATTTCTTTTTAGTGGAGTTTTAGTTTCTTGCTTGTTGTGAAGTTCATTATGTTCGTAGCTTTCTCGCGATACAAGGTTCGCCCTTTTTTTTTTTTTTTGGTGGGTGTTTGCTGCTTGTATTGGTAGATCTTTCCGGGTGGTGAAGTCGCGGTCTTTGCAGTCGGCGAATTGGATAGTGGTGCATAGAGCGATAATGGCAATAAAGGATCTGGACGCCCTGTTCTCTTCCCTGGATCCGGAGTACTACAACATCCTCATGAAGTGAGTGTTGTGCTGTCTTTTCCCTGTTTTCCGTACCCGTCCGTTGTCGATGCTTGTTCGGATTTATTGCTTTGTGTTTGCTTAGTAATCTTTACCGTGGAATTGAAATGTTTGGAGTGATGGCAGCAATTTAAGGCACAGGGGATGGTTTTCTTGTTTCCATTAAGTTTGTAGCGCTTGAAGGCACAAGTGATATCAATGCCGAAATGCCACTATATGTGGGGGGTTTGTGAAGGGCTTAATCTTTTCACTCAACCGTCTTGTTCTTTCAATGGGACATTTGAGTACTCTTGTGGTCCCTTGATACAGATTAACATAAGGATCATGGGTTATTGGGTAGTGACGATTATGCCTAATGATTATCGGTTGTGAATGGCTTAATTATTGAGCTGTTTGTTGTGGCTGCAGCTTTTGGTAGAGATATTTAATAAAGATAAAGAATTCATGGGTGATGTAATGACTAGAAACAGCAAACTGTCTCTTCAGTTCATTGGTTTATTTGTGTCATCAGGGTTGGCACGTTAGGATCTCTGAAGACTTAACGTTTTTTTCCCCCAACGACTTAGTTTGATATTCATTTTCTTATTTCTGGTGTTCAAACCTACAAATAAATGGGTGAGAATAACTCAAACTAATGAAGTGATCTTGGAAGAATTACCATTTATGAAATTTGACCATAACTTTGCTAAGGAATAGCCTACTACTTTGGTTTAGGTTGTCGGTTTCTCAATTTTGCTTATGAAGAATAGGTTGCGCCAGTAACTACTATTAATTGTATGCTTTGGCTGATCATAGTCTATCTATTTAAGGCCTTGTTAAAATGTTTGTGTTCTTGTATTGTGAATTCACTTAATTATGCTACTTGTGATTGATCTACTTATTTGTTGACGCCCCATTTTTTGAAGGAACAAACCTTGTTAAACTATGCAAGGCAGTCTAGTTAGAGTGTATAGGGATTCCTATTCCCAAAGAAAAGCCCTTTTAGAGGCTATGCTCAGACTAAGCTGGACTTTCTTTATTGCTACAATGTGATTTGTATTAGGCATTCTAGTTGCCTCTTCCCAAGGACCGGTACCAATGCTTTGTTTGGGAAGGAGTAATTCAGACACTTGATATACATACCTGACAGCCAACATGGACCCATTTTCCAAATGGAAACTCGCTATCTGAAGAAGCGTACGATTTTTCACTTGAAAAAGGAGAAACCTCAGTCAGAATCAGGAGATTCATTTTGTGGAGGAAGCGGTAGCGAAGCGTGAGTCTCTTATCTCCATTCAAAATGAGAATTGGAAAACCATCCTTGACATCCGAGTTCACCGTGTGAAAGAATATTTTTAACCACATTAACCATAGAACTTTGAGCTGAAAAGAGAAGTGACAGGCAACACTATTTGTGATTATGGTATACATCATCCCTTAATCACCATTTTCGACTAGTCCCTTGTGTCACAAACCAAGATAGATCACCATTTGCGATAGGGGACGGGAAAAAAAACAAGACTTGATGCATTACAAAGGAGTGATCCCACACAAATCCACAAAAATCAATAAGCTTTGATTCCACCAACAGGCATTGACCCTCAGTATACCATCTAACAGGAACAACACAGCAATAGACTTCAGTGAACGTGAAAAGACACTCTTGGGAAAATTCCACAATGATTCAAACTCATCGTAATTAGACCGACAGACAACTCGAGAGTCGAGCGACAGTGATCGATCCAAACCAACGCAAAGCATCCCTCCAAATCACAAAATCCAACAACCAAAGTGAGTGATCAATCGCTAAAACAACCGCCAAACAAGCAACTCATGACACCCAACCTCTCCAAACATAAAAAAAAAAATCACAAAATTGAGAAACGAACACCGTCCTTCCAATCAAAAACCAACGAACCAAAAAAGGACGAAAAAAGATGGAAAAACGGCGGCTTTCCTCTACCTAACGGAAAATGGTACAAGGGAAAGTGGCGGACTTCAAGAGATAAACCCAGAAGCAGAAAAGCAAGGACCCATCTTCTCCTTCTTCTCCTTCATCTCGTTCTTGTTCTTCCTCCTTCTCTGCTTTGATGTTGAGCTTGAAATCACCGAGCGAAGAGTAACGACTCAGGTCGATCGTGCTCTCACCATCCGCCACCAGTATTTCTAGCCTTGCAAACCTCTTTTGCTTCAAAATCCTTGGTACTCGAGCCCGAAATCGGGACCGAATAAGGAGTAGAAGACAAAGAAGCTCGAGAGGCCAGTCGGCAGCCGGCGATTTCTAGAGCCACGGCTGGAAAGTCGATGACGGCGACGAGGACAGAGGCGAGGAGGGAAGTGCTTAGGGTGAGTGAGAGGGCTCAAGACAGAGAGGAGGGGGCGCTTGGAGTGAGTGAGAGGGCTTGGGACAGAGAGGAGAGGAGTGCTTGGGGTGAGTGAGAGGGCTCGGGACAGAGAGGAGAGGAGTGCTTGAGGAAGAGAGAGGCAGAAGCGTGAAGAAATAGCGTGCGCTCCGTTGAAAAAAGAGAGAGAGAAAATGCAGCACACCTCTTCTTCTTCGCCGCGCTGTCGACCCCGCCCAAGTCCGCTGAAATCTTCCTCGCAATTGAGCGGGCCAGCGTCAGGGACAATGCCCGGTTAGCGGCGAGAAGCCTGGTGCTGCTCGGGAACGAGACCGAGATGCTAGAGGCAGATGACCAGCGAGGCTTTTGGGCAGGCGGAATCAGAGGCGGAGGTGGAGGTGGAGAGAGGTGGGATGCGCGGAGAGGGAAATAGAGGAAGGCTATGAGCATTCTTGGTTCTTTTACGAGGAGAGAGAACCCGCCCATTCAAGTGAGGAGATAGAAAAATTTTGAGCAGGAGGAATACGTTGACCGTCCTTTCGAGCCGAGCCAAGCCGACCAAAAATCAGCCCTTTTCTCATTTTCGAGGGGGACAATGGCCATTCATCCTCCTTGTACAATCAATGCAGAGAACCCAGCTACCAAGATGAGCTATGAAGATTTCATTTTATTTCAGTTTGACAAAACTGGACTTAATCAAAATGTTGCTTTCGACTGTCTCAGTCCCCAAGTGACGATGCAGAATCGTCTATGTGAAATTTGGATGCAGTGTAAACTGTGTTAATTATCAGTTAGCCATACTTAAGTCTGGAACAAAAGTTTCTCATGTTCGTGTTGAGTTAATCTCAAGGGTAGACAAATGTTCAACTCCTCGAAAGGATAGAATGCATGTTCTTTGGCAATCCGAAGCAAGTTTAACTTTGTAAGGACTCAGAGATGATACTTCATAATAAAGTGTAATACCGATCACATTCATGTCAATGACGGATACACCGCAGCCCAAATCTACAGGAAAGGGAGGCGAGGAATCATATAGTGGGGCACTTTTCTCTCTTCAGATCACGATAGCAATAATCATCATACTGTATTTGTGGTGTCTGCTAGGGAACGAAGTATGCACCCCAAGCCGGCCCTCTCCGTGAGTCTTTCGTGAATCGCGCACCGGTCACGAGGTGGGGCGATCCCCGTAGACAAGCCTCGTACAAGTATCGGCAAGCAACGAGAGGATCAAATTAATGAGGTAGGTTCTGGTTTTGCAGATATGCTGTACGTGGGAAAAGAAGAAGGCATTAACGAACGAAACGTAGCACACACGAACTACAACAGCGATAGCATTTGCACACTGAATTCTCTTACTACTCACTAGAGAAGGAATGCATGTTATAACTCCATCAAAGGCCTTAACAATAACGGTAATCCAAGCAAGATGGTAACGATCAGATGAGGAATGAATAATACATGGGGAAACTCTGCTCTCCTCGAATCGGACTTATTGGCCAGCCAAACAACAAAACCAATTGGTCAATAAATATATCTACCTTTAATCTTAGTTAACCATGGTAAAATTAGAAGACAATGCTCAATTTGCTGGTCATGAGACCATAGTTGCATGATGAGCCTGAAGGTCAAAGTAAAATACATGTTAAGCGTACATACATAAGGCAAACAACAGATGCCATCAAATCCCATCTACTTAATGACCAGTCCTAAATGACGATGTTCACAGCCGTAAGAACATTCAAGTACTTTGACGAAGACCTCAAGACAATTTTTGTTGTATACCATCTTGTCAGTTTAGACTAACTCAAGTACCAATAGCGATAAAGAAACATCCCCAGAGCATTTGCATATAATTCTTCAAGGAGAGTTAGATAATGCTCTAAGCTAGTCTTAAGCATTGACAAGCCAATAAGTCATATTTGCAGTATCCACAGAATAAGATAGGTTTCGAGTGCTGATAAAAAGAAGGAACATGTTCTACAACCAGAAAGAAAAGTATCGTGCTATCAAACGCAATTTATCTGGTCAAATGACACTGTTATGGACATGAAGGAATTTTAAATACATTACTGCAGGGAGACTGGGGAAAACAGCATGCAATTGTCTTGTATGATCATTATATGCCAAAATTCAGTGAGTGAGAAGAACACACGAGACGAATGAACATGGCACTACTTTTTTCTGGCTGAGTTGAGAAGACTATGGCAAGCCAATAGAGTATGGCACCTTGGTGAAAATGGAATCTAAACCAGAATCCTGCAGAAACAAAATTATTCTACTCCTGCTTGAAACCGGCCTTGAGATCAAGCTAACCCCAAAAGTTGTCAATTTAATTCCACTCCTTCCAATCACTCAGAACAGAAATACCATTAGATCGACCTACTCAGAAGTCTCAGGGATTTGATCTAGAAAGGAGATCTTTTAGGACTAGATTGCATGACTAGATTCTGGCACTCAATACAACCAACAAAGAAACAACCAATAAGGACTTTGTCGATAAAATTGATGAAATGCCTTGTCTAGAATTCAGGGAAAGCTACACGTCATCATAGTTTTGAGACGATCTAAACTAGGAGTTGCTTCTGCTACTCTAGATCCACAACCACCCCAAGCATTAACACATATAACCCCAGGACAGGAGCAACTATCATTGAGCATATCTTACCATCTATTCCAAATTGACAACCTTACTTGCCCTGCTTTATCCTCTTCAGTCTATCATTCTTATACTTCGTTTAGAAGGCAAGGATGGGATGAAAATGGAAAGAAAATTTAAATTTCTGTCCTTTGAGTCTCCTTCTCATCTCAACTAGCCAAGAACGGCCTCCGGGGCCACAAACCCCATTATAATTTCCAAGAACAATTCGTGCTTTGGGTAAAAATGCTTGCCCCTTAAGTGAGTCGGTGGAGGTGAAGTTATAGAGGATTACACCATCACCCATTTGCAAAGTTAGGTCCTTTGAAAATTAGAGTAGCTAATGAATCTCCACAAACCCTCTGAGAATTAGAGGTAAATAAGATGGGAAAAAGCCACTAAAATGCATTTACTCCAATTTCTTTTTAGGGTATAAAAAACCTCAAACTTAAATTCATATGATAAATTTAATTTCTATTATGTTCTCGTCATAAATCACAGTTGAAAGTCTTACGTAACTACTAACTTAGACGATTGGCTTCAAACAGTGCAAATGTGGCACGAAAAATAAGAAAAAGACAAGTGTAATATTTGGGACACATATGTGCTAGGGCCATCAAATAGGGTATTTGCCAAAAGCCACAACTCGACTGAAATTAATAAAAACAGAGAGAATAAAATCAAAAGCTTAAATGCATAAGCAAAATACCTAATGCCAAAACATAACAACATAAATAGCAGCTGAAATAATACTTGGAAAATTGAAAGGTTTATCACTTTAGAACAATCGAAGAGGGGGCCACTAAGCATTCACTTTAACCACCGCTCAACAACTGAAGGGGAACCCATTAAGAACCCAACTAAAGTAACACATTATGATGTGTCATGTGTTATATCGCCCTCTCACAATCCAAAAATTCCCACATCCCAGTCCGCACCTTGTTTTTCTGCCCAGATATATACAAAAAAATAAATCCCTTCTTACGCGACCCTACGTGGAACTTTATGCCCATCCCTACATAGTAAGAGAGCATAATAAGGTTAGGGTTTCTTCTTCCTAAATGAAGGGGATCACCCCGTAGTCGAAACATGCACAACTATAAAGTCTTCAGAAGCTTAGCATAGTATTTCGGTCAAATTACGCTTCCAAATCTCTTGATGGGTAATTGTGCAAAATAAGAATTTTATTTTAGGCTACAGCACCAAGATGTTGAAATTGTGGGCTATTAGGTACGACCATTCAAAGCACAACTTACATATTTGTTGGTCAAATCTTAAAATGTCCCAAAAAGTTAGAAAAAAAAAGTCAGCTGTAAATCAAAAAGGCATACTAACTGAAATGTTTGGCTACTAATTGATTACGCATTCGCCCTCCCAAACACAATTATTCAAGATTCATCCTGGGTTGTCTCCGGTAGACCAAGGTTAGGGTTGGGCCGAGCAAGGGACGACAAGAAATGGACATAGAATTAAAACGATGTTTGCACCACATACAATAACAGCCAGTTGGCTTCATAATAGACACGGGGATCCCCGGAGTGCCATAACTTGGCACAAAATGATACTTGAGTGCCATAATTTATGAAAGTGGCACTTAAGTACCAAAATCGAGTAAAATGGATCACTTAAGTGCCAATCCGGCCAAAATGCGACATTGCGATTTTTCGGCAAAACAAGTGTAAAATGGTGTCATTTTAGTGCTAATATAGTAAAAAAATCATATAAAAATTAGTTAATTAAATTTAAAATTAAATTTATTTAAAATATTAACAAATAAAAAATTAATATTAAAAAATTAAAAAGAAAAGAAAAGGGGGAGGTGCCTGTCACGGCACCGGCTAGGGCCGGCGACTCGGCCGACCCTCCCCCTCCGTCGTCGGCTCTTCTCGGTGGCGGCGGGGAGGTGGCGGTGGCCCTTGGCTCGGCCGGGCGAGGGCCGCCGACCCTTGCCACCGATCGGCCGGGTCGCCGGCACCTAGCCGGGGCTCGGCGACCCCGGCCGACCCTCCCTCCTCTATCGTTGGCCCTTCCGGCGGCGGGAGCCCTTAGCCGCCTCCCTTGTTTTTTTTTTTGTTTTTAAATTTTTTAAAAACAATTAATTTTTTTTTAATATTACAAATTTTTATTTTTAAATATTTTAAATTAAATTAATTTTAAATTAAATTTAACTAATTTTTATATTATTTTTTTACCATGTCAACACCAAAACAACGCCGTTTTTACATTATTTGGCCACGTCAGTGTACAAAACAACGTCGTTTTGCACTTATTTCGCCGTAAATTGTGCACATTAGCATTTTGGCCAGATTTTAGTCAGAGTGGCACTTAAGTGATCCATTTCTCTTGTAATGTGGCACTTAAGTGTCATTTTCGTAAGTTATGGCACTTAAGTGTCCCTTTATGCCAAGTTATGACATTTAAAGCATTCTTTTGCCCCTCATAATATGACACATAACTTGTCCATATTCCATATGGATGGAAAGACATTAGAGTATCCAAATAAAAAAGGGCAGACCAAAACCTTGGAAAGAAAAAAGAATATTTCTTACCTAAATGCGTGATTTATCATACATTATTCAAGCACAAGAAGGTGAGAACTGTCATATGCGGTCCTCTCCTCAACCCCACTAGATGGATAGTAGTCAGTCCATAAAAATAATCAAGTCACAGATAGAGAGAAAAAGGCCATGAATGGTATTGATGAGCTGACTTCTTCAACCATAGCAAACCAGCTGGGCCTGCTTGGAATCGATTGCTTCGTAGGAAAGACGTTATTGTCGATGTCGCATTTAATAGCCATGTCACGACGTCAAAAGACCAAATGCAATCCTAGGAAATGCGAAGTTCTGACGATCAGGGGAAAGAAAATGTTCATATAACTCGATTATCATCTCATTGTTGATGAGAGAGAGAGAGAGAGAGAGAGAGAGAGAGAGAGAGAGAGAGAGAGAGAGAGAGAGAGTTAAATCCATTTTATGTATTTCTTCATCTCTTTCAATTCACGTACGAACAGAGTGATTTCTTTAGACTCCAGCGCTATGCTCCCTCTCCTTTTTGTTATAGATGAAGCCAAATATTTTTTAGGGGCTTTTTTTGTCTTTTCTATCAAATTTGCTTTTAGGTTAAAAGTGATACCTTTACATTAGCGATGGCAAGATGTTAGCCGTCAAGACGTTGAAAAAGAAAATAGAGAGGCAAGAAATGTGGCACCCCGAACCACCTAAGGTCGCCACAGGTACCTACCTCTCCACCTAATGCACACTAGTTACATCTCTTAGTAGAAGCATCGCAGTTCATAGGCATTTTTTTTTTTTTTTGAAAACGGTCCCAGTGCAACTTATTAGCGGAAGTATAATTGAATATCACCATCTCTCCCTCCAACCATCATGATACAATGCACACCACTAAGCACCATAGGAAAAGATAAAGCCGAGCCACTTTTATTTACATATTTTCATGATGGATTTCTAGGGTCGGTACAACAAAAAGAAAGCCAAGACTTTTAACTACACTTGGCCACATCCCAAAAGGATATCTCGACCCTCTATGTCGATCATGTATAGTCCCCCATCTACTAGTGTCGGCTATGTCCAAAAAGAAATGTCAGCTCTCTACTCCTCACGCGGCCATCACACCCATTCTGGCGCGTCGGGCGGTGGTGGCGGCAACATCCCCCTAAGCACTCCATCTCGGCGAACATGAACCAACAGAAACTCCTGAATGACTGGGCCCCCAGCTAGGCCCACATCGTACATGACCAGCACTCGCACTCACACAAATGTTAGACCAGGGATGGTAACGCAGTCGATCTCTGTACACTCTACCTCCACATCAGATGGGAGGCCATAGAAGCTGCCCCGTGTGATGGTAGGGAGCGGCATCTTTCTAATCTGAAATGTTGGTCCCCGATGGGGTGAGTACAACCACTTAGCAGGTAAAAGATCCAATAAACCACTCAATGCATCACACAATACAATCATAACAATCATAGCATAGTACATGTCATTCATGCATCCAAGCATATCTTACTTTGCAGCCATGCACATGTCATCATACCATATGTACATACATCCTCATGTACTCATCATCATATCAGACAGCCATGCATATGTCATCATACCATATGTACATACATCCTCATGTACTCATCATCATATCAGATAGCAATGCATATGTCATCATACCATATGCATATACCTCCTCACGTATTCATCACTATCATGTCATACACATACCATACCATTGGTGCACATACAACCATGCACTCATCATCATCATGTCACCCATATACCATCATGCCATAGGTGCATATACAACCATGCACTCATCATCAAGCATTCATGCATATACCATCATGCCATAGGTACATTTACATCCATGCACTCATCATCAACCATTCATGCATACATGTTACCATACCATGCATGATTCAATTTCAATTTCCAAATTTTTATTCTTTTAATTTGTGCCACCACATTTCTCTTTCCCTGGACCAGTATTTGCATCCCACATTTATCGCTCGCACCCAATCTGGCATCGCGAGGAACCTTTGGCACACACCTGCGGGCATCCGGCACACACACTCCGGGCATCTCGTACCCCAACTGGCATCACGAGGTATCCCCCAGCTCACACCTCTGGGCTTCCGGCACCCCCACATCCCGGGCATCTCGAAACTCCCGAGGACATCTGGCACACACCCTCCGGGCATCCCGACACTCCCGAGGCATCGTCGGCTCACACCTCCAATGGCATTCTCATTTATCATAGTTCACATTCACATTTATGGCTCAATTTCAACATGTCATATGATATGATGGCAATAATTTGATTCTTATATGTAGTTCCAAATATCATCACATGTGCAGCAAGATCCAATCACTTATGACAACATAATCCATGGGGTCCATACAACTTAGAATAATCCATACATCATGAATTTTTGAAATCTACCAAAATCCAGCTTGCACAATTTCAGAAAACATATTAATTAAATACCCACATGATCTTAAAAAATTATGAAATCTGAACATGTGTTAGTCAAGACATAAAGGCAGCAACTCCATGAAGAACACATGCCCAAAAGAACTTCACACAAAAGATATAGCTCACACATTACAGCTTGCAATATTCGGACACATCAGATTGCGCGGTTCTTGAAATATTTTAACTTAAATACTCGAATGACCTCCAAAAATTATGAAATTTTACCAGGTGATAGTAAAGATCCTAAGGTATATTTTTAATGAAGACATAAAGGCCAGGTTAATCCTATATAATTAACTATGGACGGTCGAAACCCCTGTTCCTAGTACCGAACATTCCAGGTTTAGCCGTCTCCGAAAAATCAAGATTTCACCTACTTATCTTCCTTCATTTCCTATGAATTTTTGATATGTTTTGCCTAAAGAGGTACACTACAACTTTCATTAAGGGATCCAGGTGATATTCTCAAAGGAAATTCATTTTATAGTCCACGAAGTCGCTGGAGTTCAGTACAACATTTCTAGATCTATCATCTTCAAAGGAAAAATCGTTTCACTAGGCTACACCTGTTAGTTTTACCTCAAATTTGAGTATGTTAACCATCAATATGTTCTATACAACTTTTGTGAAGAGGTCAAAGTGAAATTCTCAGTAAAAAGTTACATGCAACACACAAAATCACCAAGAGGTCAACAAAACAGTTTCAGATCTAGCATTTTCGTAGAGGGAGGGTTTCACCCCCACGAAACTCATCCATTTTGTCTCAAATTTTAGTATGTTATACATTAAGATGTTTTCTACGACTTTCGTGAAGAAGTCAAAACCAAAATATGACTCAAACCCCGTATGCAAGCCTCTACAACATTCTGGGTCAGGCTGTTTACTCGAAAACAGATTGCTATTTTCAAAACAACACCCTTACAACTTCGGTTTTTCACACCCTAGGCATCCGAAATTCATCACCTTTCTCTAGCACATCCTAGGCACAACATGCAAGAGCAGATTAATGGATCTAACTTGCCTCCAAACCGAGCTACGGCGAGCACGATGGCAGCAAACGACGGACGCATGGGTAGCTGCGGGCGGCGGACGAGCGGCTTCCTCCTTCGCACGGCCTCTTCCTCCTCACTCTCGGTTCCCTCACTCTCTCGACAGCTCTCTATTTCCCTCTCTCAAAACCGGTCACTCTCTCTCTCTCTCTCTATTTCCTTTTATTCCATCATTTGCAATCATTAGGGGCCACCCAAAGTGGCCAATGGGTGAAGCTCTCTTTTTGCCACTTGGCAAATCCCATGCATGATGGGCTTGAAGATTGGCTGGCTCCTTCCCCACTTGTGGTTGACGGCAGCCCCCCTTCATGGGCTTTTTGCCCACTTAGGTCCAATACCCTTGGGCCTAAAGTTCAACCTTAATAAATTCCAATTTTTTACTTTTTAACAATTCATCTTAATTCCCTCTTTTATAAATTTCAAATTTTCAATTTTATATAGCCATAAAACTTGTAACATTTAAACTATAGGGATCAAATCTATGAGGTGCATAGCCAATAACAAATTTTTCTTATCAACTTATCCTATGATACTAATTTTAATAACTCATGAACACAAGATACATAACACTCGGTCTTAAAAGTAAGTAAATAGCTAAGGCATAACCCAAAGGCAAATTTTCATTACCTAATCATAGACTTTAACACATCTAGAGGTTGCCTTGAATTTTGGGATGCCACAAGAAAAAGAGAGAAGAAAAAAGTGAGTCTTTTCTTTATGGGGGTTCTCAATCTCTTTGTGCCCTGATCTTGAGAGAAGATCATTGTTGTATTTCAACTTTTTTCAAAATCTAGTGGATTCACAGAGTTCCTTTGTGTGGAGACGTAGCCCAGGTTTGGGTGAACTTCGTTAAAAAATTTTCTGGCGTGCTCTTCTAATTCTGTTATTTTATTATTATATTCTGCTTGGTGAATTGTTTGCGACATTATTTTTCTGGAATCGACATGCAATTTTGTAACAATTGATATTAGAGCCTGGGTTGGCTAATCGAGAACATCGAGGGTTTTTCAAAGTGACGTTCGATTGAAAGAAAACATGATGGTAGAAGAAAAATCAGAATTGATAAGTTCGATGGGCAGGATTTCGGATGGTGGAAACTACAAATCAATGATTATCTTTATCAAAAATATCTCTATGCACCACTTGAGGGTTGGAAACCCGAGATGGTGGAAGTGAATCCGACAGTAGAAGCCGGATGGAAAATTCTTGATTGAAAGGATTAGGTGTGGCATCCCGGAAATTCAGAGCCAAGCCTTAAGGTGTGTCAAATATTTTTAATTAGGTGATAGAATTTTATGGCCTATGCTTAAGCCAATTTGCCCTTGTATTTGATGAATTTTGCTTGTGATTGTTGAAATTTAAATTTAATTAGTTAATGTTTGGCCATGTGATTTAAATTTCAATAATTAGAAATGTCCTAAGACTTTGGCCAAGATGAAATTTGATATTTAGAAATATTATAGAAGAAATTTCAAAAAAAAAAAAAGAGAGAAAAAGGGTTAAAATTGAAATGGGCCTTGAGCCCATTAGCCTCAAGCTTGGTGGGCCAAGCGAGTCGGCCCATTGGGCCCAAGGGAGGAGCTCGACCAGCCCAAGGGGGGATGGCCGGTTGGGCCTAAGCCCAAGCCCAAAATCAAATTAAAAATAGAAATGACAAGTGGCAAGGGAGATAAACATGCATTGGTTGATCAATAGGCAAGTAATCATTGCCTATGATGAGCCTAAGGGGAGTATAAAAGAGAGAGGAAAGAGAAAGGGCCGGTTGTTTGCTTCATTTCCGTCCAAAGAGAGAGGTGTGCGAGAGAGAGAGCTTGAGTGGAAGAGAGGAACCGAGAGGGAAGGAGGCGGAGCCGGAGGGAGGAGCCGCCCGTTCGCCGTTCGCTTGCCGTCCCTACGCCGCCGTACGCCGTTGTTCGTTGCTGTGTGTCCGTCTTGGAGGCAAGTGGGGGGTTCATAACTTCTCGTGCATGTTGTTTGGATGGTTGCATGTTCGATTTTAGGGGTGTTTTGGGCGAAATACCAAGCAAGGGTTGCATGTGTTCATGTAATGTGGCTGTTTTCCGTTCGGTTTGTGGTAGACAGTTTCTTATTCGAGCTTGCATGTGTATTTGGAGTGTGATTTTGACTTCGGTGTCTTCATGAAAGTTGAAGCTAACATCTTGAGGTATGACATACTCGAATTTCATGGAAAAAAGGTGATATGAGGGGTCAAATGCCTTGTTATACGGAGGTTCTAGATCTGCGAAATCTTCACTGACCTCTTGATGATTTCTTGGTTGTATGTTGATTTCTGTTGGAGATCTCACCTTGTTGTCTTCATGAAAGTTGTAGGTAACATCCTAAAATACAACATACTCAAATTTGAGGAGAAACAAATGAGTATAGCCTAGTTAATCGGCTAGATCTTTGAGACGTTTGGTTCTGTTGAAGTATACCGGGACACCCGAGACTCCAAGGACTCAAAAGAGGATCATACTTTGGTTATTTAACCTAGATCTCTCATGAAACTTGTAAAGGACACATTGATACATAACATACTTGAATTTCAGAAGAAACGAAAGAGATTTAATGGGTAAAATCTAAGTTTTTCGGTGATGTACGTTCTGGACGAAACGGTGGAGGTTCCAGAAGCCTCATGGAGTTGTATAAATTAACCTACAAAGAATTTGGCTAAGTGTTCTTCATGAAAAATGCACGAAAATGTGTTGGCTATCACCCTGTAAAATTTGGGAATTTTCGAAGGTCATATGAGTATTTTAATTGAATAAATTCGAAAACTGTGCAATCTGGCCAATATCCGAATATTGTGTGTATTTTGTGGAAATTTGGAAAATTATGTGAAATGTAAATTTGGCCATGAATTTGTGTGAAATTGTGATTTTAATTGTTTAAATGATTGTTTGAATATTATGATTTTGGAAAATCATAAATATTGAAAATAATATTTATTTGTGAAAATAAAATAATAAAATAATAAAATAATGAATAAAATAATAAAATAATAAAATAATAAAAAATAATAATAGAATGAAAGTGGGTTATTTTATCGGCCATGAGTTCTATTGAATTATGATGCATTGTTATATGACATTGATGCATGTATGGTCGTGAATTATGATGCATCGTTATATGACATTGATGTATGCATGATCGTGAACTATGATGCATTGCTATATGGCATTGATGCATGAATGATCATGAATTGTGATGCATGTGTGTGAATCATATGCCATGAAATAATGAGATGAAAAGAATGATAAAAATGTGGAAGTGGTATGTGAGTAAGAGGATGTGGCGGAGGTTGATGTCCGGTGGCCGAGTGGCGTAATTCCGGAGATTCCCGGGAGTTTCGGGATGCCGGAATGTGGGGGCCGGAAGTCCTCGGAGGTTTCGCCCGAAGGGAGTGACTCGCGATGCCAGGATTAGGGTGCGAGATCCCCGGCTAGAAGGGTAAAGGCCGGAAGTCCCTGTCGGAGGTTTCTGCCCGAAGGGAGGTTCCTCGTGATGCCAGTTGGGGTGCGAGATGCCCGGAATGTGGGGGGCCGGAAGCCCAGTGGCCATGAGATGGCTGGGATACTGGGATCCCTGTCGGAGGTTTCTGCCCGAAGGGATGTGCCCTGTCGGAGGTTTCTGCCCGAAGGGTTGTTGTTGTTGATGATGTGATATGTGCCCTGTCGGAGGTTTCTGCCCGAAGGGTTGTTGTTGTTGATGATGTGATATGTGCCCTGTCGGAGGTTTCTGCCCGAAGGGATGATGATGATGGTGAATTTGATGATTGAGAAAAGATAATGTGGGATCAATTGATAAGTAAAAATGGAAATTGATCTACAATGATGATATGATGTGATATGCATGATGATGCATGGTTAGTGATGATGTGATATGCATGGTGATGCATGGCCAATGATGATATGATGTGATATGCATGATGATGCATGGTTAGTGATGATGTGATATGCATGGTGATGCATGGCCAATGATGATATGATGTGATATGCATGATGATGCATGGTTAGTGATGATGTGATATGCATGGTGATGCATGGCCAATGATGATATGATGTGATATGCATGATGATGCATGGTTAGTGATGATGTGATATGCATGGTGATGCATGGCCAATGATGATATGATGTGATATGCATGATGATGCATGGTTAGTGATGATGTGATATGCATGGTGATGCATGGCCAATGATGATATGATGTGATATGCATGGTGATGCATGGTTAGTGATGATGTGATACGCATGGTGATGCATGGCCAATGATGATATGATGTGATATGCTATGATGATGCATGAGTATGCTTGACATCAAAGAGGTAAGCAATGCCTGTATTGTATGATGATATGCATGGTGCACTGAGTTGTTATTGAATTTCCCTATCTGCTGAGTGGTTGTACTCACCCCTTTTGGGGATAACATTTCAGATTAGCACTATGACGCTACTCCGCTGTATCGCGTGGCGTGTTTACGGTATTCCGTCCGATGTCGAGGTGGAGATGACCGAGATAGATCGTCCCTCGCACCCGGATTGACTTTTATCCGAGTACGATGCTTAGTCATGTATGATATCGGCCGCCGGGGGCCCTGTCATACAAGAATTCCCGTCTCGTGCACGTTCGACGAAATGGGGAGATGCGAGGGATGCCGCCGCCGCCACCACCCGACGCACCGGGATGGGTGTGAGACCGCACGCGAGGAGTAGGAGCTAGATCACTTTTTGGTATAAATAGTTGACGCTTGTGATGGGAGGGTTTTGTGCTTATGTGATGTTAGAGGTCGGAGTTCCTTTTTGAGATTTTAGGAAGGACATGGCAGAGTCCTTATCCTTTTCTGTTTCTTTTGTACCGACCCGTGGAAAAACCCCATCCCGCTATGTGTATGTAAGCAAAGCGTCAATGCTGTTTATAAAATCGTGCTGTTAGTTGGTGTGTACTTGTATCATGGGTTAGAAGGGGGATAGATGATGATGTGAATTTTGCTTCCGCTATGAGTCGCGCATGGGACCGCTTTTAAAAAAAAAAAAAATTGCCTGTAATCTGGCAAGGCTTAATTTAGCCAAGAGATAGAAATGGTAAAAGATGTAACATCGGCACTGTCAACGACCTGCGAAGGGTTCGGGTGTTACGTCGCCCTTTTGGTATCGTGAGCGAATGGTTATAAGTGGAGTGATAAGGAGTCTCATTTGGGATTGAGGACCATGATGACAATGCACACCATAGGATGTAAAACGAAATAATTGAATAACGGGTGATGGGTATTCACTCGTAGATCCCCTGTAGTCTGTCTTGAATTGCCAGTAACATGTATATGTTACTTATGTGATAGTGATAATTGCTTTGAGTGGAGACAAAGTGAGTCTCGATTATTCCCGAGGCAATGCTTGGAAATTGCAGGGAGAGTCATGGTGCGAGCTGGAAGTGCTCATCCATCGAGGGCTGAAGCCTCGCCGCAAGGGCTGAACCCCGAATGGAAGATATCCTGCAGGCATTAGCCAATATTGGAAATCTGATGGAGAGGCAAGCGCAGAACAGCCCGGAGCAGAACGCCGTACTCAAGGACTAGTGGAGCAGTTTTTGAAGCTGAAGCCACTTAAGTTTAATGGAATGGGAAGTCCTGAGGAGGCAGAGCAATGGATTGATGGAATGGAACGAATTTTCCGGCTGTTGGACTGCACTAATGCTGAGAAAATAGTTTTAGCAGAAAGTACCAATTGGAGGGAAATGCGAAGTTTTGGTGGAGAGCTTCGAAGGACATAATCTTTCCACCAGTGTACGATGTTAATTGGGAGGAGTTTGTTAGGGCCTTTAATAGGAAGCATTTTCTCGATTGTGCTAAGGATAGGAAGATTACCGAGTTTGTTCAGCTAGAACAAAAGGGATTGACTTTGTAGATCAAGTATGAGGCTAGATTTTCTGAATTGTCTAGATATGCTCCTAGATTGATTGAGGATCAGGAGGAGAAGGCTAAGAGATTCCTGAAAGGGCTGAGGACTGACATTAGGAAGCAGCTGGTGCCTTTGAATATAAGAGATTATAATGAGATTTATGAAAGGGCGCAGTTGGTGGAGCAAGAGCTATTGAGGGAAAGGTCGGAATTTAAGAAACCGGTGAATTTTAGTGATGTGAGAAAAGGAAAGAGACCTTATTCTGGTCAAGGTCAGACTTGGAATGTGAAGAAGAAGGGAAATTTTGGAAATTTTGGAGGAGCAAGGAGTGGTCTGAACATAGGGAAAGCACCCTATCAGCCTGGACAACAGAAATGTTTTGGCTGTGGACAAGTGGGACATCTTAGGAGGAATTGTCCGCGAGAGAGGTCGCAAGTGAGTGTTGGCTCAGTGCGACAGGGATATCAGAGTGCTGTTAGGTCGAATCCGCAAAGAAATCCTCAGAGACCACCTGCACAAGGAAGGGTGTATGCGATCACCCAGGAGGAAGCGGAAGCTTCCAAGAATGTTATCTCAGGTACGATTCTTATTAATGGCAAAAAGGCATATGCATTGTTTGACACGGGCGCAACGCATTCGTTTGTGTCTGAAAGATATAGACGTTTGAAAAAGATAGAAGTTATGCCTCTTGAGACGCCTCTTTGTGTTTCCACGCCTTTAAAGGATATGGTATTGTCTACGCTGGTGTGTGAAAATTGTAAGATATCCATGGGAGGAAAGGATATGGAAATAGACTTGGTTGTAATGGCTATGTATGATTTTGATGTTATTATAGGAATGGACTGGCTTCATAAGTATCGGGCTAGAATGGATTGTTATAGAAAGGTGGTGCAATTTGTTTTACCCGATCGGTCTAGTTGTGAATTCTTAGGAGGCCAAACTCATTTTCCGTAGCGCTTATCTCGGCAAAGTAGAAGCTTGTAAGTCACTTGACCAAGGATGTCAAGGGTACCTAGCCATAGTTAGAGATTGTGCTAGAGGGGAGTCTAATCTTGAGGAAGTTCGTGTAGTTAACGAATTTCAAGATGTATTTCCCGAGGAATTGCTCGGATCGCCGCCGGAGCGGGAGATTGAATTTGAAATCGAATTAATGCCTGGAAACAGGACCTATATCAAAAGCCCCCTATAGAATGGCCTTAGTTGAATTGAAGGAATTGAAAGTGCAACTGCAGGAGTTGCTTGATAAAGGATTCATTAGACCAAGTGCTTCACCTTGGGGTGCACCGGTCTTGTTTGTGAAAAAGAAGGATGGGTCAATGCGCTTGTGTATTGACTATAGGCAGTTGAATCAAGTGACCATTAAGAATAAGTATCCTTTGCCTAGAATTGATGACTTGTTTGATCAACTCCAGGGAAGTTCGGTCTTTTCTAAGATTGATTTGAGATCGGGATATCATCAGTTAAGAATTAAGAAGGAGGACATCCCTAAGACTGCATTTAGGACTCGTTATGGACACTATGAGTTCCTTGTTATGCCATTTGGATTGACCAACGCCCCGGCCGCATTTATGGATTTGATGAATAGGATATTTCAGCCTTATCTAGATCAGTTTGTGATTGTTTTTATTGATGATATTCTGGTATATTCGAAAGGGCCTAAAGAGCATGAGCAGCATTTGAGAATTGTTTTGCAGACCCTGAGAGAGCATAAGTTGTATGCTAAGTTTAGTAAGTGTGAATTTTGGTTGGACCGGATAGTATTTTTAGGACATGTGGTGTCAGGAAAAGGAATTGCAGTAGACCCGGCAAAAGTTGAAATGGTAGTGAATTGGCCGAGACCAACGACACCTACGGAGATACGAAGTTTCTTAGGATTGGCTGGTTATTATAGAAGGTTCATTGAAGGATTCTCGCAACTGGCAGGACCTTTAACTAAATTGACTCGAAAGAATGTAAAATTTGAGTGGAATGGAGAATGTGAAAGGAGTTTTCAAGAACTCAAAAGGAAATTGACTTTAGCTCCAATTCTGACTATACCTACTGGACCTGATGGTTTCACGGTGTATAGTGATGCATCTCATAAAGGACTAGGATGTGTGTTGATGCAGCATGGCAAGGTTATAGCCTATGCATCCAGACAATTGAAACCCCATGAGTTGAATTATCCGACGCATGATTTAGAGCTAGCAGCTATAGTGTTTGCCTTAAAGATATGGAGACACTATTTGTATGGGGAAAAGTTTGAGATTTATACGGATCATAAGAGTTTGAAGTATCTGTTCTCACAAAAGGAATTGAACATGAGACAAAGGAGATGGATGGAGTTGCTGAAGGACTATGACTGTGAGATAAAATATCATCCAGGAAAAGCGAATAGAGTAGCAGATGCTCTTAGTCATAAGTCGGCCATTGAGATTGCTAGTTTGAGAATGGCAGAATGGAAATTGTTAAAATCTGTAGCAAATTCAGAATTTAAATTGGAAATGGATTGTCTTACTGGTATGCTTAGTGCATTAAGGATTGAGCCAGAGATTATCCAGAAAATTAAGGTTTTGCAAAAATCTGACCCAGAGATTTTGAAAATGAAAGATGCTGTATCTTTAGGGAAAAGATCAGAATTTCAGATCTCTGATGATGGGATAGTGAAATGTCAAGGACGACTTTGTGTTCCCGACAATGAGGAATTGAGGAAGGAAATTTTGTCGGAGGCACATAAGAGTAATTATAGTATCCACCCAGGTAGTACAAAGATGTACAGAAATTTACGTCAGCAATTTTGGTGGAGTGGTATGAAAGCAGATACGGCTAAGTACGTTTCTCAATGTTTGACGTGTCAGCAAGTAAAAGCGGAGCATCGTAAACCCGCAGGACTTTTGAGACCATTGGACATTCCCGAATGGAAATGGGAACATGTAACGATGGATTTTGTGCAAGGATTGCCAAGGACATCGAGTAGTCATGACTCAATTTGGGTTATAGTGGATCGTTTGACTAAGTCGGCACATTTCTTAGCGATTCGCATGGATTACCCAATGGATAAGTTTGCGGACATGTATGTAAGTCAAGTGGTACGCTTACATGGTGTTCCAGTGACTATTACTTCAGATCGAGACCCGAGGTTTACGTCGAATTTTGGAAAAGTCTCCAAGTTGCGTTAGGATCTAAGCTTCGTTTAGCACGACTTTTCATCCTCGGACGAGATGGCCAATCGAAAGAGTAATTCGAATCTTTGGAGGATATGTTAAGAGCTTGTGTGATTGATTTTAAAGGAAATTGGGATGAGAGGTTGCATTTGGTGGAGTTTGCCTATAATAATAGCTTTCAGAAGAGTATAGGTATGGCACCTTATGAAGCATTGTATGGACGGAGATGTAGGACACCTGTTTGTTGGAATGAAGTAGGTGAGAGGAAATTGACAGGACCTGAACTGGTACAAGTTACCACTGAGGCTGTTGATATTATTAGGGAGAGACTTAGAACGGCTCAAAGTAGACAGAAAGACTACGCAGATAAGCGTAGAAGGCCTTTGGAGTTTAGTATAGGAGACCATGTATTCCTTAAAGTATCCCCAATGAAAGGAATATCTCGATTCGGGATAAAGGGTAAGTTAAGCCCCAGATTTGTTGGACCTTTTGAAATTCTTGAGAAGATAGGAGATAGGGCTTATCGTTTAGCATTACCTCCTAGATTAGAAAATTTGCACGATGTGTTTCATGTATCGATGTTGAGGAAGTACCGGCCGGATCCCGGTCACATACTCGATCATGAAGCCATCAAAATGGATGAGAAAGTAAGGTACATTGAAGAGCCTGTGCAGATATTGGATCGAAAGGAGCAAATTCTTAGGACTAAAAGATCCCATTAGTCAAGGTGTTATGGCGATATCATGATGTGGAGGAAGCCACATGGGAAAGTGAGGATCAGATGAGGGAAAAGTACCCTTATTTATTTCGAGAAGGCGTGAGTAGTGCTTGAATTTCGAGGACGAAATTCTCTAAGGAGGGAAGAATTGTGGCATCCCGGAAATTCAGAGCCAAGCCTTAAGGTGTGTCAAATATTTTTAATTAGGTGATAGAATTTTATGGCCTATGCTTAAGCCAAATTGCCCTTGTATTTGATGAATTTTGCTTGTGATTGTTGAAATTTAAATTTAATTAGTTAATGCTTGGCCATGTGATTTAAATTTCGATAATTAGAAATATCCCAAGACTTTGGCCAAGATGAAATTTGATATTTAGAAATATTATAGAAGAAATTTCAAAAAAAAAAAAAGAGAGAAAAAGGGTTAAAATTCGAAATGGGCCTTGAGCCCATTAGCCTCAAGCTTGGTGGGCCAAGCGAGTCGGCCCATTGGGCCCAAGGGAGGAGCTCGACCAGCCCAAGGGGGGATGGCCGGTTGGGCCTAAGCCCAAGCCCAAAATTGAATTCAAAATTTAAATTACAAGTGGCAAGGGAGATAAACATGCATTGGTTGATGAATAGGCAAGTAATCATTGCCTATGATGAGCCTAGGGAGTATAAAAAGAGAGAGGAAAGAGAAAGGGCCGGTTGTTTGCTTCATTTCCGTCCAAAAGAGAGGTGTGCGAGAGAGAGAGCTTGAGTGGAAGAGAGGAACCGAGAGGGAAGGAGGCGGAGCCGGAGGGAGGAGCCGCCCGTTCGCCGTTCGCTTGCCGTCCTACGCCGCCGTACGCCGTTGTTCGTTGCTGTGTGTCCGTCTTGGAGGCAAGTGGGGGGTTCATAACTTCTCGTGCATGTTGTTTGGATGGTTGCATGTTCGATTTTAGGGGTGTTTTGGGCGAAATACCAAGCAAGGGTTGCATGTGTTCATGTAATGTGGCTGTTTTCCGTTCGGTTTGTGGTAGACAGTTTCTTATTCGAGCTTGCATGTGTATTTGGAGTGTGATTTTGACTTCGGTGTCTTCATGAAAGTTGAAGCTAACATCTTGAGGTATGACATACTCGAATTTCATGGAAAACAAAGGTGATATGAGGGGTCAAATGCCTTGTTATACGGAGGTTCTAGATCTGCGAAATCTTCACTGACCTCTTGATGATTTCTTGGTTGTATGTTGATTTCTGTTGGAGATCTCACCTTGTTGTCTTCATGAAAGTTGTAGGTAACATCCTAAAATACAACATACTCAAATTTGAGGAGAAACAAATGAGTATAGCCTAGTTAATCGGCTAGATCTTTGAGACGTTTGGTTCTGTTGAAGTATACCGGGACACCCGAGACTCCAAGGACTCAAAAGAGGATCATACTTTGGTTATTTAACCTAGATCTCTCATGAAACTTGTAAAGGACACATTGATACATAACATACTTGAATTTCAGAAGAAACGAAAGAGATTTAATGGGTAAAATCTAAGTTTTTCGGTGATGTACGTTCTGGACGAAACGGTGGAGGTTCCAGAAGCCTCATGGAGTTGTATAAATTAACCTACAAAGAATTTGGCTAAGTGTTCTTCATGAAAAATGCACGAAAATGTGTTGGCTATCACCCTGTAAAATTTGGGAATTTTCGAAGGTCATATGAGTATTTTAATTGAATAAATTCGAAAACTGTGCAATCTGGCCAATATCCGAATATTGTGTGTATTTTGTGGAAATTTGGAAAATTATGTGAAATGTAAATTTGGCCATGAATTTGTGTGAAATTGTGATTTTAATTGTTTAAATGATTGTTTGAATATTATGATTTTGGAAAATCATAAATATTGAAAATAATATTTATTTGTGAAAATAAAATAATAAAATAATAAAATAATGAATAAAATAATAAAATAATAAAATAATAATAAAATAATAATAGAATGAAAGTGGGTTATTTTATCGGCCATGAGTTCTATTGAATTATGATGCATTGTTATATGACATTGATGCATGTATGGTCGTGAATTATGATGCATCGTTATATGACATTGATGTATGCATGATCGTGAACTATGATGCATTGCTATATGGCATTGATGCATGAATGATCATGAATTGTGATGCATGTGTGTGAATCATATGCCATGAAATAATGAGATGAAAAGAATGATAAAAATGTGGAAGTGGTATGTGAGTAAGAGGATGTGGCGGAGGTTGATGTCCGGTGGCCGAGTGGCGTAATTCCGAGAGATTCCACAGGAGTTTCGGGATGCCCGGAATGTGGGGGCGGAAGTCCCTGTCGGAGGTTTCTGCCCGAAGGGAGTGACTCGCGATGCCAGGATTAGGGTGCGAGATCCCCGGCTAGAAGGGTAAAGGCGGAAGTCCCCTGTCGGAGGTTTTTGCCCGAAGGGAGGTTCCTCGTGATGCCAGTTGGGATGCGAGATGCCCGGAATGTGGGGGGCCGGAAGCCCAGTGGCCATGAGATGGCTGGGATACTGGGATCCCTGTCGGAGGTTTCTGCCCGAAGGGATGTGCCCTGTCGGAGGTTTTTGCCCGAAGGGTTGTTGTTGTTGATGATGTGATATGTGCCCGTCGGAGGTTTTCGCCCGAAGGGTTGTTGTTGTTGATGATGTGATATGTGCCCCGTCGGAGGTTTTACGCCGAAGGGATGATGATGATGGTGAATTTGATGATTGAGAAAAGATAATGTGGGATCAATTGATAAGTAA
This sequence comes from Eucalyptus virginea, assembly GCA_014182375.1. Taxonomy (NCBI): domain Eukaryota; kingdom Viridiplantae; phylum Streptophyta; class Magnoliopsida; order Myrtales; family Myrtaceae; genus Eucalyptus; species Eucalyptus virginea. The sequence goes on from CM024520.1 coordinate 11,467,352, forward strand.
AAATGGAAATTGATCTACAATGATGATATGATGTGATATGCATGATGATGCATGGTTAGTGATGATGTGATATGCATGGTGATGCATGGCCAATGATGATATGATGTGATATGCATGATGATGCATGGTTAGTGATGATGTGATATGCATGGTGATGCATGGCCAATGATGATATGATGTGATATGCATGATGATGCATGGTTAGTGATGATGTGATATGCATGGTGATGCATGGCCAATGATGATATGATGTGATATGCATGATGATGCATGGTTAGTGATGATGTGATATGCATGGTGATGCATGGCCAATGATGATATGATGTGATATGCATGATGATGCATGGTTAGTGATGATGTGATATGCATGGTGATGCATGGCCAATGATGATATGATGTGATATGCATGGTGATGCATGGTTAGTGATGATGTGATACGCATGGTGATGCATGGCCAATGATGATATGATGTGATATGCTATGATGATGCATGAGTATGCTTGACATCAAAGAGGTAAGCAATGCCTGTATTGTATGATGATATGCATGGTGCACTGAGTTGTTATTGAATTTCCCTATCTGCTGAGTGGTTGTACTCACCCCTTTTGGGGATAACATTTCAGATTAGCACTATGACGCTACCTGCTGTATCGCGTGGCGTGTTTTACGGTATTCCGTCTGATGTCGAGGTGGAGATGACCGAGATAGATCTGTCCCTCGCACCCGGATTGACTTTTATCCGAGTACGATGCTTAGTCATGTATGATATCGGCCTGGCTGGGGGCCCTGTCATACAAGAGTTCCTGTCTGTGCACGTTCGACGAAATGGGGAGATGCGAGGGATGCTGCCGCCGCCACCACCTGACGCACCGGGTTGGGTGTGAGACCGCACGCGAGGAGTAGGAGCTAGATCACTTTTGGTATAAATAGTTGACGCTTGTGATGGGAGGGTTTTGTGCTTATGTGATGTTAGAGGTCGGAGTTCCTTTTTGAGATTTTAGGAAGGACATGGCAGAGTCCTTATCCTTTTCTGTTTCTTTTGTACCGACCCGAGGAAAAACCTCATCCCGCTATGTGTATGTAAGTAAAGCGTCAATGCTGTTTATAAAATCGTGCTTTGTTAGTTGGTGTGTATTTGTATCATGGGTTAGAAGGAGATAGATGATGATGTGAATTTTGCTTCCGCTATGAGTCGCGCATGGGACCGTTTTTTAAAAAAAAAAAAATTTTGCCTGTAATCGGCAAGGCTTAATTTAGCCAAGAGATAGAAATGGTAAAAGATGTAACATCGGCACTGTTAACGACCTGCGAAGGGTTCGGGGTGTTACATTAGGTGCGGTTCATCTAGGGTTGATGAAAAAGATAGGGTACCACATGGCGAAAGCAAAAACTGCAAAAGAAGCCATGGATATTTTAACGAATATTTATGAGAAGTCATCCACATCAAATCAAATATTTTTGCTAAAGAAACTGATTAATATGAAGTTATTTGATAATTCTGTGGCAGGGTATGTTAATAGTTTCACGCAAGTCACGAGTCAATTGGAATCCGCAGGCATAAATTTCGATATGAAGCTTCAAGCTTTATTTTTTTAATGTTCTCTTCTAGAAAGTTACAATACCGTAGTGCAGGGAATTTCGAGCACCATGAAGGATGATTTAACTCTTGATGATGCTGTGAGTAGTATCATGGATAAAGGGATGCGGAGGAAAGTCTTAGGTAGAGATAATTTTTCTGCATCTACATCTTCATAGTGGAGAACCTTGGAAGAAGTAAATGTAGAGGAAAATTCAGTAGGCGTGGCAGATCATAATCAAGAGGTAAGAGACAGGTTGCAAAAGATGAGTGTTGGTTTTGTCACAAAACCAGACATCGGAGGTTTCAGTGTGAAGCCTACAAAAAGAAGCCGCAAGATGAGAATCAAGGGGCTAATGTGGTTAGCGATGAATCTTTGCTAGATAACTTGTATTTGTCTGCAGGGTTTGACTTGACGACAGATAAATGGTTTATTGATTCCAGTTTTCATTACACCTTGCAAAGAGACATATTTGATGATTATGCCAGTGGAGATTTTGGACAAGTGGTTGTGGGAAATGACCATGTGTCATATTATTGGAAAATGAACTGTGACTGTGAACATCTCAAGTGGAGGACATCTAGTTCTGTGTAAAACTAGGCATATTATGAAATTAAAGAAAAATTTGATTTCAACCAGTAAACTTGACCAAGAAGGTTTGGTAACAACTTTGGATGTGGAGAGTGGAAGATAACCTCAGGGACAATAATAGTAGCAAAGGGAAAGCATATGGGCACACTTTACCTTCTCCAATGAGACAATATTAGTGATATGATTGTAACTACAATGGCTACAGGTAATTTGTCTACTTTTTGGTATTATCGTTTGGCACATCTTGGTGAAAAAGGTGTAAAGCAGTTACACTCGAGGAAATTACTTCCAGGTTTGCAAAAAGTTGAGTTAGATTTTTGTGAGAGTTGCATTTATGGAAAACAATAAGTTGTTAGTTTTCCATTGAATGGGGGACAAAATAAAGGCCACAAGCTAGAGTTGGTTCATATTGATGTATGGGGACCTGCTCAAGAACTCTTTTATGGCGGTAAGAGATATTTTGTCACCTTCATTGATGATGCGATAAGGAAGACTTAGGTCTATGCTCTTAGAGAAAAATCAGAAGTATTCGGGATGTTCAGAATGTAGAAGATCATGGTAGAAAAAGAGACAGGTTATTAGATTAAAGCTCTGAAGTCTAATAATGGTGGTGAATACACGAGTAAAGAATTTGCAGAATATTTGAATTGAGAAGGCATACACGAGTTAAAGACTGTTCCTAGAACTCCTCAAGAGAATGGTGTAACTGAAAGGATGAGCAAGACTATTCTAGAACGTGCGAGATGCATGAGGCTACACGTGCGTCTCTTGCTACACTTATCGGCTATTACAGTTGACGCAGCTGTTTATCTTATCAACGGAAGTCCATATAGTGCATTGGATGGAGATATACCACAAGAGTGGTAGTCAAGTAAAAAGATTAATTACTCACATCTAAAAGTGTTTAGTTGTATTGCTTATGCTTTGATTGACAAGAAGGATAGGAAAAAGCTTGATGCTAAGTCCCAGAAGTGTGTCTTTATCGGATACGGTGGTGACGAGTATGGCTATAGGCTTTAGGATTATGAGAATAACAAAGTCATCTGCAATCGCAATGTGGATTCAATGAAGAAAATATGTACAAGGATCGTCAAATAGAGCATGAGAGGGTAGTAGAACCAGAATGTGTTGAATTAGACACAATGCCCGTGAAGATATTTCCAATAGATCAAAGTGCACTTGAAAGAGAGGTTCAAGATAAGCCTATTATCAATGAAGAGGTAATTCAAGAGGAACGCAGTGATTTAAAGCAAAATAACAACCCTGAAGTACCTGTATTGAGGAGGTCTACATGTGTTAGAAAGCCAAAGGTACTTTTTGATCCATCAACTAATACTGTTCTGAGCCATGTCTTATATACAAATTCAGGAGAACTGGAGACTTACAATGAGGCAAAGATAGACATGTCTCACTTGCAGTGGGAGTGTGTTATGAAAGACGAGATGAACTCGTTACTTCCAAACAAAACTTGGGAGTTGACCAAGTTGCCCACATGTAAAAAAGTTTTATTAAACAAATTGGTGTATAAGATTAAGAATGAAGCAGATGGTACTATTAGATACAAGGCGAGACTTGTAGTCAATGGTTTTTTCTCAAAAAGAAGGGATCGACTACTCCGAGATATTTTCACCTGTAGTGAAAATGACATCAATTAGAGTTCTGCTAAGTATAGTTGCAGTGGATAATCTTCATCTTGAGCAGTTCGATGTAAAAACATCGTTTTTGCATGGTGACTTAGATGAAAAACTATACATGGCTCAACCTAAGGGTTTTGAAGTTAAAGGTAAGGAGTACATGGTATGTCACTTGAAGAAAAGCTTGTATGGCTTGAAATAAGCTCTGCGGCAATGATACCTAAAATTTGATGGTTTCATGAAAGAAAAAGGATTTGCACACTCAGAGTCTAATCACTGTGTTTATTTTCACAAGTATGATGATGGTAACATTGTGTATCTCTCTTTATATGTGGATGACATGTTGATGGCTAGTTTCAAAATGAAAAGAATTATAGAAGTGAAGAAGATGTTATCATCACAGTTTGCTATAAAAAACTTGGGAGAGGCCAATAATATTTTACGCATGAAAATCATCAGGGACAGGAAAAATAAGAAATTATGGCTGTCATAGGAAGACTATGTGAACAATGTGTTAAAAGAGATTTAATATGGATAGGACAAAACCGATTGCAACTCCTCTAGCAAGTCACTTCAAACTTTCCAAGGGTATGTGTTCGAGCACTCAGGCTTTGAAAGGTGAGATGGTGGTAATTCTGTCATGCTCCGATCCTCGAACGCGTGCCCATCCCTCACTTGGTCGATTAATAGCAACGTCTTAGGATGCATCGCTGACCCATTTATTTTAATATGCAAGCGGAAGCATAAAATAATCCCCATAATAAAACATTGGGATAGAAAAGTAGGATTAAAACTTGAAATTGGAAACACCCACACACCTATATACATTGCAATTAATTATGCAAATACATACAAGATCAACTACTAAGTCCGGTCCTACTCAAGCTTGTTCAACAACGAAGTCTAAAAACAGGGGTGGCGTTTCAGTCCTTCGCTGAGTCTCATCTGGGTTCTCCTCCTACTTGACAATCTCTCCTCCTTCCACGTTCCTACTGGAGCCTACCTCAGCATATTCAAGTGATACTAGGCCTTCAATATCGGAAGTCACCGGGTCAATCACCTCTCTACCTTTGGGTTTTGCAATGCCCTCTCCATACACTACTTCCAAAGCATACCTAGGCACCTTAAATTCCGGTATCAAGCCCACCCTTTGCCCATCGCTATAGTATCAATACCACGCCTGGTATTGATGGGGCACCTTCTAGGGTTTACCCATCTCAACCCAGACAATGGATTTCACCATTACGTACTCCAATCCTTCGACGTGCCCTGGCATCGGCACATGGAACTTTTGTTCAGTGATTTCCTCCGATAAACCAAAACCCATGGGAGGAGGTAGAGGTACTGCCATCTATGGGCCTGAAATGGTTATTCAATAACCAATGAGACAATATCTCAACAAGTTCTACCTCCTAAGATCCGATTAGTAAACCAATACATTATCTGGGCTACCTATGCACACACGAGTCAAACAACTTACCTTGGCCTCAGATTCCGCCTGCAAATCAGTGCAATGTAATAGACACCCAAGCAATCATATCACAGATCGATATCTCGATCAACTGACCTAGTCGATTACATGTCAATCGAACCATCTCATGATCATTTCCATTCAATCAATCAATTCACAACATCAAATCAAAGCAATGATCAATCGACCTAATCGATTACATGTTAGCTGGACCATCTCTTGGTCATTCCCAACTATACTATACAATTTCCAGTATAATATACCTAGTCACCAAGTCATGTATATTCCCTCATGTGCCGTTTTTGCCAAGACAACGTACCAATCACCAACCTCGTGCATTCTTTAAGGTGCCGTTTTCACCAAGACGACATACCAATCATCGATCCCACACATTTTCTAAGGCGCCGTTTTCGCCAAGGTGATGTACTAATCGCAGATCCACGTGTCTTTTCTAGGGCGCCGTTTTCGCCAAGGTGATGTACTTAATAAATAATTTACGTGCATTCTCTTTCAAGCGTCGTTTTCGCCATGGTGATATACTTAATTACCGAGCCACGTATGTTCATAAGTCACGTGCATTCTCTTTCAGGTGTCGTTTTCACCATGGTGATATACTTAATCACCGAGCCACTTATGTCCATACGTCACGTGCATTCTCTTTAAGGCGCTGTTTTCACCATGGTGATGTACTTAATTACCGAGCCACGTGTTACCTAATTCTTCCTTAACTTTAACATACCCAATAACATCGTACCCGATTGGTCTGATCCAAGAGTATAATCAGTTCACTCTCACAATTTTCTCCACTTTATAGCCCATCAAAATATTACTGGCGCTATATAATCATACTCGGCCATCTACCAATCAATTATTCAAATTCAATTTAATTTATGATTAATTCCTCAAATTGCACAATCAATTCAATTCAACACAACGTAGAGTTCAAATAAATGAACGGACTACACCACGACAATCAGCATAAAATTCCCGTCGTCGGTTATCTATGCTAGGGGTGAGCGGTTCTAGGTTCTAGTTCGGTTCCGTTTGGAACCTGGAACCTACCCTCGGGTACAAGTTTCTCATTTTTTGAAACCTGAAACCTACCCGTCAGAATCAAGAACCCAGGACCTACCCTGTCACGGGGTTCCGGGGTCGGTTCCGGGTTCCAACAGGTTTTTTTTTTTTTTTTCATTTTCAGATTTGAATTATAACGAAGAAGGAAAGAGACAAACCAAAGCTTCTATGTCAGCTCAAGCCAAGATCAAAAAAAGGATGGCAACTTAGTAACTTTTGTTGTGACAAACACAAGAAAATCACTGATGCAAGCAACAAACTTGGACCAAGCATGAGTTCCTTAAAGAGTCAGGATATCCACGTACAGGCATAAACAAGCTAATAAGAAGTGGATATGCATGATAGTCCTAAACAGCTAAGAATCATTCAAGCAGGCATGTTTAGAAGCTTCAAAGTACGTAAGTCTTGCATCAATAGTTGGTGTACTACCATGCTTAACAATTGTAAGCTTCCTGTGGAATGAGTTCCCATGCATCTTCACTAGGAAAAAAAAAATCAATCAGAATTCTAGGACAGCAAAAACTCAGATGTATAATGATTACAATTACTTACAGCAGATTTTGCGGAGTCCCATGAGAAGAAGCGCGTGAAGAAAGGTGGTTCACTTCCTTCCATGATGACATATATTGGAGCTTCACGAGATAGTTCCTCAAGAAGAAAGTCATGCTCAAGAAATTTCTGCAAATCATAAAGTTGGTGTTCATCATTTGTTTACTTAATGGTAATTCTGCTACTGCGATGAGGTCAGATCCAAGAAAAGAGTCTCAGTCAGACTAAACTGATACTCATTGGAAGATAGCCACATCAAAATGGTAAACAAACATGTTGAGAAATGCTCACGAGACCTGAGAAATCATGAAAATAAAATGAGAATAGTCAAACAACATACTGAATGGTTAAGAAATCCAGCAATGGGGATTAGGCAAGTCTTGAGTGCTCCATGAGCAAACTGAATTTTCATGCTGTTAGACTACCAAAGTTCGCAAGCCCATAAAAATTGTTCCCACATATAAAGCTCTGGAGGAAATATGTTAGGCTGATCTTCACACAATGCAGGAAAAAGTTCGTCATATTGATTCCTCAAATGCTGCAAAATAGAAAGCCTTAAAATTTATCTTTATAAACCCAATTTAATATCTGAAGTAGAAGGAAAGAGACGTATATAAGCAAATTTTCATTAGCGATTTCAAGTCTGTTTGCTTTCTTGGGCTATGTTGGGCAAGAAGAGGTTGATTCCTCAATAGATGCTTTATCTAGACCTTTTTCCAGCGCAAGAAGGGTATTCTTTTTCCTTCCATTTTAGAGTTCCTTCACCACCAAATTGATGGAAATCAGTTAATTTTTTTATTTAGGAAACTGAAAAATGCCAAGCATCAAACCATAAACAGTTCAAAGAAGCAAAATGCAAAGTTGTTAAGGAATCAACACAAACCCTATCAAAAGGTAAAAAGAAGGAAGTCAAAGCAGAGAATGTGATTCCTATTTCCCTTCAATATAGAGAACGTGATACAGAAAACTAATAACCTCTTTTGCTTGGATTAGTTCTTCTAACAACAGCGTCCCATCCAAAGCTACAATTGCATTGACGCCGAGAAGACTAGACAATATAACAATAAGTAGACAGGCCCGAAAGATCATCTTCTTTTATCATGAAAAGAAACATTACAATTAGACACATTGCAGCAGTAAAGAACAGGGAACCCTCATGACAACGCACGACCAGCCTGCCAAATCATTAGGCTTATATGTACTACAACAGGCTGCAAAGATGTAGAAATGTTAACATAAACATACCATGATTCCTGGAACAGCAGGTGGAACTCTCCTTCTCAACATTGTAAGAGTGTACTTGGCAATTGTCTCAGGAGAAGCCTTCTCCTTATGCTCAGCTCCAGGAGTTACCATGCTGGGTTTAAGCTGGATACCCTCAAACAAAACATTGTTCTCAGCCAAATAGAAAAAGACCTCAGACCGAACCTTCTCTGCCACTTCAAGAGTCCTCTCAATAGGGTGGTCTCCATCAAGAAGAATCTCAGGTTAAAAAATGGGGCCATTATCCTGCACATTAGACAATACATAACAACTAAGGGACACCAGATATGAAAGTAGTGCATTCTATTTAAAACCTTCGAGACAGATGTTTACTGAATCGAAAAATTCCAGCCTATCATGACTCAATCTCGATCACATGCTCAGGACTGTGTTCAATGAAGAACAAGAACAAGAAGAGCACCTCTAATGCCTTGAGTACATGCTCAGGAGCAATCGTTCTTTTCTCCTCTCGATTACAAACTTCATTTGATTCAGATGACACAAGGTTTATGAACTCTGAAGAGTACATTAAAAGGAAAAGATGTCAGACACAAGGCAACCGGGATATTGTAAATTTTTTTAAAAAAGGAACGTGATAGCTAAGGTCCAATGAGGGCAGAAGAAAGGCAAATCATATGAAAACATTGCAACAAGTCAACTTAGCAAAAACCTCTATATAAATGCACAACTTCCTATACAACAGCTGTTTCGAGGGCAACCGGGCGAGCAGCGTTGGGGGCGGTTGGGCGAGCGGCGAGCGGCCTCCACCGAGGGGACGAGTGGCGTCCACTGGCGGCGTTGACGGCGAGTGGTTGAGCGACGAGGCGAGCGAGGGCTGACGACGTCAAGGGAGGCAAGGGCGGGGCGAGCGCGGGCCTACTGGCGTCCAGTGGCGGGACGACTGGCGTTCGGCAGCGACTGAGCGACGAGGCGAACGAGGGGTGATGGCATTGAGGGAGGAAAGGGCGAGGCGACACGGGGCGACTGGCGTCCAGCGGCGTCCGACGGCGGCGTCGAGTGCAAGCAACGTCCGGCGGTGGTGTCGAGGGCGAGCGGCGGTGGCGTTGGGGGCAAGCGACGGTGGCGTCAAGCAAGAACGAGAGAAACTCAGAGAAGAGAAGATGTGAAAGACTGAAAGTGTCGTCTAAGGGTGAACCGATTTGGGGACTTTTTTTGGAAGCCCTAATCGGTTCCGGTTCTGATTTTGGTTCCTAGAAAAAGGGAACCGGTCCCTTAAGAACCGGGCGGTTCGGTTTTCCGGTTTCCGGTTCTACCCGGAACCACGCTCACCCCTAAGGAAGAGTACAAAAAGGAGGGAAGAAGGCGCGGGGAATTCGAAGAGAAAAGAGAGAGGGAGGGAGGGAGGGAGGGAGAAGAGAATTAGACGTTTTTGGTATAATTATCTTTAATGATTAGCCATTACGAATTTTTACCATCCTCCTGCGACTTGTTATAATTGTATACAGTGCGTGGAGTGTAGTATGGTTTATTTGTTACAAGTCATGCTTTATTGAGTAATAAATTCTGTTATATTGTCGAGGATGATTTGATTCGATTGCACAAAATTTATAAACAAAATTAAGATTGGGTTGCCACTCTTTGATATGTTGAGGATATTAGGTTGTTTCGGACAAAAAATTTAATACTGTTTTCGTCCTATTAGAAATCACTAAACAATTAGAAAGTTTTTTGAGTAAATTTCATGTGATTAATAGTTTATTCATTAGGTTAGTAATTGTTAGAATTCGAGTCGGCGGAAGACAACTTACTTGATTCCGATGCGCGAACAGCAAATGGCCCTGGAACGAACGTTGAATTGCGAATTTATCACGAACAGTACTTCCTCACGTTAGTCTGGATGCGTCACGAGGAAAACACCCGATTTCCACAGCGTAAATGCCGATTGTTCTTGCAAAATTGAAATGGAACGCCTCTGATGTTCTTCAATGGAAATGGAGAGGAAATTTGGTGCGAATGAATTGCCAACCATCTCAATGGTTGTGTTCGGGAGGTTTATATACGTCTCCCTTCGTACCCCTCCATTTGTGCCTTTCCATCGTAGCATATCAAAGCCAATTGGTGCGGTCCAATCGCACCCCCATCATGGACGTACTAGCTAACTAGCTAAAGTACAACATCTCCCACTCGGACATGATGGAATTGATAGTTCTCTATCAAGAATATAAGGCATTCAACATTCATCAATTTTACAAAACAATTCATACTGACAAATAAGCCGTGCGACCAGTGAGTACACCTGCACTTGGGAGCTCAAATTATGCACCTGTTAGGGATAACATAATGGCTACAACCCTGAAAAGAAATAAACAATCGATGTCTCACAGTGCCCCAGACATATTTTGTTACATCAGTCCAAGTATACCTATCCCTTAAAGGCTATACTCGACTATTCTTAAAACATCATGTATTTACAATTACATCCGCAACCACATAGGGTGATATAATTGGTCGACCAGTAAATACACGCGGTAGATGTAAAACAACAATAGTCTTCCTTCGCACTCATGTCTCTCTCAATTTCAAAACAACTGCTTTCCTAGACATGTCCCATAAGCCATATCTATTCATGACCGCCCGTAACATGCTAAAGTAGCAACATTGATCTTTCACTTCGAGAACATAGTCAGAAGTAACATAGGGCACAAAATTGAGGTAATATACAAATTACCTCAAGGGCTCACACGATGAGTAAATAGGGATAATTTTACTCATCTTCCCTTATTGGTCGTAAAATGCACATGTAGTACGAATTACATGCTATAGTGGATTTCTCTCTCTATAAGAGTGTATGTCATTTATTAACCATATCCACTATACGGATCTTAGCCTAAACATAGTCACGTGCTTCTAACGTACTTATGTTTAGCCCGAGTGCTATATCAGCTCGCTTTCTATAGCGCCCAATTAAGTACTCGCATCCAGCATCTTTCATGCATACATGATTGTGGGACTATCATGTTCGGTCTTATTATAAAACAATCACAGACCTCATCTTGATTCCAATCAAGGCGACATATTTTATGTACCAAACTTGCTCTTCAGCATTTATTTGTACATAACATCTCATCTCAACGTGCTAACTACAGCACTTGAGGCGATTACTCGTGTGAGTGAGCCAATCATTGCCTGATGACATACTTCTCAATAATATATGTGTGTTTGTGCTAGTCTCATAATGGATTTGTACTTATTGATAAAACATCAAATCACTAATAAACAAACAAGTACAATACATCTGTCCACAAATACATAAACCAATGATCCTCTACAATAACAGATATCACATTCTACGCAATCCTAGTGACATCCTATGGGTCAAGAACATGTCTCTAGGAATAGCCTTGGTAAATGGATCAGCAACCATTCTATTGGTTGAAATGTATTGTAGGATCACTTCTTTCTGCGCTATAATTTCTCTGATGAAGTTATTCTTTATGTTAATGTGCTTTGTCCTTCCATGATACTCGGGATCTTTCACATAGGCAATGGCTGCTTGACTATCGCAATAAACTGTCACCGCTCTTGGAACTTCAGTGACAGTGGCTAAATTTTTTAAGAAATGTTTTAGCCATACTGCTTCTTGCACTGCGGCAGAACATGCAATAAATTCTGCTTCCATCGTAGACAAGGCCGTGCATGTCTGTTTCTTGCTATTCCAAGAAATTGCACCTCCATTGAGCAAGAACGCATATCCAGAAGTTGATTTACGCTCATCTAGGTCTCCACCCCAATCGGCATCTGACTAACCTAATAGGCGTAAATCATTCCCTTGGTAACAAAGTCGACAGTTTACGGTGCCCTTCAAGTATCTCGGGATCCTCTTCACTTGCTTTCCGGTGTGCTTGACTGGGATTTGATTGATATCGGCTCACCAATCCCACGGCATAGCATATGTCGGGTCGAGTACACATCATAGCATACATCAAACTTCCGATTGCACTAGCGTAAGGAGCAGTTTCCATCACTTTGATTTCTTCCTGGAGTTTTAGGACACATCTCGGTACTTAGGCCTTCACCTTGCATGACGGGGGTATCAATGGGATTACAATGCTGCATATTGAAACGCTCAAGAATCTTCATAATGTAAGACTCTTGTGATAAAGTAAGGAGTTTCCTTGATCGATCTCTTTCGATCTTAACTCCTAATATATAAGCAGCTTCTCCCATGTCCTTCATCTCAAAATTGGAGGACAACCATTCTTTTATGGTGATTACCAAAACCTTGTCATTTCCAGCCAACAGAATATCGTCCACATAAAGTGATAAAATCACAAACTTATCTTTGGACCACTTGACATATACACAGTGATCTTCTTCGATCATCGTGAAACCAAATGTTATTATTGCTCGATGAAAACGAAGATACCACTGTCTAGATGATTGCTTAAGGCCATATATTGAGCGATGAAGCTTGCAAACTCTATGCTCTTGACCTTTAGCTATGAAACCTATTGGTTGTTTCATATAGATTTCCTCATCTAATTCTCCATTGAGAAATGCTGTCTTTACATCCATTTGATGTAATTCAAGGTCCAAATGTGCAACGATGGCTAGAATAAGGCGTATTGAGGCAAACCTTACAAGCGGCGAAAAAGTTTCCTCATAGTCTATACCCTCTTGTTGAGTATAACCTTTCGCCACAAGGCGAGCCTTATACTTTTCAATGGATCCATCCGCCCCTACGCTTAATCTTAAAGACCCATTTGTTTCCAATGGCCTTACGATTGGGTGGTAGATCAACCAAGTCCCAGACATGGTTTGCCCTCATTGACTCCATCTCATCTTCCAAAGCTTTTCTCCATTCTTCCTTGTCAGAGGATGAGAGAGCCTTTTGAACAGTTTTAGGCTCGGCATCGTCATTCTGAGCAATCATAAATGCTTCCCCTTCAATCTCAAAACGACGACGGGGAATACTTCTGCGATTACTTTTACGCAATTGAATTTCTCTTGAATTCAATTCATTAGGCGATGCCACACTCCCACTAGGTCTTGTGTGTTGAGGTAAATCTTCATTTCCCTCTACTACATCAGTGGGTGTGTTATCTAGATCTTCCATCTCATATAATTGGAAGTCCTTATCAATCTCACCTCTATTAGGAAAATCGTTCTCCAAGAACGTGACATCTCGTGACTCCATTTCGGTCACACTCCCATCAGCTTGTTCACCTACGAACACATACCCTTTGGATTGTTCGGAATATCTTATAAAGATACATTTCTTCCCTCTAGGACCTAATTTGCCATGTCTATGGGAAGAATCATGAACATAAGCTGCACATCCCCATGGACGCAAACTACTCAAGTCTGGTTTCCTACCAGTCCATAATTCATAAGGGGTGGAAGTAACCGATTTTGAGGGCACACGGTTAAGTATATAGGCAGCAGTCAATAATGCATCTCCCCAATAGGAGACATGTAAATTTGCTTGCGCCATCATAGACCTAACCATTTCCAATAGGGTTCTATTCCTTCTCTCAGCTACCCCATTTTGTTGTGGAGTACCAGGAATAGTCAATTGTCGTACAATTCCCTTTTCATCACAAAGAGCCTTAAATTGCTCCGATAGATACTCACGTCCACGATCGGTTCTCAATGCCTTTATTTTCTTATTTAACTGATTCTCTACCATCGCTATATATCGTCTAAAGCAGTCTAATGCTTCTGACTTATGGGAGATCAGAAAGACATAACCGAAACGTGTGAAGTCATCTATGAAAGTGATGAAATATGAGGCTCCATGCCTCGCCCTCACATTCAAAGGACCACAAATGTCAGAATGTATGAGATGCAATGGAAATTCAGCTCTAGTCCCTTTACCGAATGGTTTTCTAGTTGTTTTTCCGCTTGGACAATGTTCACATATGGATAGACTAACATTAGTGAGTGACCCCAAAAAGGCCTTCTCTAGCTAATCTTTGCATTCTTTGCAATCCAATGTGACCTAATCTAGCATGCCAAGTATTTGCATCAATCTCAACGTTATTTGAAGACGCAATTAAAGAAAAACAACCATTAACATTAATATTGTACTGATCATAGTCAATGTCTAACACCATAAAACCATTCAATACATGACCTGAACCATAATAAACCGTTCCATACAAAATGTCAACACAATCACCATGGAAATTCAATACATAACCTAAGCTAAGAAGAACAACTACAAAGACCAAGTTTCGTCGAATATCTGGAGCATAAAGGACATCATGCAGGAACAGGTTTCGACCACCATGTAAGATTAATTTACACGTGCCGATACTCTTCACTTCAACTCTTGAGTTATTCCCAACATATATCCATCTTCTTCCAGGCGGTATCCGACGATACTCCACAAATGCTTCTCGATCTCTAGCTACATGGTCTGTTGCTCCTGAGTCTACAATCCACATTAGATAAGATTCAGCAAGCATTACAGTACTAGAAACAAAAGCATTACTCAAAGTAATGGAGCAATATGGTACCTTTTTCGGCTCAGTGCATTCACGAGCAAAGTGACCCAACTTGCCACAATTGTGGCACTCCATCTTGGCCTTGTCCTTCTTCCCACCACGCTTCTTGCGTCGGAAGGTCTTAGCCCTCTTGGGTGCTTGATCAATCATCTTCCCCTTGTTGTTGAACTGAAGATTCCTCTTGCGCTTAAAGCCCGAAGCTTTGCGCGAACTCGTTTCAGCAACATAAGCATGGGTAGAGGATCTTGCAGCCTCTAGGCGCTCATCCTCTAATTCCAAATGACGCGCAATATCATCAAAAGTGACAATATTCTCATTATGCGTCATATTGATCTTCATATGCTCCCAATTGTCAGGAAGAGACCTTATAACAGCCTGAACTTGCTGTTCATCAGTAAGGGAGTGACCTGCCGACTTCAGCTCACGGATCATGTTTGACATCTCCTGAAGATGCTGCCTCATCGTTACATTTGGGCGCTTTCGGAAGGTGTCAAACTTGATGGTGAGTCTCCTCAGCTTAGTGGCAGATGTACCCCCAAACTTATCTTTCAAGGCAACCCACATAGCTTGAGCTTTGTCATAACTCTCAAACTCACATGAGATCATCTTGCATACAGCTCAGCAACGTGATGCGAGCAATGCTATTTTTCTTTTTCCAAGCTTGATAAGCTTCCAGATCTCTCCTGTGTTGAGCTGAAGTTCCACGCTCAGGTTCATCCATGGTATGGTTGAGGGTTTCCAAAACCTCTTGCTCCTCAAGGATGTCTTGAACCTTTCGGTGCCAAATATCATAATTGTCACCGTTCAGCTTCTCACCCTTATTGAGGTCAGCCACAATGGTCTTGGATGCCGAAGCCATAATCAATTGCTATAACACATTGACATAATAAACGCAGAATCAATATTAGCATACTTTACAGAGTAACACACATATTTAATTTGTAGCAAAGACAAACTAAATTAATGATAATTCAACAAAAGACACAAAAGCAAAAGTTCACTATGTTCCCAATCAACTTCTATGTACAATTGTTTTATTATCATTAGTTAGTTTAATTTGCGCAAATTTTTAAGTTCTAGGTGAGAAGTCCTTTCAATTCTACCAACCTACGAACTCCCACTATGAAAAATAATTACATAAACTTATGTAATTTCTACATTTCCTTAACACAAGAACATAGCATGGCAATAACCAATGTGTATAAACAACAATCATGCTTCAATTATAATCAAAATTGCAATTCAACATGTAATGGATTTCCTACCATTGTTCTTATTTTCTAGCAACTAGAAAATTGCAAGCATATTAAAATTTACACATCACGTCATTGAACCAAGCTCTACACAGCATATATAACATCATTTGCACACAAGCTAGCTACTGTATTTCCTTAATCATAAGAAAATATAAGCTACAAATGAATAAACTGCATTAAAACCTCCAAAAATACGCGTACATAGGGTTCCCAAAACATTTTCATACATTTATAAAATCCAAAAGTATAAAATAATTAAACCATTGTGTAGAGGACACTCATACGAACCAAACGAGACTGACCACGCTCCAATCCGAGATCGCACGCGCCCCCACGCGCCGCCTGAGTGTGCGGCGCGTGTGGCGCACGCGCCAGCGAGCCAAACGGCTCTGCCGTCCGCCAGTCCGGCCGGTCCTACCGGTGACCGGTCCGACCGGTCACCGGTCCGACCGGTTTGACCGTCGGACGGTTGACCCGATCAACAGGTCGGGTCGGGTCAATGAGTCGGGTTGGATCTCGGAGTCGGAGTCGGATCTCGGCTCGGGTCGGGTCGCCGGCCGGTGATCGGCCGGCCAAGCTGTCTCCGGCGGTGACATCATCGATGATGTCATCCCGGCGGTTACCGACCGTTGGGTGACGTCACCGTGACGTCACACGCGCCGGTTCACCGACCGGCGCGTGCCGGTTCGCCGGCTGGCGCGCGTCACGCACGTGCCGGTTCGCCGATCGGCGCGTGTGGTGCACGCGCTGGCTTGGCCAGCACTTCAGGCGCGTGGCGCCCACGCGTAGCGGCTTCTGGCCGCGCGTGTGGGCACGTCCAGCGTCTCTCGGCGGCGTTCGACCCATCCCCGGACTCGTCTTGACGAGCTCTTTCATCCTGTATATTCAAAAATTTATTTTGACCAAACAATTATTACGAAAAACGATGAAAGCCTCACGGATCACGCGACCCCGAACCCGTTCTTCGCTCCGGTTCAACTTCGAGTTTTTTCATGGGGCAATTCCGATTATCAGAGATCCAAACAGTATAGAATACATTCTCCTGATCTCAATATCAAAAGGTAATCAAGAAAAAACCGATGAAAAACAAGGCAGAAATCACGACCTGGCTCTGATACCAATGTTAGAATTTGAGTCGGCGGAAGACGACTTACTTGATTCCGATGTGCGAACAGCAAATGGCCCTGGAACGAACGTTGAATTGCAAATTTATCACGAACAGTACTTCCTCACGTTAGTCTGGATGCAGTCACGAGGAAAACACCCGATTTCCACAGCGTAAATGCCGATTGTTCTTGCAAAATTGAAATGGAACGCCTCCGATGTTCTTCAATGGAAATGGAGAGGAAATTTGGTGCGAATGAATTGCCAACCATCTCAATGGTTGTGTTCGGGAGGTTTATATACGTCTCCCTTCGTACCCCTCCATTTGTGCCTTTCCATCGTAGCATATCAAAGCCAATTGGTGCGGTCCAATCGCACCCCCATCATGGACGTACTAGCTAACTAGCTAAAGTACAACAGTAATATTAATGCATTCCCTGACCAAAAATAAATATTGATATACTCAATGAAAATTTGGGACTCTCTTTAAGTTCTCGAACTCAACCTTCAATTTGCCTGCGGCCAACCAATCTTCAAAAACCCAATCGTCTTAAAATGTTAGGCAGTAGAGGCTTTTTGGTCGTCCTTTTCTCTAGGTGTTTTTATCGTTTCTTGTGGTGACCAGCAGTAAGAATAGAGCAGTATCTTCAATATCAGTAGCCTATAGCAAGGTCTAAGTCCAACTCAGAAAGCTTTTCTAAATCAAGATGTAGTGTCCATATGGCCCACTAACTTGTATCGATGCTATCAGTGCTGTTTCACCAGCAACCACGAAAACATCGACTCGAACAAGTTGAAGCTGAGATCTGTTATAGAGAGCAAAATGAAGTTCAAAAAGATTGTTGATGATATTAGAGTCGACAGGCCAATAAATAGAGGCGCAACTTAGTCAAAGATGTAGATAATCGCATATTTGCATGTTTGTATGTAGAAATTGTCAAGTTAGAAGAGGTGTGTCTTTGGACGATATGAATCGAACTGAAACTATTCTCATAGTTCATTTGAAAGATGAGATGGTGTCATGATATGATTGTATCACAATAGGTCACACATAATATTCATTCTCACCGTGTCTTTTACCATTAATAATACTCAGGTACTATCATGCTTTGTCAACTTAATTCTGCATAATTAAACCTGCGAATGACTAATTGCATATTTAACTTGGTTGGCTGCTCATATTGTATAGTATTTTAGCATAATATTAGTAATTCTTACTTTTATAAAGTTTATAGTTATGTCTATATAGCTGTGAGAATAGGAGTCAGACTGGCCATGTAGATATACGGTGTCCCCAACTTTTCTTTGTCTTCAGCGAGCATGAGACTTTGCTAACATCGTATGATTTGATGAGTGAGACTGCGAGAGCCTAAAGTTTAGTGACACGTAGCCATGCATTTTGTCGTGACGTGGTCTTTTGCTATCCGTCGAGTGAGCGAAAATCGTTGGTTACTCGTGGGGCAAAAAAACCGACTATTTTCTTAAGGTGAACCGGCACAAAAATAACCAATATTAATCGAATATAATGACCTTTTTCATTATTTACTAAAAGAAAAGCGCCACAGTGAATTTGATTCTAAATTATAGACACTCATACCAACACCGCGAACTCTTTTGTTGCACATGAATTCTTAAATTTGTATCGACATGACAAAAATACCCACTACCTAATTTAGGGCTTTTTGGTGGTACATTGCTGTACTCCGGTTTGGATCAACTTATCAAAACAGTGAATGTGTTTATGCAAGGCCGCCCATGACACTAGATTTGAATCTTGAACTAAAAGCATTTGGACTGTCTGTTGCTCACGAGAAGGCTACTGTCTCATCCTCTGCTTTGAGCCTAACTCTTTCCAGCGAAAGGCCAGAGAAACCAATTTCAAATACAAACACAATCAAAAGCCAGTTGTTCCATTATCTTTCACGACATATTACAAAAGTCGACTCAATTAAATTCCAACTACATTCTACACTGGGCTTTGTTAAATAGCAAGTCGCTGAATCTCTTCTCTTTTGTCCTTACAATTGGCTGGAGAGGCGACTGAAATAAAGCATGGGAGGCAATTCTCACAGCCCCATGCACTTTATTGAACACTTCTTTCTCTGTATGGTATGTTCTGCACAAGATGATCCGCGCACCCAAATTTGTGAGATTGCACAGAGGTGTTGGTACGAGATTACAAACTAGTCACGGTAACTGGCGACAAGTCCACCTTTGAGAATAATGCATCACTTTAAGTCCATCAAATCGAAGTAGATGTAGGGAATTAAGAGTGCATGGGATACACGGTCCCACTCACTACGTAAATAGCAATATCAGATATCACTACAAAAAGCAGTCATGTTCAAAATATATGAACTACCAAAACAATGATATCGATTATTTGATGTTAACGATTTACTACGTACCATATTGTTAAATTGCCCTTCCTCGTGGGAATTGTAGGCGGCTAAGTGAGGTTTTGAATTTCGTATTTTGTCCTTTATCTGGGGTCTTGTTTGTAAGACATGTATGCTGAATTTTTTTATTGCTTTTTTTGGTTCTTCTTTTCTTTCATTTCTTTTTTTCCCCAATTGTGGTCTGGCAAGGCCTAGGTGAGGACCTCCACCATCGCCTATTATAGGGCGTCGGGCCCTCGTCCAATCCAAGAGAGGGCTGCGAGCCACTCACCTATCCGGCACCCTTGCTTGGATCTTGAAGAGGGCCAAGAGGCCCTCAATTGTGCCTAGTGATGGTTGGCAGGCAAGTTGTAAAAAGAAAAAAAATTGTAAAATTTTTCCATGTTAGATAATATTCGTGATTGGATGCAAAGCATGGATATGGATTTTATTTTTAAATTATTTTGATCAGCCCTTTCCCAAAATAAACAAATTACAATCTAAAAAGAGCTCATTCAACGACTCCCATTCAAATATGAGGATGTCCAAAAGCTTTGCCTCTTTGCTTTGTCTCATTAATGGACTCGTTGCTATCTTTGAAACATCACTTTTGAGCATTAAAAGATCCACAACCAAACACGGTTTCGTGCAGATCTCATATAGAAGAATAAGCAAACATAAGTAGAAATCGTGTGAGCACCCAACCCAGCTCACATGATAAATGAAAGAAGGTAAGAATATCATTATCTGCTTATGTGATCATTGAAAGGGTAAACTAAGTGTATTCTAAAAGTGATTTGCATTAAAAGATGTTGCAGCCAGCTTCCTCATATTTGTTTGGGTGATTTTAAATTAAATACAATATCATTGAGAGAAGATCAGGACTCGTATGGTTGAGTTTTTTGGATCAATGACCTTTCATGACATCTTAAATGCATCCACTTTAATGGATTTGGAGTGCCAGCAATGAGCGTTTACTTAGGATCTCAAACTTAGGTCGAAATGGCTCTCTATAAATATCACGTTGAGCTCAAACTTGGTAGAGCTTGATCCTCCATCATCTTGACCGATCTCATTAGATCATATTTACCTTAGTTCTCGACCTAGCATTTGGCTTAGTTCTCAACCTAGCATTTGGCCATAATTTAGGGCCACAAACAATGTGATCACATAATATACTGAAATCCGATTTATTGTTGATTACTCCGAAAATATAATATAGGTTGTTAGAAACTGTACGAAATAACCAGCAAAACTGTTTTTTTTTTCTCTAAATATTTATTAGCATTGTGTTTGTAGTAACTCTAGTTTTTCACTTTTACTCTTATTTGTACTTTTAATGATTAAGTCTAAGCACCCGTCCTTGTTGCAATCCTTTTTTTCTTCTATCAGGGGAAAAAGACAGGTTTAGAGGCAATGCCATGTTGGGACCCGCAATTCTCAATTGGCTGGAGTTCTTGCGAATTCTTACCTTGCGCAACGTTGGGATTTTCATTTAAATTCGATTGACCCAATGAGATTCTATATGAAGAATCATCATTAGCCTATTGGATTCGATTAAAACCGAGTGATGTATGAGAGTATACTTTACTTCCTATACATGTTGGGATCCAGAGTCGAGAATTTGATTACATTAGTTATCGAAGTAGTGCCCTTTTAGTATCTAAACTTGATTATTTGTCAACAAAGGTATCCATGCAATCTTTTTACCAACAATGTGTCCTAAAGTTCTTGATCCCTGAATGTCCGTGCAATGTTTTTTTATTTATTTATTATGATCCTTGGATGAAACCTAACCAATCAACTATGAAAATGAATCACAACACAACACAACAAATTATATAAAAGTAATTACAACATAACATATAAAAAATAGTAATGAAGAATAGTTAAAAGATATTATATAGTAAAATAACCCGATACAAGTCAGACAAAAAATATTACACAGCCTTGTTATTAAGTCCTAGGGCAGCAATCCCACAAGCTTAGTTCATATTGAGTTCACTCTCTCTTAAGACTAAACTAAATCAAAGGTGTTAACTAAAGCCCTAAAGTATATGTACACTAACTAAATGAAACTAAGCTAGTTCTAATACTGAAATCTAACAACCTAATCAAAGCCGATTTTTTCTATCCAAAATTCCGTTTTTTACTCTCTCTCTCTCTCTCTTTTTTTTTTTATTTATTTATGTGAATTTGGTACTTTCTATTTGTATTTGTTGTTGTTGTTGTTCATGGATAAAGGACTAGGGCTGGGTGTGTACGGTCGGACTTGGACTCACAAGGACACATGCTGAGTTCTAAGGCCCAGTCCACATGCGAAAAGTCATATTTGGATTTCCCCAGGACAGGTCACGAAAGTGTTAGCACTTGTGGCTCCATTATCTTCACTATATTTGATATTTCCTGAACTGGTTTATGCATTTACTGTACAAAATTATGAAGGGCCTGATGCCACTTTCCGTTACAAACAGAGATCATAGGCTCAACCAATCGCCAAACTGATTACTTTCATCTATAGAAATGCCCACTTATATCTGCTATTCAATCACAAAAACGTGGGCGTAGGGAAATATAAACTTGAGTGCACATAGACAAGACAAAATAGCCACTTACCCATAACTTCTTAAAATCGAATTGGCAATTGGAGTATAATCGGCAACAACCCAATATTTATTGTAATCTCCATGAGATATTTGGTTAAAGATATTTTCCACTTGGGGTCAGGGGTGATCGGGTTCAGGGTGGGTAGAGTCTAGATTTAGACCCTGTATCCGACCTTGTTATAATCGGTTCCTATTTTTTAGACCCTATACCCGACTCTGTTTGTATTGGACCCTGTACCTAACTCACCCTGTTTTTCTGATCTGGTTCTAGGGTCAATCCTGTTTCCACTGGAATCTGTTTTGCAATCTCCCGATATTCTATACAACTTCGAATTTTATATTAATACACGAGAAAATAACGTAATCATCCTAATTTTTATTGAAACATTAAGCACTTGTGATAAATAAATACATGAACTTTTGACTAAACGAAAAATTAAGGATCTACAAGGCTAATTATAATAAATAAAATCATAAGGCAAAGAATTAGCAACAAACATGAGTCTAATATTAATCTTATTTCCACAACTACTACATGAAGTTATTCATTTATGCAAGCATAACTCCTCATACAAAAGAGAAATTAGGCGAGCCAATCCATGTGATACGCAACTTTTGCGTAATCGGGTCTAACAGACTCATTTGGATGGACAAAAGTCTTTGAATATTGACAAATTCAAAAAATTGGTCCTTATACTTAAGACATTTTCCAGGAATGATGCGAAGTTGAGTGGTGACGAACACTGTCCGTCCATCAGACAGTGCGAGAGGGAGCGAGTGAGGGAGGGAAGCAAGTGAGGAAGAGGAATGACAAATGTGGCATCCTAGAAATTCAAAGCCAAATCATAAGGTGTGTTAAAGTCTCTAATTAGGTGATAAATTTCCCATGGCTTATGCTTTAGCCATTAGTCTTTTATTTAGTTGAATTATGCATATGATTGTGAGAATTTAAATTTTATAGATTAATAATTTATGCTTGGCCATGTACTTTATAAATTAAATTTCAATAAATAAAATGTCCCAAGACTTTGGCCAAGATGAAAATTAGAATTTAAAAATATTTATAGAAGGAATTCAAAAAAAAAAAAAAAGAGGAAAAGGTCAATTTTTGGGATGGGCCTTAAGCCCATTGGCCTAAGCTTGATGGGCCAAGCTAGTCGGCCCAATTAGGCCCACTAAAGGGAGGCTGTCGCCGGCCCAAGAGGAGGCCCAAGAAGCCCAAATTAATTAAAAAATTCAATGAGACAAGTGGCAAAAGAGGAGGCCATGCATTGGTTGGTTTGTAGGCAAGTAATCATGAGGATTAGGGAGTATAAAAGGGAAGAGAGAGAAGGTGGCCGGTTTACACCATTCGGCCGAGAAGAGAGGGTGAGAGAGAGAGAGAGAGAAATCGCGAGAGAGAGAGGGAGCGGTCGAGAGGAGGAAGGAGGAGGAACCGCCGTCGTTCGCCGCCCTACGCCGTCGTTCGTGAGGTCTAGAGGCAAGTGGGAGTCCTCTAGCTTCTCTCGCATGCTTGTTTGTTGTTTGCATGTCAAATTTTTGAGTGTAAGATGGGAAAAACCGAAGCATGGATGAGTTGTGTGTGAGTGGTGTGACTGTTCTTGCTCGGATCATGTGAGTCAGAAATTTGTTTGAGCTTGCATGTGTATTTAGAGCCCGATTTTGGTTTCGATTTCTTCATAAAAGTTGTAGCTAAAATCTTGTACTATAATATACTAAAATTTCGTGGAAAATGATGGAGATTTGAGGGGTTAAAGTCTCATATTTCGAAGACCTCAGATCTGGAAAGTTTTTACTGACCTTTTGTTTGATTTGTGGTTGCTGTTGGTTTTTGATGAGAATCTCACTTCGATTTCTTCATGAAAGTTGTAGGTGACACCATAAACTACAACATAATAAGATTTGAAGAGAAGTGAACAAGTATAGCCGAGTAAATCTACTAGATCTTGAAGACGATGATTCGGGAGGTGTATTCCGAGACACCCGAGCCTTCAAGAACCTAAATGATGACCACACTCCGGTTATTTGACCTAGATATCTTCATGAAACTTGTAAAGTATATGTTCATGCATAACATATCCAAATTTCAGAGAAAACGAAAGAGAATAGGTAGGTTAAAACTTCATATTTCGGAGATGGAGGCACTGGACAATGCGGTAATGGGTCCAGAAGCTTCGTGAGGTTGAATAAAATAATATATAAGGAATCTGACTTGGAGTTCTTCATAAAAGTTGTGCGAAAATGTCTTGGCTATAATTCAGTAAAATTTCATAATTTTTGGAGGCCATATGGATATTTTAGTTGAATTTATTCGGAAACCGTGCATTCTGGTTCATCCGAGAATCATAGGATGTTTTGGGAAAATTATGAGATTTAGTAAAAATTCAATTTGGCCATGAATTTTGCAAGTAATTAACATCCTATGAGTTTGTTTAATAATTTCTTGAATTTTGGAAATTTTGGGAATCTATTGATATTAAAAAAATAAAATAATAATGATAAAAAAATAAAAAAATAAAAAAAATAAAAAATAAATAAAATAGATTTTTATTTGGCCAGATTCAAATTTAATTTATGTGGCATGTGTGATAAAGTCTTGGTACATGTATGATATTGAATTGAGATGCATGTGTAAACCCTATGCCAAGTATGACTTGTTTGATGTCATGACATATGCCATGCTAAATTAAGATTGAAATTGGAAAATGTGGATGATGTGAAATGAGAAAAAGGTTGTGGTGGAGGATGATGGCCGGAATGTATAGAGATACATTGCCGGAATTCCCTGGGAGATTCAGGATGCCCGGAATGTGGGGGGGCGGAAGCCCTGTCGGAGGTCTTTGCCCGAAGGGAATGCCTCGCGATGCCAGGATTGGGGTGCGAGATACCTGGCTAGAAGGGTAAAGGCCGGAAGCCCTGTCGGAGGTTTTTGCCCGAAGGGAATGCCTCGTGATGCTAGTTGAGATGCGAGATGCCTGGAATGTGGGGGACCGGAAGCTCGGTGGCCATGGGATGGCTAAATTTGCCGGGAGCCCTATCGGAGGTTTCTGCCCGAAGGGATGATGATGAGATTGATGATTTGAGAAATGGGTGATGTGGTGATCAAAATTGAAAGATAAACATAAAAATTAACCCATGACATGATATGCATGATGATGTGCATGATGATGATAGTGACGATGATATGTGATATGATATAATGATCACCCATGACATGATATGCATGATGATGATAATGACATGTTATATGGCATGATGATATGCATGGTGATATGCATGATGATGATAATGACATGTTATATGGCATGATGATATGCATGATGATATGCATGATGATGATAATGGTATGTGATATGGCATGATGACATGCATGATGATATGCATGATGATGAAGTGATGGTGCGATGATGAGGATGACATGTGTGATGTGATGGTGTCATGATGATGATATGCATGATGATGATGTGATGATGCCACGATGATGATGACATGTGTGATGTGATGGTGTCATGATGATGATGACATGTGGGATGTGATGATGTGATGATGTCGTATAAATGATTATGAGATGGACGCATGGTAGTATACGCATGGCTATAAGGTAAGTAACGCTTGCAATGCATGTATGATTTGTATGATGCATTGAGTTGTTATTGGATTTTCCTGTCTATTTGAGTGGTTGTACTCACCCCTTTTGGGGACCCACATTTCAGATTAGCGGTATGCCGTTTCTGCCGTCGCGCGGGGTGCATTTACGGGTTACCGTCCGCGTCGAGTAGAGTGTGAGGAGTTCGGTTGTCCTTACGTACTGGACTCCCCTACATACGCGTGCGCTGTTTTGTCATGTACGACGTAGGCCTGGCTGGGGGCCTGGTCGTTCAAGAGTTCGTTTCTGTTCACGTTCGCCGCGATGGGGTGATGAGAGGGATGCTGCCGCCGCCATCGCCTGATGCACCGGACTGGGTGTGAGGCCCAAGCGCGATGAGTAGGGGTTGTGTTTTTTTGGGAGTTAGTTAGCCGACACATATGATGGGAGGTTGTACACACGTGATGTAGAGGGTCGAGGTTTCTTTTTTAGGTTTTAGGCTGGACATGGCAGAGTCCTAGCTTTTCCTTGTTATGTATCGACCCGAAAAGGAGTCCCATCTTGAAAAGAATATGTAAATAATGTGTCGTCGCTTGTTTATAAAATCCTGATGGTTAGTGGTGTGTATTTGTATGATGGTTGGTAGGGGGAGAGATGGTGATATTCTTCCGCTAATGAGTTGCGCATGGGACCGCTTTTTTTTTTTAAAAAAAAATGGCTATGAATAACGACGCTTTTCTTCTAAGTGCAAGTAAGAGAGGATAATTAGATGTAACATCGGTGCTTGTGGCGACAGCCGAAGGGTTCGGGGTGCTACAACGCCCCTTTTTGGTATCAGAGCGAGTGGTTATAGGTGGAGTGATAAGGAGCCTCATTTGGAAATTGAGGAACACGATGACAATGCACACCATAGGATGTAAAACGAAATAATTGAATAACGGGTGATGAGAATTCACTCGTAGATCCCTAGTAGTTTGCTTTGGATTGTCTTTAGGTACCAGTAACATGTATATGTTACTTATATGGTAGTAGTAGTTGCTTTAAATAAAGGCAGTGAGTCTAAGATTATTCCTGAGGCAATGCTTGAAAATTGCAAGAAAGTCATGGTGCGAGCTGGAAGTGCTCATCCATCGAGGGTTGAAGCCTCTGCTGCAAGGGCTGAACCACGAATGGAAGACATCCTGCAGGCATTAGCCAATATTGGAAATCTGATGGAAAGGCGGGGCGCAGCAAAGAACTTGGCCGGAGTAGAACGCCGTACTCAAGGACTAGTGGAGCAGTTTTTGAAGCTGAAGCCACTTAAGTTTAATGGAATAGGAAGTCCTGAGGAGGCGGAGCAATGGATTGATGGGATGGAGCGAATTTTCCGGCTGTTGGACTGCACTGATGCTGAGAAAATAATTTTAGCAGAGTACCAGTTAGAGGGAAATGCGAAGTTTTGGTGGAGAGCTTCGAAGGACATAATCTTTCCACCAGGTACCGATGTTAACTGGGAGGAGTTTGTTAGAGCTTTCAATAGGAAGCATTTTCTGATTGTGCTAAGGATAGGAAGATTCTTGAATTTGTTCAGCTAGAACAAAAGGGTTGATGGTAGATCGAGTATGAGGCTAGATTTTCTGAATTGTCTAGATATGCTCCTAAATTGATTGAGGATTAGGAAGAGAAGGCTAAGAGATTCTGAAAGGGGCGAGGACTCCCGACATTAAGAAGCAAATGGTGCCCTCGAATATAAGAGATTATAATGAGATTTATGAAAGGGCACAGTTAGTGGAGCAGGAGTTGTTGAGAGAACGGTCGGAGTTTAAGAAACCGTTGAATTTTAATGATGTGAGAAAGGGGAAGAGGCCTTATTCTGGTCAAGGTCAGACTTGGAATGTGAAGAAGAAGGGTAATTTTGGGAATTTTGGAGGAGCAAGAAGTGGTCTGAATATAGGGAAAGCACCCTATCAGCCTGGTGTTTATCAGAAGTGTAATGGGAGACATGGCCCAGGACCCTGTACTGGACAACATAAATGTTTTTGTTGTGGACAAGTGGGTCATCTTAGGAGAAATTGCCCGCAAGAGAGGTCGCAAGTGAGTGTTGGCTCAGTGCGATAGGGATATCAGAGTGCTGTTAGGTCAAACCCACAAGGAAATCCTCGAGACCACTGCACAAGGAAGGGTGTATGCGATCACCCGGGAGGAAGCGGAAGCTTCCAAAAATGTTATCTCGTGTACGATTCTTATTAATGGTGAAAAGGCATATGCATTGTTTGACACGGGTGCAACGCATTCGTTTGTGTCTGAAAGATATAGATGCTTGAATAAGATAGAAGTTATGCCTCCTGAGACGCCTCTTTGTGTTTCCACTCCTTTAAAGGATATGGTATTGTCTACGCTGGTGTGTGGAAATTGTAAGATATCGATGGGAGGAAAGGATATGGAAATAGATTTGGTTGTGATGGCTATGTATGATTTTGACGTTATTATAGGAATGGACTGGCTTCGTAAGTATCAAGCTAGAATGGATTGTTATAGAAGAGTTGTTCAATTTGTTTTACCCGATCGATCTAGTTGTGAATTTTTAGAGGTCGAGACCCATCTTCATTGTAGCACTTATTTCAGCGGTAGAAGCACTGTAAGTTACTTGACGAAGGATGTCAAGGTTACCTAGCCATAGTTAGAGATTATGCAAGGAGGAGCCTAAACTTGAGGAAGTTCGTGTAGTTAACGAATTTCAAGATGTATTTCGAGGAATTGCCCGGATTGCCACCGAGCGGGAGATTGAATTTGAAATTGAATTAATGCCTGGAACATGACCTATATCAAAAGCCCCATATAGGATGGCCTTAGTTGAATTGAAGGAGTTGAAAGTGCAACTGCAGGAGTTGCTTGATAAAGGATTCATTAGACCAAGTGCTTCACCTTGGGGTGCACCGGTCTTGTTTGTGAAAAAGAAGGATGGATCGATGCGCTTGTGTATTGACTATAGGCAGCTGAATCAGGTGACTATTAAGAATAAGTATCCTTTGCCTAGAATTGATGACTTGTTTGACCAACTCCAGGGAAGTTCAGTCTTCTCTAAGATTGACTTGAGATCGGGATACCATCAGTTAAGAATTAAGAAAGAGGACATTCCTAAGACTGCGTTCAGGACTCGTTATGGACACTATGAGTTCCTTGTTATGCCATTTGGATTGACTAATGCGCCGGCTGCATTTATGGATTTGATGAATAGGATATTTCGGCCATATTTGGACCAGTTTGTGATTGTTTTTATTGATGATATTCTGGTGTATTCGAAAGGACCTAAAGAGCATTAGCAACATTTAAGAATAGTTTTACAGACCCTGAGAGAGCATAAGTTGTATGCTAAATTTAGTAAGTGTGAGTTCTGGTTGGACCGAATAATATTTCTAGGGCATGTGGTGTCAGGAGAAGGAATTGCAGTAGACCCGGCAAAAGTTGAAATGGTAGTAAATTGGCCGAGACCCATGACACCCACTGAAATACGAAGTTTCTTAGGACTGGCTGGCTATTATAGGAGATTCATTAAAGGATTTTCAAGGCTAGTAGGACCTTTAACTAAATTGACCCGAAAGAATGTGAAATTTAAGTGGAATGGGGAATGTGAAAAGAGTTTTCAAGAGCTCAAAAGGAAATTGGCTTCAGCTCCAATTCTGACTATACCTACTGGACCTGATGGTTTTACAGTGTATAGTGATGCATCTCACAAAGGACTAGGATGTGTGTTGATGCAGCATGGCAAAGTTGTAGCCTATGCATCCAGACAATTGAAACCCCATGAGTTGAATTACCCGACGCATGATTTAGAGCTAGTAGCTATAGTGTTTGCCTTGAAGATATGGAGACACTATTTGTATGGGGAAAAGTTTGAGATTTACACGGATCATAAGAGTTTGAAGTATCTGTTCTCACAAAAGGAATTGAACATGAGACAAAGGAGATGGATGGAGTTGCTAAAGGATTATGATTGTGAGATAAGATATCATCCAGGGAAAGTGAATAGAGTAGCAGATGCTCTTAGTCGTAAGTCGGCTATGGAGATAGCTAGTTTGAGAATGGTAGAATGGGAATTGTTAGAATCTATAGCAAATTCAGAATTTAAATTGGAAATGAATTGTCTTACTGGTATGCTTAGTGCATTAAGGATAGAGCCGGAGATTATCCAGAAAATTAAAATCCTGCAAGAATCTGATCCAGAGATTTTGAAAGTGAAAGACGCAGTATCTTTAGGAAAAAGATCAGAATTTCAGATCTCTGATGACGGAATAGTAAGATGTCAAGGACGACTTTGTGTTCCCGACAATGAGGAATTGAGGAAGGAAATCTTGTCGGAGGCACATAAGAGTAATTATAGTATCCACCTAGGAAGTACAAAGATGTACAGGAATTTGCGTCAGCAATTTTGGTGGAATGGTATGAAGGTAGATACGGCTAAGTACGTATCTCAATGTTTGACGTGTCAGCAAGTAAAAGCGGAACATCGTAAACCCGCAGGACTTTTGAGACCATTAGACATTCCTGAATGGAAATGGGAACATATAACGATGGACTTTGTGCAAGGATTGCCAAGGACGTCGAGTAGTCATGACTCAATTTGGGTTATAGTGGATCGTTTGACTAAATCGGCTCATTTCTTAGTGATTCGCATGGACTACCCAATGGATAAGTATGCGGACATGTATGTAAGTCAAGTGGTACGCTTACATGATGTTCCAGTGACCATTACTTCAGATCGGGATTCGAGGTTTACTTCAAATTTTTGGAGAAGTCTTCAAATTGCGTTAGGGACTAAGCTTCAATTTAGTCTTTTGCTTTTCATCCCTGACAGATGGACAAACAGAAAGAGTAATCCAGATATTGGAGGATATGTTAAGGGCATGTGTAATTGATTTCAAAGGAAATTGGGATGAGAGATTGCATTTGGTGGAGTTTGCCTATAATAATAGCTTTCAGAAGAGTATAGGCATGACTCCCTATGAAGCATTATATGAAAGGAAGTGTAGGACTCCTGTCTGTTGGAGTGAGGTAGGTGAAAGGAAATTGACAGGACCTGAACTAGTACAAGTCACCACTGAGGCTGTTGAGATTATCAGAGAAAGACTTAGAACAGCTCAGAGTAGACAGAAAGACTACGCAGATAGGTGTAGAAGGCCTTTGGAATTTAGTGTAGGAGACCATGTATTCCTTAAGGTATCTCCAATGAAAGGAATATCTCTATTCGGGATGAAGGGTAAGTTAAGCCCTAGATTTGTTGGACCTTTTGAGATACTTGAGAGGATAGGGGATGTAGCTTATCGTTTAGCGTTACCTCCTAAGTTAGGAAATCTGCACGATGTGTTTCATGTATCGATGTTGAGGAAGTACCAGCCGGATCCTGGTCACATACTCGATCATGAAGCCATCAAAGTGGATGAGAAAGTAAGGTACATTGAAGAGCCTGTGCAGATATTGGATCGAAAGGAGCAAATTCTTAGGACTAAGAAGATCCCATTAGTTAAGGTATTATGGCGACATCATGATGTGGAGGAAGCCACATGGGAGAGTGAGGATCAGATGAAGGAAAAATATCCCTATTTGTTTCAAGAAGGCACGAGTAGTGTTTGAATTTCGAGGACGAAATTCTCTAAGGAGGGGAGAATTGTGGCATCCCAGAAATTCAAAGCCAAATCATAAGGTGTGTTAAAGTCTCTAATTAGGTGATAAATTTCCCATGGCTTATGCTTTAGCCATTAGTTTTTTTATTTAGTTGAATTATGCATATGATTGTGAGAATTTAAATTTGATAGATTAATAATTTATGTTTGGCCATGTACTTTATAAATTAAATTTCAATAAATAAAATGTCCCAAGACTTTGGCCAAGATGAAAATTAGAATTTAAAAATATTTATAGAAGGAATTCAAAAAAAAAAAAGAAGAAGAGGAAAAGGTCAATTTTTGGGATGGGCCTTAAGCCCATTGGCCTAAGCTTGATGGGCCAAGCTAGTCGGCCCAATTAGGCCCACTAAAGGAGGATGTCGCCGGCCCAAGAAGAGGAGGCCCAAGAAGCCCAAATTAATTAAAAAATTCAATGAGACAAGTGGCAAAAAGAGAAGGCCATGCATTGGTTGGTTTGTAGGCAAGTAATCATGAGGATTAGGGGAGTATAAAAGGGGAAGAGAGAGAGAAGGTGGCGGTTTACACCATTCGGCCGAGAGAGAGGGTGAGAGAGAGAGAGAGAGAGAGAGAGAAATTGCGAGAGAGAGAGGGAGCGGTCGAGAGGAGGAAGGAGGAGGAACCGCCGTCGTTCGCCGTCCGTCCGCCGTGTTCGCCGCCCTACGCCGTCGTTCGTGAGGTCTAGAGGCAAGTGGGAGTCCTCTAGCTTCTCTTGCATGCTTTTTTGTTGTTTGCATGTCAAATTTTTGAGTGTTAGATGGGAAAAACCGAAGCATGGATGAGTTGTGTGTGAGTGGTGTGACTGTTCTTGCTCGGATCATGTGAGTCAGAAATTTGTTTGAGCTTGCATGTGTGTTTAGAGCCAGATTTTGGTTTCGATTTTTTTCATGAAAGTTGTAGCTACCGTCTTGTACTATAACATACTAAAATTAATGGAAAATGATGGATATTTGAGGGGTTAAAGTCTCATATTTCGGAGACCTCAGATCTGGAAAGTTTTTACCGACCTTTTGTTGGATTTGTGGTTGTATGTTGGCTTTTGATGAGAATCTCACTTCGATTTCTTCATGAAAGTTGTAGATGACACCTTAAAATACAACATAATCAAATTTGAAGAGAAATGAACAAGTATAGCCTAGTAAATCTACTAGATCTGGAAGATGATGATTCTGGAGGTGTATTCCGAGACACCCGAGACTTCAAGAACCTAAATGATGACCACACTCCGGTTATTTGACCTAGATCTCTTCATGAAACTTGTAAAGGATATGTTGATTCATAACATATCCAAATTTCAGAGAAAACAAAAGAGAATAGGTAGGTTAAAACTTCATATTTCGGAGATGGAGGCACTGGACGATGCGGTAATGGGTCCAGAAGCTTCGTGAGGTTGAATAAAATAATATATAAGGAATCTGACTTGGAGTTCTTCATGGAAGTTGTGCGAAAATGTCTTGGCTGTAATCCAGTAAAATTTCATAATTTTGGAGGCCATATGGATATTTTAGTTGAATTTATTCGGAAACTGTGCATTCTGGTTCATCCGAGAATCATAGGATGTTTTTGGGAAAATTATGAGATTTAGTAAAAATTCAATTTGGCCATGAATTTTGCAAGTAATTAACATCCTATGAGTTTGTTTAATAATTTCTTGAATTTTGGAAATTTTGGGAATCTATTGATATTAAAAATAATAATAATAATAATAATGATAATATATATATAATAAAAATAAATAAATAAATAAATAAATAAAATAGATTTTTATTTGGCCACGGATTCAAATTTAATTTATGTGGCATGTGTGATAAAGTCTTGGTACATGTATGATATTGAATTGAGATGCATGTGTAAACCCTATGCCAAGTATGACTTATTTGATATCATGACATATGCCATGCTAAATTAAGATTGAAATTGGAAAATGTGGATGATGGGAAATGAGGAAAAGGTTGGTGTGGAGGATGATGGCCGGAATGTATAGAGATACATTGTCGGAATTCCCTGGGAGATTCAGGATGTCCGGAATGTGGGAGGGCCGGAAGCCTTGTCGGAGGTCTTTGCCCGAAGGAAATGCCTCGCGATGCCAGGATTAGGGTGCGAGATGCCTGGCTAAAAGGGTAAAGGCCAGAAGCCCTGTCGGAGGTTTTTGCCCGAAGGGAATGCCTCGTGATGCTAGTTGAGATGCGAGATGCCTGGAATGTGGGGGGCCAGTAGCTCGGTGGCCATGGGATGGCTGAATTTGCGGGAGCCCCTGTCGGAGGTTTCGCCGAAGGGATGATGATGAGATTGATGATTTGAGAAATGGGTGATGTGGTGATCAAAATTGAAAGATAAAGATGAAAATTAACCCATGACATGATATGCATGATGATGTGCATGATGATGATAGTGACGATGATATGTGATATGATATAATGATCACCCATGACATGATATGCATGATGATGATAATGACATGTTATATGGCATGATGATATGCATGGTGATATGCATGATGATGATAATGACATGTTATATGGCATGATGATATGCATGATGATATGCATGATGATGATAATGATATGTGATATGGCATGATGACATGCATGATGATATGCATGATGATGAAGTGATGGTGCGATGATGAGGATGACATGTGTGATGTGATGGTGTCATGATGATGATATGCATGATGATGATGTGATGATGCCACGATGATGATGACATGTGTGATGTGATGGTGTCATGATGATGATGACATGTGGGATGTGATGATGTGATGATGTTGTATATATGATTATGAGATGGACGCATGATAGTATACGCATGGCTATAAGGTAAGTAACGCTTGCAATGCATGTATGATTTATATGATGCATTGAGTTGTTATTGGATTTCCTATCTGCTGAGTGGTTGTGCTCACCCCTTTTTGGGGACCCACATTTCAGATTAGCAGTATGCCGCTTCCTGCCGTCGTGCGGGGTGCATTTTACGGGTTACCGTCCGGCGTCGAGATAGAGTGTGAGGAGTTCAGTTGTCCTTCTGTACCTAGACTCACCTACATACGCGTGCGCTGTTTTGTCATGTACGACGTAGGCCTGGCTGGGGGTCCGGTCGTTCAGGAGTTCGTTTCTGTTCACGTTCGCCGCGATGGGGTGATGAGAGGGATACTGCCGCCGCCACCGCCTGATGCACCGGACTGGGTGTGAGGCCCAAGCGCGATGAGTAGGGGCTGTGTTTTTTTGGGAGTTAGTTAGCCGACACATATGATGGGAGGTTGTACACACGTGATGTAGAGGGTCGAGGTTTCTTTTTGAGATTTTAGGCTGGACATGGCAGAGTCCTAGCTTTTCCTTGTTATGTATTGACCCGAAAAGGAGTCCCAGCTTGAAAAGAATATGTAAATAATGTGTCGTCGCTTGTTTATAAAATCCTGATGGTTAGTGGTGTGTATTTGTATCATGGTTGGTAGGGGGAGAGATGGTGATATTTTGCTTCCGCTAATGAGTTGCGCATGGGACCGCTTTTTTAAAAAAAAAAATGGCTATGAATAACGACGCTTTTCTTCTAAGTGCAAGTAAGAGAGGGTAATTAGATGTAACATCGGTGCTTGTGGCGACCGCCGAAGGGTTCGGGGTGCTACAACAAAGGAGGAGTGTCGTGTGTGTTTGAGAGAGCCAAGAGGAAAAATGTTGTGTGATTGCAGGAGTAAGAATAGAAATCGGGGGGAAAAAAGGGTTTTGGACCTCTATTTACAAAACCGGTTCGAGAACCGGTTCCAAAACCAGTCCAGGAACCGGTTTCCGAGTGGGTAATTACTTAGAATCTATTCCTAGACCGGTTTAAACTAGTTCCGAATTTTGGGAATCGGTTCCCAGACCGGTTTCAATGGGAACCGGTTCCCGACCCCATTTTCTAGGTGGGCCGGTCTGGGAACCGAGTATACCCGGTCCGGTTGCACACCCTTACATATGACACTAAAACTTGAGAATAATGCTTGCCAATTTAACATGGTCTACTTAAGAAGAAACTAAGACGAATTTATCCTCGACCGGTTTAGAGAATGCTATCACATAATTGAAAATAGTTTACGTTAATTGTTAAAATTCACTTATATAAGGATAGATCAAATTCTACATGATCTAGGGATATAATGCGGCAAAGTAATCACGAGTACCTTAGCTAAGAACTATCAACACAGTTGGCATAGTATTAGGTCCCTTTGATTGAAATAAACACAGATCAGAGGACTTCGGCCCACTGAGATGCAACTCGAAACAAAAGTAAGTGCAGGGTATTGGCCAACATCCTATCAACTACTAAAAAGCCAAATTAACTGATATCTCAACAAAACTCCTTTCATAATATTTGACAAAATTATGTACACATGGCTATCGTCTTCTAAGATCACATCCACCAGCCAGTAAAGTAACATAGCATTTCTTAAATTTTCACCTTCTGTTCCTGCACCTGCACCTCCTTATGTTATCTCCTTTTACCCAATATTATTGGGGTTAAGAAGGTAGATGCTAACTTCAAATACCCACGACATTTCAAACTAAGATAGCTATTCCTTAAACAGTAGCTGCCCTCTTCTCAGACGAAATTCTTTCTGCCATTTTGCTCGAAGATTGGCTACTAACTCTATATGGCTATGATCGCTATATGATCCCAATTGGAATTCCACCTAATTCAAAGTGTTCCTCTAACGACCTCGTTAAAAACCTGAGGTCTGTGTTTGAGGTCTGTGTTTGAGAGCTGTCTTTTCCCACTGACAAAGGCACCCAGCTTAGTGAAGTATTTGATCTTGAGTAGAGAGAGAGAGAGAGAGAGAGAGAGAGAGAGAGAGGTGCTTAGTGAAGTATTTGATCTTGAGCAGACGGAGGGAGGGAGGGAGAGAGAGAGTCATTGTAAATTGCATTATGGCAATCAAATACTCCTACATGCACTTGGCTACTGGCTAGTGGTATAAACAAGTTAATTATTGAAAGAACTAGAGAAGACCAAGCGTTATAAAAGACCAACCTTATGCAGCCAATGGTTAAGAGGGGTCATTGTAAATTGCACTATGGCAATCAAATACTCCAACACGCACTTGGCTACTGGCTAGTGGTATAAACAAGTCAATAGCTGGAAGAACTAGAGAAGACTGACTAAGCGTTATAGGAGACTAACCTTATGCAACCAATGGTTAAGATGAGTTGTTGGCATTTTAAGGGTCCGTTCGTTTCACGGAAAATGACTTATACGAAAACGTTTTCTGGATTTTCCAGCGTTTGTTTCACGGAAAATGAACTAGTCAAAGAAAATATTTTCCATCATTAAAAAAGGAAAAATTCCAAATAAGGACTCGAAGTGAATCTGTTTCTCAAATAAAGACCTAAACTGAACTTTGTGTCAAATAATGACCCAAAGTGAACCCATTATTTCAAAGAATGACCTGAAGTGAATTTTGTATCGAATAAGGACCCAAAGTGATCAAGTTAATCTCCATTAAGGACCTTAGCTCGTTAGGAGACATTTTCCATCAATTAAAATAGGAGCAATTTTGTCAGAAATTTGTGATTGGAAAAAAATGGAAAATTCTAAATTAATTAAGTTTAGGTTATTCATTTAGATGTTTATGTTTTCTTCTTTCTTCTCCCTCGCTATTTCTCAACCAAATTGCTGCCTGAGCGTCGTCGTGACTCGATTCTCATTGCTCCTCACCTTGCTCGACCAATGGAGAATGTGGGTCTCTGCAAACAAAGAAAGAAGCATATGCTTTTCTTCTTGTTTTTTAATTCGTGCCTCAACTGGCAGAGAATTTGGATCTTCGACTTTGCAGAGGATGGGTATAAGGAATGGGGAGAACTTCGGTCTTTGACTTTCCAGAAGACGAGTCACGAATCAAAGCAAAACAATTGTTTGACTTTGCAGAGGAATGCTTTTCTTGTTTTTTTTTTTTTTTTTTTTTTTTTTAAATTCTGTCTCTCTACCAATTGTCTTCACAGCACCAATTTTTGCAGCAAAACATCGATTGTAAACATTAAACAAGTCAAATAAATGGCTTAATCACCCGAGAGGAGTTAGCCCCCTTTAGTTAATCGAAGAGTGGATCTAGCTTTTGATTTGGTCTCTCGAGATAGATTACTCCGAAACCTTCACAAACTTTACTTCTAGTGCAAAATAAGGTTGATACATAAGTAAGATTTCCAAAGATCGTGATGCATTCGAGACACATAATAGGCGAGGTAAGGACACCTGGAGTGCCATAACTTGGCACGCCGGGACACTTAAGTGCCATAACTTTAAAATGGTACACTTAGGTGCCATCATCGGAGTAAAATGGGACACTTAAGTGCCACTCCGGCGAAAATCCGGCCAAATAGCTGCGTGGCAATTTTCCGGCGAGTTTAGTCCAAAACGGCGTCGTTTTGTACGGCGACATGGCGGAAAACGCAAAAAACGACGCCGTTTCATGTCTACGTGTAAATAATAATATAAAAATTAATTAAATTATAAAGTATTCAAAAATTAAAAAAAAATAAGAAAAATTAAAAAATTAAGAAAAATTTAAAAGTTTTAAAAAATTAAGAAAATTAAGAAAATTTAAAAAAGGGGGAGGTCGAACGGGCGGCCGAGGGGCGAGCCCTCACCGCCGCCGCCTCCCCACCGTCTCCGGGAAGGCGACGGAGGGGAGGGTCGGGGGGTCGCCGGCCCCGGCCGACCGACGCGAGGGCTGCGAGCCCTCGCCGGATCGCGGCGAGGGCCGCAACCCCGCCCCGAGATCGGGCGAGGGCTCGCGGCCCTCGCCCAGATTTGGGCGAGGGCTCGCGGGCCCTCGCCGTCGGTCGGGCCCGCCCGGCCCGGCCGTGGCCCGGCGACCCCGGCCGACCCTCCCCACTCCGTCGCCGGCCGTTCCCGGCGGCGGAGGCGGCGGGCCCGCGAGCCCTCGCCAGATCTAGGGCGAGGGTCGTGGCCCTCGCCGCGATCCGGCGAGGGCTCGCGGCCCTCGCCGTCGGTTGCTATGGGGCGGCGACCCCGGCCGACCCTCCCCCTCCGTCGCCGGCCCTTCCCGGCGACGGCGGGAGGCGGCGGCGGTGAGGGCTTAACCCTCAGCCGCCCGTTCGACTTCCCCCGCTTTTTTTTTTTTTTTTTTTTTTTAAATTTTAAATTTA
Organism: Eucalyptus virginea; assembly: GCA_014182375.1. Classification (NCBI taxonomy): domain Eukaryota; kingdom Viridiplantae; phylum Streptophyta; class Magnoliopsida; order Myrtales; family Myrtaceae; genus Eucalyptus; species Eucalyptus virginea. Next base: position 11,505,713 of record CM024520.1, read on the forward strand.
AATTTTTTAAAATTAAAATTTTTTAAAATTAAATTTTTTAAAATTAAATTTTTAAAATTAAATTTTTTAAAATTAATTTTTTAAAATTAAATTTTTTTAAATTTTCTTATTTTTTTAAATTTTATAATTTTTAAAATTAAAATTTTAAATTTTTTTAATTTTTTTAATTTTCTTTTTTTTTAATTTTTTTAATTTTTATGCTGATTTGGAGCTCCGGCGAGCCACGTAGGCAAAAAATAATAATAAACTATTGCCACGTAGGATTTCCGGCAAGGGTCGCCGGAGGTGGCACTTAAGTGTCCCACTCGAAAAAAAAAAAAAGTGGCACTTAAGGGTACCGTTTGGAAATTATGGCACTTAAGTGTCCCCGGCATGCCAAGTTATGGCACTTGTGCTGTTCTTCTGCCCATAATAGGCCTTTAACATGGATAAAAGTTGGGAAATAGAGAGACAGAATTTCAAAACATTACGACAGACAACATGATAGCCACGAGAAAATTGTATCACTCTCTAATTAGTCACCTACATTTCCACGGGAACTTGAGGCAAGGTCGCAGGAAATTGATTCGGCGGACTGAATGATTTCTCACGGTCCTTGAGGAAATCTCCTACTATGTCCAGGCTTGGTTCTAGCACCAGACTCCGCCACGCCTTCTCAACATCTGCCCCAGGACTCTCGAAAACGCCGATCGCATCGATGCGGCGTATGTTCCACCCGTGCTCTTCCTTAAGCATCCGGATCTTCTCCACTTATCGACAGGTTAACTTGAAGGTGTTGACCTTGATCTCGTTGATAGCCTCATTGAGCAACACCTCCTTCGGCTTCTCGTCATCGATCAGACGGTTCTCGGCTCTCAGGAAACGGTCCATCTTCGGGACTCCAATCGCACGGCGAATGCCACGTGAGTAGTCGGCCTGCGGGACGAACACTCCTCGCACCTCGTCTATCAGGCCCGCAGCAACCATCTCGTCCACCCGTTTCGACACGCGCTCGTCCAGGATGGGCGGCGACACATCCAGCCAGAGGAAACAGCAGTTGTAAATGGACTTGAAACTATACGTCGGGTCCTCCACGAGCACCTCAATGAAGGAGTTCGATCCCCCGGCAATGATTGCAGCACGCCCACGTTGCGTTATTTGATTGATGGTGGTCAATGCGTTGCGACAAAAATCATGCGCCGAGAAGTCGACGTCGGGGTCATCGATCACTCCTAAGAGGTGGTGTGGCATGCCTCGACACTTGAGGTCGGTGACCTTGTTGTTGACAACGTTGAGCCCCTTGTACACTTGGATTTTGTCGGAATTGATGACCTCGGTTTGATAATGGACCGCGAGGTCGATTGAGAGCTTGGATTTTCCGGTTCCTGTTGCTCCCATGATAAACACAACCCTGGGCTTGTTCAACTTTGGAGCTCCATGAGCGGACTTCATGACTTCTATGTAAAGAATTCAAATAAAGGAGAAAGAAATTAGGCAGTCATAAATTGTTGATTGAAAAAATCAAGCGTACATAAAAAACGAAAAGAATGCGGAATTGACATTTCCAATTCTAATGTCTTTATCATGGGTTATTGGCTAGAAACTCCATCCACTTCTTTAATTTTCACACATAGAAGTCTCCCTTCTTAATTTTGTAGTATGTTTTCGGAAACAAAATTGGAAGACCATCCCACATAAACCTAATAGATGGATACACAGCTATTCTCAAGACACAAAATATGGTAATAGCAATATATATAACACGACTTTGTCAAGAAAAAAGAATAAATAAGGTTCTCTCCCGGTTCGTCCTCACTGCGCACGAATGAGAACAAGAGATAAAGCGGAAAAACAATACCTGGTAGTACAAGTGAAGGAAGTGATAGATACTGCAAAAGAACACAAATTGCAGTGAATAGATTGTAACACTTTCAATTTTCATAAAAAGGAAGGAAAAAAAAAAGAGCAGAGAACTATTAGATCAAAAAAATTACATGGAAATCTCATCAACTCTATCCCCCCCCCTTTTTTTTTTGTGAAACATGCAATTTTTCTCCTTTTGTTTGATACATATAGTTTTGTCTTCCAAATTTCAAAGGACTCTCGGAATCATAAGAATACTAAGTCATGCTCTTTAGAGTGTCGATGCATGACTAAGAAATAGGGAGAAAAAAAAATCCAAACCTCAGTTAAGAGCTTAACATACAATGACATAAAAGATCTATCTCCGTCAATGAACAAGTCACTGATCCATTACTGTTTCATTGTCACAAGCCCTCTAAAGAGATTGAGAAAATGGGAAAAAAAAAAAAATCAAGAACACAACTACTTTGTCCTAACAATTGCACTGAAATGAGACCTTCATAAGTGAGAGACAATGAGGTTAGATCTTGATATATAACATGTCTTATGGACACCATAGAGGGGCTTGTTCAATATGGAAGGTTTAGAAGAAGATAAGATATTTCTTTCATGGTTATTTAAAGTAAATTTCCTTTCTCTTTTGGGGAGGAATGCTATAGTCAAATTTAGCCATCCAAATTTCTAGCCAGAACAAGACTATATATATGATAGAATATTAAATTCAGGGATTTTGTTATATCTTATCCATTATTTGATGATTATAATAAAAAAAATCGAATGTATTCACATCATATTATATATATATATATATATATATATATATATATTATTTGATATAAACGCCTATATAAATCACAACTTTTGCAAATGGAGATAGTAAAAATCTATCACAACACGCTTGTCTACTTTATATTTATTTTATTTTTATATTATTTTCCTCTCTTTTTTTATTAATTTATTTTTTTATTTCTTTCTTCCCCTTCCCTCATTCTCTAATAAAATTTTATTAAATAGAAAATTGTACTAATATACCTAAAATACTGAAACACCTAAAATATGTAATAAATATATTTATATATTTAATTTATATTATAAGATAGAGTAAAATTTGACTATATAATAAAATAAGATAAAATTAAAAATTAAATTTATATTTTTTGTTATTTTGAATTTCTAATATTAGAATTCAAATATTATTTTGAAATATTATTTTAATTTTTTTAATTTTTTAATTTGTTAGTTTAAGAAAATTGTTATTAGAGAAAAAACTTTCATTCTATGGATATTAGACATCCTATCCTCATTTATCCTACATTCCCAATGGGACAATTTTATCAAGTCTATATCTTCTTTATATCCAACTTTATCCTATCTTGAATAGGCATCAAATGTAGGATATGATAAATTTTATCATATCCTAAATTTTATCCTAAATGCCAAACACAACCTAACAGTATAAAATTGCATGAGGAGGTGTTAATAAACAATTGTTCCACAGAAAGGAAAATAGGTGTTTCTTTGGAAAAAGAATCATCAAAAAATTCAATTTGTTTTGGTAATTATTAACAAGATAAGCAACTTAACAATTTGATTACCATTTCTAGAAACACAAAAAATGGCCCCCATATTGCCTTCATTGAATTTTTTCAAAAGTTTATTGCTTTTCTCTTTTGCGTAGACGTGACAAAATCACATACTTAGATGTTAATAAATGCACATTCAAGGAATCCCATCGTTATGTTTGGCGCAATGGCATAAGTTTTTTTTCCAAGAGATATTAGATGTTGTTATGAAATTTCACTCGGCTACTTCAACATTAACTATGATAATAAATTCATGCTTATGCTCTCTTTTAAGCATAGGAAAGTGATTTTTCTATCATGGTGTCGACCTAGGGTTTTACACTTTGGGCAACCATATTTGCCTCCTCACTTTGTTTAATTTGGTTAGGCATTTATGTGTATATTGTTGTAGCAAATTCATCAGTTTTTCCATGTGGAATGTGAGAAGCTATATCTTAGTAAGCACTTGTTTCAAGATTTGATGTGAAAAATCAGATCGTATGTCTTGTGGTTTCTCAAAATATTTTTAATCTCATGGAAAATAAGAAAAAATGAAATTATAGTCTAAACCTTTCCAGAATGATATAGGGGATGAAATCTTCTTGTTTTCTTCTACTACTGAAAAGGAGAATTCATGAATCACGGTCCCTATATCTTGAGCTGAAGTGAGAAGAAATGAGTATGGAAAATATTGTTCTAGGGAAAGAAAAATAGTACTCTTACTAGAAATTCAGTGAAAATAAATCGTCAAAGTTGTCCGGTCTACTGTTTCTTCCAGCTTGAGTAAGCTTCTTTCCCCTATAGCAGTTTATGATGTGACCATTGGCTACAAATACCGTTGCCCATCTTTCATGGACAATGCATTTGGCGTGGACCCCGTAGAGGTTCATGTACATGTTCGACGTGTCCACCTTGATGACATCCCAATGTCCGAAAATGAAGTCACTTCTTGGCTGATGGACACATTCCGCTTCAAGGACCAGTTGCTCTCTGTCTTCCATTCTAAGGGCTATTTTCCCAATCCAGGAACAGAAAAGGAACTCTGGACAGTGAAGTGCCTTCTGAATGCTATTGGGGTTATCTTCTTGACCTGCACATGTACATATGTCACCTTTTTCTCATCCATATGGTTCAAAGTTTATGTTTCTTCCGTTTGTGCATATCTGGCATCTGCAACCTATTTTAACATTCGGCCACAACCAATTGCTGGCTATGGCAAAGCTGTTATTACTCGCAATGGTGCCAAGCATTGATCAGGAATAATTCAGAAACTCCAATTTCTTTCCCCATTATTTTATATCAACAGTGTTGAAATGTGTCTTACTCTGTATCCTTCTGTCTCTAGACGTCTGGATTTACCGTGTAGTTTTCTTGAGGAGTACTCTTTTAGGGATGACGGATGTTGGCTGGATATTTTTTCTTCTCATGGATGATTTCGTGTTGCTGGGTTTCTGCCGTCTCGTCTTTCATTTGATTCATGCAGCATTTTATGTATTGTCTGTCGTGGCTACTACTTGCTGCTAAAGAACCTTACAATCTCTATGCAACAGTTCAGTTTTGTATTAGTCATCTGAACTTGTTTAATCAACAAGCGGAACTTCCATAAGGTCTAAAACAAGGTCTTATACTCTGAATATTGAGAACTTGCCATCCTACCCTATACTTCCAATTGTCAAAATACCTGCAAAGTTCTATCTATTTATCAGTGTAACTAGGGAAAGTTTTACCATAGGTTTTGACATGATCTCCGCATGAGTGTTAATGCTTCTTACTTAGGCTCATGAATTTAATCTTAGCTCCAAACTTTAAATCGACAAGTTTCCTTGTAACATCAAGGTTGTCATTAAGAGGGATGCGGCTATCCTTGTAACATATCATCCCTGGAAGGTTGTCATTAGGAAGGAAACGTCGATGATTGTAAGACAGACCATCCTTGACTATCAAATGTCAGTCTCATTTCATCCAGATTTGATGAGTCTTTTTCGAACATGTCGCAGGACAGTAAACTTTGATAAGATTTCTGACCAAAAAAAAAAAAAAAAAAAAAAAAAAAACTTTGATAAGATTGTACTTCAAGCCTCCGTAACAATAAGGGAAAAAGTACCTAAAAAATGTCATTACTTTCGTATAGCGACTTAGGGGTATGAAGGAGGGAATTGATTTTCTTCACAAATTAGGGGTAAGGATCAAAGGACATCAATAGTCATCCTCTGGTCTAGAGTTACGGTGTGAAGAACACGATTCCGGTGCTCGATTTGCTTTATATCCTAATTTAGCCTCAATTTGTCAATTTGGGGAAAAAGTGGCATCCCCCCTTTTTTTCCGTTGCAATTTGCACTTTCTCTTCATGTTCTTCAATTTGAAGAAGATCGGGGTCAAAGGATCCATCGATCGATCCTCTCTCTCTGAGCTTCAATGGAGAATCTAAACACGAGCGACCCTCTTTTTCCTTCAAACTTCATGATATCCACCATCTCCGAGAGCAATGGCTCAGGCGACGGCAGCCGCAGCAAAGACAGAAGCAGTTCAAGGCACGATCACGATCACCACCAGGAAAACCACCTCAGCGACAAACGTCGCCGCTGTCGCTACCACCTTTCGCACCTCCAGATTTTAGAAAATGTTGGCGGGAAGAAATTAGCCCTTGGTCATTCTCTCTCAATTTTCATTTCCGGGCATCCATCATCATCCTTAAAAGGTATAATGAGCGCAATTGTGTTAACCCATATTTTCAAATTTTAGAATGCCATCCCTAGGGTTGGTATAATTGGTTGAGGGCCCACAAATTTTCAACTCAAAGTTGTGAGCAAATTTTTCTAGATCAGGACCACCTACACAGATTAAAAGCCTTAACCGGTTCATGATATTTACAGATTGTTCCATGGTCTTTTGGCATTGGACTCTTCATGTATATGTATCCCTGGATTAACAAAATTTAGAATGTGCAGATAAACATTCAAGAATTTCAAAGTTATGCACTTCGATTTTTTTAATTTTATTTATTTGATGAGGAAAACAAATTCATCCACTCCTTAACTCATATTCAATGTCTACTCTGTCTACATTGTAATCATAACTGTGATAAAGTCGTCCATAACACCAGTTGCTTTGCCTCCAAAAATACCCCGATCAAACCATCAAGTGAAAATATAAGTAGATAAAGAGGCTACGCCTTGAACGCTGATATTGTCAACCGGTCCTTAAATATCTTCCTTTGAAGTTAACTTCTTCATTATCCTTTGGAAAAAATTCAAATAAGAATTTGAAATACTCTCGTGTTTTCAAAAAAGGGTATGAGATGAACATTACTTCAAATAAAAATTTAAAATACCTTCATTTTTTCAAATAAGCTCATGAAGTGGACCTTATTTCAAATAAGATCTTAAAGTGTCATGTCACACTCAAAGAATGACTTGACCTCATCAATTGATTGAGGTCATTTTCATCATTTTTTATTATTTATTTTTAAAATTCTTTAATTTTTCTTTTTTCCATAAAAACTCAAAAACGAAAAACTCAAAATTAAAAAAAAAAGGAAACAACAAATAATTGTTTTTTTTTTTTTTTAAGATGGGAAAGGGCTGTGGCATCCTAGAATTTCATGAAAATCCCTAAGTATGCCATGAGCCATGGATAGGCGATGGAAACACCGTTATTGTATTTTTGTAGTCTTTTGATCCATGATTCGTAATGAGATTTATGGCCAAGCTTTAAATGGATAAATTACGGGAAAGAAAGTTCTATCTTTGACCATATGTATTTTAAATTGGAACTTATGAATTTATGATTTGCAAGTGTATAGCCATTTAATTTGCAATTTAGGACTTTGATTAAATAGGGATTTAATTAGTTTTTAAAGGGGTCAAATTGTGGATTTATTTAAGCTTGGGACTTAGGCCCAAGAGTGTTGGGCCTAAGATGGGCCTTAATGGCCGGCCCATAAGCCCATGAAGGGGCCGTCGATTGCACGAAGGAGGGGGGGGAGTCCGGTTGCATGCCTCCCCCATTTGTCCCATGGTGATGGCCAAGTGTCCTTCATGCAAATGGTAATGATGGCTAATGATGGAGGGGAGGAAAATTAGAGGGAGAGTGGCTGGTTTAAGGGAGAGAGAGGGAGAGAGAGAGGAGGGTTCGTCCGAGAGAGAGAGGAGAGAAAGAGAAGAAAGAAAGGAAGAAAGGAAGAAGAGAAGAAGGAAGGAGGAGGGGCCGTGCGTCCGCCGTCCATCGCCGCCGTGTCCTGTCGCCGTTGTGCTCGCTATTTGCTCGGTCTAGAGGCAAGTGGGATCCTTGATCTACTCTTGCATGTTGTGCCTAGTGTGTGTGATTGAATGGTGACAAATTTCGGATGTATAGGATGTGAAAAATTGAGGTTTTAAGAGTGGTGCTCTAGGCTAGTATACTGTTCTTGAGAAAACAGCTCGACCTTGGATGTTTTAGTGACTTGCATGTGATGTTCGAGTTGGATTTTGGCTTTGAATTCTAAATGAAAGTTTTTAAGGACTTTTTTGACTATAACATACTCAAATTTGGGACAAAAAAAAACAAGTATAAGTGAGCGAAATCGTTATTCTTTGGAAAGACTGGATCTGGAGATTTTGCTACCCACCTTTGATGAATGCATGGACTGTTAGGCAATATTTTTGTTGAAATTTCACTTCAACTTCTTAACAAAATTTGTAAAGGACATCCTGAGATTTAACATATCAGAAATTTAGTGAAAACCAACAAGAATAGGTAGGTGAAACAGTGATCTTTCGGAGGTAGTTACATCTGGAAAATTCGGTACTAGGAACAGAAGTTTTAAACGCCTATATTTAATTACCTAGGACGAATCCGACCGTGATGTCTTCATAAAATATCTACCTTAGGGTCTTGAATATCACATAGTCAAATTTCATAATTTTTGGAGGTCGATTGGGTATTTAATCGAAAATGTTTTTAAAACCGTGCAAACTGATGTGTTCGGACTTGGTAAGTTGCAATGCGTGGACTATATCGTTTTGTATGAGGTTATTTTGGAAATATTTTCTCCATGAAATATCTCTTTTTATGTCTTCCCTATAACATATTCAAAATTCGTAATTTTTGAAGTTCTTTTGCCTATTTAACAGAAAATATTTCAAAAACTGTGCAAGTTGAATTGTTAAAATAGTATTGGTGTGATGCATGGTCTATACTGAATTGTACGAGGGTCTTTTGGTGTAGTGTTCTTCATGAAATATCTGAATTTATGTCTTGACTATTACATGTTCGAATTTTATAATTTTTGAAGGTCATTTGAGTATTTAATTTAAATGTTTTCTAAAACTGTGCAAGCTGGATTGTGCGAATTTCAAAAGCTGTAATGCATGGACTATTCTGTTTTGTATGAGCCCCATGAATTATATTGTTTTAAGTGATTGAATCTTGCTGCACATGTGATGATATTTGACATTACATATAAAATCAAAAGCTGAAATTGACCTTGTTGCCATCACATCATGTGCCATGTTGATATTGAGACACAAATTGTGAATATGAATTATGATAAATGTGGATACTGTCGGAGGTGTGAACCGACGATGCCCCGGGAGTGTTGGGATGCCTGGAAAGGGGAGTGCCGGATGCCCGGAATGTGGGGGTGCCGGATGTCCTCGGGAGTTTCGAGATTCCCGGGATGTGGGGGTGCCGGAAGCCTCAGAGGTGTGTGCCGAGGGGATACCTCATGATGCTAGTTGGGATACGAGATGCCTGGAATGTGGGGGTGCCGGATGCCCGGAGGTGTGTGCGAGAGGTTCCTCACGATGTCCGGTTGGGTGCAAGCGATAAAATGTGGGATGAAATTACTAGTCCCGGGAAAGAAAAATGTGGTGATCTAATTGAAGGAGAAAAAGTTGAAATGGAATCATGCATGGTATGGTGACATGTATGCATGGCTATATGATATGATATGTATGAGTGCATGGTGGTATGTGCACGTAAGGCATGGATATGCATGAATGCTTGATGATGAGTGCATGGTTGTATATGCACCTATGGCATGATGGTATATGCATGAATGATTGATGACGAGTGCATGATGGTGTATGCACATATGGTATGATGACATATGCATGGCTGCAAGGTAAGTTATGCTTGGATGCATGAATGATATATACCCTACTATGATGTCATGATTGTTCTGTTTGATGCATGGAGTAGTTTAATGGATCTTTTACCTACTAAGTGGCTGTACTCACCCCTTTGGGGACTAACATTTCAGATTAGAAAGATGCCTCTCCCTCCGGTCACGCAGGGTACCTTTTACGGCCTTCCATCTGATGTGGAGGTCGATTGTGTGGAGCTTGATTGTGTCACCATCCCTGGTCTGACGTTTATACGGGTTCGTGTGCTGGTGATGTATGATGTGGGCGTGGCTGGGGGCCCAGTCATCTAGGAGTTCTTGTCGGTCCACGTCCGCCGAGACGGAGTGATGCGGGGGATGTTGTTGTTGCCACCACCTGACGCACTGGGGTGGGTGTGATGGCCGGCGTGAGGAGTGGGAGTTGACACTTTTTGAGGATAGCCGACACTTAGAGATGGAGGATTACACGTGATCGATATAGGGGGTCAAGATCTCTCTTTTTGAGCTGTGGCCAAGTTTAGCTAAAAGTCTTGGCTTTTCTTTTTGGTGGTACCGACCCGAGAAATCCATCATGAAAATATAAATAAAAGTGGCTCGGCTTTATCTTTTATCATGGTGCGTAGTTGGTGTGCATTGCATTATGGTCATTGGAGGAAAAAATGGTGAGACTTGTTTATGCTTCCATTAATAAGCTACGCTGGGACCGTTTTCAAAAAAAAAAAAAAAAAAGAGCCCATGAACTACAGTTCTTCTTTAATCCTGATACAAAGATATGTAACTATTATTCATTTGGTGGAGTGATAGGTATCTGTGGCGACCTTAGTTGTTTGGGGGTGCCACAGCCCCCTTTTTGGTATCAGAGCAATGGTTATAGGTTGGAGTGATAAGGAGCCTCATTTGGAAATTGAGGAACATGATGACAATGCATACCATAGGATATTAACTGGAATAGTTGTGTAACTTTGAATAACGGGTGATGGGTATTCACTCGTAGATCCCCAGTGGTTATTATGAGTTGCTTTTAGGTACCAGTAACATGGTTATGTTACCTATTTTCCTTAGTTGCTGTTGTTTTTAATGAACACATTGAGTCACAGATATTTTGTGACATCCCGATTTTCCAATTCTATTTTCCATAAATTGAGACGGGCATTTCATTGGCATGCATATAGTTCTTTTCCTTGAGTCGGCCACTCATATGAAAACTAGTCTATCGGGTGAAGCTGTTAAGAGTTTCTAATAGATCAGACTCGAGAATTTGACCAGGAAGCGACCTTTCGACCGAGCTAATCTACAAGGGTCATTACGGCACGATTAAAATCGATTAGAGATCGGAGATAGGTCGACTCGACAGAGGCATGTGATCAGGTGTGGGTGATTTCACCAGATCGCACAATTCTTGCCGATCGGCACTGGATCGACTTTTCTATCGATTGGGTACCCTGTGTTCGTATTTGAAACCTTGAGATTACCCTGACAATCGAAAGTCGCCAATGTTTTAAAGATGTATATTGTGGCTTGAGATGATCAACCACAGGTCAAATGCGTGAAAATTTCTAAAGGCTACCCGGTAGGTTGGGCCGCGCTAGTATCGTGCCAAAGTGAAATTAACCGTGGAATTGAGATCGAATTCAGAATTGGAAGTCTGGTGTGTCACAAATCATTTTAGAATCATTGACTTATCTTTGGAAGATTTTTCATGCAATCAGAGTTTTTTCAGCAATTAAATCAGAGAATGGCTAATTTGGCCCAAGAAATTAGTAGGCTCGTCTTTGGTCACGCTTTTGGGACTTAAGTTGGTTCTATGGATAAGTGAAGATGTTAATTGAAGTGTGGTGACATTGAATTTATTTTATGGACTTCAATTTGATTCAATTGGAAGAGAATTGATGAGAATTGAAGAAATTGGATGTACAAGAATTGGATCCCGGCGGAAAATGGAATTGAAACCATTGGAATAAGGTTGTGGGAGTTTTGAGTAAGTGGAAGATGACATGGGATGATGTCATGGTGGTTGAGGCCAAGGGTTGAGATCTTGACAAATGGAGGGTGGAGATTGGCTCTTGAAAAGGTGGGCTTTCACATCATGTTCTTCCTTGGACTTTGGAGGAGAGAGAAAGAGGAGGAGGGAGAGCTTCGGCCATAACTAGCAGCCGCTCGACTACCTGTTTGTCGTCGCCGGAGCCGCCCGCCGCCATCGCCACCGCTTGCCTTCCGTCTCCCTCTCCCCCCTTGCCGTTCGACAGTCTATCCTCTTTCTTTGGTGTGCCTTGAAAGCTTCGAAACCCAGCAGCAGCGAAGATCGAACAGCAAGCCGCCGGAGCCTGACTGCCCTTCGCCGCTCGCGCGCCGTCCGCCGCCCCGCGCCCGCGCATGCGCGCCTCGGCCCTCTGCTATGCTCTGCTCCGCTTCGCCCACGCCAACCCCTCACCACTGTTGTCTAGAGCTGCGTCCAGCGTCACCGATTGCCGTTCGCCGTTGCCAAGGTCGCCGGAGTCTCGCCTGCAGCCGCCAAGACTAGCTGCTGCCACCGCCGGTCTTCCTCCGCCGTCCCTCCGCCCGAATCGCCGCCGAACAGCCCCATCTCCGCCCGCAACCAGCAGCTGCAAAAATGGGTCTCTCAGCCCCTTCTTGGCTCGTTTTGGCCGCCTTCCCAAGCCCGGATGCTCGGCCCGCCTTGAGGAAAGTCGATCCTCACATCGTCCCCGTCGTTTTGGTCCGCTCGGTTTGTTAATCCGGTGAGTTTAGCTCACTAAACCTCGATTAGAGGGTTAATTATGCTTTAGGTGTGCTTAGCTTAAGTTAATTAAGCTTAGGTGGTTAGTTTAGTTTATTTAATTGTGAATTAGATTAAGATGTTTGTTTAATTTAAAGTATGCTTAATTAAAGGTTAAGAGAGTTTATTTAATAATAAACCTTGATGGGACATAATAGGATTTTGATTTTGAATTATTTAATTGCTTGAAATTCTGGAAATTATAATATTATATTATAATCCGAAATTATTAAAATATTATTATTTAAAATAAACGGAAAAATTATTTTTGACCCCGATTGCTCGGAATTTCGTGCCGATCGCTGCTGTGTATTCGGATTTTGAAATTGACGATTGGATATTATAAATTGAGTGTGGATTGCGAAAAATATGGATATTATTATTCAATTAATTTTCGGAATAAATTTAATTATTGAATAAATTCCGAAAAATTATTTTGGGACCCTAAATTCTCTTAATTTCGTGCTGATCGCTGCCGTGTATTTAGAATTTAAACTTGATGATTGATTGTGGCAAATTGAGTGTTGATTGTGATAAATAGGGATTTTATTCATAAAAACCCAAGTGTCGCGTTTTGATGCAAAAATTGGATTTTCAATATTATATTAAATAGTGGGGTTTGAAAAAGTGAGATACTAGTTTTTTGAATCGAAATTAACGTGCCCCCACACACGTGGTTAATTTCTGGACTATTTTTAATACGAAGAAAAGTGGCTAGGATCACTATTTTAAGTGGAAGCATTGAGTGAAATGCAAAGTGTCCCAAGCCGAATATGAATTGTTGTTTGATAATTAAGAGGAACCATCCTGGGCTGTTGAGCCAGACTTGCCCCTATATGGGATGCCCACGCGATGGTTGTGGGTCGCAGTTGATTCTGGGTCCATGCTCCTTCGGGAATGCCGTCGATGTACTGACGAAGCCGCGCTCCATGGGGGGAGGCGATGCCTGGCTATATGCCAGTAGATAGCCGAACAGCAAGTAGGCTATGCCCTTGTGTGGCAGTGAATAATAATTGGAATGCGTGCTAAGTGTGATTGTGATTTATATGAAAGTGATGGCGTTCCAATTGCTTGAATTATTATTACTACCCGTGATTGAGTGATTTGAATTGTGCTAACCTGCAGAAAGGAACTGAGACGAGGTAAGTCTTCTGTGTGATGTGGTTAGGCCACCCGGGGTGTATTTTCTTTCTAATAGGGGTAATAGGGGGTTGAACTTGCTGAGACATTGTCTCATCCCGGTTTGGGGATTAAAATTTCAGGTCCCTGGTGGACGAAGTGGCTAGATAGCTTTGGATGGCTAGAGGAGTTGCCGAGGTGAAGTCATAAGGATTGGAGAATGTGACCGACTTGTAGGTCGTAGGACAGTTCATTTTTAAGAGCCGGTCTTTTGTAGACTTTTGGTTGTAGGCCTTCGTTTGTATCTCCGTTGGTTTATGTAAGTGATTGGTGGTGATTTTGCTTCCTGCTTTTCTATCCCGTATTTTATTGTCAGGGGTTTTATAATACATTCCGCTTGCGCAATAATAATTGAATTGGGTCGGCGACACTACTTGGGAATGTCGTATTTGATCGACCGCAGTGGGATGTGCGCGCGCTCGGGGTTCGGGGCGTGACATATTTCCTGAGGCAAATGCTTGGAAACTGCAGGAAAATCATGGTACGATATGGAAGTCATCATCCGTCGAGGGCTGAAGCCTCTGCAGCAAGGGCTGAACCCCAGATGGAAGATATCCTGCAGGCATTGGCCAATATAGGAAATCTGATGGAAAGACAAGTGTAGCAACAACTTGGAGCAGAACACCGTACTCAAGGACTGGTGGAGCAATTTTTGAAGTTGAAACCACCTAAGTTCAGTGGAATGGGAAGTCCTGAGGAGGTGGAGCATTGGATTGATGGGATGGAACGAATTTTCCGGTTGTTGGACTGTAATGATGTTGAGAAAATAACTTTGGCAGAGTACTAGCTGGAGGGCAATGCAAAGTTTTGGTGGAGAGCTTCGAGAGACACAATCTTTCCACCGGATACTGATGTTAATTGGGATGAGTTTGTCATAGCTGTCAATAGAAAGCATTTTTCTGACTGTGCTAAGGACAAGAAAATTACAGAATTTGTTCAGTTAGAACAAAAGGAGTTGACAGTGGATCAATATGAGGCAAGATTTTTTGAATTGTCTAGATATGCTCCTAGACTAATTGAGGATCAAGAAGAGAAAGCTAAGAGGTTTCTGAAAGGGTCGAGAACCGAAATCAGGAAACAACTGGTGCCTTTGAACATTAGAGATTATAATGAGATCTATGAAAGGGCACAGTTGGTGGAGCAGGAGTTAGTAAGGGAACATTAGGAGAATAAGAGACAATCGTCTTTTGGTGATGTGAGATGGGGTAAGAGACCCTATACAGGTCAAAGTTAGACCTGGGAGTCTAAGAAGAAGAACAATTTCAGGAATTTTGCAAAAGGCAGGGATGGCCCGAATTTGGGAAGAGCACCTTATCGAAATGAAGAATGTCGAAGGTGTGATGGGCGACATGGCCCAGGACCTTGCAATGGACGAATGAGATGTTATGGTTGTGGACAAATAGGTCATTTTAAGAGAAATTGCCCACAAGAAAGGTCGCAAGTAAGTGTTGGCTCGATGCGACAGACACAATAGAGTGCTATTAGACCAAACCTACCAAGGAATCCTCAGAGGCCACCAACACAGGGAAGAGTATATGCGATCACCCAAGAGGAAGCGGAAGCTTCCAAAAATGTTATCTCAGGTACGATCCTTATAAATGATAAGAAGGCATATGCATTGTTTGATACGGGTACTACGCATTCATTTGTGTCTGAAAGATATAAACAGTTGAGTAAAATAGAAACTACGTCTCTTGAGACGCCTCTTTGTGTTTCTACACCTTTAAAGAATATGGTATTGTCTACGCTGGTGTGTAGAAATTGTAAGATAACAATGGGAGGAAAGGATATGGAAATAGACTTGGTCATAATGGCTATGTATGATTTTGATATTATCATAGGAATGGATTGGCTTCATAAGTATCGGGCCAAAATGGATTGCTATAGAAAAGTGATCCAATTTATTTTACCTAATCAGTCTAGTTGTGAATTTTTGGGAGGTAAGACCAACCTATCTATAGCACTTATTTCAGCAATAGAAGCCCGTGCGTTACTTGCCAAAGGATGTCAAGGGTACCTGGCCATGGTTAAAGATTATACTAAGGAAGAGCCAAAGCTTGATGAAATTCGAGTAGTTAATGAGTTTCAAGATGTGTTTCCTGAGGAGTTGCTTGGATTACCACCGGAACGAGACATTGAGTTTGAAATTGAATTAATGCCTAGAACAGGACCTATATCGAAAGCCCTATATAGGATGGCCTTAGTCGAGTTGAAGGAATTGAAAGTGCAACTACAGGAGTTGCTTGATAAAGGATTCATTAGGCCAAGTGCTTCACCTTGGGGTGCACTAGTCTTCTTTGTGAAAAAGAAAGATAGGTCGATGCACTTGTGCATTGACTATAGGCAACTGAATCAAGTGACCTTTAAAAATAAATATCCTTTGCCTAGAATTGATGACTTACTTGACCAACTTCAGGGAAGTTCGGTCTTCTCTAGGATTGACTTAAGGTCGGGATACCATCAGCTAAGAATTAAGAAAGAAGACATTCCTAAGACTGCATTTAGGACTCGTTATGGACACTACGAGTTCCTTGTCATGCCATTTGGATTAATCAATGCACCGGCTGCATTTGTGGATATGATGAATATGGCATTTAGGCCTTATTTAGACCGGTTTGTGATTTTTTTTATTGATGATATCCTGATATATTCGAGAGGGCCTAAATAGCATGAACAACACTTGAGGATAGTTTTGCAAACTTTGAGAGATTATGAGCTGTATGCCAAATTTAGCAAGTGTGAATTCTGGCTGGACCAAATAATATTTTTGGGGCACGTGGTATCAGGAGGAGGAATTGCAGTGGACCCGGCGAAAGTTGAAATGGTAATAAATTGGCCAAGACTGACAACACGTACTGAAATACGGAGTTTCTTAGGACTGGCTGGTTACTAAAGAAGGTTTATTGAAGGGTTTTCACGATTGGCAGGTCCTTTAACAAAATTGACTCGAAAGAACATGAAGTTTGAATTGAATGGGGAATGCGAAAGGAGTTTCCATGAGCTTGAAAGAAAATTGACCTCGGCTCCAATCCTGACTATACCAACTGGATCTGAAGGTTTTACAGTGTATAGTGATGCATCTCACAAAGGATTGGGATGTGTTTTGATGCAGCATGGCAAGGTCATAACCTATGCATCTAGACAATTGAAACCCCATGAACTAAACTACCCAACGCATGATCTAGAATTAGCAGCTATAGTGTTCACTTTGAAGATATGGAGGCATTATTTATATGGGGAGAAGTTTGAGATTTATACAGATCATAAGAGCCTGAAATATCTGTTCTCACAAAGGGAGTTGAACATGAGACAAAGGAGGTGGATGGAGTTGTTAAAGGATTATGATTGTGAGATACGATACCATCCAGGGAAGGCGAATAAAGTAGCGGATGCTCTTAGTCGTAAGTCAGCTATGGAGATGGCCAGTTTAAAAATGGCGGAATGGAGCTTGTTAAAGTCCGTAACGGACTCAAAGTTTAAATTAAAAGTGGATTGTCTTACCGGTATGCTTAGTGCATTAAGGATTGAACCTAAAATTATTCAGAAAGTTAAGATCTTACAAGAGTCTGACCCAGAAATTATGAAAGTGAAAGATGCAGTGTCTTTAGGAAAAAGACTAGAATTTCAAGTCTCTGAAGATGGAGTTGTAAGATGCTAGGGACGACTCTGTGTTCCCGACAACGAAGAATTAAAGAAGGAAATTTTGTCGGAGGCACATAGGAGTAATTACAGTGTTCATCCGAGTAGTATAAAGATGTATAGGAATTTGCATCAGCAATTTTGGTGGAATGGTACGAAAGCAGATATAGCTAAGCACGTTTCTCAATGTTTGACATGCCAACAGGTAAAAGCAGAACATTGCAAACCTGCAGGACTCTTGAGACCGTTAGACATACCAGAATGGAAATGGGAGCATATAACAATATATTTTGTACAAGGATTGCCAAGGACATCAAGTGGACATGACTCTATCTGGGTAATAGTGGACCGTTTCACTAAGTCTGCTCATTTCCTAGCAGTTTGCATAGACTACCCAATGGAAAAATATGCAGATATATATGTAAGTCAAGTAGTACGCTTACATGGTGTTCCAGTAACTATTACCTCAGACCGGGATTTGAGATTTACTTCAAACTTTTGGCGGAGTCTTCAAATTGCCTTAGGAACTAAACTCCAGTTTAGTACTGCTTTTCATCCTTGTTGACACCTAAATTTTGACGATTTAGTTTATTTATTTATTGCATAGGAAATTAGGAGTTAAATTTTATAGCATATAGATTTATATTTGCATTTATTTTGTTATTGGCATTTTATTTATTGGACCAGTGCGAATGGGTTCAAATTAGTTGGACTAAGCCCACGAAGCGAGCTGGTTGGCCCAAGCCCATGTGTTTTAATTATCTCGTGAAAAATAAAAATTTTGAAATTATTCCGGGATATGAATCTTTTGGATAGGGCACATGTGTGAAAAAATATTGCGACTTATCTTTTGCGAGATTTGGATTTCGAGAAAATATTTATTGTAATCTCGAATTTTTATCAATAGTGATCGGTTAGTGAAAATGTATCGCGGATGTAGATTCGAAGGGCAAATCGAAGGCTTATCTCTTACCCCCTATAAAAGCAACCGTGTATGAGGACCTGCAGGGCTTCTGGGGGGAAAAGAAAAGAAAATTCAGAAATGAGTGAAAAGGAGTGTTGCTTCTGCAGAGGAAGAGAGAGTGCAGTGGACAAAAGGAAAAAGTGAAAAGTGAAAAAGGAGAGGACGTGAGAGTGACAGGAAGAGAGAGAAAAGAATTAAAAAGAGGAGAAGAAGAACACTGTTCTTCTTCCCCAGCGGATTCGCTCCTCTACGCTCGCCGCTCCGCCTTGCCGATCCACGACGCCTGACGCCGTTGCCCCTCGACCAACACGAGCACCCTTCGGCGGCACCCGAGCTAGTCACCGCGTTTGCCATTGCCACGCCTCTGTTTTGCTACTACCCGATCTGCTGCCTTTGGAGTAGCAACCCGAGATCGAGAAGACACCATCGCGTGCCGCCTCGCCGAAGCTGTTCAACCCCTTCTCAATTGCAGCAACGAAGCCGTTTCTGTCCGCAACCCTTGTAGCATCACTTGGAGCTTGACGCTGTTGCTATTTCCCTCCTGCCATCGCTCGCCCGCGGTAGCTGTTGGACCCCCTCGGCCTCCGTCTCTACACTCGCTCGGAGCAGAATCTGCCGTGCCGGAACGCCGATCTCGCCCTCGACTCGTCTGCAACCCGCGCCAGCTCTCCGCCGAGCCGGTCTACCCTCTGCCCGCCGCTGCTCCGCTCGTCCGCCAACAACGACCCGCAACGCCCCAGACTGCCGCACCCACGCCGCCGAGCACCGACGCCGATCCGCCCAACGCCCGCCTTGCTCGTCCGGACCCGAGCCTCCCTAGCTCTGCTCCTGTGTTGCTGCCACCGTTTGGTTCACCTTGGCCGGAGCCTCCTTTGCCGAACCGATTAGCCGGTTCCCCTTGGAGACCCACGGTTCCACGTGGGAAAGGAAAGTAGAAAAAACAGAAAAGAAGGAAAAGGGATTTAGGTAGATTTTTATTATTATTTATCTAGTTATAGTTTTCTTTTACTTTCCTTTATATCTGGTTTTGTTTAGTGAATTGTTCCTCTTAAATGTTAGATTGATATTCCGACATGATATAGTCTCTCAAGCTAGGGATTGACAGTCCGATTTTCACGCCCGAAATCCGACTCGCAATCTCTTACAAAAATCGACAATCCAATCTCAAGCCCGAGATTTGATTCGCGATTTAATTTAAAATTGGCCAACCCGATCTCATGCGCGAGATACGGTTCGCTAATTTTGGATATCAATCTTATCTTGTTTGATTTGCCATCGTCAAGTTAGTTGAGTCAATCTTATTTTCGTAAAAGAAAAATCCAAAAATACATAGATTTGCTTTAGAATATTCCTAGTCTTAGGTTTAAAATCGCAATCTTATTTCGAATTGTTAAATAAAAAATCCAAAAAAAGAAAGTGCAATCATTTAGGTTGTTAGTTTTTTATTAGAATTGCATGTTTCATTTTAAATGTAGATCATCTTTTTTTAGATAAATTGCATTTTTAGATTTAGTTAATGTCTTAGTTTAAATTAGGATTTAATATGACTTAATCCCTAGTTTAAATTGGATAGAATCTTAATCTAGCTAGATCATTTCAACTTTCATAAAATTTGTCTTAGGATAAATTAGTTGCAATTTCTAGGATAGATTGCATTTTTTAAAATAAAAAATGTCATTTGCATGTCATATAGAATTAGGTCCATGAAATGCACGTCATTTTAGTGATTATTGTTAGGTTCATTTCTAATTAGAAATTGCCCGTCATTAGATTAGGTCATTTAATAAATGTCGCGTGACATATAGCTCGCATGTTAAATTGCATGTTGCATGTCATTTTAGTTGAAATAATCTCGTACGTCATTGCATTGCATTGCACGTCATTAGAATTAAGTCATTTTGATTAATTTAAATTGCATATTTAACAAGTGCATGTTCATTAAGAGATCATAAAAATTTTATTCATATGTTTAGGACATGTTGCCATGCCAAATCATTTCATATTAGATTAAAAGCATTGCATTGCATATGGATTATAGTCTCGTTTAATAAGTGAAAACAAAAAGAAAGAAATTGCGTTAATTAGAAACCATATCTAGGATTGTTGACGTGGATTTTAATTTAACACTGCAGATGCTTTGGTTGCTTTGAGGTAAGTTTTGTATCATTTAATTGCTTTCTTGGATGTTAAATTGGTGGTTTGCGCACCTGCATGATAACCTCACATGCTAGGGAACTAGTCTAAAATCAATTCAAGCTGCCTGCAAAATCTTTTTTTAATAAAAGAAATGGTACCGAAAGGGCGTTAGAGAAATCTAGCGTAATCAAGTCCCCGTACCCATAATCTCTGCTTCGTAGGAGTAAAGTAAATCTCCCGTTACTTTACTTGGGTTTCTAATCAACCCACCAAAAATAGATTAGTGGCGACTCCTAATTGAAAAATCAATTGCATGTTAAGAACTCAAATCTAAGTCGCGAATTGGTATGGGCTTGGGAGAGCCCAAGTTAAGTCTAGGCTTAACAATCCATTAGCCAAACCCTAGGTGGTCCAAACCCCGAAAAAATTGGTTGCGACAGCTTGGCGACTCCGCTGGGGACTTGAGTTAAAACTCTTAGTGGACTTAGGCCAATTTTTCTTTTCTTTGAAAAATGTTTTTGTTTGGCAGCGAGGATTCCAGGTACGTCCCTAACATTTAAGGTGTTAGATGTTTTTGCAGGATGTGAGGTATAAGGGGAAGTGTTTGCTAACCTTTATTTTGCAGGGAGGTGTAGGAATGTATGGTTTATTTTCATGAACGGAGTGTTGCTTGATATAAACTGTCGTGCATGCCTTGCATCTAGCACTATACTATTGCACACACAACCTGCCGCCGGACCTGGGCCGCATTAGGATCATCTAGGATGGTATTGAGGTGTTTGCCACTCCGACCACATGCTCGCGGTATGAGTCGCCCATCTCAATCCCAAAGTTTCTTTCATGGTGTCAAGAGTACCCACCTCGGTCCGCATGCTCGCGACCCGGGTCGGCTCTTTGACTAAGCCAGAGTCATGAGGACCCGACATAGTTCACAAGCTCGTGGCTAGTCTGATCATCCTTGTGGCTCCACTTTGATAAGCCTTATAGACTAGAAATCGAGCCACTTACCATGCGCATGTCTATGTGATTGCCATTGATTCTCCTTGGTGAAGTAAGTCTTCTTTCCCTATACCATGCAATTTATTTTGTCATATTCTTGGGTCAGTCCATGACAATCTAGGTCAATCATTGATTTGATTCATTTGTCAATTGGAAATGAAATGAAAAATTGCTAGGGAATGATGCATTTAAAAAAAACTTTGAGAATTTGTTTTTACATCATGTCTAGAAAATTTGGTTTTACTACGATATCCATTTTTAGGAAATTCCCTTATTGCATAGACTTTTCATGAATAAATGAAAAAAAAAATCGATTAGATCATTGTCATGGATTGACTCTCCATTTACACCTCATGCTTACATGTTCCCGTTCATTTGAATTAGGTGATTATAGAACGATCCCGCTCACCCATCCGTACACAGTCGAAAGCTAAAATGGCGGATCGAAACGGTGTGCTGGACCGTATCATTGACAATATGAGCAAGCGAATTGCACACCACCAAAGTCAAGTCGATGAATTGTCTGCTACTGTGGCTTTTCTCATCAAGCAAAAGGGCTGTGATGACATAGGTACTCTATCTTCAATGAGAAACTGCAACTCAAAGAAGAGAGCCACAAGAACTTTTGAATTGTCTCATTTTCCTGAGGTAGCTGAATTTGATGACACCATGAAGAGACTAGTGACTTATCTAGAAGGAAGAATCTCTAACCTGGAGGGGTCGCATCACAAGATCAAGGAGGGTGAAGAACTCAAGCGCACGTGATTCATGGTCTTAAGTAGATCGCTTTCCTTATTTAATTAGGGGCATGTTCAGTTGCACATTCCCCCCACACGGGAATTTTTATTGCATTTTAGGAATTGTTTTCGCTTTCGAGAAATTGTTTTTAACTTCTTCTTTTTTAGGGGTTAGGAATCATAATTTCCATTCCAATAATGTAATTCATTTGATTCTATTCAATGAAATTACAATTTTATTTCCAATTTTTGAGGGCATGACGGGGTACTCCAAACCAGCCCGGTGACGATATCCAACAATGAAAAGAAAATATCATCCAAGGAGAATTCTGAGGACTGGGCTTCTACATGCTTCCTCATCCAAAAAAAAGAATCATTTTTAAAGTCATTTCCAAAAGCATGCATTAGATTACCCTTGTTTGTTTTTCTAACTCATTTACTTCATGTCTCAGAGCATAACAGAGAGGCGTTTGAAAATAACGCATCAATTTCCAGTGATAGCGAGCCCGATGATTTGGGAACATACATCCGAAAGAAAAATAGACGTGGGGGCAAAGGATCATTTCCTAACTGATCTTGATGACATCTCCCAAGAGTGAAGAAAATCATCTTGATGCCAAAGTGTGATATGTGGCACATCTCATAACAATTTGTGTGAGATGTCATTCTCGAAGGCTAAATGAAGTTTCTCATTTCCATGAGAAAATAATGGAACAAATCAAAAGAGGATAATCTGTCTTGGATGAAATGGATACATTGTGTTCATGAATATAAATAATTCTGGAATTGACATTCTATTCTTTTCCTTGCAGATGATAAATTGGGGGCATGACAAATTTCAGTAGTGACCCGACTAAGATAAAATCTCGATCTGAGCCAAAATGGATGTGAAGTTTGAATTTAATCAGATGATGCATAGTATCCTATTCATGCACGTTCTCTTGTGCAGGGGCAAAAGCAAGAATGGACCATTCATCAAATCAAAAGCGGATTTTCAATCCAAGGACATCCATTATTGAGACAATCCCTTCATGGGACAATTCCTTGAATGAATGTTGGAAATCATGTTTGAGTGTAGTAAATTGTTTGTTTTGAGGTCACAAACGCTTTTTATGCTTAAAGTTGCTGAACTCTTTTGAAAAGAAAATTTTCATATTGATTTAGCTCACCAATTTCATGTGGAGATTTGTCAAGATAGACAATTTAATGGAATGACATCAATGCTTAAGAATACTGAATGGGACATGTCAGGATGATGAAAGGCAAGCCTTATCCTATACACAGTCCCTTACTTATACACTTGTAAGATGAGTGTAGGAAGTTCCATATCCGCAAGGTAAAGAGTTCTCTCGCGAAAGGTACGATAACCGAAATGATGAGGGGCAGTTCATTTCTCTATCCCAAACACTACAGGTAGTACATTGCTTAACCCCTTTGAGCCACATACACTTGAGGAAATTCTTTCAAATTACCCCTGTCAAGAACCACCCCACATAGGGGCAAATTGGAGGTAAGACAGCATCATGAGGTGAGGAAAATGAATAGAAATTTTCTTGCTCTCACTTGCATCAATCTTCAAGTCATGCTATTACATTGAATTCATGTGGTAATTTAAGTGCCTTAGGATGACGAAGAGCATTTCTTTTTCTATCCTACATACTTATATCCTTTGCATAGCCCATTTGAGCCTATGAATTCATTTCAAATTAAACCCAGTTGGTGATCATCCCCCACACTGGGGCAAGGCAAAAGGCAAATGAAGACCCTTGAAAGTTCGAATGTCATTTAAAGTGTGATTGCTTGACACATGCATAGAAATCAAAATAGAACTAAGGGGTATGAAAAAGCAGTGTGCCTGGTAAAAGCAAGGCCAATGCCCATGAAAAACAAAAGTGAAAAAAAATGAATAAGAACTAGGGGCATGAAAAGCGGTGTGCCTGGTAAAAGCAAGGCCAATGCCCATAGATGAAAAAGAGAGTCAAGATAAGGTGACTCTCGGTTGCGAGAATTGAATCCCATTCGGGCAATACTCAAAGAACTCAATTGCTAAGTTTTTATAATCAATGGGGGACTACATGAAGACAATCCCCGATGGTGAAAAAGAAGACCAGTGGCAATGCGAAGATGATCACCAACTCTCACCATTCACACACATTTTGAGCCTAATGATCCTTTCATTTCTCAACCCATTAACCTAGCCTACGTTACGTCATTTACAAAGTCTCTTCAGATTAGGGCACTTGAATTAACATAGGAGTTCATATGTTTATAAGCATCGCTTGAAGAAGTGCGAGCAAGATTATATCTTTCTCATTTTGCAGGGTTCTTGACTTGTAAACCTGGAGATGATTACAAAATTGTTCTTTCAATTGCCTTGACTCAAAGAGTCCCTTTGTTAAACCGTTGACCAAGCCCACATTACGGTCCTTGTTAAAGACCTCTCAAATTGGTAAGGTTGTACCACTTGCGAGAATACTGGGACCCTTGTTGGTATGATGATAGTGAGATGGAGTGATTCTCATAAAATAGCCTCTAAATGAGAGTGAGTGAAAGTCCTTTCTAACTGAAGGTCTCTCATTTGGTATTCTTAGGAAATCCATGTTATGAGTGAAGATTGTCTTGAATGATAATTCTCTCCAGTGGAAATTTGGGTAATGCAAAGGTCACTATGCATAAACCCTGATTGAGTTGATGAAAATCTCACTGAATTTTGAAATGTGCATTCTAGAGTAGCTTAGATTGTCTATCTCTTTGATGAATGTATATCAGTTTTTACTCTAAATCATGTCTGACAGGTAATTCAAGTTCCTTTCAGAATGTTTCATGATATTAGAGGATGAGAAACCTCCACCAGGAGGTGAAAGACCTCCACAAGATATCTAAATTCCAAAAGACATATCCTCAAGAATTAGAGATATCACCAGGTAAGTATATCTCTACCATACTCTAAAATACTTGTCATTGTGCAGGTATTCTCTCTTAAGTGCATCGACACTTAACTTGGTCAAGCTGTTCAGCTATATCGACCTAGTGTGCTTTCGTAGCCTAGAGTCCATTTCATCGACTCGGCGTGCTTTTGTAGCCCGATGTTCCCTATAATTGACCTGGTGTGCTTTTGTAGCCCAGAGTCCCTCTTTATTGACTCGGCGTGCTTTCATAGCCCGATGTCCATTTATACCAAACTGGTGTGCTTCCGTAGCCCGGATTTCTTTTATCGACCTGGCGTGCTTTCGTAGCCCAGAGTCCTTTACACCGACACTCAATGGAGTTGTCCCCCAAAGATTTTTCCTCCAGATTCAATCTGATTAAGGCGACCGAAGAATGGTTCGGGTCCTGGTCAGTTGACCTCTGTTGCAAGGCTGGGCGACCGAAGAATGGTTCGGGTCCTAGCCAAGCAAAACCTCGTTTAGGTGACCGTAGAATAGAACGGGTCCTAGACAAAACCTATTTCCCTATTCAGGCGACCGTAAAATGATACGGGTCCTGGAAGGTGAATCCCCGTTTAGGTGACCGTAGAATAGAACGGGTCCTAGACAAAACCTATTTCCCTATTCAGGCGACCGTAGAATGGTACGAGTCCTGGAAGGTAAATCCCCGTTTAGGTGACCGTAGAATAGAACGGGTCTTAGACAAAACCTATTTCCCTATTCAGGCGACCGTAGAATGGTACGGGTCCTACAAGGTAAATCCCCGTTTAGGTGACCGTAGAATAGAACGGTTTCTAGACAAAACTTATTTCCCTATTCAGGCGACCGTAGAATGGTACGGGTCCTAGACACAATTAAACGCTGTCATACTGGGCGACCGTAGAATGGTACAAGTCCTGGGAAAACAGTCTCTTTACAAAGCCATGTTACTATTTTGGGCGACCGTAGAATGGTACGGGTCCTAGATATGTAACACCAATTACCTTGGATCACTTTACCCTCCCTCCTTGAAGGTAAGATATTCCAGGTAAGTTTTTTTACCATTTTCCAAAAAATTAGACATCTCCGTCTGGATCTGGATGTCTAAATTTTTCCGTTGAACATTTCACTTTGGATGTGAATGTTCTTACCTATTACGCTTTTCAAGGAACCTGAGTGAGAGTTGGGTACTTGTAGAGTAAATAGGGACTTATCATGTACCTCAAGATGCTTTACCGCATTGACTGGGAAGTAATTGTAGGTACGTTCTTTCCTTTTACATCATGCATTTGCATTAGCATTTACATGCATCATATGAGTTGCATTTTTTTAAAAAAAATGGGATACATTTCCCGACAAAAATCATTCAATGCGTGTGCATAGTCAAAATATTAGGTCTCAATTTGTCTTTGAAGGCAACCTCTTCGAGCTCACCTTGAAAGAGGGGCAGCTGTTGACACCTAAATTTTGACGATTTAGTTTATTTATTTATTGCATAGGAAATTAGGAGTTAAATTTTATAGCATATAGATTTATATTGCATTTATTTTGTTATTGGCATTTTATTTATTGGACCAGTGCGAATGGGTTCAAATTAGTTGGACTAAGCCCATGAAGCGAGCTGATTGGCCCAATCCCATGTGTTTTAATTATCTCGTGAAAAATAAAAATTTTGAAATTATTTCGAGATATGAATCTTTTGGATAGGGCACATGTGTAAAAAATATTGTGACTTATCTTTTGCGAGATTTGGATTTCGAGAAAATATTTGTTGTAATCTTGAATTTTTATCAATAGTGATCGGTTAGTGAAAATGTATCGCGGATGTAGATTCGAAGGGCAAATCGAAGGCTTATCTCTTACCCCCTATAAAAGCAACCGTGTACAAGGACCTGCAGGGTTTCTGGGGGGAAAAGAAAAAAAAATTCAGAAATGAGTGAAAAGGAGTGTTGCTTCTGCAGAGGGAGAGAGAGTGCAGTGGACAAAAGGAAAAAGTGAAAAGTGAAAAAGGAGAGGACGTGCGAGTGACAGGAAGAGAGAGAAAAGAATTAAAAAGAGGAGAAGAAGAACACTGTTCTTCTTCCCCAGTGGATTCGCTCCTCTACGCTCGCCGCTCCGCCTTGCCGATCCACGACGCCTGACGCCGTTGCCCCTCGACCAACACGAGCACCCTTCCGCGGCACCCGAGCTAGTCACCGCGTTTGCCATTGCCGCGCCTCCTGTTTTGCTACTACCCGATCTGCTGCACTGGAGTAGCAACCCGAGATCAGAAGACACCATCGCGTGCCGCCTCGCCAGAAGCTGTTCAACCCCCTTCTCAATTGCAGCAACGAAGCCGCTTCTGTCCGCGACCCAGTAGCATCACTGGAGCTTGACGCTGTTGCTGTTTCCCTCCTGCCATCGCTCACCCGCGACAGCTGTTGGACCCCCTCGGCCTCCGTCTCTACACTTGCTCGGAGCAGAATCTGCCGTGCCGGAACGCCGATCTCGCCCTCGACTCGTCTGCAACCCGCGCCAGCTCTCCGTCGAGCCGGTCTGCCCTCTGCCCGCCGCTGCTCCGCTCGTCCGCCAACAACGACCCACAACGCCCAAGCCTGCCGCACCCACGCCACCGAGCACCGACGCCGATCCGCCCAACGCCCGCCTTACTCGTCCAGACCCTAGCCTCCCTAGCTCTGCTCCTATGTTGCTGCCATCGTTTGGTTCACCTTTGCCGGAGCCTCCTTTGCCGAACCGATTAGCCGGTTCCCCTCCGATTAGCCGGTTCCCCTTGGAGACCCACGGTTCCACGTGGGAAAGGAAAGTAGAAAAAACAGAAAAGAAGGAAAAGGGATTTAGGTAGATTTTTATTATTATTTATCTAGTTATAGTTTTCTTTTACTTTCCTTTATATCTGGTTTTGTTTAGTGAATTGTTCCTCTTAAATGTTAGTTTGATATTCGACATGATATAGTCCCTCAAGCTAGGGATTGACAGTCCGATTTTCACGCCCGAAATCCGACTCGCAATCTCTTACAAAAATCGACAATCCAATCTCAAGCCCGAGATTTGATTTGCGATTTAATTTAAAATTGGCCAACCCAATCTCATGCGCGAGATACGGTTCGCTAATTTTTGGATATCAATCTTATCTTGTTTGATTTGCCATCGTCAAGTTAGTTGAGTCAATCTTATTTTCGTAAAAGAAAAATCCAAAAAATACATAGATTTGCTTTAGAATATTCCTAGTCTTAGGTTTAAAATCGCAATCTTATTTCGAATTGTTAAATAAAAAATCCAAAAAAGAAAGTGCAATCATTTAGGTTGTTAGTTTTTATTAGAATTGCATGTTTCATTTTAAATGTAGATCATCTTTTTAGATAAATTGCATTTTTAGATTTAGTTAATGTCTTAGTTTAAATTAGGATTTAATATGACTTAATCCCTAGTTTAAATTGGATAGAATCTTAATCTAGCAAGATCATTTCAAATTTCATAAAATTTGTCTTAGGATAAATTAGTTGCAATTTCTAGGATAGATTGCATTTTTAAAATAAAAAATGTCATTTGCATGTCATACAGAATTAGGTCCATGAAATGCTCGTCATTTAGTGATTATTGTTAGATTCATTTAATTAGAAATTGCCCGTCATTAGATTAGGTCATTTAATAAATGTCGCGTGACATATAGCTCGCATGTTAAATTGCATGTTGCATGTCATTTTAGTTGAAATAATCTCGTACGTCATTGCATTGCATTGCACGTAATTAGAATTAAGTCATTTTGATTAATTTAAATTGCATATTTAACAATTGCATGTTCATTAAGAGATCTTAAAAATTTTATTCATATGTTTAGGACATGTTGCCATGCCAAATCATTTCATATTAGATTAAAAGCATTGCATTGCATATGGATTATAGTCTCGTTTAATAAGTGAAAACAAAAAGAAAGAAATTGCGTGTTAATTAGAAACCATATCTAGGATTGTTGACGTGGATTTTAATTTAACACTGCAGATGCTTTGGTTGCTTTGAGGTAAGTTCTGTATCATTTAATTTCTTTCTTGGATGTTAAATTGGTGGTTTGCGCACCTGCATGATAACCTCACATGCTAGGGAACTAGTCTAAAATCAATTCAAGCTGCCTGCAAAATCTTTTTTTTAATAAAAGAAATGGTACCGAAAGGGCGTTAGAGAAATCTAGCGTAATCAAGTCCCCGTACCCATAATCTCTGCTTCGTAGGAATAAAGTAAATCTCCCGTTACTTTACTTGGGTTTCGAATCGACCCACCAAAAAGAGATTAGTGGCGACTCCTAATTGAAAAATCTATTGCATGTTAAGAACTCAAACCTAAGTCGCGAATTGGTATGGGCTTGGGAGAGCCCAAGTTAAGTCTAGGCTTAACAATCCATTAGCCAAACCCTAGGTGGTCCAAACGCCGAAAAAATTGGTCGCGACAATCCTCAAACAGATGGACAAACAAAAAGAGTAATCCAGACATTAGAGGATATGTTAAGGGCTTGTGTGATTGACTTTAAAGGGAATTGGGATGAAAGATTGCATTTGGTGGAGTTTGCTTATAATAATAGTTTTCAGAAAAGTATAGGTATGGCTCCCTGTGAAGCATTGTATGGAAGGAGATGTAGGACTCCTACCTGTTGGAATGAATTAGGTGAAAAGAAATTTACAGGACCTGAATTGGTATAAGTTATCACTAAAGCTGTTGAAATTATCAGGAAAAGACTCAAAACAGCTCAGAGTAGACAGAAAGACTACGCATATAGGCGTAGAAGGCCCTTGGAGTTTAGTGTGGGAGATCATGTATTCCTTAAAGTATCTCCAATGAAAGGAATATCTCGATTTGGAATGAAGGGTAAGTTAAGCCCTAGATTTGTTGGACCTTTTGAGATACTTGAAAGAATAGGAGATGTAGCTTATCGTTTGGTGCTACCTCCTAAATTGGGGAATTTACATGATGTGTTTCATGTGTCGATGTTGAGAAAGTACCAGCTAGATCCTGGTCACATACTCGATCATGAAGCCATCAAAGTAGATGAGAAGGTGAGGTACATCAAAGAGCCTGTGCAAGTATTGGATCGAAAGGAGCAAGTTCTTAGGACCAAGACAATTCCACTGGTTAAGATACTACGACGAAATCACAATATGGAAGAAGCCACATGGGAGAGTGAAGATCAGATGAAGTAAAAGTACCCCTACTTGTTTCAAGAGGCATGAGTGATGTCTAATTTCAAGGACGAAATTCTCTAAGGAGGGGAGAATTGTGGCATCCTAGAATTTCATGAAAATCCCTAAGCATGCCATGAGCCATGGATAGGCGATGGAAACACCGTTATTGTATTTTTGTAGCCTTTTGATCCATGATTCGCAATGAGATTTATGGCCAAGCCTTTAATGGATAAATTTCGGGAAAGAAAGTTCTATCTTTGGCCATATGTATTTTAAATTGGAACTTATGAATTTATGATTTGCAAGCGTATAGCCATTTAATTTGCAATTTAGTACTTTGATTAAATAGGGATTTAATTAGTTTTTAAAAGGGGTCAAATTGTGGATTTATTTAAGCTTGGGACTTAGGCCCAAGAGTGTTGGGCCTAAGATGGGCCTTAATGGCCGGCCCATAAGCCCATGAAGGGGCCGTTGATCGCACAAAGGAGGGGGGGGGAGTTCGGTTGCATGCCTCCCCCATTTGTCCCATGGTGATGGCCAAGTGTCCTACATGCAAATGGTAATGATGGCTAATGATGGAGGGGAGGAAAATTAGAGGGAGAGTGGCCGGTTTAAGCGAGAGAGAGGGAGAGAGAGAGGAGGGTTCATCCGAGAGAGAGAGAGAGGAGAGAAAGTGAAGAAAGAAAGGAAGAAAGGAAGAAGAGAAGAAGGAAGGAGGAGGGGCCGTGCGTCCGCCGTCCGTCGCCGCCGTGTCCCGTCATCGTTGTGCTTGCTGTTTGCTCGGTCTAGAGGCAAGTGGGATCCTTGATCTACTATTGCATGTTGTGCCTAGTGTGTGTGATTGAATGGTGACAAATTTCGGATGTCTAGGATGTGAAAAATTGAGGTTTTAAGAGTGGTGTTCTAGGCTAGTATACTGTTCTTGAGAAAACAGCTCGACCTTGGATGTTTTAGTGACTTGCATGTGATGTTCAAGTTGGATTTTGGCTTTGACTTATAAATGAAAGTTGTTAAGGACTTCTTGGAGTATGACATACTCAAAATTGGGCCAAAAAAAACAAGTATAAGTGAGTAAAATCGTTATTCTTTGGAAAGACTGGATCTGGAGATTTTGGTACCCACCTTTGATGAATGCATGGACTGTTAGGCAATCTTTTTGTTAAAATTTCACTTTGATTTTGTTAACAAAAGTTGTAAAGGACATCTTGAGGTTTAACATATCAGAAATTTAGAGAAAACCAACAAGAATAGGTAGGTGAAACCGTGATCTTTCGGAGGTAGTTAGATCTGGAAATTTCGGTACTAGGAACAGAAGTTTTAACCGCCTATATTTAATTACCTAGGACGAATCAGACCGTGATGTCTTCACAAAATATCTACCTTAGGGTCTTGAATATTTTGGAGGTCGATTGGGTATTTAATCGGAAATGTTTTTAAAACCGTGCAATCTGATGTGTTCGGACTTGGTAAGTTGCAATGCATGGACTATATCGTTTTGTATGAGGTTCTTTCGGAAATGTGTTCTTCATAAAATATCTCTCTTTATGTCTTCCCTACAAAATATTCAAGATTCGTAATTTTTGAAGTTCGTTTGCCTATTTAACCAAAAATGTTTCAAAAACTGTGCAAGTTGAATTGTTAGAATAGTAGTGCTGTGATGCATGGTCTATGCTGAATTTTTTGTGGGTCTTTTGGTGTAGTGTTCTGCATGAAATATCTGCATTTATGTCTTGAATATTACATGTTCGAATTTTATAATTTTTGAAGGTCATTTGGGTATTTAATTAAAATGTTTTCTAAAACTGTGCAAGCTGGATTGTGTGAATTTCAAAAGCTGTAATGCATGGACTATTCTGTTTTGTATGAGCCCCATGAATTATATTGTTTTAAGTGATTGAATCTTGCTGCACATGTGATGATATTTGACATTACATAAAAAATCAAAAGCTGAAATTGACCTTGTTGCCATCACATCATGTGCCATGTTGATATTGAGACACAAATTGTGATATGAATTATGATAAATGTGGATACCGTCGGAGGTGTGAACCGACGATGCCCCGAGAGTGCCGAGATGCCCGGAAAGGGGAGTGCCGGATGCCCGGAATGTGGGGGTGCCGGATGCCCGGAGGTGTGTGCCGGAGGTTCCTCGCAATGCCAGGTTGGGTGCGAGCGATAAAATGTGGGATGTAATTACTGGTCCCGGGAAAGAAAAATGTGGTGATCTAATTGAAAGAGAAAAAGTTGAAATTGAATCATGCATGGTATGGTGACATGTATGCATGGCTATATGATATGATATGTATGAGTGCATGGTGGTATGTGCACATAAGGCATGGATATGCATGAATGCTTGATGATGAGTGCATGGTTGTATATGCACCTATGGCATGATGGTATATGCATGAATGATTGATGACGAGTGCATGATGGTGTATGCACATATGGTATGATGACATATGCATGGCTGTAAGGTAAGTTATGCTTGGATGCATGAATGATATGTACCCTACTATGATGTCATGATTGTTCTGTTTGATGCATGGAGTAGTTTAATGGATTTTTTACCTGCTGAGTGGCTGTACTCACTCCTTTGGAGACTAACATTTCATATTAGAAAGATGCCTCTCCCTCAGGTCACGCGGGGTACCTTTTACGGCCTTCCATTTGACGTGGAGGTTGATTGTATGGAGCTTGATTGTGTCACCATCCCTAGTCTAACGTTTATACGGGTTCGTGTGTTGGTGATGTATGATGTGGGCCTGGCTGGGGGCCTGGTCATCTAGGAGTTCTTGTCGGTCCATGTCCGTTGAGACGGAGTGATGCGGGGGATGTTGCCGCCACCACCGCCTGACGCATCGGGGTGGGTGTGATGGCCCGCGTGAGGAGTGGGAGCTGACACTTTTTGAGGATAGCCGACACTTAGAGACAGAGAATGACACGTGATCGATATAGGGGGTCAAGATCTCTCTTTTTGAGCTGTGGCCAAGTTTAGCTAAAAGTCTTTGCTTTTCTTTTTGGTTGTACCGACCCGAGAAATCCATCATGAAAATATAAATAAAAGTGGCTCGGCTTTATCTTTTCTTATGGTGCGTAGCTGGTGTGCATTGCATTATGGTCATTGGAGGGAAAAATGGTGAGACTTGTTTATGCTTCTACTAATAAGCTGCGCTGAGACCGTTCTAAAAAAAAAAAAAAGAGCCCATGAACTACAGTTCTTCTTTAATCATGATACAAAGAGATGTAATTGGTATTAATTAGGTGGAGCAATAGGTATCTGTGGCGACCTTAGTTGTTTGGGGGTGCCACAAGGGCTGTAATTATTTTTTAAAATTTATAGTTTTTTATTTTTTTTTCCTTTTGTCTTTTTTGGAAATAAATAGTAGAAAAAGAAAAAATGAAAGAAAAAATGAAAAGGAATTAAAAAAAAAAAAGAGAGTAAGTGATGGAAATGCCCCCAATCAATTGCTAGATTCAGGCCTTTCTTTAATATTAACACGACGGCACTTTGGGCATATATTCGAGAAAACGACGGCACTTCAAGTTTCTATTTGAGGCAATATTCATTTGAGGACTTTATTTATGAAAATGATAGCACTTCAAGCCTTTATTTGGAATTTTCTCTTATTCTAATGGGAAGTTGAATCTCCAATTAATGGATAATTTAGGGCCATTGACATGAACTTATCTATTACTTTTCACAGCATTACTCTATGATCTCTCTACCAATTGTCTTCATGGCACCAATTTTTGCAGCAAAACATCGATTGTAAACATTAAACAAGTCAGATAAATGGCCTAATCACCTGAGAGGAGTTAGCCCCCTTTAGTTAACCGAAGAGTGGATCTAGTTTTTGATTTGGTCTCTCGAGATAGAGTACTCTGAAACCTTCACAAACCTTACCTCTAGTGCAAAATAAGGCTGATACATAAGTAAGATTTCCAAAGATCTGTGATGCATTCTGAGACACATAATAGGCCTTTAACATGGATAAAAGTTGGGAAATAGAGAGACAGAATCTCAAAACATTACGACAGACAAAATGATAGCCACGAGAAAATTGTATCACTCTCTAATTAGTCGCCTACATTTCCACGGGAGCTTGAGGCAAGGTCGCAGGAAATTGATTCGGCGGACTGAGTGATTCCTCATGGCCCTTGAGGAAATCTCCTACTATGGCCAGGCTTGGTTCCAGCACCAGACTGTGCCACGCCTTCTCAACATCTTCCCCAGGACTCTCGAAAACCCCGGGCGCATCGATGCGGCGTATGTTCCACCCGCGCTCTTCCCTAAGCATCCGGCTCTTCTCCACTTGTCGACGGGTTAACTTGAAGGTGTTGACCTTAATCTCGTTGATAGCCTCGTCGAGCAACACCTCCTTCGGCTTCTTGTCATCGATCAGATGGTTCTCGGTCTCAGGAAACACTCCATCTCCGGGACTCCAATTGCACAGCGAATGCCACGTGAGTAGTCGGCTTGCGGGACGAACACTCCTCGCACCTCGTCTATTAGGCCAGCAGCAACCATCTCGTCCACCCGTTTAGACACGTGCTCGTTCAGGACGGGCGGCAACACATCCAGCCAGAGGAAACGGCAGTCGTAAATGGACTTGAAACTATACGTCGGGTCCTCCACGAGCACCTCAATGAAGGAATGAAGGAGTTCGATCCCCGGGCAACAATTGTGGCACGCCAACATTGCGTTATCTGATTGATGGCAGTCAATGCCTCGCGACAAAAATCATGCATTGACACTTTTAATTTTTTTTTTCCCGTTTTCTCAATCTCTTTAGAGGGCTTGTGACAATGGAACAGTAATGGATCAGTGACTTGTTCATTGACGGAGACAGATATTTTATGTCATTGTATGTTAAGCTCTTCACTAAGTTTTGGATTTTTCCCCCCATTTCTTAGTCATGCATTGACACTCTAAAGAGCATGATTTAGTATTCTTATGATTCAAAGTGTCCTTTGAAATTGGGAAGACGAAACTGTAGGTATCAAACAAAAGGAGAAAAGTTGTATGTTTCACAAAAAAAAAAAGCCCTCGGCTTTTACTTCGATCCCTGGGCAATGATTGTGGCACGCCCACGTTTCGTTATCTGATTGATGGTGGTCAACGCGTCGCGACAAAAATCATGCGCCCAGAAATCGACGTCGGGGTTGCCGATCACTCCTAAGAGGTGGTGTGGCACACCTTGACACTCGAGGTCGGTGACCTTGTTGGTGATGACGTCGAGCCCCTTGTACACTTGGATTTTGTCGGAATTGATGACCTCGGTTTGATAATGGACCGCGAGGTCGATTGAGAGCTTGGATTTTCCGGTTCCTGTTGCTCCCATGATAAACACAACCTTGGGCTTGTTCAACTTTGGAGCTTCATGGGTGGACTTCATGACTTCTATGTAAAGAATCCAAATAAAAGAGAAAGAGATTAGGCGGTCATAAATTGTTGATTGAAAAAATCAAGCGTACATAAAGAAACGAAAAGAATGCAGAATTGACATTTCCAATTCTAATGTCTTTATCATGGGTTATTGGCTAGAAACTCCATCCACTTCTTTAATTTTCACACATAGAAGTCTCCCTTCTTAATTTTGTAGTATGTTTTCGGAAACAAAATTGGAAGACCATCCCACATAAACGTAATAGATGGATACATAGCTACTCTCAAGCCACAGAATATGGTGATAGCAATATATATAACACGACTTTGTCAAGAAAATTCATGAATAAGGTTCTCTCCCGGTTCGTCCTCATTGCGCACGAATGAGAACAAGGGATACAGCGGAAAAACAATACCTGGTAGTACAACTGAAGGAAGTGATAGATACTGCAAAAGAACACAAATTGTAGTGAATAGATTGTAACATTTTCAATTTTCATAAAAAGAAAGGAAAAAAAAAGTGGAGAACTATTAGATCAAGAATACTAAATAATGCTCTTTAGAGTGTTATTGCATTGAATAGATTGTTTGATACATACAGTTTTGTCTTCCGAATTTCGAAGGACACTCGGAATCATAAGAATACTAAATCATGCTCTTTGGAGTGTCAATGCAGGACTAAGAAATGGGGAGAAAAAAAATCCAAACCTCAGTGAAGAGCTTAATATACAATGACATAAAAGACCTATCTCCGTCAATGAACAAGTCGCTGATCCAATACTATTTCAATGTCACAAGCCCTCTAAAGAGATTGAGAAAATGGAAAAATAAAAATAAAAAATCAAGAGCACAACTTCCTTGTCCTAACAATTGCACTGAAATGAGACCTTCATAAGCGAGAGATAACATGTCTTATAGACACCATAGAGGGGTTTGTTCAATATGGAAGGTTTAGAAGAAGGTAAGATATTTCTTTCATGGTTATTTAAAGCTGATTTCCTTTCTCTTTTGGGGAGGAATGCTATAGTCAAATTTAGCCAGATTTCCAGCCAGAACAAGACTATATATGATAGAATATTAAATTCAGGAGATTTTGTTATATCTTATTCATTATTTGGTGATTATAATAATCAATTCGAATGTATTCACATCATATTATATATATTATTTGATATAAGCGCCTATATAAATCACAATTTTTGCAAATGGAGATAGTAAAAATCTATCACAACACGCTTGTCTACTTTATATTTATTTTCTTTTTTTATATAATTTCCTCTCTTTTTTAATTAATTAATTTTTTATTTCTTTCTTCCCCTTCCTTCATTCTCTAATAAAATTTTATTAAATAGAAAATTGTACTAATATACCTAAAATACTATAACACCTAAAATATGTAATATATATATATATATATATATATGTTAAATTTATATTATAAGATAGAACAAAATTCGACTATATAATAAAATATAATAAAATTAAAAATTAAATTTTTATTTTTTGTTATTTTGAATTTCTTATATTAGAATTCAAATATTATTTATATTGAAATATTATTTTAATTTGTTAATTTAAGAATTTTGTTATAAGAGAAAAAACTTTCCTTTTATGGATATTAGATATCCTATCCGCATTTATCCTACCTTCCTAATGGGACAATTTTATCCAATCTATATTTTATTTATATCCAACTTTATCCTATCTTGAGTAGGCATCAAATGTAGGATATGATAAATTTTATCATATCCTGAATTTTCTCCTAATTGTTAATAAAACATTTGTTCCACAAAAAGGAAAACATGTGTTTCCTTGGAAAAAGAATCATGCAAAATTGAATTTGTTTAGGTAATTATTGACAAGATAAGCAACTTAACAATTTGATTACCATTTCTAGATACACAAAAAATGGCCCCCATAATGCCTTCATTGAACATTTTCAAAAGTTGATTGCTTTTCTCTTTTGGGTAGACCTAACAAAATCACATAATTAGATGTTAATAAATGCACATTCAAGGAATCCCATTGTTATGTTTGGCGCAATGGCATAAGTTTTTTTTCCAAGAGATATTAGATGTTGTTATGAAATTTCACTCGGCTACTTCAACATGAACTATGATAATAAATTCACGCTTATGCTCTCTTTTAAGCATAGCAAAGTGATTTTTCTATCGTGGTGTCGACCTAGGGTTTTACACTTTGGGCAACCATATTTGCCTCCTCACTTTGTTTAATTTGGTCAGGCATTTATGCATATATTGTTATATAAACATTATATATAATGTGATCCCACATTTTTTGTATAGTTTTTGAAATAAAAACTTATCCATTGGGTTTGACCAACAAATAAAATCTTTTCCATTGGGTTTGACCCACATTTTATCTTTTTAAGTGACGGTTTTTCCATATGCGATTTTTCCACACTTCATACCTTTTCATGACAACTGCTTATTTGGTAACTATCTTGATAGGAGATGTTTTATAAAAGAAACGATCGTTCATTTCATAAGGGTAATTATAAAGTTTAACACAAACACTCATTCGGAAATACACTATCAGTATGAGAGGAGATTGGATTAGTAGAGTGTGCTCGTAATGCCACCGAATCTTAGTGAATTTTTGACGAACACAAATTCGAACAATGGTTGGAGGTCAGTTTTACTTTTTATCCTATTTTCTACGTATGCTTCTAATCAATGCTTGAATTTTGTTCCTCAAAGCATGATTAGAATTGCTAGTTTATATCTAACATTTGGTATAAAAGCATAGTGGTATCTCTGCCTTGTTTATGTCAAGTTTTTGGTGTATCTTTAAGAGGTTTTCAATGAATAGTAAATCGGGCATTTTGGGGCCAAGAGGAAAATTGTCAATTCTGGCCAAATTCCAGCGACCCACTGCTTGACTTCGAACTGATATGATTGCACCACCATGGGGAAGAATTGTTGTGAGTTAATCTAGCATATCGATGATTGTCAAAGGCTAATCAGGCAATGGAAGTCACGGTGGTTGAGGGTTTGCATAAGGGGAATATTGTTTGATTTGAGGCCAATTTCTTGGTTGTTTTTGCCAAAACTTGGACCTCTATGGCTGTGCCGGCATGGTCTCCAAAATCCATCATTTATTTTGATTTGAGATGGGCTACCGAAGAAGA
Source organism: Eucalyptus virginea (assembly GCA_014182375.1). Lineage (NCBI taxonomy): Eukaryota > Viridiplantae > Streptophyta > Magnoliopsida > Myrtales > Myrtaceae > Eucalyptus > Eucalyptus virginea. Next base: position 11,544,264 of record CM024520.1, read on the forward strand.
AAAGGGCAGCGGAATCATAGCGAAACGCCTCTATTTAGGCAATGAAGAGGGCGCGTGGGGTCCATGCGCATGTTGCAGTTGCAAGCTTGGGGAACCTGCGCGTCACTCGCTCCCCCGCACGCGAGACGGCCAAGTGTGTGCACACCACGCACGCACAATTGCTTGGTGCGTGGGTGGCATGCACCTACGCAATTGATGGGAAACATGCATGTGCCCAACCGTCTTGCCCTTGCAATTTTGACAAAAATTAGCCCTTGGTCATTCTCTCTCAATTTTCATTTCCGGGCATTCATCATCATCCTTAAAAGGTATAATGAGCGCAATTGTGTCAACCCATATTTTTAAATTTTAGAATGCCATCCCCAGGGTTGGTATAATTGGTTGGGGGCCCAAAAATTTTCAACTCAAAGTTGTGGGCACACTTTTCTAGGTCAGGACCACCTACACAAATTAAAAGGGACAAGTACTAACAAAGTCCTAAACCTATTTCATTGGTGTCAATTCAGTCATAAACTTTTCAATTGGACCAATTTAGTCCTAAACATTTTAATTTTTGTACCAATTCAGTCCATCTGGCCAATTTTGGCCAGCTGGCACGTCGGTCGGTGGCCGGACGCTGATGTGGCAATTTTTATGATTTTTTTATTGTTTTTCGATTTTTATTAATTTTTTTCTTTTTCTTTTTCTTTTTCCTTATGGCGACCATTGCCAAGGTGGAGGCGAGGGCCATGAAGCCCTCGCAAGCCGCTAGCAAGGGTTGCGGCCCTCGTGCAACCTCGCCCAGGGCCACGGGCGAGGCGGCTTAGCCTAGATCTAGGCGAGGCCAAACTCGCCTTGGCCTTGCCACGGGCGAAGGTGGCAGGCAAAGGCGACCATCGCCAGCATGCTAGCCCAGAAATTTTCAACTCAAAATTGTGGGCAAACTTTTCTAGGTCAGGACCACCTACACAGATTAAAAGCCTTAACCGGTTCACGGTATTTACATGTATGTGTCCCCGGATTAACAAAATTTAGAATGTGCATATAAACATTCAAGAATTTCAAAGTTATGCACTTCGATTTTTTATTTTTATTTATTTGATGAGGAAAACAAATTCATGCACTCCTTCACTCATATTCGATGTCTACTTTGTCTACATTGTAATCATAACTGTGATAAAGTCGTCCATAACACCAGTTGCTTTGCCTCCAGAAATATTCAATCAAACCATCAAGTGAATATATAGTAGATAAAGAGGCTATGCCTTGAACGCTGATATTGTTAATCGGTCCTTAAATATCTTCCTTTGTAGCTATCCTCTTCATTATCCTTTGGAAAAATTTCAAATAAGAATGTAAATACTCTCGTATTTTCAAATAAGGGCATGAGATGAACATTAATTTAAATAAGAATTTAAAATACCTTCATTTTCTCAAATAAGCTCATGAAGTAGATCTTATTTAAAATAAGATCCTAAAATGTAATGTCACGCTCAGAGAATGACTTGACCTCATCAATTGATTGAGGCCATTTTCGTCATTTCCTTTAAAAAAAAATCTTTCTTTTTTTTTTTTTTTACATAAAAAACTCAAAACGGAAAAAGTCAAAAAAATTTAAAAAAAGGAAACAACAGTTTTAAAAAAAAAACAAAAGATGGGGGAGGCTGTATTTATTTTTTAAAATTTATACTTTTTATTTTTTCCTTTTGTCTTTTTTGGAAATAAATAGTAGAAAAGGAAAAAAGAACGAAAAAAAAAGAAAATTAATAAATAAAAGAGAGAGAGAGAGTAAATGATGGAAATGTCCTCAATCAATTGTTAAAGTCAGGCATTTCCTTAAGATTAACATAACAATTCAAGTCCTTATTTGAAATAAAATTCACTTTAGACATATATGTGAGAAAATGACGGCACTTCAAGTTTCTATTTGAGGCAATATTCATTTGAGGACTTTATTTAAGAAAATGATAGCACTTCAAGTCTTTATTTGAAATTTTCTCTTATTCTAATGAGAAGTTGATTTTCCAATTAATGGATAATCTAGGGCCATTGACATGAACTTATCTCTTACTTTTCACAGCATTACTCTATGATCTCTCTACCAATTGTCTTCACGGCACCAATTTTCGCAGCAAAACATCGATTGTAAACATTTAACAAGTCAGATAAATGGCCTAATCACCCAAGAGGAGTTAGCCCCCTTTAGTTAACCGAAGAGTGGATCTAGCTTTTGATTTGGTCTCTCGAGATAGATTACTCCGAAACCTTCACAAACCTTACTTCTAGTGCAAAATAAGGTTGATACATAAGTAAGATTTCCAAAGATCTGTGATGCATTCCGAGACACATAATAGGCCTTTAACATGGATAAAAGTTGGGAAATAGAGAGACAGAATTTCAAAACATTACGACAGACAACATGATAGCCACGAGAAAATTGTATGTTTCACTAAAAAAAAGGGGATAGAGTTGATGAGATTTCCATGTAATTTTTCTTGATCTAATAGTTCTCTGCTTTTTTTTTCCCTCCCTTTTTATGAAATTTGAAAATGTTACAATCTATTCAGTGCAATTTGTGTTCTTTTGCAGTATCTATCACTTCCTTCACTTGTACCACCAGGTATTGTTTTTCCGCTTTATCCCTTGTTCTCATTCGTGCGCAGTGAGGACGGGCCGGGAGAGAACCTTATTCATGAATTTTCTTGACAAAGTCGTGTTATATATATTGCTATACCATATTCTGTGGCTTGAGAGTAGCTATGTATCCAATCTATTAGGTTTATGTGGGATGGTCTTCCAATTTTGTTTCCGAAAACATACTACAAAATTAAGGAGAATTCTATGTGTGAAAATTAAAGACGTGGATGGAGTTTCTAGCCAATAACCCATGATAAAGACATTAGAATTGGAAATGTCAATTCCGCATTCTTTTCGTTTCTTTATGTACGCTTGATTTTTTTTCAATCAACAATTTATGACTGCCAAATTTCTCTCTTTTATTTGGACTCTTTACATAGAACTCATGAAGCTCCAAAGTTGAACAAGCCCAAGGTTGTGTTCATGATGGGAGCAACAGGAACCGGAAAATCCAAGCTCTCAATCGACCTCGCGGTCCATTATCAAACCGAGGTCATTAATTCTGACAAAATCCAAGTGTACAAGGGGCTCAACATCGTTAACAACAAGGTCACCGACCTCGAGTGTCGAGGTGTGCCACAGCACCTCTTAGGAGTGATCGACAACCCCGACGTCGATTTCTGAGCGCATGATTTTTGTTGCGACGCGTTGACCACCATCAATCAGATAACGCAACGTGGGCGTGCCGCAATCATTGCCGGGGGATCGAATTCCTTCATTGAGGTGCTCGTGGAGGACCCGACGTATAATTTCAAGTCTATTTACGACTGCTGTTTCCACTGGCTGGATGTGTCGCCGCCCGTCCTGAACGAGCGCGTGTTGAAACGGGTGGACGAGATGGTTGCTGCGGGCCTGATAGACGAGGTGCAAGGAGTGTTCACCCTGCAAGCCGAATACTCACGTGGCATTCGCCGTGCGATTAGAGTCCCGGAGATGGACCGTTTCCTGAGAGCCGAGAACCATCTGATCGATGACGAGAAGCTGAAGGAGGTGTTGCTCGAGGAGGCTATCAACGAGATCAAGGTCAACACCTTCAAGTTAACCTGTCGACAAGTGGAGAAGATCCGGATACTTAGGGAAGAGCGCGGGTGGAACATACGCCGCATCGATGCGGCCGGGGTTTTCGAGAGTCCAGGGGCAGATGTTGAGAAGGTGTCGCGGAGTCTGGTGCTAGAACCGAGCCTAGCCATAGTAGGAGATCTCCTCAAGGGCCATGAGAAATCATTCAGTCCGCCGAATCAATTTCATGCCACCTTGCCTCAAGTTCCCGTGGAAACGTAGGCGACTAATCTAAGAGGGATACAATCTCATCAACTCTAATCCCCCTTTTATTTTTGGTGAAACATGCAATTTTTATCCTTTTGTTTGATACATACAGTTTCGTCTTCCGAATTTCGAAGGACACTCAGAATCATAAGAATACTAAATCATGCTCTTTAGAGTGTCAACGCAGGACTAAGAAATGGAGAAAAGAAAATCCAAATCTCAGTGAAGAGCTTAATATACAATGACATAAAAGATCTATCTCCATCAATGAACAAGTCACTGATCCAATACTATTTCATTGTCACAAGCCCTCTAAAGAGATTGAGAAAATGGAAAAAAAAAAAAAATCAAGAACACAACTTCCTTGTCCTAACAATTGCACTGAAATGAGACCTTCATAAGCGAGAGATAACATGTCTTATAGACACCATAGAGGGGCTTGTTCAATATGGAAGGTTCAGAAGAAGGTAAGATATTTCTTTCATGGTTATTTAAGGCTGATTTTCTTTCTCTTTTGGGGAGGAATGCTATAGTCAAATTTAGCCAGATTTCTAGCCAAAACAAGACTATATATGATAGAATATTAAATTCAAGAGATTTTATTATATTTTATCAATTATTTGGTGATTATAATAATCAATTCGAATGTATTCACATCATATTATATATAATATTTGATATAAATGCCTATATAAATCACAATTTTTGCAAATGGAGATAGTAAAAATCTATCACAACACACTTGTCTACTTTATTTTTATTTTTTATATTATTTTCCTCTCCTTTTTAATTAATTTATTTTTTATTTCTTTCTTCCCCTTCCCTCATTCTCTAATAAAATTTTATTAAATAGAAAATTGTACTAATATACGTAAGATACTAAAACACCTCAAATATATAATAAATATATTTATATATTAAATTTATATTATAAGATAGAATAAAATTCGACTATATAATAAAATGAGCTAAAATTCAAAATTAATTTTTTTGTTATCTTGAATTTCTTATATTAGAATTCAAATATTATTTATATTGAAATATTATGTTAATTTGTTAATTTAAGAAATTTTTATAAGAGAAAAACTTTCCTTCTATGGATATTAGATATTATATCTCGCCTTTATCCTACTTTCCTAATGGGACAGTTTTATCCAATCTATATTTTATTTAGGGAAAATCTCAAATAAGGGCCTGAAGTGTGTTCATTTTCTCAAAAAATGACCCAAAGTGGACATTGTATCAAATAAGGACTTACAGTGACTAATTTTGTCTCAAATAAGGACCCAAACTTTCAATTTTATTTATAGCTTGGGGTAGTTTTGTCCAAGAACATTTTTTGATTAATTTTTTTTTTCTTTCATCTTCCTCACACCTCCTCCTTCGGTCTACATTGCCTCCTTCTTCAACACCATGATCAGGCCCCTACCAGCAACCTCGTGAGCTTCATGTCATCATGTAGTTGGTCCTCATGACAAGAAGTCGGATTGGAGTTATTTGCTACTGGCCATCTTCTCGGATGCTAAAATCCTCAGTTCCTCAAGATGCATCAAATCTCGGCTTGCTTGTGCTCAGCCTAAAGCTCAGATTGACCTCTATCTGACGATGATGATGTTGGATTTTCTATCAGGGGCAGCGGTCGATGAGGTCGAGAGCTCGAATAAGACTTGTCAATGGCGGCAATGGGGCAACGAAGTACAATAGTTTCTACAGTTAATGAATGTCGGATACGACTAATGATCAATCTCAAGATGGGGTATCAATTAAGGAGAAGAGCTGTGTCGATGAGAATGGCAAGAGTGTGAGTGGGTGTCTCCAGACTAGGGATTATTGAAAGGAGCCATTGGCATTGCAAAGGGGAAGGGGGATCTTTGAAAGATTGAATTTACGCAAGAGAGGCAAACCCAAATTTGAAATTGATGAGGCAAACTCTTATCAAGGTTGAAATAGTCACCATCTGCAACAAAATTGTTCTTTAGCGTGAAATTGTTGATCACCAAGTGTTAATTGAATAGAGGCATAAGTTAGTCAAACTAGAAGATCTAGCGATGCTTAGATATTACTACTCCGTTGTTGGAAAGTAGGACCAAAAACAACACAAAAAATTGCAGTTGCTGGGTTAGCAAAAGGGCTGGAATAAGTGGAGTTTGATGCACTCTCGAGGCGAGAGAAATACATCGCCAAAGGGTTTAGTTGCATAGCTTGGGAGTTGGACAAGAAGTTGAGTCTCAGCAAAAGCATATTCATATTATGGCTTTGAGATTGGAATTTGCGATGAATGTTCGAATAAAAAGCACTTATTTTTGAAGGCTCATTTCGGCTTGGTGGAATTGTCTACAAACCATTTTGAGGAGCGAAATTTAAAATTTTCGACAAGTTTGACTACGTTGTAATGGTTCGTGTTAAAGAAAACCCAATCTTGGTCATACAACGAGATGACACAAAGAGCAATGGAGGGGCTGAATGGAGGTGATGTAGAGAGTGAGAAAAATGAAGAAAGAAAAGAAGAAAGAGAGAGACAAAAAATAAACAACAATGTTCTTGGACAAAAGACTAACTGGTTGAGAACTCGTTCTTTCTACCCCAATTATGTCAGCTAGCGTGTCTGTATTCACCAAAAATTCCTTATCCTTCACAGTGAAGATAAAACTATATATATCCAAGAAAGATAAGTTTGAGTAAAAATACGCGGTGAGTTATGGATAAGCAGCAGTGGATTCAAAACAGAACCATTCCAATTGTAGTAGAGCTAACTTTTCTCGCAGATTGACCTTTATCGAATCAAGAAAATCAAAGTCAACAGTCTTAGGGCTCATAACCCTTCTCTTCATAAGATCCAAATAAACCTTCTTGTGATACTTCGATCTAAACAGATTAGAACCATCAGTAATATTTGCAGCCACTCCCGTTCTAGGCTGAAAATAAGTAAACATCTGTTCATCGTCGTCCAGAACTTGTGGTTGATTTGCAGTGGCATAAAATGGGTCACTCGGGAAATTCACAAAAGTCCTTTCAGTCGTCCCTTTCTCTACAACTCATAACCTTTCCAACTCCCGCAAGAACATAGTTTCATTCTTGTATCCGCTATCTTTTAAGGATTCATCGATTAAAGACATCATCGTTCCTCCATTCTTTAGATTAGAGTAAAGTTTAAAAGCAACTTTGGGAGTTAGCCTTCTTACAGGCTCAGCCTCCTCTATAACTTCATCGTCTGGTTGAGTCAGTGGAGAATATTGACGTTGCTGAGAAGGTTGTTGCTGACTTGGATGCAGTGGTGGAGAAGAATCTTCTTCCTCGGTTAAGTCAAAATGAGTAGGACCCTCGGGCATATGTCGTAGTCCCCTGCTTGCAATCCTTGAAGACTTTCTTAAAGACATTATCACTTCAAGGGAGGAATTCACCAACTTGCTCGAAAAAGGTGAAAACTTTTGGAGAGATCGAGAGTGAAAGTTAAAGCAAATAGGAATTTTGTATTTTAGGGTTTCAGTGTAAAAGTGAAGAAGACGAGTCTCAGCAATATATAAAGCAAATGAACCGAGATAAATGAAACGTCGTAAAAGGAAAGATAGAAATACCTTTTCAAAATGAATAACTTTTAAAAAAAAATAACTGTCCTTTCAAAATTGATAACTGTCTTTTTGAAAAAGAAAAACTTGGAAAGATAATTTCAATCAGTTAACAATTAATAAGTAACCGTACCTTTTCAAGTTTAAAATATTTAAATAGAAACAACTTACAGTCACAACTCTTGGTCTTCTAAGTCTGAATACCTTCACACTTTACCTTTGAATCTTAAGCACGTTCAGACTTTACTATATAAGAGATGTAATGTTCAGTCTGGTGTGAATAGACTCAAATTGGCTTTTCTCCAGAGGCTTTGTAAATATGTTCGCCAATTGATTCTTTGAGTCAGTGGATTGAATCATGACTTCTCCATTTTGAACATAATTTCTAATAAAGTGATGTCGAATCTCTATATGCTGTGCTCTTGAATGAAGAATTGGATTCTTTGTGAGGTTAATTACGCTGGTGTTGTTATATTTGATCTCAGTGCAAGAGTCTTTGATTCCAAAGTCTCTCAGTTATTATTTTATCCATAAGATTTGATAACAGCAATTTCCAAGAGCCACATACTTTGCTTCTACTGTTGAAAGAGTTACAGTGCTTTGCTTCCTTGAGAACCAAGATACTAACTTGTTTCCCAGCACTTGGCATGTACTAGATGTACTCTTTCTATCAACTCTGCAACCTGCTAAATCTACGTTTGAATATCCAAGAAGGGTAAAATCTTATTCCTTGGAATACCACAGACCTAAATTTGAAGTATTTGTAATGTATTTGATGATGCGTTTTGCAGCGCTTAGATGAGATTCTTTTGGATCATATTGAAATCTAGCACAAATGCAAACAATAAACAAAATGTTAGGACTAGAAGCAGTAAGATAAAGAAGTGAACCAATAATACTCTCGTAAAGTTCCTAGTCAACTTTCTTTCCTCCTTCATCTTTATCCAACTTCGAAGAACTAGACATTGGTATCTCAGTTTTTGCATTTTCCAATCCGAACTTTTTAACAAGTTTGCATATTTTTCTTGGTGAATGAAGATTCCTTCCTTAAGTTGTTTTACTTGTAATCTAAGAAAAAATGATAATTCACCCATCATGCTCATTTCAAATTCATCCTGCATAGACTTAGAAAACTTCTTGCACAGGTTTTCGTTAGATGATCCAAATATAATATCATCAACATAAATTTAAACAAGCAGAAAGTTTTTACCTTTCCTTTTAATAAACAAGGTAGTATCCACTTTTCCTTTGACAAAATCATTTTGCATTAAAAACTTACTTAGCCTGTCGTACCAAGCTCGAGGTGCTTGTTTTAAACCATAGAGAGCCTTTTTTAGTCTGAATACTGAATCTGGTTTCTTTGGATCTTCAAATCCAGAAGGTTGTTCAACATAGACTTATTATTGGATAAATCCATTAAGGAATGCATTCTTGACATCCATTTGGAATAACTTGAAATTTTTATAACAGGCAAAAGAAAGTAATAATCTAATTGCTTTGAACCTGGTTACTAGAGCGTAAGTTTCATCATAATCTATCCCTTCTTGCGTATATCCTTTGGCCACGAGTCTTGCTTTATTCCTAATCACTTTTCCTTTTTTGTTAAACTTGTTCCTGAAAACCCATTTAGCTCCAATAATGGATTTACCTTTTGGTTTAGGAGTTAACTCCCATACATTGTTAATGCTGAACTGTCTGAGTTCTTCTTGCATTGCTTCAATCCATCTTTCGTCAGCTAAAACTTCTTCTATGCTTTTGGGTTATATTTCAGAAATAAATGCCACGTCGCTAGACTCTTTTTGCCTTTTGGATCTAGTGCGAATCCTTTGATCAATATCACCAATGATGAGTTCTTTGGGATGACTAGATTTGTGCTTCCAGTTGCTTGATGGTCTGGTAGGAAGCTATTCTTCTACTTCAATTGAATCTTCAACTTCCTTTTGCTGATTTTCAGAGGTCTTAGCTGCTTCAGGGGAGGTAGATTTTGTAGAGTTTGTAGCAGGTTTAGATTCTTCAGGATGGGTCTGAATCAGTTGATTCTGCAAATAGTCTTGGAATTTGACATTTGTAGATTCTTCCACAGACTGAGTCTTTTTGTTAAATACTCTATAGGCTTTGCTAGTGGTTAAATATCCGAGGAAAATTCATTCGTCTGATTTCTCTTCAAACTTACTAGTTCGATCATTTACATCTTTCAAAACAAAACATTTGCAACCAAATACATGAAAGTAAGAAACAATTGGTTTCTTTCCTTTGAATAACTCATAAGGAGTATTCTCCAGAATAAGTCTTAAAAAGACTATGTTAATAATATAGCATGCTATAGAAACTGCTTTATCCTAAAAATGATAGGAAATACTACTTTCTATTAAAAGAGTTCTTGCCATTTCCTGCAAAGATCTATTCTTTCTTTCCACAACTCCAATTGTTCTGGAGTGCATGGAGAAGAAAAAAACATGCTGAAAACCTGATTCATCACAAAATTTTGCAAATTTTTGATTTTCAAACTTACCTCCATGGTCTGTCCGTATGCTTGAAATAACATATCATTTCTCGTTCTAAAATTTTTTATCTAACTTTGAAAAAGTAAGAAAAGGCTTCAGACTTACTTGCCAGAAAGTAAACCCAAGTGAATCGTGAATAGTCATCAACAATTACTAGACAATGTCTCTTTCCGCCTATGCTTCTAGTTCTAGTTGGTCCAAAGAGATCCATATGTAGAAGCTGCAAAACACGATTAGTAGAAACCTGATTCAATGGTTTAAATGAACTTCTAACCTGTTTTCCCAATACACATGGTGTGCATAAGTCCGAATTTTGAAACTTTAGGTTGGGCAATCCTCAAACAAGATTCTTAGAAGAGATCTTGGCAATCTGCTTTATATTGACATGATCAAGCTTTCGATGCCAAAGATTTGCTTCATCTTGAATTGAAATTAGACATTGAGACTTCTCCGATTTTATATCCAGAAGATAGATGTTCTCATGTCTTCATCCAGTAAAAGATTATAAAAGATCTTTGCTAGTTCCTGAGCATATTCCTTCCTGAAAATTAATCTTGAATCCAGTGTCGCACAATTGACTGATACTAAGCAAATTGTAATTGAGTCCTTCCACTAAGGAAACGTTGTTGATTGCGAGACTTCCAATTTTTACTGTTCCACATCCAACAATTTTTCATTTACTGTTTCCACCAAAAGAGATTTTTCCACCATTAACTTGCATAAGCTTTATAAAACAGCTTAACTCTCCAGTTATATGCCTTGAACAGCCACTATATAAATACCATTTAACCCTTTTCTTAATCGTGACCTGTAATTGAAAAAGAAACTCAAGCTTTCTTTGGTACCCACATTTTCTTGGGTCCAGACGAGTTAGTGCAATAAGCAGTCTTTGCCCATTCCTTCTTAATAGGTCTCCAAGCCATAAGACATTCTTTCTCAAAGTGTTATAAGCTGTTGCACTTAGAACATTTAAGAGCACTTCGCCCAACAGGTTTTACAAAGACTTTATGAAAATGATTTTTGTAAAAAGTTTTTGTAGGCCTTTATTTGATTCTTTCTCTCATTTTTGGAAAATCAATTAAAGGAATAGTTTCAGAGGTCATTCCTAAGCCAGATTTGTTAAAGTAGGGTCTTTGTAGTGAAAGAATTTTTTCCAATTTCTCAGATCCTATAGAAAACCTCTTTGAAATATTTGAAATGTCGTTTTTCAAAACCATATTTTCTTTTGAAAGAGAGTCTGCATTTTCTTTTAATGTAACAAAACTTTTATCTAAATTTTCAAACTTTTCTTTCCATAAAATTTCATGTTGCTTCAGTGTAGAATTCTCCCTTTTTAGCTCGGAAATCCTCTTGAGAGAGGTTTTGAGACTAAGACACAGTTCGTCAATATATTTCGAGACTTTAGTAGGGATTTTTAAGTTACTTACCTCGATTTTACTATCTGAGTCTGAGTTTTTACTATTTTGAAGTCTAAGTCTGATTCTGATTTTGCCATTAGACAAATATTAGCATAATCTTTGTCGCTTTCTTCACATTCAGTATCACTCCATGTCTCTGCCTTGAGAGCCTTCCTGTATTTCTCAGCCTTTCCTTTCTTTTTCTTCAACATGGGACAGTTGGGTCTGATGTGTCCCTTTTTCTTGCGTTCAAAACATATCACATCTTTATTAAATTCATCATCCTCAGTTGATTTGTTTTGAGACTTTTTAATGCTTTATTTCTTCCAATTGAATCTTCTTCCATTTTTGTTTAGTTTCCTGAACCTTTTTATCATAAGGGCTAGCTCTTCATTATCCATGTCATCTTCAGAGTCTATAACATCAGAATCATCGTTAGATTTCAAAGCAATTGATTTCTTACCTTTGGGATCTTCTTCTTCATTGATTTGCTCCACTTCATAGGACGGAAGTGTGCCAACCAATTCATCTACAAACAGTGGCATGATCCTTTGTGTTTCCCTTATCGAAGTCTTTACGTAATTCTAGTCTTTGGAGAGTCCACGTAGCAACTTGTTAACCTTCATGGTTTCTGAGATTGGTTGTCTCTGATACTCTAGACCATTTACAATTTCTGTGAAATGACTAAACATGTCAGTAATAGATTCTCCTGGCTTCATCTTAAAGGCTTCATACTGTCCGAGTAGAATATTGATCATTGTCTCTTTTACTCAATTAGTTCCTTCATAGGTAATGTGCAACTTGTCCTAGATTTCTTTGGCTGTTTCACAAGAAGATATTCTGTTATACTTAGTAGGAGACAATGCACAATATAAAGAGTAAATTGATTTTGCATCAAGAAATTGTCTCTTAGTTATTTCTTCTTGAGTCATCTCGCCAACATCTGCAACTTCTTTCCCTTTTATGAAACCAATGTAGCCTTATGAATAATTCCTTTTTCTACCACATCCCATTCCAAAGGATCTTTTGATCTTAGAAATGCCTTCATATTGTTTTTCAATATGTTGTATTCCTTTCCATCGAAATAGTGTGGTCTTGTGTTGCTTTGGCTTTCAACCAAACCTGTAGCCAACATACTAGCCATGGATCTTTAACTCAAAAGTAAAAAACACTTCAATTATTTGAGTACACAGGCTCTGATACCAATTGATAATGCTAGTATAAACACCTAGATGGGGGGTGAATAGATGTTAAAGAAGTTTTTGCAAGACTTAACAACTTAACTCAACTTATAATAAAACAGTAGATAAAAGATTATAAGCTAATATGTAAGCTTGCAAAATAAGTAGAGAGATTAGGGAAAGAGAATTGAGACATAAGGTTTATAGTGGTTCGACTTAGACCAAGCCTACGTCTACTCTCCCGCGCTGATAGCCCACCGGCTGGATTCCACTATGAATCAAAAGGGATTTTATAGTATCACGTCATTAATTCCACAGTGTAGAGACTCAGCTACACTTCTTCAAGGTCTCACAAGAATTTGATTACTCTTTTGAATACAATTTAAGCTCAACAAATTATAACAACAAAGAACTAAGAGCTTCAGATTTTATAATTTTTCTTTCATGCACACACTCGAATAACTTGAACATCCTCCTTATATACTCTTCCATGCCATCATAACTATTGGTACCTTCCAAAGGAGTTCTTCCAATCTACCCGTTGGACAGAATCAATTAGGAATATCTTGAGTTACTTAAAGAATATGATGATAGCCCACCAATCCTACCCATACAATCAGGATCTAGGTCTTCATAAGTAGAACCTTCCAAGTATACTTTACCATTCAATAGATCTAATTATTCAAGTTGATTTCAATAAGAATAATTGATCACGAGATGCTATCTCCAGCCGTGAGATCTCCTTCAACCGTACGAACCAAATCTTTAAAGATATACTTGTATCTGGATAAGCTTTCTTCATCGAATAAATCTTTTCTTCGATGGTCTGGAAACTATCAGTGAGAGTAGATTTTGAATCTTAAGTCTGGAGGTCTTCAGACTTTGACAATAGAGTCCGCAAGTCTTCATACTAGACTGATGGAAACGTTTTGTCAACTTCAAAATAGATAAGGAAGTTTTCTCCAACACAACTATTATAATCTTTTTTACCGCCTTCCTTTCCTCTACCACCATTTCTGTTTCAACACTTTTTTCTTCTTTGACTTGTTCGTACACCCACAATGGAAAATAAATTTGGCTTGAGTGTTCTGCATTTGCATTTATGTTCTTCCTTCTACCCACCATTTCCATGAGCAACAACTCAGGTGCCATATATCCTAAGGTCCCCCTTGCGGCAATCAATTACACTATGTCAAGAGTACTGGGATAAAGTTTCACAAGTCCAAAGTCAGAAACATTTTGAGTGAAATTCTTGTCTAAAAGAATATTGTGAGGCTTGATATCAAAGTGTAGTATTAGCATATCACAACCCTGATGTAAATATTTAATCCCCCTGGCCACCCCCAAAGCAATCTCATATATTTTCCGGTAATCAAGAAACTTATCACCTCCCTCTGTGAAAATTTGCTTATCCAAAGATCCATTTGACATGAGATCATATATGAGAGCTTGCTTTGAGCCTTCACAGCAAAAACCAATGAGTTGCATTACATTAACATGGTGAATTCTTCAAATAGTAGCCACTTCATTAATAAAATCTTGGCCATGGACCTTGGATTGCTTCAAAATCTTGATGGCCACTTCACTGACGCTTGGGAGCATTCCTCTGTACACAGAACCATACCCACCTTATCCCAGTTTGTATTTAAAAATTGTAGTGATATTCTTAATATTCGAGTAAGAGTACCTTATGGGCAAAAAGTTATTGTGAGCTTGCAAAAATTCTTTAATATTCTTGTCCATTGCTAAGTGCCTTTTTTCTATAGGTGTAGATTAGAAATATCACAACAAATGGCATTATGATTACAAATTTCACTGCATAGATGTACACTGAAGAAAATTTTGACAGGTTAGAATTTTTTTTAAATTTATTTTAAGAATAAATTACTATGACTTACCTAGTAGAGTTATAAACTCCATAATTGTCCAAACGATCATATTATCTAGGTAGCTTGTGGAAGGAATGAATGATTTGAAAAGGAATTAAAGGAAAATAAATTTGGAAAACAAAACACGCAAGGAAATAGAGTTGTAGCTAGCCACTTTGTGCAAGTTCAACTTTTTTTAAAGGAGTATGAGAAGTGGGACGCGTGCAATTGCAAATAAATAAAAATAATAAGCTTTATTTCACATAAATGATTCCTTAGCTTTCTTAGAAATCGATGCATATAGAGAAACAGTGATCTTCATTTTTAATTGATTATTTGTTTATGATACATGGACACAAATTTTAAATACCTCTTGAATTATTAGTTAAGTGACTAATTCAGGAACTATTAAGAAAATAAGAAAATCTGAAACCTATGCCTATTAAATAATAAAATCTAAAACCACAAGATGAAGCAACAAGACTGATTGCTTGGCTTTGCAATGCTAGCCAGTGCTCACAATAGAACAAGAATGAGTAGCAATGCTCGATAGGTGTCCATTGAGCTGAGAGCATCAATCATATCTCTGTCTTTGGGCAAAGAGAAATTGATGAAGAGTTCCTTTTTATGTACGCGGAGGAGGCAAAATACAAAAGGGTTGGAAATAGATGGGATGATCCTCCACTTTGGAGTCGCCTTGTCCTACAGAAAAAGCACAGGCAACGTAACGAATGCCCGCAATTCAATAAATTAAAGGAGGCCAGCGCACTCAGTGTACACAGCCGAGCAACGCAAAAATCCGGTGCATCTAGAAAATTTACACCCATAAAAAAATCAAAAGATCATTTCCCCCATTTCATCGTTCTTTCTCCACTTTCCTTCCACTCTCTTAATGTGATTTTTGGGTCAACCCTATCAATAAACAAGTCCATTCGCCGCTCCATCAAAAAAAAAAAAAAAAAAAAAAAGACTCCCTTTTCTTACACAATCTCTCATCTTAGGACGCGTCTATTTCACAAAAAATTAATATTTAAAAAAATATTTTCTTAAAAATTGAAGAGATCATTTTTCACATTTGATCATTCTTTCTCCACTAACTCTCCAATTTTCTTCCAATCTCTCGACGTGATTTTGGGGTCGACCCCATCAACCCCACCCCAAGCAAAAGAAAAATCACTTCTTTTGTTATACACGATCTCGTCTTAAGATGCATTTGGTTCACGAAAAATGAATACTTGAAAAATATTTTTTTTAAATAATAACTTGTATCGGTTGAAAATAAGTAGCCAACAATTTTTTTTTTTTATTGTCAACAATAATTTGTATTGTAATATTTTCATGAATAATAAAAAATATGTTTCGTTTCATCATTTTTATAAACAATATGATATATATATATATATATATATATATATATATGTATATATTCTAAATCATTCATTTTCTGCAAAATAAATAAAATCTTTTTTTCATTTTTTTTCCTCATTTCTTCTTCTTCTCCATCATTCTTTTTTTTTTGTCATACAAGTCACGATTGTGATGTCTAGAATTTGAGCCCATAGATGAAACTCAACCCAAAACGAAGTGTTGGAAAATCTGACCGTAGAAAGAGGTCCAAATTGTATTGTGGCCGCCCTCTTCAAGACTGACTTGTTTTGCACTTTTGAGTCCTAAGTGGAGTTGCAATTTTGACCGTGAGAAGAGGACTCAAAATAGGAAAGCTGTTGCCGATTTTTATATTAAATATTTTCGAATTCAGATATCGAGCAAAGTAAGATTCGTGAGTCTTTTTTCTACACGTATGAGTCGGCCTCCAGCGGTTTCATGTAGGAGTCAGCATGACGTTTAGTTCCACGGCCCAGATATATTAATATTTATTTTGTCTTGTATGACAGCGTGAAGCACAAGGCATTAGTGGTGGCACATCAATTAGTTTACATTGAATTCTTTGAGATTTTTCCAACGGCACAGAGGATAGTAGTCTCTCAACCCCACTAATTCGTAACTTATGATGCGAACTTTTAACCCCAAGCATTTTCATTTAAGAGTTACTATTATTAATTCATAATGAGTTGATTAGAAATCCAAATAAAGTATTAAAAGAAATATTTTACTCCTACACAATCAAAGAAAATAAGATCGGGACTTGATTCACTAATTGATTAATTAATACTATTTCAATATCTAATTTTGTTTAAACCTTGAGTTTTGATCTTTTTTAAAGGATTTTCATGCATTTTCAAGAGAAATATACTCAAAAAACCATTTTTAATGCTTTTGCTAATTTTTAGAAAAAAATAATTTTTTTTTGTGATTTTTGGTTTTTTCAACTTTAACATTAAAATAATTATATTATATTATATTTTAAAAAATGGATCCGAGTCGGGTCTCCATATCCGATCCGTGCCAAAGCCAACCCAGATCCGCCGGCCCGGGTCTCAATGCGGGGGCCCTCAATCGACCGGGCTCGGTACATTGAGCCTAATCCGGCCTGACAACAACAAAAAATCAAAAGAAAGACGTAGCAGCACAACCCGAGAAACAAGCCCAAGTTCGTCTTAACACAAATCAAGCCCAAGCCTACTAAAAAATGGCCTCAAGTCTGCCACAAAAATGAACCGAAAATGCTTGCTGATTCGTGCCCTACGTGAAACCCAAGTTTGGTTTATTAAAAAAAAAAAACTACATCAGTACGAGCCGTGTCTAGCCATCACATGGCTACCGTGCGTGGCCGCGGCTACCACCACCTTTCCTCCTAGCCGGCCAAGGATCGGTCACTTGCGGAAACACGATGCAAACGAAAAAAAGAAGAAGAAAAAGACCAATCCAGAACATAGAAAGCCAAGGACTGCAACGGGGATCTATCAAAACGCATTTGACAAACAACAAACGCCAAAAGTGGACGAAGGAGTAAGAACGAGCGCACACATTTGAGTCAGACATTTTGTCGAACGTACGGAGAGCGCCAGCTAAGAGGCGGTTATAAGCCCGCCCAACACTCAGGCTCTTGCCGAAATCAGCATACATTGAATAAGCAAGGCCCGATTTCAGTTAGCAAGTCTCGGTCGTAAATGAAAGACACGAACGTGCATCTAGCTTAAGCACTCCATCGAGCACATGGCGTGCATTGGCGGCGGAACGAATAGAAGCTCAACCGAGACATTGAGCGATGATTGAAGTGTTATTTATTTTTATGATCCCACATTTTCGGACCCACATTTTCTCTTTAAAGTGGCGGTTATTCAACATGCAGTTTTTCCACTTTTTGTACATTTTCATGGCAACCGTCCATTTGGTAACCGCCTTGATGGAAGACGGTATATAAAGAAACGATCGTTCATTCTAACGGGTAATAACAAGGTCTAGCTCAAACTTTCTCATTTCGAATACATCATCAGTACGAGAGTGAATTGGGTTAGTAGCGTGTGACCAATTTTCCTTATATTTTCAGGTTTTTCAAACGAACGAGAACAAGAACAATAGCTGGAGGTTTGTCTATAAACGATCCTGGCTTTCACAATTTGATTTTTATGTCTCTCATTTGGTATCAGAGCATGTTTAGTGCCTCTGCCTTGTTTTGCTCGAATTTTTGGTGTATTTTCGGGCATTTTTGAACATGAACAGTAACTCGGGATTTTGAGGCCAAGAGAAACTCGCCGATTTTGGGGAAAAATCCGGCGACCCACCTCTTGAATTTGGACCCATACGGTCGCACCGCCATGAGGAACATTAGCCATGAGTTTTTCTGGTATATCAGTGTTCACCGGAGGCTAATCGGGCGGCGGAAGTCATGGTGGTTGAGGATTTGCATTTTTGGAGTTTTTCGTTTGATTTGAGACCAATTTCTTGGTCATCTTCGTCGGAACTTGGACCCATGTGGTCGTGCCAGCATGCTCTTCAAAACCCATTATTTTATTTGTGTCTCGGATGGGCTGCCGGAGTAGAAACATCGGCGAAACCACGACGAAATGATGAAGAAATGGCTGCTGTCGCATAGGGAAGAAGGTGCGTGGGGTCCACGGGCGTGCTGCAGTTGCAGGCACGTGGAACCCATGTGCCACGCGCCTTCATGTGTGCGCCAACCGGTGGCGCGTGGGGCCCACGCACCCGGAACTGCCCAATAGTTGCAGGTGTTGCACGCGCCTGGGCATTGGACCGTGCACATGCAGACCACGCGCCTACCGCAGAAACGGGCGTGTGCTTGGCACACGCTTGACGTCCCCTCCGCGCAGCTCCTTTTACGCTTTTGCCCCTCTCTTTGAATGTTTTTACGATTCTGCAATTGGCCTATTTATTTACTGTTCTGCCCTTGGTACATTTATTAATTATTATGTCATTTCATGCATTTTTATGAATATTTTATGCATGAAATTAAATGTTCAATGGTCCATATATTTAATTAATTAGAGAGTGGCCACAACATCTTTAATTAATTAAATTATACATTAAGAGCATGCGGATCATATTTAGAAATGAACATTGATTGTAATTAATTATATTAATATGATGAATTTTATCCCACATGAATTTTCATTATATTAATATGATTAATTAGGATGAAATATCATATTATTTTTCTTAATTTACCCACAGGGATTAAGAAAATGCATATAATATGGTAGATCTTCATGATGTAATTATGGATATATTTAAATTAAACACTTAGGCCATAAGCAGTTTTTATGCTATGTGATTCATATTCGTGACATGTTTACATTGGTAAAACATGATTTATGCATATTATGCCTCAAATTTTGTGACATAAGCATGATTATTTGATATGTAGTTTTACAACTTGTGAATTTCTCTGAATTTAAGTTTGATGTTCCTATACTGAATGGTGAGAACTATAAAGTTTGGAAGGAGTCAGTTCTTCTTCAATTGGGGTGGATGGACATTAACTATGCTATAAGGAAAAACGAACCACCAGCTTTTACGGATTCGAGCACTACAACTGAGATAGCCCTTTCTAACCAATGAGAGCGGTCTAACCGCGTTTGTGTAATGTTTATAAGAGCTAAGATATCTCCTAGTATTTGTGGTTCGGTTGCTCAGCATAGTAATGCTAAAGCCTTATTGGAGGCCATAGATGCACAGTTCGAGAGTTCTGAGAAGGCGCATGCCATGACCCTGATTATGAAGTTTTCATCGTTGAAGCTCACTAGTGTTAGAGGTGTGCGTGAACACATCATGCAAATGAGGAACATAACAGCTCAACTTAAGAACCTTGAGGTTGAGATATATGAATCAATCCTTCTGTATTATATTCTGAACACTCTCCCACAACAGTATGCATCTTTCAAGATCTCTTGCAACACACATAAGAATAAATGGTCAATTAATGAACTCATGACCATGTGTGTTTAAGAGGAGGAAAGACTAATTATGAAATTGGGAGAAAATGCTCATTTGGCAACACAAGGAAAGAATAAGGGCCATGGCAAGTATAAGGGAAAGGTAAAATACCTCCCCAAGATGACATTAAGAAAGAATCTAAATGTTTCTTCTGTGAACAAAAGTGGCATATAAAGAAGGATTGTATCAAATTTAAGGCCTGGCTTGAGAAGAAAGATAATCCAATCTCTTGTGTTTGTTATGAATCTAATATGGCTTATGTAAGTGACAACACTTGGTGGATTGATTCTGGATCTACAATCTACATTTTGAATTCCTTGTAGGGTTTTCAAAACCATAGGAAGCCAATGGGAAGTGAACAAAGCATCTCTTTAGGAAACAAGATACGTTCACATGTGGAAGTTATTAAGACATGTAGACTAGTTCTCAATAGTGGCTTTGTTTTGAATTTGGAAATGACCATTTATGTTCCTATTTCATCTAGAAACTTAATTTCAATTTCAAGACTTGTACCTTTGGGTTACTCTTTTACTTTTCAGATTTGACATTCTATTTATCGTTTAAATCCAAAATTGTTGGAATGGTATTTTGTCTGATGGTCTTTTTCGAATTAATTTACAAGACAGTGCATATTATGATGCGATGCATGTTCATGATAACACTAGTATGAAACGATGTGTTGTGAAAGAACATTCCTCTATGTTGTAGCATCGGAGATTAGGACATATCTCCATAGAAAGAATTAAGCGATTGGTAAATGATGGAGTACTCAGTACTTTACATTTTACTGATTGCGATACTTGTGTAGACTGCATAAAGGGAAAGCATACTAAGAAGACAAAGAAAGGTGCTCAAAGGAGTATAGAAATATTAGAAATCATACATACGGATATTTGTAATTCGGATATGGACTTGTGTGGGCAGAAATATTTCATCTCTTTCATAGATGATTACTCACGTTACATGTACCTCTACTTGATTCATAATAAGTATGAAGCATTAGATGCCTTTAAGGTATTTAAGGTGGAAGTAGAGAAATAATGTGGTAAGCAAATTAAGATCGTGAGATTAGATAGAGATGGAGAATTCTATGGTAGATACACTGAAAATGGACAAGCACCTGGTCCATTTGCAAAGTTTCTTCAAGAGCATGTGATAGTTGTCCAATATACTATGCCTGGTTCTCCGGACTAAAACAGTGTAGCGGAAAGAAGAAACCAAACTTTATTGGACATGGTGCGGAGTATGCTTAGCGGCTCCAAACTTCCTTAGTCATTATGGAATGAAGCACTTAAGACGGCAGTATACATATTAAACCGAGTTTCGACCAAGGCTAACCCAAAGACACATTTTGTAACATGTACGCGTTTGGGGATGCCCGTCTGAAGTGAGAGTTTACAATCCACAAGAAAAAAAGTTGGATCCCAGGACCATAAGTGGGTATTTTATTGGATATGCCGAAAGGTCTAAGGGATATAGGTTTTATTGTCCGTCTCATTCCACTAGGATTGTGGAATCAAGAAACGCTAAATTTCTTGAAAATGACTTGATTAATGGGAGCGATCGATCGAGGGACCTTGTTCCTAAGAAAGATCATTCAGACACTCACCCTTCCACCTCATGTTTAAGGTTGGTTATTGCTCATAATGCCCCTTCAGTTTAGCCGGCTATTGAACAACCAATCGTTGAAGTTCCATAACCTGCTGATATTGATCTAGTAGATCTAATTGTTCAACAATTACCAGAAACTGTTGAACAACCAGTTGAACAACGCGCTCCTCAATAGAATGTTGATGCAACATTGAGAAGATCTGCTAGAATAAGGAGATCGGCTATTCCTAGTGATTATATTATGTATTTACAAGGGTCTGACTACAATATTGGAGCTGAGAATGATCTTGAAACCTTTTCACAAGCCATGGATAGTGATAAATCCAATTTGTGGTACAATGCCATCAAGGAAGAGATGAATTATATGGCATCTAACGAAGTCTAGGATTTGGTTGAGTTACCTGATGGTGCGAAATCCATTGGTTGTAAATGGGTCTTCAAAACTAAGAATGATTCATTTGGTAACATTGAAATATATAAAGTTAGACTCGTTGCCAAAGGATTCGCTCAAAAGGAAGGAATCGATTACACGGAGACCTTTTCTCCTATATCTAAGAAAGATTCTCTTCGTATTGTTTTGGCATTGGTTAGCCATTTTAATATGGAATTACATCATATGGATGTGAAAACGGCGTTCCTCAATGGAGAACTAGAGGAGGAGGTTTACATGAAACAACCTTAAGGATTCCCCTCTAGTGAAGGTGAGTGTTTGGTGTGCAAGCTTAAGAAATCTATATATAGCTTGAAACAAGCATTCCGGAAATGGTACTTAAGGTTCCATGAAGTCATCTTTTCATTAGATTTTGTAGAGAATGTCATGAATCAATGTATATACCAGAAGGTCAGTGGGAGCAAAATTTGTTTCCTTGTGTTGTATGTGGATGATATACTACTTGCAACCAATGATAAAGGGTTGCTACATGAGGTGAAATAATTTCTCTTTAAGAGTTTTGATATGAAGGATATGGGTGAGGCATCTTATGTCATTGGCATTTAAGATTCAAAGAGATAGACTTCGAGGAATTTTAGGACTATCTCAAGAAACCTATATCAATAAGGTCTTAGAGAGATTTCGAATGAAAGATTATTCACCAAGTATAGCACTCATTGTGAAGGGTGACGGGTTCAATTTGAATCGATGCTCGAAGAACGATTTAGAAAGGGAACAGATGTACAACATTCCATATGCTTCTACTGTCGGAAGCTTGATGTATGCTTAGGTTTACACTCACTTGACATCGTTTTTGCTGTGGGAATGTTGAGAAGATATCAGAGTAATCCAGGTATGAACCACTGGAAAGTTGCAAAGAAAGTGATGAGATACCTTCAAGGTACTAAAGACTACATGCTTATGTATAGACAAACTTACAACTTGGAAGTAATCAGTTATTTGGATGCGGACTTCGCGGGCTGCGTTGATTCACGAAAATCAACATCTTGATACATTTTTATGTTTGCTAGCGGAGCCGTGTCATGGAGAAGTGCCAAGCAAACTTTAACTGCTACTTTCACTATGGAGGCTGAGTTCGTTTTTTGTTTTGAGGCTACATCACATGGTGTATGGTTGAAGAGTTTCATTACTGGATTTAGAATTGTTGATTCTATTTCTAGGCTATTAAGAATATATTGTGACAATTCAGCTGCGGTTTTTATGGCTAAAAATGCCGAAAGTGGCAGTCGAAGTAAGCATATCGACATTAAGTATTTATCCATAAGGGAACGTGTTAAAGAGAACAAAGTGGTCAAAGAACACGTTAGCATTGAATTAATGATAGCTGATCCTTTAACTAAAGGCATGCCACCAATGAAGTATAATGATCATGTAACAAGTATGGGGGTAGGTCTCATAATGTAATTTGTCGTCATATGGACGATTTCTGTTGTATGAAACTCTTATTCAGTTGTATTGTTGATTCTCAATTTTGGTGTACACATTATGTTATTTATGAGAATAACATTTAACCTTGGTTCTGGAATAAATATAGGGTTTATTCATTAAGATGTGTTGCCAAATATAGGCTGACATTAAAGAAATAAGATGCATTGTGATACATGGAAGATATTACTCACTCTTAGAGGACTTGTCGCCATGATCAATGTGTTTTGTTTCTTTTCTTTAAGCATAAAATTTTCGTGGAATTAGTTGAATAATCTGTATGATGAAAATGATGGGATCAAGTGGGAGAATGTTATTTATTTATATGATCTCACATTTTCGGACCCACATTTTCTCTTTAAAGTGGCGGTTATTCAACATGTAGTTTTTCCACATTTTGTACCTTTTCGTGACAACCGCCCATTTGGTAACCGCCTTAATGCAAGACGGTATATAAAGAAACGATCGTTCATTCTAACAGGTAATAACAAGGTCTAGCTCAAACTCTCTCATTTGGAATACACCATCAGTACGAGAGTGAATTGGGTTAGTAGTGTGTGCCCAAATTTCCTTGTATTTTCAGATTTTTCAGACGAACGAGAACAAAAACAATGGCTGGAGATTTGTCTATAAACGATATTGGCTTCCACAATTTGATTTTTATGTCTCTCATATGTTAGACAAAATAATTCATAATGCGGAAGCGAGAATCGATTATAGACAAACCTCCAACCATTGTTCTTGCTCACGTTCGTCTAAAAAACTTGAAAAATACAAGGAAATATTGGACACACGCTACTAACCCAATTCTCTCACGTACTGATGGTGTATTCCAAATGAGAGGGTTTGAGTTAGACCTTGTGATTACCCGTTAGAATGAACGATTGTTCCTTTATACACCGCCTTCCATCAAGGCGGTTACCAAATGGGTGGTTGTCATGAAAAGGTACGTATGTGAAAAAACTGCATGTCGAATAACCGTCACTTTAAAGAGAAAATGTGGGTCCGAAAATGTGGGATCACAAAAATAAATAACATCCTCCCACTTGATCCCATAATTTTCATCATACGGATTATCTAACTAATTCCACGAAAACGTTATGCTTAAAGAAAAGAAACAAAACACATGGATCATGGCAACATGTCCTCTAAGAGTGAGTAATATCTTCCATGTATCACAATGCATCTTATTTCTTTAATGTCAGCCTATATGTGACAACACATCTTAATGAATAAATCCTATATTTATTCCAGAACCAAGGTTAAAAGTTATTCTCATAAACAACATAATGTGTACACCAAAATTGAGAATCAACATTACAACCGAATAAGAGTTTCATAAAACAGAAATCGTCCATATGATGACAAATTACATTATGGGACCTACTCCTGTACTTGTCACATGATCCTTATACTTCATTGGTGGCATGCCTTTAGTTAAAGGATCAGCTATCATCAATTCAATGATAACGTGTTCTTTGACCACTTTGTTCTCCTTAACACGTTCCCTTATGGCTAAATACTTAATGTCGATATGCTTACTTCAACTGCTACTTTTGGCATTTTTAACCATAAAAACCACAGCTGAATTGTCACAATATATTCTTAATGGCCTAGAAATAGAATCAACAATTCTAAGCCCAATAATGAAACTCTTCAATCATACACCATGTGAGGTAGCCTTAAAACAAGAAATGAACTCAGCCTCCATAGTGGAAGTAGCAGTTAAAGTCTACTTGGCACTTCTCCATGACACGGCTCTGCGAGCTAACATAAAAATGTATCCAAATGTTGATTTTCCGTGAATCAATGCAGCACGCGAAACCCGCATCCAAATAACCAACTATTTCCAGGTTGTCAGTTCGTCTATACATAAGCATATAGTCTTTGGTACCTTGAATGTATCTCATTACTTTCTTTGCAGCTTTCCAATGGTCCATACCTAGGTTACTTTGATATCTTCCCAACATTCCCACAGCAAAAACGATGTCAGGTTGAGTGCAAACCTGAGCATACATCAATCTTCCGACAGTAGAAGCATATGGAATGTTGTACATTTGTTCCCTTTCTAGATCGTTCTTCGGGCATTGGTTCAAATTGAACCTGTCACCCTTCACAATGGGTGCTATACTTGGTGAACAATCTTTCATCTGAAATCTCTCCAAGACCTTATTGATATAGGTTTCTTGAGATAGTCCTAAAATTCCTCGAGGTCTATCTCTTTGAATCTTAATGCCAATGACATAAGATGCCTCACCCATATCCTTCATATCAAAACTCTTAGAGAGAAATTGTTTCACCTCATGTAGCAACCCCTTATCATTGGTTGCAAGTAGTATATCATTCACATACAGCACAAGGAAACAAATTTTGCTCACACTAACCTTCTGGTATATACATTGATCCATGACATTCTCTACAAAATTGAATGAAGGGATGACTTCATGGAACCCTAAGTACCATTGGCAGGATGCTTGTTTTAAGCCATATATAGATTTCTTAAGCTTGCACACCAAATGCTCACTTTTATTAGAGGAGAATCCTTCAGGTTGTTTCATGTAAACCTCCTAACCTCCTCTAATTCTCCATTGAGGAACGCCATTTTCACATCCATCTGATGTAATTTCATTTTAGAATGGGCAACTAATGCCAAAACAATACGAAGAGAATCTTTCTTAGATACAGGAGAAAATGTCTCCGTGTAATCGATTCCTTCCTTTTGAGTGAATCTTTCGGCAATGAGTCTAGCTTTATATCTTTCAATGTTACCCAATGAATCATTCTTAATTTTGAAGACCCATTTAGAACCAATGGCTTTCGCACCATCAGGTAACTCAATCAAATCGCAGACTTTGTTAGATGCCATAGAACTCATCTCTTCCTTCATGGCATTGTACCACAAATTGGATTTATTACTATCTATGGCTTGTGAAAATGTTTCGGGATCATTCTCAGCTCCAATATTGTACTCAAACTCTTGTAATACGCAATATAATCACTAGGAATTGCCGATTTCCTTATTTTAGCAGATCTTCTCAATGTTGCATCAACATTCTCTTGAGGAGCGTGTTGTTCAACTGGTTGTTCAATATTTTCTGGTAATTGCTGAACAACCAGATCTACTAGATCAATATCAGCAAGTTGTGGAACTTCACTGATTGGTTGTTCAGTAGCTAGTTGAATTGAAGGGGCATTATGAGCAACAACCAACCTTAGACATGAGGTGGAAGGTTGAGTGTCTAAATTATCTTTATTAGGAACAAGGTCCCTAGATCGATCGCTCCATTAATCAAGTCATTTTCAAGAAATTTAGTGTTTATTCATTCCACAATCCTAGTGGTGTGAAATGGACAATAAAACCTGTATCCTTTAGATCTTTCAGCATATCCAATGAAATACTTACTTATGGTCCTTAGTTCCAACTTCTTTTCTTGTGGATTGTAAACTCTCACTTCAGACGAGCATCCCCAAACGCGTACATGTTGCAAACTCTCCAACCTTTAAATAACTCAAAAGATGTCTTTGGAACAGTTTTGGTCGGAACTCAGTTTAATATGTACACACTTGTTTTAAGTGCTTCAGTCCACAAGGACTTAGGAAGTTTGGAGTCACTAAGCATACTCCGCACCATGTCCAATAAAGTTCGGTTTCTTCTTTCTGCTACATCGTTTTGGTCAGGAGAACCGGGTTTAGTATATTGGGCAACTATCCCATGCTCTTGAAGAAACTTTGCAAATGGACTAGGTGCTTGTTCATCTTCAATGTATCTACCATAAAATTCTTCACCTCTATCTAATCTCACGATCTTAATTTGCTTACCGCATTATTTCTCTACTTCCACCTTAAATACCTTAAAGGCATCTAATGCTTCATACTTATTATGAATCAAGTAGAGATACATGTAACGTGAGTAATCATCTATGAAAGAGATGAAGTATTTCTGACCACACGAGTCCATATTCGGACTACAAATATCCGTACGTATAATTTCTAATATTTTTGTACTCCTCTTGACACCTTTCTTTGTCTTGTTGGTCTGCTTTCCCTTTATGCAGTCTACACAAGTATTGCAATCAGTAAAATCTAAAGTACTGAGTACTCCATCATTTAACAATTGCTTAATTCTTTCTATGGAGATATGTCATAATATCCGGTGCTACAACATAGAGGAATATTCTTTCACAACACATCGTTTAATACCAGCGTTATTATGAACATGCATCACATCATAATAGGCATTGTCTTGCAAATTAATTCGAAAAAGACCATCAGACAAAGTACAACTCCCAACAATTTCAGATTTAAACGATAAACAAAATGTCAAATTTGAAAAGTTAAAAGAGTAACCCAAAGGTACAAGTCTTGAAACTGAAATTAAGTTTCTAGAGAAACTAGGAACATAAAAGGTCATTTTCAAATTCAAAACAAAGCTACTATTGAGAACTAGTCTGCATGTCCCAATAGCTTCCATACGCGGACACATCTTATTTCTTGAATAAATGCTTTGTTCACTTCCCACTGGCTTCCTATGGTTTTGAATACCCTTTAAGGAATTCGTAATGTGGATTGTAGATCCAGAATCAATCCACCAAGTGTTGTGACTTACATTAGCTATATTAGATTCATAACAAACACAAGATATTGAAGTACTTTTCTTCTCAAGTCAGGCCTTAAATTTGACACAATCCTTCTTTATATGCCCCTTCTGTTTACAGAAGAAATATTTGGATTCTTTCTTAATGTCGGCTTGGGGAGGTATTTTACCTTTTCCCTTATACTTGCCATGGCCCTTATTCTTTTCTTGTGTTGCCAAATGAGCACTTTCTCCCAATTCTATAATCAGTCTTTCCTCCTCTTGAACATACATGGCCATTAGTTCATTAATAGACCATTTATTCTTATGTGTGTTGTAAGAGATCTTGAAAGGTGCATACTGTTGTGGGAGAATGTTCAGAACATAATACAAAAAAAATGATTCGGATATCTCAACCTCAAGGTTCTTAAGCTGAGTCGCAATATCATTCATTTGCATGATATGCTCACGCACACCTTTAACACTAGTGAGCTTTAATGATGAAAACTTCATAATTAGGATTATGGCATGCGCCTTCTCAAAACTCTCAAACTGCGCATCTATGGCCTCCAATAAAGCCTTAGCATTGCTATGCTGAGCAACTGAACCACGAATACTAGGAGATATTTTAGCCTTTATAAACATAGCACAAATGCGGTTAGACCACTCCCATTGGTTATAAAGGGTTATCTTAGCTGCAGTGCTCAAATCAGTAGGAGCAGGTGGTTCGTCTTTCCTTATAGCATAGTCAATGTCCATCCACTCAAATTGAAGAAGAACTGACTCCTTCCAGACCTTATAGTTCTCACCATTCAATATAGAAACATCAAACTTAAATTCAGAGAAATTCACAGGTTGTAAAGTTGCATATCAAATAATCATGCTTATGTCACAAAATTTGAGGCATAATATACATAAATCATGTTTTACCAATGTAAACATATCACGAATATGAATCACATAACATAAAAACTACCAGTGGTCTAAGTTTTTAATTTAAATAGATCCATAATTACATCATAAAGAAACTACCATATTATATGCCTTTTCTTAATCCTTGTGAGTAGATTAAGAAAAATAATATGATATTTCATCCTAATTAATTATATTAATATAATGAAAATTCTGTGGATAAAATTCATCATATTAATATAATTAATTACAATCAATGTCCATTTCTAAATATCATTCGGAGGCTCTGAATATATAATTTAATTAATTAAAGATGCTGTGGCTACTCTCTAATTAATTAAATATATGGATCATTGGAAAATTAATTTCATGCATAAAATATTCATAAAAAAATGCACGAAATGACAAAATAGTAAATAAATTCACTAAGGGCAGAATAGTAAATAAATAGGCCAATTGCATAATCGTAAAAACTTTAAAAGAGAGGGCAAAAACGTAAAAAGAAGCCGCGCGGAGAGGACGTCAAGTGCGTGCCGAGCACCGCCTTGTCCACCGCTCAGGCACCTGCAACGCACGTGCCTACAACTGCTACGGGCAATTCTGCGCGCGTGGGCCCCACGCGCGCAAGGCCAATGGCAAAGGATAAACAGGGACCTAACATCAACAAAGCATAAAATATTGAGGTCGGAACTCACACGAATTGGACAACGGTAGCCTCGTCCGGCGAGCCCGAAACAGGGCACAAAAACATAGCGCTTTCGGGCATTCGGGTGAAGGGGTCCTACCCGGATCGGCGACGGCGACCAAAAGACAAGCCCGAGACGAGTCGACATATGGTCGGCTGTCTGCGTGTCGTCGAGACAGGATCCTTGGGAAAGGCGGACGATGGCCAAAGCAAAAATCAGGGTCCCACCAGAGGCTTGGTGCTGGAAGAAACGGGAGTCGCGAAATTGGGGACACCCGCTGGGACTCGTCGCTCCCAAACTCTTTCTATCGTCTCGGTCGCACTCTCTCACATCTCGCTCTCGCCGATCTCCCTCGCCCAAGTTCATGGGCCCCCCACCTTTTTTTCTCTCTCCCGATCGCCCTCTTTATAGGTCGAGAAGGCCGATTGGCGGAGGCGCTTTAGCCGCCGGTCCTTAGCCCCGCCCCTCTTGGCCGAATCGAGGTCACATCGCCCGTCACATCCATCGCCGTCCGCCTCCTCTGTGCTGCTCCTCTGCTCTGCGGTGTCCTTGTGGGTGTCTGCAAGAGGAGGAAGAAAAGATGGCCGGGCCGGGCCGGGTTATGGGACATATGAGATATGGGCCTTAGCCCAGCGAGGGAAAGAGGAAAGAGGCCCCCCGGCGTTTTCGTTTTTCTTTGTCTTTTAAAAAAATAATAAAATAATAATAATTTTTTTAAAAAATTATATTTATTCGAATTGCAGTAAAATAAGGGAAAATGAAATAAATAAATGATATAAAACTTAGTCGAAGCAAATAATACTAATACCTACGTGATATGCTCTTTAGTGAACATTCATTTGCGAGTCGCTGAAATTTATGTGTTAATAGGGTGCCACACAATCTTCTTGTGAATTGCATCTCTAGCACATGGGTGAAAACCAATTAAATCTTGTGAGAAGATTTGTATAATTCATCATGAGATTGGGAGATTATTTTGTGAGAAATTTTGGGGCTAAACACTACATGATTAGGGGTTGGAAAACACTAAAAGTATTCAAAGACTTAAGTATGCTTGTGATCTCTATTGTATCATTTAATCTATAATAAAATTATTTATTGCTCTCCTTATAGACGTAGGTTACCCGACCAAACCACGTAAATCTGTTATTAAATTAATTTTCTTATCCAATCTATTTTATTGTTTGATTGATTGCTTGGTGAAACAACTATGATAGGAAAGTTGATGTCTATTTTTGAGAAACAAGGTCAACAATAAAAACTGTTTTACCTCAAAACTTCTTCTCTATCTTCTTCGAATGTGTTTATTCGATTGTCAGCACTTAATCACTTGATGTGTACTTTACAGTTGCTAAAATAGGTGACAAGCTTCAGAAGTAACTCAACTTTTTACATGATCAAATTGTTTCATGATATTAATAAGCACTATAAGAAAAGCATTTTATGCGGCAATAATATATTGACAAGGTCACTGATAAAGCAAATCTTTCATGATACAGCAATCTTCTGTAATCTGTACTAATCCCATTGATTGAGCCAATCTTTCATGATTTGTGTCAATTCTGTCGATTCTGTCGATAGAGTAATCTTTCACAATCTTTACCGATTCTGTAGATTGTTATCTTTGTAAAATCTTTGATTGTATTTTTCCCGCTCATGTACATATTATAAATATAATACAAATCTCCAACCCATTATGTGTGCGATCAAACTCAAATTCATACTCTTTCATGGTATCAGAGCTTCACATTTTTTTTTTTCACTAAAATGTCTTCTTCTACATCCTCCAACACCATTATTGCCGTCACCACTGCTAACTCTTCATCCTTGTTATCTCCCTCCCAACCACCCTTTGCTCTTGGCAATATATCTCATGTTCTCCAAATCAAGCTAGATCGCAACAATTACCTTCTGTGGAGAGCACAATTTCTTCCTCTATTTCGTCTTCATGGGTATCTTCGGTTTGTGGATGGCTAATATCCTTGTCCAACACCCACTATCACTGATGCTAATAACAATGTGATCGACAACCCGGATCATATTGCATGGCATTATCAAGATCAACTCATCCTCTGCTGCATCCTCTCCACTCTTACTGAATCAGTTTTCTCACACATTGTGAGATAGCTAGTATAAGCACCTAGAGGGGGGTGAATAGGTGCACAAACAATTTATCGAGATACGGAAGCGATTCTTGACAAACGATAGAAAGGAAGTTTACTATGATTAGCGAAAATGAAGTACGATCAAAGTAAAGAGAGTAAGGAAGAGAAAATTGAACACAGGGTTTATAGTGGTTTGGCTTATTCCAAGCCTACGTCCACTGGATTTCACTATCATCAAAAGAGTAATTACAGCACAGCTTCTCCTTGATTCCACAGTGTAGATGTTCTACGACACCTCCTCAAGGTTTCTCACAAATATATACTCTCTTTTGAATACAATGTTTATCGCTCAAAGTAATTGTCTAAACAACAAGGAGCTTCAGACTTTGAAATTTTTCTATCGCGCACCCATCGAACAACTAAGAACGTCTTCTTATATACTCCTTTATGCCATCATACCCGTTGGCATTTACCAAAGGAATTCCTCCAATCTACCCGTTGGACGGAATCAATTAGGAAGATTGTTCGAGCTATTAAAGGAACGTGTCGATAGCCCATCAATCCTGTTCGCCCATAAAATCAGGATCTCGGTTTCCATAAGTAGAACGTTCCAAGAATATTTAGGCAATTATCGAATCTTCAATCATCGAATCAATCTCGATCAATGAAAGGATTTCGTTAAGTCTTTTCCAGCCACGAGATCTTCTCCGGTTGATAAGGTTGAATCCTTAACGAAACATCCAGGTTACGGATAACCTTTCTTCAAGCGAATAGAGATCAATGAGGATAGACTTTGAGTCTTGAGTCTCGGCTATCCAGGAGGTCTTGGACTTTAAGTAGCTGAGTCGCAAACCTTCGACTAGGCGATGGAAACGTTTTGTTAGCTTCAAAACTCTTCAAGAAGATTTCTCCAACAATCTCCCACTTTTTTTATGGTGACAAAACTTTCCTGCCGATTTTGACAATTTTGACCTGCAAAACATTTTTCAAACACATATGCATATCTTATGGCTAAATGATTAACACTAGAATCTGCAACCACAGAAAATAGGTTAGTCTAATATGTGATAAAGCCATCCATAAAATACCAATGATAGTTAATAAAAGCAGTCAAGTCCAAGTCTAGTTCAGTTCTCATCCAAACACAAAAACAAAGTCAAACAGATCAAAACAATCCAACAAAATCAAACAAACTGTAACCACACAGTCTAACCAACCACACGATTTAAAAGTCAAATTGTTCAAATCTTGCATCTCTCCCCCTTTTTGTCAGCATTAAAAAGGTTGAGATGAAAATAGAATGAAGTCAAGATTGCTTGGGAACGCGGACAAGCTGGAAATCTCCCATAGACTAAACGATCCCTTCCAGCCTTTTCATGTCTTCCTTCAATTGTGCGATCTCCTCACCCTTGGCATTGGCCTGAATCTGAACAGAGAGGGCTTGGATTTTATCATTCAATGAACATGAAGAAACTTGACCCGCATTTTGCAAGTTTTGAACCTCACATCCCAAGGCATAAATTTGACCTCGCATTTCCAAGAGAATATCCATGATCCTGCGAAAATCAGCCGAATTTTCGGTCTGCGTACTAGCTTCGGCACGTTCTGTAGATGATGGCATATCAGAATAATATTGCAGGTTTGGCGATGAAACTTCATGACCTTCTTCTGGAAATTGAGATGCATAGACATCTTCTGGGTCTGCAGGTGAGCGACTGACTCCTTCACTTGCATCAGGATATGAGGACTTCTCTCCTTTCTCTTGATCTCCCCCTGTTTTCATGCCTACAGTTGGAGAAGAGTGTTTCTCATGTTCTCCTTCTTTTCTTCTTTCTTCCTCAGGTCATTCCTCCTCTGCTTCTTTCTCGCCAACTGCTTTTTCTGCTTCTTTCTCTTGTTCTTCTCTTTCTTCTTCTTCTTTCTCTTTATCTTGACCTTCTCTTTCTTCTTCTTCTTTTTCCTTTTCTTCTGTCTCACGATGTTCCATTGACTCTGGAACAGTACGACTTAGCGTTTTCAAAGCTATGGCAGAGATGGTAAGATCATCATCTTCTTCATCTTCCACAATAAGAGCTCTCCTTTTTGGTTTTGAAGCAACCAAAGGCTCCTTTCCTTTCCTTTTGAAGAAGTTTGATGAGCTTTGACTGGAGTCTTCTCCTTGAATTTCTCCAACTCCTTGTTCAGTTCTTTCATATGCATTTTGCTTACCATCTTCAGTCCTACCACCATATGATCGCATGATCGGACACAAACGATTTGCGGAGGCTGAATATTCAGATGTCCGAATAAGCCGTCACAAGGCTTGGGTAAGGAGTTGACCTCTGTCCTTCATCATCGCTCTATACATGTGGAACATGATAGTGTGAGGGAGCGAAAACCTTTTCCCAGTGAGGATGGCATACATCAACTTCGCCTCGAACTTGAAACATCGTCTTGGAGGTTGATTTCGGTCGGAGGCAGGCGATCACAATCTTGTGAAGCAAGATGTTGAATGCACTCATCCTTAAGTAGGTGATCTTCTCCTCTGTTCTCCTATCCTTCACAAGTTCCAGTGTGGCCCGAGCAATGGAAACTTTGATTGGTTGATATCTTCCTCTCTCAACTCCTAACACATCTGCTAGCATATTCATGTCCACAATATAATCCTGATCTTTGACACTGAATGAAAATCTATTCGCATCCAAAAAGCTAAGATTTGAATAGAAATATGTGGTTAGTTCAGGATAGGCCTCTGTAGTGTCGGAGCAAAACTTCTCAAGTTGAAGATAACCGAACTTCTCCCTTAAGTTCACATTCACAGCATCCAGAAAGTCAAAATCCACACTTCTAGGGTTTATTATCCCACGCTTCAGCAATTTCGATTACAAATCCTTTTGTTCCTTCGATCTGAACAAATCTCCCCTTTTTCCTCGACTTTCAACTGCAACACCCATTCTCGGTTGAAATTGACTGTACAACTTGTCATCATCATTCCCATCTACAAGATTCTGTCCCCAATCATGAGGATCACTTGGGATATTCGCAAGGGTTTCCTCAGCCACCCCTTTACGAGCAATTCCCAAACTTTCCATTTTTCGCAGAAAGATATATTCGTTCCCATATCCTTTGTCTTTAAGAAAATCATCGACATAGTTCAAAGGAGTACGAATTCCTTTTAAGGCACGATACAGCTTATAAATATAAGCGGGCTTTTGAACTCTTACCGGATCTGCATCCTCAATGATTTCTTCTTGCTGTTGATGATCAATGCCTTGAGGACTAGATGGAGGAGAATGACGCTGCTAAGAATGTTGTGGGCTCGGTTGCTGTTCTGGAGACACTTCTTCTTCAGTAAGATCAAAGTGTGTAGGACCCTCATTCATTCACCGTGGTCCCCTACTTGTGATTCTCGAAGACTTTCTTGAAGATGACATCTTTCTCAGTTTTTGGAAGATTCCTTGCTTGACTTTCCCAAGAAAGATGACAACTTTTTGAATATTAAACAAAGGAGAAAAACGAGAATGGGAGATCGATGCTTTCTAGGGTTTTCGAGAGTAAAGTGAATAGGAATCAACAGTGCTCGATCGGTTAAAAGGAAAGATAAATGAACCGTCACAAAGGAAGGTAAAAAGATGCCTTTTTTTAAAAATAACTAACATTTTTCAGAGAAAATAGTTATTTCAAAAATAACTTCTTTTTGGAAAAGGAAACAATGCAATAATTACGCCGATTAAAGATAGCAATAAAACACGGTTGCCAATCGTACCTTTTCAAGATAAGATTCGAGAGAGAGAAAGACTAACTTACAGTCTGATGGTCGTACCAAGACTAACTTACAGTTAAAGTCTTGTATGCGAGTCGAAAGTCTTTAGACTTTGATCTTCTCATACCTTAAAATGTTGAGTCCGGAACGGATGGTTTCGAACTGATTTTCTCCAAAGGCTTTGTGAATATATCCGCTAGTTGGTTCTTTGAATCAACATATTGAATCGAAACATCTCCATTTTGAAGATGGTCTCTAATAAAGTGATATCGAATCTCTATATGCTTCACTATTGAGTGGAGAATTGGATTTTTGGTGAGATTGATAGCGCTGGTATTGTCGCAATTAATCTCTGTGCATGAGTCTTCAATTCCAAAGTCTCTTAGCTGTTGTTTTATCCACAGAATTTGTGAACAACAACTTCCGAGAGCTATGTACTCCGCTTCTGCTGTAGAGAGAGCTAATGTACTTTGCTTTCTTGAAAACCAAAATACTGTCCTGCCTCTACGTAGTTGACAGGTACCCGAGGTGCTCTTTCTGTCGACTCTGCATCCAACAAGGTCTGCGTCTGAGTATCCAAGAAGAGTAAAGTCTCCCCTTTTTGGATACCAGAGACCAAAGCTTGAAGTTGATGAGATGTATTTGATAATACGCTTTGTAGCATTTAAATGAAATTCTTTTGGGTCTGATTGAAATCTGGCACAAATGCAAACACTAAACAAAATGTCAGGTCTAGAAGCAGTAAGATAAAGAAGTGATCCGATGATACTCCTGTACAGCTTTTGATCAACTTTCTTTCCTCCTTCATCTTTGTCTATTTTCAAGGAACTTGACATTGGTATATCAGCCGTTTTGCAATTGCCCAATCCAAACTTTTTAACAAGATCATTTGCATACTTTTCTTGATGAATGAAAGTTCCTTCCTCCAGTTGTTTTATTTGAAGTCCAAGAAAGAAGGTTAACTCACCCATCATGCTCATTTCAAATTCATCCTGCATAGTCTTAGAGAATTTCTTGCACAGACTTTTATTAGAGGATCCAAAAATAATATCATCGACATATATTTGAACAAGTAGAAAACTTTTACTTTCTCTTTTAATAAAAAGAGTAGTGTCTACTTTACCTTTAACAAAATCATTTTGAATTAAAAACTTACTTAATTTGTCGTACCAAGCTCGAGGTGCTTGTTTCAAGCCATATAGAGCCTTTTTTAGTCTGAATACTAAGTCTGGTTTCCTTGGGTCTTCAAACCCAGGTGGTTGTTCCACATAAACTTCCTCATGGATAAATCCATTTAGGAAAGCACTTTTGACGTCCATTTGGAATAACCTGAAATTTTTATGACAAGCAAATGCAAGTAATAAACGAATTGCTTCTAACCTTGCTACTGGTGCGTAAGTCTCGTCATAGTCGATCCCTTCTTCTTGTGTGTATCCCTTGGCCACGAGTCTAGCCTTGTTTCTTATGACTTTTCCTTTCTCATCCATCTTGCTCCTGAAAACCCATTTAGCTCCAATAATTGATTTGCCTTTTGGTTTAGGAGTCAGCTCCCAGACATCATTAATTTTGAATTGTCTGAGTTCTTCTTGCATAGCTTCAATCCAGCTTTCATCGGATAAAGCTTCTTCTATGCTCTTGGGTTCTATTTCAGAAATAAGTGCCACAGCACTAGACTCTTCTCGCCTTTTGGATCTTGTGCGAATTCCTTCATAAATGTCGCCAATAATAAGATCTTTGGGATGACTGGACTTATGTTTCCAGTTGCTGGTTAATTTATCAGATTGATGGTTACTTCCTTCACTAGAATCTTCAACAGTCACTTGTTGCTGGTCCTTCTAGGTCTGAGCTGCTTCTTGAGATTTAGACTTTGTAAAGTCTGGAGCAGGTTCAGTCTTTTCAAGATGAGTCTGAATGGATTCACTTTGTGTAGAATCTTGGAATTTGACATTCATTGATTCTTCCACTCTTTGAGTTTTCTTATTGTAGACTCTGTATGCCTTGCTTGTGGTTAAATATTCAAGAAAGATGCCTTTATCTGACTTTTCTTCAAACTTACCAACTCGATCGTTTGCATTTTTCAATATTTGCATCCAAATACATGAAAATATGAAACAATGGGCTTCTTTTCTTTAAATAATCCATAGGGGGTTTTTTCTAGAATAGGTTTTAGAAAAACTCTGTTGATAATATAACATGATGTTGAAACTGCTTTAGCCCAAAATCGTAAAGAGATATTACTTTCAATTAAAAGAGTTCTAGCCATTTCTTGAAGAGATCTATTCTTCCTTTCCACAACTCCGTTTTGCTCTGGAGTATATGGAGAAGAGAACAAATGCTGAAAACCTTATTCTTCACAAAATTTGGCAAAATCTTGATTTTCAAATTCACCTCCATGGTCTGTTTTTATACTTGAAATAACATACCCTTTTTCATTTTGAACCTTCTTAGCAAATTTTTCAAAGTAAGAGAAGGTTTCAGACTTACTTGCCAAAAAAATATACCCAAGTAAATCGTGAGTAGTCATCCACAATTACTAGGCAATATTTCTTACCTCCAATGCTCTGCGTTCTTGTTGGTCCGAAGAGATCCATATGCAAGAGCTGCAAGTACTGCGGTTAGTGGAAACTTGATTTATTGGTTTAAAGGAATTTATTACCTGTTTTCCCAATATACATGGTGTACATAGATCAGACTTTTGGTATTATAAATTGGGTAGACCACGAACAAGCTTCTTTCTTTGAGATTTTGGCTATCTGCTTCATGTTGATATGCCCAAGCTTTTTGTGCCATAAGTTTGCTTCATCTTGGATTGAGATTAGACATTGCAATTCATCTGGTTTCACGTCCAAGAGGTAGATATTTCCATGTCTTCGACCCATGAATGTCGAGTAGAGTCTTTCTTGGTTCCCGAACAAATACCCTCTTGAAAGTTGATTCTAAAACCGGCATCACACAGGTGGATCGACACCGAGCGATTGTAATTGAACCCTTCAACTAAAGAAACATTGCTTATTGTGAGGTTCCCAATCTTTACAGTTCCAAATCCTACTATTTTTCCTTTGTTGTTTCCTCCAAATGAGACTTTTCCACCATTCACTTGAGCAAGTTTTATGAAACAATTTGAGTCTCCTGTCATGTGTCTCGAGCATCCACTATCCAGATACCATTGCACTTTTTTCTTGATAGTGACATGCATTTAAAAAGAGACTCAAACTTTCTTTGGTACCCATATTTTCTTGGGTCCTTTTGAGTTAGTACGATATACGGTTTTTGCCCGAGACTTTATTGATGGTCTCCACATCATAGGACAATCTTTCTCAAAATGATCCGCACTATTGCATTTTGAACATCTAAGAGCATTGCGACCAACAGGTTTTACAAAGTTCCTTTCAAAATGATTTTTGTAAGCATTTCTTGTGGGTCTTTATTTAATTCTTTCTTTTACTTTAGGAAAATCAATTAAGGAAATGGTTTCGAGTCATTCCTAAACCAGATTTATTGAAATACGGTCTTTGAATAGAAAGTATTTTCTCCAGTTTTCAGATCCTAGAGAAAATCTTTTGGAAATATTTGAAATATCATTTTTCAAAAATGCATTTTCTTTTAAAAGATTATCTTTACTTTCTCTGAGAGAAGAAGCATTCTGGTCTAAGCATTTCACTTTTTCTTCCAAAACATTCTTTTGTTGTTTTAAAGCAGAATTTTCCTTTTTGAGTTCGGAAATTCTTTTAAAAGAAGTCTTAAGACTAAAACATAATTCATCAATGTATTTTGAAACTTTAATAGGAATTTTGAAGTTACTTACCTCGAATTCACTTTCTGAATCTGAATCAGTCTCGGAGTTTGATTCTGAATCCGATTGTGCCATTAGACATATGTTGGCATAATCATCATCACTATCTTCGCACTCCGTATCACTCCAGGTTTCAGCTTTGAGAGCTTTTCGATATTTTTCAGTTTTTCCTTTCTTCTTTTTGAAGAGGACGGTTGGGTCTCGATGTGTCCATTTTTCTTGCATTCAAAGCGAGACTACATCTTTGTTTGATTCATCATCTTTAGCTTGAGACTTGGTCGATGCTTTTGAAAACTTTGTTTCCTTGAATTGAATCTTCTTCCTTTTCTATTAGGCTTTCTGAATCTTCTTATCATGAGAGCAAGTTCTTCATCATCCATGTCGTCTTCGGAATCTGTTACATTAGAATCATCATTAGATTTTAATGCAATAGATTTCTTACCTTTAGGATCTTCGTCTTCATTGATTTGTTCCACTTCATAAGACTGAAGGGTCCCAACCAACTCATCGACAGACAGTGGCATGATTCTTTGGGTCTCTCTGATTGAGGTCTTTATATGATTCCAATCCTTTGAGAGTCCACCAGTAGCTTGTTCACTTTCATGGGATCAGAAATTGGTTGACCTTGATTTTCAAGACCATTCATGATTTCTGTAAAACGACTAAACATGTCAGTTATAGATTCTCCTGGTTTTATTCTAAAGGCTTCGTATTGACCGAGAAGAATGTTGATTCTAGTCTCTTTCACTCGATCGGTTCCTTCATAGGTAATGTGTAATCTATCCCAGACTTCTTTGGCTGTATCACAAGAAGATATTCTGTTACATTTAGTAGGTGATAAAGCACAATATAAAGAATAAATTGCTTTTGCATCAAGAGCTTGTCTCTTGATTATCTCTTCCTGACTCATCTCGCTAGACTCAACAGTGTCCTCTCCTCTTTCTGAGACAGGTGCAGCTTTAGGAATGATTCCTTTTTCTACAACGTCTCATTCCAGAGGATCCTTTGATCTTAAGAACGCCTTCATCTTGTTCTTCCATATGTTGTAGTCCTTTCCATCAAAGTAAGGCGGTCTCGTGTTGCTTTGCCCTTCACGCCGACCACGGAGCCAACATACTAGCCATGGATCTTTTACTCAAGTAAAACACTTCAAACAAAGTGAGCACACGAGCTCGATACCAATTGAGATAGCTAGTATAAGCACCTAGAGGGGGTGAATAGGTGCACAAACAATTTATCGAGATACGGAAGCGATTCTTAGCAAACGATAGAAATGAAGTTTACTATGATTAGCGAAAATGAAGTACGATCAAAGTAACGAGAGTAAGGAAGAGAAAATTGAACACAGGGTTTATAGTGGTTCGGCTTATTCCAATCCTACGTCCACTCTTCCGCACTGACAGCCCACCGGCTGGATTTCACTATGATCAAGTGAGTAATTACAACACAGCTTCTCCTTGATTCCACAGTGTAGATGTTGTACCACACCTCCTCAAGGTTTCTCACAATATATACTCTATTTTGAATACAATGTTTATCGCTCAAAGTAATTGTCTAAACAACAAGGAGCTTTAGACTTTGAAATTTTTCTATCACGCACCCCTTGAACAACTAAGAACGTTTTCCTTATATACTCCTTTATGTCATCATACCCGTTGGCACTTACCAAAGGAATTCCTCCAATCTACCCGTTGGACGGAATCAATTAGGAAGATTGTTCGAGCTATTAAAGGAACGTGTCGATAGCCCATCAATCATGTTCGCCCATACAATCAGGATCTCGGTTTCCATAAGTAGAACGTTCCAAGAATATTTAGACAATTATCGAATCTTCAATCATCGAATCAATCTCGATCAATCAAAGGATTTCGTTAAGTCTTTTCCAGCCTTGAGATCTTCTCCAGTTGATAAGGTTGAATCCTTAACGAAACATCCAGTTCTGGATAACCTTTCTTCAACGGACTAGAGACTGTCAATGAGGATAGACTTTGAATCTTGAGTCTGGCTATCCGGAGGTCTTCAGACTAGACTGATGGAAACGTTTTGTCAGCTTCAAAACTCTTCAAGAAGATTTCTCCAACACATTGTTGGTCTTGAGACTTCTCATGATGTTTGGACCTCGCTTGAGAAACTTTATGCTCCTCAATCTCAAGCTCGCATAATGCAGTTAGAGTATCAGCTTCGATCTCTAAAGAAGGGCTCTCTTTCCATGGAAGCCTTTGTTCAAAAAGCCAAGAATATTGCGGATCAACTTTCTGCCGCTGCTCATCCCATCTCCGATTCCCAATTAGTTCTCAGCATCCTCGGTGGCCTCGGTTCGGAGTATGATGCATTTGTTACCTCAGTCACATCTCGTCTTGATCCATTACCTCTTGATGACTTCCTCGGCTTGCTTTACAATCAGGAAATTCTTCTTCAAAGCCGCACCACTGAATCTCCGATAAAGTCTTCTCCTATTGTGAATGTTGCGGTCAAATCATCTGCTACCCCGAATCCTCCCTTGAATGGTCGAGGACGCTACCGAGGACGAGGACGCGGTCGAG
Organism: Eucalyptus virginea; assembly: GCA_014182375.1. NCBI lineage: Eukaryota > Viridiplantae > Streptophyta > Magnoliopsida > Myrtales > Myrtaceae > Eucalyptus > Eucalyptus virginea. The sequence continues at coordinate 11,585,858 of CM024520.1, forward strand.
GCCGTGGTTGCAATTTTTATGAAGGAGGTTCCTCTCACTCGCGACTTATTTGTCAAGTTTGTAATCGTGCAGGTCACTCTGCTCTCCAGTGCTACCAGAGATTTAATCCTAGTTATAAAGCTAATAGTGGCTCTCCATCTGCAATGTATGCATCTTCAACTGGTGAGTATAAGAAATTTGATCCTTATCTTCGTCTTCATGGCATCCTACATCTCTTTCATGCCCGCACACACAGGAGCAAAATGGTCGGGCTGAGCGCAAACATCGTCATATTGTGGAAACTGGCATCACATTGCTTACCCGATCTTCTGTTCCTCGTATATATTGGAATGATGCCTTCCTCACTGCGGTCTTTCTAATTAACCGCATGCCAACAACGGTCTTGAGTGGATTGTCTCCTTATGAGAAATTGTTTGGCCAGAAACCCGATTATTTACAATTGCGTGTTTTTGGATGTGCATGCTACCCTTGGTTGCGCCCTTATACCCGCAATAAACTTGATGACAGAACAATGCAATGTATCTTCCTTGGCTATTCTCCCCATCACCGTGGCTATCGTTGTCTTCATCGTAGCACTGGCCGAATATATATCTCTCGCCATGTGATTTTTCAGGAGAACTTTTTCCCTTTTGCTAATTCACAATCTGGTCAATTGTCATCACCATCGCCTAGTTCTCCTATTTGCATTGGTTATTCCTCTACTAAGCCCCCACAGTTTCAGGGGGTGTCCACCACCACATCAACTCCATCAAGTCCATCTACTATTATGGATGACTCCTCATCACATATTCAGCAATCTTCTGGATCCTCGTCTCCAGAAGCTCCATCGTTACAATCTTCTCAACCTCAACTGCCAACTTCTACCCATCCAATGGTCACTCGTCTGAAGAATAACATTCGCAAACCAAAGGTTTTTCTTTCCACTAAGCACCCACTTTGTTCTTGTTTTCACTCAAGCTTGACACCAAGTGAACCCACTTGTTTTTCTATTGCACACAAAGACCCCAACTGGCAACAAGCTATGGCCAATGAATTTAATGCTCTCATTCAAAATGGCACTTGGGAATTGGTCCCTCATCACCCTTCTATGAATGTGGTCAATTGCAAGTGGATTTATCGCCTCAAAACCAAGTCTGATGGCTCCATTGATCGATACAAGGCACGACTCGTTGCGAAGGGCTTTACTCAACAGGCTGGCTTGGACTATGATGAAACTTTTAGTCCGGTTATCAAACCGACAATGATTCTAGTTGGTCTCTCCTTAGCTATCACATATAACTGGTCTCTACGTCAATTGGACATTAAGAATGCATTTCTCCATGGCACCATTAAAGAAGAAGTCTACATGCAGCAACCCCAAGGATTTGTTGATCCACATTATCCTGGCCATGTATGTCGTCTTCGGAAAGCTCTATATGGGCTAAAACAAGCCCCAAGAGCATGGTTTTCTCGGCTAAGTTCATATTTGTTATCTATTGGGTTTGTCGCCTCCACTGCTGATTCTTCATTATTCATACAGCATTGCTCTAATTACATTCTACTTCTTCTCATCTATGTGGACGACATTATTATTACTGGGAGCTCTACCTCCTCTATCACTGAATTAATTACTCGTCTTGGCACTGAGTTTGCAATCACTGATTTGGGAAATTTATCATATTTTCTTGGCATCGAAGCCCATAGATCCTCTAATGGGTTGTCCCTCACTCAATCCAAGTATGCCACCGATCTTCTAACCCGTACAGGTATGGCCGATGCTCATCACCTATGGCTCCCTCGGCTTCTAAGTTGTCGAAACAAAGCGGTGAACCACTGACTGATGTCTCCACTTATCGAAGTACGGTTGGGGCACTGCAATACCTCACTCTTACTAGGCCAGATTTATCCTTTGCTGTCAATAAAGTGTGCCAATTTATGCATTGTCCAACTGAAGATCATTGGTCAACCGTCAAACGGATTTTGCGCTATCTCAAGGCTACTATTCATTATGGCATTACCTTGTGACCTATTCGCCAATTGACCTTCACTGCGTTTACGGATGCTGACTGGGCTGGCTGCCCTGATGACCAAAAATCTACTAGTGGCTATTGCATTTATTTTGGTCCCAACTTGGTTTCTTGGAGTTCTAAAAAGCAACCAACCATTTGCTAGATCCAAGACTGAATCAGAATACAAAGGGGTGGCTAATGTATCCTTTGAATTATTATGGCTATTACAACTCCTTCGAGATCTTCGATACACTCTACATCAGCCACCGCTTGTTCTTTGTGATAATGTAGGGGCAATCTATTTGGCTGCCAATCCCATCTTTCATGCCCGAACCAAGCACATAGAAATTGACTATCATTTTGTTCGTGATTTAATTAAAAAGAAGCAGTTGGAAGTTCGCTTCATTCCTACACAGGTTCAAACGGCTGATATCATGACAAAGCCTCTGTCCATCTCTCGGTTTCTTATTTTACGCGACAAGCTCACAGTGACTCTGCCACCATTTCGCTTGAGGGGGTGTGATAAAGCAAATCTTTCATGATACAGCAATCTTCTGCAATCTGTACTAATCCCATTGATTGAGCCAATCTTTCATGATTTGTGTCAATTCTGTTGATTCCGTCAATAGAGTAATCTTTCACAATCTTTACTGATTCTGTAGATTGTTATCTTTATAAAATCTTTGATTGTATTTTTCCCGCTCATGTACATATTATAAATATAATACAAATCTCCACACTGATTGTGTGTGCGATCAAACTCAAATTCATACTCTTTCAGTCACGACTTAGTTGCTTAATTGTAGATCATTAAAATAGTTTGTTATCATGAAAAAAGATGATCATTGGATATGAAAAGAAATGATTGTTGACATGAGGAGAAGTGATGGCTAATCATGAAAAATGATTATATTTGATAAGTGATAATGGTGGGGATAAGATACATATTCCCAAAAGGTTGTTGTTGATTTGTTTGTAAATAGCACTAAATCATATTGTTCATCACAATGTTCAAATAACTTTTTTGTAACTCTCTATTCTTCTCTTTTCACATGCTACTTTGATAACACATTTGGGCTACGTTTGGTTGTATGAATTTATAATCAAGATAGGACTAGATAGGATAGGATATGATATGAAATCTAGGGATTTTGCTATATCCTATCTATTGTTTGGTAATTATAGTAATAAAGTTGAATATATTCATAACACATCATGTATTATTTGATATAAATGGCATATGAGTATAATTGAAGTAAATTTCACAAAAAAAAAAATGATAAAAATCTTTTGCGGTGAAATCCAAGAGAGAAATTGAGTGTTTGTTGTTGAACTCGTTTCTCTGCAGCTTTAGCATATATCCTAAAGGTATATTTGTTCAAAATGCTACCACAATAATAGTGAGGGCAAATAATACTTTAAGAATAGTGATCGTCATTATACATCAAATCATTAGAGCATCATAAACTATTGCTCAATCTTTATCAGCAATCAAATTTGCCCAACAATCTTAAGGTACTATTATTTTCATGAAGATGTAGATAGTGGTTGCACTAAGTGCTCGGAATCTTGACACATAAGTGTCACAACCTTCCCGGAGATGATCCACCAAGGGAAGGGTAATGAATTACTAAGTGTAGCATTTAGCATGGACTCTTCTAAGCGCTGTCAATCGTAATTTGGTACTTGATTCGATTATGATATTTATCTTACCTTTTGGAGCCACCACTAATCTGTTATAAGTTGATTAGACACCCAAATAAATTATGGGAGTACATGTTACTTTGCGAACTAGAGATCCATCAATTTAGAAACTTGGTTACGTTAGATTAGTCTAACACATTTTCAGCATCCTTTCTGTTTATTCCAAAAATGATTTGCAGGTAGTCTTTATCCATTTTATCTTAAGCCATTGACATATGAAGTGTGATTATATAGGTGCGCAATTAGGAAAATAACACCCAATAATCAAAATGGTAAATATATTGTAGAAAATTTAAGAAACTTGGATTCACTAAGCCAAAGCGAAGCATGTCAATATCCATCACCACTAGCTTTACTACAAACTATTATTTAAGAAGATATGTAAATGGAATACATGAATGTTATGCATGATTGTGCATGCTAAATTTTAAATGATATGTTATAGAATTAATTCTAAATGTTACCTATTAATTCTAAATGATCTACTAAATGCCATGCGATGTAGATATTTATAAAAAAATGGTTAACCTAATTAATGCGATTTATATGGGACTTTCTAGCATATTTTTGTTTTTTTCTTTATTCACTAACAAAAGACAAATGACCCTAAAAGTGTACAAATTAAATTAAATGATTCTAAATCTTGCATCTACATGATTAGTGAAATGCAACCTAAATCCTAGGTGTGAAATGACATGGTTTTATTTCTAAGATAATGCATGCATGTAATTCTAAATTAACTAACGTGAATGGATGAAATAAGAAAAACAATGTATTTATTCTATAGTGTAAGCAATATATTTTTATTTTAGTTTTTATAAAAATAGAAAATTTAAAACCTAAGACTCTAATGTGGCGTAGTGAATTATCTACCATCATTGAACCATATGCAATGTGAATGACGCAAGTGATGTAATTAATAATTAACATTATCTATGTGAATTAATTACTAGAAACCAATCTAGAATGCATGATTTCCCAAATGGTGAGCATTGCATGAGATGCGACTAACGAATCCTAAGTCCACATGCAATCTATTTGAAGCCTTAATGACCTTTTTTATAATTGTACATACGCGTTTTCTTGAGGTAATATGAGCTGCCCCGAGAGGTACAAAACCGTGAGGACTTAATGTCCAAAGCGGACAATATATGTACAGTGAAAACCCGGGATGTTACACTCGTCGGTTCACCGAACCGTACTCACTGAACTTAGAGTTCTAACTCAATCTCCCTCCTCCACTGCCACGTCTCTCCTCTAACCTTAGGCCCCTTCCTGACCTGAGCCATCGGCTCTGCAGACTACCAACGACAGTGAGGCAACGAGAGTCAACAAGGGCTCCAAGTGCACGCGCTTTTACTGTGGTCACCGCCAAACTCGATGATGGCATCGGCGACCAATGCTGGCCACTCCTCTTCCCCTTCAATGCCCTTCTTATTCCTCTTATTCTTGAACACAAGATATTTTCTTTTGAATTTGCAACCCTTAATAATAATTTTTCAAATTCAATAATAAAAAGTGCCAAGTCAACACACCACATAAGCACCGTTTGCCACGTGGGCTATCACATAGGATACGAAAAAATTGATGGTGACCATTTCAGTCCATCGAGTAAGAGTACCTACAATTTTCTTATGACAATTGAAAGCGGGCTCATTTTTGTTCACCGGCATAATTAAATTACTTGATTTTTCCTTTTTAGATTAGGCCAATATGTAAATTATATTAAAGCCAACTTTCAAATTTGACGTCCATTTTCAAATGACCATTATTTCATTTCAATATAGAACAAGTAAAACGTTGTACAATATTAATGACTAAATTTCAAAATCTCCACATGGTTACCTAACAAATCTTCTATTTCGATAATCACATATCCTAGTCTTTGAAATTCATATCCATATTCTCTATTAAAAATAGTCCAAATCCATGTCTGGAATCGGGCATGTGCGCACAAATAAGTAAATAGTTAAACAAAGACTACATTGGACTTATCCTCTGAAATTTTGTAGGTTGGGAATAGAATTCAAAAACTTCCCACGGAAGAAGAGTTTGCATTTGCAACAAATAAAAAGTTAGCTTTGGAGAAAGGGTTAATACTACTAAAATACCCAAATTAATAGATATGTGACAAATTATAATCCATTAGCTTACATTAACTTAGATTAATATCACGAAAAATCACAAACCGGTACACTCGTGATAAATCAATGATAAAACCTCAAACGATACACCAGTCACTGCTATATGTCATCCAATTCAATAATTTGATAGTAAAATTTAATAAAAACTAACGGGGGTAAATTTATCACAGGTATATCATATTTAGGTTTTTGACGTTAAAAAAAATAATTTTGAGTAAATTGATTATAAATATATCATGAGCTTTTTTGTGGTATTAACTCTTGGAGAAATTGATTAAATTTCAAGAAGAGCAACTCACGGTATCGTGTCGGCAGGCGGATTAGAGACAAGTGAAGTGACTTCAATCTCCAAAAGTGGGAAGGGGAAAGTTGGCACGTTTTTGGTTTGACACTTGATGTAGGTATGCGCCTCTCGAGAGATCGTTTCTGGACCTTTTACTGTTCCAAGGAACAAGGGGGCCTTGTGTTGGGATGCTATGGGTCCATGGGAGGGATAATCACTTGGGAAGTCGATTTCTCGGGACAAACCAACGACCTGGAACTTTAAACTTTTGCTAGTGTTTTCTGATTTGCTTTATAATTCAAAAGATTTCTCTCAAATCTGCTGATTCTTCGTGTTTTTTTTTTTTTTTTTTTTTTTGGTCGGAAACGGAAATATTTCATTTACTTAGCAAAGATGAGAGGCCCATTAAATATGCATCATTACATAAAAGCTCCAAAAGAGTTTGAGGAGGGGACAAGACCCAATTTAGAGATAAGTAATTTTTCTTGTGGGCTTTGGCTATCCAGTCTGTAACAAGGTGATTCTTTGTGTTTGAATAGTTGTAAACGTGGAACTTTTTCTGTGAAATTCCATTGCAGTTTGTTATTATAGAAAGTTGATGAAGCCAGAGACGTGCTTCCCGGGAGAGTTGGAATGTGAAAGCAACGACTACTCATGTGTTTATTTTTTGTTGCTTGGAAAGCAACTTGCAAGGTATTCTCACCTTAATAAATTTGCATTGGAGGCAAAGTGCAGGCCAATAGGCACTTCCTTCTTAGTGCAGAGGCTGAGATGGTGAATCATCTTCACCTTCATTGTTCCTGGACTGACTGTTTTGGGTGGCCTCTTATGCTTTCGTCCGGCTAACTTGTGTTACATGATGGGAGGATCCATTGAATATGAATTATGGAATTGCAGTGCCCCCATTTGCCTAGGCATTAAGAAAGAAGGGTCGCTTCAATCCCTCACTTTGGTTCTTGGTCGATTCAGAAAGAACATAAGAAGAGAGCCAAGGAGAGCAGATGCCTGTTTTGGTGATTATTGGGGATTGCTGAAAGATGTCACATTTTTTGGTGTAGTGGGAACTTGTGCAAGCAAATGCTTGGATTGACGTTGTTGATGCTTTATCCTGTAACCGAGCTCTTTTTTGGTTGTCTGAGTTTACTTTTAATATAGGTTTGCACCCCCCTTGGTGCCCCCGTAGTAGTTTTTCTGAATTCTGGCTTATGTATGAAGGAGGTCCCAACTCTTCTGGTTTTGTACGTTATTACCCAAAATGATTTTGCTCAAAACAACTTAATAGGCTATGAGATAATTAGATTGGCATCAAATCAGTCCATTCCTCTGTGGCCAATACCCTCTGCATCATTCCACCGAGCCTGTCAAAACCTCTTACTCTCTTAGTTGAGTCATGTAAACAACATATTCACGTATTCATGAATTGTTTTGATTGAACTTGAAGAGATAATTAAAAGATCTGTTCCCTTTTTTTTCGGCCAGTGATAAAGATCTTGTATCTGAAAAGACTAAAAGTAAGGTTACATTAAAAATCCCGATAATTCCGTTCCAAAGTACTACAAAAAACGTTACTTGTTATGAGGCACTCCTGATATGAAATGATATTTAGCTAATTAGGACAGTCTGTGCATTGTGAGTACCTCACGACAATATTGACAAGATGCCATGTTGTTCATCTGGATAATGGATCTTTATATTCTGCATGCTGATATACGAACATTGTTCTTTTTTTTCTGTATCCCTATATACCCGGTGGATTGAGCTTAAAATGTAAACAGCAGTGAGCAGAAGTGTGCTCGAAGTAAAAAATATGATGCTGAAAATGGCCAACCCTAAAAAATGCTCTGCTTCCAAAGACAAAAGGGGTTTTAGGCATGTTTGCAGGAGTTGAGGTGTCTCTCTCGGTTCAGATTGTCTTAATTTTGCATCTGTTTTGACTGAGGGAATGGCGGGTTTATATTTCTAGTGGAGGCATCCAATATGGCCCTTGAAGTTTCCACATAAATTGATCCAATAGTACAATTCTAGTCAGCATCACTTATTACCAGGATTCCTCCGAGTCAAACTTTCTAATGCTGAAGAAAATTCATCAGTTTTTCCATATGGAACTTGAGAAGCTATATTTGAACAGGCACTTGTTTCAAGATTTGACATGATAAATGAGGTGGTATGTCCTGCTGTTTCTCGAAATATGAATTGTTGTCGCGACCCATTTTTTCGGGGGTGAACCACCTAGGGTTTGGCTAATAGATTGTTAAGCCTAGACTTAACTCGGGCTCTCCCAAGCCCATACCAATTCGCGACGTTCGGTTCAAGTTCTTAACATGCAAATGATTTTCAATCAGGAGTCGCCACTAATCTATTTTTTGGTGGGTCAATTAGAAACCCAAATAAAGTAACGGGAGATTTACTTTATTGGTTCGATTTGTGAGTTCGGGGACTTGGTTACGTTAGATTTCTCTAACGCCCTTTTGGTACCTTTATCTTTTATTTTGAAAAAATTGTTTGGCAAGCAACTTGAATTAATTTTAATTCCTTAACATGTGAGGTGTTCATGCAAAAGGTGCGCAAACCACCAATTTAACACACAAGTAAAGCAGAAAATAAATTGCAGGACTTACCTCAAAGCAACGAAAGCCTCTGCAATGTTAAATTAAAATCCACATCAACAACCCTAGATATGGTTTCTAATTAACACGCAATTTTTTTATTTTCACTTAATTAATGAAAATCATGCAATATGCAATGCAATATTAACTAAATGGCCTAATTCTAATGACATGTAAATTCTAATTAAATTGGCTTAGCAAAAATACTAAATGACATGCATGTCGATGAATCTAACCCTAATGACATGCATATGACATTTTTTCTTTTTCCTAAAAGAATGCATTTCATCATAAATAATAAAATTAATTTAACCTATAACATTTTTTGTATTTTTCAAGAAATTCGAAATTAGGTGAAATGTGAAAATTACCTAATTAGATTAAGATCCTACTTAATTTATATTAGGAATTAGGTTGAGCCACATCCTAATTTAAACTAAAATACCTAAACTTAAGTCGCCACTATCTTAACCTAGATAGTCCTAAAATGCAATCTATTTAATAAAATACCTAAACATATAGTAAATTAAGAAATTATCTAAATTAACTTAAGTGAAATTTCTATCATAATATGCAATGACATGCAAAATGTACCCTAATTCTACATGAATTATGCATGATGATTTTTTTTTATGTTTTTCCTTTTTTCCCTTTTTTTAAATTTCGAAATTAATAATTACCAAATAATTAACATGCAATCCAAGTTTAAAGAAAACTAGCAACCTAAATTAATTGATTTGATTTTTTTTATTTTTTTTTTAAATTTGAAATAAAATTCCTATTATGAACATGCAAACCCTAAAGCTACATTTTTTTGATTTTTTTAAAGAAAACTAATTTAAGTAATACCACATCAAATCAAGCCATATTGATACCCAAATTGACGAACCATATCTCGAGCATGAGATCGGGTTGGCCAATTCCACATAATTCACGAATCGGATCTCGAGCGGGAGATCGGATTGGCAATTTTTTTAAGTAATTATGACTCGGATTTCGAGCTTGAAAATTGGACTGACAATCACTAATTCCCTGTGTAATTTCATAACATGCACCTTCAATTTTGCATTAGAAGGATAATTACACTAAAAAAACTATATAAGAAAAAGACTATATAAAAAATAATAACGATAAAATAAAAGGAAAACTACCTAATTATTTTCCTCTTTTGTTTTTTTTTTCTTTTCCCTTTTCGAGCACGGCTTGCTCGGGGTCTCCGGGCGGCGGAATCGAGGTCCGGCGAGTCACCGAGGCGGGGAGCGGTCGGTGAGGGGGTGAATCGGCGGGCAGGGACCGAGCTTCAGCTGCGACAAGGCTGGTGTAACGAGGGCAAATCGCGGCGGGCTAGCTCAGTGTTGCTAAGCGTCGATGCGGTGCAGGTTGTGAGCTGCAGATCTGGTTCGGGCTCGGCTCCGATGGGGCTCAGCACGGGTCGGCACGGATCTGAGACGGAGCGGCTTCACGGGCGAATCAGGGAGGCGTGGCAGTGTCGGGACAGGAGCACCGGAGCTTCGGACCTGCAGGCGGAGAGATCCCGACGTCTGGACCACGGATCGGCAGCGGCGTCGCGGGTCGCTGGCGTCGGGTCGCGTGGAGTGGGAGGCGCGACGCGGAGGTGCGGTGGTTGGCGGCTCGGTTGCCGGTGTGGGTGGTGCTCTGGGTAGATCTAGGCGGAGGAGGACGTTGGGGTTGCTGCAGCGCCGAATCGTGGCTCGGGTTCCAGTGCGGGGGGTTCGGCGAGCGAAGCAGCGAGGGTGGTAGCAGCGTGATGAGGGGCTGCAGGTGGCGCGGCGGTGGTGACCGGCGGAGGCGATGGCCGGTGGAAACGACTCCGGCGTCGGTTGGTGCGAACGCCGGGCCAGCCGGTCGAAGCTCTTCTCCCCGTGCGAAGAAGATGATTGGACTTCCCCTTTTTCCTTTTTTTCTCTCTCTCTCTCTCTCTCTCTCTCTCTCACCTGTCACTCACGTGTCCTCCCTCTGACACACCTTCAGCAGAAGACTTTTCTTGATTTCTTTCTTTTTCTTTTTCTTTCGAACGAAGAGAAACCCCTCAATGTGGCCGAATGTCTCAATTGTGTGGCCCCCCTTCTTTATCTTCTCCGTACGCGGCTCTTATATAGGTGAATAACTTTGATTTTCGTGGATTATTTCACTTCCTTTCTCAACTCACGCACGAAATCTCCTTTGATTATGAAATATTTCTTGTCTTGAGACATAGAATATATCGCTCAAAATATCCCCACATGTGATATTCTTCTTGATATTTCATGCTTAAACTTCCAATCTTCTGTAATATATCGCCTAATGTGAATATATGAAATAATTACCGAATATTGGAAGAATAATATGAATCCTTTCTGAAAATACCGAATTGTCAACTCGTAAAGGTGAAGCTCATCCGCCGCTGATCAAATGCAAAAGTGATAAAATAATAATGTAAAATGCTTCTAAACTATATGTTATGCAATTAATTTTTTTTTTTTAGGGATAAAATTAACTTTTAATTTTCTATGCACTAAATAAATAAACGGGCCGCCGAAATTTAGGTGTCAACAGCTGCCCCTCTTTGAAGGTGAGCTCGAAGAGGTTGCCTTCAAAGACAAATTGAGACCTTAATTTTAATCATGCATGCACTGAATGATTTTTTTTGTTGGAAAATGAATTCCATTTTTTTAAAACAACTTATATGATGCATAGAAATGTTAATGCAAATGATAAATGAACCTACCTGGAATAACTTACCTTCCAGGAGGATAGAGTAATTCGAGGTAGTGGGTGTTACGTGTCTAGGACCTGTACCATTCTACAGTCGCCTAGAATAGTAACATGACTTTGTGAAGATGCTGCTTTCCTAGAACCCATACCATTCTACGGTCGCCCAGTATGGCAGAAAGGAGCTACTTTCTCAGGACCCGTACCATTCTACGGTCGCCCAATACGGCAGAAAGGTTTTGTAAGGAACTGCTTTCCCAGGACCCGTACCATTCTACGGTCACCCAGTACAGCAGAAAGGTTTTGTCTAGGATCCGTACCATTCTACCGTCGCCTAAACGGGGATTCATTTTCCAGGACCCGTACCATTCTACGGTCACCTGAATAAGGAATAAGTGTTGTCAAGGACCCGTACCATTCTACGGTCGCCTCGACGGAGAAAATTATTTTTCCAGGACCCGTACCATTCTACGGTCGTCTAGACTGAGGTTTTGCTTGGCTAGGATCCGAACCATTCTTCGGTCGCCCAGCTTTGCGACATAAATCATCTGACCAGGACCCGAACCATTCTTCAGTCGCCTTAATCAGATTGAATCTAGAGGAAAAATCTCTGGGAGACAACTCCATTGAGTGTCGATGTAAAGGACTCTGGGCTACGAAAGCACGCCAGATCGATAAAAGAAATCCGGGCTATGGAAGCATGCCGGTTTGATAAAATGGACTCTGGGTTACGAAAGCACGCCAGGTCAATTATAAGGGACATCGGGCTACGAAAGCACGCCGAGTTGATGAAGATGGGCCTGGGCTACGAAAGAACGCCAGGTCAATATAAAGGACACCGGGCTACGAAAGCACGCCGGATCAATAAAGAGAGACTCTAGGTTATGAAAGCACGCCAGGTTGATACAACTGGACAGCTTGACCAAGTCAAGTGCCGATGCACTTGAGAGAGAATACCTGCACAATCACAAGTATTTTAGAGTATGGTAGATATATACTTACCTGGTGATATCTCTGATTCTTAGGGATATGTCTTCTGAAATTTAGATATCCTGTGGAGGTCTTTCATCTCCTGGTAGAAATAAATTCAAAGAACATCAAGGATGCACCTTGAATGTTCATGAAGGTTTCTGGAAGGAGCCTGAATGTTAGGAGCTCTTGTGTCTTTGAGAAAACATTACCCGTCAGACATGATTTAGAGCAAAAATGCATTTACCAAATAAATAAGCAATTAAGGCTATTCTGGAATGCACACTTCAAAATTCATTGAAGTTTTTATCAATTCAATCGGGCTCATGACCTTTACATTGCCCAAATTTCCACTGGAGAGAATTATCATTCAAGACAATCTTCACTCATGACATGGATTTCCTAAGAATACCAAATGAGGGACTTCAGTTAGAAATGACTTTCACTCACTCTCATTTAGAGGCTATTTTATGAGAATCACTCTATCTCACTATCATTATACCAACAAGGGTCCAAGTATTTTCGCAAGCGGTACAACCTTACCAATCTGAGAGGTCTTTAACGAGGACTGTAATGTGGGCTTGGTCAACTGTTTAACAAAGGGACATCTTTGAGTCAAGGCTATTGAAAGAACAACTCTTTAATCATCTCCGGGTTTACAAGTCAAGAACCCTGCAAAATGAGAAAGAAATAATCTTGCTCGTACTTCTTCGAGCCATGCTTATAAACATATGAAATCCTATGTTAATTCCAGTGCCCTAATCTGAAGAGACTTTGTAAATGACGTAACGTATGCTAGGTTCATGGGTTGAGAAATGAAAGGATCATTAGGCTCAAAATGTGTGTAAAGGGTGAGAGCTGATGATCATCTTGGCATTGCCACCAGTTTTCTTTTTCACCATCGGGGATTGTCTTCATGAAGTGCCCCATTGATTATAAAAACTCAGCATTTGAGTTCTTTGAGTATTGCTCCATTGGAATTCAATTCTTGCAATTGACAGTCACCTATATTGACTCTTTTTTTTTCATCTATGGGTATTGGCCTTGCTTTTATCAGGCACACTACTTTTTCATACCCCCAGTTCTCATCCATTTTTTTTACTTCTTTTCATGGGCATTGGCCTTGCTTTTACCAGGTACACTGCTTTTTCATGCCCCTTAGTTCTATTTTGATTTCTATGCATGTGTAAAATAATGACACTCGAACTTTTCAAGAGTTTTCATCTGCCTTTTGCCTTGTCCCAGTGTGGGAGATGATCACCAACTAGGTTTGTAGAAATGAAATTGCAAGCTCAAGTGGGCTGTGCAAAGGATATAAGTATGTAGGATAGAGAAAGAAATGCTCTTCGTCATCCTAAGGCACTTAAATTACCACAAGAATTCAATGTAATAGCATGACAAGAAGATTGATGCAAGTGAGAGCAAGAAAATTTCAATCCATTTTCTTCACCTTATGGTACTGTCTTACCCTCCAATTTGCCCCGATGTGGAGTGGTTCTTGACAGGGGTAATTTGAAAAGAATTTTCATAAGTATATGGAGCTCAAAGGATTTAAGCAATGGATCACTTGTTGTGTTTGGGATTGAGAAATAAATTGCCCCTCACCATTTCAGTTGTCGTACCTTTTGCGAGAGAACTCTTTAACTTGCGGATATGGAACTTCCTACACTCATCTCACAAGTGTATAAGTAGGGGACTGTGTATAGGATAAGGCTTGCCTTTCATCATACTGACACATCTCATTCAGCATTCTTAAGCATTGATGTTACTCCATTAAATTTTCTATCTTGACAAATCTCCACATAAAATTGGTGAGCTAAATCAATATGAAAATTTTCTTTTCAAAAGAGTTCAGCAACTTTAAGCATAAAAAGTGTTTGTGACCTCAAAACAAACAATTTACTACACTCAAACATGATTTCAAGCATTCATTCAGGGAATTGTCCCATGAAGGGATTGTCTCAGCAATGGATGTCCTTGGATTGAAAATCCGCTTTTTGATTTGATGAATGCTCCATTCTTGCTTTTGCCCCTGCACAAAACAACGCGCATGAATAGGATACTATGCAACATCAAAGTAAATTCAAATTGCACAACCATTTTGGCTTGGATCGGGATTTTGTCTCAGTCATGTCACTACTAGGATCTGTAGTGCCCCCAATTCGTCATCTGCAAGGAAAAGAACAAAGCGTCATCTCCCAAAATTATTTATGTTAAAAAACGAGATGTACCTCTTTCACCAAAGATGGATGATCCTCCTTTAACTTGCCCCTCATTTAATAGGCAAGAATGAAAATTCCGTCAAGCACGAAATGGAACACACTTTGTTTGGCTCCTCAAGATGGATATTTCAAGTAGTATCGAGATGTGACCGACATTAACTCTTTAGAACAATTGAACTAATTGCAACCTGATGTGCCTTTTTCAGATGCTTTCTTATCGGGTCAAGAAAGTAATGCTCTGAAACATGAAGTAAATGAGTCAGAAAATTAAATAGGGCTAATCTAATGCATGCTTTTGGAAATGGCTTGAAAAATGATTTTTTTATATTCTTTTTTGGATGAGGAAGCATGAAGAAGCCAAGTCCTCAGAATTCTCCTTGGATGATATTTTCTTTTTATTGTTGGATATCGTCACCAGACTAGTTTGGTGTACCCCATCATGTCCTCAAAACAAAGCTTGTAATTCTATTGATATTCATCAATCAAATTACATTTATTGGAATGTGATGCTCAAGCACAAAAGAAATTGAAATCAATCCCTAAAAAGCGATAATAATTCCCACGCAGGGGAAGGTGCATGCGCCTAATTAAATGAGGAAATGGAACAACTTAGGACCATGAATCATGTGTACTTGAATTCTTCACCCTCCTTGATCTTGTGAGGCGAACCCTTTAGGTCAGATATTTTTCCATCTAGATATGTCGCTATCTCTTCATGATGGCATCAAACTCGACTACCTCAGGAAAATGAGAAGATTCAAAAGGTCTTCTTGGCTCTCTTCTTGGAGTCGCAATTTCTCACTAAAGATAGATTGTAGCATTTTTGCTTGACGAGATAAGCTCTTTTTGATCCGTCATTTTAACTCTCAATCGTGAACGGATGGGTGAGCGGGATCGTTCCATAATCACTCTTTTTCTCTCTTTTTTTTCTTTTCTTTTTTCTGAAAAAGAAAAAGAAAAATAAATCTGGTGGTCGGTCCGGCGAGGGGAAGTCTCTGGCTAGGGTTCCGGCGAGGGCACCGGGAGCGGCGCGACGGCGGCACGGCACCAGGGGGCTTCGGAATCACCACGAGGCGACGCGGGCGGCACGGCGGAACCGGTGGGTAGCGTCACGGGCGGAGTAGGGGCTTCGAGTCTCCTGGCGTTGGTCACACAGGCTGCGAAGATCGGATCGGGGCTACCGCGGGTGCCTCGGATCTGCAGGCACGGTGGTCTTCGGCTCAGTTGCAGCAAGCGATGGCGTGCGAGATCGGATTTCATGCAGCAGGCATTGGCGAGGCAGCAATAGCAGGTGGGGACGTCGTTTGGGCGACGAGAGGTAGCACGGTGGTTGGCAGCAAGCGATCGCGGACGGAAGCCGGCGGTGGGGAGAGCGGCAGCGATGCGCACACGCGCCTGACTCGGGTGATGAAGGGCTCACTGAAGAAGAAGCACAGTAAATTTTTCCTCTTTTTTTTCTTTTTCTTCTGCTCTACCGCACGCCTCCCACGTCTTTTCCCTGCTATTTCACTGTAGCGGCCACCTCTCTCTGCTCCCTTTGCTGCACTTTTCAGCAAAAGGGAAAAACCCTTTTGTCGACTTCCCCCTCAACGAAGGAGAATTTTTCTCTCTTTTGCCTTCAATTTTTCTCACCTCGAAAACCCAAAGAAGGCGGCCGTGTATTCAATGTGTCCCTTCCTTTTTTTCCGTACACGGTCCCTTTATAAGCCAAAAAAATTGGATCTTCGTGGTATATTTTACTTTCTAATTTTGCTCATGTAAAATACCACTGAATATATCATTTCATCCCGTGCAATATTACCTTTTGTATTTATCAAATATCCCATCCAAAATTTTCCTTTTTGCTTGAAAATACATCATTTGGTGTATATTGTCTAAATGTGTGAAAAATCTAATGGAATATGTGAAAAATCTTCCCTCGCCGTCGGTCCAACAAAAATGTTCCTAAACTATATGCCATGTGATTTTATTTTTTCAGGGATAAAATTAACCCCTAATTTTTAATACGATAAATGTCTAAATGGGTCGCCAAAATTTAGGTGTCAACAGCTGCCCCTCTTTGAAGGTGAGCTCGTAGAGGTTGCCTTCAAAGATAAATTGAGACCTAAATTTTGATCATGCACATGCAGTGAATGATTTTTTTTTATTTGGAATTTTTTTTTTCATTTATTCACGAAAAGTCTATGCAAGAAGGGCATTTCCTAAAAATGGATATCCTAGTAAAACCAAATTTTATAGACATGATGTAAAAACAAATTCTCCAAAGTTTTTTTGTAAATGATTCATTGCATAGCAATTTCCTCATTTCATTTCTAATTAACAAATGAATTAGATTAAATGACTAACCTAGATTGTCATGGATGGACCAAAAGTAAATTGCATAGTATAGGAACAGAAGACTTACTTTACCAAGGAAAATCAATGGCAATCACATAGACATGCGCATGGTAAGTGGCTCGATTTCTAATCTATAAGGCTTATCAAGGTGGAACCACAAGGATGATCAGACTAGCCACGAGCTTGTGGACTACATCGGGTCCTCATGACTCCGGCTTAGTCAAAGAGCTGACCCGGGTCGCGAGCATGCGGACCGAGGTGGGTACTCTTGACACCATGAAAGAAACTTCGGGATTGAGATGGGCGACTCATACCGCGAGCATGCGGTCGGAGTGGCAAACACCTCAACACCATCCTAGATGATCCTAATGCGGCCGAGGCCCGGCGGCAGGTTGTGTGTGCAATAGTGTAGTGCTAGATGCAAGGCATGCATGACAGTTTATATCAAGCTACACTTTGTTCATGAAAATAAACCATACATTCCTACACCTCCCTACAAAACAAAGGTTAACAAACACTTCCC
The DNA here is from genome assembly GCA_014182375.1 of Eucalyptus virginea. Taxonomy (NCBI): domain Eukaryota; kingdom Viridiplantae; phylum Streptophyta; class Magnoliopsida; order Myrtales; family Myrtaceae; genus Eucalyptus; species Eucalyptus virginea. The sequence goes on from CM024520.1 coordinate 11,603,346, forward strand.
CTTATACCTCCCATCCTGCAAAAACATTTAACACCTTAAATGTTAGGGACGTACCTGAAATCCTCGCTGCCAAACAAAAACTTTTTCAAAAGAAAAGAAAAATTGGCCTAAGTCCACTAAGAGTTTTAACTCAAGTCCCCAGCGGAGTCGCCAAGCTGTCGCGACCCATTTTTTCGGGGGTGAACCACCTAGGGTTTGGCTAATGGATTGTTAAGCCTAGACCTAACTCGGGCTCTCCCAAGCCCATACCAATTCGCGACTTTCGGTTCAAGTTCTTAACATGCAAATGATTTTCAATCAGGAGTCGCCACTAATCTATTTTTTGGTGGGTCGATTAGAAGCCCAAATAAAGTAACGGGAGATTTACTTTATTCCTACGAACCAGAGATTTGTGAGTTCGGGAACTTGGTTACGTTAGATTTCTCTGACGCCCTTTCGGTACCTTTATCTTTTATTTTGAAAAAATTATTTGGCAAGCAACTTGAATTAATTTTAATTTCTTAACATGTGAGGTGTTCATGCAGGTGCGCAAACCATCAATTTAACACTCAAGTAAAGCAGAAAATAAATTGCAGGACTTACCTCAAAGCAACGAAAGCATCTGCAATGTTAAATTAAAATCCACATCAACAACCCTAGATATGTGTTCTAATTAACACGCAATTTTTTTTATTTTCACTTAATTAATGAAAATCATGCAATATGCAATGCAATATTAACTAAATGGCCTAATTCTAATGACATGTAAATTCTAATTAAATTGGCTTAGCAAAAATACTAAATGACATACATGTCCATGAATCTAACCCTAAGGACATGCATATGACATTTTTCTTTTTCCTAAAAGAATGCATTTCATCATAAATAATAAAATTAATTTAACCTATAACATTTTTTGTATTTTTCAAGAAATTCGAAATTAGGTGAAATGTGAAAATTACCTAATTAGATTAAGATCCTACTTAGTTTATATTAGGAATTAGGTTGAGCGACATCCTAATTTAAACTAAAATATTATCTTAACCTAGATAATCCTAAAATGCAATCTATTTAATAAAATACCTAAACCTATAGTAAATTAATAAATTATCTAAATTAACTTAAGTGAAATTTCTATCCTAATATGCAATGACGTGCAAAATGTACCCTAATTCTACATGAATTATGCATGATGATTTTCTTTTTTTATGTTTTTCCTTTTTCCCTTTTTTTTTTAAATTTCGAAATTTATAATTACCAAATAATTAACATGCAATCCAAGTTTAAAAAAACTAGCAACCTAAATTAATTGATTTGATTTTTTATTTTTTTAAATTTGAAATAAAATTCCTATTATGAACATGCAAACCCTAAAGCTACATTTTTTTGATTTTTTTAAAGAAAACTAATTTTAGTAACACCACATCAAATCAAGCCATATTGATACCCAAATTGACGAACCACATCTCGAGCATGAGATCGGGTTGGCCAATTCCACATAAATCACGAATCGGATCTCGAGCGGGAGATCGGATTGGCAATTTTTAAGTAATTATGAGTCGGATTTCGAGCTTGAAAATCGGACTAACAATCACTAATTCCCAGGCAATTTCATAACATGCACCTTCAATTTTGCATTAGAAGGATAATTACACTAAAAAAACTATATAAGAAAAAGACTATATAAAAAATAATAAAGATAAAATAAAAGGAAAACTACCTAATTATTTTCCTCTTTTGTTTTTTTTTTTTTTTTTTTTTTTTCTTTTTCCCCTTTCGAGCATAGCTTGCTCGTGGGTCTCCAGGCGGCGGAATCGGAGGTCCGGCGAGTCACCGAGGCGGCGAGCGGTCGGTGAGGGGGTGAATCGGCGGGCGGGGACCGAGCTTCGGCTGCGACAAGGCTGGTGTCACGAGGGCAAATCACGGCGGGCTAGCTCGGTGTTGCTAAGCGTCGACGCAGTGCAGGTTGTGAGCTGCAGATCTGGTTCGGGCTCGGCTCCGATGGGGCTCAGCACGGGTGGTGCTCTAGCCAGATCTAGGCGGAGGAGGACGTCGGGGTTGCTGCAGCGCCAGATCGTGGCTCGGGTTCCAGCGCGGGGGGTTCGGCGAGCGAAGCGGCGAGGGTGGTGGCAGCGCGATGAGGGGCTGCAGGCGGCACGGCGGTGGTGACCGGCGGAGGCGATGGCCGGTGGAAACGACTCCGGCGTCGGCTGGTGCGAACGCCGGGCCGGCCGGTCGAAGCTCTTCCCCCCTGCGAAGAAGATGATTCGACTTCCCCTTTTTCCTTTTTTTTTTCTCTCTCTCTCTCTCTTTGACCTGTCACTCACGTCTCCTCCCTCTGACACACCTTCAGCATAAGACTTTTCTTGATTTCTTTCTTTTTCTTTTTCTTTCAAACGAAGAGAAACCCCTCAAATTGGCTGAATGTCTTAATTGTGTGGCCCCCCTTCTTTATCTTCTTCGTACGCGGCTCTTATATAGGTGAATACTTTGATTTTCTTGGATTATTTCACTTCCCTTCTCAACTCACGCACGAAATCTCCTTTGATTATGAAATATTTCTTGTCTTGAGACATAGAATATATCGCTCAAAATATCTCCACATGTGATATTCTTCTTGATATTTCATGCTTAAACTTCCAATCTTCTGTAATATATCGCCTAATGTGAATATATGAAATAATTACCGAATATTGGAAGAATAATATGAATCCTTTCTGAAAATACCGAATTGTCAACTCGTAAAGGTGAAGCTCATCAGCCCGCCGATCAAATGCAAAAGTGATAAAATAATAATGTAAAATGCTTCTAAACTATATGTTATGCAATTAATTTTTTTTTTATAGGGATAAAATTAACTCTTAATTTTTCTATGCACTAAATAAATAAACGGGCCGCCAAAATTTAGGTGTCAACAATTGTCCTATGGAATATAAGGAAAATGAGATTACAATTTTCTCCTCTAGGGAATGATATAGGGGATGAAATCATCCTGAATTCTTCCATTACTGAAGAAGAGAACATCCATAAATTGTAGACCCTATATATTGGGCTGAATTGAAGCGAAAATAGTATGGCAAATCTCGTTTGAGGGAAAGAAAGACAAAAATAGTAATACTAGGTATGTACAATATCAATGACTAGAGGAAGTCCTTTCTATTGTCCCTTCTAGCTTGAGTGAGCTTCTTTCCTCTATTGCAGTTTATATTGTGACCAATAGCTACAAGTACCATTGTCCATCTTTCATGGACTAAGCGTTCGGAGTAGACCCTGCAGAAGTTCATGTGCAAGTGTGACATATCTGCCTTGATCACATCCCCACATCCGAAAATGATGTCAACTCTTCGCTGATGACACCTTCTGCTTCAAGGATCAGTTGCTCTCCGACTTCCATTTTGAAAAAGCTCACAATTGTGAATGATTTTTCATATGTCTTAATTTACAGATTGTACACGCTTATAAAGAGAAGGAAAAATACAATCTTTGACGAAGCAAGAATCGTGGAATGCCAACTCATCTATAGTTGGTATGCTAATATGAAAATAAAAAAGATATAAAAAAAATTTCATATCTTAACACACCCCCGCAAGATGGACATTCCATCGGAATGCCCATCTTGTCTCGTAATTGTATTGTCTGCAGCTTTGATAACGGTTTCGTGAGAATGTCGGCAAGTTGATCACGGGTGGAAATATGAAAGACTCGCATCTTGCCGGCTTTAACAAGTTCCTGAACGAAATGGTAATCGATCTCAATGTGTTTCATTCGGGAATGGAATACGGGATGTGCACAAACATAAGTAGCACCCATGCTGTCACGCCTCGACCCTCAGGCACGCGCACATCCCTTACCTTAGTCGATTTTTAAATGCGATATCCCAGGACTACGTATCGTCGACCCTTTCATTTTCATAAGCACATGCTGAAGCAGTTATAAATCCTCAGACAATAATGCAATGGGATAGAAAAGCAGGGCCATATTTTTAATAATGAAATTCACAACCTTACTTTTATACATAGCACAACCCATAGTATTTTGCCATACTATTCACAAAGGTCCGATCTCATACTTATCTACAAAAACACAAGGTTCACACAAAACGAGATGGGATCTCAGTCCGCATCCGAGTCGTACTCAAGATCCTTCTCTGGATCATCTTCCTCCTCAAAATCTTCCTCTTCTTCAGATTTCACATCAAGGTTCTCCTCCTCAGATTCCTCCTTCTTAGGCTCCTCAATTAGGGTCCTGAAATGTTATCCCACAACCGGGATGAGACTATGTCTCAGTAAGTTCTACCCCCTAAGACCCGATTAGTAAACCAATACGCTATCCGGGCTGCTTATACACGCATGGGTCAGAGGAATTACCTTGGCCTCATATTCCACCTACATATTAACACAGTTCAATAGGCACCCAAGTAATCACATCACAGATCAATATCTCGATCAATCAACTTAGTTGATTACATGTCAACATGACCTTTCCCCGGTCATTTCATTTCAATCAATCAATTCACGACATCAGATCAAGCAATGATCAATCGACCTAGTCGATTACATGTCAGTCAAACCATTTCTAGGTCATTTCACTCCACAATATATAACCTCCAATTGTACACTCAGTCACAGAGCTACAGTAATGCTCTCGGGCATTGTTTTTGCCACGGTGACGTCTGTCCACTCGTGCGTTCTTTAATGTGCCGTTTTCACCAATGATATCTTTAATCACCGAACTAATTATGTCCATGAAAATGCATGTAGTAGACAGCACTCGTGCGTTCTTTAAGGCGCCATTTTCACCAGTGATTTTCTTATCACTGAACCACGTATGTCTATACTAATGCAGGTAATAGACAGCACTCGTGCGTTCTTTAAGGCGTCGTTTTTACCAGTGATTTCCTTATCACCGAACCACGTATGTCTATACCTCGTACCTGATTAGTCTCAACCAAGAGTATTTCCAATTCACTCTTACGATTCTCTCCACCGTACAACTTATCAAGCATTGTAAATGCTAAATAACTATACTCGGCCATCTACCAATCAATTATTCGATTCCACTCAATTTCAATCAATTTAGGAATAATTCCTCAAATATCACAATTAATTTAATTTCACGCTACGTAGAGCTCAAATAAATAAATGGATTGCACCACGACAATCAGCACGAAATTTCGGTCGTTGGCTATCCCTGTCTTATTTCCGAAAAATAAATAATTAAATAAATTAATTTCGAAAATTAATAAATAATTACTAAAAATCCAACTTAGGCCCGTAATACCTAATTGAAGCCCAATAAGGGTCGGGAAAAATCCCGAGATGCATTCAATAAATAATATAGGTTATCCTCTATCTAATTGCACTAGCCAATTGCCTAACATACATCATCATTAACTAATAATCACTAATCTACTCTAATCTAACCACATAATTGCACTTAATTAAATCTAATCAACCCTTAAGCATAATTAGCAAACTAAGAAAGCATTAGTGAGTAAAACTCACCCGTTTAACAATCCGTTCGGATTGAAACATCAGGAACGTCGCAAAGGACGTTTTTCTCTAAGGCGGGCCTAGGAACCGAGGCTCGGAACACCCTCAAAACGCACCTACAAGTGGCTGAAAAACCCACTTTTCTTCTTGCTGCTCGCTGCTGGAAAAGAAGAGAAAATAGTTCGGTTTAGGCGGGGGTTGCTCGGGAAAGATAGAATAGGCCTATCCGGGCTCCGAGGTGGACTCACGGGCTTCGAACGGGCTCAAGACAGCCCCGGCTGAGCTGCAACGGATCCCAAGCAGCAGCTGTGTTGCGAGAGAGGTGAGGCAAAGGGGCTGTGTGTGCCGGCGAAGCACGTGCGGGCGGCGGCGCGCGAACTGGCGACGGCGAGGCGGCGATCCGGCGTGGAGCAGCTGCAGCTTCTTCCTTGCTACTGGTGGGCAGCAAAAATGGAGGGGAAATGGTGGAGTGGTCGGCCAAGAGGGAGAGAGAAAGAGAGGATAAGAGTGAGGGGGATGGAGGGCTCCACCAAGCCAAATTTTCCACACTTGGCCTCCAAGTTTCATTCTTGTCCATGTAATATCCCTTGGCCTTCATTAGGCCATCAATGCACTCCCCCACAACTCTCAAATGGTCCAATTGGCTAGGGGGGATGGAGGAGCTACGAATTTTGGTCAAACTCCTCTCAACTGGACACTTCATCACTCTAGATTTAATCTCACTTGGCTTCAATTGATTCATTTGGAACCCAAATGCTTCAATTGATATTTTTCCTCACCCATCAATTCACCTTGCATATCAAATTTATAACCAAAAATAATCTCCAACCTTAATTGCATAAAAAGGGTACTAAACCGACTTTTTACCAAAAAGTCTCGATTTTCAGAAAAATCTTCTGAGACTAAGTCGACGCTCCTAGAATTTATTGTGACATGACAGAATCTTCAATTTCTGAAATCAAACTCAAATCAGCGATTAATTTCACTCCGACGCGTTTTTAGCGTGATTTAGGCTACCAGGTAGTTTTTAGAACTTTTTAGGAGAAATGACCCATGGTTGATTTTCTTGAAGCCACATTGAACCCATTCAACACATTAGCGACTCTCGGTTATTGTGAAAATCTCGAAGATTCAAATATGGACACAGAGTACCAAAACGACAGTAAAATCAAACTAGTGCCGGTCGACGAGAATTTTCCAATTTAGTGGAGTCATCCATGATCGGCCACACATTTTAGTCGACTGACCTATCTCTGATCTTAGATCGATTTTATACTGTGCTGTAATGGCCTCTAAAGATGAGCATGATCGAGAAGCCGATTCCTAATCAAATTCTTAAGTCAATTGCCTTAAAATTCATTAATGGCTTCCCTGGATAGTTTAGTTATCTCGTGAGTGGCCAACTCAGAGAAAAGTACTGTAGTTGCGTCGATGAAATGCCCAATTTATCCAATCAAAATCAAAACCTGAAAATCAGGATGTCACATATGCTGTCGCAATACAAACTTGGTGCCATGTCCATGTGAATGCCAAGTTCTTGAAGCAAAGATTTTACCCAAATGAGTTCCACCGAGGCTATGGCAATGGCTCGATATTCTGCTTCAGTAGACGACCGTGCAACTAATCGTTGCTTTTGAGAACTCCAAGAGATGGGATTGGCCCCTATATAAATCACAAAACCCGAAGTAGATGTGCAATCATCAATGTTTCCTGCCTAATCTGCATCAGTGTAGGCATGAAGCACAGATTGTGTGTCGCGTCTCAAGTGCAACCCATGGAATAATGTTCCCTCAAGATAGTGTAAAAGCTGTTTTTCAGCTACCCAATGGGTTGTGGTCGGCTTATGCATGAATTGAGATAACTTGTTTACTGCAAAACCAATATCTAGGCGAATGATGTTGAGGCATTGAAGTGCGCCAATGAGGCTTCAAAATTCTGTAGCATTTGCTGGTGATTGGTTGTCATGAACCAAAAGAGATTGACCCATGGCTAATGGTGTCGCTACCTCTTTTGCATCTCCCATTTTGAAGCGTTTAAGTCACTCTCTTATGTATTTATGTTGAGAAAGAAGTAAACCGGTCTTTGTAGGAATGACTTCAATTCCCAAAAAGAAATTTAGTGGCCCCAAGTCTTTAATTGAGAACCAATTAGAGAGAGCAGTGATGAAATCCAAAACAAACCTTTGGTCACTTCCTGTGATAATGAGATCATCCACATACACTAAAAATAGGCTTGAATACCACCATGAGAGTAAATGAACAGTGAACTGTCATTCTTTGAATGGACAAATGAATTTGCGAGAATGAATGAACTTAGCCCATTATACCAAGCCCGCGGAGCCTGCTTTAACCCATATATGGCTTTGCAAAGTTTGCAAATGTGTGTTGGTTTTTCTGGGTCTTTAAAAGTAGGCGGTTGCGACATGTAAACCTCATCTTGAAGAGTTCCTTGGAGGAAGGCATTGTTGATGTCCATTTGTCTCAATGTCCATCCATGCATTAAAGCCAATGATAAAACCACCCAAATAGTATTTGGTTTGATGACCGGGCTAAATGTATCGGTGTAATCAAGGCCCGGTCGTTGGTGAAAACCATCGACTACAAGACATGCCTTGTACCGCTCAATACTGCTATCCACACGTCTTTTTATCCGGTAAACCCATTTGCAACCTACAACATTCAAAGATGGATCAAAATGTATTAGTTCCCAAGTCCCATTATGAATAAGGGCATTGATCTCGGCCGATATTGCTTCACGCCATTGAGGATCGCACATAACTTGTATAATTCCTGTTGTTTCTATCGTCGGTGGAAGTGAATGTTTGCTAATGATGTGGTTGATTTGTTTGGGCTTGAAAATATTATTTTGAGATCTAGTGGTCATTTTGTGAGTTCTTGTAGATGGATTTTTAGGTGCTGATGTTTGGTCATTATTGATAATGGCAATTGGGTTTTCAAGAGGTGGCATTTGTTGGGATTGATTTGAAGGTTGGAAAGTCGATGAGGATGCAACATTGGATGAAATGTTACTTCGAGGGGGCACTTGTGCAAATGGTCCAATGTTTGGCACTAAAACTAGAAGTGAAACAGTAGGTGGAGGAGATGAACTTTGAGGAGTTGACAAGACACTTTTAGTATTGAGAAGTGTTTGGTATGGAAATGTGTTTTCTTCAAACACAACATGACGTGAGATATAAAGACGATTATTTTGTGGATCAAAACATTTATACGCACTTTGTGACATTGAATACCCTAAAAATATACATTGTCAAGAGCGGGACATAAGTTTATTTCTGTTGTATGGACGTAATCACGGATAGCAAAGACAACCAAATGTGCGAAGTTTTTTTTTTTTTATAAAATAATTGGGAGCCATTTGGAATCATGTTTGAAATGGTGAATGCATATTTAAAACGGATGTTGGCAAATGATTAATGAGATATGTAGCAGTTTGAAACGCATATGACCAAAAAGAATGTGGTAGATTTGCTTTGTGTAATAGGGCAAGTCTGGTTTCAACTATGTGTCGATGTTTTCTTTTTGCAGTTCCATTATGTTCCGTTGTGTGTGGCGGTGTAGTTAGATGAGAAATTCCATGTTTTGCAAGAAAATGTTTCAATTTTTGAAATTCTCCACCACCATCCGAGTATAAATTTCAAATAGAGACAGAAAATTGTTTTTCAACCAAGCTTCTGATTTTTTTCTTATAAGATAAAGCCAAGTGTTTTTCGTATAGTGGTCAACAAATATAAGATAGTAACGGAAACCATCAATTGAAGCAGTTGACACAAGACCCCAAACATCGGAAAAAATAATATCAAGTGAAAAATGACTCACAAGAGTTGATACCCCAAATGGAAGTTTGTGACTCTTATTGCACTGACACGCATCACAGGATAACTTAGAGCCTACGATTGAACAAGTTGGAAAATTATTAAGAACATGACTTAGAATACGAAACGAAGGGTGACCTAGTCTGTTGTGCCAAACCATCGGTTTTGTCCGCTCACTGACAAAGGCTGTGAATTTTGGATGAGTGTTTGTGAGAGGCATCCGATACACACCATTGCTAAGCCCTCCTTGAAGCAACGTCACCCCTGTGCAAAGGTCCTTCACCAAAAATAATTGGCAAAAAATTCAATAGATGAGTGGTTATTGTGACAAAATTGTGAGACGGAAATAAGTTCTTTTGTACTATCAGGTGCACATAAAACATTGGTTAATTTAAAGGATTGGTTTGGATAGAATAAATTAGTAGAACCAATGTGACTAATATGCAAACCTGTGCCATCACCAATGACGATCTTGTCGGGGCCTTTGTACTCTAAGTGAGTGGTGAGGTTGTTGAGATTGCTTGTCACATGATGTGATGTTCCTGAGTCTAGTAGCCAGCCATTTTCTTGACATGGAGCTACTGCAACATGAGCAGTAGGTTCACGAAGACTATTGCAAATGCGAAAACAAGATTTGGCCGAGTGTCCATATTGATCACAAAACTGACATGTCGGACGAGGCTCTCTATTGTCCCAATCAGAATACCTCCTATGAGAAGGTTCACGATGCTGGTTAAATCTGGAATAATTTTGATGACAGCTAAGATTATTGGGCTAGCGAGAGTTGCTTCCTGTGCCACGGCTTCTGTTGCTATAGTTGGCTTTGACTAGTGCTGCTTCAAGTCTAATTTCTTCCTGTTTTAGTTGGGTTTCATAGGCCACCAATTTGTCGTGCATTTCTTCAAAGTTGATTGTGTTTTCACGAGCCCTGATCGCTGCTGCAATCTTTTTGTATTCGGTTCCAAGTCCTCGAAGTGCATGAATGACTAAATCATCATCAGAGATAGGAGTGTCAATGATTGCTAATTCATCGACAAGGGCTTTAAGTTCTTACAAAAATTCTGAAACAACATGTGAGTTTCGGCAAGTGGTAGAGAGTTGATCTTTGAGATGCATAACTCTTGAGCGGGATTTATTTGCGTATAAATTCATGAGTTTTGTCCAAGCAGCATGTGACGAATTGCAAGAGGCAATAAGAGGAATCACAGCTTCGGATATAGATGCAAAAATTGCATGAAGCAAGAGTTGATCCTGGCGAATCCAAGTTGTTGCGGCTGGATTTAGCACTGTTTGATTTCCAGTTGAAATGGTGAGAGGCGGACAGACAGAAGTTCCATCAACAAATCCCATTAAATCATAACCAATGAGTAGCGCTTGAAATTGAGCACGCCAAGAGGGATAATTGGCAAGAGAGAGCTTGAATGGCAATTGGACGGCGGCTATGATTGAGATTAGACCATTAGGTGCAACTGTTCCGATGGAAACGGAACTAGAATTTGAGGTCGTGCGAGCTGATTCTAAGGTGACTTCCATGGCTAGAGGGTGCAAAAGGTTGTCAAAAAAAAATGAAGAATAGCCAGATCAAAATGCTCTTAGGAGTATAATTGCTTTGATACCATGAAAAAGCTCACAATTTGTTAATGATTTTTCTTATCTCTTAATTTGCATATTGTACACACTTATAAAGAGAAGGAAAAATACAATCTTTGATAGAGAAAGAATCATGGAATGCCAACTCATCTACAGTTGGTATGCTAATATGAAAATCAAAAAGATATCAAAAAACTTTCATATCTTAACACATTCTAAGGGCCATTTTCCTAATCTAGGAGCATAAAAGGAGCTCTCTCGATGGTGAATTGCCTTCTGCTTGCTCTTGGAGTTATCTTCTTGACTGACATAGGTACACATCTCATATTTTTCTTTCATTTGTGATAGATGGTGTAACATCCTGGGCTCCACTGTATAATATTGTCCGCTTTGGGTCACCCACCTTGGCGCGGACGAACCGCCATCCCAACCATGGTCTTTTCTCTCACGGCTTTAAAACGCATTACACAGATTAGAGGGACCCAAGCCTTATAAGCTAACCAAGACCTCCCTCCCTAGGCAATGTGGGACAAGAGAAGAGAGGGACTCCTTCCTTGCGTACGTCTGAGGACCGTCGCTCGGGCTGTCACAATCTCCACCTCTTAACAGAACAACGTCCTCGCTATGGCCCAACATGAGGTCGGGAGTCAGAACAGCATTCTTGCTGTGGCCCCACACGCGGTCGAGAGTTGGCTCTAATACCACTTGTAATATCCCGGGCCCCACTGTGTAATATTATCCGCTTTGGGTCACCCACCCTAGCACAGACAAACCGCTATCCTAGCCACGGTCTTTTCCCACACGGCTTTAAAATGCGTTACACAGATTAGAGTGACTCAATCCTTATAAGCTAACCAAGACCTCCCTCCCTAGGCGATGTGGGACAAGAGAAGAGAGGGACTCCTTCCTTGCGTACGTCTGAGGACCGCCGCTCGGGCCGTGCTAGCTTATAAAACTCGGGTCCCTTTAACTGTACATACGCGTTTTCTTGGAGTAGTATGGGCTGCTCCGAGAGGAACAAAACCGTGAGGACTTAGCATCCAAAGCGGACAATACATGTATAGTGGAGACCCGGGATGTTACACATGGCATCTACAACCTATTTTAATATCCACCCACGGCCAATTGCTGGCTCTAGGAAAGCTGTCATCACTTACAATTTTCCTAGTATTGATCAGGAAAAATTGACATCTGCAATTTCTTCCTCCATTAATTCTTGTCAACATGAAATTTGTCTCTAGATGTCTGGATTTACCAATTATTATTATTGAGGAGTACTCTTTTACTAATGAGGAACATTAGCGGGATATGTTTTCTTTTTATAGATGATTCGTTTTGCTGAGTTACTGCTGTTTGGTCTTTCATTTAGTTTACGCAGCTTTTCATCTTTTGTCAGACTCAGACATTTCTCATGAACATTATGAGCTCTCAACACCATTGAATGAAAATTTAACTATTCTGTCCGAGCTACTAACTTCTGCTTTTGGGAAGAACCTGAACCATACTATTTCCATATAACAGGTCAGTTTTGTGTCAGTGATCTGAATTTGTTTAATCAGCATATGGAACTATACACGAGCAACTAAAACAAGGGATTATTACTTAATCATTGAATATTGAGGACTTTCCATCCTATCCTGTACTTTCAATTGTCCGTCAAACCTACAAAGATCTATCTATTTAGCAGCGCAACAGAGATAGTTTTATCATAGGTTTTGACGTGCCACATGGTTGCGGTTGTTAATGACTTAGATAGGCTCGTGGATTTATAATCTTAGCTCAAGTTTAAGATCAACGAGAAAAGTATCCTGGCAACATATAATCCTCGGAAGGTTGTTATTAGAACGGACACGTCGATCATTGTAAGAATGACCACGTTCGACCACCATATGTCAGCCAATCCAGCTTGGATGGATCGTTTTTTAGCATTTCATAAGGAAAGTAAAATGTGACAAGATTCTACTTTCGTCCTTAACATCAATTAAGGATTGAAGAATTCTTGAAGAATTCTTGTCCAAAGTTGATAAAGGCCTTTATGTTGAAAATCTGCATTTAATAATGATTATCCAACAAATCGAATCTCACATGTTGATGTCTCCCGCTTTATTGAAGAGAGAAAGCACGGTAAGTGGAGGTCCACCGCACATCCCTTGCAGGAAGACAAACACTTAGCAACAATTCTCTATAGCGACATAGGGGCACCATTGCAATTGGTGGGAGGCTTTACAATCCTCTGAAGCACCGCTAGCCTTGATTTCTGGATATTGCAGCTGCACATATCGACATCCTTTCCCAGTCCTTCAACTTTCTTCATGAAGTCTCTCGAGATTCTTCTTAATGTCTGCTATTCCGAGCTTTACTGCTTTTGCTCCCGCCTCAATCGGAAAATCAGCTTTTCGTAAGAGGCTCTTCATCCGTACCTCCAAAGGGTCAATCGTAATTCTCATTTTATCCAGGACCTTGAGAGCAACAAAGATACTGGCCTGTATAGATTTTAGTTGTAAGAAATTATTCATGTAGTCATGGTGACTTCTCTTTCAGAGTTCCCTACATTTTGGACTCCTAGACATTTTTCGCATCATTATAGCTACATAAAAATCAAGCCAGCCTCACGATGTTCATTATGTTAGATGCGAAGACTTCAAGGGAAAACTATGGTTGTTGACTTGATTTGACGAAATCACGGGGACGGTCACTGTAATTACAAAAAGGGAGGGAAAGGTTTGTAGCGCTCGCTTGCATCGAGGTGATCACCTCCTCCGGTCTCTTCAGTGCTTCTTCCAAAGGGAGTCAATCCACTTGCCAATCGCATCCATGGCAGTTGCAGCCGCTAGGCCAACAATGACTGACAGAGAAGCCAACATAGCAGTCATGACAGAATAGATTAGAATGGCTACGAAAATTGCAACCAGTATCATGCTTGAGATTTTCCTCCATGTCTGTATGCTCTTAAGCTTCTTCTCAATCTTCTTCTTGATCCACAACTTCTTGAGCATGGACTTCTATTGATTGTAAATTGTCTGAAAGATCTCAAATTGTTGGGATATATTACGTGGAAACGATATGATATTGCAATTTACATCAATGCAAAATCACTAGAGAAATAAACAAGAAAAATAAGGACACCAGAAATTTACGTGGCTTGGTCCGAGTATCAGTACCTACATCCATGGGGAGACCCAACAACAAATAATCCATTATAATCGGAGTATCAGAGTTTACAATTGCTCAAACGCTCAAGTGTTTACTATACATAGATTTAATCACAAACCCAAAGTGTTTATAAATAAACAACTCACTTGGATATAAACTCACGGCACAAAATTACTACGTGACAAAACTCTCTACATATGGCTTCGTGAGGCTTCAAGATCTTGCGGCTCTTCTTCAAGCGGCGTGGACATCTTCTCACGTACGTAGGGCTTCGGCAGCATCTTTTTGGAAGAGGAAACGAAGACCTACAAATTATGCTTTTATACGTGTGTATGTGGGTGTGTGCCCAAGGTCAAAGGTTTGACCTTAGGCCCCACCACTTTCCATTCACGTGCAGAGTGACAAAAGGAATTTAGTGAGCTTCACGCGTGGACTTCTTCCTCGCGCCAAAGGGTCCACCACGATTTGTTTTATTTCATCTTCCACGTTTCGGATTCCACAGCAAAGAGGAAACTTTCCTCACATTTATATTTTATTTTATATTTCCTTTTTTCCAGCGAAACTCGAGACATAATTTAACAATTCTCCACCTTAGCTCGATGTTTGAAGCCAAATTATAGTGCTCATCATCCATGCTGCTCTCCCAACGCCCCGATGAGCGCTCACTCTCCACAGACGCTAATAGAGCTTGAGATTCACCAAAGGAACAGACTTAGTCATCATGTTTGCCGGGTTATCTGCTGTAGCAATCTTTTTGACAATAACAATACCCTTAGCTAAGACATCTCGGATGAAGTGGTACTTGATGTTGATATGCTTCGTTCGCTCGTGATAAACTGGATTATACGCCAAATATATCGCACCTTGATTATCACAATGTATATCCACACTTTTCTGATCTAACCCAAAATCCGAGAGCAAACTTTGTAACCATATCACCTCTTTCACTACAAAGGTTAGTGCTATGTACTCTGCCTCAGTCGAAGACAAGGCAATGTAATTCTATAAGGATGCTTTCCAACTAACTGCACCACCCGCTAGCGTAAACACATACCCTGCTAAAGATCTGCAATCATCCAAGTCACCAGCGTAATCCGAATCCACAAAACCAGTGGTCTCACTGCCATTGCTGTCCCTTTGATATACTATACCCACATCTATTGTCCCCTTCAAATATCTAAGAATCCAATTCACAGCTTGCCAATGAGCTTTACTAGGACGCTTCATATAACGACTAACCACGCTCACAGCTTGTGAAATATCAGGCCTAGTGCACACCATAGCATACATAATATTGCCGACGGCATTATAATAAGGAACATGGGACATATGCTCTTTCTCCTCCTTGGTATATGGTGATAATTTATTTGAAAGTTTAAAGTGCTTCGCTAAAGGTATACTTACAGATTTTGCTGACTGCATATTAAAACATACAACAATCTTCTCAATATATTTCTTTTGAGATAGACGTAAAACTCCTGCAGTCCTGTCACGCAAAATCTCCATACCCAATATTTTTTTTGCAGCACCTAAATCTTTCATCTCAAATTCAGCATTTAACTGCCTCTTCAACACATCAATACCAGATATATTCTTAGCTGCTATCAGCATATTTTTAACATATAAGAGTAGATAAATCAAAGAACCATTCTCCAATCTCCTATAGTAAACGCAGCTATCCATCTGACTCTTTGAATAGTTTTGACTAACCATGAAAGCATCAAAACGTTTATACCACTACCTAGGAGACTGTTTCAGCCCATACAAAGATTTCTTTAATAAGCAAGCATGATCTTCCTTACCCGGAATAGCAAATCCCTCTAGTTGCCTCATGTAAATCTACTCCTCCAACTCACCATGAAGAAATGCAGTTTTCACATCTAGTTGCTCTAACTCGAGATCCTGCGAAGTAACTAACGCAAGTAAAACACGAATTGAAGCATGTCTTACCACAAGAGAGTACACCTCATTATAGTCAATGCCCTCACGCTGTGTATATCCCTTCGCCACAAGTTTCGCCTTATACCTCGGTGAATGTCCTCTTTCCGTTTAAAGACCCATTTACTTCCAACAATCTTTTGGCTCTTGGGTACTTTGACTAGCTCCCATGTCTGATTTCGATGGAGTGATTCCATCTCTTCACTCATAGCCCCTAGCCAATGCGATGACTCCAAACTAGCCATCACCTCAGAGTAAGACGAAGGCTCATCT
Source organism: Eucalyptus virginea (assembly GCA_014182375.1). Lineage (NCBI taxonomy): Eukaryota > Viridiplantae > Streptophyta > Magnoliopsida > Myrtales > Myrtaceae > Eucalyptus > Eucalyptus virginea. Next base: position 11,619,603 of record CM024520.1, read on the forward strand.
GGCTCCACCTCATCACCTATAGTCAATGTATAAGCAATATCTGTATAACCATAACGTACCGGTGATTTGATTTGCCTTCTCTATCTATCTGCTGCTATAGTTTGTTGCAGCTTTACCGGTTGTTCACTATCACCGACTTTAGGAACTGCGGCTTCATCTGCAGTCTCAACTTCAGTTACCTTCAAGATTTCTTGAGTCTCCACCTGAAGCTCCACCTCACTAATAACACCATGATATGTCTTCTCTGCTGGTTGTGTATCAGAACTCCTCCTTTGAAGCATTGCACTCTCGTCGAAGATCACATCTCTGCTAATTAGAAAATCGGGTTATCTGGGATCGGTGCACCACAACCAGTAGCCTTTCACCCCATGTGCATAAACAATAAATATGGACTTCTTCGACCTCGGCTCAAGCTTACCATCACTCGCATGAGCATACGCAGGACATCCGAATATTCATAATCTGAAATCATCAACAGGTTTCCCTGACCATACTTCCTCAGGAGTCTTCCACTCGATAGCAGATGATGGAGATCGATTAACCGGGTAACATGCCATGTTCATTGCTTTGGCCCAAAATTCCTTGCCAAGTCCTGCATGCGAAAGCATGCATCGAACTCGCTCAAGCAAAATTTTGTTCTTCCATTCTGCCATGCCATTTTGCTGTAGTGTCCTAGGTACTGTGCGGTGTCTCACAATACCTTCTTTCTTGCAAAAATTGGTAAAATATTTACCATAGAATTCCATGCCATTACTGATTCTCAGGCACTTGATTTGTTTATTTGACTGCTTCTCAATCAATGCCTTAAATTTCTTAAACCGATCAAAAACATCATATTTGTGCTTCAGAAAGTAAACCCATACCTTCCTTGAATAGTCGTCGATAAAAGTCAGCATATATCGGGCACCTCCTTTCGAAGGAACCAAGGACGGGCCCCAGACGTCTGAATGAATATATTCAATTGGTCGTTTGGTCGAATAAATAGCTATAGTAAACTTAACTCAGTGCTGCTTCCCATAGATGCGGTGCTCACATAAGTCTAGCTTCCCTGTTTTCTGACCCTTCAACAACCCCCTTTCACTCAGCATCGTCATACCTGCCTCACTCATGTGCCCCAAATGCATATGCCATAATTGAGTCAAGTTAGAGTCTGACTCACTTGATGAAACCGCAACGGTTCCGGTCACGGTCTCTCCCAATAGATGATAGAGAGTATTCACTTTCTTCCCCTTCATCACTGTCATGACACCTCTAGAGATTCGCTGGAAAAAAGGAAATATAAAATAAAATATAAATGTGAGGAAAGTTTCCTCTTTGCTACAGAATCCGAAACATAATTTAACACAAAGAACTCCTTGGTGAAAGGGCCTCCGGCCTCCTTGAATTTTGTCAGTTCCTCCAAGATTTTTTGGGCAAATAAATTTATCCAAGTCTCTGCATCAGTTTCTCGTGAAACAGAAAAGCACGCATAGTCCTCACCGACTTAACCTTGTAATGTTAGGAAATCAAACTCTAGGTATCAACTCAATCTCATTGGCATGTTAGGATATGGAGTTGAATGCAAATGCATAGAGAAAATAGGGGAGATTGAATGAGTTAGCCAATAAATGAGAACAATGAGCAAGAATCAATATACTAGGATACATGTGCTCGAAATGAAGTTCCCAGGAACCGAGATACATGTACCGCAACACCCCTCCCCATCTTCTTCTTCAAAGAAATGAAGCGTGGCGAAATCTGAAAATGGGCATCACGCAGGTGCTTCCAGCAACTCTCAAGGGAAGCACAGAAATCAAGGACGGGCAAGCTAGCATTGAAGTACTCTTGTACAAGCTCGAACAACTCTTCATTTATCCAGATATCTTTCTTGCTATCCAAGATAACTTTGACCACTTCCTGGTTCATCGCCAATAGGTACTCGGTTATCTCATTCAGAGAATCCAAGTGAGAGAGCTCGGACCTCAACCCCGAAGCAAGAGTGCGAGGACTTTGTTTGGCCTCGCTTGCAACTTCGTATCGAAGGTTCGCAGATCGTGGTCGACTCACGGTGCTCCATTTATGGGAGGGTTTCTTCTGGTGTTGGAGTTTGCCATTGACCTTAAGGAGAGATCATGCAAAAAGAGAGTGTGAGTACGCTAAAAGGAAAAGAAATGAAGCAGAAGTTTATGTCCCCTAAAGAATTTCAGAGCATGTAGAAAGGAAAATGAAAGGAAGGGAATGGGAAGGAATTCCGAATTATGTCAGAAGATGGTCATCGCATGTCCCAAAAGTAGACCTATTAGAAAAGCAATGATACGAGATCATGTTAAATAGAATAGGAAAGGAAATAACCAGTACTAGCCCAAAACAAACAATTATATCAAAACTCAAAGCCAGAAAACGATACTCTACTTCGAGAACCTAGTCTATCTAGGTTGATGAATATAGCGAATCACAATGCATGGTTTTGACGAGATTCACTCCACTCTCACATGGATAAAAGATATTTTATGGAAGGAGACACAGCACGAGTATGACTTGATACTGCGGTTACTATTGGCTTAATAAGCAAAAATCACATATATTTACTAAATGACTTGAGTAATAGATTACCAATATTGATATTGGGGTTTCATGAATCATGTATAAGAAAAATTAACGAAATAAACGCAGCGGAAACAAAGATATATTTTACACATGATTCTCTTAAGGCGTTGTTCGTGCGTTTTAATCAAAAATCTAAACATAAAAGGGAGTTAAACGAATTACCCCTCGAAGAGCGCTTTGAAACAAGTCGGTTCGGATGTTCTACGGTTCGAGTCCCACAAACGTCGGACCTCTAGTTCAGACACACCAACAACGAATGTTGAACGGAAGAGAGAACTTTCGGATATTCACCACGATGATCATGCTAGCAATCACGTGGAAACAATCCATCGTATTCTTGATATATAATAGTCACGGTCCAAACGAGATAACACTCTTCTTTCTTGCGTCTCAAAGACACAAGAACACGCCCACAGAAAATCTCTCTACATTGCAACCTTTTTGCAGCCTTTTTTTTTTAATATTTATACACGAATGAGCAACGGTTGCCGATCGTGGGATCAGCAACCGTTGCTGATCCTCATTCTCATTCTCATGCACGATCGAGCACGATCGTGCATGAACGGAACGGTCAGCAACCGCTGACCGTTTATGCACAAATTCGTGCGTGCATGTGCACGTATTCATGTGAAGTGGTCAGCAAAAATTGCTGACCATTTCCACTTTAATTAATCAATTAATTAATTAATAATTAATCAATTCCCTTAAAAAAATAAAAAATAACATAATCCTTATATGTACAAATGGAATAAATTAACATGTATCCACTTCAGGCATGCGTGTGCATCATATGCAAATAGGCTCGTAACTATAATACAAATTAAATTAAATCTCATTTAATTTAATTTCAAATTGACACAATTCGATTGCAGTAATTGCAAACACATTTGCAATTATATTTCTCTCTTGTTCCACGTTGTCCTAATTATTTATGGTGTGTGACATCCCTAGGTTCATCACTAAGCTGGTAGTATGACTTGTACTAACACATTAGTACTCCCACAAGAATTAATTGTCCCTATTAATCTTTAGGTCTTATGAGCCATGATTGCCATCTAGCAATATGTCATGGCTACCCAGATAGTGTGAATATTTTAAGAACATAATGAACCTGTCAGCTTTGGCTACAGTATAATTCAATCATTCTGTCTTACTATGTCCCAATCAAACAAAGACCATGGAATATGAGTCAAGTCATTAATTCGATCATATGCACAAATCTAATTGACATGCATTTTATTCGAGACATAAACAATTTAATCTCGGTTACAACCCCGGCCGAGGATTTCAATGCAGTGTCACAATTAGATCGCATAGGACATCATTATCATACCCTGCATATAACAAGGAGACAGATTCCATATTGCGCACACGTGTAACTTCATATATGAACAAACTATGACCATCAGGTATAAAGACGGATCAACGACCCGGCATTATGTGCACCCGTGAACCATAGTTGTTCAATACACAAGTTAACACTGTGCCTCAGGTCTAAGGATTATTTACACAAGACCAAAGCATGAACAATTAGACATTGACCACGCTAAAAGCTTCCACGTCGCTAATCGTTCCATATGCATCATGTTTAGTGAATTTGTCTAATACAAACACTTGTGTTCTAACTCAGGCATCATAATACCCAATGACATGCGACTCATCATTCCTTTAAGTATCCAATACTTAATGGCGAAGTTAAGAACACACTGGTCTCAATAGGATTATTAATATCCACTTAATAATCCATCGACCGGGAACGATTTAAAGATTCAGTCTAACTATGAACCCGTCACATATATTCTTAACGTCTCAAGAATAGGTCTAGTTGCAACTGATCTTATGGAATCATTCATCAATATAAAATAATTGGACAAATGAATGAATACGTCATTGCCATTAATTAAATAATAATAATGGAAGTACAACTGAAATCCCTAATATGTAACCATTACATAGTAGCTTTAGGGCATACATCCAACAATCTCCCACTTGCACTAAAGCCAACTTGTCTTGTACCTCAAACCCATTTTGTCAATATGTCTTTCAAAAGAAGACTGAGATAAGGCCTTAGTGAAGGGATCAGCCACGTTTTCTCCTGAGGCAATTTTCTGCAAGGCGATATCACCTCTCCCAACAATTTCTCTGATGAGATGGAAGCGTCTCTCAATATGCTTGGACTTCTGGTGAGACCTTGGTTCCTTAGCTTGAGCTATCGCCCCATTGTTGTCACAAAACAATGTGATCGGTTGCTCAATTGAAGGAACGACTCCAAGTTCAGAAATAAACTTCTTCATCCAAGCGGCTTCCTTTACTGCTTCAGAAGTAGCTACATACTCTGCCTCAGTGGTGGAATCAGCAGTTATGCTTTGTTTGGAACTTTTCCAACTAACTGCACCACCATTGAATGTAAAGACAAACCTAGATGTAGACTTATAATTATTAGGATCCGATTGAAAATCAGAATCATTATAAGTTACAACTTTAAATTCTCCTTCTCCATATATCAAGAATAAATCTTTAGTCCTTCGCAAGTACTTAAGAATATTCTTGACTGCTATCCAGTGCTCTTCTCCTGGATCAGACTGATATCTGCTAGTAATACTTACAGCATGCGCAATATCAAGTCTAGTATATAGCCAGCATACATTATGCTTCCAATAGCGGATGCATATGGTATCTTCACCATCCGCTCTCTTTCTTCAGGAGTGTTAGGACACATCTCCTTAGAAAGACGGATCCCTTGCCTAAAAGGCAATAATCCTCTCTTGGAACATTGCATGTTAAACCGTGTTAACACTTTGTCTATGTACGTAGATTGTGAGAGGCCAATCAATCGTCTTGATCTATCTCTATAGATCTTAATACCTAAAATGTAGGTTGCCTCTCCTAAATCTTTCATGGAGAATTTCTGTGACAAGAATAGTTTTATCGATGATATCATTGGTACATCATTTCCAATCAAAAGTATATCATCGATATACAAAACTAGAAATGCAATTGCACTCCCACTAATCTTCTTGTATACACAAGGTTCATCCGGATTTTTTATGAAGCCAAACGATTTGACTACCTCATCAAAACGGATGTTCCAACTTTTAGAGGCTTGTTTGAGTCCATAAATGGATCTCTTAAGCTTACACACCTTCCGTTTTTCACTATTGGATTCAAAACCCTGTGGCTGTTCCATATAGATGTCCTCATCGGGTAAACCATTTAGAAAAGCCGTTTTCACATCCATCTGGAATATCTCATAATCAAGGTGTGTAGCTATAGCCAACATAATCTGAATGGATTTTACATGACCACAGGTGAGAAAGTTTCGTCATAATCAATTCCTTCTTTTTGACGATATCCTTTCGCCACTAGCCGTGCTTTGTAAGTTCCAATTTGACCTTCAGCATTCATCTTTCTCTTGAAGATCCATTTACAGCCAATTGGTATAATACCATCAGGCAGGTCATTCGAGGTCCAAACCTCATTGGAATACATTGAATCTATTTCAGATTTCATGGCTTCTAACCATTTACCATAATCGATGTCCAACATCGCCTCCTCATAGGTTTTAGGATCACCGGGCTGATCACTATCATTCACAATAAATAATGGTTCAATATGATCAGCCGAGTGTCTATAATGAGCAGGTGGGCAAGACGTTCTCGCACTTCTCCTAAGAGGTTGTGTATCAGAAGCTCCCACTAAATTAGAGATTGGTATCTGAATTCGGTTGTTTGGTACTTCATTATTTTCTTCTTGTAAGACTATTTTCCATCCAGCACCACTTTCTTGGATGAACTGATTCTCCAAAAAAGAAGCGTGCTTGCATACCAAAATTCTTTGGTTTGAATGAAAATAGAAATAATATCCAAGAGTTTCATTTGGATATCCAATGAAGCGACCTTGTTCAGATCTTGCCTCCAATTTTTCCATCTTTAGCTTTTTCACGAAAGTTGGACAACCCCAAATCTTAATATGATTAAGACTAGGTTTCCTACTATGCCATATCTCATAGGGCATAGTTGGAATAGATTTAGACGGCACTCTATTCAGTATATATACCGTGACTAATCATCGGTGAAGGTAATGAAATAATTATAACCACCTCTAGTAGTTTCATTAATTGGTCCACATACATCTGTATGTATTAATTCTAATATGTCAGTAGCTCGTGCAATTTGTCCCACAAAAGGCGCTTTGGTCAATTTTCCTAGAAGACGTGCCTCACAAGTCGAGTATGACTCAAAATTTGAAGGATCAATGTATCCATTATTACTCAACTTGTTAATTATGTCTTCTCCAATATAACCTAATCGGAGATGCCAAACATACTTTTTATTTGGACCGTCTCTAGGGTGTTTATTAGTTATGGCATTTATATCAATTCTATTTTGCTTATTGACATTGGTAATCGCATTATCAGACATTGTAATGGTATAAAGATTGTTGGTTAATAAGCTAGAACCAACACATATTCTATTACGATAAATAGAACATACATTATCAGCAAAAGAATCAATGTATGACTCAAAATTTGAAGGATCAATGTATCCATTATTACTCAACTTGTTAATTATGTCTTCTCCAATATAACCTAATCGGAGATGCCAAACATATTTTTTATTTGGACCGTCTCTAGGGTGTTTATTAGTTATGGCATTTATATCAATTCTATTTTGCTTATTGACATTGGTAATCGCATTACCAGACATTGTAATGGAATAAAGATTGTTGGTTAATAAGCTAACCAACACATATTCTATTATGATAAATAGAACATACATCATCAGCAAAAGAAAATTCATAATTCTCTTTACCCAAACGAGGTATAGAGATGATGTTCCTAACAGCATTCTTATAATGCAAATAGTTCTTTAAAACCAATACATGTCCAGAAGGCAAACATAAATGAAAAGTCCCTATATCTAATGCAACAACTCTTACTCCATTGGCAAACGTCAGGACAATCTCATTTCGCCTTAGCATCCTGCTTATTTCTAGATTCTGCAAAGACATACAAATATGTGAAGTTGCAGCAGAATCTAGAACCCATGAGCTGGATTCAGCACTGACCATAAGATTAGTTTCAATAAGCATAGACACCACACCTTCATAAGGTTGGTTCTTGGGCTTGACCTTCAAGCTCACGAGGTACCTCCTACAGTTCCTCCTCCAGTGCCCTTTGACACCACAGTAATGACATTTTCCTTTATCAATATTGGGTTTTGGTTACACAACAGGTTTGGCGGGCCTCTTCCATTTATTCTTCTTTAAAACAGTCTTACCCTTTGAAGAAGAAGTCTTAGCCATAGCCACTACATTTGGCCTCGTATTATGCATTTCCTTCTCATAAACTACCAGCATGCTATGTAACTCAGCAAGAGTTTTCTCCATCTTATGCATGTGGAAGATTTGGACAAAACCAAAGAAGGAATCGAGTAAAGATTGGAGGATCAAATCCACAGCTAACTCATTGTCCATAATGAGATTCAACCTAGCCAATTCTTCAATGTGCCAGATCATTTTCAAAGCATGATCATTAACAGATGATCCTTCAGCCATCCTCATACGGTACAATGCCTTAGATATCTCATATCTAGAGGTTCGACCATTCTCATCAAAGTATTCCTTTAAGTGCAAAATGATCGACCCAGCATCTTGCATAGATTCATACTTCTTCTGTAATTCATTATTCATGGAAGCAAGCATATATGACCTAACTTTTAAGTCATCATCACGCCACTTATCATAAGTGACACTCTCCTCTTGGGTCCCACCCTCAGGAAATGAGGTTGGCATCTTTTCATCAAGCACATACCCAATTTTTTCTGAATTGAGAACAATTCTCAAATTCCTCACCCAGTCAGTGAAATTGGGTCTAGTCAAACAATTCTTGTCAAGTATAGAAGCGAGTGGGTTTGTGGTCACCATTTTCAAAGTAATAATATATCTGTTGCAGAAAATAAATTGTTAACCATTGTATCTTTTAAAGTAACTATTTCATTTTGGCCTTTAAATGAAATAGATCCTCCCACTAAATTTATATTCGAATCTCATACTCCTTAAGATGGGAAGCGGTAATCTTTGTTGGGTAAAGATTACTAGTGGGGATTGAAGTCCCACTAGCCTAAAGTTCACCTCACCTAACAGTTATTGGTGTCCTATGAACTTGGTGAGTGAACCAGCTTGTTCAACGCATCATATGCGAGTCCCAATCATAACTTCGGCCTCTAGACCATGAAAACCTCACCTAACAGTTATTGGCATCATGATCATAGTTAAGTCTAGCCCATTGTCTCATGCAAGTATTGAAAAAACACAAATGATTGCCTCACCTGACAGTTATTAGAAATCATTTGGCTCCAACCCCACAGCATCATATGCATAATGGAGTGGTCCAATATTATAAATGGTAATTAACCCCTATATATCCATAACCGGTTAGTTAACCACTATAATATTGGATCAAACCATGACGATGGAAGGCCTCGAGTCCGAAACCCGTTTCGACTTAATATTCTTTGTAAGGAGATTTGGGTCATTATTAACGGTCTCACTTTGTACATTAATCGGTTTAACATGCACGATATCATAAACACAATAAATAAATAGATATCACATAATATCTATCCTATGTGGTGATCATGGAATTATGGTTCAATGGGTCTCGAGCCAAAGAGACCCGTTTAGCCATTTTAATGTTTTAATAATATGGACCTGCTCTTCACTTTTTCTTCAATCTTTGAACTCTTCAAAGACTAGGCCCAGAGAGCTCACCGGTTTAATGGCTCCTCCAATGGCTCCTCCTCTCTTGTAATATTTACATCAATAATTGAAATAATAAACTATACTAAAATTACATTTCATAAAAATAAATATAAAAGGAAGGACGCAGCCTCCATTTAATAATTACATCCCCAAAAAGAATACATGTAATCATCATACATTCATCCATACAACAATCACAACAATTAGGGATTTTCCATGATCACCACCCTTCCTTACGAGCCATAAATTCAAAATTTAAAGCTCTAGAAGGCATGCATAAAATTCTGTATATCATTTCTAGAATATAAACTCAAAATATAACAAGTTATGGATTTTTTTATTCAAAATTGATTTAGTTCTAATTTTTTGCTTAGTTGATTAAATTTATCACATAAATTAATCAACTTCTATAGGCCACATAAGAGTAAGAGAACCAATTCTCTTTACAAAAATAAATTGGCCATTAGAACGCAAAAACATATTTGAACTATAAATCAATTAAACGCATGAAAAATGCCTAAGGTTGGCTCTGATGTCACTGTTGGGGTTTCATGAATCATGTATAAGAAAAATTAACTAAATGAACGCAGCGGAAACAAATATATATTTTACACATGATTCTCCTAAGGCGTTGTTCGTGCGTTTTAATCAAAAATCTAAACATAAAAGGGAGTTAAACGAATTACCTCTTGAAGCGCGCTTTGAAACAAGTCGGTTCGGATGTTCTACAATTCGAGTCCCACAAGCGTCGGACCTCTAGTTCAGACACACCAACAACGAACGTCGATTGGAATAGAGAACTTTCGGATATTCACCACGATGATCGTGCTAGCAATCACGTGGAAACAATCCGTCGTATTCTTGATATATAATAGTCACGGCCCAAACGAGATAACACTCTTCTTTCTTGCGTCTCAAAGACACAAGAACACGCCCACAGAAAATCTCTCTACATTGCAACCTTTTTGCAGCCTTTCTTTTTAATATTTATACACGAATCAGCAACGGTTGCCGATCATGGGATCTGCAACCATTGCTGATCCTCATTCTCATGCACGATCGAGCACGATCATGCATGAACGGAACGGTCAGCAACTGCTGACCGTTCATGCACGATTTCGTGCATAAACGGTCACCGGTTGCTGACCATCCATGCACGCACAAATGCGTGTATGATGGTCAGCAACCCGCTGACCATCATACACGAATTCGTGCGTGCATGTGCACGTATTCGTGTGAAGTGGTCAGCAAAAATTGCTGACCATTTCCACTTTAATTAATCAATCAATTAATTAATAATTAATCAATTCTCTTAAAAAAATAAAAAAATAACATAATCCTTATATGTACAAATGGAATACATTAACATGTATCCACTTCAGGCATGCGCGTGCATCATATGCAAATAGGCTCGTGACTATAATACAAATTAAATTAAATCTCATTTAATTTCATTTCAAATCGACACAATTCAATTGCAGTAATTGCAAACACATTTGCAATTATATTTCTCTCTTGTTCCACGTTATCCTAATTGTTTATGGTGTGTGACATCCCTAGGTTCATCATTAAGCTGGTAGTAAGACTTGTACTAATACATTAGTACTCCCACAAGAATTAATTGTCCCTATTAATCTTTAGGTCTTACGAGCCATGATTGTCATCTAGCAATATGTCATGGCTACCCAGATAGTGTGAATATTTTAAGAACATAATGAACATGTCAGCTTTGGCTACAGTATAATTCAATCCTTCTGTCTTACTATGTCCTGATCAAACAAAGACCATGGAATATGAGTCAAGTCATTAATTCGATCATATGCACAAATCTAATTGACATGCATTTTATTCGAGACATAAACAATTTAATCTCGGTTACAACCCCGGCCGAGGATTTCAATGCAGTGTCACAATTAGATCGCATAGGACATCATTATCATACCTTGCATATAACAAGGAGACAGATTCCATATTGCGCACACGTGTAACTTCATATATGAACAAACTATGACCATCAGGTATAAAGACGGATCAACGATCCGGCATTATGTGAACCCGTGAACCATAGTTGTTCAATACACAAGTTAACACTGTGCCTCAGGTCTAAGGATTATTTACACAAGACCAAAGCATGAATAATTAGACATTAACCACGCTAAAAGCTTCCACGTCGCTAATCGTTCCATATGCATCATGTTCAGTGAATTTGTCTAATACAAACACCTGTATTCTAACTCAGGCATCATAATACTCAATGACATGCGACTCATCATTCCCTTAAGTATCCAATACTTAATGGCGAAGTTAAGAACACACCGGTCTCAATAGGATTATTAATATCCACTTAATAATCCATCGACCGGGAACGATTTAAAGATTCAGTCTAACTATGAACCCGTCACATATATTCTTAACGTCTCAAGAATAGGTCTAGTTGCAACTGATCTTATGGAATCATTCATTAATATAAAATAATTGGATAAATGAATGAATACGTCATTGCCATTAATTAAATAATAATAATAGAAGTACAACTGAAATCCCTAATATGTAACCATTACATAGTAGCTTTAGGGCATACATCCAACATATTAATGTGCCAAATTTTTTTTGATCGATCATGCTCTATTTTTACTCTAACTCTCACTATTTGACTTTTGCCCTGCCCTTTACATGGCATGAGAGTTGAAATATGCATTTGAAACCAAGTTATCCCCACCCACACCCCCCGAAGAAGGCGCGGATTCGAGCCGCCCACCTCCCTCTTCCCGTGTGGCGACTTGGGCAAACCGTAGTGGTTTTATGTGCTGTACTTTTTTTTTTTTTTTGGTCGAAGTTTTATGTGCTATACTTAAGCAGCTAAAAAGATGCAGAATTCGCATTTTTTTTTTTTTTGTTTAGGGGCAATCACTTAACAGTAATATATAAAGGGTCCACTAAAAAACTAAAAGTTTTTTTTTATCGTTTTGAGAAAAAAAATTGTATCATAACCAAATTGAGAAAACTAGAGAATAAAAAAATAAGACGAAGTACACCTTTCACAATACATAAAAATATATTTTTCTCATTAATTATTTGGATTGGATATCACTTTATCTAAAAAAGGTTGGAACTTTCACACAAGACATAGACTGCTAAAATGAGATGAAACTAATCTTCATAATTGAGGAAAATGTCATACAAAAATACCAAAAGTAATTATCATCGGGTAGGAGAAGACAAGAAAATATGCAATTTCTCACAAAATTACCATTTGGAATGTTTCTCCCACCCTAAGAAAAATTCAATTCTCACTTCATAAACTGACATGCGCATTGACCGACCACCATGCGCTAGTGACCAAGCTGGCTAAACATAAACTCAGATGGAAAAACGAAAGGAATGAAATCTATACTATGTTTAATCTGAATATTCATTATCGTTGTTCTTCACATAACAAAGGGCAGGCGAGCATAAGGGTCCGCCTCTTGCCTATGCGTTAGGTGATTTAAGTGCTTAGATCATGAAGATGCCAGAAAATAAATCATTTCTAGGTTTTATCCGACAGTCATCCTATCGAAATGGGCTAATACATACATTTCAACCACGACAAAGGAGTTCTTGAGTTAGGCTTTATGTGATAACCAAGCGTGGTCACGATTTTTTCAAAAAATCATGACCACCTTCTCATATTCGTAGCCTGCATGATAATTAACAGAAAGTTAAGATACCACAATCTGTATAAGACCTAAAATCATAATAGGAATACAATCCAACAAGCAAGATAGCTGACTCTTTTTGCACCATTGAATAAAAATTGGATTTTTCCTTACCTAAATGAGCTGCTTCTTGCAATTGACTGCTACGGGGGACAGAACTCGTGTGTGTGTGTGTGTGTGTGTGAGAGAGAGAGAGAGAGAGAGAGAGAGAGAGAGAGAGAGAGAGAGAAGCTTGGGGAGAGCTTATTGAATGTTATGAAGATGAAGCACCCTCTTGTATGATTTTTATAGATCTTTAGATTCAAGGATGCCTGGGGAGAGATTGTTGAATGTTATGAAGATGAAGCACCCCTAGTATGATTTTTCTAGATCTTTAGATTCAAGGATAAACTTGATTGCAACCATAAAGATTGTGTGTGGAGGAAGCTAAATCTTGGGCAATGTTACCTAGAATCCTTATGTCAAGTCAGTATTTCCTATTCTTGAGAAAATACAAAGAAGGTAGGTTTAGAGCTAACCTGTTAACACCCAACCTATTCAGTGTCACATTTGTACAGAGATTTGCAATGCAAACTATTTGATGAGACAGACATTATGATACTACAATATTTATTATATGACAACAACCAAGATATCATGCAGATTACCCCTTTAGCTATCAGATACTTGCCATCATAAAATCTTGACAGCTAATTTTCCTTTTCTGTTGACTAAATTGTGTTAGAGATAAAAAAAAGAAAAAAGAAAAAAAAGAAAATATGTTGTTGTATTATAACTCTTTTTATTTTTCCCAGAATAATTACCTCTTACATCTTCAAGATAATTATGTTTTACATCTTGTATATTTCGAACTTGGAATTTAGCATGTTATATCTTATGAAAAGGAAAGGTTATGTTGGTGCACGTCGGGTGGCTCTTATTTATAAGTCTTCTAAGTGCCCACACGTGCCCTTAACCTATGAAGCCAAAAAAATCCTATTTTTTTCACTTAGGTGTCCGTATCAAATAATAGTTTGGCTTGCAAACCATATTAGTTGACCAGATGGACGATGTTTTCACTAAGACACATCCACCCAAGCTTTTTAAAATCTTTATTTGAAATTCCAATTAACCCCTTTTACGTCACCTTGAGTTTGTGAGAGATGTTAGAAATATTAATATACCTTGATTGATTCTAATTGATTTTATTTGATATTGTAATATTTCATTACTTTAAATATTTATCTAGAACGGTTTATAAATAGGCTTCTATATCATCAGTATTATTAATATAGAAATATACATAAATTCTCTTTTTCATTTTATTCTTTTGTAAAAGAACACTACATCCACCATTTTCAACAAACTAATTCACCTAAACAAGTATTACAAAAAAGTGATGCATCATTTATGTTTTTTAGAGAGCATGGAGGCAAAAAGAAATTCATTCTCTCTTGGCTCTCATGTCCAATCAATTAGCATCCTAAAAAAGGGGATAACCATTGCTGGTTGGGAAATTGGAGAATTTTTAATTTATGAACTGGAGTTCACCAATTAAATCCAATTACTTGCGTGCAAGCTATTCTGGATCATGGCCATTTACATAGGTCGATTATAACCTATGAAGCACGGACACATTGTTGGAGCTTCCGTGTCGTGTTTGACACATGTTGACGTGTCCAACACACTTGGACACTCTTGGACACATGGTCAACACATGTCAGACGCGTGTTCGAGAGAGAGAATCGTTGAAGAAGATGATGGAAGGTGGAGGCAGGGCGAGGTAGCAGAGGCGAGACTGCGAGCAACAACGGGAGAGGACTAGAGGAAGAGCAGACACTGAGGGTCATGACTGCGATGCCACGATGGAGGGTTGACGGCAAGGTTGTGGCTGCAAAGTAGGAAGGGTCGGAGGCGAGGCAACGAGAGACTATGATGACTGATGAGGCAATCGAGAGAGAGCATATATCGAGAAGAAGAGGGTCTTGTGAGGAGGAGGAGGGGGAGGCAGCAGCTAGGGTTTTTGAGGGAGGAAACTCAAAAAAATATTTAAAATGGGATTTTGGCATGATTTTTCTTTCTGCATGGTGGGTGGACAAGAGGGTGACTTGAATTTTTAAAAAAGGAAGTGAAGCCTAACAGATGGTTGGGGGCAAAGAAACGAGGGAAAGGGAAAAAATGAGGGAGTGAAATAAATTTGGAAGGTGGGATTTGGGTTGGACCTTGGGAAGGGGGGCTTTTTTTATCAGAAAAAAAAAATAAGGGAGGTTATAAAGTGATTTTGGAAAATAAAAATGCTTAATGTTGAATAATCATAAATTTTGATCATTGTAGAAAATCATAGATTTATTTAAATAAGTTGATTTTAATTTCCTATTAAACATTAGATTCATCAATAAGTTGATTTTAATTTCCTATTAAACATTAGATTCATCAATAACTTTTGTTAGAGTTAGAAATATGTCCCCAAACATGGATACACATTAACTATAAATATGTCTTTCTAATTTCTTATGAATATATTTATTAATATTATTAGTGTAAATATATTATAGCCTCTATTTTATTATTTATTTAATTGTGAATCGAATCAAATTAATTAAAAATAAAAATATTCATTTACTATACATTATATCCTAACACGTCGGAATTCTCTATTTTTGAGAAATGACATATCGGTATGTTATATCGTGTTGTGTCGCGTTTTCATATCGCTTGTCGTGCTATTTAGATTATAACTTTGTTATGCCTCCTATTTATCCTACACCGTTCTTGGGTTGTATTCGAGAATATAAGTTCAATTTTACTATTCTATGTAACTATATAAATTTGAATGTATATGATTTCTATCGCAATTTTTAGTTGTCAATAATAAAAAGGGAAAATGTCACAAATAGTCCATAAACTTTCATTTAATGTTCAATATCGTTCCTAGACTTTCGATTTGCTCAATTTAGTCCCTAATCTATCAACAAATGTCCGATCTAGTCCCTAAATTATTTGCAAATTGACCAATTTCGTCCTTCCGTTACTTAAAGTTAACGGAATTAGCTTACGTGGCCTTTAGTCTCTTTAGTATAAAATAGAAATGACATGTGAAAAATCCACATGGGAATTACCATTAAAACAAGATAAATCACCGTCCAAAAAAAAAAAAAAAGAAACACAGAAGCGCTTCTCTCTCTGCTTTTGCGATTCGTCTTTTCCTCTGCAGCTGGTCCCAAAACCTGTATCAAGACACGAAGAAGAAGATCAAGACACGAAGGAGGAGGAGGAGAAGGAGGAGGAGGAGGAGGTAAGGGTTATAGTCCATTAGAAGTACGTATCATGATTTTTTTTTAGGGCATTCACGTAGGTTTAGGGTTTAGCTTGTGTTGAACAGCGACTCTATCTCGTCGCACAAGAGAAGTTCCTTTTGCCCAAAGTGTTGTCTCGGGCATAATGCTCCCAACGAAGACTCAAGTCTATACGTGAGGGGGTTCTACAAGGACGATGTGTCGTAATGGCTCCTCCATGTTTGTTATTTACAGTTAATTAGGGCTTTCTTCAAGGATGGGTTAATTGAGGCTTTCTCAAAGATGATAATGCATGGTTTATCTAACTTGAACAATGCGTGGTTATGACATAAAGTGTGAATAGTTTATTTGAGCATGTTGTGTTATGCAATGCCCTATAAGAATATTGAAACAACATTGAATGCACGACAAGTTTTGCTTTATTAAACAATAGAAATATAACAATTGGGACCACTTTATGGGACCACTATTATGCAATTTACAGTGGTCCTTTACAGTGGTCTCAACTTGCCATAGTTTTAGGTTGTAGCTTTTTCACGGATTTTTAGACGTGACCCCATTTGTCTTTGTTTTGTTGTCTTTAGATTATACTTTCGATGTTTGTTTGTTCTTATTGTATAAACAATAGAAATATTTTGATTGGTGTCCTTTTCCTTTTTTAGTTTAGATGATTTTTATGCGTAATTTTTTTGCAGATTTACATGGCTGATGAGACGTTCCGATTTACTCTAATATTGAGAAACTCCACTACTTAATGCCGGGAAAGAATTTTGAGAATGGTTTAAGAGTAATTGAAGAAGACACTTCCGTACAGGAAATGATAGGATTTTGGGAAAAAAATTTCGGTACATGTGAGAAGATGAGGGAGTTGCAATGCTTATTGAAGATGATGATTTCGGTACATGAGTGTTGGCATTGGTGATGGGTTAGCCAAGGGATTAATGAATGTAGAAGAAGATGAGGGAGTTGCAATGCTTATTGAAGATGAGGATGAGCTTGTTGAGGTGCCATGGTTATCTGACAATGAAGAAGAAGAACTTCAAGTGGCTAGGGGAAAAATTAGAACTTTTAAGGGAGATAATGCATATGGTGTTGCTAGGTTGGTAGAGATACCTAGTGAAATAAATGTAGAAGTTGAACAAAAAAGGAGGAGGAAAGAGGCTATAGCAATCCATTGTGAAGATAATGTGGAGCTTGAGACTGAATGCTTTGACTCAAGTGACTCTAATTGGAGCTTTGTCACAAGTGATGAGGAAGAACTAGAGGTAGAAGAGGCTGCTAGAAGGAAGAGCACACATGTGCAATATGATGAAACCACAGAAATACCTCGCTTTGCACTGAATATGGTGTTTGATGGCCCTAAGCAATTTAAGGAAGCTATCAATAAATATGCATCTACCAGAAGAGTTAATATTGATTTTATCAAGAATGACAAGGTGCGAGCAAGGGCAAAATGTAAGCCTAAAAATTATGATTGGTTAATTTATGCGGCTAGAGATAACAAGACCAGCTTGTTTCTAGTGAAAACTATCATAGATGAACACACGTGCTCCTGGTCTTTCCAAGTGAGGAGGTTCACATCTACATACATGGCGAAGCATTATCTAAGTTTGTGGAGGGCAGCTCCTTCAATGAAATTGCAGGAGTTCAAGAGAATTGTGCGAGAGCAAATGAGTTTAGATGTTACTATTAGCCAATGTAGAAGGACTAAGGAAAATGTAATCGAAAGACTAAATGGAATGTATTCCTATGAGTTTAGCAGGTTGTAGAGTTATTGTGAAGAAATTATTCATAGAAATCCCTGAAATACCATGAAGGTAAAGTTTCTAAGAGAATCCCCAAATTCAAGACCCATCTTCCAACGAATTTATGTTTGCTTTGATGCCGTAAGAAAGGGATTCCTTAAAGGTTGCATACCTTTGATAGGGTTGGATGGATGTTTCTTAAAAAGAATGTTAAAGGGCGAGTTATTGACTGCCGTTGGGAGGGATGCAAATAATCAAATGTACCCTATTGGGGTATTGTGGAGGTTGAGAATAAGGATTCATGGGGCTGGTTTGTAGAGGCCTTGAAGTATGACCTTGGCACAAAGGACGGTGTGGGATACACAGTGATCTCAGATCAACAGAAGGTAATGTTATTACTCTTCATTCATTTTGTAGTTTTCATGTGTGACATATTGTAAATTCATTATATAAATGATAATATCATGGATTCGTTATAGCCTTGTAGGGGCTTGTGCAAGTACTCAAGGAGGAGATGTCATTGGCTGAGCACCGACGATGTGCAAGACATATCTATGCGAATTGGCGTAAGAAGAATGGGGGTAACAATTGTCGCAAGCAATTCTGGATATGTGCAAAGTCAACTACAATTCCTCAATTTGAAAAACATCTTGAAGAATGGGGTAAGATGAGTAAGACAGGAAAAGCTGACTTGATGAGGATTGCTCCAAAATATTGGTGCAAGGCTTTCTTTAAAACTATATGCAAGTCAGATATTGTGGATAATAACTTGTCAGAAGCATTTAATGGATCGATACTAGAAGCTAGACACATGTCTATCATATCCATGCTTGAGGATATCAGAGAAAAGATTGTCACGAGAATGCATGAGAAAAGAGGTGCATGTCAAAGATGGAAAAGAGACATTGTACCTAGAATATTAGAGAAAATAGAAGGCAATAAAAAGGAAAGTGTCTTTTGTCATGTGCTTTGGAATGGAGAAGACGGATTTGAAGTGCACCATAGGAACGACAAATTTGTAGTGGACATAAGAAACAACTCATGTTCTTGCAGGGCATGGGACTTGAGTGGCATTCCATTACCTCATGCAATATGTGTCATTCTATTCAAAGGGGAGGAGATAGAAACTTTTGTCACCCATTGGTACAAGAAGGATAGCTATTTAAAGACATATAGTCACTACTTGGAAGCAATGAATGGTGATAATCTTTGGCCTTCTAGTGATAAAGAACCTTTAGTGGCACCAATGCCTCGGGTTATGCCTGGTAGGCCTAAACGGAAAATGAAAAGAGAGGAAGGAGAATCTAGAAATGGGTTCAAAGTGTCAAGACAAGACAAAAAAAAACTCACATGCCATTTGTGCTTCAAACGAGGCCACAACTCAAGAACTTGTCCATTGAAACAAAAGGAAAAAGTTAAGGTTTATTCACTCTGTGTCTTTGTCTCTGTTTGTGTCAATATTTTTTGACTTCATTTTCTTAATGGATGGGATGAAGAAATACTGGGACAAAGAGAAGCCAACCCACTTGTTACAAAGATGCATCATAACAATGCCACCACTCGAGAGGTACTCTTGACCTTACTTTTAAGTAAGTGACTATGTGCTCTGAAGGCTTTATTTGATTTGGGCTTAAGGCCCTGTCCGCCCAAGTTGGGCCCAGAAAGCCCGGCCCACGGGAATGCGGCCCGTGGAAAGAAGGGGGTATAAAAGGGAGAGAGAGAGAAAAACCTACCGTTGTTTTTTACGTACGCTGTTTTGTTTTTCTCTCAACTCTCTCTCTCTCTAAAAGGGAAAAAGGAACAGTAGGCATACGGCTTCTAATTCTTCCCTTCAAGGCTTCATCGGATCGAATTGCTCAGTTTCTCTTCCTCCATCAACATCGGTGTCTAATCTGTGGCAATCAAGGTACGCTCGAATCGTGGTGTGCTTTACGATCGGTGATGCGTGTGTTTTCCCGGGCTTCGTCTTCCGCATTGATTTAGGGGTTCGATTTAGTGTCGAATCCGAGTTTTCGGGGATCCATTATTCCCTTCATTGGTATCAGAGCCCTGTTTCACGTTTTCCCGATCTGTTTTGATGTTTTTGATTGATTTTCGCAAAAATGTTTTTGGTCGTACGGATCGGGCGACAAATCCCGACACCCGAGCGCTCTTCGGCCATTTTTACATTTTTTTTTCGTATGTCAAAATCAAAATCTGATAGCACAGGGAGAAAGGGGCGTCGAGACGAGTCGCGGTATGTCGAGCGCCGCCGGCGACGCCGTACGCGCCCACACGCGCCCCGGAAGGCGCTGCGCGTGGGCGCGACGCGCCGGAGGCGCCGGTTCGCCCAGCGCGTGTGGCACACGCTCCGGTGGCGAACCGGCGCACGCGCTTCGCCGCCGGCGGCGACCGGCACGCGCCGGTCCGTAGACCGACGCGTGCCGACGTCATCATGCGTCACCCAACGGTCAATAACCGCTCGGGTGACGCGTCATCGATGACGTCACCCAATGGTCAATAACCGCTCGGGTAGCGTCATCGATGACGTCAGCGGTGACGCCGGTTGGCCGGCCGGCGACCCGACCGGCGACCCGACTCGGCCGGCGACCGCGGACCCGGCACACGCGCGGCACGTGCGGGCCGACGTCCGCGTGACGTCGGCTCGTGCACGCGCACGGCACGTGCGTGCGGTCCGCGCGAACCGGCCCGGCGGCCCGACCGGCGCGACCGGTCCGACCGGTCCGATGTCCGACGACCGGCGACCGTTGACCCGTTGACCGACCGTTGACCGTTGACTGACCGTTGACCGACCGTTGACCGTTGGATCGACCGTTGACCGTTGACCCGAAAAAAAAAAAAAAAAAAAAAAAGGAATTTGTTTCTTTTTTTCATGTATGCCTATGTGGTATATGTAATCCATTTTTTTTATTATGCATTTGTTGCATGAATTATGGAAAATTATGTATTTCCTTATGTAAAATTATGGATTATAAGTAATCCATTTTTAGTTCTGCATTTGTTGCAAGAACTATGATGCGTCATGCACGGATACCTGCAATCCCGAGAACGGACGAGGGAAATGCAAGGCTTAAAAGGCTGATGTAAGATTTAGCTAATTTTCGGTGGCATGACGGTGATTTAGTATCACATGTGGTCAGGGTCAATGAGATGATACAGGAAATCATCTGGAATGGTTATCTTATGCCGGATTTTGAGAATGTGCCGGCTTTGATGAACACTCTTCCACCTGAATGGCAAGCAGTGTTAGATCGGTTATGGAAGGTCAACGTGGTCTCGGGTTATAGGAGGCTAGTGGAAGCTTTTGTAAGAGAAAACTATAGGATTGAGTTAAAACTAAAACTTCAACCCTTAGTTTAAGCGCCACGGGCGCGAGTAAATGCGCCTTGGTGGCGACATGAAAGCTCTCCAAAAGTTTTTTCCCGGTTGAAAATTGTGCTTTCGTTTTCTAAAATATTTTGAGTGATATATTAATTTTTTTGAGATGTTTTTATGATGAATATCTCTTTCTATGCTTTCTCTGTATATATTGCTTAGTGTAATATGTTAGTTGTATTATGTGGAAGTATAATTGATTTATTGTATGTCAATTAGTATTTGCTTTATATTACTGCTGATTGCTGTGGGTAGTAAAAGAAGTTTTTGTAACTTCATAGAATATATTTGCATAAGACAATTATATTAATAATAATTTTGAGTTAGGACTTTGGAGGATGATTGGAAACATAGTGACCTTTTGATTCGAAGCCTTACTTGAAATTATTCATTAATATGATGGGTTTGTGCAAATAGGGATGCATAAATGATAGGCATTAATTATTCGTGCATGTATGTCTGATGTGTTCAGACCGATGGTTTCAGCAACTAAGAATGTGATTGCTGATATGAACGGCAACAATTGTGAAATATTGAATATGAAGATTCAATATGTGCTGCAAAACGAAGCACTAGAAGCTCTTGACCATATTATGGAAGATCTTGAGGGGTGCCGTGCGCCACCTTGAGCTGGCTGAGGACCGCCTAACGGCATTTGAGCTGAAAATAGATATTTTCAATGCTGGTTCTAGCTCAAAAAGGGCTTTGTGCTCTAAGCGCAAGCGTATTGATTCATTCAATATGTGGGAATGCAAAGGATCAAGTCCTTATTGCAAGAAATTAAGAGTTAACCAACACAAGAGAGGAAAACGTCCTCAAGTAAAGAAAATGTCAAGAGTGAGATGTTACAATTGTGACAAGAGAGGTCACCATGCTCGCGACTGTCGTGAGCCAAAGAAAATAAAACACCTCTTGTACATTTGAGAACTTTGCTTTTGTGTCAAGTTCTGCTTTATTGGCTGAATCCAATCCTTTATGGACTGTAGATTCATGAGCGAAAGATCATGTAGCGAAGGATAGAGAATCCTTCGTGGAATTTTGACGAGTATCTACTGGAACTAAGTGCATCTATGTAGAAAATAACTCCAGAGATGAAGTTAAAGGGATTGGCACCGGCCAATTGAACATGCGTGGTGGACGCAACTTGTTCCTACATGATGTTCTATATGCTCCGGAAATTCGTCGAAATTTAAGTGTCTGTTTTGGTGTTGGTCAAGCTTGTTTTTTATATGAACTTCCATAATAAAGGTGTAGATTTGTATTTGGATACGAACTACTATGGTTGTGGTCACCTTCTAGATGGTTTTATTGTACTAAATATTGACTATAGTGATGTCAATATGTTATTCCCTTGTTTCACGTCTTCTACTTCATATGATAATGATGTGAATATGGTGGCATGCTAGACTTGGTCATATGGGCCAACAACATATGAAAAGACTAGCCAAAGAGGGCTTGTTGGGCAATATTGAAAAAGTTGATTTGTCCATATGTGAGCATTGCCTAGAAGGGAAAACGACAAGGAAACCATTTGGAAAAGGTGAAAGAGCTGAATTTCCTCTGCATTTAATCCATTCTGACGTCTGTGATTCAATGAATGTGAGAGGAAGGCAATGGGCTGTTTATTTCATCACTTTTATAGATGACGATACTCGATTCGGATGTGTCTATTTGGTTTCTCATAAATCTGAAGCGATAAGTTGTTTCAAAAGGTTTACGACCTTGGTAGAGAATCAATTAGACAAGAAAATAAAAGCATTGAGATCCGATCGAGGTCGAGAATATTTTATCGATGAGTTCAGAAAATTATGTGATGAAAAAGGAATAGAAAGACAGTTGTCTATTCCATATACTCCTCAACAAAATGGTGTTGCGAGAGAGAAGAAACAGAACCCTCTTTTGGAAATGGTTAGGTCTATGATGGCGCATGCTAACTTACCTATCACTTTTTGGAGTGATGCGTTGTTAAGCGCTGCCTATATACTTAACCGAGTGCCTTCCAAATCGTTACTTCCACTCCATATGAGTTATGGACAGGTAGAAAACCGGACTTAAGTTTTCTTAAGCCATGGGGTTGTGCTGCCTTTACACATGAGTCCTCTCACAAATTTGGGAAATTGGGTCCCAGAGGAAAGAAGAGTATTTTCATAAGATACTCAGAACACTCAAAAGGGTATGTGTTCATAGGTGAGCAGGAAAGTGGGAGTATAACTGAGTTTGAATCACGAGATGTCACATTCTTAGAGGATGAGTTTCCTAAGAAGAGCGAAATAGGGGAAGATTGTTCCCTATTTGAGACTTTGGATCAGGATAATGATGTTAGTGGAGTTCGTCCAAGTGGGAGTAATGTGAGAAGTGATGAATTGAATTCAACTCATTCTCAATTGCAACCATCTGATGTGATGACATCATCATTACCTAATCCAAGTGGGAGCATGATGGGAAATGATGTGCTAAGTGTACAATCTCCCATATGGTGAACATAGTCGCCAAAGTATTCCCCGTCGATGTTTTGACATTGAAGGAGAAACTTTTATGATTGCTCCACAAGATGAGGATGAGCCAATAAATATTAATGAGGCTCTGAATTGCCCTAGTAAGGAAAAATAGATTAAAGCAATGGAAGAGGAAATGGAGTCAATGAAATCAAACCAAGTCTGGGAACTGGTTGATCTTCCAAAGGGACGCAGAGCTATTGGGAACAAATGGGTTCTCAAAATAAAGCAAAAGGTTGATGGCTCAATAGAAAGGCATAAGGCTCGCCTTGTGGCGAAGGGGTATAATCAACAGGAATGAATAGATTATGAAGGATTATTTTCTCCTGTAATGAGATTTACCTAATTCGCATTATTCGGCAATAATGGTTAGTCGGATCTTGAGTTACATCAAATGGATGTAAAGACTGCTTTCCTCCATGGAGAATTAGAGGAAGAAATATATATGGAACAACTTGCTGGTTTCATAGTGAAAGGCCAAGAAGAAAAGGTATGTCGACTTTTTGGGATCGATATACGGCTTCAAGCAGTCAACGAGACAATGGTATATACGTTTTCATAATGCCATAATAGCATATGATTTTACAATGATTGATGAGGATCATTGTGTATATATTAAAAGATCCAAGGATCAATTTGTGATCATATCATTATATGTTGATGATATACTAATTGTCGGAAGCAATATGGAGTTTGTTAATACTGTCAAGAGTTGGTTATCTTCCAACTTTGAGATGAAGGACATGGGTGATGTTGCATACATTCTTGGAGTTAAGATTTCGAGATTGCAAACCCATAGACACTCCTATTGCAAAGGGTGAAGGATTGAGCCATAGACTGTGTCCAAGGACTCCACAAGAGAAGGAACAAATGAAACATCTTCCTTATGCTAGTGCTGTTGGAATGCTTGATGTACGCTATGATGTGTACAAGACCCGACATATGCTTTGCAGTTGGAATGGTGAGTAGATACCAATCCAATCCAGGTCCAGCACAATGGAAAGCCGTTAAGAGAATACTGAGGTATCTAAAGGGGATTGCTGATTATATGCTGAGTCATTGAGAAAAGGATCTGCGATTCTGAGGCTATACTGATGATGATTGAGGAGGAGATTTAAATGAAAGAAAATCTATCTCTGAGTTTGTTTTCTTACCAAATAATGGCACCATATGTTGGAGCAGTAAGAAACAAAAGTGTATAGCCTTGACCACGATGGAAACTAAGTCCGTGGCATTATCAGCAGCAGTATATGAGGATGTTTGGCTTAAGAGATTATTGGATCATTTAGGTGTTATTGGAAGTGCTGCAGATTCGTTATTGGTTAACGATGATAGCCAAGCAGCAAAAGTGTACACCAAAGATCCAAAATATCAAGGCAAGACCAAACATGTAGATACCAAGTATAACTTTGTTTAAAATATGGTTGCACGAAATGATGTGAACTAAGAGTACATACTACGCATAAGATTGGTAGCAGATCCTATGACAAAGCCAATACCTAGAGATGTGCTTTGTGGCTATGTGAAATCTCTAGGATTGCGTAGAGGCTGATGTACTGAATATTGTAATTTCCCTGAAGTGTTCACATATGATGAATTTGTGTTTTCATCATTAATGCCTATGAATCTTTATGTGATCTTTATGCATCTTAATGCTCAGTGCATTACTTTAAGTTAAGAGGAGTATGTCGGACAGATATAAGATTAGCCCACTCACACGGGTAATCGCCTCTATTTACTACGTGATAAATAGAGATGAGACTGTATTTAAGCTTATTATCTAGGTGATAATCGAGAGCTCGGGCTTAAAATACACATGTCGCCTTAACTAAGTGTTAAGATGAGGACATAATACTTATGATGTCCGAAAGTAAAATACCCCACATATTTTACTTTATCTCGTCTAAGATGCCGGATGTGAGTTCTCGATGAATGAGTAGATAGGTGAACTCAAGTTAGACATTGGGTATGTCCGAACTATCATCTGTACGGTATTGAAAAATGTAGACATACGCTCCATGGGGAAGGAGTTAATACCGTAATACGTATTTCATACTACGTATGCATAAGACGACCAATAAAAGTGGCAAAAAGTTTGATCTCAACTTTTATGACGTGTGAGACTCTTGAGGAAATGAGTTCCTCAATTCTTAGTCCCCTTAAGACTCTTACTTATTCTCAAGGTTTCTATTTAGTGTTTGCTATCTTAGGATGTTGCCAATGGTCATGAGTTTGATTCGATCTAATGGGACATTTCTAGAAAAGCAAGCTGAACTGAAATTGAGAGTTTGAAGGAAAGAGGAAGATCGATTTTGGAGAATCACATTATAGTTTTGTATTCACTGGTCGACCAATTATGACTGTCTTTGTGATAATTATAATTGTGAATACAATATATATCATTGTTCAAAAAGAGATCAAAAGAGAGATATTAATGTGATCGATCGATCTAGGGTACTGCATACTAAATCTACTCGGAGTGTGACGCCCAATTATGAGCTGCTATATATTCCTAACAGATGTATGGCAACGAGCTCTCAAAGTATGCTGGTCGCACGGATTATTCACCGGTATGAATGTTGAAGAGAGGTAAAGAGAATCCTGTTCGGCCCACCTTGTGTGAGTGGGAGATGAAGGCTTTATTTGATTTGGGCTTAAGGCCCTGTCAGCCCAAGTTGGGCCCAGAAAGCCCGGCCCACGGGAATGCGGCCCGTGGAAAGAAGGGGGTATAAAAGGGAGGAGAGAGAGAGAAAAACCTACCGTTGTTTTTACGTACGCTGTTTTGTTTTTCTCTCAACTCTCTCTCTCTCTAAAAGGGAAAAAGGAACAGTAGGCATACGGCTTCTAATTCTTCCCTTCAAGGCTTCATCGAATCGAATTGCTCAGTTTCTCTTCCTCCATCAACATCGGTGTCTAATCTGTGGCAATCAAGGTACGCTCGAATCTGTGGTGTGCTTTACGATCGGTGATGCGTGTGTTTTCCCGGGCTTCGTCTTCCGCATTGATTTAGGGGTTCGATTTAGTGTCGAATCCGAGTTTTCGGGGATCCATTATTCCCTTCATGCTCGAATAATTACAAGTGTCATTTTAAATTGAGAGTTGATAACTGGAAGGTAGTCAATCCAATTCTATACTAAGAAATACTAACCACAATGTGGTCAATGTGAAGAAGGTGGAGAGCGCATCACGCAAATTTACCACTATAACGGGACTAGAGGTATAACTTTATGATAGAAAACTGTTGTTATGTAAAGATTTGACATTTGATTATTTGATTGATTGATGCATTTCTTTTGTCTAGCGGCAAAAGGCAAACATCATGAAAAAGAAGCAAGAAGAAAGGAAACAAGTTGAGTAGCATTTGAACAATATTGGAAGTGTTGGATCAATAAGATCTCCAAGAAAGAGGCAAATTGACTAGAAGTAGTTGTTTGAAGAGTTGGAAATGGGACATGCTCTAGTACTTTTTGTTGATATGATACTCTTGTATTTAAGAACAAGAGATATGTTTTTTTTTTTTCTTTCTTTTTGGTAATTTAGGAATCGTTTAAGATGTGGCAATGTTGTTAAGAGAACAAGCATTCTGGGTTGTCTTTGATAGTACATTCAACATATGAAAAGAAATGCAAATGGCCTATTTTTGTCTAATCTGTTGGTGTTAAAGATTACACTCGATACTCTTGAATAGTTGGCTTGCCCGCAGCTGTTTGTTTGTGAGTCCCCCAATCTCTCTAAACAAGGTTGGTGTTTTACTTTTCTGCTCCTTCCCAGATAAGGACCATGAAAGTCAGCAATCTTTGTCGGTGCATTCAAGCTGGATATAGAGGAGTTCTTTTCGTTTTTAGTTGAACTCGAACATGTTAAAATGCAAAGGTTAGCTTTCATTTTCATGATGCTATTAGTTGATGTTACCTTCTTTTTGTATTTGTTGTGCTCATTTACAGGATATTAAATAAGGTACTCTAAAACCGTTGTTTTTTTCTAACTTTTTGTTCCATTGCATATCGGTCTCCCCTTTGATGATAGTGAAGACTTTTTGCGATTTTAGCACATACTAGATTCCCATGGAGGTTCACGCTATGTTTTTCCTCTTTCAGTGACAATGAGCATTCTCAAGTTGCGTATGTTACCTTCAAGGATCCCCAAGGAGCAGAGACTATTGTTCTTCTATCTATATGCATTATCTTTTCACACGTTCCAGTTAATTTTTTATTTGCTCTGCTCTTCATATGTTAGTAGGAAAAAACCAAAGCACTATCCTAATTTAGGAAGTGTTTGCAGCTTACACTTGACAACCAACTGTGCTATGAGGAGTTCTACTAGTTATTTCAATCATGCATGCTTTTTGGTAGATATCGAGTCTAAATGGTAACAGGTGGTCACGTCGACGAGGAAAGTGCAACAGTGAAACTTAATTTTTTACAGCCGGCATGCAATTCTGAGTGCGAACACCTAATGCAGTGGCGATGGGTTTGAAAACTTGAGATCATTTAGTTTATTCTTCGTATTTTTTGCAACGCACGGTTGCTGCATCTTGAAATTTATGCCTGCAAGCTCATTTAGGTATTTTACTCGAGTAGAATATATTATCCTATAAAAGAGTGTTTTATTGATTGCTACTTTAGCGAAACATGTGTCAATGAAGGTTTATGAAAAAGAGATCTAAATAAAGCTAATTTCAGTCAGCATCCCCATTCTCAAATGGTTTGATTGCCATATGCATATTTATCAATTCCATCTTTCAACTTTTGCAGGTGAATTCATGACCATTATGGTAAGGCTTTGTCAACAATAACAAGCCAATCTTATTCAGAGGCAGACATGAAAATTCTCTTCTAACAACTTCAATGAATTTTCATTGTAAGAACATCAATTTTCATTACAAACACCTGCAGTGAATGAATTTGACATTATCGTTCCTCAAAAAACAACTTTTTATTGCAACCAATCATGATCACTAGGCCTATTGCTATTTGCTAATTTCTCCTCCTTCGCTATATGTCTGTTGTTAACAGCTCAAGACCATAGAGAAGTTGATGGAGGGAAGAATTATGGATTGGATTAAAAAATCATCTGCTTTTGCTCCTTGACACTAGTATGGTCAAGCCCCTCATTCCTTCTCCTTCGGTGAGTGCTCGGTGTCGGTCACTAAACTACATGAATGTCCAACCTATACCACTTTTGCCATAGGGTCTCAGCTTCAGGTGTCAATTGAATATATTCATCTCCACTTCTTGCTCTCTTTCTTTCTTCAATTGTTGCATGTCTTCTTGCTTTTTTGGTTCTGAAAGTTTGCTTCGGGGGAGGATATGGTGTAACCAGTATACAAATGTGAAAATGTCAAAATCGACTCGAAAGATAACCAATTTATCTGCTTCTAGGAAGCAAGTCCTTCAATTCCCAAATTATGAGCAATATCCCATTGGTCAATTCCTGGGTCATCCACATTCAAGATAGACGAAACACAAGCTCTTCAAAGTTTTCAATTGCGATGATCTCATGGTTCTTCACTTATTCCTCTCTTTTTGAATTCGATTGAGCAAATTCGAAGTTTCACCCGCATGAGGGATGGCACACCCACCAAGACCCCAAGATCCGAGTCGTCACCAACGTCAACCTCAACCCAACCATCTTCGCTCCAATCTCAATCCAAGCATTTTGAGAAGTCTGATGTTGGGAAGGAAGAAGAATCTTCGATGTGAAAAAGAGGATCGCAAATGGATATGCTATTCTGACCAAAAGAAATTAAAAAAAAAAATGGATAAGCTATGCTTTATACTTCCCCCCTCGAATCAGTTCATCTCTTCCGATACAATTGTGTCGCCATGAGAAAGAAGGCTTCTTTGAGGGCTAGGGCTTCAATGCACTCAGGCTTCTTTGAAGGCTAGGGCTTCAATGCACTCAGTCGCGGACACGCAGATCGATTTTGCAAACCTGGCGGCCGAATTCCCCTGTGGAATCACGATGTATGTCGGCGGTGTTTCCTTCCGATTCTCCCTCAAGGATGGATCCGTTGATGTTGTGCTTTGTGGAACCATTCTTCGGTGGTTTGCACTGTACAGGTTTGCTTTCTCTCTTCTTCCATCTGTTCGGTGTCACTAGATTCCAACACTAAAAGCTTTTGTGATTATGCTCAGATCTAGTCCCTTTGAAAAATAGGGCTTTTCAACCCCTAGTTTGTTTTCCTTTTTTAATGTATATATTGACTTATAATTTTAATAATTCAACTCAGCTCCAAGTCATCAATTAACGCTCCACGTCATCACTTAACGGTTTGAACAACCGGAAAGACTAGATCAGACATTCGTTGATAGTTTAGGGACTTAATTGAGCAAATCGAAAGTCTAAGAATGAAATTGAATATCAAATAAAAGTTCAGGAACCATTTATGACATTTTCCCTTTTCAACTCCATCCCACCTCTCATCTTAGCCTTGCTATGCACACTATTGAAATTGGGGCTCATGTAGGCTAGGCACTCTTGGGAACCATTTTCTTCTTCCCTAGGTTGACATCCTCACCACAATTTAACGCGAAAAATGAGTATACTGGATCAATAAATAACATATTCGCTAATACTTTTATCTCACATGACGGAACATAAGATGTTTAAGTTTATAATATAACGAACAAAAGAAAATGGCATATCGTATTTTTGACGAGTGATTTGATTTCTAGACTATTGATTTATGTTCTCATGTCATACTAAAGAACAACTTGTCTTGAAATTTTAAGTTAATAGAGAAAAGAAGTCATGTACTTTATAGTAAGCCCATAAATGGAAGGAGCTCATTTTACGACTAGTAGAGTTATATAAACAACTACTTCATATTGTGTCGAGCTCCCTAAAAGCTAAGTACATGTTAGAGTACTTTAGGTATAGTCATAGTTGTGTCGTATATGCTATTATTGTAGGTTGTACCGAATGTACGATAGGTGTTTTAATGCCGCGGCACCTAAAAAGGGACAAAACGCGAAATTAGAGGGGCCATTCAACAATAATCAAAGCACTAATGTCATCATTGAGAGGGAAGCCGATTATGGCTGCTAAGATCTAGGCCACCGTGCTTGCCAAGATTGAGGTAGTCACAGACTTTGAACCCCGAGTCAAAGACCGGGGAATCGGGTCACCACTTTGTCATGGAGGCAAGCACTTTAGTCACCTTTGGATCATCATCATCATCATCATCATCATCTTCTTATCTTAACTTTGTTAACTTGAGTCTCATCCATTTACTTTAAACTAGTGTCGACTATAGCCATCCATTCTTGACTATTGAAAAAAATTTGCATGCATTTGGCATTTGCTTACCTACTTCATTATATATTGTGAACTTTGATAGGGCTAGTAAGAACACCTAGAGAGGGGTGAATAGGTGTTAAAGAAGTTTTTGCAAGACTTAACAACTTAATTCCTTATTTGAGAATAATAGATTGAAGATGTAAAAAACTGTAAACAGATATATAAGACTATAAATTACAGAAAAGAGTTTAGGGAAAGCGAATTGAAACACAAAATTTTATAGTGATTTAGCTTAGACCAAGCCTACGTCCACTCTCCCGCACTGACAGCCCACTGGCTGGACTCTACTAAGAACCAAAAGAGATTTTACAATCTCATGTCCTTGATTCCACAATGTAGAAACTCTGCTACACTTCCTCAAGGTCTCACAAGTATTTAATCTCTCTTTTGAGTACAACTTAAGCTCAGCGATTGAATCAGCAAAAAACTAGGAGCTTCAGACTTTGGAATTTTTCTTTCACGCACACACTCGAATAACTTGAGCGTTTTCCTTATATACTCCTCCATGCCATTATAACCGTTGGCACCTTTCAAAGGAGTTCTTCCAATCTACCCGTTCAACATAATCAATTAGGGAGATCTCAAGTTATTTAAGGAATGTGATGATAGCCCACCAATCATGCTCATCCATACAATCAAGATCTAGGTTTCCATAAGTAGAATCTTCCAAGTATACTTCGCCAATCAACAGATCTAATTGTCCGAATTGATTTCAATAAGAATAATTTGATCACGAGATGTTATCTCCAGCCGTGAGGTCTTTTTCAATCGTAGAACCAAATCCTTAAAAGATATACTCGTATCCGGACAAGTCTTCTTCATTAGGTAAATCTTTTCTTCATCGGTCTGGAAGCTATCAGTGAGAGTAGACTTTAAATCTTGAGTCTGGAGGTCTTCAGACTTTGACGATGGAGTCTACAAGTCTTCAGACTAGACTGATGGAAATGTTTTGTCAACTTCAAAATAGATAAGGAAGTTTTCTCCAACAATCTCCCCATTTTTTATGGTGACAAAACCTTCTTACTGATTTGAATACTTTTGTCCTGCAAAACAACACTTAAGCAAACCAAAATATCTCATAAAAACTAAGTAGATTAGGATATGGATAGTAGTGATTTTGCAACCACAAAAGACGTGTTAGTCTTGCAAAACAACTATTATTTCCATAATCATTAACATAGCTTAAGTTACTGCAAGCATCGAGATCAAATCAAACAATCCAAACCACAACCAAATAGAAGATAAGTAAAAAAAAAAAAAATCCAAAAATCAAAGTCAAATCAAACATGCATCAAAATTCTCCCCCTTTTTGTCAACAGCAAAAAGTGGAGAACAAATAAAAAAAGTTGTTGAAAATAGAATCGAAACATGGCTGTTTTGGAAGGCAAACAAGCTCAAATTCTGCCATAGAATTCACTGTCTTCTCAAGCCTTGCAAAACTCTGCTTCAGTGACTGGAAATCGTGCAAAGACACTGGAGTGGCCATGAAAGCATTCTTGAGATCCTGCATCTCATACCCCATAGCATATTGCTACTTCCTTACATCCAAAAGAATCTCTAGCAGTCTCGAAAAGTCTGTTGTTTATTCTGTTGCAGCATTAGGGCTAGCCGATCGATTCCAAGGGTTTTGAGAATGGATGGAACTTTAGTAAATTGTCCACCATGACTATGAGTGGATGCTTCTAGATAATGAGAGGCATACACTGTGGCATCCTGAAATTCTTTGCTAGCCATTAGGGGTGCTCCAGTTAATGTCTTGTATTGAAATCTATGGCCGAGTCTAAATGGATAGATCTTGGAAGAGGATGACATAACTCTGGCCATGTGAATCGTGAATTAGAATCCATAGGTTTGTAATTCTAAGTGTTTAGTTATTTAATTTTACCCTATAGTACTTTAGTTTAATAAGATTTAATTAGTATTTAAAAAGGAAATTAAAATTTGATTTGAATTAGGTTGGGCCTTAGGCCCAAGAGCATGGATTTTGGAGGGCCGAATGGCCGGCCCAATTGAGGCCCATGAGGTGTGACCATCGACCAAGGGGGGAGGAGTGGCCGGCCCACTTCTTCCAAGCCCAATCCAAGCCTAAGCCCATCTTGCATGAGCTTGGCCAAGTGGCAAAAAGAGGATTGCATGCATTGGCTTGTGGAGAGGCAAATAATCATTGCCAATGATGGAGTTTTGGGGAAATAAGAGGGAAAGAGAGAGAGAGAGTGGCCGGTTAGTGGTATTCGGCCAAGCCAAAAAAAGAGAGAGGAGTTGCAAGAGAGAGGAACCGAGGAAGAGGAGGAGCTCGCCCGCCGCCGCCCGCACGCCGTCCGTCCGTCGCCGGTGTGCCGTCCCTTTTGCTGTCATCCGCTTGGTCTTAGAGGCAAGTTGGGATCGATTTCCACTCTTTCATGTGTGTCTTTCATGTGTGTCTTGCATGTGTGATTTGTTGGTGGTAGATTTCGGATGTTAGGGTAGGCAAAACCGAAGCTAGAATGTGACTTGTTCTTGAATATGCTTTCTGATTTCGTGTGAACCGCCCGACCCAGAATCTTGTGGAGGCTTGCATGCATGTTTCGAGTTAGATTTTGACATTTATTCCTTGATGAAAGTTGTATCCAACATCTTGAACTACAACATACTAAAATTTGGGGCAAATTAATTGAGATTTATGTGGTCAAACCCTCATCCTACGAAGACACTAGATCTGGAACTGTTTTGCTGACCTTTTGGTAGTTTTGTGGGTTGCATGTCGATTTTTACCAAGAATCTCTCTTCGACTTCTTCATGAAATTTGTAGATAACATCCTAACTATTAACATAATCAAATTCGAAGTAAAATGGGCAATTTTAGCCTAGTGAATCGACTTACTCTTGAAGACGGTAAATCTGGAGACACGGTACTGGACACCCGAGACTTCTTGGACTCATATGGTGACTATTCTTTGAAAATTTGACTTAGATACCTTAATTAAAGTTGTAAGGGACCTCTTGAAGTAAAACATATCCAAATTTCAGAGGAAACGAAAAAGAATAAGGGGGTGAAAACTCGATATTTCGGAGATACCTACACTGGACGTTTCGGTGCTAGAATCAGAAGCTTCGGACGACTACAAGAAATTATCTAGAACGAATCTGGCCTAGATTTCTTCATGAAAAATATAATTTAGTGTCTTAAATATAACTTGGTAAAATTTCATAATTTTCGAAGGTCGTTCGGGTATTTTAATCGAATTATTTCAAAAACTGCACATTCTGTTTCTATCCGAAATTGCATGCTGTATTGGTGTGAATTATATCTTCTTGTGTGGAACTCTATTGGGCATGTGCTTTTCATGAAATTGTTATCTTATTGACTTGTCTATCGCATGCCTTGATTTCATGATTTTTGAGAAGCATATGGATATTTAATTTAAATGTTTTCTAAAATGGTACATGCTAGAATTTTGTAAACTTCGAAAAGGCATGAAATATGGACTATTTTAAATTGCATGGAGTCCATGAATTGTATTGTTATGAGTGATTGTGTCTTGCTGCCTGTATGAATTTAAGGATGAATATGATCTTGATTGCCATCATGTTAAAATTGGACTATAATTAAAGATGATAATTGAGATAAATGAGAAGGCCGTCGGAGGTGTGAGCCGACGATACCCCAGGAGTGTCGGGATGCCTGGCTAGAAGGGTACAGCCGGTTGCCCGGTGGCCATGAATGGCCGGATACCGGAGGATCCTTGGGAGTACCGAGAGGTATCGAGATGCCCGGAGAGTGGGGGAGCCGGAAGCTCGGCAGGTATTGTGTCGAGGGATACCTCGCGATGCCAGTTTGGGTGTGAGATGCCTGGCTAGAAGGGTACGGCCGGTTGCCCGGTGGCCTTAAATGGCTAAATGCAAGAGGGTCCTCGTAATGCTAGTTGGGGTACGAGATGCCCGGAGAGTGGGGGAGCCAGATGTTTGATTGTATCTTGGATACATGTGGGATGCAAACATTGGTCCCGGGAAAGAGAAATGTGGCGGTCCAAAATGAAATTGAAATTGAATTATGCATGATGATATATGCATGACATGATGATCATGTTAAATGCATGGATGCATGGCAATGATGATGGTACATGTGATATGATGATGATGTTACATGCATGGATGCATGGCAATGATGATGGTACATGTGATATGATGATGATGTTACATGCATGGATGCATGGTAAAGGTGATGATACATGTGACATGATGATGGTAAGTGTATGATATGATGGTAATGACTATATGATGATGTATGTACATGAGGTATGATGACATGTGCATGATACCAAGGTAAGTTGTGCATGGATGCCTTAATGACATATGATGCTATGATTGTGATGATTGTGTGGCATGATGCATTGAGTGATTTATTAGTCCTTTACCTGCTGAGTGATTGTACTCACCCCTTCGGGGACCAACATTTCAGATTAGCAGGATGTCGTTCCCTGCTGTCACGCGGGGCGTATTTTACGGCCTTCCTTCAGATGTAGAGGTCGAGTGTGTGGAGATCGACTGTCCCACCATTCCTGGATTGACATTTATTCGAGTTCACGCCTTAGTGATGTACGATGTGGGCCTGGCTGGGGGCCTCGTCATTCAGGAGTTCATATCCGTCCATGTTCATCGAGACGAAGTGATGCGTGGGATGTTGCCGCCGCCACCGCCTGATGCACCGGGATGGGTGTGTGGGCCCGTGCGTGAGAAGTAGGAGATGAAACTTTTTGGGATGATTAGCCGAGGTTAGTTGATGGGGGATCTTGCGCGATAGACATAATGGGTCGAGTGTTTCTTCTGGGGTTTATGGCCGAGTGTGGCTACATGTCCTGTCCTTTCTTTTGATGTACTGACCCAAGCAAACCCATCATGGAAAATATGTAAATAAAGTGACATGGCTGTATCTTTTCTTATGATGTTAGTGGTGTGCAATTGTATCATGGTAGATGGAGGGAGAGATGGCGATATTACATTTTGCTTCCGCTAATGAGTCGCACTGGGACCGTTTTCAAAAAAAAAAAAAGTGTATGATTTACGACGCTTCTTCTAAGAGATGTAATTAGGTGTAGCGTTAGGTGCCTGTGGCGACCTAAGGGGGGTTTAGGGTGCCATAGCCGCCCGTTTCTGGTATCAGAGCAATGGTTATAGGTGGAGTGATAATGAGCCTCATTTGGAAATTGAGGAACATGATGACAATACACACCATAGGATATAAAACGGAATAATTGAATAACGGGTGATGAGTATTAACTCGTAGATCCCTAGTAGTTAGTTTTGAGTTGTCTTTAGGTACTAGTAACATGTATATGTCACTTATGTAGTAGTAGTAGTTGCTTTGAATAGAGACAGTAAGTCTCAGATTATTCCTAAGGCAATGCTTGGAAATTGCAGGAAAGTCATGGTGCGAGCTGGAAGTACTCATCCATCGAGGGCTGAAGCCTCTGCTGCAAGCGCTGAACCCGAATGGAAGACATCCTGCAGGCATGGGCCAATATTGGAAATCTGATGGAAAGGCAGGCGCAGCAACATCCTGGAGCAGAACGCCATACTCAAGGACTGGTGGAACAGTTTTTGAAGCTGAAGCCACCCAAGTTCGATGGTATGGGAAGTCATGAGGAGGCGGAGCATTGGATTGATGGAATGGAGCAAATTTTCAGGTTGTTGGACTGTACTACTGCTGAGAAAATAACTTTGGCAGAGTATCAGCTGGACGGAAATGCAAAGTTTTGGTGGAGAGCATCGAGGGACACAATCTTCCCATCAAGTACTGAGGTTAACTGGGAAGAGTTTGTGAGAGCTTTTAATAGAAAGTATTTTTCTGACTGTGCTAAGGGTAGGAAAATCACTAAATTTGTTCAATTAGAACAAAAGGAGCTAACGGTAGACCAGTATGAGGCTAGATTTTCTAAACTATGTAGATATTCTCCTAGGCTAGTTGAGGATCAAGAAGAGAAAGCTAAGAGGTTTCTGAAAAGGCTGAAAGCTGATATCAGGAAACAACTAGTGCTTCTGAACATAAGAGATTATAATGAGATCTATGAAAGGACACAGTTGGTGGAGTAGGAGTTGGTAAGGGAATATTCGGAGAACAAGAAACCATTGTCCTTTGGTGATGTGAGAAGGGGTAAGAGACCCTATACAGGTCAAGGTCAGACCTGGGAATCTAAGAAGAAGGGCAATTTTGGGAACTTTGGAAGAGGCAAGGGTAGCCTGAATTTGGGAAGGACACCTTATTAGGATGCGGAGTGTCGAATGTGTAGTAGGCGACATGGCCCAGGACCTTGCATTGGGCAACCAAAGTGTTATGGTTGTGGACAAATAGGCCATATTAAGAGAAACTGCCCTCAGGAAAGATCGCACGCGAGTATGGGCTCGGTGCAACAGCCGTAGCGGAATGCCATTAGGCCAAACTTACCAAGGAATCCCTAGGGGCCACCAGCATAAGGAAGAGTGTATGCGATCACCCAAGAGGAAGCGGAAGCTTCCAAAAATGTTATCTCAGGTACGATCTTTATAAATGATAAAAAGGCATATGCATTATTTGATACGGGTGCTATGCATTCATTTGTGTCTGAAAGATATAGACAGTTGAGTAAGATAGAAACTATGCCTCTTGAGACGCCTCTTTGTGTTTCTACGCCTCTAAAGGATATGTTATTGTCTACACTGGTGTGTGAAAATTATAAGATAACAATGGGGGGAAAGGATATGGAAATAGACTTAGTTGTAATGGCCATGTATGATTTTGATGTTATCATAGGAATGGATTGGCTTCGTAAGTATCGTGCCCAGATGGATTGTTATAGGAAAGTAATCCAATTTACCTTACCTGATCAGTCTAGTTGTGAATTTTTGGGAGGTCAGACCCACCTACTTGTAGCACTTATTTCGGCAATAGAAGCACGTGCGTTACTTGACAAAGGATGTCAAGGGTACTTGGCCATGGTTAGAGACTATATTAAGGAAGAGCCTAAGATTGATGAAATTCAGGTAGTCAACGAATTTCAAGATGTATTCTCTGAGGAATTGCTTAGATTACCGCCAGAGTGAGAAATTGAGTTTGAAATTGAATTAATGCCCGGAATAGGACCTATATCAAAAGCCCCATATAGGATGGCCTTAGTCGACTTAAAGGAATTGAAAGTGCAACTACAGGAGTTGCTTGACAAAGGATTCATTAGACCAAGTACTTCACCTTGGGGTGCACCGATCTTGTTTGTGAAAAAAGAAAGATGGATCGATGCGCTTGTGCATTGATTATAGGTAGCTGAACCAGGTGACCGTTAAAAATAAGTATCATTTGCCTAGAATTAATGACCTATTTGACCAACTCCAGGGAAGACTGGTCTTCTCTAAGATTGACTTAGGGTCAGGATACTATCAGCTGAGAATTAAGAAAGTGGACATTCCTAAAATTGCGTTCAGAACTCATTATGGACACTACGAGTTCCTTGTTATGCCATTTGGATTGACTAACGCGCCGGCTGCATTTATGGATCTAATGAACAGGGTATTTCAACCTTATCTAGACCAGTTTGTGATTGTCTTCATTGATGACATCCTGATATATTCGAGAGGACCTAAAGAGCATGAGCAACACTTGAGGATAGTTTTGCAAACTCTGAGAGAGCATAAGCTGTATGCCAAGTTTAGTAAGTGTGAATTCTGGCTGGACCAGATAAAAATTTTAGGGCATGTGGTATCAGGAGAAGGAATTGCAGTAGACCCGGCGAAAGTTGAGATGGTAATAAATTGGCCAAGACCGATGACACCTACGGAAATACGAAGTTTCTTAGGACTAGCTAGTTATTATAGGAGGTTTATTGAAGGATTTTCACGACTGGCAGGTCCTTTAACTAAGTTGACTCGAAAGTATGTAAAGTTTGAATGGAACGGGGAATGTGAGAGGAGTTTCCAGGAGCTTAAAAGGAAATTGACATCGGCTCCAATCCTGACTATACCAACTGGACTTGATGGTTTTACAGTGTATAGTGATGCATCTCACAAAGGACTGGGATGTGTTTTGATGCAGCATGGCAAGGTCGTAGCCTATGCATCTAGACAATTAAAACCACATGAGCTGAACTACCCAACGCATGATTTAGAGATAGCAGCTATAGTGTTTGCCGTAAAGATATGGAAACACTATTTGTATGGCGAAAAGTTTGAGATTTATATAGACCATAAGAGTTTGAAGTATCTGTTCTCACAAAAGGAGTTGA
Source organism: Eucalyptus virginea (assembly GCA_014182375.1). NCBI lineage: Eukaryota > Viridiplantae > Streptophyta > Magnoliopsida > Myrtales > Myrtaceae > Eucalyptus > Eucalyptus virginea. The sequence goes on from CM024520.1 coordinate 11,659,069, forward strand.
ACATGAGACAAAGGAGATGGATGGAGTTGTTAAAGGATTACGATTGTGAGATAAAATACCATCCAGGGAAGGCGAATAAGGTAGCGGATGCTCTTAGTCGTAAGTAGGGGTGAGCATGGTCCGGGTTGGTCCGGGCCACCCCCTAACCCTAGGACCAACCCGTACAGTGTCGGTCCTCAATTTTTAGGACCAAGGACCGACCCTATTGAACCTAGGACCAAGGACCGGACCGACCCAATGGGTTCGGTCCGGTTCCAGGGTCGACCCGGGACCGATCAATAATTTTTTTCGTCTTATTTTTTATACTCCTTAAAAAAAGGGAAACTTACAAATTCAAATTACACATCCATCGACAATGCGGTATTGTGCAACTAAACTATAAATACTAATATATATTTAGCAAATTTAAGATGACACAATAATAGAAATTTCATACTTGCTAACCGTTCATCGAGATATGGGACAAGATGGAAAGTTCTTGTAATCATCTATCTTTAATATTCATAACACTATATGCAAAAGCGTTTTCATGCATTTAATCATGTAGAGTTCACTCAACAAAAAATGAGCTTCACACTACTTGACTAGCAAATCACCGTAACAAGCAAGTACTACTCTACTCTTCAAAACTTCTACCATTTGACACAAATTAAAAAACAAAGTGCAATTGAAATTCATTAGTAAAATACAATTAAATCATAAAAAGTTCAAAATACTTAATATAAACTATGAATATATAACTTCACATCTTGTTAATTCACTTGAACTTCTAAACACCTAAAAACAAGACAAACGACACATAATTAATACTTAATAAAAGTTTTAAACTGAAATTAATATTAGTGCTATTGATATAACATCTCAATATAATATATTATAACAGACATTTTACTTAAGTTTGAATATATAAAAGAATTATAAATAATATAATTAACATACAAGGTTGGTCTAGGGTTGGACCGACCCAAAACTCTTAGGACCGAGGACCAACCCGTACAGTGTTGGTCCTGGAATTTCAGGACCAAGGACCGACCTAGTCCCCTTAGGAACCGGACCAGGACCGGCAGGGTTGGGCCAGTCCAGGGTCGGTTCAGGGTCGACCCTAGACCGCTGCTCACCCCTAGTCGTAAGTCGGCTATGGAGATGGCTAGTTTAAGAATGGCGAAATGGAGCTTGCTAAAGTCTATTACAGACTCAGAATTTAAATTGAAAGTAGATTGCCTTACCGGTATGCTTAGTGCATTAAGGATTGAACTAGAAATTATTCAAAAAGTTAAAATCCTACAAGAGTCTGACCTGGAGATTTTGAAAATGAAAGACACCGTGGCTTTAGGAAAAAGACCAGAATTTCAAATCTCTGATGATGGAATAGTAAGATGCCAAGGACGACTTTGTGTTCCCGACAACGAAGAATTAAAGAATGAAATTCTATCGGAGGCACATAAGAGTAATTATAATATCCATCCAGGTAGTACAAAGATGTACAGGAATTTATGTCAGCAGTTTTGGTGGAATGGTATGAAGGCATATACAGCTAAGTATGTTTCTCAATATTTAACGTGCCAGCAAGTAAAAGCGGAACATCGTAAACCCGCAAGACTCTTGAGACCATTAGACATACCAAAATGGAAATGAGAGCATATAACGATGGACTTCATACAAGGATTACTAAGGACGTCAAGCAATCATGACTCTATTTGGGTTATAGTGGACCGTTTGACTAAATCGGCTCATTTCCTAGCTGTTCGCATGAACTACCCAATGGACAAATATGCGGACATAAATGTAAGTCAAGCGGTACGCTTACATGGTGTTCCAGTGACTATTACCTCAGATCGGGATTCGAGATTCACTTCGAACTTTTGGTGAAGTCTTCAAATTGCATTAGGAACTAAACTTCAATTTAGTACTGCTTTTCATCCCCAGACAGATGGACAAACAGAAAGAGTAATCCAGACATTAGAGGATATGTTAAGGGCTTGTGTAATTGATTTCAAAGGAAATTGGGATGAAAAATTGCATTTGGTGGAGTTTGCCTATAATAATAGTTTCCAGAAAAGTATAGGCATGGCTCCCTATGAGGCATTATATGGAAGGAGATGTAGGACTCCTGTCCGTTGGAATGAAGTAGGTGAAAGGAAATTGACAGGGCCTGAACTGGTACAAGTTACCACTGAGGCTGTTGAAATTATTAGAAAAACACTTAAAACAGCTCAGAGTAGATAGAAAGACTATGCAGATAAGCGTAGAAGGCCTTTGGAATTTAGCGTGGGAGATCATGTATTCTTGAAAGTATCTCCAATGAAAGGGATATCTCCATTTGGGATAAAGGGTAAGTTAAGCCTTAGATTTGTCGGACCTTTTGAGATACTTGAAAGGATAGGGGATGTAGCTTATCGTTTAGCGTTGCCTCCTAAGTTGGGAAATTTGCATGATGTGTTTCATGTATCGATGTTAAGGAAGTACCAGCCGGATCCTCGTCACATACTCGATCATGAAGCCATCAAAGTGGATGAGAAAGTGAGGTATATCGAAGAGCCTGTACAGATATTGGATCGAAAGGAACAAATTCTTAGGACTAAGAAGATCCCGTTGGTTAAGGTATTGTGGCGACATCATGATATGGAGGAAGCCACATGGGAAAGTGAAGATCAGATGAAGGAAAAGTACCCTTACTTGTTTCAAGAAGGCATGAGTGGTGTCTAATTTCGAGGACGAAATTCTCTAAGGAGGGGAGAATTGTGGCATCCTGAAATTCTTTGCTAGCCATTAGGGGTGCTCCAGTTAATATCTTGTCTTGAAATCTATGGCCGAGTCTAAATGGATAGATCTTAGAAGAGGACGACGTATCTCTGGCCATGTGAATCGTGAATTAGAATCCATAGGTTTGTAATTCTAAGTGTTTAGTTATTTAATTTTACCCTATAGTACTTTAGTTTAATAAGATTTAATTAGTATTTAAAAAAGGAAATTAAAATTGATTTTAATTAGGTTGGGCCTTAGGCCCAAGAGCATGGATTTTGGAGGGCCGAATGGCCAGCCCAATTGAGGCCCATGAGGTGTGACCGTCGACCAAGGGGGGGAGGAGTGGCCGGCCCACTTCTTCCAAGCCCAATCCAAGCCCAAGCCCATCTTGCATGAGCTTGGCCAAGTGGCAAAAAGAGGATCGCATGCATTGGCTTGTGGAGAGGCAAATAATCATTGCCAATGATGGAGTTTTGGGGAAATAAAAGGGAAAGAGAGAGAGAGAGTGGCCGGTTAGTGGTATTCGGCCAAGCCAAAAAGAGAGAGAGGGAGTTGCGAGAGAGAGGAACCGAGGAGGAGGAGGAGCTCGCCCGTCGCCGCCCGCACGCCATCCGTCCGTCGCCGGTGTGCCATCCCTTTTGCTGTCATCCGCTTGGTCTTAAGAGGCAAGTTGGGATCGATTTCCACTCTTGCATGTGTGTCTTGCATGTGTGATTTGTTGGTGGTAGATTTCGGATGTTAGGGTAGGCAAAACCGAAGCTAGAATGTGACTTGTTCTTGAATATGCTTGCTGATTTCGTGTGAACCACCCGACCCAGAATCTTGTGGAGGCTTGCATGCATGTTTCGAGTTGGATTTTGACTTTTATTCCTTCATGAAAGTTGTAGCCAACATCTTGAACTACAACATACTAAAATTTGGGGCAAATTAATTGAGATTTATGTGGTCAAACCCTCATCCTACGAAGACACTAGATCTGGAACTGTTTTGCTGACCTTTCGGTTGTGGGTTGCATGTCAATTTTTACCAAGAATCTCTCTTCGACTTCTTCATGAAACTTGTAGATAAAATCCTAAAGATTAACATACTCAATGATGATGGTACATGTGATATGATGATGATGTTAAATGCATGGATGCATGGCAATGATGATGGTACATGTGATATGATGATGATGTTACATGCATGGATGCATGGCAATGATGATGGTACATGTGATATGATGATGATGTTACATACATGGATGCATGGCAATGATGATGGTACATGTGATATGATGATGATGTTATATGAATGGATGCATGGTAAAGATGATGATGCATGTGACATGATGATGGTAAGTGTATGATATGATGGTAATGACTATATGATGATGTATGTACATGAGGTATGATGACATGTGCATGATACCAAGGTAAGTTGTGCATGGATGCCTTGTTGACATATGATGCTATGATTGTGATGATTGTGTGGCATGATGCATTGAGTGGTTTATTGGTCCTTTACCTACTGAGTGGTTGTACTCACCCCTTCGAGGACCAACATTTCGGATTAGTAGGATGCCGCTCCCTGCTGCCACGCGGGGCGTATTTTACAGCCTTCCTTTAGATGTAGAGGTTGAGTGTGTGGAGATTGACTGTCCCACCATTCTTGGACTGACATTTATTCGAGTTCGCGCCTTGGTGATGTACGATGTGGGCCTGGCTGGGGGCCCCGTCATTCAGGAGTTCATATCCGTCCATGTTCGTCGAGACGAAGCGATGCGTGGGATGTTGCCGCCGCCACCACCTAATGCACCGGGATGGGTGTGAGGGCCCGTGCGTGAGAAGTAGGAGATGAAACTTTTTGGGATGATTAGCCGATGTTAGTTGATGGGGGATCTTGCGCGATAGACATAATGGGTCGAGTGTTTCTTCTGGGGTTTATGGCCGAGTGTGGCTACATGTCCTGTCCTTTCTTTTGATGTACTGACCCAAGCAAACCCATCATGGAAAATATGTAAATAAAGTGACATGGCTGTATCTTTTCTTATGATGTTAGTGGTGTGCAATTGTATCATGGTAGATGGAGGGAGAGATGGCGATATTACATTTTGCTTCCGCTAATGAGTCGCACCGGGACCGTTTTCAAAAAAAAAAAAAAAAAAGTGTATGATTTACGACGCTTCTTCTAAGAGATGTAATTAGGTGTAGCGTTAGGTGCCTGTGGCGACCTAAGGGGGGTTCGGGGTGCCACATACACATCCTCTAGATTCGTTGCAGAATGACTTACATCACTAGTAAAGATAGGTGTAGAAATACCTTGTTGTCCAACAGCTCCGCCTGTTTGGTTGCCTTCAGGTGGAGTAGGTAAGATTTCTTCTTGATCAACATCTGCTTCAGAGTGATGCGGATCAGCAGTTTCAATTCCTACCATCTCATAATCACTAGACAATGAGACAACCAAAGTTGGCTCAAAAGAGTCTTCTTGACCCTAGTCTCTCTTCTTCTTCTTCTTCTTCTTCTTCTTGTCCTCTTTCTTCTCTTCTTTTTGCTTCTTTTTCCTCTCCTCTTCTTTCCACTTCTTCCTCTTCTCTTATTTCTTTCTCTGTCCTCCTCTGTTCTTCATCTTCCTTCTCTATCTCATCTCTCGCTTTTTCTCCTTCTTCTAGCTCTTCTCTTGTGTCTTGAAAACAATTGATCTCTTCAAATTTCTTAAGGCTAAAAGAGTCATTTCATCCTCATCCTCTTCATCCTGCAAGATGAGAATTCTCTTTCTCTTTACTGGAGTAGCCATGGGCTCCTTACCTTTCCTTTTGGCTGCAACAGAGTCTTGTTTAGCTTTGACTAGAGACTTCTCCCTCATGTGATCTAACACCTTGTTTAGCTCTTTCAAACACATCTTTGTGACCATTTTAAATCCAATCACCATAGGAGAGATGTTTGTCAAACACAATTGTGCAGTGACGTGAATTTTAAAATGTCTAAAAAGGCACATGATAAGAGCAGAATAAGGGAGTTGTCCTTTATCCTTTATTACTGTCTTGTACATGTGAAACATGATGGTGTGAGGCAGAGAGAATTTGTAGTCAATATTGATGGCATGCATCAATTTTGCTTCAGACGGAGAAACATTGGTCTTGGATGTCGACTTTGGACGGATGCAGTTGATTACGATCTTATGCAGCAAAATGTTGGAGGCATTCATCTTAGAGTAGGAAATCTTGCCTTCAGCATCCCGATCTTTCACCAATGATAGAGTAGCATAAGCAACGGACACACTAATTGGTTAGAAACTCACTCTTTCCACCCCAATTATGTCAGCCAAGGTATCCATATCCACCAAAAACTCTTTGTCCCCAACTATGAAAGAGAAACTATTTGCATCCAGAAAAGATAAATTCGAGTAAAAGTAAGCAGTAAGTTCCGGATAGGCAATTGTAGATTCATAATAGAAGCGCTCTAATTGAAGACATGCTAACTTCTCTTGCAGATTGACTTTCACTGAATCGAGAAAATCAAGATCGACACTCTAGGGTTCATAACCCCTCTCTTCAACAGTCTCAAATAGACTTTCTTATGTTCTTTAGAGTGAAAAATGCGCCCTCCATTTCCTCTAGCATTAATTGCCACACCCATCCTTGGCTGAAAATGGGTAAACATCCGTTCATCATCGTCCCGTCCTTGTGGTTGATTTGTAGTGCCAAAGCACGAGTCACTAGGAAAATTAGTAAAGGCTTTTTCAGCCGATCCCTTTTCTGCAATACCCATCTTCTCCATATCGCGCAAAAATAGAGTTTCATTATTATAGCCTCTCTCCTTCAGATATTCATCGATCAAGGACATAACAGTTCCTCCTCTTTTCAAACTAGAATAAAGCTTGAAAGCAACCTTAGGAGTTAACGTTCTTGCAGGTTCAACTTGCTCCAAAATTTCTTCTTCTAGATGAGTCGGTGGAGAAGACTAACGGTGCTGAGAAGGTTGTTGCTAACTTGCTGCTGTGGTAGAGAAGAATCTTCTTCTTCAATCAAGTCGAAATGGGTAGGACCCTCGAGCATGAGTCGTGGTCCCCTGCTTGCGATTCTCGAAAACTTTCTTAAAGACATTGTCGCTTCAAGGGAGAAATTCACAGACTTGCTCGAAAAGGTGAAAAATTTTTGGATTAAATAACAGTGAAAGAGAGAGCAAGTTGGAGTTCAGTATTTTAGGGTTTGAGAGTGAAAATGAAGAAGACGGATTTCAACAGTATATAAAGCAAGTGAAGTAAAGTAAACGAATCGTCATAAAAGGAAAAATAAAAATACTTTTTTGAAAATGAATAACTTCCTTTTTGAAAATAAATAACTGTCTTTTGAAAAAGAATAAATGCTACAACTTCAAAGACTTGGAAAGATCAATTAGCAATTAACAAGTAACCATACATTTTCAAGTTTTTAACTAAAAATTTAACTTACTAGTACCGAATTAACTTGCAGTCGTAACTCTTGATCTTCTGAGTTTGAGCACCTTCAGACTTTACCTCTAAGTCTGAGCACCTTCAGACTTTACTAAATAAGAGATGCAATGTTCAGTCTGGTGCGAATAGACTCAAATAGGCTTTTCTCCAATGGCTCTATAAAAATGTCTGCCAGTTGATTCTTTGAATCAATGAAATGGATCATAACTTCTCCATTTTGAACATGAACTCTAATAAAGTGATGTCGAATCTCTATGTGTTTTGCTCTTGAATGAAAAATTGGATTCTTTGTGAGATTAATTGCGCTGGTGTTGTCACATTTGATCTCGGTGTATAAATCTTCGATTCCAAAGTCTTTCAGTTGTTGTTTTATCCATAAGATTTGAGAACGGCAACTTCCAAGAGCCACATACTCTGTTTCTGCTGTTGAAAGAGCCACAGTACTTTGCTTACTTGAGAACCATCATACTGTCCTGTTTCTCAGCAATTGACAAGTACTGGAAGTGCTTTTTCTATCAACTCTGCAACCTACTAGATCTGTGTCTGAATATCCAAGGAGAGTAAAGTCTCCTTCTTTGGGATACCACAGACCTAACTTTGAGGTAGTTGCAACGTATTTGATGATGCGTTTTGCAGCACTTAGATGAGATTCTTTGGGATCATATTGAAATCTAGCACAAATGCAAACATTAAACAAAATATCAAGTCTAGAACCAGTAAGATAAAGAAGTGAACCAATAATACTCCTATAGAGCTTCTGGTCAACTTTCTTTCCTCCTTCATCTTTGTCCAACTTCGAAAAACTTAACATTGGTATCTCAATCTTTTTGCAATTCTCCAATCCAAATTTTTTAACGAGTTCTTTTGCATATTTTTCTTGGCAAATGAAAATTCCTTCCTTCAATTGTTTTACTTGTAATCCAAAAAAGAAAGATAGTTCACCCATCATACTCATCTCAAATTCATCCTGCATAGACTTAGAAAACTTTTTGCACTGGTTTTCATTAGGTGATCCAAATATTATATCATTAACATAGATTTGAACAAGTATAAAGTTTTTACCTTCTCTTTTAATAAATAAGGTAGTATCCACTTTTCCTTTGACGAAAACGTTTTTAATTAGAGGTGCTTGCTTTATTCCATATAAAGCCTTTTGTCTCCGAATACGAGTTTGGTCTCTTTGGATCTTCAAATCCGGGAGATTGTTCCACATAGACTTCTTCTTGGATAAATCTATTTAGAAATGCACTTTTGACGTCCATTTGGAATAACCTGAAATTTTTATAACAGATAAAAACAAGTAATAATCTAATTGCTTCTAACCTAGCTACTGGTGCGTAGGTCTCATCATAGTCTATTCATTCTTCTTGCGTATATCCTTTAGCCATGAGTCTTACTTTGTTCCTAACAACTTTTTTCTTTTTCGTCCATCTTGTTCCTGAAAACCCATTTAGCTCCAAGAATGGATTTACCTTTTGGTTTAGGAGTTAATTTCCAAACATCATTAATGTTGAATTGTCTGAGTTCTTCTTACATTGCTTCAATCCAGCTTTTGTTAGTTAAAGCTTATTCTATGCTTTTAGGTTCTATTTCAGAAATAAGTACCACAACGCTAGACTCTTCTTGCTTTTTAGATTTGGTGCGAATCCTTTCATCAATGTCACCGATGATGAGTTCTTTTGGGATGACTAGACTTGTGTTTCCAATTACTGGTTGGTCTGACAGTTTGCTGATCTTCTGCTTCAATTGATTTTTCAAATTTCGTCCGTTGTTGATTTTCAAAGATCCGAGCTGCTTCATGAGAGGTGGACTTTGTAAAGTCCGGAACAGTTCAAATTCTTCAGGTTGAGTTTGAATCAGTTGATTTTGCAAAGAGTCTTGCAATTTGACATTCATAGATTCTTCCACGGACCGAGTCTTCTTGTTGAATATTACGTAGCTTTGCTTGAGGTTGAGTAGCCAAGAAAAATTCCTTCGTCGATTTTTCCTCAAACTTACCAATTCGATCATTTGCATTTTTCAAAACAAAACATTTGCATCCAAACACATGAAAATAAAAAACAATTGGCTTCTTTCCTTTAAATAACTCATAGGGAGTTTTCTCTAGAACAGGCCTTAAAAATACTCTGTTAAAAATATAACAAGTTGTAGAAACTGCTTCAGCCCAAAAATGAGAAGAAATATTACTTTCAATTAAAAAAGTTTTTGCCATTTCTTGTAGAGATCTATTCTTTCTTTCCACAACTCTATTCTGTTCTGGAGTGTATGGAGAGGAGAAAATATGCTGAAAACCTAATTTATCACAGAATTTTGCAAAGTCTTGATTTTCAAACTCAGCTCCATGGTCTGTCCGTATACTTGAAATAACATATAATTTCTCATTCTGAACTTTCTTGGCAAACTTTGAAAAGTGCGAGAATGTTTCAGACTTACGTGCCAGAAAGTGAACCCAAGTAAATTGAGAATAATCATCCACAATTATTAGGCAATATCTCTTTCCACCAATGCTTTTAGTTATGGTTGGTCCAAAGAGATCCATATGCAGAAACTGCAAAACACGATTAGTAGAAAATTTATTTATTGGTTTAAAAGAACTTTTAACCTGTTTTCCCAACACACAAGGTGTACATAAGTCAGATTTTTGAAACTTTAGGTTGGGGCAGCCCACGGACAAGGTTCTTGGAAGAGATCTTGGCAATTTGCTTCATGTTGACATGACCAAACTTTCGATGTCAAAGATTTGCTTCATCTTGAATTGAAATTAGACATTGAGATTTTTCTGGTTTTATATCCAGAAGATAGATGTTCCTATGTCTTTGTCTAGTAAAAGATTAAGAAAGATCTTTACTAGTTCTCGAACATACTCCTTCTTGGAAATTGATTTTGAATCCAGTGTCGCATAGTTAGCTAATGCAGTATATTGTAATTTAGTCATTCCACCAAGGAGACATGTTGATTGTGAAACTTTCAATCTTTACAGTTCCACATCCAACAATTCTTCCTTTGCTATTTCTATCAAAAGAAGCTTTTCCACCATTCATTTGAACAAGTTTTATAAAACAACTTGAATCTTCAGTCATATGTCTTGAACAGTCACCATGCAAATATCATTTAACCTTTTTCTTGATAATGACCTGCAATTAAAAAAGAAACTCAAGTTTTCTTTGGTACCAACATTTTCTTGGGTTCAAAAGAGTTAGTGCAATATGCAGTCTTTGCCCATTCCTTCTTAACAGGTCTCCAAACTATAGGACATTCTTTCTCAAAATGTTCTGAGCTGTTGCACTTTGAATATTTGAGAGCAATTCGGCCAATATTTTTTACAAAGACTTTTTGAAAATGATTTCTGTAAAAAGTTTTTGTAGGTCTTCATTTGATTCGTTCATTCACTTTTGGAAAATCAATTAGAGGAATAGTTTTCAAGTCATTCCCAAGCCCGACTTGTTGAAATAAGGTCTTTGTCTTGAAAGAATCTTTTCCAGCTTTTCAGATCCTATTAAAAATCTTTTGAAATGCTTGAAATGTCATTTTTCAAAAATATATTTTCTTTTGAAAAAGAGTCTGCATTTTCTTTTAAAACAATAAAACTTTTGTCTAACTTTTCAAACTTTTCTTTCCAAGAATTTTCTTGTTGCTTCAATGCAGAGTTCTCCCTTTTTAGCTCGGAAATCCTCTTAAGAGAGGTTTTGAGACTAAAACAAAGCTCATCAATGTATTTCGAGACTTTAGTAAGAATTTTTAGATTGCTTACCTCGATTTATTTGTTCGAGTCCGAGTCCGTATGTGACATCCAGAATTTTCAGTATTGTTTCTATTAAATTAATTGGGCATTTCATTGACGCGTCTATAGGGTTGTTCTCAGAGCTGATCACTCTCGAGATAACTAGACTAGCTGAGTAAGCCATTAAAGAATATTAAGGCAATAGATTTGAGAATTCGACCAGAAATCGGCTTCTCGACCGTGTTCATCTTTAGAGGTCATTACGGCACAGTTAAAAATCGAATTGAGATCAGAGATAGGTCGGTTAGACCGAGATGTGTGCCCGATCGTGGGTGACTCCACTAAATTGGAAAATTCTCGTCGGCCGGAACTAATTTGATTTTTCTATCATTTTGGTGCCCTATGTCCGTAATTGAATCCTCGAGATTTTCACGATAATCAAGAGTCGCCATTGAGTCGAGTGGGTTCATAGTGGCCCGAAGAAAATCGACCACGGGTCATTTGCACTTAAAGAAGTCTGAAAACTACTCGGTAGTCTAGGTCACGCTAAAAGTGCGCCGGAGTGAAATTAACCGTCAATTTGAGTCAGATTTCAGAAATTGAAAGTTCTGTGGTGTCACGAGCTATTTTTGGAACATCGACTTGGTCTCAAAAGATTTTTCGGAGGTTTCGAGATTTCTACGGAAAATGGGTTCGGATGTTGCGGAAAATCGACGAAAATTCAGATTGGCTAAATTAATGGAATATTTGATTTTCGGGTCGAGCCTTTGTGTGTCGGGGATTTATAGAAAGTCACTTGCGATTTTTCTACATTGAAGTTGGACCTCAATTTGGAAAATTGAGCAAGAAAATTTAGTTTAATTGAGTGAAACTCGAAATTGAAAAGGGGCAGAAATTGAGGCTTCAATTTGGATAATTAAGTGGATATTGGTCTTTAGAAAGTAAAAAGGGAACATTAGGATATTTTTGAGCTATTGGGGGACAAGCATTTAAGAGAAGAGATGTTTGTGTTGATCTTTTCTTTGGCTTGTGGAGCACGCACAACGGCTGGCCTCCATCTTCTCACGCGAACGAACCCTGCCTCAGCCGAAGGTTTATTCTGCTTTTACTTTCAACTTTCGCTTCCTCCTTTCTCGATCAGTCCCTGCCGCCTGCTCTACTTTCGGTTTTTCCCCTGCGAAGCTACCATCCGCGACCGAAGCCTCACGCTTCTGCCGTTCAATCCTCCACGCGTCTTCAATTGTTGCCGCACCTGCTTCAAGTTCCCATGCCAGTCAACTCCAAGCCTTCTTCTCTTCAATTTGTTGACCGAGCTGCTGCCAAGTTGAGCCAGCGAAGCGACGCCGAACGAAGCAACTCGCAAGCCAGCTCGCCACCTCAACTGGTCTTCTTCCTTGCAATTTGTTGACCGAAGCTACCTGCCGCATCTTCGTGCAGCCACACGCCCACGATCCAGTCAACGGTGCCCTCTCCTTCACCGTTTGTTGACCGAAGTCCCCACGCCTCTGCCGCCCACGCGTCCGAGCTGCTTCCCTTTGGTCTTCACACCCCAACAGCACGCGTCCAGGAATCCACCGCGTCAGCCGAGTTTGCCCAGCGAAGCAGCGTCCACGAGCAGCTTTCGTCTTCAGTCTTCTCCAACGGCGTGCCCTCAGCCTTCACGAATTGTAAAGGCCCATCTCTGTCTTGTTCGGCCCGTCTTCAGCAGCCCAGCAGCTCATTTGAAGCCACCGAACAGCCCAGCTTCCAGTTGCAGTTTGTTTAGCCATTTGGGCCGCAAGTCAGCCCAGTCGAATCTCACCAGCAGCAGCCCATCAGTAGAATTTTATTGAGGCCCATCTCCTGCAGTCTTCAAGCCCTGTACAATGCAAGTGAATTAATTGGTCAAGTCCAATTCAGCAGGCCCAACCCAACTTGGGTCCAACCCACAAGCAAGATCAAACCTCAATTGGGCTGAGATTTGTTGGGCCTAAGCTTAAGGCCCGGTCCAAGCCCGCCGGTATTGTCGAAAGCCCGATTTCGGCCGCCGTCGCGTCGCCGTTGCGGTGATTCGATCTCTGCTTTTATCAAGTGAGTTTTACTCACTAAAGCTTTATTAGTTTGCTAATTATACTTAAGGTTGGTTAGATTTAATTAAATGTAATTAGGTGGTTAGAATAGTTTAGATTAATTAAATTAGAGACTTAATGATGCGTGTTAGGTGGTTAGAAATAGACATTAGCAAGTAGACATTCTATGTTATTTATGGAACGAGTCTCGGTAATTTTCCGGGCTCGTCTCGGCGTCCAATTCGGCATTACGAGCCTAAATTGGATTTTTTATAATTATTTATTTAATTTTCGAAATTAATTATTTAATTATTTATTTTTCCGGAAATTCAACCGGGATGGTCGGTGACCGGAATTTCGTGCTGATTGTCGTAGTGTAGTCTGTTTATTTATTTGAGCTTTATTTGGTGCTAAAGTAATTTAGAAGCGAATTTAAGATTTATTCCTAAATTGAATCTTGAAATGGTTGGGTTGGACCGTAAAGCCACTAAATCTTGAGAGGGTCGGGTGGGACCGTAAAGCCACTAGTTCTTGAGAGGGTCGGGTGGGACCGTAAAGCCACTAAATCTAAGGAATTGCTTGGTGTGGAATGAATGACCTAGAAATGGTCCGACTGATGTGAAATTGACTAAGTCGATTAGATCGATGCTTCGATTTATGATGTGATTGCTTGGGTGCCTATTTGAACTGTACTAATATGCAGATGGAATTTGAGGCCAAGGTAAGTCCTCCAACTCGTGCCATGTTTAGGCAGCCTATAGTGTATTGGCTTACTAATCGAGTCTTAGGGGGTAGGACTCGTTGAGACGTGGTCTCATTGGTTATTGAATAACCATTTCAGGATCCTGAGGAGAAGCTGAGGAGGAGGAACCTGAAGGGAAGAAAGACTTTTGAAGAAGAAGATGATCCAAAGAGGGATCTTGAGTATAACCCGGATGTGGACTGAGATCCCATCCCTTTTGTAAACCCTGTCTTAGTGTAGATAGGTTTATGACAAGTATGTTGTGCATAGTATTGTAAATATACTATGAGTTGTGCTGTTTATGAAAGTGTGGTTGTGAATTTCAATATGAAAAATATGGCCTGCTTTTCTATCCCATTGTTTTATTGTCTGGGGATTTATAACTGCTTCTGCATGCGTAATAAAAGAAAGGGTCGACGATACTTAGTCCTGGGATATCGCACTTTAATAATCGACCAATAAGAAAGGATGGGCGCGTCCCCGAGGATCGGGGCGTGACATCCCCTTTTTGTGGTATCAGAGCGAAGTTCAAGATTGGAGTGATAAGGAGTGTTGACCATGGGATAGTTTGTAGGAAAGGCCTTTAAATTCATATTGGTGCATGTCTGTGTTAGCTGAGTGCTAAAATTGTTGGTTGTTTGAATCGCTCTGTTTCTAATTCGTTGTTGAATTGGAAGCAGGTGTCAGTTGTTTAAAGTGACACTATGAGCGGTCAGGAGCCGAGGACTCCTGCAAAGAGGACCAGTAGGGCCGTGACTCGGGGAAGAGCGCCAACTAGAGTCGGTACCCGAGGAGGCCGTGGTCGAGCGCCAGCACAGGCTAGCGCGAGTGGAATGATTCCACCTACTGTTGATGCTAGAGTAGCACCACCTCCGGTTGGTGCTGGGGTAGCAGCCCCGGGTGAGCAAGGAACTATCGGAATCAACCAAGCTCTAGATGCTATGCGGGAAATGATGGGGCAACAGGCCCGAGATCAGATTGCCGCCTTTATTGCCGCTGTTGAAGCCGCCGCCACTGCTGCTGCCAATGCTGCCGCAGCTGCCGCCGTACCTACTGCTGCACCCGCACTTGCACCTGCCGTCGCCCCTGCTGAAATACTACCAGGAGTTGTGGCCACTGGGAGGCCGGTTCACCAGTTAGTGGATCAATTCTTAAAGATGAATCCACCAAAATTCATGGGTACCGGAGACCCTGAGGCCGCGTCTCTGTGGGTACAGGATTTGGAAAAGGCATTTGCACTTCTGATGTGCAATGAGGAAGAAAAGGTGTTACTAGCTGTGTACCAACTTCAAGGTAACGCCAATATATGGTGGAGATCTGCCAAGGATATAGTATTCCCGGAAGGTGTGGTTCAAGTATGGGACACCTTCCTTAGAGCCTTTAATGATCATTACTTTTCGAGTACTGCTCGGGAACAAAAGATAGAGGAGTTCTACCGTCTCCGCCAAGGGAGCATGACAGTTGACCAATATGGGGTCAAGTTCGCAGAACTATCACAATATGCTCCTAAATTGATAGAAGACCCTGATGAGAAAGCTCAGAAGTTCAAAAGTGGTCTTCATACTGAATTGAAACAACCTCTGCTACCATGGGACTTGAAAGATTACAGAGAGGTTTATCGTCGAGCCCAGATGATAGAGCGAGGATTGAATGATCAAGCTGCCTCGTCGGGGTCGAAATTTGGTGTTAACCGGGAAGCGATCAAGCAAGGGAAGAGGCCGATGTCAGGGAACAAATTCCAAGGTCCGCGCTAGCAAGAAGGGTGGATTTGGTAGGCCGATGGCTGATAGAATGGGACCGTGTCGCCTTTGTGGGAGACGACATGGGTCAGCACCATGTCCAACTAGGATGGGTGCGTGTTACGAATGTGGCCAACAGGGCCACATAGCTAGACATTGTCCCAAGAGGCCAAGGGGACAACCGCAACTACCACCGCCACCGCCACGAGGACAGATCGGAGGGTATGCCCCTCAGAACGTGCCGCAAGGAGGACAGCAGAGACCTCCAGCTCAAGGCACGATTTATGCAATCACGCAAGGTCAGGCAGAAGCTTCGCCTAACGTGATAATAGGTATGGTTTCGCTCAACGACCAACCTGCTTATGCTTTGTTTGATCCAGGAGCGACCCACTCATTTATTGCCGAGTAGTATGTTAAGTTGATAGGAGTCAGTCCTATATTATTGGAGTCGACAATGTGCATATCTACTCCCTTGAAAGATAAAGTTATTGCTGCTTTGGGTTGTTCGGGGTGCAAGTTAGTGATTGGTGAGCGAGTGGGGAAGATAGATCTTTTAGTCCTAGCCATGTATGACTTTGATTTAATAATTGGCATGGACTGGCTCACCAATCAACGAGCTAAAATGGACTGCTATCGTAAGACGATTCAGTTTAACCCGTTAGAGGGTAAAAGCTTCGAGTTTGTTGGGAATCGAGGAGGACCCACGGTTTCCTTAATCTCGTCACCAGAGGCAACTCGTCTGTTAGACGAGGGTTGTCAAGGTTACCTAGCAACTGTCGTGGATACGACAGTTGAGGAGCTGAAAGTGGAAGACATTCCAGTAGTTCAAGAATTTCCAGATATCTTTCCAAAGGAATTGCCAGGTCTACCGCCAGAAAGAGAGATTGAATTTGTGATTGAACTAGCACTGGGGACAGAGCCGATCTCAAAGGCGCCGTACAGAATGGCATTGACAGAATTGAAAGAATTGAAAGTACATATGCAGGAATTATTAGACAAAGGATTTATTCGTCCTAGCGCATCACCTTGGGGAGCGCCAGTTTTGTTTGTAAAGAAAAAAGATGGTCCATTACGTTTGTGCATCGATTATAGACAACTCAATCAGGTGACCGTTAAGAATAAATATCCCCTCCCAAGGATTGATGATTTGTTCGATCAGTTACAAGGAGCGTCAATATTCTCGAAGATTGATTTGAGGACGGGATATCATCAGTTGAGGATTAGGAAAGAGGACATTCCTAAGTCAGCATTTCGTACTCGGTATGGTCATTACGAGTTCACAGTGATGCCATTCGGATTGACGAATGCTCTAGCTGCCTTCATGGATATGATGAACCGAATATTCAAGGAATATCTAGATCAGTTTGTGATCGTGTTCATTGATGATATCTTGATCTATTCGAGAAGTGACGAAGAGCACGAGAATCACCTGAGATTAGTGCTCCAGACTTTAAGGACGCATCAGTTGTATGGTAAGTTTAGCAAATGCGAGTTTTGGTTGACTCGTGTTACGTTCTTAGGTCATGTGATTTCCGGAGAAGGAATCTCTGTCGACCCGAGCAAGATAGAAGCCGTGATCAATTGGCAGAGACCGACATCAGTGACAGAAATCAGAAGTTTTCTGGGATTGGCAGGTTAAGGTTTCTCAGCATTAGCATCGCCTCTAACTAAGCTCACGAAGAAAGACGAGAAGTTCATATGGACAGACAAGTGCGAGCATAGTTTTCAAAAGCTGAAGGAAAAGCTGACTACCGCACCCGTGCTGACGATTCCATCTGGTCCTGGAGGATTCAAGATCTATAGTGATGCGTCATTTAGAGGGTTGGGTTGCGTGTTGATGCAACATGGCAGAGTTGTTGCGTACGCCTCCCGTCAGTTGAGACCTCATGAATTGAACTATCCAACGCATGACTTAGAGCTCGCATCCATTATATTTGCCCTGAAGATTTGGAGACATTACTCGTGTGGGGAAAAGTTTTAGATCTTCACGGACCATCAGAGTCTCAAGTATTTGTTCTTTCAAAAGGAGTTGAACATGAGACAACGCAGATGGATGGAATTGCTGAAAGACTACGACTGTGATATTTTATATCACCCAGGAAAGGCGAACAAGGTCGCCGATGCTTTAAGTCGAAAGTCTTCAGTGGCTTATATACTGATTAAGGAGTGGAACTTAATTGAGAGAGCTCGGGATTCGATATTCAAATTTGAGGTAGGCCACCTCTCGAGTTTTATGGCCACCCTCAGAATTGAACCGGATGTCCAAGTCAGAATTAAACAACTCCAACCGACAGACCCAGATGTACAGAGAATTCTTCAAGAAGACGCAGAGAAAAGAAAGACTGATTTTCAGATTTCTGATGATGGGACACTAAGATTCCAAGGACATTTGGTTGTACCTAATGATGTTGAGCTTAGAGAAGAAATTTTATCTGAGGCACATCGTAGCAATTACAACATTCATCCTGGAAGCACTAAAATGTACCAGAACCTGCGTCAACACTATTGGTGGTCAGGTATGAAGGCGGATATCGCCAAACATGTGGCCAAGTGTTTGACATGTCAGCAAGTAAAATCTCAGCATTGCAAGCCGGGAGGACTTCTGCAACCTCTCGCGATCCCAGAGTGGAAATGGGAACATATCACGATGGATTTTGTGACTAGACTACCGAGGAGTCAGAGAGGGAATGATTTGATCTGGGTAGTGGTCGACAGATTGACGAAGTCGACTCACTTCATTGTAGTTCGAAAGGACCTCAGTTTGGATAGGCATGCAGACTTATATGTGCACCAAGTGGTTCGAATGCATGGAGTGCCAGTTACGATAACATCTGATAGAGACCCGAGATTTACTGCCGCTTTTTGGAAGAGCTTGCAGAGTGCTCTTGGTACAAAGCTTCAGTACAGTATGGCATATCATCCTCAGACGGATGGCCAGTCCGAGAGGACAATTCAAACCCTCGAAGACATGCTGAGAGCTTGTGTAATAGACTTCAAGGGAAGTTGGGAAGATCAGCTTCATCTGGTAGAATTCGCCTACAACAACAGTTATCAACAGAGTATTCAGATGGCCCCATTCGAAGCGTTGTATGGCAGAGCATGCAGAACACCGGTGTGTTGGGATGAAGTCGGGGAAAGAAAAATCACAGGCCCAGAATTGGTTCAGCAGTCAGTAGATGCCGTGGCAGTGATCAGAGATAGATTAAAGACAGCGCACAGCAGACAGAAAAATTATGCAGATAAGCGCCGGAGGTCTTTGGAATTCCAAGTTGGTGATCACGTTTTCCTGAAAGTGTCACCAATGAGAGGAACTTCACGCTTTGGTAAGAAAGGCAAACTGAGTCCGAGATACGTAGGTCCATTTGAGATTCTTGAAAGAATCGGGAACCTAGCATATCGTCTTGCATTGCCACCAAGATTGGCACAACTGCATGACGTCTTTCACGTGTCGATATTGAGGAAGTATGAGCCTGACCCGACCCACGTGCTCAATTTTGAAGAATTGGACGTGGATGACCGTGTGACATACGTCGAAAGACCGGTCCAGATTGTTGATCGCAAAGAGCAAGTTCTGCATACAAAGACCATTCCGTTGGTCAAAGTGGTCTGGCAACACCACGGTACAGAACGAGCAACATGGGAGACTGAGGAATCAATGAGAGAATTATACCCCCACCTTTTTGATCAAATCTTGTAAGGTTTAAATTTCAAGGACGAAATTTTTTATAAGAGGGGAAGAGTTGTGACATCCAGAATTTTCAGTATTGTTTCTATTAAATTAATTGGGCATTTTATTGACGCGTCTATAGGGTTGTTCTCAGAGCTGATCACTCTCGAGATAATTAGACTAGCTGGGTAAGCCATTAAAGAATATTAAGGCAATAGACTTGAGAATTCGACCAGAAATCGGCTTCTCGACCGTGTTCATCTTTAGAGGTTATTACGGCACAGTTAAAAATCGAATTGAGATCAGAGATAGGTCGGTTAGACTGAGATGTGTGGCCGATCGTGGGTGACTCCACTAAATTGGAAAATTCTCGTCAGCCGGCATTAATTTGATTTTTCTATCGTTTTGGTACCCTGTGTCCGTAATTGAATCCTCGAGAAATTCACGATAATCAAGAGTCGCCATTGAGTCGAGTGGGTTCATAGTGGCTCGAAGAAAATCGATCACGGGTCATTTGCACTTAAAGAGTTCTGAAAACTACCCGGTAATCTAGGTCACGCTAAAAGTGCGCGGAGTGAAATTAACCGTCAATTTGAGTCGATTTCAGAAATGAAAGTTACGTGGTGTCACGAGCTATTTTGGAACATCGACTTGGTCTCAAAAGATTTTTCGGAGGTTTTGAGATTTCTACAGAAAATGGGTTCGGATATTGCGGAAAATCGACGAAAATTCAGATTGGCTAAATTAATGGAATATTTGATTTTCGGGTTGAGCCTTTGTGTGTCGGGGATTTATAGAAAGTAACTTGGGATTTTTCTACATTGAAGTTGGACCTCAATTTGGAAAATTGAGCAAGAAAATTAAGTTTATTTGAGTGAAATTCGAAATTGAAAAAGGGGCAGAAATTGAGGCTTCAATTTGGATAATTAAGTGGATATTGGTGCTAGAAAGTAAAAAGGGAACATTAGGATATTTTTGAGAGCTATTGGGGCGACAAGCATTTAAGAGAAGAGATGTTTGTGTTGATCTTTTCTTTGGCTTGTGGAGCACGCACAACGGCTGGCCTCCATCTTCTCACGCGGACGAACCCTGCCTCAGCCGAAGGTTTATTCTGCTTTTACTTTCAACTTTCGATTCCTCCTTCCTCGATCAGTCCCTGCCACCTGCTCTACTTTCGGTTTTTCCCCTGCGAAGCTACCATCCGCGACCGAAGCCTCACGCTTCTGCCGTTCAACCCTCCACGCGTCTTCAATTGTTGCCGCAGCTGCTTCAAATTCCCATGCCAGTCAACTCCAAGCCTTCTTCTCTTCAATTTGTTGACCGAGCTGCTGCCAAGTTGAGCCAGCGAAGCGACGCCGAACGAAGCAACTCGCAAGCCAGCTCGCCACCTAAATTGGTCTTCTTCCTTGCAATTTGTTGACCGAAGCTACCTGCCGCATCTTCGTGCAGCCACACGCCCACGATCCAGTCAACGGTGCCCTCTCCTTCACCGTTTGTTGACCGAAGTCCCCACGCCTCTACCGTCCACGCATCCGAGCTGCTTCCCTTTGGTCTTCACGCCCCAACAGCACGCGTCCAGGAATCCACCGAGTCAGCCGAGTTTGCCCAGCGAAGCAGCGTCCACGAGCAGCTTCCGTCTTCAGTCTTCTCCAGCGGCGTGCCCTCAGCCTTCACGAATTGTAGAGGCCCATCTCTGTCTTGTTCGGCCCGTCTTCAGCAGCCTAGCAGCTCATTTGAAGCCACCGAACAGCCCAGCTTCCAGTTGCAGTTTGTTTAGCCATTTGGGCCGCAAGTCAGCCCAGTCGAATCTCACCAGCAGCAGCCCATCAGTAGAATTTTATTGAGGCCCATCTCCTGCAGTCTTCAAGCCCTGTCCAATGCAAGTGAATTAATTGGTCAAGTCCAATTCAGCAGGCCCAACCCAACTTGGGTCCAACCCAAAAGCAAGATCAAACCTCAATTGGGCTGAGATTTGTTGGGCCTAAGCTTAAGGCCCGGTCCAAGCCCGCCGGTATTGTCAAAAGCCCGATTTCGGCCGCCGTCGCGTCGCCGTTGCGGTGATTCAATCTCCACTTTTATCAAGTGAGTTTTACTCACTAAAGCTTTATTAGTTTGCTAATTATACTTAAGGTTGGTTAGATTTAATTAAATGCAATTAGGTGGTTAGATTAGTTTAGATTAATTAAATTAGAGAATTAATGATGCATGTTAGGTGGTTGGAAATAGACATTAGCAAGTAGACATTCCATGTTATTTATGGAACGAGTCTCGGTAATTTTCCGGGCTCGTCGGGGCGTCCAATTCGGCATTACGAGCCTAAATTGCATTTTTTATAATTATTTATTTATTTTTCGAAATTAATTATTTAATTATTTATTTTTCCCGAAATTCAACCAGGGATGGCCAGTGACCGGAATTTCGTGCTGATTGTCGTAGTGCAGTCCGTTTATTTATTTGAGCTTTATTTGTTGCTAAAGTAATTTAGAAGCGAATTTAAGATTTATTCCTAAATTGAATCTTGAAAGGGTCGGGTGGGACCGTAAAGCCACTAAATCTTGAGAGGGTCAGGTGGGACCGTAAAGCCACTAGTTCTTGAGAGGGTCGGGTGGGACCGTAAAGCCACTAAATCTAAGGAATTGCTTGGTGTGGAATGAATGACCTAGAAATGGTCCAACTGATATGAAATCGACTAAGTCGATTAGATCGATGCTTCGATTTATGATGTGATTGCTTGGGTGCCTATTTGAACTGTACTAATATGCAGATGAAATTTGAGGCCAAGGTAAGTCCTCCAACTCGTGCCGTGTTTAGGCAGCCTATAGTGTATTGGCTTACTAATCGAGTCTTAGGGGGTAGGACTCGCTGAGACGTGGTCTCATTGGTTATTGAATAACCATTTCAGGACCCTGAGGAGAAGTTGAGGAGGAAAAACCTGAAGGGAAGAAAGACTTTTGAAGAAGAAGATGATCCAAAGAGGGATCTTGAGTATAACCCGGATGTGGACTGAGATCCCATCCCTTTTGTAAACCCTGTCTTAGTGTAGATAGGTGTATGACAAGTATGTTGTGCATAGTATTGTAAATATACTATGAGTTGTACTGTTAATGAAAGTGTGGTTGTGAATTTCAATATGAAAAATATGGCCTGCTTTTCTATCCTATTGTTTTATTGTCTGGGGATTTATAGCTGCTTCCGCATGCGTAATAAAAGAAAGGGTCGGCGATACTCAGTCCTGGGATATCGCACTTTAATAATCGACCAATAAGAAAGGATGGGCGCGTCCCCGAGGATCGGGGCGTGACACTGTATCTATCTCAGAGTTTGAGTCTGATTCTGATTTTGCCATTAGACAAATGTTGGCATAATCTTCATTACTTTCTTCGCATTCAGTATCACTCAATGTCTCTGCTTTGAGAGCCTTCCTGTATTTCTCAACTTTTTCTTTCTTTTTCTTCAACAGAGGATAGTTAGGTCTAATGTGTCCATTTTTCTTGCATTCAAAACAGGTCACCTCTTTATTGGCTTCATCATCCTCAGTTG
Source organism: Eucalyptus virginea (assembly GCA_014182375.1). NCBI lineage: Eukaryota > Viridiplantae > Streptophyta > Magnoliopsida > Myrtales > Myrtaceae > Eucalyptus > Eucalyptus virginea. The sequence goes on from CM024520.1 coordinate 11,681,705, forward strand.
ATTTATTTTGAAACTTTTGAGTGCTTTATTTCTTCCAATTGAATCTTCTTCTTTTTTGTTCAATTTCCTGAACCTCTTTATTATAAGAGCTAACTCTTCATCATCCATATCATCTTTAGAATATGTAACATTAGAATCATTGTTATATCTCAAAGCAATTGACTTCTTACCTTTAGGATCTTCCTCCCCGTTGATTTGCTCTACTTCATAGGACTGAAATGTGCCAAGTAGTTCGTCTACAGAAAGCGGCATGATCCTTTGTGTTTCCCTTATTGAAGTCTTTGCATGATTCCAATTTTTAGAGAGTCCACGTAGCAATTTGTTGACCTTCATTGGTCCTGAGATTGGTTGTCCCTGATATTTTAGACCATTTACAATTTCGGTAAAACGACTAAACATATCAATGATAGATTCTCCCGGCTTCATCTTGAAGGCTTCATACTGTCAAAGTAGAATATTAATTCTTGTTCCTTTCACTCGATTAGTTCCTTCATAAGTAATATGCAGCCTATCCCTGACTTTTTTCACTATTTCACAATAAAATATTCTGTTGTACTCAGTAGAAGATAACACACAATATAAAGAGCAAATTGCTTTAGTATCAAGAGCTTTGTGTCGGCCGGGGTCATCGGGCCCTAGCACGACCCTCACCGAATCTAGGTGAGGGCCGAGAGCCCTCCCCCCAAATCTGGGGCGAGGGCCGCCAACCTCGCGAACCTAGGTGAGGGCCGCAACCCTCCCACCAAATCGGGCGAGGGCTTGTGGGCCCTCGCGCCAATCGACCGGGGTCGCCGGCCCCTAGCCAAGGCTCGACAACCCCGACCGAACCTCCACCCTCCATCACCGGCCCTTCCCGGCCCTCGGCCACCTCCCCCTTTTATCTTAATTTTTTTAATTTTTTTTTAATTTTTTAATATTTGTATTTGTTTTTTAATATTTTAAATTAATTTTTATATTAATTTTTTACCACATCAGCGTACAAAACGACGTCGTTTTGCACTTACTTCGCCAGAAATTGTACACATCAGCATTTTTGTCGGATTTTACCCAGATTGGTGCTTAAGTGATTCATTTCTCTCCGATTTAGGCACTTAAGTGTCCCTTTATACCAACTTTTGACACTTAAAGCGTACTTTTACCCTAAAAATGCGATTAATTTTACCTGAAAACGTTGAAATTCTTTAGCAAGTGCACCTAACAAAGGTTTCATGAGCAATGAAATCGAATGACCGACAGTAGCTTTGACCGCAAGATGAGTCGAAAGAGACTATGATTGCAGGATGGGTTGAGATTGTTTTCAATATTGCTAACGACTGACCATTCAGATCTAGGATGAGGTACCTAGCTAGCGTATGGGCAGCTCTTGATGCCCTCCGTTTTATTTTATTTGTTTATATACGTTGGAAGAAAATTTCAAAATGAGCTCTAGGCTAGACATCTTTCTCAATTAAAAAAGAATATTATCCATTTTCAGGCACGTCGCGTCGATGTATTTGTCCATTTCAATTCGTTGTTGTTGACCGCTCTTTTTCAAGGTTAATTCAAAGAGATGTATCATCTGATAGATATATTCATATAATACTTGATGCGGAAATTCATAACAAATAAATGATCTTTGATCTTCATGACTTTCACAAATAGATTCAGACAAACCTTTGTCCATAGCGCTACGCTTGATAACGATCGTTGTAGAAAACCCAATGATCTCGAACCAAAAGAAGAAATCCGATTTCTCTCCCTTAACCCACTAAACCTTAATGTATTCAATTGATGGAGGAGAGAATACGTCCCTTTTGTTTTGTTGTTCATATGTGGGTGGAGAGAGGACCGGACTCTATTTATACGTTCAATGAAAAGGTGCCTTCCATCAAAGCGATATACCTTTTCGTTTTATTAGAGTCGTACCTTCTCGTAACCAATAATTAATTATAGCATTTCAATAATTATTAAACCATATAATAAATCACATAATATGGGCCACAATAATTCTTACATTCTCCCACTTGGCTCATATGATGTTCCTTTCATGGTTTAATAAAGATTGTAATGTGCACAATAAGATTATGCTATAAAATTTCATTAAATTGGCAATCACATAATAATCACAATTAAGTAAAGAAAACTAATGCGAGTCATAGCGGTTATATGTCATTAATCGACATAGTCCCTTCTATGCACTACAACTATAGCACTTTACTTAACATGATCCATAAATGAGAAGTACAAGTAATAGTCCAACCATAATGTTTCTTTAGAAACTATCTGTTTAACATTCATCTATTTCCATAATGTATACTAAATAGAAAACAGGAAATATCAGAAACATGTAAGTGAGCTCAAAGTGTCAAATACATAAACTCAATACAATCATAATACAAACATTAATGACGTCCAATAACGCCCATCTTTTCAACATGCTCATTAAATGTTTTGGGCGGCAGTCCTTTTGTTAAGGGATCTGCTATCATAAAATTGGTGCTAATGTGCTCAATTGACACTTTTTGTTTCTGAACTTCTTCTTTGACAGACAAGTATTTGATCTCCATATGCTTAGCACCCTTAGAATACTTGTCGTTCTTAGAGAAGAAAACTGCTGCAGAGTTATCACAATAAATTTTCAGCGGCTTGGCCATACTGTCGACAATCACAAGTCCTGAAATAAAATTCCACAGCCATAATCTATGAATTGTGGCCTCAAAGCATGCCACAAATTCAGCTTCCATAGTGGATGCAGCAATAATTGACTGCTTTGCACTCTTCCATGAAATTGCCCCTCCCGGCTAGAAGAAACAAGTAGCCAAACGTTGATTTTCTTGTATCGACACATCCGGCTAAGTCTGAATCTGAATATCCAATCACCTCGAGATGATCAGATCTTTTATAAGTGAGCATATGATTCTTCGTTCCTTGCAGGTATCTAAGAACTTTCTTTGCAGCTTTCCAATGATCCATTCCAGGATTACTTTGATACGCCTTGACATTCCGACAAAGAAACCGATGTTTGGTGGTGGTGCAAGTTTGTGCATACATCAAGCTCCCCACAACAGATGCATAAGGAATATTATTCATTTGTTCTCGTTCCAATTCACTTCTTGGACATTGCATAAGGCTAAATTTATCACCTTTCTGAATTGGAACTATTCTGCTGAACATTTACTCATATTAAATCTCTCTAAAATTTTCTCAATGTAGGCTTTCGAGACAATCCTAATAATCCTTGTGATCTATCACGGAATATTTCTATTCCTATCACATATGTTGCCTCTCCCATATCCTTCATTTCAAAATTCTTAGAGAGAAACTTCTTGGTTTCATGTAACAAACCAAGATCATTAGTAGCAAGCAAAATATCATCAACATAGAACTAGAAAAATAAACTTGCTCCCACTAATCTTCATATATATACACCGATCAACAGTTTTTTCCTTAAATCCAAATGAAGTTATGGTATTGTTAAATTTAAGATACCATTGTCGGGAAGCTTGTTTAAGTCCATATATTGACTTCTTTAATTTACATACCATGTGTTCCTTTCCTTTAATTGAAAAGCCTTCGGGTTGGTCCATATAAACCTCCTCCTGTAAATTCCCATTAAGAAAAGCGGTTTTTACATCCATTTGGTGTAACTCCAAGTCATAATGAGCCACCAAAGCCATAATGATTCTAAGTGAGTCTTTCTTAGAGACTGGTGAAAATGTCTCTTTATAGTCAATGCCTTCTTTTCGAGTAAAACCCTTTGCAACAAGTACGGCGTCGGCTTTATGTCGTTCAATATTGCCTTTTGAGTCGCGCTTGGTCTTAAAGACCCATTTACACCCGACCTTCTTGCATCCTTTAGGCAATTCAACTATATCCCAAACTTGATTTTGATGCATGGATTTTAACTCTTCTTCCATGGCATTAAACCATTCATTAGAATCTTCACATTCCATGGCTTGGGAAAATGAATCTGGATCATTTCCAATTCCTAAGTCAATTTCTGACTCTTGTAGATAAACTATATAATCATCAGAAATAGCCGACCTCTTTTCTCTTTGAGATCTCCTTAATGCTATTTCTTGTGACTCGGTTATTGGAGGTTCATTATTGACATCTCCATTATTGAGTGTTTGTTGTTCTCGATTATTGTTAGATTGTACTACAATATCAGGAACAACTTTATAAGCTTTAGGCATAGGAACTTCTACCCTTACTTCTTGAATGCAAGCATCACGCATTCTTTCACTCCCACTGATGTCACCATTCTCAATGAACCTAGCATTTCCAGATTCAACAATTCTTGTACTATGATTAGGACAATAAAATTTATACCCTTTGGATTTCTCTGCATAACCAATGAAATAACCACTAGTCGTTCTTGAATCCAATTTCCTTTCATGTGGATTGTAAATTCTTACTTTCGCTTGACAACCCCAAACATGCGGGTGTCGTAAACTAGGTTTCCTTCCCGTCCACAGTTCAAAGGGAGTCTTTGAACTGCCTTACTAGGAACCCTGTTTAATAAGTACATAGAAGTCTTTAAAGCATACATCCACAAAGATAAAGGTAAAGATGAATGACTCATCATACTTCTAACCATTTCCATTAAAGTACGGTTACGCCTTTCTGCTACACCATTTTGTTGTGGTGTACCTGGCATTGTGTATTGAGCACAAATACCATGTCTTTCAAGGAATTTAGCAAATGGACCTAGACATTGTCCCGATTCATCATACTTTCCATAATATTCACCGCCTCTATCCGATCTTACTATTTTCACCTTTCTATCTAATTGCCTCTCAACCTCTTTAATATACATTTCAAGTACATTCACTGATTGAGACTTCTCATGCAATAGATAGATGTAACCATAACGTGAAAATCATCAATAAAGGTTATGAAATAGCTTTCCTTACCAAAAGATGGAACATCAAAAGGACCACATATGTCAGTATGTATAATTTCAAGAAGCTCTGTGCTTCTTGTAGCACCTTTCTTAGTGTGTTTTGTTTGTTTACCTTTAATACAATCAATACACACTCCAAGGTCATAAAATCCAAATTTGGAAGAATTTCATTCTTCACTAATCTTTGCATTCTTTCTTTGGATATATGACCCAATCGTTTATGCCACAAGTAAGCAGAATTTTCATTCACCAAACTTCGTTTAGTGCCAACATTATGATGCATGGTCATTAATGTCTCAACAAAAGTATTATCAAGTCTAAATTTGTAGAGACCATCACATAAAGTTCCAGTTCAATAAGAGTATCACTCTTAAATAAACTGAAAGATCCAGATCCAAACTTACAATAAAATCCCGCCACATCAAGTCTTGGCAAAGAAACTAAATTGCGAGAAAATGTAGGTACATAAAGGGTTCGAAACAAATCCAAATAATGCCCAGTATCTAAGATCAAACGATAAGTGCCAATGCCTTCAACTCGGAGCTTTGTCTCTGTTCCCCGTAATCACATAACTTTCATTTGGCTTTATAGTTTGGATCGTAAGAAATCCCTGCATCGTATTTGACACATGAGTGGTGGCACCAGAATCAATCCACCAAGTATTATAAGGAACTTCAGAAAGTTTGATTCAAAACATACCAAAGCACAAGGCTTACCTTTCTTTTCGAATCAAGCCTTAAATTTCAGACAATCTTTCTTCAAGTGTCCAATTTTGTTGCAAAAATGACACTTAATAAGATTGCGTTCCTTCTTGTGGATTTGAGAAGCCTTTGAAGAGTCATTCGGGATGTGTAGTCCTTTCTTCTTGCTCCTTCCACCTTTCCTCTTAAAATTCTTTCGAACTTCTTGATGACTTGAGAGATGAACAGAATGAGCCTTTTGATTCTTTATCCTTGTTTCCTCTTGAACTAACATACTGGCCGATTCGTTTACATTCCACTTATCCTTTATAGTGTTGTAATTCATTTGAAATGGCCCATATTGCTCATGAGGTAAGGAATTAAGTATAAATTGTACTAAAAGTACTCATCCACATTCATTCCCAAAGTCCTTAACTTTGCTGCTAAATTGGTCATCTCAAGTATATGCTCATGCATGGTACGCGAACCATCATATTTCATGGTGGTCAGTGTACTCATCAGTGTACCAGCAAGTGACTTATCGGCAGTTTGAGAACGCTCTTCCACAAATTTCATAAACTCCTTAGCATTGTTAGTCTTGGGAAGAGAAGTCTTTAAGTTGTTTGCAACTGTCATTCGCATAAACATTAAGCTCAGTCTGTTCGATCTTTCCCAAGCTTTATGGAAAGACTTTTCATCATCGCTACTTTCATCAGTAATAGCAGCTGGTTTCTCAGCTTGAAGCGCTAAATCAAGATCCAGGACACCTAAGTGAAACTGGACTTGTTCACTCCAATCAGAAAAATTTATCCCATTGAATAAGGGAACAGATGAGGCGTGCGAATGGAGTGAAACAGGTACAGATACTGCAAATGTGCAAGAAAATACTCATACATTAATGCTTTGAGAATATCACCTAATTAGATTCAAACTAAACTACACATGCACATCATAGTTCTCCTTTGGGCGATCCTATGATATACAAATATATATAAACCATAATGATGCTAATAACTTTTATTTGATAATTGTAAATATATCTTATTAAAATTTATTTGTTATCTTTGGCTATACAAACAAATTTAACAAATCATATTAATTATCAACCATCATGTTCATGAATTATAAGAAAATAATTAACCTTTGGGTTAATCCTAAGTTCTTATAATAAATGAACTTCAATATACCCATAACTCCAATAATGATATAAAACATATCAATTTCATATATAGCATCAATTAATCATGGGTAATTGAATAAAATAATTTACAATATCAAAAAAAAATTCAAAAGACTTCAAGGTTCGGCCACTTTGGTGACTAACAAACCATTCATAATATGAATTTTCAATATTGTAAAATACAAATATTTACCAAATTTGCACACAAGGACAAAACCGTAATCAAAGCATAAGGGAAAATTGTAAAATCATAATTCCATAAGGGCATAATCATAAATTTTTAATCCAGGGGCAAAATGGTAAATAATCAGCAATGGCAGAATTGTAATTATAAATTAAACGGGGCAGAACAGTAAATAACCATCAAAAGGAGGGCAAAACAGTAATTAGGAGCTTCGGGAGAGGCAAAAGCGTAAAAGTCCGTGCGGGGACGTCAGGCGCGTGCCGAGCACGTGCCTTCATCCGCCGCGGGCGCGTGCCGCGCACGCGCCTGCAATTGCGCGGGAAGCCCCGCGCGCGTGGATCCCACGCGCGCAGCGCTTGCGCGCGCGTTACGGCGCGTGGCGCGTGGGTTCCACGCGCCTGCACTGCAGCGCGCGTGGAGCCCACGCGCCTTCTTCCTCGCGACCCGACCCGATTTTTCGCCGGTTTTCGCCGTTCCACCGCCGTTTCGCCGCCCGTTTCTTCTCCGGCAGCCCATCCCAGACACAAAAAAAAAAATAATGGGTTTTGAAGAGCATGCCGGCACGATCACATAGGTCCAAGTTTCGGCGAAAATGACCAAGAAATTGGCCCCAAAACAAATGAAAAATTCTCAGAACACAAAAACCTCCACCACCACCGCTTCCGCCACTCGATTAGCCTCCGGCGAACACCGATATGCCGGAAAAACTCATGGCTAATGTTCCTCATGATATTGCGACGGTGTGGGTCCGAAATCAAGTGGTGGGTCGCCAGATTTTGCCCGGAATCGAAGAGTTTTTATCTTGCCCTTAAAATTCCGAATTTTTCATTTTCGTCCATTTCCACACGTGCACACACAGTAACTTTTCTTCACCATTTTAGTCCATGAAAAACGTTCCATCATTCGGATTTTCTTTAACAGAACCTTCCAAAACATTTCAACAACAACAAATGCTACGAACAGGATCATTCAACAAATCATCATACATAAATCATAATATCTCTTTAAACGGAAAAATCATGAGATCATAAACCAAATGCTCTGATACCAACTGATAGATATATTCATATAATACTTGATGCGGAAATTCATAACAAATAAATGATCTTTGATCTTCATGACTTTCACAAATAGATTCAGACAAACCTTTGTCCATAGCGCTACGCTTGATAACGATCGTTGTAGAAAACCCAATGATCTCGAACCAAAAAGGAGAAATCCGATTTCTCTCCCTTAACCCACTAAACCTTAATGTATTCAATTGATGGAGGAGAGAATACGTCCCTTTTGTTTTGTTGTTCATATGTGGGTGGAGAGAGGACCGGACTCTATTTATACGTTCAATGAAAAGGTGCCTTCCATCAAAGCGATATACCCTTTCGTTTTATTAGAGTCGTACCTTCTCGTAACCAATAATTAATTATAGCATTTCAATAATTATTAAACCATATAATAAATTACATAATATGGGCCACAATAATTCTTACATATCATGGAGCCTTGGCAGAGAACACTTCGGTAAACATAGTTTTTACCTATTTCGGTTTCGATTAGCACCGAGTTCACCGCAAGCAAGTACAAAAATAGAAAGAGTAAGAATAGGATAATGTCTAATACCCGATCGCAAATAGATAGAAGTTTGCTTCTCGATTGTAGCCGCTTTAGACTTGAGGGGACCAAACTGGAATAAGAATGATATTTGGAAATTTCTACAAAGAGCTTTGGCTATGGACATTATTATTATATTTTTGAGCATCAAGCAATGGACAATTGAGAGGTTGGTAAATGGTCAAATTTTTCATCATAGCCAACCTAAGTAAACAGATGCAGAAAAAGAAAAAAAGCATAATAACATGAATATCAATAAATCTAATCGTAATTGTAAAAAAAAAAAAATCTTCTAAATGTCTAAATAATATAAAATGAGTAGGATAACGTCTAATATTCAATCATGAATAGATAGAAGTTTGCTTCTCAATTATAACTACTTTAGATGCAAGTGTCACAGGCCGATCGATTGGGATCGTGGCTCAATTACCGTATCATCCGCCTTTGGAAAGTTCTGGAAGGAGTCTTGTTGGTTATCCAAGCGAGCACACGAGGTCTTCCACAGCATGGCATGGCCCTTTAGCTCCAAAAACTCTTGGCCGTGACACAAGGGTACTAAGCAAGAACAAGAGGGAAGCATGGAAATTTCTAAAATAAGTTTTGGCAATCGACAATTGAAAAGCTGGTAAATGGTCAAATGCTTAATCATAGCCATCTTTAAGTAAATGGATGCAAAAAAAATAAAAAAAAATAAAGCATAATAACATATAATTCATTCTCTTTCTTCTTTTCTTTGTTGTCACAGACAATGAATATCAATAAATCTGATTGCAACTTTTTAAAAACTCTATTAAATGTCTAAATATTATAAAATGAGTAGGATAACATCTAAAACTCTACTGCGAATAGATAGAAGTTTGCTTCTGGATTATAGCCGCTTTAGACACGAGGGTACTAAATAGGAACAAGAGGGATGAAGTATGGAAATTTCTAAAATAAGTTTTGGCTACGGACAATTGAGAGTTGGTAAATTATCAAATGCTAGATCATAGCCACCCTTAAGTAAATAAATGCAAAGAAAAGAAGAGCATATAACATTAAAGTATTCATTCTATTTTTTCTTTTCATTATTATTGCCTATATCGGATAGCAAGAAATCTAATCGCAATTAAAAAAAAAAAAAAAAAAAAAAAAAAAAAAAAAAAAGCTCCACTAAATGTCTAAATAATGTAAAATGCAAAAACGTGCTATTTAATGAATAAAGTATTCCTGGGAGGGAAACAAGATGAATGACCTTTGGGGCAAATTCTTGAGTGTCAACATCCAATGGATACATATCACCTCAATTTCTGCCTCCCTTTTAACATTGTTGAGAGGGGGCACTTAGGAAAGAGACGGGTACTTTATAGACCGACGTTATCTTTAAGTTATGAGCGATATATTAGGGGTAGCTAGAGCTATCTTGCCTGCTACAAGAAGCTATAAGTGAGGGGTCTAAAGCCATGACGCAAGAGGCTGAGGTCACGAAGTCGAGAGGCGATCGGCTTGTGCAGGTCCAAGCCCGCACCTAGGCCAAATCATAAGGTCGGACCTAAAATTTTTATATACCAAAAATATTGGGAGCCAGGCGGGACTTGGATAGGGCTAATCGGGTCAAAGGTGGAGCTTCTCATTAAATGCCCTTGCCAAAGCCTGCCAAAGTTGTCTTCGGGCCCTTATGGCTTGGACCATGCCTAGGTAGGCCCGTGGGCCGCTATTATAAAGAAAAGCTACCGTCGCCGGCCGAAGACTGAAAACACCGAAAAGGACCAACGCCCAATGGGGAGAAGTGGCAGCCGAAAGGAACACCCAACTAAGACGAGGCGAAGTCCAAGCTCCCAAGGCATATAAATTGGTAAAAGAGCACCTAAACAGGACACCTTGAGAAACTCGAACAAGTGTTCCAAATGGTTTTTTCTACATAAAAAATTTGATCCGGGATAAGCACAGCTTGATATTCTTCTTTGTCCAACCACATTTGATGAATTTTCAGGATAGAACTGGACTTGATCCGTTTCTAGGTTTTGGTAAGACTTAGTACGGTTCCCACCTGGTTCTATTTCTCTAAGAACTATAATTCCCAATTCAGTTTCCCTTTCCCCGTTCCCGGGGAAACTGAACCAAGAACCTAAAAATTTGTGTAACTTTCTCTGAATGCTTGAATTGTATATCTATCAGTGTGCTCCAACAAATCCCTCTTTTCCTTGCCCTGGATCCATTTTGGTACGTCAGTCTCAAGTGCTCTTGCATTTTCTTGATCGCATCTTCCTCTTCCGAGCTTTGATCATGCAGGGAAGAACGGAAATCGCGGCTTCCACTTCACTATTATTAAAAATTCCTTCGTACTCGAACAACGAAGAAGCCAGACCTCCAATTATTAATCTCCTCTCTTATTTGTGCCGAGAATTTTTGCTCTATTCAACCGAGAGCATTTAGTAGGTGAAAACTTTTGGTGCGAGTCTAAGTTCCCGCCTCCCCTTTTCTTCTCGTCTCTCTCCTTTCTGGTGGCCGTGTATTATAATTATCCCGTGTTTTTATGAATGGCCGTCGCCCTCAATTGTGAACCAAAGTCTTTCTTTATAAGAGCGAACTTAGGGTTTTCTGTCAAATTCTTTTCCTATATTGGGCTCTTAAGAGATGTGCTCTATCATCAACTATAGGAAACTATTCTCTTATCCCTTTTATGATTTGAATTTGACAATATATTCTTTAGTTACTCACCAGGTTTGCCCTCTATAAATCAATTTTCCAACTTGGCATTTTATAATGCAAATTTCGGTAGTAAAGATATTAAATGGGCTTGGCCAACAATCTTATTTTTGTTGTTTCGTTCACTTTTATTTTGTTAAACTAAAAAAAAAAAAAAAGGAAATTGGCTAATTTTTGGGTAGACCTTTGAACATGTCATAAGGTAGATTCTAGGTTCCAAAATATGCAAAGTGATATCTAGATTCTAAAAATGGGGAACCGGTTTCAATAAGCATGTTTTAAGTTTCAGGATGAACCTAGAACTGTTTACCCTAATTCGATGCATGAACTAATGTTAACAAAAATTGAAAATGAGTATTGACAATTCGCAATGTAAAAATAACTCGACAGGATTTTCAATGCGCACTAAATTTCCAAGAAGAGAACCCTAATTCCACCTTAAGGGCCATGCTCTGCTCCAAGTCAGGATATACGTAGTCTTATTAGGCAAAATTTTGGCGGTAATGCTGCTTTCACAGTGAACACATTTCACTCTATTTTCTACTTAACTCCAAAATTTTGTATCACAAAATCGTTATATACTAACATTTGTGAACAACAAAATTTCAACCATAAATGCTAAAATTCTGAAATGAGTTCCTTTGATACTGAGGAGAATAAAAGTTTTGCTCGCTTTTATATAAATAGGATTTTGTGAATGAGTGTCCCAAAAATACTAGATCGAATTATTTTGGGTGTGTTTGTTTCAGGGAAAGTGTTTTACGGGAAAGTGTTTTCCGAATTTTCAGCTGTTTGGATCTTTAAAACAGATTTGGTCAACGGAAATGACTTTCTGGTCAACACAAATACCGGGTGTTATTTTAGGAAAACGAATTCCTCCACTTGAGGAGATGAAAACACTTTCCATTTTCAATATTTCTCTGTCTTGTCACTTTTCCTTTCCAAATTTTTCTGAGGTACACCGCTCTCACCCTTTGCTCTTTCCCTCATCTTTCTTCTTCGGCTCTTCTTCGACGACACGCATGTCCTTCGCCATTGGAGGTCCAGATCTTCTTCTTCATCATTGAAGGTCTAGCTCTTCTTCAACAACGCTCAATACAATTTCAGGTTCTTTCTCTTTTTCCATGTCGTAGTGGAGGGAGAGGTGCTTGGAGACGAAGGCCAGCCGGGGCTCCGCGACCTCGCCCTTCCAATCGTTGCGGAAGGAGAGCTTGACCTTGGCAAGGCCGTCGAGGAGCTTGCACGAGACCTTTTGGAGGAAGACGGAGCTGTTGCTGTCGTACTTGGAGGTGAGCCGGAGGGCCGGCCACTTCGGGAACGAGAAGAGGATCCGCGGCTGCTGCGGCGGCGGCGGTGGCGGCTGCTCCGGGCCGGGAGGCGGAGGCGGCGGCGAGTATGGCGAGAGGAGGAGGCTAGGGATTGGAGGAGGGGGCGGCGAGGAGGACGAGTCAGCCATCGGTGTCGTCGGGCTAGAGAGAGAGAGAGAGAGGGAGGGAGTTCGGTGTGTGTACAGCCCATTTTTTAATTTTTTATTTGGGTTTTATTTTTGGTAATTTTGAGCGGAAAACGGATTTGACTTTTGGATGGTTGTGCGCGAGCCGGGGTTCAAATTTGGGAGATCGATTTTGCTGGAAAAGGACTGTTTCTTCTAAGATTTTTTTTTTTCTTTTTAGATGTATTTCTTTTATTTATTTTCCAAATTTCTTGCCTCTATTTTAAAGAGAAGCACAACCTTTTGAAACATTCAAATCTATAATAAAAAAAAAGGAAAGAAAGAGATTTTAGCTTGCTAGTGCCAATTATATGGACAAATGGTGACGTTTTCCTCCTTTCTCTCTTTTTTTATTTTTTTATATTTTTGCTTCCTTTACTTCCTACTTAATATTACGAAAAATATAAATTAATATAATGTTATGTAAAAGATCTCAAATGAATATAATTATTATAAATTTATTACAAATTAAAATTTTAAATTAATTTTTTTATCACAAAGAACCTCTAAACTTGTATATTTATAATGAATTTATCTTTCATTAATTTTTGTCAAATTAATTAATATTACGCATGAATGGCGCATCCATTTAAAGAGAGCCAAATGCATTGAAGCGATTAGTGATATCGTTTTGACTTGCTCTTGTAACCGGAAATCATGTCCATTTTCAAGAAAAAAATATGTGTATGAATTCAAGTTTCCTTTTCATTTTGTAGGTTCAAATTCTAGATTTACTAAACTGATCGAGAAAAATCTGTTTATAAAGTAGCATGGACTCAACAAATTAATTTGGAAGTAAGAGGCACACTATTATCAATTGTTAGATCATTTTTCAAATGCGATCCAAACACCAGAAAATACTTTCAGTCACGTATCACCAAACAAAGGAAAACTAACCATTTTCCCGGAAAATGATTTCCTGGAAAACATTTTCCAAAAACGTTACGTTTTCCGTGAAACAAACACACCCTAAGTATGGTTAGTAAGTGTTATAAGTACTATGAATAACGATCCCACCCATATTGAGCAGGCTCTCGTCCATCGTCGACACGATCCATTTACGAATTAATTATAGCAAGAGACCTCTCTTGCAGAGCATAGAGATAGGCATCTCCGCAGCAGCTCGTCGGATAAGACCAAAACTTTGTTGAAAGTCGAGTAGCTGTCAAACGAACCTTCACTACAATCACCAAAAAAAGCCAATTACAACATACCTCCCTATTCAAAAAAGATCCCCTACGCTAGGGAATATACAAAGTGATTCATCTTCATTCTAATTGCACTCTTTTTGTAACTCTTCCTTTTTCTGGGTCATCAGCATGGCACGAACCGGTCCACGAGCAAGCACATGGTGGCCTCCGAAATCGTGCTCTCCGCCGGAACCTCTCTCCTCCTCTCTCCCTTTTTGGCCATCGACAACTTCTTCGGTTCAGCTTTAACCGATTCTTCGCGTTCTTGGTTGGACTTCGATTTGGACCAGAGTAACTTCTTGATTGCAACCTTCTCTCCGAGCTTGGCAAGCTCAGACTCCCATATCCCTACTAATGCAGACATAGTTTTGACCCTTCTACTTTGGGAAAATTATCCAAAAAGTCCTAAACCTATTGTACTTTTGCCAATTCAGTCCTAAACATTTTAACTTTGCTAATTTAGTCCTAAACCTTTTCATTTCTTGTCAATTCAGTCCATCCGGCCAATTTTGGCCAAAAAATGTTGACGTGGACACCGGCGGTGCCACATAGAACCGCCGACGCCGACGTGGATAATTTTTAATAATCTTTTTTTATTTTTTATTTTTTTGAATTATTATTATTTTTATTATTTTTTTCTGTTTTCTCCCTTTTTTTATTTCTTTTCTTTTTGGCTTTTTCTTTTGCCTTTTCCGGTGGCTGGTGACCGGCCACAAGCGACGACCGACCACCAGCCATAGCCAGCCCAGCTAGCCTCGCCCGCCACGAGGCAAGGCCCGGTTGGGCTAGGAGGAGCTCCGGCGAGGGGAGCCCTCGCCCAAGCGCAGCCTAGCCAAGGTAGCTTGGGCGAGACTGACCCTCGCCAAGCGACAACGACGCCGGGCAAGGCCGCCTGGCCTAGGCAAGGGCCAGGCGTCGACCTCGCTTAGACTAGATCTAGCAAGGCCGGCCCTCACCCCTGGCCGAGCTCGAGCGGACTTGGAGCTATTGGCTGAAGATGCGGGCCAGGTCCTCACCGTAGAGGACAGAGACGAAGATGATGAACGACAATAGGGCGAAGAGGTAAGGCGAGAGGCGCGTCTTCCTCAGTGGAGAAGATAAAGATGATGGCAGCGCCGACGCTAGAGGAGAGAGAGGTGATTTCATCGAGGTGGGTGGTGTTGACCGGGTAGGGGTGAGGGCGAGCCCCGGCTAAGGTTCCCCTTGCCGGATCTAGCGAGGCCGGCCCTCGCCCAAGCTAGGGCGGCCTCGCTCGGCGTCGCCATCACCCGGCCAACACTCGGCGAGCGTCGGCCTCACCTAGGCGACCCTTGCCGGGCTGCACCTGGGCGAGGGCTCTCCTCGCCGAAGCTCCTCCTCGCCCGGCCGGGCCTCACCTATGGTGGGCGAGGCCGATCGGCTAGGCGTGGCCGGTGACCGACCACCGGAAAAGGCATAAAAAAAAAAAAAAAAAAAAAGGGAAAAACAGGCAAAAAATTATTAAAAAATAATTAAAATAATTAAAATATTATTAAAATTGTCCACGTCAATGTCGGTAGTCCTACGTGGCACCGCCAGAATCAATGTCAGCATTTTTTAGCCAAAATTGGCCGGATGGATTGAATCGGCAATAAGTGAAAATGTTTATAAATGAATTGACAAAATTAAAAGGTTTAGAACTGAATTGACAAAAGTGCAATAGGTTTATGACTTTTTGGACAATTTTTCCCAACTACTTTAGGAGAAAAACTTTACCTTTTCTTATTTTGATGGGATTTTATAAACGGAATTGCTGTGGAAATGGGGAGAGAAGTTATGGGGTTTTCATAGAGAAGTGAGGAAGACAAGGTTTGAATGTGGTGTGGTTCTGAGGTATTTAGGGTTTCTTAAGGAAAAACTGGGAAAGAGCCCGTGAATATGTGTGTGGATGAGCACCCGGGATACGGCCACAAAATAGAATAATAGGATATTCTACAATACTGGCTATGCGTCTCATCGGGGGCAATATTGTCGTGTAGTCACTCGTACGATGAGAATGCATATCCTTCTGATTCCTATCAGATTCGATTCGGACACGAATGCAATTTCATTGGATCACGTACACACAGGAAACTATGTCTAGTGAAATGCTCAATTTTGGTTAGCCTCTTATTTGATGCATGGATGCAAAACTTTTAGCAATATATTGAAAAAGAGTACATGAGGGAGTTTCTGCATTGAGTCGGGTTCATACCTAAAATGAATTTAGGCCTTCAAATCATTATTTAGTTCAATTTGAGGTTGTTCACTCTTTATCCTGACCGACTGAAAAGTACTTATGGCAGACTTATGCTTCTTCCTCTAATGCTATCTTGAGTATAATGTCATTTACAAAATGATGAGCATGCAATCATGTATGCTCTATTTGATTTGGAATATAGTTTCTTCAGTCAGTTTTTTTTTTTTTTTTTTTTTTTGCTCACTTCGATGAACATGGTAATGGCGCTATTGCTTTTGATTTGATGATTCTCATCTAGATCAAATCAAATGAGTATGATTGAATGTAAGAAGTAGCATTATTCTCACTTCGTTTCAACTCATATTCAAGTAGGTAGGGTTGACAAGCTTACTTAAAATGAGTAGTAATTATTTCTCAAATTGAATATTCATTATCTTCTGAAGAGGAAATGGGAGAAATTGTTGAGTTTAATAGTCCATTCTCCCTCTTTTATCTAATTAAATAAGTATGGAGGATTTTCTCCTCGTTTATGGTCCCCGAGATGGTGCAAGGACAAACAAGAGGAAAGAAGTCCACGTGGTCATGGGCCAAGCCATGCATAATTAACATCATCGCGACCGTTAAACTGATCTTGTTCACCTGGGTCAAAAACCATCTCATCCATCCATCCACCCGTGGCTGAAAATCGACATGTGATAGAGATGCAAGAAGCTTCCAACTATTGGGCTGCTTTATCACCATGCGGCCACTTGTTTTCTCCTCTATCACATAAAGAGTTTCTGAATGTCTTCCTTTACTTGCCGACTTTGCGTTCCACGTTATGCAAGGACCTTGGTAATCAGTCGCTTATAGCCAAAAATAAAAAAGGTTAGTTTAAGCCCCAAAAAATGGCACAGTTGGTAAGAGCAGTGAGTGAATTTCCTCGTTCAAGAATTGGAGTAAACTTGTTCAAATCACACAAACCACATATAAACTATTTTGAGTCAGGATCATTAAGCAGACCTAAAACCTTGTATTTAACTCGCACGGCATGGTTTTCATGGTGTTTCAAAAACCTCAAAATGGCCAGGCTTTTCCACTTGTGCCCCAATTATCAATGAAAAAAAGAAAACCAATTCATCGTTGGGGCATGATAATTTTCTCGGATGATAGAAAGGCCAGTGTTGAACGCGGACGCAATTAACTGAATAGATATTTAACAAACTTCCATGAGGATATTTCAACGGCACAGCACGTGCGAGAACACAAGCGATCTCACCACATCTTCGTTTGAGCTTTTCACTAGAAGTGTTTGCAAATAATAATGAGTATGGTATCATGTCTACTTTAGCTCTTGGCTCTATTCACACATGGGGTTCCCATGTAGAAATATCTTGCCAATGAGAGATCATCCTCTGCCAATTCCTGAAAACAAGGAAAATATCTGCACTACTTGCTCATGATGAGTTGGATGAAGTTGAAAAGTTGCAAAAAGAGTCAAGGGTGTGGAGCCAGCTAAAAAGCTGCAAAAAGGGTTGGATACGGATCATCTATCTTTAGTAGGGGTGAGCGGTTCCCGGTTCCTCCATACAGGTTCCGCTTCAACCCGAAACCTACCCTGCCAGTGCGGGTTCTCATTTTTGGAACCCTGAACCTACCCGTCAGCAGTTAAGAACTCCGAACCCACCCCCGTCACAAGGCCCAGGGATCGGTTCCAGGTTCCAACAGTGTTTTTTTTTTTTTTTTTTTTCATTTTCAGATTTGAACTATAACGAAGAATGAAAGAGACAAACCAAAGCTTTTATGTCCATAAAAGAACATTAGACTATTAATTCAAAACCGAACAGCATTTTGTTGAGATTCAAAGGCAACATAGCTTTCAAAGAACGCATTGATGTGATGAATGTGTAGTGACACATACTAGACTCATCCAAACTAACTAATAAGTAAACAGGTCGCGTATATGCACATAATCACATATGATGGCCATTGGCCTGTTCACCAGCAGCAATTTGTAGCGTTGTCCATCTTGACCAACGAGATGCACATAACGGAAAACAAAGACAAAAAAAGAAAAAAGAACCTCAATAAATTGCCACATAACAAGCAAATCCAAAGTTTAGGCCTCAAAAGCAACCATGGAAGATGAGTGAAATTACAAACAAACAGACAAATTGGACAGCCATGAAAAAAATTCTTACCATGTCTTTTGTGAAAATCACCACCCTGCAAAAAGCAAAGAAAAAGAAAAATAACAAAAAATTAATGAAAAATCCAATGGTGAGAAAGATAATATTCAAAGAAATGTATGTGAAATGTTAACCAAAGCAAAGATCAAAGGGTGGACAACGTGGTAAGTACAACGTTAAAACTATATCACAAGAAATGCCAAACTTTCTCTAGAACAAAGCTCTTACATGAACAAACAAACATACTTGAGCCATAGAGCCTCTAATGATCCGATGGAAAAATGACCCCTTCAAGTGCAGTGGCCTCCCTGTCTTCTGGCCAATTCCCTTCTCTCCAGTATAGAGTGCTCGGAAATTTTCTGCCGTCTTTAGAGCAACTTTAGGAAAAAGCTGTTGAATCGGATTCACAAGAAAGCCAATCAACAGATAAGGATTGTGAAGAATCTGCAGCAAATTTCAAAAGAAATGCAATAACTAAGGGCATAAGATGTTAAAAAAATTTATGATTCGCTGAGTACCTCAAAAACCATTCTTTCAGCAGGGTCCCCATCAATGGAGACATCCATAAAAACCAAAAGATCCATCTTCTTCATCATCTACTCCGACTCTAAAACAGCTCACAATCAAGGACCTGATGGAATAGTAAAAAGCTAGAGTGACATTTCATAAGAGAAAAGAGAACAGAAGACATGCCATTATCCTCTCAAGGGTTCGATACATTTACTGTACCAAAATCTTTTAGGTAAATAATGTGACTCAAACGCTTCTGTGTAACCAAACTGCATGCGAGATATCAATCAATGCATGCGAGATATCTATCAAACATATCGTGTGAAGGACAAAAAATAACAGCATAAAAATCAAAAAAGATGTACACAGATTGTTAATCAAGTCAGCTACCAATTCTTAAGTAGTTATGGCTCGATTACAGGATATAACATAAGCAACAAGGGCCCCTTCCCTAAAAAATGAAAATTCAATACAAGACGAGCAAATCTGCTTGCTCATGACTTAAAAACACATCCCATCCTTTGATTTGAGGAAGGGGCGGTGGATCAACAGCTCACCTCGTAGACGTGCTTCATCAAAAAACAAGTATAATCAGATCGCATAAGTATTACAAGTCCCATTAGATCTACTTGACACGAACTAGACAAGTTATGCCTCATCACAAAACAAAAATCACAGAGCAAAATGCAAATGGCGACCGCCAACCTGAAGAACCCAACTCAAGTGCCCATGAATCGTAATCTCTAGGTTAAACCATCCAAATTAGCTTATCCTTACAAGCATATTGAGATAAAGACTTGGGACGAGTGTCGTCAATTGGTGAGCAGCGTCAAGGGTCAACTGGGCCAGCGGTGTTGGGGGCCTCTGGCCTAGCGGCGTCGGAGGGGAGCAGCGTCGAGGGCGACCAAGCTAGCAGAGTTGGGGACGGCTACACAAGTGGCGAGCGGCCTCCGCCGAGGGGACAAGCGGCGTCCACTGGCGGCATTGACGGCGAGCGGCTGAGTAGCGAGGCAAGTGAGGGGTGATGGCGTCAAGGGAGCAAGAGGCAAGGGTGAGGCAAGGGTGAAACGAGTGCGGGGCGACTGGCGTCCAGCGACGTCCGGCGTCGGCGACGGGCAGAGGCAGAGAATGGGAGGGTCCAGTTTGGTTCTCCGATTCCCGGTTCTACCCGGGAACCGTGCTCACCCCTTGCAAGAGGAAGGAAGAAGAAGAAGAAGAAGAAGAAGAAGAATGGGGGTTTTCGGCCAAGAGAGGAGGAAAGAGAAGAAGAAGAAGAAGAAGAAGAAGAAGAAGAAGAAGAAGAAGAAGAGGAGAAGAATTGGGGTTTCGGCCGAGAAAGGAGGAAAGAGAAGAGAGAGAGAGAAGAAAAGAAAAAAGTAGGGGTAGGGGGCAGGAAGTGATGTGTGAGAGGGAAAAAGAAGAGAAAAGAAAGAGAGAGAAAAAAAAGAAAAAAAAAAAGAAAAAGGGGGAAGGAGGGAAAATCGAGGGGAAATCACGTGAGGGAAGGGAGGAAGGGGAGGTTTAGGGTTTTTTTTTTTTTTTTTTGAATTTGACCGGTTCCCGTTCCCGTTCCAAGAACCGGAACCGGAACCGAGAACCGCCGGTTCCCGAGAAAAAAAGGAACCGGGAACCGGAATCGGCCTCTTGTAACTAGGAACCGAACCGTACCCTCCTCCAGTTCGGTTCCGGTTCCCGGTTCTACCCGAACCACGCTCACCCCTATTTGGTAGTATGTTTAGCAAAAATATCTTATTAAGAGAAAGTCTGCAAGAGAGCAAAGAGAAAGATGTACAAGCCAGACCGGATCAGTTGCCTATCATTTTCCTGAACCCAGCCTAGTACGCTAGGAGAAGGGCTTCACGGGAATCAATGCCGGGGGACCCGAATTAAGGGTGGTCCGGACCCCCGCGGTTATCATTACCCCATTTTACTGTTGAGATTGACTCCGATAACAGAAGCAGTAGTTTAGATATATTTTTCACGATGTTTATGGACCTCGAGGCTGTATATACAGCGGTCGAATAGCTTGCGTTGCTGGGCCTCTCGTCCACAAATTCATTTGTGTAAAATGTGTTCAATCAAGACCGGCACAGACAAGGTAACATCACAATTGAGGCTTGAATCGGTTCCCCTATAATCTCTTTTTCTCTTCTTCTTTTTTTTTTTTTTAAGTGTAACGAGAATAGACACCTTTTGACATGAATATTTGGTTAAACCAAAAGTGATACGAACTTAATATAAATAAGTTTTATAGCCTAATCAACAAAAATAACGTATTTTTTAAATGACACGACTGCAAAATTTATATATGACACGTGAACACGAAGTATTGGTCTTAATCTTGAGTTAGATATAAGGACCAGATACTTGGAAACGAGTGTAATTGGTGCTAGCGTCCAAAGGAAGATGATTAGTCGCAATCTTTTTTTTTTTTTTCTCTCTCTCTCCTTCAAAATCTCTAGAATAATTGCTCTCTCCCCGGACACCTGATAAAGTTGTTCAAAAATTAAAGTCAATCTTGCTAGTCATCTGAGCGAAACCAAATGATTCAAGTTCATCAACTTAGAAGGCAAAAGTCGGTTCAAATCATGTCCCTACGAGATATTTTACATTCTACATACCTTCATGTCAAATGAGTTTTGAAACCAACTCAATTTCCGGGCGTGTTTGATTTTTCGGGCAAAGCTAAATGGGCTTGCTGAGCCCATCCTATACTCCTAGCTGAAAATAACTTTGATTTTTCTACTTTTACAAGATCGCAATTTCGATCCATTTCGATAACAAACTGCTGAACTGCTTGTATTGCATTAATTAGGAACAAGATATCTCACGTGAACTTAACTTCTAAGTTGTCTCTAGGTAATGGCTCTTAGACTACATTTAGTCATCTAGATTTCTAAGCAAGATAGGATTTGATAAAATATTATATGAAATCAAAGAGATTTTGCTATATTATATCTCATGTTTGGTGAGTACAAAGAATAAAGTCGAATATATTCATATCATATTATATATATTGTTCGATATAAACAACATATCAATATGAATGAAATATAAATTTCATAACATAAATTATAGAAATTTCTCACGACACTCTTATTTACTTTATTTTTATTTGCTTTTTATTTTATTTTCCTCTATTTTTTAATTAATTTTTTTATTTCATCCCCTTTCATCATTCTCTAATAAAATTTATTGAATAGAAAAATATACTAATATACCTAAAATATGTAATAATATATTTATATATTGAATTTATATTATAAGATAAAATTAAATTCAAATATATAAATAAATAAAGACAAAGTTGAAAATAAATAAATTTCTATTTTTTGTTGTTATAAATTTATTATATTAGAATTAAAATAGTATTTATTTTGAAATATAATTTTAAATTTGCTAATTTAAAAGTTTGTATTTAAGAAAAATTACTTTCCTATTATAGATATATAAAATCATATCTACCTTTATCCCACTTCCCTCATAGGGTAATTTTATCCGGTATATATTCCATTTATATTCAACTTTATCCTATTTTAAAAAGGCACCAAATGCATGATAAGATAAATATTATTCTATCCTGAATTTTATCTCAATCATCAAATGCAGCCTTGGTTACAAATTTTTGAGTCATGGTTGGATTGGGATACGCCCTCTAAACTTATTAATTTAGTAGATTCCTCCATTGCTTATTTAAGACAAAAAAAAAAAAAAAAAGAAGGAAAATTTAAAAAATATACATCACTTTTCACCCAATAATCTTTTACATACCTCTACTTCTAAAAATACTGAATACATAATTAAGTCTTACCTTTAGAGACCACTCTGCAATTTCAAATCAATAATTTGTTTGTTCTTATTTACAAAAAATGCCATTTTCTTTCCAAGAATGCCTATCCCCAAATCCTAAATTTTTATACATGTCCAAGTTATCTAAAACTAAATAAAAATCGAACCACCAAAACCCCAAGTAAATATAAGAAGAAGCGGGAGCCCCCTAAGCGAGGCCAGTCGCCATCCCTTAAATTTCAGGTTGATTTTCAGAGTTGTTGTGAATGTAATATCAGTTGGTTTTAAGGTCAGTTTTGGTCAGGGTAGTTTTATAAAGGTAATGAGGGTTGGTTCTCGTTAATTGTGGTTGACGCGTGTTGTTATGCCGCAGTAATTTTGCGTGAATGATAGTATTGACCGATTGATTAATATGCGAAAGGTTCATTGAACGTCCTTTGTGTCTTCCATTCGATGGTTTTGGACGCTTTTTTAGTCTGAATAAGTTTGGATCATGGGGATCCGATGGATTAGTAGTACGAACTGCTCTTGGTTCACGCGGTGTTGCATACGGATAGGAACGGAACAAGTTTGAGGTGGCTCCCTCCTTGATCTTTGCGACGGAGTGAAAAGATCGGCCATGCGATTTCACGCCTGTGCTGTATTTGCTTCTCCTGTGGAGAATCTTCTTATAAGTGGGTTTGGAATGTAATTATTTGGAAAGTGTGATCTTTAGATCCAATTGGGCTCAATGTGAAAAGATCGGCCATGCGATTTCACGCCTGTGCTGTATTTGCTTCTCCTGTGGAGAATCTTCTTATAAGTGGGTTTGGAATGTAATTATTTGGAAAGTGTGATCTTTAGATCCAATTGGGCTCAATGTGAGCAAATTATGGTCTGCATGGTAATGTTTATGTTTCTCTCAATTTATATTCTTTTGTTCTCCGGAACAAAAAAAAGAACAAAAATATGTTTAGTAAAAATTTTGTTCCTAGGAACAGATTTAGAACAAGAACAAAAAACAAACAAAAGTAACTTCTTATTCGCAGGAACAATTTCTAGAAATAAGCCAATTTTTTTTTTATATATTACCGGTCCGTGAGCAAGAATAAAAAAATAAATAAATCGTATTAAACACATTTCTATTCTTTTTCTATTTCAAGAATAGAAATTTTGTATAGTTACCAAACACCTTATTTTACTCAAAAATTGTTCTCTAGAGTAAAAATATAAAAGAACTATTTCTGAAAAAAAAAAAACTGCTCCCCGGCCAAGAAGCGTTAACATGCGCATCCTTAGGAACTGTGACGATAGCTTCTGTTACCGCAAAACCTGCTACTGTTAAGCATCTATCCCATTCAATCTTTTTCCCTGGCTACAATATAGGATATGTAAAAAATGTTGTGATGGCTGGTACGCTTGGGGTAATTGATCTTGCCTTGTTTGTGCATTATCAGTTTCCTAAAGAAGACAGTTTGTGAGATTCGTCTTGATTTTGATAGGAGTTTTCCATCTTTAGTCACAGACAATAAACAAATCCATTGTGTAACAGGCCACTCTTTATTCTTTACACCTTGGCAATCTCCGTGGTTTTTCCTTCTGCATACCCTGCAACTGCCACTGCTTATTCCCCCCATTACTGTTATTTTTTCTGTTGACCTTTCATTCTTGCTGAGACACCTTGGGTCATGAGCATGTGGTAACCGCTGAATGCAATGTTCAGTCGTGATTTGATTATGTTTCTATCGTCCTAGCAAGAATCATGGCTCCACTTTATATTATCAACAACTTTAGAATCTCAGGTTACTTATACCTTGAACTCTTTTATTCGGATTTAAATATTTGTTTTGACTTCTCAAGCTACATTTTGGTTGTATAGATTTCGAATTAGGATAGAACTTGATGGAATAAATTATGAAATTCAAAATTTTGCTATATCATATTCACTATTTGATAAATTGTAATAAAAAGTTGGATATATTCACATATCATAACATATACATTATTTGATATAATAAATGAACACAAAAATTCAAAAGCGGAAATGGTAAAAATCTCTTGCGTCACTCTTGCCTACTTTAATTTTATTTGCCTTTTTTTAAACTTCCTTTCTTTTTCAATTATTTTCCTTTTTATTCCTTTTTCCCCAATGCATCATCTCTAATAAATTTATTAAATAGTAAACCGTACTAATATACCTAAAATACCTAAAATATGTATATTTATATTTATTTATTGAATTTATATTATAAGATATAATTAAATTAGAATATAAAAATAAGATTAAATTTAAAAAATTAAATTGTTATTTTTTGTTATTTATAGTTTCTTATACTATAATTCAATATTAATTATATTGAAATATAATTTTAATTTTATTAATTTATTAAACCTATTGTTAGAGAAAAAATTTCAGATTATGAATAGTAGAAATTCTATCCAACTTTATCCCACCTCTTTCATAGGATAATTTTGTTTAGGCTATGGCTTTCTTATATCTAATTTTATCATATCTTAAGTAAGCACCAAACGTGGAATATAATAAATTTTATCATATGCTAGAGATTTTATTTTGTCTGTAAAACACTTCATAGTCTTGTGATGTTTTTCTTTGTTTCTTGCTTTCTTTCCTTCTTTGTTTACTTGTACATTTAGGCTTAATACCTTTAAAAATCCCAATTTTACGTCAAGTCCCAGTTCTATCATAACCTCTCTTTTTTCATCCCATAAAAAACCCCTAACTTTAGGTCTAGTCCCAATTTCCTAACTTTTGTTTTGTCTCATAAAAAAATCACTGAGTTTAACTTAACTCCCAAATCTGCTCTCATTAATTCTTAGTCCAAAATTTCACTTAACAACTAAGAAATGGAAAGCTTTTGAGTGGAAGCTGTTCTAATGTTTCGAGTGTGAGCTCTTCGACCGTGAAAGATGGAAGACATCCAGGTATGAGAGATTGAAGTTTAAGTGCAAAATCAAAGATCCCCAAACAAGATGGAAGAAAAACTCTTTTAAGAGTAAGAATTATTGAAGAAAACTATCCCTAATTGCTCAGGTTTAATTCAAGATCCAATAAAATATTGTTTGGGTTGACATAAAAATTCATCTCCCAAAATTGTCTGCTTGAATGACATGGAAATGCCATGCCACTAAGTGTGATTTTGGACGCAATTAAATAGGAAAAAGTTTAGGATAGAATTAGGACTAAACCTAAAGTTGGTGGTTTTTATGAGATAAAAAAAAAAATAGAGTTTAATTTAGAATACATCAAAAGTTCGGAGTTTTTATGAGATAATAAAAAAGGAAAAAGAAAAACGAAAAGAAGCTTATGATAGAATATAGACTGGAGTTGAAGTCAAAGGTATTTTGTCAAAGTTGGTGGTTTTTTATGAGATAAAAAAAAAAAAAAAAAAAAAAAAAAAAAAAAAAAACTTAGAATTTAATTTAGAATATATCAAAAGTTCAGAGTTTTTTATGAGATAATAAAAAAGGAAAAAGAAAAACGAAAAGAAGCTTATGATAGAATATAGACTGGAGTTGAAGTCAAAGGTATTTTGTCAGTGCTAGGCCCGTCCAACATAGGCTTGGTCTCAAACTACTGAGGTCATATATCTTGTTGAGCTCATGAATAACGGGTGGCAGAGAGCCCATGATGGGCAAAGCCTTTTGGGCTTATCCCCATAATAAAAATATTCAAGGAAAATCAACCGACCATGAAATCCTCTGATTTGTCAATTTAAGCCCATGTCAGCTTATTAAATTCTCAAATAGCCCCATTTTATGCTTACAATTTATGAAGGATCTTAGATTCTTTGTAATTTGCCACCTAATAATACGACTGTTATTTAGATGTTTAGCCAAAACATTTTTTCGAGTAAAAAGGGAATAAATCAATCAATGAAACAATCACTAGAAGTTCATCCATGACCTTAATCAAACCAATCGAACAAATTAGATCCCAATTTGGTGGTAATAGATAATTTCACCAAAACTAGATACAACACCAGATCATCAAGACTCGGCTGCTCATGGCTCTGATATTGAGGGCAATGCCGCCGTCGACCCAAGCGGCAACCTTCCGGCCTCAATCGTGAACGTGTCGTACCAGAGGAAGAACACCATGAGCATGACCCTGCACAAGAGCACCGCCATGTTCTTCCCAGGACATCGCCTGTTACCCACAGACGGATCATCAATCTCGCGCCCATTCGACAGGTACACGAACTTCAACGGTGGCCCACGAACTCCTCTTGACCGATCGAACTCGCTTGGATCCTTTGTGCCGAACGGCTGATACCCGAAGCTCATTTCACGCTTCCTGATCTCGAAGGCCGCATCGTGTTCGTGGATCACCACGTCCTCAGCGCTTCCCAGTCGGCCGACTTGGTTGAGCTCATCTTTTCCAACGCGGAGATCGTGACCCTGCCTTCCGATCGAAGGACGGTCCTGATAAACCTCCGTACTGACTACCAACAACATCTTCCTTCCAATCCCCATCTGAATTAGATTCCTCTAAGTAGGCCGGTTGATGATCGTTCGAGCCACTGCAGAGGGCTCTTCGAACGGTTGGCAGCGGGCATTATTCGACGTACCGGTCGACTTTCCGGTTTCCTCCTAAGCCGAGCCACTCCACAAGCATATCTAGAGTTTGTTGCAGATCTTCGCCGGAGGGCGATTGCTTCCATTTACTGTTAAACCAAACATGACTTTGCTCTCCGGCAATCTTTGTTGGCTTTGATACCACCTTACTGGTGGAAGATAATAGGAATCGAAATGTGCACTAGAGTGAAATCTTAATCATGCATGAAGCGCAAAGTGAAGAAAAACTCTCGATTTTATCTCTATATATTCAATGGGCAAACTCCATTACATCATACATGAATATAAACAAAAAAGTTGCAACTTAGAACACTCAAAAAATAGGCATGATAATCAAATGCAAAATAATATCATCTATAATACTAAACAATATATGGAATCCTCTAGATAAAGAAGTAAAACAAAATTGAATCGTATCCAAAACTGAAAAGGCATTAAAAAAAAAAAAAAAAAATCGACAATATATTCAATATTAAATTCCAATGATATCTTGATTACCTCCCACACCAAAAATTTAGATATAGAATTCTTCATCATAACTTCCTTAATCTATAATGACATGATATACTCATCCTATTTATTTATTTTTTATTTATTTTTGCTGATAATAAATATCAAGATATCTAATTCCAATTACTCGGAAAATCTACGAAATGCCTAAATAATCTAACAACAACATGAACCTTGTACAAAACATATTTCTAGGAGGAAAACAAATTCTAATTTTTCGGAAAAAAATTGTGAAAAATTACCATTGGCCAAATGTTCAGGTGTCAAAATCCAATAGATAAACTATTTATCCCAGTTTCTACCTACCTTCAGCATCGTTGGGGGCGCAGCTAGAGATGTGAAGGGGATTTTTTAGACCCACGCAATTTTAACTTTTGAGCGTTACTAGCTTTCTCCCGCACTAGGGGGTCCAAAGCCATGACGTAGGAGGTTAAGGTCAAACAGTTAGAGATGATCATTGGGCAAACTCTAGACCTGAGCCAAATCTTATGGCTCGGACGAGGTATAGATCGGTCGCGAGTCACCCGGCCTATGATAAACAAAAGCTACCCTTACCGGTGGAAGACTGAAAATCGCCCAAATGGGCCACGGAGAGTTGATACATAAAAGATTTCAAAAAAGTTGGGGTGGTATTGACAGTTTCAATGCGATAAAACTCGATAGGAGTTTCAATGCGCACAGAATTTCCACAAAAAGCACCCTAATTTCATCTAAACGGCCATGCTGAAAGTCAGAAATTCCAGTCCAATTAGGCAAAATTTTGGCTGTTTGCTTTCACCGTGCACACATTTCGAGCCAGATTCTTTTTAATTCTCAACATTTGTACCATAAGATTGTTATTTACAAACAATTGTTTACAAAATTTCTACTATGAATGCTAAATTTCTGAAATTAGTTTTTTTCCTTAGGTCTAGGAGAACAAAAATTTGCACGCTGGTTTATAAAAATGAAGGTCTAATCGAGTGCTTTAGAAAACTAATTAATAAGTCAAGTAAGAATATTTTGCCACTTTCAATGCGCTTACTATTCTCGCATTATATAAAATCAACGATTTTAAAAATTGAATTATTTTTAATTGAGCATGCTTAATAAAGGTTAGGAGCACTCTAAATAGCGATGAAGCCTACGTTGAACAGGCGCTTGTCAACACGATCCATGAACAAGATTGGCAAAGAGATGACAACCTTGTTGGAAGTCAAATCATTGTAACAGGAAGCTCCGGTATAATTACAAAAGAAAGCCAATACACATACTTCCCGCAACTTCCCTATTCAAAAAGGATTGCCTACGCTCGAGAATATACAAGGCGACGACGTCATGATCCATCTCTTTTCCGATCGTGATCTCTTCGCCTCGTCCCTCACCGGCTCATCACCAGGGCACGAACCGGTCCATGAGCAAGCACACGGTGGCCTCCGAAATGGTGCTCTCCGCCGGAACCTCTCTCCTCCTCTCTTCCTTCTTGGCCGGGGACGACTCCTTTGGTTCGGCTTCGGCTGATTCCTCACGTTCTCACTCGGACTTCGACTTCGACCCGAGTAACTTCTGGACTGCAACCTTTTCTCTGAGCCTGGCAAGTTCAGATTCCCAGATCTCTACTAATGCAGACATTGTCTTGTCCCTTCTACTTTGTGGAACAATTTTTTTTGGCTTTTTGGGTGGGACTGTTTATGTGAAATTGCTGTGGAATGAGGAGAGAAATGATGGAGGGTTTTTATAGAGAGGAGAGGACAAGGTTTGAATGGGGTGTGGTTTTGAGGTATTTAGGGTTTCTCTAGGAAACAGGTGGGAGAGAGTAAATCAGTGTGCGGACAAGCACACAGGATACAACCACAGAATAGATTGTTAGAATATTCTAGAATACTGGCTGTGTACGAGAATATATTCCTCACACTCTGGAAAGAAAATGGCATTTTTTGTAAATAATAAAAAAAAAAAGAAGATTGATTTGAAAGTGTAAAGTGATCTCTAAAGGTAAGACTTAATTATGTATTCGGTATTATTAGAAGTAGAGGTATGTAAAAGTTTTTTTTTTTTTTTTTTTTTTTTTTGTCACTACTCTATTCCTACTCTAACTCTTGCTCTGCCTCCTTGCAGGTCGTGTGAGTCGAAACCCACACCTGAAGCTAAATCGTCCCCACCCCAACCTCTCGAGAATGTGGGAATTCGAACTCTCCACCACCCCCTTCCATATTGGAAGAGTGGCCACTGGAACAAACCCTAGTGGTTGAGGTAAGTAAAAGATTATTGGGTGAAAAATGATGTATATTTGTGAAAATTTCTTTTTTCCTTGTTGTCTTAAATAAGCAATGAAGGAATTTACTAAATTAATAAGTTTAGAGGGCATATTCCTAACACCCATGACTTAAAAATTTGGAACCAAGGCTACATTTGGTGGTCAAGGGTAAGATTTATCTTATCATGCATTTGGTGCCTTTTTAAGATAGAATAAAGTTGGATATAAAGAGGATATAGTCCAGATAAAGTTACCCCATAAGGAAAGTGAGACAAATGTGGATATGATTTTTAATATGTATAATAGGAAAATAATTTTTCTCAATTAACAAACTTCTTAAATTAACAAATTTAAAATTATATTTCAAAATAAATAATATTCGAATTCTAATATAAGAAATTTATAACAACAAAAAATAGAAATTTATTTCTTTTCAATTACATATTTTTATTTATATATTTGAATTTAATTTTATCTTATAATATCAATTCAATATATAAATATATTATTACATATTTTAGGCATATTAGTATAGTTTTCTATTCAATAAAATTTTATTACGGAATGATGAAAGGGGGTGAAAGAAATTAAAAAAATTATTAAAAGTTAGAGGAAAATAAAATAGACAAGAGTGTCGTGAGAAATATCTATCATTTCTATTGTAAAATTTATGTTTCATTTATATTGATATGTCGTTTATACCAAACAATATATATGATATGATATAAATATATTCGACTTTATTCTTTGTACTCACTTACACCAAATGAGGGATAGGATATAGCAAAATCTCTTAGATTTCATATTATATTTTATCCAGTCCTATCTTACTTAGAAATCTAGATAACCAAACGTAGCCTGAGAGCCATTAACTAAGGCATGTACATTCTCATGGTCCGAGTAACTACACTACAATATTGCCCCCAATGAGACACGCATAGCCAGTATTGTAGAATATTCTAATATTCTATTTTCTGGCCGTGTCCCGGGTGTTCGTCCACACACTGATTCACCGGCTCCTTCCCAGTTGTTTCCTTAAGAAACCCTAAATGCCTCAAAACCACACCACATTCAAACCTTGTCTTTCTCACCTCTCTATAAAAACCCTATAACTTCTCTCCCCATTTCCACAGCAATTCCGTTTATAAACTCCCATCAAAAGAAGAAAAGGTAAAAAATTTCTCCCAAAGTAGAAGGGTCAAAACTATTTCTTACCTTTACCAAAAAAAAAACTATGTCTGCATTAGTAGGGATATGGGAGTCTGAGCTTGCCAAGCTCGGAGAGAAGGTTGCAATCAAGAAGTTACTCCAGTCCAAATCGAAGTCCGACCAAGAACGCGAAGAATCGGTCGAAGCTGAACCGAAGAAGTTGTCAATGGCCAAAAAGGGAGAGAGGAGGAGAGAGGTTCCGGCGGAGAGCACGATTTCGGAGGCCACCGTGTGCTTGTTCGTGGAGCGGTTCGTGCCATGCTGATGACCCAGAAAAGGAAGAGATACAAAGAGAGCGCAATTAGAATGAAGATGTATCACTTTGTATATTCCCTAGCGTAGGGGATCTTTCTTGAATAGGGAGGTATGTTGTAATTGGCCTTCTTTGGTAATTGTAGTGAAGGTTTATTTTGACAACTACTTGACTATCAACAAGGTTTTGGTCTTATCTGACCAAGTGCTGTGGAGATGCCTATCTCTATGCTCTGCAAGAGAGGTCTCTTGCTATAACTATTTCGTAAATGGATCGTGTCGATGATCGATGAGAGCCTGCTCAACAGGAGTTTGATCGTAATACTTACTAAGCATACTTAATTAAAAATAATTCGATCTAATATTTTTGGGACACTCATCCACAAATCATATTTACATATAAGCGAGAAAGCTTTTGTTCTTCTCAGCCTCAAGGAACAAATTTCAGAATTTTAGCATTATGGTAGAAAGTTTTCGTTGACAAAATGTTAGTATTTAACGATTTTGTAATACATTTTTTTTTTGAATTAAATAGAAAATAGAGTGAAATGTGTTCACTGTGAAGGCAGCATTACCGCCAAAGTTTTGCCTAATAGGACTACGTATATGCTGACTCGAAGCATGGCCCACAGGGTAGAATTATGGTTCTCTTTTCGAAAATTCAGTGCACATTGAAAATCCTGTTGGGTTAGTTTTACATTGCACATTGTTTCAGTTTTTCGTAACATTAGTTCATGCGTCAAGTTAGAGGTAAGTGGTTTCAGGCTCTAGAACGTGCTCATTGAAATTGGTTCCCTATTTTTGGGAATTTGGAGACTACGTTGCATATCCTAAAACCTGAAATCTAACCTGTCATAGGTTTCAAGGTCTACCTAGATAATTTTTAGTTAAGCAAAATGACAGTAAACAAAACAACAAAAATGAAAATTTTGGCCAAGCCCATTTAAAATATTTATGACTGAAATTTGCATTATAAAATGCCAAGTTGGAAAAATGATTTATTGAGAGCAAACTTGATGAGTAATTAAAGAATATATTGTCAAATTCAAATCATAAAGGTATAATAGATTAGTTTCCTATAGTTGATGATAGAGCACATCTCTTAAGAGTCCAACATAGGAAAAAAATTTGATAGAAAGCCCTAAGTTTGCTCTTATAAATAGAGACTTTGGTTCATAATTGAGGGGAACGGCCATTCATAAAAAGAGAGGGGACAGTTAAAATACACGGCCACAAAAAAGGAGAGACGAGAAAGACAAGGGCAGGGGGGACATAGACTTGCACCAAAAGTTCACCTACAAAAAGCCCTCGGTTGTTTTGAGCAAAAATTCTCGGTACAAAAGACACAGAAAATTAATTAATGGAGGTCTGGCTCCTTCGTTGTTTGAGTACGAAGGAAGTTTTGAAAATAGTGAAGTGATCGAAGCTTTGAGAAAGAGGAAGATGCAGTCGAGCAAATTCAAGAGCATTTGAGACTGACACACACCAAAATGGATCGAGCAAAAGAAAAAAGGGGATTCGTTGGAGCACACCGATAGATATACAATCCAAGCATTCAGAGAAGGTCCTGCACGATTTTCTATGTTCTCGGTTCGGCTCACAATCCGATTCCCTTCGGATTCAAAACCGAATCGAGAATTACAGATTTCTAAAAAGTTGAAATGGGGAACCAGGGCTTACCGGAATCTAGAATCGAACTAGTTCCTGATTCTACTGAAATTATGCTTAGCTTTGATCAAATTTTTTTAAGTTAAAAAAAGAAAAAAAATTTGGAACACAAGTTCGAGTTTTCTCAAGGTATCTTTTGTAGGTGATCTTTTACTAATTTATATGCCTGGGAGCTTGGACTTCGCATCTTCTTAGTTGGGTGTTCCTTTGGGCTGCCACTTCTCCCCATTGGGCTTGGCCCTTTTGGTGATTTTCAGTATTCAGCCGGCGAGGGTAGCTTTTCTTCGGCAAAGCCATAAGGGCCCGAAGACAACTTCAGCGGGCTTTGACAAGGGCAATCAATGAGACGCATCTTTTCTTCTTGATGGGCAGGCCTAATAGATATTGGATGTTGACACTACAAAATTTGCCCAAAAGGTCATTAAACTTGATTCCCTCCCAGAAGTCTTTATTTAGTAGAGTTTCGAAAAATTTTGCGATTAGATTTCTTGATGCTCATTGTGGGCAATAATAAAGAAAATAAAAAAGAGAATAAATGTTATAATTGAAGTGCAGGTCCCTTCGACAACTACTTGACCTTCAACAAGTTTTGGTCTTATCGACCAAGTGCTGTGGAGATGCATATCTCCATGCTCTATGAAAGAGGTCTCCTGCCATAATTATTTCGTAAATGGGTCGTGTCGGTGATCGATGAGCACCTGCTCAACATGGATTGGATCGTTATTTAAAGTACTTGTAACACTTTGTAAGCATACATAATTAAAAATAATTCAATCTAGTATTTTTGGGACCCTCATTCACAAAATCCTATTTATGTATTAGCAAGGAAAAATTTTATTCTCCTCATCCTCAAAGGGAACTCATTTCAGAATTTTAGGATTTATGGTAGAATTCTTTTTTTTTTTTTTTTTTTAACAAATGTTAGTATTTAACGAATTTGTAATACCATTTTTTGGAGGTAAATAGAAAATAGAGTGAAATGTGTTTATTGTGAAAGCAGCATTCCAGCCAAAATTTTGCATGATAGGACTACATATATTATGACTTGAAGCATGGTGCTCAAGGTACGACCAGGGTTCTCTTTTTGGAAGTTCAGTGCGCATTGAAAATTGTGTCGAGTTATTTTTATAATGTAGACAGTCCAGTTCTCATTTTTAGTTTTTGTTAAGATTAGTTCATGCATCAAATACGGTTGGACAGAGAAGAACACTAGGCTGTGCTTCATCTCCGATCGAAAAGAATTTATGTATAAAAAACCATTTAGAACATAAGTTTTTGTTTCTCAATAAATCCTTTTTACGTGATCTTTTACTAATTTTATAAAGAGATAATGACACCACAAAAACTATAATCTTTGTACAGTGCTTAGTTGAATGTTACAACTTTTCTTTTTTTTGACCACTTATATACCATAACTTCTAAAAAAGTTCACTTGAGTGTTATAATTATTAATTAATCACTTAAGTATCAAATTTTTTTTTAGTCGTTCACCTAAGTGTTGAAAATTTAACGTGGTATAGTATTTTTGGTGATTTTTCTTTTTTGAAATTTTTAACATTCAAGTAATTGGGGGAAAAAAGCTATGGCCATCAAATGGGCATCATACATAATTTATGACTCTCAATAGATCGGAAAAAAAAATTTGACCCTCAAGCGAGCGTCATATAAAAGTTATAGCACTTGTGATATCTCTTCCCCAATTTATATGCCTTGGGAGCTTGTGTGACATCATGAAAACTCAAGTTTTGATTTCGATCGGATAAGTCGGGCTTTTTATCAATGCGACTATAATACTTTTCTCTGAGATAACTACTTACAAGATAACTAGCTTATTAGGTGAAGCCGTTAAGGAATATAAACACAATAGACTTAAGAATTCGACTAGGAATCGATTGCTTGACCGTGCTAGTTTACAAGGGTCATTACGAATACGTTAAAAATTGATCAGAGATCAGAGATAGGTCGGTTCGATTGAGATGTGTGGTTAAATGTGGGTGATTGTATTAATTTGCAAAATTCTCGTGGATCGGCACTAAACTGATTTTTCTATTGTTTTAGCGTCCCGTGTCCGTATTTGAAATCTTGAGATTTTCACGACAACCGAGAGCCGCCAATGTGTCGAAGAGGTAAGTGTGGCTCGAAGAAAATTGACCACGGGTCAATTGCATAAAAAATTCCTAAAAGTTACCCGGTAGACTAAGTCACGCTAAAGTCGCGTCTGATTGAAATTAATTGTGAATTTGAACCCGATTTTGGAAATTGAAAGTTTTGTGGTGTCACGATCTATTTTAGAAATGCCAACTCATCCTCTGAAGAATTTTTAGAGATTTCGGGATTTTTACGAAAAATTGATTCGGATGTTGTGGAAAAATAACGGAAATTCGAATGAGCTCAATTGAAGGAAATATGGACTTCCAAGCCGAGCCTTTGAGTGTTGGAGATTTTCAAAAAATTGTATGGGATTTTTCTTCAACAAAATTGGATGTTGAATTGGAGAATTTCGGGAAGAATTGAACCCGAAGTTGAGGAAATTCGGAGCTTGGACTAAGGGCTGTATTTTGATTTCAATTTGGATAAAGGGCTCTATCTCTTCCTCAATTCTCTCAGTCTTTTGTTCTGGCTTTTCCTTCATTTCCGTTGAAGATTGCAGCTCCTTCCTCTGAATTTTACGGCCCACATTTCTCTGCCCCGTAAATGCTGCAACCCCACCGAACTTCAACGCCAGCTCTCTTGGTTGACCATCCTCCTTGCACCACCGCATGGTCCACTAGCAGAAGCACTCATCCAGCTTCACGACCACAGCAGTAGCTTCGATCCACGCCAGCGGTTTCAGTCGGCCAATCCACGCGTCTTCAGTCCCATTGAAGAAGTCCACCGAAGCTCTCTCTCTCTCGCAGCCAGCTTCACGATGCTGCTTCTCTCTTCCTCGTGTGTTGTTCAGCCGACCAAAGCAAACCGCTAGCCATCCGAAGCAAGCCAACGTCCTCGTGTCTTCACCTGCCAGCAGCAGAATTTGGTTTGTTGACCGCCCCCACCATCTTCGGTTTTGCTCCACCGAAGCAGCTCCGTGTCCCGCACCTCCCTTGGTCCGCGATACCAGCCCGACGCCAGCAAGCTGCTCCCTTCGTTCGCGTCTTCGATGCCAGCCTATAGTTCGGCCCGTGAGGTCTGCTGCAAGCTCAGCCCACACCATTTGGAGGCCTCATTTCAGCCCAAGAATTGAGTCCAACGAAGCCCAACAGCAGCTCTTGCTACTTCTTCTCAGCCCATCTTCAGTCCATCAGCAGCCTTCAGTTTCACAGGCCCAACTTCTTCGTGGATCAGCCCAAGAAGCAAGCAATTCGGCCTAACTCGCAATTGTTTAGCCTAGTTTCAAGCTCGTCAACCTAGCAACCCAGTTCAGTCCATCAAGCTCGCGATTTTGAAGTCCACTTGAAGTCTAAGAAGCAAGCCTAAGCCCATCAACCAAGCCCAGCATTTGCTGTGGGCTTGCAAGGCTTTTGGCCTGGTCCAAGCCCATCGGTGTCGTCGCGAACCCAAGTTCGACCGCCGTCGCGGTGATCCAATCTTCGTTTTTAACCTGTGAGTTGAACTCACTAATCCTCGCTTAGTCAGTTAATTATGCTTAGGGATTAATTAGATTAATTAAGCATAATTTAGGTGGATAGTTTAAATTATATTAGTTATTTAATTATCTCGTCGATGCATGTTAGGTGGTTAGATAGTGCCATTAGTGAGTACACACATATTATTATTTATTTAACAAACCTTGAAATTTTTCCGGGTCCATTTCGGCATCAAATTAGGCATTACAAGCCTAAATTGGATTTATTGGCATTTATTTAACATTTTCCGTAATTATTTATTTATTTATTTATTTTCTAGAAATTAATTTGGGATAGTGACAACCGAAATTTTATATTGGTTATTATGGTGCAATCTATTTATTTATTTGAGCGCCAATTTTTGCTAAATGGATTTAATTGTAATTTTATGATTTTATTCTTAAATTAATTAAATTTGGTAATTAACTAGAAAATTATCGGGCGTTGGTTTACGAGTGCCAAAAATATGTTATGGGCTGTTGTAATTTTATGATATTTAAAAATGTGAAATTATTATATTTTGGCTAAGGCCAACCGTGTATCCACACTCGGCTATTTTATTGAGAATGATAAAAAGATAGAATTGGTTGTATGTCAGAGAGTAGAATACCGATATATTACATCAGCCTACGGGCGATATGTCAGCTTAGCAGAGAACAGTATACATTATTAGCTTAGATTGAATATTGTCGGTATACTATATCAGTTTACAAGCGATATGGCAGCTTAGTAGAGAATAGTAT
Organism: Eucalyptus virginea; assembly: GCA_014182375.1. NCBI lineage: Eukaryota > Viridiplantae > Streptophyta > Magnoliopsida > Myrtales > Myrtaceae > Eucalyptus > Eucalyptus virginea. The sequence goes on from CM024520.1 coordinate 11,719,074, forward strand.
ACCGATCATCTCAGAAGTGAGTTATACTATCTATTTATCAGCTTAGCAGTGAATAGTCCTGATATGAGCAGACTTATAGATAGTATGAGATGAGTCGACCAAGAAAGGGTCGTGATGACATGTAATCGACTAGGTCGATTGATTAATGATTTGATCCGGTGTTATGAATTGATTGATTGATGTTATTTGAGGTATCTGTAAATGATATTAACTTATAAGGTGAAACTGAGGCCAAGGTAAGTCCTCTGACCCATGTTGTGCTTAGGCAGCTCTTAAGACGTATTGGCTTCCTAATCGAGCCTTAGGGGGTTGAACTTGCTGAGATGTTATTGTATAACCATTTGAGGCCCTTAGATGGTCACTCTTGAGTTTTTGGGTCGGCCTAAGAAAATTACAGAGCAGACCTTTTACTTTCTGTTGCATAGGAGCCCTGAGGGCTAAACCTATGAGCTGGTAAGGTCTATAGTCTAGGTCAATGTAGGTCTTAACCACAAGGTGCCCCATCGATATAGATCTTGGTACCGCCAGACTTAAAATGGCTAGAGAGAGGGTCCCTTACCAGAGTTTGAGATATCTCTGTATGTTCTGGAGGTCGCTTTTGGAAAGGACATCGCAGATTTTCTTCAAGGCTCGGTCATAGATGCAGCAGACCTGAATTTTGAAGATCTCGAAAGCCCAATGTAGTCTGCTGAAGATTCTAGTTAGAGTGAGAAGGATGATGAAGAGGAGGATGAAGACCTGTAGTCTATGAAACCCCCACCCATGTCTGTAGACTGTATTTTATGAACTTGTTTAAGTTGGACCTGACTTAATAGTTTGCCTTGTATATATATGCATTATGGTTTGCATTGTATATAAGAGTGGCTGTTTTAAAAGTTTGAAAATTTGCCTTACTTTCCTATTTCATTGTTTTATTATTTGGGATTTTAAATGCTTCAGCATGCATATTAAAAAGAAAGGGTCGGCGATGCGTCTTGGGACGTCGCTATTTAATCGATCAGTGAGGGATGGGCGCGCACTCGAGGATCGGAGTGTGACAGCTTGGATGTTGGGTGCTCCTTTAGACAACCACATCTCCCCGTTAGACCTTGAAGGTGATTTCCAATCTTCGGTTCGATGAGGGTAGCTTTTCTTCATCATAGCAGCCCACGGGCCTGCCTAGGCCTGGTCCAAGCCATAAGGGCCGGAAGACAACTTTAGCGGGCTTTGACGGGGGCATTCGATGAGAAGCTCCACCTTTGACCCGATTAGCCTTGTCCAAGTCCGGCCGACTCCCAATATTTTTTATATATAAAAATTTTAGGTCCAACCTTAAAACTAAATATATTGCTAAAAACTAAAAGGCAATGTTGGTCTATAGAGTACCCGTCTATTTCCTAACTGCCCCCTCTAAACAATGTTTTAAGGGAGGCACAGATTGAGGTGATATGTATCTATTGGATGTTGACACTTAAGAATATGCCACAAAGGTCAGTCAACTTTTTTCCCTCCCAGAAATACTTTATTTATTACATAGCATGTTCTTGCATTTTATATTATTTAGACATTTAGTAGAGTTTTTAAAAAGAATTGCGATTAGATTTCTTGCTATCCGACATAGGCAATAATAAAGAAAAGAAAAAAGAGAATGAGTTTAATGTTATCATGCTCTTCTTTTCTTTGCATCCATTTACATAAGGGTGGCTATGATCTAGCATTTGACCATATACCACCTATCAATTGTCCGTTGCCAAAACTTATTTTAGAAATTTCCATGCATCATCCCTCTTGATCCTATTTAGTATCCCGATGTCTTAATCGGCTATAATCCAGACGCAAACTTCGTCTATCAATGATCGAGTATCGACCTTATCTTACTCATTTTATATTATTTAGACATTTAGTAAAGTTGTTTTAAAAGTTGCAATTAGATTTATTGCTATTCATTGTTGGCAATAATAAAGAAAAGAAAAGAGAGAATGAATGATATAATGTTGTTATAATAATAATAATAATAATAATAATAATAATAATAATAATAATAATAATAATAATAATTCATCATCATTTTGCATCCATTTACTTAAGGGTGGCTATGTTCAAGCATTTGACCATATACCAAGCTATCAATTGTTGCCAAAATTCATTTTAGAAATTTCCATGCGTCCCTCTTGTTCTTGTTTAGTGCCCTCGTGTCTTAAGCAGCTATAATCCATAAGCAAACTTCTATCTATTCGCCATAGAGTATTAGACGTGATCCTACTTATTTTATATTATTTAGACATTTAAAAATTGCGATTAGATTATAGAAATAAATAAAAAAAGAAAAACAATGAATTATTATCATGGTATTATTATTATTATTATTATTATTATTATTATTATTATTATTATTATTAATGGTGGCTATGATGAAGCATTTGACTATTTACCAATCTCTCAATTGTCCGTTGCCAAAACTCATATTAAAAATTATCATGGGTCCCTCTTGTTCTTATTTAGTCCGTCAGTGTTCAAAACAGCTATAATCGAGAAGCAAACTTCTATGTATTTGCAATTGGGTTTTAGATGTTATCCTATTCCTACTCGTTCTATTTTTGCACTTGCTCGCGGTGAACTCCCAACGTTCTAATTGAAACCTAAATAGGTAAAACTACGATGGCCGGAGTCTTCTGTGCCGAGGCTCCGTGATGATGATATGTCCCTTTCAATTAATCCTGAAAAAGACCGGTCAACAACAACGAATTGAAAAGGACAAATACATCGACGTGACCTGCCAAAAATAGACAATATTTCTTTTTTAATTGACAATGATGACCAACCTAGAGGCTCTTACCAAAAAAAAAAAAAAAAAAAACCTAGAGGTCATTTTGAAATTTTCTTCCGACGTATATAAACAAATAAAATAAAAAGGGAGGGCATCGAGAGCTGTCCACACGCTAGCTAGCTACCTCATCGTAGATCTGACCAATCAATCTTTACCAATTTTGAAAACAATCTCAACCCATCCCGCAGTAGCAGTCTCTTTCGACTCACCTTGCGGTCAAATCTACTGCCGGTCATTGGATTTCATTGCTCATGAAGCCTTTGTTAGGTGCACTTGCTAAAGAATGTTGACATTTTTGGGTAAAATTAATCATATTTTTAGAGAGCAGTGTGACCAATATGTTCATGTCCCAAAAAATGCAATCAGTGATGTACCCACCTAACAATCATTTGATCCATTCTATATGCCTTGTGGATTATATGTGAGATACCAGAAATAATGATATTTTTACAAATTAATCATGTGGGTATGTGATGTGAATTGTTGCGGAATGATTATTTTGGCGTCGTTTTGATACTAACGTGGTAAAAATTAATATAAAAATTAATTAAATTAAATTTAAAACTAAATTTATTTAAAAATTTTAAAATAAAAATACAAATATATAAAAAATAATAAATTAATAAATGAAATTTTTATTTTTTAAAATTTTATTTTATTTTTAAATGTTTTAAATAAATTTAGGTTTAAATTTAATTTTATTAATTTTTATATTAATTTTTTCACCACATTAGCATCAAAATGATGTTGTTTTTGTATTGTCTAACTGTGTCAGCGTGCAAAACGATGCCATTTTGCATTTGCTTCACCGAAAAATTGCCACGTCAGTATTTTTGCTGGATTTTGGCTGGAGTGACACTTAATAAATGATCAATTTTGTTTCGATTTTTGCACTTAAGTGTTCCTTCGTACCAAGTTTTGGCACTTGAGTGTACTTTGTCCCAAAGCATTAAAGATATTCCATGCTTAAGTATATTGGCAACTAATTTTTAACTAACATATCAATGAAAATAGAAAACTCAAATTTAGGGCTCCCGGTAGCAAGGGAGCCCATTTCTCGAACCAAAAATGTCGATTTTCATTTAGTTTTCTTTGGCTTATCAATTTTAAGTAATTTCTTAATCATTTTTACCAAAAACTCGAAAAGTTAAATAGTTGACTTTTTGACTAACTCTTTGACTAAAAGTCAACCCCAAATCAAAAATTGAATTTTTGCATAAAAAGATTCCTTTTAGCCTTAATATCATTTGGCTACATTAGTTTTGAAAATTTTCAAATTTTTGATTATAAAATTAATCTTTTAGAAAAAGTCAATTAAAGGGTTTGACCAATTCTTAAACCAAAAAAATTGAAAAATATAAAAATCCACAAGTCACTTAATTTTAGCTTCAATTTGACTTAAGCATCACCGAAAGTTTTGCGAAAATCAATTAAGAATCTCATTTTTTCGAATTTTTCTATTTTAGGTTTGAAATCAACTTATTTTCATTCTATTTATATTTTAGTTTAATTCCTTTTGCGACAATTAATTTAGAGTTATTACCTATCAACTTGTGTGGCTAATTTGGAAATTTGACTTGTAGGATTGTAAATTGGCAGTTTTAGCCCTAATAGGGGTTCAAATCAATTCTTCAAGACTTGCATACCAACACTTTTGTTCTACTCATTTTCTTGAGTTAAATTTGTATTCGGGGTCAATTTCGACAAATTCACTCAAGAACTCACCAATTTAATGGATTTAGCTTACTTGAATTAAAGAAATCCAAGCTAATAAATTTTGATTAGTGCAATTCGAGTTGACCCATTCTAGAATAAGGTTTAATTGAATAGATTGAGGTTCTATTTCGACATTAACCCTTGATTTATTTTGACGCAAAGGTCATGACTTCATTATACAATAGGCTATCATGAACATGGGCAATTGAACTAATTGATATCTTCATGTCGATTGAGTTCAATTTCAACAAATTTGTGTTTTGAGGTAAGCAATTAGGAGAATTTGCTCGTTTTAGTACGTAATTGAATAAAGGTACCTTTCAATTCAGTTCCTAAAAAGGCTAAATTGCACAAAAAATAGCACACAATAACCGATTGAATTGGTCAAGCTAGTGCAGTTCAACCCGATTGGTCTAATCAACCACCGATGAAAGGTGGCTGATTCAGCCACTTTTTAGTGGCTCATCGGTAGTTGGCAACCATTGTGAGGTGGCCTACCACATGGCCAACCCCTATATGTCTTTTTTTTTTTTTTTTAATTTACAAATTTGCCCCCCATATTTTATAAAATTACAAAAATGCCCCTTGATTAGGCTTTAATTGTTCGATTAATCACAATTGTTCATCTTGGACACATTGTAGCCATTCAAATTAGACATATGCATGATTAATTGTCATCTTAAACAAGGTTAAGGCCTAAGTAAAGGTTGTTAGGCTTGAATGACTAATCTTTAGCCCTTGGATTACAATTGCATCTTGTATGGGACTATATTGAAATTTCCCTCCAAAACTTAGGGGAGGCCATATTTTCAGATCCAGATTCTCTCTCTTTGCCTCTCTCTCTCTCTCTCTCTCTCTCTCTCTCTCTCTCTCTTTCTCTCTCTCTTCCCAAGTGACTCATCCCCCTTTGGCCTCCATCGCGCATGGCACCGACTATTGTCCACCAACGATCTACCGGCACGATGACCACCCCCTTGTCATTCCCTCTCCAATCGCAAGTGCCGCCGCCGCTGTCTTTCGCCCGAAGACCTCTAATCGGCCACTTCTTCTCCTTGGTTCCAACACTAGTGTGTTCGCGACGATTCCAATCATTGATCGGTGGTCCAACGGCCATCCCTCAGCTCTAGCAGCTTGCGATGGTGATCTTTGAAGCATCCTTGAGATTCAACAACCTTTGGTTGAAGTTCATTTGAGTTCAGCTTGAGGAAATTGCAAAGGTAAACGTCTACAGCATGACTCCGATGAAGTGATGTCGAGTTAGTCGACTAGGGATAGGATTCAAATCCTAGGTGTGCTCTCATATGCTTAGAAATGATAGATTGAATGTGCTACAATGGACGATGGATGATCTATAGGTTGATTGTGCATATTTACCATTTTTAGAAATTCGTAGGTCCTCCAAATTGAGTTTTTGTCATAGTAGATTCGAGGTCCTAAACCTTGCATTCTCAAGTTAATGTATTTTGGACATTTAATCTATGCTTGATATATTATAGGCCTCGATCGGACGCCATTTGATAGCTCAATTCCACTTCAAAAGTTCATGTATCTGTTTTAGAAATTGATTTGTGTTCTGTTATTATTAGGGGTGATCTAGGGTCCAAACTTGGACCCTATATTCCACCCTATTATATTTGGTTTCCCTTTTTTGGACCTTATACCCAACCCTATTTGCATTGAACTCTGTACTCAAATTATCTTGTTTTTTCAATCTAGTTCCAGGGTCAACCCTGTTTCCACTAGAACCTATTTTACAACCATTCAATTTCCTATACAACTTCAAATTTTACATTAATACACGAGAAAACAACGGAATCCTTCTAATTTGTATTGAAACGTTAAGCACATGTAATCAATAGGTACATCAACTTTTTTGACTAAATAAAAAACTAAGGGTCCACAAGGCTCATCATCATAACCAAAATCATGGGGCAAAGCAAAAATTCTAATATTGCATAAACATTAGCAACAAACATAAGTCTAATATTAGTCTCATTCTCACAACTACTACATGAAATTGTTGAATTATCTAAAATAGTTAGCAAATCTTTGTTGCAAGCATAACTCCTTAGTATAACTCCTCCTTCAAAAATGAAATTAGGCGAGCCAATCCATATGGTACAAAATCTCTAACAAAGACCTGAAATTCATACATAAAGAAAAATCAACAAGAAACCATGCTCTAGAGACATATGCAAAAGTTGTGGTTTAATAAAGCCTATTTACTTACCACACAATCAGAGTCTCCATAAAATGAAGTCTATTTTCCAAGGATAATGTCTTTGGTAAGAGAATCCAAATTTGAAAACCAAAAAAGAGATTAAATAAATCATTCACTTACTGGATACTTATGCCAATGAACTACAAGGTAGAAAGAAATATGTACGACTTACTTGCCTCTAACTTTTTCGCATTCTTGATGCACTCTTCAACATTGATCAGCACGTGAACAGCTCTCAACCAATCTTGAGTGCAAATCAATCCGTCCAACAAAAATCAAAGAAATTTGAAAGCCGTCAAGTACATGTCTTGATGTACTAAAAGTCGACTCGGAAGCAATGGTAGTCACACGAATAGACAAAACATTCGCAGCCATCAAAGATAAGATTGTGGCACCCCGAACCCTTCGTAGGTCGCCACAAGCACCAACGTTACACCTTATTACCTTTCTTCTTAGAAGAGGCGTCGTAATTCATAGACATTTTCTTTTTAAACGGTCCTAGCGCGACTCATTAGCGGAAGCAAAATAAAACATCACCCATCTCTCCCTCCAACAACCACGATACAAATACACACCACTAATCATCATGATTAAAAGACAAGCCATGACACTTTATTTACATATATTTTCAAGATGGGATTTCTTTTGGGTCGATACATCAAAAAGGAAAAGTTAGGACTCAGCCATGTCCAGCCTATAATCCCAAAAAGAACCCTCGACCCTCTACATCACACGTGCACAACCCCCATCATAAGTGTCGGCTAACTATCCCAAAAAACACAGCCTCTACTCGTCACACACGGGCCTCACACCCAATCCGGTGCGTCAGGCAGTGGCGGTGGCAGCATCCCCCTCATCACCCCGTTGCGACGAACGTGGACGGAGACAAACTCCTGGACAATCGGGCTCCCAGCCAGGCCTATGTCGTACATGACAAAACATCGCACTCGTATGTATGCCAGTCTAGGCACAGAAGGACAACTGAACTCCTCGCACTCTACCTCGATGTCGGATGGTAAACCGTAAAATGCACCCCGCGTGACGGCAGGGAGCGGCATGCTGCTAATTTGAAATGTTGGTCCCTGGGAGGGGTGAGTACAACCACTCAGCAGGTAAATGAATCCAACAACCGCTCAATGCATCATGCAAATTTGTACATGCATTGCAGGCGTTACTTACCTTAAAGCCATGCGCATACTATCATGCATCAATCTCATAATCATTTACATGTCATCGTCATCATCACATCATCACATCACACATGTCATCATCATCATGGCATATCATCATCATCATCATCATCATCATCATCATGCATATCGTCATGCATATCATCATGCATATCATATATCATCATCATCATCATCATCATCATGCATATCCTCATGCATATCATCATGCCATATCACATATCATCATCATCGTCGTCATGCATATCATCATGCATATCATATATATCATCATCATCATCATCATGCATATCCTCATGCATATCATCATGCCATATCACATATCATCATCATCATCATCATGCATATCATTATGCATATCATATATCATCATCATCATCATCATGCATATCGTCATGCATATCATCATGCCATATCACATATCATCATCATCATCATCATGCATATCATTATGCATATCATATATCATCATCATCATCATCATGCATATCGTCATGCATATCATCATGCCATATCACATATCATCATCATCATCATCATCATGCATATATCATCATCATCATCATGCATATCCTCATGCATATCATCATGCCATATCACATATCATCATCATCATCATCATCATCATCATCATGCATATCATTATGCATATCATATATCATCATTATCATCATCATGCATATCCTCATGCATATCATCATGCCATATCACATATCATCATCATCATCATCATCATCATCATCATGCATATCATTATGCATATCATATATCATCATCATCATCATCATCATCATCATCATCATCATCATCATCATGCATATCCTCATGCATATCATCATGCCATATCACATATCATAATCATCATCATCATGCATATCATCATGCATATCATATATCATCATCATCATCATCATCATCATCATGCATATCATCATGCCATATCATATATCATCATCATCATCATCATCATTGTTGACACCTAATTTTTGCCCAAAAATATTTCATTCCAGCATATAGATTATCTAGGTGTTTAATATCGTGTTTTAAATGCAATATGTTTTTCCTATAAAAAATAATAATTAAAAAAAAAAAGACAGCAAGTTGGGGCCAACGATCTAAATGCGACTAGCCAAGCCCAGAAGGTTAGATTGGAATTCAAATGACAAGTTGGGGCCACAATGCAATTTCCAAAAGTCGATGGACCAATTCGCAAATTTTGCAAAATTTGCACCCGAGCCCTTAAATCATCATCTTGGTCATCAATTAAGTTGAAATTGAATTTGGGCCAAGTCGAATCAATTAAATTGAGCTAAAAAGACCACATTTGTATTGAATTGGGTATTTTCGGATAAGAAAATGGCCAACTTTGAGGAACTTTTTTGCAAAATTGGGTGGGCACAATTGTGAAAAATGGTCAAGATCTTAAACTACTATAAATGAGGTTGCTAATTGATAAAAAATCAGGGCCAAATTGATGGATTAAAGTACTCAAACCAGCTACCAAAACCCAGCCCACGGTTAGGTCTTAATTCGAAGCTGCTAAGTAGGCATATTGGTGGCCCCACCATATCCCACTCAGCCGCCCATTTAGCTCGATCTTTGCACGTGCTGAAAGGCCATATATAGTAGTTCAAGTGGACGAAAATTTGCTAGGGATAAGCCGCTGACAGCACCGGAAAATTGCAGCAAAATCCGCACACTCAACAGCTGCAGAAGTTAAAAAATTGGCTAAGTCAGAAGAGTAGGTGAAGTAGCCCTGTTGACAGGCCTGGTAGGTGGACAAAAGGCTGACAAAAAATCCTCTAATCCAGGGGATAAGATCTACGAAGTGAGGTCTTTCAAGGGACGAGAGGAAAGAGACAAGAGGGAGAGGAGAGAGCTCGGAATCGTCCCCCAAAGAGGCCCTCAGAAGCAACTCCAGAAAATCGAAAACCCAGAAAATCCAGACCGACCTGGAGAGAAAAAAGTGAGATTTTCACACACCTGAGGCCAAAATTAGCCAAAACCTTCAACTAGAGAGTGAAACTTCATTCAAATATATTTCCAACCATAGGTCGCACGTCCCAAATGGAGATCGAGAAGGCCTCCTAAAGCCCCCCGAAATAGAGCCCTCCTGTTAGGCCAAGAAAGCCTGAAAATTTTTCTAAGTGTTGAGACTGGTTGGTCACGAGTGAAGGAAAGCCAGTGTTTTTGAGAAATTTGAGAGACAAATGAGGAAAATATTGACTTTTAACCAAAACTAGAATACATATAGTTTGGCATGGTGTCAATTTTTTCAAAAAAAAATGTCTTGAAGTCTAATTTTAAAGGTCAACGAAAACCTTCATTGTCAGTTCTTCTTTTCTGCAGATCTCATTTCCAGTTGAAGAAGCCAACTTCCACGTGCTTCCAGAGGACAATTTCTCGGTTTCCTTGGCCAAGAACCACTTGAAAAGGAAACTAGGAAGTAAGGTAAACATCCTAGATGTATGTATTTTTGAGTTTGAGCATGTTTTGATCATGAAAATCAAGAGGGAAACCAGCCCGGAAAACTGATTTCTGAGGCTGAAATTTTTTTAAGTGTTTGGAATTTCTTCAAGAGTTTTGCATGTGTGCTTCTTGGAGAGGTCGTTCTGATGCGTTCGTTCGGTCATTCTCTGTAATGCTCGTTATATTTGAAAGCTCATGTTACCTACTTTCACTTGGACTAAGTAATGTTTCCCTTAGATCTTGCATGTGATAAGTGATGGGGCTTGAATATGGGCATGCAACATGTTTGTTTGATTTGGGTTCAAACCCAGATTTGTAAAATCAGTTCAGACTTGCATATTTGAGACCGATTTCAACCTAGTTCTTGTGTGTTTTAAGTTATTATTTCTATTTGATCTTGCTCCCTGCATGTGGTAATATGATCTTGATACTTTAGTTCCACAAAAGATTGCTTATGCGTTGAGATTGAAGGCCGCAAACATGGCCCGAGGAAGCTGGTTTTGGATGATTTGATGCATGCCAAGTGTTTGACGAAATGCGAAAACCAAGTTTCGATCTTGAAACGGTCGATTTGAGCTTGGTTCTTGTTATATTCATGTACTAGGCAGTCCCATATTAGTGTAAATTAGCATAGATCGGATTTAAAGAATTTATTATTTTTAAAAAAAATAATAATTAAAAAAAAAAAGAAAAACATGAAATTTTCAAAAGTATCAAAAAATGTTAGATAGCATCAAATTAGGATAGAAATAACATATATGAAATTTTCCTAATTTTAAAATGTCATTTTCCTAATTTAATGCTATTTTGGTATTTTATAACCATTTTTGTAAATAATCCATTTTGCGTAGATTAAAGCTATTTAAAGTAATTTCATGCACATAGAGCAATTTCATGCATATTTGAATTCTCATTTTGCTCATGGGGGTCCTGTCCCGGGCGTGATAACAAGGCCATGTAATATTATTTGCCCGACTTGTATCGGGTTTACCTTTTCACGTTTATTTTCAAGTCATTTCAATTTCTTGGATGTTTACTTACGCTTTCGCTTTTCATTAATTTGAGTGTAAATTTCTCTTCTAAATTATGTTAGGATTAGTCTAGACATTAAAAAAAAAAAAACTATAAAAACATTTGCATGGACACTTAGTGGTTCCATAAAGATTATAATTGGTAATCAAGATTGTGTGGCCATTTAGATAAACAACCTTCCAAGTTAGTGGTACCGCAAGGGCGCTAATAGAAACATTGGCGTAAATAAGTCCCCGTTCCTAGAAAACTCTGGTTGCGTATGAATCGAGACAACACTCCCGTATCTTGATTGGTTTCTAGCTGACTACAATAGGCTAGTGGCGACTCCTAGAATTACATAGGTTGTTAAGAACTAAAAAATGAATCCAACATCGCGCGAGGTATGGGCTTGGGAGAGCTCGCGCCTAATCTAGGGCCATTGGTCCACCTCTTTAGGCAAATACCCCTAAACCTTTCTTTCTTTTCCCGGACGGAAAAAAGGAAGTCGTGACAATCATCATGCATATCCTCATGCATATCATCATGCCATATCACATATCACCATCATCATCATCATGCATATCATCATGCATATCATATATCATCATCATCATCATCATGCCATATCATATATCATCATTATCATCATCATGCATATCATCATGCATATCATATATCATCATCATCATCATGATGCCATATCATATATCATCATCATCATCATCATGCATATCATCATGCATATCATATATCATCATCATCATTTCATCATCCGTTTCTCAGATCATCTATTTCATCATCCCCTCGGGCAAAGACCTCCGAGGCTGCCAGCATTCAGCCATTCCAGGCCACCGGGCATCCGGCCCCCCACATTCCGGGCATCTCGCATCCCAACTGGCATCACGAGACATTCCCCTCGGGGAAGGACCTCCGACAGGGCTTCCGGCATTTACACTCCCTGACCGGGCATCCCGGACCCCAATCCTGGCATCGCGAGGCATTCCCCTTGGGCAAAGTCCTCTGACAGGGCTTCCGGCCCCCCACATTCCGAGCATCCTGAATCTCCCAAGGCCATCCGGCAATGTATCTCTATACATTCCGGGCATCATCATCCGCCACAACAATCTCCTCATTTACCATTATCCACGTTTACCAATTTCAGTCTTAATTTAGCATGGCATATGATGTGACATCAAACAAGCCATACTTGGCATGGAATTCACACATATATGTCAATTCAATGTCATGCATACATCAAGACCTCATCATACACATAACATGGTATAATTATTTATGAAATAAATAATGGAATTTATGGCCAATAGAATAATCCATTTTTCATTTATTTAAAATTCCAACTTTTGTCATTTTCAAAAATATTAGATTTAATATCTGTAAATTCCCAAAAATTATAAAAATTAAAGCAAGTATTAAACTAGCCAATAGGATGATAATTACATGCAAAATACATGGCCACATAGAATTTCACACAATTTCACAATTTTCACAAAACATCGTATAATTTTCGGATGAAACCAGAATGCACAGTTTCCGAAGAAATTCGATTAAAATATTCATACGGCCTCCAAAAATTACGAAATTTTACCAAGTTATAGCCAAGACATTTTCGTACAACTATCATGAAGACATCCAGGCCAGATTCTTTTTAGATTATTTTCTACAGTCTCACGAAGCGTCTGGATCCATTACCGCATCGTCCAGTGCATGCTTCTCCGAAATACTGAGTTTTCACCTACCTATTCTCTTTCGTTTTCTCTGAAATTTGGAGTATAGTCGTCATTTAAGTCCATGAAGTCTCGGGTGTCCCGAAATACATCTCCAGAATTACCGTCTTCAAGATCTAGTCGATTTACTAGGTTATACTTGTTCATTTTGCTTCAAATTTGAGTATGTTGTAGTTTAAGATGTCCCCTACAACTTTCATGAAGAGATAGAAGAAATATTCTTAGCACAAACCAACATGCAACCACAAATCCAACAAGATGTCAGTGAAATCTTTCCAGATCTGAGGTCTCCGTAGGATGAGAGTTTAACCCCTCAAATCTCCATCATTTTCCACGAAATTTTAGTATGTTATATTTTAAGATGTGAGCTACAACTTTCATGAAGAAATCGAAGCCAAAATCGGACTCCAAACATGCATAAAAGCTCACACAACATTCTGACTCAAACCGTTCGAGCGGAAACAGTCACACCACTTCAAGATCAAGCTATCCATACTTCGGTTTTCCTCTTCCAATCACCCAAATTCGACACTATATCAACCATACATACAACAAACACACATGCAAGAGCAGCTAGAGGACCCCCAACTTGCCTCTAGACCGGACGGACGACGGCACACGGCGGCGAGCACGGTGGTCGGACGGCGGCTCCTCCTCGGCTTCTCCTTCTCTCGGCCGTTCTCCCTCTCTCTCTCTCTCACTCTCTCTCTCGGCCGAATGAACCGGCCACCCTTCTCTCTCTCTTCCCTTTTATCCCCCCTAATCCTCATCATTGATAATCATTACTTGCCTTCAAATTAGCCAATGCATGGCATTCTCCTTTGTGCCACTTGTCCTATTGCATGCATAATAGGCTTTGAATTTGGGCTTGGGCTTGGGCCTCCTTTGTGGCCGGTCGACCACTCCTTCTTGGGCCTCCATGGGCCGGTTAGCTTGGCCCACTAAAGCTTAGGCCAATGGGCCTAAGGCCCAATGAAATAAAAATTAACTTTTCCTTTTTATAATCTCTTCTATAAAATTTTAAATTTTAAATTCCACATGGCCAAAGTCTTGTGACATTTTATTTAATTCATAAGGTGCATGGCCAAGCATAGATTATCATCATTGATCTATTTAATTTAAAATCTCATAAACACAAGCACAAATCACCTAATCTTAAAAAGACTAATGGCTAAAGCATTAAACCATAGGAAATTTCATTACCTAATTAGAGGCTTTAACACACCTTATAACTTAACTTTGAATTTCGGGATGCCACAAAGATTTTATACTTTGACATAGTACTCTTCCATCACATCAAAAAGGTTTAGATTAAGGAGATCTTCACTTTTAGCTTCAAGATACCGATCAAGCTCACATTTGTTTTCATCTAACACTATTTTCTTTGCGTGGAGAAAGCTTTAATGCCAAGCATGGATTTCACACTCATTGTCATCAATACTGGCATTAGAAGCACTGCCACTGTTACTCACACTTGAACCACTAAAATTTTCTTTACTAGAAGAACCAATAAAAGATTGCTCATAAATTTATATAAACGTTCCAAGGCAACCTTCACTTAATCATGCATCTCATCAATTTTCGCTTTATCATCATAAATTTGTTCAAAATAGAACTTCACATAATTCAACTTCTTTGTAGGATATATGCAACTGCAATCACCACCATCATATTTACTTGATCATGACTTCCATAATACTTGTCAAATTTCTTTTTCATTTTCATACTCATAACTTGAAGCTTTGAGTTCAAAGAATTCATTGCATTATTCAAATATCTATACAACATAGCTATCCCCTTAAAATAATCATTTGAAGTAACATATGAACTCCCTAACATCCTTTCGGTTGAATCATAAAACCATTTCAGAAATTCAAAAAGGATGATGATATTTTCCTAATCTTCATCTTGAGGAGAATTATTGTCATTCTCCCTTAAGAAAGATAAATAATTTTCTTTCATCCTTTTAAAAGCTTTCCTAAACTTTATGATGGTGTCTAACATCATATAAATGGAGTTCCATCTAGCGGAAACATCAATACAAATCGAACCCTTATATGTAATCCTCTCATTTTCAATACAAAATTGGAATGTCTTAGCTCTCGTGGGAGAACTCATCGCATATCTAACTACATTTCGGGTACGTGCAATAGAATCACACACCTCATTCAATTCGTCCCTTACTATCAAGTTAAATATATGAGCAATGCACCTCATATGTTAAGCATTGCCATTCAAAATCAAAAGCCATTCCCCTAAAAAAATTTCCTTCAAATAACCAACAGTCACATCATTTAACCACAGTCATTGTGGATACCTTTTATTTTATTCCCCAGACATAAATACATTTCTCTACCATTTTTTCAATCCCCTTACTCTTGTGACTATGCGTCACCACAAAATTGATAATTCTTTTATGTAATTTCCATTTTTTATCAATAAAATGTTCAGTAAGACATAAATAGTTCAAATTTTGAATGAAACTTCACATATTAGTTGTGAGTGCAATCCTAGATTTAAGCTTATAAAAATAAGCTTTCAAACAAGTTTGTTTCACTCAGATATAATTTCATGCAATCTCTAGCCATTATAAATTGTGAAAGATGTTGGAAAAAATGTTGTAATTCAGTAACAAAATCACAAAAACCAACGCGCTTAACTATGGAAAACGGTTGTTCATCAGTAATAATCATCCAAGGAAACATGTGCTTATAATAGTCTTGATTAAACTTCCACGTCGTTAAAACGCTATCACCACTAGTAGTATTTAACCCTACCTTGCCAACCACATCTTTGTTACATGGTGCAAACAACATTTGCTTTTTATCTGCATGAGGATACTTTTTGGCACTTTCTCAAGTGCTTCCACATGGTAAACGTTCCATGATTAATATTATACACATATTCAGCTCCATAATGAATGCACTTCACCCTAAATATTTTCTATGTTTTTTCATCTATAATTCTCGAAAAATTATCCCAAGCCTCTAATTGATTAGCTCGCTTTTTACCCAAAGGAGGACAAGAGTTATGTGCCATCACCTTGTCTGTTCCATGGAATGATAATTCCATGAGCGGACTTATTTCATTATGTCTCTCTTCTTTTGTTGATATGTTTTTGTCTTGATCCATCGATTGAAAACAAATTATAGAACAATGTCATGATTCTACTATGAACAAATTATACAAGAGACAAATGGCTACACTTAAAGAATACTAATACCTTCTAACAAATCAATCTACTTTATTATAAGAAAACTAAGACATTAGTAATTTTTTGACATTTTCTTTGGCTATTGTGACAGTGCTACTAGAAAAAGTTGATTTAGTGGCAGAAGGTTCCAAGGACTATCCAGCAAATGCAAGAAAGTATTTAAAAGCACCAAATAATGTGGCTCTAAAACTGTATAATCAGCAACATGGAAATCAACACCCCATTAGTTTATATGTCCTCTAGGGCATGCAATTATAATAATGTCCATATGCTCTATTTGTGCTGACCAATAGAACAAGACAATCCCTGGAGTCCAACAAAATTATGGAAGATCAGACCAAGTTTTTAATTCTGCAAGGGTGCAAGCTGGCTAGAGACCTTGAATCAAACCTACAACTTTGGCAAACCAGCCCCACAAAAGCACAATTGAGACCTGCAAGGAAATCATAAGAATCTTCACATCGACTTTGGAGAAATTGATGATGCACATGAACTGTAAGGAATCAACTAAATACAGCTATCTAGCAGATTAACTAGCCAAAGACTGAAGAAGTAATACTTGTAGTTATTACACGAGGGGATTTTTAAAGCTAACTAGCGGACATAAAACGCAAAGCAATTACGTCACCCGATTCCGCTTGCTAACCGTATCCCTAGATTCTCGGTAAGTGAACTACCTGAACTTCAGGTAGAAGCAAAAAGTTGCTATAAACCCTGCGTTCTGTGAATGCAGTGCTTAAAGATGCAGAAGAGAAGCAATTTGCTGACACATTAGTCAAAGAGTGGCTTCATTCATGAGCTTAAAGGTATCGTGTATGATGCAGAGGCACCTGCTCAACAAGTTCAG
The DNA here is from genome assembly GCA_014182375.1 of Eucalyptus virginea. Classification (NCBI taxonomy): domain Eukaryota; kingdom Viridiplantae; phylum Streptophyta; class Magnoliopsida; order Myrtales; family Myrtaceae; genus Eucalyptus; species Eucalyptus virginea. The sequence continues at coordinate 11,736,293 of CM024520.1, forward strand.
AACCGGATGGACCTAAGAAAGGTGCATGACATTTTCTTTACCCCATTCAACTCGTTTGAAAAGAGAGGAGAACCCCAGATACGAGAGATTCCCGATAGGTTACAGTTCAATGTAGAAAAAAATTATGTTCTCACTTTTGAAGGAGATAACTGAACCTAAAATGCAACGAAGATTACCCACTACTTCACTAGTGGACGAGTTCGATGTATATGGCCGGGATGGTGATAAAGAGGCGGTAGTGAAGATGCTAGAATGAATTGATCCGAATGATAACTGCTTATCTGTGTTTCCCTTGGGGGGTATGGGTGGGTTGGCAAAACAACCCTTGCTCAGCTCGCGTATAATGACGAGAAGAGTCAAGGGGTGGTTTGACATAAGATGTGGGTTTATGTGCCAAAAGAATTTGATGTGTGGATGGTTGTTAATTCAAAGACCGCAATGAATTGGTGCTGCTTAGGCCACTGATTTCAGCTCGCGTATTTGCTTGATCTGTGAAGATGGAGTTGTTTATTTATAGTCTAGAACTAACAATAGCCCACTTCCTCTTTCGTGACAAAAAGATAAATGGGAAAGTGAAATAGAAGCAACAAATTGCTACAAACTCGAGAAGCATACGATTAGGCCCCATCACGGTAAGATGCTCATTTCAAGTCCTGAAGGTCATTTTAGGTTGCTTCCTCAATTGTAAACTTAGATGCTATCTCTGCAACTTGCTCATACTTTGTAGCACCCCGAACCCTTCGGCGATCGCCACAAGCTCTGGCGTTGCACTTTATTACCTTTTCTATCTTGTACTTAAAACAAGCGTCGTTAATCACAGGCATTTTTTTTTTTTTTTTTTTTTTAAAGCGGTCCAAAGCACGACTCATAGCGGAAGCAAATTAAACATCACCATCTATCCCCCTACCAATCCATGATACCAATACACACCAGCTAAACATCAGGATTTTATAAACAAACATCGACACATTATTTACATATTCTTTTAGGATGGGACTTCTTTTCCTCGGGTCGATACAAAACAAGAAAAGCTAGGACTCTGCCATGTCCTGCCTAAAATCTCAAAAAGAAACCCTCGACCCTCAACATCATACGAGCACAAACCCCCATCGAAAGTGTCGACTATCTACATCAAAAGATTCAGCTCCTACTCATCGCGCGTGGGTCTCACACCCAACCCGGTGCATCAGGCGGTGGTGGTGGCAACATCCCTCGCATAGCTCCATCCCGACGGACGTGCACAGAAATGAACTCCTAAATGACAGGGCCCCCAGCCAGGCCTATGTCGTACATCACTAGACAGCGTACTCGAATAAAAGTCAGTCCGGGAACAGAGGGACAGTCTATTTCGGCACACTCGGCCTCTACATCGGATGGTAGACCATAAAACACCCCCCGCGAGACGACAGGAAGCGGCATGCTGCTAATCTGAAATGTTATTCCCCAAAAGGGGTGAGTACAACCACTCAGCAGATAGGGAAATCCAATAACAACTCAATGCACCATGCATATCATCATACGTTGCAGGCATCACTTACCTTGAAATCATGCGCATCATGCATCATCATATCATACATATCATCATCATCATGGCATCAGTATTTCGTACATGTCATCATGCATGTCATACCATGGATGATCATCATATCACATCACACATCATCATCATCATGCATCATCATGCATATATTATCATAGGTGATCATCATATCACATCACATATCATCATCATTATCATGCATATCATATCATGGGTGATCATCATATTTCACATCACATATCATCATCACTATCATGCATATCATCATGTATATCATATCATGGGTGATCATCATATCACATCACATATCATCATCATCATTATCATGCATATCATCATGCATATCATATCATGGGTGATCATCATATTTCACACCACATATCATCATCACTATCATGCATATCATCATGCATATCTTATCATGGGTGATCATCATATCACATCACATATCATCATCATCATTATCATGCATATCATCATGCATATAATATCATGGGTGATCATCATATCACATCACATATCATCATCATCATTATCATGCATATCATCATGCATATCATATCATGGGTGATCATCATATTTCACATCACATATCATCATCACTATCATGCATATCATCATGCATATCATGTCATAGGTTAATTTTCATCTTTATCTTTCAATTTTGATCACTATCATGCATATCATCATGCAATGTATCTCCGTACATTCCGGCCATCATCCTCCACCACAACCACTTCCTCATTTCCCATCATCCACATTTATCATCATTTTGATTTCATTATTACATGGCATACGATTCACACATGCATCACAATTTATGCTCATACATGCACCAATGTCTTATCATACATGTAACATTGCATAATCATTTAATATTAATTCAATGGAATTTATGGCCAATAAAATAATCCCTTTTTATTTTATTATTATTATTTAATTTTATTATCATATTTATTTATTTTCATAAATAAATACTAAATTCAATATCTATGATTTTCCCAAAATCATAATATTCAAAACAATCATTAAACAAACCAATAGGTGACAAATTTCATGCAAAATTCATGGCCAAATTGAATTTCACACAATTTCACAATTTCCACAAAATAGCACATGATATTCGGATAATAACCAAAATGCACAGTTTCCAAATAAATTCGATTAAAATATCCATATGGCCTCCAAAAATTACGAAATTTTACAGGGTGATAGCCAAGACATTTTCGTGCATCTTTCATGAGAACTCCAAGTCAGATTCCTTATCGGTTATTTTATACAACCTCACGAAGCTTCTGGAACCCTTACCGCATTGTCCAGGACACACATCTCCGAAATATTAAGATTTCACCCATATATTCTCTTTCGTTTCCTCTGAAATTTGGATATGTTATTTATCAAGGTATTCTTTACAAGTTTCATGAAGAGATCTAGGTCAAATAACCAAATTATGGTCACCATTTAGGTCCTTGAAGTCTCGGGTGTCTCGGAACACATCACCAGAATCATCTTCTCCAAGATCTAGCCGATTAACTAGGCTATACTTGTTAATTTCTCTTAAAATTTGAGTATGTTGTAGTTCAAGGTGTTACCTACAACTTTCATGAAGACACCGAAGTCAAATATTCAACAAAAATCAACATGCAATCAATTATCCAACAAGAAGTCAGTGAAAACTTCACAGATCTGGGGTCTCCGAAATATGAGACTTTAACCCCTTAAATCTCCATAATTTTCCACAAAATTTTAGTATGTTATAGTAAAAGATGTTATCTACAACTTCCATGAAGACATCGATGCCAAAATCGGACTCCAAACACACATACAAGCTCAAACAAGTTACTGACTCCCACAACCGAGCAAGAACAGTCACACGGCTTGAGAACAAACCAACCTTACCTCGGTTTTTCTCACTAAATACACCCAAAATCGAACATGCAAACCATATACACACATGCAAGAGAAGTTAGAGGACTCCACTTGCCTCTAGGATGAACAAACGACGGCGTACGGTGGACGGACACGGCGAACGGACGGCGGACGAACGGCGGCACCCCTCGGCTCCGCCTCCTCTTCCTCTCGGCCTCTCCCTCTCCCTCGCGATTTCTCTCTCTCTCTCTCACCCTTTCTCTCGGCCGAATGAAGCAAAAACCGGCCACCTTCTCTCTCTCCTTCCCTCTTATTTCCCCTAAATCTCATGATTACTTGCCTACAAGCCCACCAATGCATGGCCTTCTCTTTTTGCCACTTGTCACTTTGATTTTTGAATTTGATTTGGGCTTGGGCTTGGGCCATCTGGCCACTCCTCCTTGGGCTGGTCGACAGTCCCCTTGTGGGCTTTAATGGGCCGGCCAACTTGGCCCATTAAGGTTCCACTCTTGGGCTTAAGGCCCAATCGAATTTTGACCTTTTCTTCTTCTTTTTTTTTTTTTAAATTCTCCTATAAATATTTTTGAATTCCAATTTTCATCTCGGCCAAAGTCTTGGGACATTTTTGTTCATTGAAATTTAAATCATATGGCCAAGCATAGATTATTAATCTATTAAATTTAAATTTCCACAATTACAAGCACAAATCATCAAATTAAAAGACTAATGGCTAAAACATAAGCCATGGAAATTCTATCACCTAATTAAAGACTTTAACACACCTTATGGCTTGGCTTTGAATTTCTGGGATGCTACATACTTCTCTTCATACTCTTTGTCAAGTAAATCTGCCTATGATGTTATTAATGTAAATGCTAGTATGAGCACCTAGAGGGGGTGAATAGGTGCGAAAACAAACTTTTGCGAAGTATAGTGTCAAACTTCACTTTTAACCAGAGTCTGCTTAACAGTAGACTTTAAAAGAGAAAAGAAACTCTAACAATTAAATAAAGTTACGAACAAATTAAATAAGTTTAGGGAAAAGAATAAGAACACAAGGTTTATAGTGGTTCGGCTTAATCCAAGACTACGTCCACTCTCCCGCACTGACAGCCCACCGGCTGGATTTCACTATGAATCAAAAGAGTCATTACAGTATTACGTCCTTGATTCCATAGTGTAAAGACTTTGCTACGCTTCCTCAAAGTCTTACAAATGTATAGACTCTCTTTTGAGTACAAGTTTACGATCAACAATTGAATCAGCAAAGAATAAGGAGCTTCAGACTTTGAAATTTATCTATCGCGCACACACTTGAATAACTCGAGCGTCTTCCTTATATACTCCTCCATGCATTCATAACTGTTGGCACTTTCCAAATGAGCTCTTCCAATATAATCATTGGACATAATCAATTAGGGAGATATCGAATTATTTAAGAAATATCACGATAGCCCACCAATCCTGCTCACCCATACAATCAGGATCTAGGTTTCCATAAGTAGAACCTTCCAAGTATGCTTCGCCATTCAATGGATCTAAATTACCCGAATCAAGGCGAATAATAGATTCCGAGATGCTATATCCAGCCGTGAGATCTTCTTTAATCGATAGAATCAAATCCTTAAAGAAATACTCAATTCTAGATAAGTCTTCTTCGACGGTCTAGAAACTGTCAATGATGGTAGACTTTGAATCTTGAGTCTGGCTGTCCGACGATCTTCAGACTAGACTAATAAAAACGTTTTGTCAGCTTCAAAACAAATATGGAAGTTTTCTCCAACAATCTCCCCCTTTTTTATGGTGATAAAACTTTCCTACAGATTTGGATATTTTTGACTTGCAAGACAATACTCAAGCAAACATGGATATCTCACAAAAGATAATTGGCTTAGTAAAGATAGCATTAAATCTGCATCCACAGGAGATATTAGTCCGTTAAAAACAACTATCTTTGCCATGAATACCAACAACGCTTAAGATACTGCAAACATTAAACGATTAAACAATCCAAAACCAAATCAGTCAACCAAACAACCAAACAAAAGTAAAATCAATCAAAAGTCAAAAAGTCAAATCAAATAAGAGTCAAATCTCAAACCTGCACCATCTCCCCCTTTTTGTTAGCATTAAAAAGGTAGAGACGAAAAGAGAATAAAATTAGGATTGTTTTGGAACGCGAACAAGCTGGAAATCTCCGATCGACTGGACAATCCCTTTCAGCTTTTTCAAATCCTCCTTCAGTTGAGCCGCTTCTTCACCCTTGGCATTTGCTTGAACTTGAAGTGCAAGGGCATGAATTTGATCATGCAAAGAAACTGAAGAGGCTTGATTGGCATTCTGCATGTTCCGAACTTCGCATCCTAGGGCATAAATCTGGCCTCGCATCTCCATAAGAATATCAAGCAGTCTTCAAAAGTCTGCCGAGTTGTTAGTTTGAGTGCTTGCCTCTGCATGATTAGTTTGAGGAGTATTAGCAAATGATGGCATTTCCACATGAGCACCCAGATTTGGCGATGAAACCTCATGACCTTCCTCAAGAAATTGGGAGGCATATATATCTTCTGGATCTACAGGTGAACAGCTAACATCTTCATTAGTAAAAGCAATTGAAGAGGTACCCCTTTTCTCAGGAACTCCCCTTGTTTCATTGCCTTCAGGCGGAGAGAAGCACTCTTCATGCTCTGTCTCTTCTTGTTCTCCTCTGCCCTCTTCTTCTACAATTCTTTCTTCCTCTGCTTCTTTTCCCATCGATTCTCTCTCTTCACTCCTTTGCTTTGTTTCTTCTCTGTCTTGATCCTCTCTCTCCTCTATCTCTGGAACAGAACGTTGTAAGTTTCTCAATGCAAGAGCGGAAATGGTGACATCTTCCTCATCTTCTTCATCCTCCAAGATGAGTGCTCTTCTTTTCTTGGATGGAGCTATCATGGGCTCCTTCCCTTTCCATTTTGCAGCCGTAGAAACTTGGTAAGTCTAGACAGGGTTTTCTCCTTAAATCGCTCCAAAGCCTTGTTCAGCTCCTTCAGACGCATTTTGAAAACCATTTTCAGTCCCACCACCATTTGATCACAAGTACGAACACACAGAATCTTAGGAGGCTGAATATTCAAATGTCTGAATAACTTAGTAACAAGTGCTGAGTAAGGAAGTTGGCCCTTATCTTTCACCATCGATCTATACATGCGAAACATGATAATGCGTGGAATAGAGAACTTTTTGCCAGCCAGCGTTGATTGCATACATCAGCTTTACTTCTGAGTTGGAGACGTTAGTCTTCGAAGTCGATTTGGGTCTAAGGCAATTGATCACAATCTTGTGAAGCAAAATATCTGAGGCATTCATCCTCAAGTACGAAATTCGTCCTTCTGCCATTCCATCCCGAACAAACTCTACCGTCGCATGACCAACAGACACACTAATTGATTGGAATGCCCCTCGCTCTACTCCAATCACATCAGCCAATGTGTCCATATCAACTACATAGTCCTGATCTCGAACACTGAAAGAGAATCTATTCGCATCCAAGAAACTTAGATTATGATAGAAATACACAGTAAGTTCTAGATGAGCCTCTGTTGTCTCTGAACAAAATCGTTCAAGCTAAAGTAGAGTGAATTTCTCTCACAACTTCACATTCAGAGAATCAAGAAAATCAAACTCCACACTTCTTGAGTTGATCACCCCTCGCTTTAGCAACTTAGAATAAAGTCGCTTGTGTTCCTCAGAGCAAAACAAATATGTCCTTTTGCTTCAAATATTCGCCGCAACACCTATTCTAGGCTTAAAATGAGTGTACATCTTGTCATCATCATTTCCATTTAGCTGACTAAAACCTCCAACAAGTGGATTGCTTGGGATATTCGCAAATGCTCTTTCAGCCAACCTCGCAGGAGCAACTCCCAATCGTTCCATCGTTCGCAAAAAGTGGGTTTCATTTCGATACCCTTTCTCTTTCAAAAATTCATCAATAAAGTTCAAGGGAGTACCTCCCTCCTTCAAGGCAAAGTAGAGCTTAAAGGTAAAAGCGGGCTTTTGAGTTCTTGCAGGTTCTGCATCTTCAATGATTTCTCCTCTGCTCGATGATCAATATCCTGAGGTCTAGCTTGAGGAGATTGACGAGGTTGAGAATGTTGTGGACTCTGTTGCTATCTTGGAGATTCTTCTTCCTCGGTGAGGTCAAAATGCGTAGGACCCTCACGCATGTGTTGTGGTTCCTTGTTCGCAATCCTTGAAGACTTTCTTTAGAAAGATATTCTCACAGTCTTTAAGAGATTCCAAACTCATTTCGCGAGAATGATGAAAACTTTGAAGATTAAACAAGAGAGTAAAAGAGAGAAGGTGAAGTTCTGTGCTTTCTTAGGGTTTTGTGAGTAAAACAAAAGAAAACAAACAGTATATAAAGCAATCGAAGCGAAGCATACGGAATGTCGTAAAAGGAAAAATAGTAAATGCCTTTTCAAAAAATAACTGCCTTTTTGAAAATAGATAACTGTAAAAATAACTCATTTTTCGAAAATGAATGATTACAAGATTTTGGAAAGATAACATCAATTAATTGCAGATTAATAGGTATTCATAACTTTTTGAGTTTTTATCCGAAGGATAAAACAAAAATAACTTACAGTCGTGATTCTTGATCTTCTGAGTCTGAGCATTTCTAGACTTTTTATCCTTGAATCTGAACTTCTTCAGACTTTAAGATATTGAGTCTGGATTGAATAAGCTCGAATTGACTTTTCTCCAGAGGCTTTGTAAAAATGTCTGGTAGTTGATTCTTTGAGTCAATGAATTGAATGAAGACTTCTCCATTTTGAACATGGTCTTTAATAAAATGATGTCGAATCTCTATATGCTTTGTTCTTGAATGAAGAATTGGATTCTTGGTGAGATTAATCGCGCTAGTGTTGTCACATTTGATCTCAGTGCATGAGTCTTCGATTCCAAAGTCTCTTAGCTATTGTTTTATCCACAGAATTTGAGAACAACAACTTCCAAGAGCCACATACTCCGCTTTTGCTATTGAAAGAGCTACAGTATTTTACTTCCTTGGATACTGTCATGTTACCAAGTAATTGACAAGTGCCCGAGGTGCTCTTTCTATCAACTCTGCATCCTGCTAGGTCTGCGTCTGAATATCCAAGGAGAGTAAAATCTCCTTCTTTATGATACCAGAGACCCAAATTAAAGGTTGTTGCAACGTATTTGATGATGCGTTTCGCAGTGCTTAAGTGAAATTCTTTGGGATCTGATTAAAATCTGGCACAAATACAAACACTAAATAAAATATCAGGTCTAGAAGCAGTAAGATAAAGAAGTGAACCAATGATACTCCTGTATAGCTTCTGGTCAACTTTCTTTCCTCCATCTTTGTCCAGCTTCGAGGAACTTGACATTGGTATATTAGTCTTTTTGCAATTCTCCAATCCGAACTTTTTCACAAGTTCTTTAGCATATTTTTCTTGGTGAATGAAAGTTCCTTCCTTCAATTGTTTTACTTCAAGTCCGAGAAAGAATGATAGCTCACCTATCATGCTCATTTCAAACTCATCCTGCATAGTTTTAGAGAATTTCTTGCATAGATTTTCATTAGATAATCCAAAAATAATATCATCAACATAAATTTGAACAAGTAAAAAGTTTTTGCTTTCTCTTTTGATAAACAATGTAGTGTCTACTTTACTTTTAACAAACCTATTTTGAATTAAAAACTTACTTAACCTATCGTACCAAGCTCAAGGTGCTTGCTTTAAACCATATAATGCCTTTTTCAGTCTGAATACAGAGTCCGGTTTCCTTAGGTCTTCAAAACCGGGAGGTTGTTCCACATAGACTTCTTCTTGGATAAATCCATTTAGGAATGCACTTTTGACGTCCATTTGGAATAACTTAAAATTCTTATGACAAGCAAAAGCAAGTAATAATCTAATTGCTTCTAACCTTGCTACTAGTGCGTAAGTCTCATCATAGTCTATCCCTTCTTCTTGCGTATATCCTTTGGCCACGAGTCTTGCTTTGTTCCTTATGACTTTTCCTTTTTCATTCATCATTTTCCTAAAAACCCATTTAGCTCCAATAACAGATTTACCTTTTGGTTTATGAGTCAATTCCCAGACATCGTTGATACTGAATTACCTGAGTTCTTCTTACATAACTTCAATCCAACTTTCATCAGTTAGAGCTTCCTCTATACTTTTCGGTTCTATTTCAGAAATAAGAACCACGGCACTGAATTCTTCACGCCTTTTGGATCTTGTACGAATTCCTTCATCAATGTCACCAATAATGAGTTCTTAGGGATGACTAGACTTGTGCTTCTAGTTGCTAGTTGGTTTGTCAGACTGTTGATCTTTTTTCTCATTTGATTCTTCAACATGTGATTCGTTCTTTGGTCTTCCAAGTCCGAGCGTTTTCGGTGATTTAGACTTTGTAGAGTCTGGAGCAGGTTCAGATTCTTCAGGTTAAGTTTGAATCAATTGATTTTGCATAAGGTCTTGAAATTTAACATTCATCAATTCCTCCACAGATTGAGTCTTTTTGTTGTATACTTTGTAAGCCTTGCTGGTGGTTGAATATCCAAGGAAGTTGCCTTCGTCTGATTTTTCTTCAAACTTACCAATTCGATCATTTGCATTTTTTAATATAAAACATGCATCTAAATACATGAAAATAGGAAACAATTGGCTTCTTTCCTTTGAACAACTCATAGGGAGTTTTCTCCAAAATAGGCCTTAAAAAGACTATTAATAATATAACGTGCTGTAGACACTGCTTCAGCCCAAAAACGAGAAGAAATGTTACTTTCAATTAAAAATGTTCTAGCTATTTCTTGCAACGATCTATTCTTCCTTTCCAAGTAAATCGTGAATAATCATCCACTATTACTAGGCAATATTTCTTACCTCCAATGGTCTGTGTTCTGGTTGGTTCAAAGAGATCCATATGCAAGAGTTGCAGCACACGATTAGTGGAAACTTGATTTATTGGTTTGAAAGAATTTCTAACATGTTTTCCCAATATACACGGTGTGCATAATTCAGATTTTTGGTATGTCAGGTTGGGTAGTCCACGAATAAGCTTCTTTGCAGAAATCTTTGCTATTTGCTTCATGTTGATGTGGCCAAGTTTTCTATGCCAGAGATTAGCTTCCTCTTGAATTGAAATTAGACATTGGGATTTTTCTGGTTTGATGTCTAGAAGTCTGAGAGGAGTCTTTACTGGTTCCTGAACATATTCCTTTTTGAAAGTTGATTTTGAAACCTGTGTCGCACAATTGGCTGATGCTCAGCAAGTTGTAATTGAGTCATTCCACTAAGGAAACGTTACTGATTGTGAGACTTCCAATCTTTACAGGTTCTTATCCCACAATTCTGCCTTTGCTATTTCCACCAAAAGAAACTTTTCTACCATTAACTTGCATATAAGCTTTATGAAACAACTTGAGTCTCCTGTCATATGTTTTGAGCATCCACTATCTAAGTACCATTTAACATTTTTCTTGATAGTGACCTGCATTTAAAAAAGAAACTCAAGCTTTCTTTGGTCCCCATACTTTCTTGGGTCCAATAGAGTTAGTGTAATATACGGTCTTTGCCCAAACCTTCTTAATAGGTTTCCAAACCATAGGACATTCTTTTTCAAAATGTTCTAAGCTGTTGCACTTAAAACATTTAAGAGCATTACAGTCTACAGGTTTTACAAAGATTTTTCGAAAATGATTTCTATAAAAGTCTTTTGTAGGTCTTTGTTTAATTCTTTCCTTTACTTTTAGAAAATCAATTAGAGAAACGGTTTCAGCAGTCATTCCCAAGCCTGATTTGTTAAAGTACGGCATTTACGTTGAAAGAATCTTTTTTAATTTCTCAGATCCTATAGAAAACCTTTTTGAAATACTCGAAATATCATTTTTCAAAAGTGCATTTTATTTTGAAAGAGAGTCTGCATTTTCTTTCAAGGTAATAACACTTTTATCTAAATTTTCGACATTTTCTTTCCAAACAATCACCTATTGCTTTAATGTAGAATTTTCCCGTTTTAGTTCGGAAATCCTCTTGAGAGAGGTTTTGAGACTAAGACATAGTTTATCAATATATTTAGAGAATTTAGTAGGAATTTTTAAATTACTTACCTCAATTTCACCGTCTGAGTCTGAGTCTATCTCAGAGTCTGAATCTGATTTTGATTGTGCCATTAGACAAATATTAGCATAATCATCATCACTCTCTTTACATTCGGTATCGCTCCAAGTTTCTACTTTGAGAGATTTTCTGCATTTCTCAGTTTTTTCTTTCTTTTTCTTCAGTAAGGGACAGTTGGATCTGATGTGTCCCTTTTTCTTGCATTCAAAATAAATCAAATCTTTATTGGATTTATCATCCTCAGCTGATTTATTTTGAAACTTTTGAGAACTTTGTTTCTTCCAATTGAATCTTCTTCCCTTTTTGTTTAGTTTTCTGAACCTTCTTATCATGAGAGCAAGCTCTTCATCGTCCATATCGTCTTCTGAATCTGTAACATCAGAATCATTATTAGATTTTAATGCAATAGATTTTTTTACCTTTGGGATCTTCATCTTTATTGACTTGCTCCACTTCATAAGACTAAAGAGTGCCAACCAATTCGTCAACAGAGAGTGGCATGATCCTTTGTGTCTCCCTTATTGAGGTCTTTACGTGATTCCAATCTTCGGAAAGTCCACGCAGTAATTTGTTAACTTTCATGGGTCCAGAGATTGGTTGACATTGATACTCAAGACCATTCACTATTTCTGTAAAACGACTAAACATGTCAGTGATAGATTCTCCTAGTTTCATCTTGAATGCTTCATATTGACCGAGTAGAATATTGATTCTGGTTTCTTTCACTCGATCGGTTCCTTCATAAGTAATGTGTAATCTATCCCAGACTTATTTAGCTGTTTCACAAGAAAATATTATGTTATATTCAATAAGAGATAATGCACAATATAAAGAATAAATTGCTTTTGCATCAAGAGCTTGTCTCTTGGTTATCTCTTCTTGAGTCATCTCGCTGGACTCAACAGCTTCTTTTCCCCTTTCTGAGATTGTTGTAATTTTAGGAATGATTCATTTGTCTACCACATCCCATTCAAGAGGGTCTTTTGATATTAGGAAAGCCTTCATCTTGTTTTTCCATAAACTGTATTCCCTCCTTGTGGCACCCCGAACCACCTTAGGTCGCCACAGGCACCTAATGCTACACCTAATGAACACTAGTTACATCTCTTAGTAGAAGCGTCGCAGTTCATAGACATTTTTTTTTTTTTTGAAAATGGTCCCAGCGCGACTCATTAGCGGAAGCAAAATTTAATATCACCATCTCTCCCTCCACCAATCATGATACAATGCACACCACTAAGTACCATAGGAAAAGATAAAGCCATGCCACATTTTATTTACATATTTTCGTGAAGGATTTTCGCGGGTCGATACAACAAAAGAAAGCCAAGATTTTTAGCTACACTTGGCCACATCCAAAAAGATACTACGACCCCTAAAATGATCACATGACATCCTCCATCTAATAGCGGCGGCTACTCCAAAAAAGAAACACCAGCTCTTTACCCCTCACGTAGCCATCACACCCATCCTGGTGCGTCGGACGGTGGTGGCGGCAGCATCCCCCTAAACACTCCGTCTCGGCGGATATGAACTGACAAAAACTCTTGATTAACGGGGCCCTCAGCCAGGCCTACATCGTACATAACCAACACTCGCACTCGCACAAAAGTCAGTCCAGGGACGAGGATGCAGTCGATCTCCGAACACTCTACCTCTACATCCGATGGGAGGCCATAGAAGGTGCCTCGCGTGACGGTAGGAATTGGCATCTTTCTAATCTGAGATGTTGGTCCCCGAAGGGGTGAGTACAACCACTCAGCAGGTAAAGGACCAATAAACCACTCAATGCATCATGCATCACAGTCATATCATCACATGTCATTAAAGCATCCATGCACAATTTACCTTGATATCATGCACATGTCATCATACCTCATGTACATACATCATCATATAGTCATCACCATCATGTCATACACCTACCATCATCACGTCACATGTACCATCATCATTACCATGCATCTATGCACATATCATCATGATGTCATGCATATACCATCATGCATAATTCAATTTCAATTTCTCAATTTCATCCTTTCATTTTGGACCGCCACATTTCTCTTTCCCGGGACCAATGTTTGCATCCCACATTCATCACTCGCACCCAATCCTGGCATCGCGAGAACCCTCCGGCACAAACCTCCGGGCATGTATCCAAGATACAACCGGGCATCCGGCACCCCCACATGGCATCACAAGGACCCTCCAGCATTCAGCCATTTAAGGCCACCGGGCATCCGGCCTTTACCCTTCTAGCCAGGCATCTCGCACCCCAACTGGCATCATGAGCCATCCCTCGGCACAATACTTGCCGAGCTTCCGGCTCCCCACGCTCCGGGCATCTCGAAACTCCCGAGGACCCTTCGGCATCCGGCGATTCCAGGCCACCGGGCAACTGGCCGTACCCTTCTAGCCAGGCATCCCGACACTCCCGGGGCATCGTCGGCTCACACCTCTGATGGCCTTCTCACTTATCTTAATTCACATCTTCAATTATAATTCAATTTTAACATGGCATGTGATGTGATGGCAATCAAGATCATTTTCATCCTTTGATTCATATATGCATTTCCAATCATCATCATACATGTAGCAAGACACAATTATTCATATCAATACAATTCATGGAATCCATGCAATTTAGAATAGTCCATATATCATGCCTTTTTGAAGTTTACTAAATTCCAGCTTGTACCATTTTAGAAAACATTTAAATTAAAGATCCGTATGATTTCTCAAAAATCATAAAATCAGGACATGTGATAGACAAGACAATAAGGTAACAATTTCATGAAGAACACATGCCCGAAAGAGTTTCACACAAGAAGTTATAATTCACACAAATACAGCATGTAATTTCGGATAGAATCAGATTGCACAGTTCTTGAAATATTTCGATTAAAATACCCGAACGACCTCCGAAAATTATGAAATTTTACCAGGTTATATTTAAGACCCTAAATTAGATTTTTCATGCAGAAATCTAGGCCAGATTCGTTCTATATAATTTTCTATAGACGTCCGAAGCTCCTGATTCTAGCACCGAAACGTCCAGTAGAGCTATCTCCGAAATATCGAGTTTTCACCCACTTATTCTTCTTCGTTTCCTCTGAAATTTGGATATGTTTTGCCTCAAGAGGTCCCCTACAACTTTCATTAAGGGATCTAAGTGAAATTTCCAAAGAATAATCACCATATGGGTCCAAGAAGTCTCGGGTGTCCAGTACCGTGTTTCAAGAGTAAGTCAATTCACTAGGCTACACTTGCTCATTTTACCTCAAATTTGAGTATGTTATTCTTTAGAATGTTCTCTACAAGTTTCATGAAGAAGTCGAAGGGAAATTCTCGGTAAAAAGCAACATGCAACCCACAAAACTACCAAAAGGTCAGCAAAGCAGTTCCAGATCTAGTGTCTTCGTAGGAAGAGGGTTTTGCCTCGTAAATCTCAACCATTTTGTCCCAAATTTTGGTATGTTGTAGTCTGAGATGTTGTCTACAACTTACATGAAGGAATAAAAGTCAAAATCCAACTCGAAACATGCATGCAAGCCTCCTCAAATTTCTGGGTTGGGTGGTATACACGAAATCAAGCATCTTTCAAGAACAAGCCACACTAGCTTCGGTTCCTTACCTCTAAACACCCAAGAATTCAACCACACATGCAAGACACACATGCAAGAGTAGAAATTGATCCTAACTTGCCTCTAAGATCAAGCGGACGGCAGCACACGGACGGCACACACGAACGGCGAACGGGCGGCGACGGGCGAACGGCTCCTTCTCTCGGCTTCCCCTTCTCTCTCGCCACTCTCTCTCTCTCTCTCTCTCTCTCTCTCTCTCTCTCTCTCTCTCTCTCTCGCAACTTCCTCTCTCTCTTTGGCTTGGCCGAATCCTCAACCGGCCACTCTCTCCCCCTTTTGTTTCCCCAAATTCCCATCATTAGCAATGATTAAGGGCCACCCACAATGGCCAATGCATGAGACTCTCTTTTTGCCACTTGGCAAAGCCCATGCAAGGTGGGCTAGGGCTTGGGCTTGGAAGAAGTGGGCCGGCCACTCCTCCCCCCCTTGGTTGACGGTCACACTTCCTTCGGCTTCAATGGGCCGGCCATTCGGCCCACTAAGAGTCCAAGCTATTGGGCCTAAGGCCCAAGCTAATTAAAATCAATTTTAATCTTCTTTTTAATTACTAATGAAATCTTATTGAACTAGAGTACTATAGGGTAAAAATTAAATAACTAAACACTTAAAATCACAATTCCATAGATTCTAATTCACGATACATATGGCCAAAGATAAGTCATCCTCTTCCAAAATTTATCCATTTAGACTTGGCCATAGATCTCAATACAAGACACAAATTGGAGCACCCCTAATGGCTAGCAAGGAATTTCAAGATGCCACATTCCTGTCAAAGTAAGGCAGTCTGGTGTTGCTTTGCCCTTCAACCAAACTTGGAGCCAACGTACTAGCCATGGATCGTTAACTCTGAAGTAAAAACACTTCAATTTAGATGAGTGCACAAGCTCTTATACCAATTGTAGATGCTAGTATGAGCACCTAGAGGGAGTGATTAGGTGCAAAAACAAACTTATGCGAAGTATAGTGTAAAACTTCACTTTTAACCAGAGTCTGCTTAACAGTAGACTTTAAAAGAGAAAAGAGACTCTAACAATTAAATAAAGTTACGAACAAAGTAAATGAGTTTAGGAAAAAGAATAAGAACACAAGGTTTATAGCGGTTCGGCTTAATCCAAGCCTACGTCCACTCTCCCGCACCGATAGCCCACCAGCTGGATTTCACTATGAATCAAAAGAGTCGTTACAGTTTTACGTCATTGATTCCACAGTGCAGAGACGCTGCTACAATTCCTCAAAGTCTTACAAATGTATAAACTCTCTTTTGAGTACAAGTTTACGCTCAACAATTTAATCAGCAAGGAACAATGAGCTTCAGACTTTGAAACTTATCTATCGCACACACACTTGAATAACTCGAGCATCTTCCTTATATACTCCTCCATGCCTTCATAACCGTTGGACTTTTCAAAGGAACTCTTCTTGTCTACTCGTTGGACAGAATCAATTAAGGAGATCTCGAATTATTTAAGGAATATCACGATAGCCCACCAATCCTGCTCGCCCATACAATTAGGATCTAGGTTTCCATAAGTAGAACCTTCCAAGTATGCTTTGCCATTCAACGGATCTAAATTACCTGAATCGATGCGAATAATAGATTCCGAGATGCTATATCTAGCCGTGAGATCTTCTTTAGTTGATAGAATCAAATCCTTAAAGAAATACTCAATTCTGGATAAGTCTTCTTCGACGGTCTAGAAACTGTCAATGAAGGTAGACTTTAAACCTTGAGTCTGGCGGTCCGACGGTCTTCAGACTTTGACGAAAGAGTCTGTAAGTCTTCAGACTAAACTAATAACATTGGCAAGTTTTAATTTTTAATTTTTTTATGGCGTCCTCTATTTGTTAACCGAAAGGAAAAGGGGAATAAGGAATATAAAATGCTTTTGTCTTGTCTCTAAGCTATAACAATTTTGGTTTCTAAGGCCTCGTAAGATATTGCTCATTGGGTCTTTCACCAGTCGAGTCTCTTCACCGGTCTCTCTCTCTCTCTCTCTCTCTCTCAACATAACAATCTTATATTTTAGCTCAACAACATACAATGCAAAGCCCAGATCAACCGATCCTTCAGAACCAAACATTCGACCCTCCCAAAAAAGCAAAGGGAAAAAGGGTTTACCAAAAAATTTCAATTTCGGACTCACCTCGCTCTAGATAGCTGCATCGGGGTTGGCAAGATGCAAAAGAGAGACGATGGTATTGATTCTGGGTCTAGCGAGTCACTAATGATGAGAAACCTGCTTGTCTTCAGTTGAAGAAGAGTTGTCATTACCAAAAACAAGCCCGACAACACCCTGCAAAAACTCTTTCTTTAGGCAAACATAAACATCACCGAGGAGAAGCAGCAATTCGACACCATTTCGTGACCCCAACAGCCCCAGTGCAAATGCCCTAAGTACAATGTCTACACAAAAGAAAAAATCCCCAAAACCAAACAAATTACCTTATTCGACGCCAAATCCATCCTCTCCTCCTACTGTCGCTTCCTGAGTTTAGTCACCCAATTGGAATCATGAACCCAACAACAAGAGGTGACAAGGAGACGAGAGATGACAAGGAGTTGTGTTCGCACCAACAAGAGGCGAACCAGTTGGGGACAATGGTGGCGACTAGCAAGGGTGTGGTGGATCTAGGGTTGCTGGGTGCAGGCTTGCCGCTTGTTGCGTATAGAGGGTTCCTGCGAATCATAGGCTATGATTGAGAGAAAGAGAGGCAGGATTGCATGAACTCGAAGAGAGAGAGACTGGGAGAGAGAATCATAGATTGCGAGAGAGAGAGAGAGAGGTCTGATTCTTGGGTGATTCTTTACTTGAAATTGGAAACCGGACCGGTTCTAACTAGTTTCCAAAAACTAAAATTGGTTTCCAAACCGATTCTACCAGGAGCCGGTTCCCAAATCGGTTTTCCAAGCGGTCTGATCCAAGTTCCAAGTGAACCTGATCCGGTTGCACACCCCCAGTTATTATTATGATTTTTGGACGTGTTTGCTGTTTACTGATTTTTTTTTTTTTTATTGAATTTTGTGCTTAGAATCACAGGTTGATGTCTTTATGAAAGTTACTTGGAATGTCCTTTTTTAGAACATATAAAATTTCCAGAATGTTTACATTGACTTGGTTAGGAAAATCTTCGATAAATTGTCCCTGCTGTGGTCTGTCTTGTCAGTGACTTGATTGCTGTTCATCTTGATGTGTACTAGTAAATGCACTCTTTTAATCCCAAGTCCTTCATGAAAGTTGTAGTGTATCTCGAGGGATTTTCAATGATATAAGGATTGCACCGATCGGCCTTCAATTTCTTGGTCAATTGCATGATCAAAATTTGATTTTAGTTCTGCAATTTTGTGTAATTTGACGATTAGATCTGTTTTAAAATTTCGCACGATTTTTTGTGAATCAAATTAGGTTGAGATGACTTCACGCAACTTAAACCTCACATCTAGACCTAATAGCACAAAAAATTGTGGATTTTTGTCATATCATATAGAGAAGATTAAGCACATTTGTCTAGATTTTGCTAATGTCATTGCGGCAGATTAGACCTTTTAATAGAAACATCTTTGATCGAGCTTGTTAACATGTCCAATTGCCTTAGGTGCAGTCTAGATATTTGTAGAGGAAACCTCGAGTTTTTAAATGACGTATAGCATTCTTCAATTGGTCGCTGTTTGCTATGTTTAACATTTTTGTTAAACCGAGTTAGAATCTAGCAATTAGGTTATACTGATATTGTGTGTTTTAGGTCCATGAGCTCATTTGTTTGCCAATTTTGTGTGGTTTTTTGTGCACAGATTTTGAGGTTAAATGAAATATGTTCATAACACTTAGGTCTATCGTATACTAAAATTTGAGGATTTTTGAATGTCATTAGGTAGGATCGAGTAACCACAGAACTCACGCTTTACTGCTGCCTTGTCTTGCTTCTGAATAACCTATCTGTGTTATAGGATTTTTTTATAAAATCACGTCTTCGGAATTTTGAACTGTTTCCTTCACGAAAATTGCTCCTTGTATGTTGATTTACTTGTTATAAAAGTCCTAGACGGAAATAGTCATTGATTGTGCTTTATGGACCCCACATTAATGCCTTGTTTTTGTAATTTTGTTTTGGCTGATTGACATGCTTTTTGTTCTTGAATTTTTTTAGAAAATCATATGAACTGAATTAGGTCTCGATGTCTCTTGAGAATTGATTGTGACATATTGAACTTTGTTGTCATAAATTTTCATTAAAAAAGAAAAAAAGAAAAATAGGGATAAGTGCATTAGAAGTCCTAAAACTTATTAATAAAATGCAATTTAGTCCTAAAAGTTTCAAATAATGCAATTAAGTCCTAAAATTTGTCACCAAAGTGCAATTGGGTCCTAAACTTTTAAAAGTGCAATCAAATCCTAAAATTTTTCAACTTAATCAAATCAAGTTCTCTCATTGATAGCACATTTTGAAAATTTTAGGACTTAATTGCACTTTCGTGACAAGTTTTAGGACTTTATTGCACTTTTTGAAAATTTTAGAACTTAATCGTATTTTTCAAAAAATTTAGGATTTAACTACACTTTCGTGATAAATTTTAGAACTTTTAGTATACTCATCCCTAAGAAATATGATTTGATGTTTTTACTATCCATCCGAAAATTGTCAAATTTTTTGAAATGTTGGTTTCTCAACTTGATTTTTGACTCACGGAAGGTTCTAAAGATTCGCGTGAAAGGTCCTTTAACATTTTGCAAATTGTGATTTGACATGATTTTATCAGAACATATATCCATGTTTAGGACTTTTGTGATGCTTGATTAGTTGTGTCCTCAATGCACCCGAGCTCACCTTAACGACTAAATGTGATTCTTGATTTGATAAAGTCATGTCTTTACTCGACATTTTCTCATATCATGATTTGACATAACTCGTTAAAGTAATGATTCATGTTTAGAACATCTGTTATGCTTGATCAATGTGCCATTGATGCACCCGAGCTCCCCTTGATGGCTATATGTGTTCCGTGACTTGATGAAGTTATGGCTCATTTTCATCAAGTCCTTTCCAATGATATCTTTCTTTATTGATTATCTGCAAAATATTTTGGGCATCACGTGAATTGCATATCGATTGCATCGCCTGCCATGAGTATACTTGTCGCATGTGCATATTCGTTGGCGCATGTGCTTGTAACAAGTCAAACCTCACTGGTTTACTCATTTGTTTACATTGATTGAAAAACAAAGTCGGATGACCTACATGCATGTTTATATATACGCTTCACATGTGGTTTTTAGATGTATGATTTTGGTGCGTTGCATGGTCACATGGGTTAATTTGGGATAATATTTAGAACTCAACTTTGGGACTTTTGGCCTTAGTCACCATGCGTGAACACAAACAATGACTAATGACTATAGATCATGTTAAAATGAATTGGGTAGGCATCCTAGGTGGGTCGTTGCATGTGGAATTCAAAGGCAAACCCTAAGGCCATTCATGATTGCTTGATTTTTTTTTTCTTGAATGTGACATCCTAGATTTTTCAGTTTTGCTTTCAATTAAATTAATTGGGCCTTTTATCGATGCACTCATAGTGCTACTCTCAGAGCTAATCACCTCTGAGGAAGCCATTAAGGGATTTTAACGCAATAGACCTGAGAATTTGACCAGGAATCGGCTACTCGACCGTGCTCGTCTGTAGAGGTCATTATGGCATAGTTAAAAATCGATGTGGGATCAGAGATAGGTCGGTTCGACTGGGATGTGTGGCTAAATGTGGCTAATTCCATTAAATTACAAAATTCTCGTCAATCGGCACTAGATTGATTTTTCCGTCGTCTTGGTGCTCTGTATCTGTAATTGAAACCTCGAGATATTCACAACCACCGAGAGTCGCCAATATGTCGAATGGGTTTATTGTAGCTCGAAGAAAATCGACCATGGGTCATTTGTACTAAAAAATTTTAAAAGCTACCCGATAGCCTAGGTCACGCTAAAATCACAGCATATTGAAATTAACCACAAATTTGAATCCAATTTCAGAAATTGAAAGTTCTGTCATATCACGAGTTATTTTAGGGACGTCGACTCAGCCTCCAAAGATTTTTCGCAAACTGAGATTTTGGTGGAAAAAGTCGAGATATGGCCGTTTTCGACCGGGAATTGCAGATGACCATTTTTTATCACAAAATTGGGACGCAAGTGGGATCAATTGGTGAGGAAAAATTCCAATTCGATCGATGATACGTCGGTGGAATTTCTAGGAGTCGAAATGAATTGATTCAAGAGGCAATCGAAGTGAAAGTGAAGGAAAGTGTTGCAAAATTCGTATGTCCCAAGACCCATAACCTTTTAGACTCTTAGGACTTGTTCTAAGGGGAAATTGATGTACAAAATTGGCTGCGGAGAACAGCTGGATGTGGTGGGCCAAGATCAAGGGAGATAAGAAGATAAGAGAGGCACTAGTGGCCCCCTCCAGCCCAAAACCGGTTCCCCCTCCCTCTCTCCTTGCTACCATCGACCTCTCCCCCTCCATTGCAGCCTTTGAAGCTCCAAAGCAACCTAGAAAAACCGAGCTAGCAAGCCAGCAGCCTCGCTGGAACCACCGCACTCCCCCGCACGCAGTCGCTGCCCGTCGCTCGCCCGCACGCAAGGCCGCACGTCCTCGGCATCCCAGGTCATCGTCCTGCTTCAGCCGCGAGCCCAGGTGATCCCCAGAGCTGTTCGAGCTCGCCTCACCGTCGACGGAGCTGCCTAGAAGCCCGCCTCCACCCATCCAAGCCGCAGCAGCTCCATCAGTTCCATCCCTACTTGTTTCGGCCCCAAGCCAACACCATTCAACCCCTTTCTCGGCCAAGAACAAACCACCACAAGTGGGTTTTTCAACCTTTGTCAAGCCCGTTTTCAAGCCTTTAGGACCCCGAAAGGTGGTTCCGCTTTGAAGTTTTTCGAGCCTCTCCGCATCCCTATCGTTTTGATCCAAGAAGATCATTAAACGAGTGAGTTTAACTCACTAATCCTACTTAGTAAGTAAATGAAATTTAAGGGTTGATTAGTTTAAGTTAAGCTTGGATTAGATGGTTAGTTAGAACAGATTAGTGAATTAGTTAACCAATATTGCATGATAGGTGGTTAGTTTAGTATAATTAGAGCCTAGATAAGCACTAGTATTTATCTAGAGTGGTTCAGAAATTTTTCGGGCTCATCTCGGCTTTTAATTAGGCTTTACGGGCCTAAGTGAGCATTTTCGGCCTTTATTAATTATTTCCGTAATTAATTAATTATTTATTTATTTTTCGGAAATTATACCGGAATAGTCGGTGACCGGAATTTCGTGCTAATTGCAATGGTGTGGCATATTTATTTAATTGAGTTCTAATTTATGCTAATTGCGTGTGATTTGTATTTTGGGGAATTATCCCAAAATTTATTTAATTTCATTAATTAATTGGAAATTCACCGGGCATCGATTTACAACGCCAAAAATGGATTTGTGGACTGTTGAAATTAGTGGGATTTTCAAAGGGGAAAATATTGTATTTTGACTAAGGCCGACCGTGTACCCACACACGATTATTTTTATCGAGAATGAAAAAAATGGTGAATTTGTTAGATGGTCAAGATGGTATACTATATCTACCTACGAGCTCTAATATATCAACTTAACACGAGTAGTATACTGGTATACTATATCAACCTACGGGCTTTGATATGTCAGCTTAGCGTTAGCAGTATACCTTATCAGCTTAGGGCAAGCTATATTATTTATCAGCTTAGAGTGAGCATTGGTAGTATATTATATCAATTTACGGGCTCTGATATGTCAGCTTAGCATGAGCAGTATACTTTATTAGCTTAGAATGAACTATACTATATATTTATCAGCTTAGAGTGAGCAATCCTGATTATGATCGGACTTTATAGATAATATTGATTGAGATGACCAGGGAATGGTCTCGATGACATGGAATCGACTAAGTCGATTATCGATGGTTCGATCTGATTGGATGAATTGATTTGTGAAGGTGATTGGTTGAAATGGTTATTTGAATTATATTGACTTGCAGAAAAGGATTGAGGCCAAAGTAAGTCCTTTGACTCATGTTTGTACCTAGGCAGCCCTCATGGCGTATTTTCTTCCTGGTCGGGTGTTAAGGGGTGAACTCGCTGAAACGTCATCTCACCCCATTGTGGGATAACATTCCAGGTCCCTAGATGGTAGCTCCTCCCGAGCATTTTGGACAACCGAAGAAGATCACAGAACAGAGGTACCATATTCCGATACATGGGCACCCTGATAGGTTAGAGTACAAACTGGTGAAGTCCATAATCTGGGTTGATGCGGGTCTACCAAAAATGGTGCCCCATCAATACAAATCATGGTACTATCAAGATCATAATGGATTGAGAGAGGGTCCCATACCGGAATCCGAGATACCTCTATATATAATGGAGGTTGCTTTTGGAAAGGGCATGGCAGACCCTCCAAGTGGTTCAGTGGTGGATCGAGACCCAGACATGTCAAAACTTGAGTCTCCTGTGTACTCAGCTGAGGGCTCCAACTGGGATCCAAATGAGGATGAAGAGGAGGACGAGGAGCCATAGTCTTATGAAACCCCCCAGTTTTGTAGACGTTATAAATAGATCGGATAGTATTGTATTATATGTGATGTGTTGTGTGCGTGTGTGTGTGTGTGTAAGTGGGTCATTGGTTTTAAAAATTGTGGTCTTACTTTTCTATCCCATTAGATTTTTGTATGGGGATTATTTATCTGCTTCCACATGTGCATTAAAATGAATGGGTCGGCAATGCGTCCTAGGACGTCACCATTTCATCGGCCATAGAAGGATGGGCACGTGCTCGGAGGATTGGGGCATGACATTAAGTGTCTTGATGTGCAATATCATATTTGTAGATTATTATGAATTGCTTGTTTTTGCACTTTTCATTCTAATTTTGGCACTATACTAGAATTAGGATAGGCACATGGAAGTGGTGATTCCGAAGAAATGAAGACGATGAATAGTCGATGTCTAATCCAACCTCTCATTTATACTTTTCATTTCCCGACATATGTCTCGGGTTGCTTTGGCATTGTGTACATATCGGACGAATTGCTGGTTTCCCTTTTGTCTTTTTTTAGAAGTATGTAGGTCCTTTTTATATTGCCTTTTTGTTATTCTTGGTTATTTACTACGCTTTATCTTTCAATTAATTGTTTGCTTCATTTTCTTTTTGTTCTTATGAAACAAACCATCCGCACATGATCATTTGTCTCTTAAATTTGTATGAAAATGTAAAAAGAAACACATGATTATGTTAGTTAACAAAGCACACCAATTAGGTACGGAAAGGGCATTACTAGCAATATTAGTGTAACCTCGAACCTCGATTGTGCATTCTAGCTGGCTCTCAAATATGAGGCTAGTGGTGACCTCTAAACATCATATACATTGTCTAAAATGACTTAGAAAATAATGAACCTGTCATGAGGGGATTGTCGCGACCTTTCTGAATGTGAATTACCCAAGAGAAAGTTAACATATTACTAAGTCTGAAGACTTAGCATGGACCCTCCCAAGCTCTACCAATCACAACTTGATTCTAAAAAATTAAGCCGTTTAAACATGCAATTATACTCAATTTGGAGCCACCACGAATTAACTAGGGTTGATTAAAAACCCAAGTAAAGTGTGGACAAATACTTTACTTTTGTGAACTAGATATTGAATAGGTTCGAGAACATGATTATGCTAGATTAATCTAACACTTTTTCTGTACATTTTTTTTTTTTAATTTCAAAGATATTTTGCAAGCAATCTTGGTTAATTTTAACCTAAGTCACTAACATGCAAAGGGTGGTCACATGGGTGTACAATGAATAAAATAACATCCAATAAACCCAAGTGATAAATTGAAAGAATTAGGATTATAATGGCAAACTATTACTTTATTATGGCCTACTCTTCAAAAATTCTGCAATATGTTAATTGAAAAAAAAAATGCCCTAAACATGATTTCTAAATGATATGACATTTAAATCTTTTTTAAAATTTTTTAATTAAATATGTGCTGTTTTAATCTAAATTCAATATGCATGTTTCATATGACCTATCTCAGATTATAGTAACGGGAGTGCAATTTAATTCACTCGGCCCTCAATATGCATGTGCCACATGACATGGAGGGATGACGTAGTAATTTTATATGCATATGCATGTTCTTTTTAAGATTTTTTTGTTTTTTGTTTTTAAATGACTTTTCATTAGAATGAGAAGTTACTTCATTGTAATCTCATTTAAATTGAGGAATAACTAAAATCTTTCTTAACTTATGAAATTTCTTAAGTTTCCAAGTCATCCTAAAGATGCAGTTCTAATTGGAAAAACTAATCGTACATGAAATGCAATGTGACCTATTATGTAATGCAAATTTTATATATAATTTTTTATAAGAAAGTTTACTAAAAAATTAATTCAAGTAATGTAATTAGCCACGTAAAACATATAATTCACCACAACCAAAGACAAAAAGTTGCAATAATCAAAAATCTATTCCGAAGCCTCTTAGCTCAGTACTCTTGATTATTATGACTCACAACACAATTTTCTTAAGGCTCACCGAACTCTCTCTCTTTAAGGGCGACTGGGCCATTGTTCAATCGCTTATGTTTTCTGCTTGCTCCGGTGGTTTTGGCTGTTCATTGGGGCCAAGACTCGGAGGATTGGGTCATCTGACCTCCCTCCACAGCTTTACCAAGTGGTTTGTCCTAGTATGTCCCTTAAGTCCTGCTATGCTTCTCCGGTGGTAGGATTGTTGGGTTTTACTATTGGTTGATGTTGCATTCATGGCCTCTCCTTCTATTGAGGTTGTTGGCCAGATTGGGGAAGCCCAATTAGATGTGGGTGGTCTAAGTAGACAAAGCCCCACAACCTCTTCCCAAAACCTCCCGTCTTTGGTACCTATGGGACGGGCGGGGGCTTTCGAAGCAGGCCCGACTAGTTATACGAAGGGCTAGCGTGCCTCTCAACTGGAATCTCGTTGCTCAAATAGGTCTTGCGGTCGATCTCGAGCCAGGTCCTTGTCCAAGAAACCGCAAACCAGTGACCAGCAAGGTCGAAGATCCAAGCCCCCTCCTGCTTGTTCTTGGGCTAATGTCACTAGGCTAGCAACAATGGGGTATGACTTAACCTATGTCCCCCCTTCTTTCGTCAATAGCAAGCCCATTATTAATCTTTCTGAGGAAGTGCTCGAGGCCACCGACTCGAAATGGCACAAGTGCCTGGTCGGGTACTACGTTGGGGAGAAACTCCCTTACAAGCTCACGGAATCAACCTTGATACAAGCTTGGGGTCCAAAACTTTCTAAAGCTTTGGCAAATGATCAAGGTTTCTTCTTCTTCTGCATTCCTAACTTAGAGTTCCGAAAGAAGATTCTTGAAGAAGGGCCCCTAACGGTTGCTAGAGTCTCTTTAATCTTGCAACAATGGAAGCCTCTGATAGATTTGAAGAAGGATAATCAATCCTCGGTCCCTGTTTGGATTAGGCTAAAGAACCTTCCTTATGAGCTTTGGTCGGCACCTGGGATAAGTGCCATAGCTAGTGCCATTGCAAAACCTCTTTATGTAGATCAACGCACAGAGCAAATAAAGACGATTTCCTATGCGAGGGTATGCGTAGAGATCTTTGCAAAGCAACAAAGGTGTACCTCAATCGTTGTAGTCCTTAATGGGGTGTCGTGATCGATTGATGTCGAGTTTGAGTGGAGACCAGTGGAGTGTCCTAGTTGTGGCACCTTTAGCCATAAGTGTCCTAGTCCTCCAGCTCTTGCTATTCCGGAGGAAGTTTGGCAGAAGGCTTAGAGCAATGACGTGGCTCTTGCTATTTCGGCGGAGGTTCTATAGAAGGCTTATGCTCCTATTATGGCTCCAGCCCCCGTTCCAACGGTGGAGGAGGTCCCTCAGAGGCCTAAGTCCAACTGGAGTCAGGTCAAGGGTAAGAAGAACAAGCTTTCCTTGGCAAAGAAAGGAGGACTGTCTCTCCCGGACTACCCCAACAAAAAAATGCAATTACTTAAATTGATAGATTTTGCCCCTAGGAAAAGTATGCTCTCTACCTCAACATGTAAAGCTAGAAGGGGAATTCAAGTCCTATCGAAGTCGGACACTCCCCTCTCCACTCTAGCTGCGGAAGAGGTGATTCCAACAGGTGTCTTACCGTCCGTCTTGGGGGAGGACTCCGACGACTTGGCATGCCTGATTAACAGCTCAAATGAGGAGGATTTGCTCTCTCCTCGCCCTCCGTCTCTGAAAGATCCTTTTGTGACCAAAAAGGCTGAAACCATGCAAGACAAGTTACTGAATCTCTGTCCACCTCTGCCCCCTTCTGCTTCCCTTGCTCCGACAACCAGTCGGCGTAGGCCAAGTAAGAAGAGGTAACTCGCATTCCCTTCCAATATATTATATTTGTATGTACATAGGTTTTTGGAACATCAGGGGTCTTGTTAACCTTATTAGATTGGCTGAGGTTCATAACCTAGTTTCCTCAAATGGTCTTTGCCTTATTGGTCTACTAAAAACTAAACTACCGGTGTCGCTTTTCTCTTCCATTTCAGTGGAGCCGTTAAGGGAGTGGTGCTGGTTAGCAAATTATGACTACTCCCATAGAGGAAGGATTTGGGTCGGCTGGGACCCTTCCGTCATTAGTTTTGAGGCTTCATCGATCAACTCAGGCAATCCATGGGAATTTAAAGTTTCTATTGTCAGGCTCGAATTGTTGGATTTTGGTGGTTTACCGCGGAGCACACTTTCCTTGCCCGGAGATCTCTATGGGCAAATATTATCCTTAAGAGTGCCACTATGCAGGACTCGCCTTGGCTGGTGGCAGGCGACTTTAACGCTATAAAAGACCCTTTTGACATAGTAGGGGGCTCTGACAACTGGATCCCTTACTTTGATGAATTTGGTCGGTGCTTAACTCAATCAAAACTAGACGATTTGAGATATGTCAGCTTTCGATACACCTGGGCAACATCTTCTGGAGCTAATAAGAAGTTAAGGAAGATTGATAGAATCCTCATGAACACAAAATGGTGTCAAGATTTCTCTTACTCAGAAGCTTCCTTCCTCGCCCCGGGTATATCTGATCATACCCCGATGGTAGTCAAAGTGTTGAATCCTGTCTTTAGGAGGAAAACCTTTTAAGTTCTTCGATTTTTGGATGAAGTATCTGGAGTTTAACACAATCGTTACACAAACTTGGGAGGAACCGGTAAATGGTGTACCATGTATAGACTAGTATGCAAATTAAAGTCTATCAAAGCCCGACTCAAGTAGCTTAATAAGGAGTCATTCTCTAATATCTCCGCCAGAACAGCAGAGGCGAGGATGACACTTTAGGACATCCAAGTACGTCTCTAGCAAGAGCCGACCAACCTTGATCCTGTAGAGATGGAGAAGACTCAGCGTTGAACATTCTCTGACCTTCACTATCAGGAAGAGTCCTCCTATAGGCAGAAGTCGAGGATCAAGTGGCTTGAAGAATGAGACTGGAACTAAATTCTTCCATCATTACGTCAATAAAAGACAAATGAGGAATATAATTCTCTCCATTATGTATACCTTTGGTAATTTAGTCACTGACTCAGCCTTGGTGCAGCAGTTATTTATTACTTACTTCCCGGACCTCTTGACGTTGTGGCTTGTGCATGGAAGACCTACGGTTCGAGAGATTCAAGAGGTCATTCGGTGTCCCCTAAATGAGGATCAAGTTAGTTTTCTCTCAAGCCCTATCTCTGATTTAAAAATCTAGGATACTCTGTTTTCCTTAGCTCGGGGTAAAGTTCCCGGACCAAATGGTTTTACTATCGAATTCTTCAAGCATAATTGGGAGATCGTAGGACAATTGATTACTAAAGCGGTGAAGGACTTCTTCATCACGGGTAGGCTCTTATGGGAGATTAATAACACCATTTTGGTTTTAGTCTCCAAAGTCCCTAATGCAACTACCGTTACTGACTACAGGCCTATTGCCTATTGTAATACTATTTACAAATGTATTACAAAAATTTTGGATAACCGAGTGGCTGCAGTGCTCCAGGATATAACAAGCCCTTTTCAAAGTGCTTTTGTGAAAGGGCAGCATATCAGAGATAACATCATTCTGGCACAGGAACTCTTTTCTGGTTTCAATCTCGACTTATATTCACCAAAGTGTGTGGTTAAAATGGACTTCCAGAAAGCTTATGACACGGTGGACTAGGACTTCCTTGAGCTTGTTCTCCGTGCCTTTGGATTCCCTGAGCATTTGGTTCGGCTCATCTTGGTATGTGTATGTACTCCTAAATTCTCTACTGCTTTAAATGGGGAGCTACATGGTTTCTTTGCTAGTGGCCGAGGGCTCCGGCAGGGTGACCCTATCTCTCCATACTTATTTACATTGGTCATGGAGGTCTTTTTGGGGATTCTCTATCTTCGATCCACGAGGTCGAAGTTCAAACTTTTGGAGGTGCAAAGCAACAAGTATGTCTCAACTTTTTTTTCTTTATTTTGCAGATGACATCTTCCTATTATGTGAGGCTCAGTTGCCCTCTATTTCTCTCCTTAAGGAACGCCTTGAAACCTTCTCAGCTTGGAGTGGACTTTACCCAAACTCTGGCAAAAGTGAAGTTTTCCTTGCAGGAGGATCGGCTTCCCTAAGGAATCAAATTCTTTCCATGCTTGGGTTTCACAAAGGGAACTTACTGGTTCATTACTTGGGGATCCCCATCATTACATCAAGACTCGAGAAGGCAGACTGTTGTGCTCTCATCAACCGCATTACATCAAGGGTACAATCTTGGACCCATAGTTTCCTGTCCTTTGCCGACCGTCTCTAGTTAATTAGGTTAGTCCTCCATTCGATTCAAACCTATTGGGCTAGTGTTTTTGTTTTACCTATTGCTGTTCTAGACCAAATTGAAAAAGTCCTGAGACAGTTTCTCTGGAGAGGTCCGGATCTAGGTAGAGGGGGTGCGAAAGTATCTTGGGATGATGTTTGTCTGCCAAAAGAGGAGGGGTTCTTGGCATTTGCAGGCTTCAAGACTGTAACAAGGCTGCCATGCTCAAATATATATGGATCCTTTTCTCTGACAAGGAGTCATTGTGGTGTAAGTGGATCTATTCAAATTTTTTATGAAGGAAAAAACTTATGGGTTACCAACAGGCCAACCTACTATTCTTGGGCTTGGAAAAAGATCCTACAACTCAGGAGGGAATTACGTAAGTCCTTCAAGTGGAGGATTGGAGATGCCCTATCGGTGTCCTTATGGTTTGACAATTAGCACCCGATGGGACCTCTGAACTTAATTTTTTCGGATTCCTTTATTTACAGCTCCGAGTTGTCCAAGCAGGTGACGATGGCTAATCTATTCTCCTTTTCTGGACACACTTTCAAGACTATATTGGAATCGTGGGAGCATCCCCTACCAATCTTATCTCAGAACCCATACCATTTTCGGTGGACGGAGAGCTCTTCGGGCTTGTTTAAGGTAGTGTTGGCTTGGGACACCATCAGGCAGAAGAAGAATCGGGTTCAGTGGCATACACTCATTTGGAACAAATCGATTTCTCCAAGATACTAATTTAATCTTTGGCTCATTACCAAGAACAGGCTTCCCACCGAAGCTCTTCTATTATCTTATGGTAGAATAGATAGTGGATCTTGTGCCTTCTGTAATACAACGCCGGATTCCATTAATCACTTATTTTTTGGATGTCACATCACTGCTAGCCTTGCCTTCTTTTGGGCAACTAGATGCAATCTTCCATGGCGCAACCGATCATGGACGGAGAACCTCAATTGGGCTATAGATTTGCTCTTGGTAAAGATTTCTGGAAATGCATTGCTCGTTTCTCCTTTGGAGCCCACTGTCATATCATTTGGAATAACAGGAATAGTATTCTATTTAGAGAGCAATCCCTTGCAATTCCAGCGTTGAAGAACCACCTCCTTAAAGCCATTAGAGACATGGCTATGACTTTCAGGAATGTGGAGGATACTACAAGGAATAGAAGGCTTCAACGCAATTGGGGTATTGACCCAATTATCTTCTCTTCAGGAGGCTCTGAGCACTAATGTAACTCTTACTGTTTCCTGCTGTTGTGGACGACCTGCTGTACTTGTGACATTCGGATTTTCAGGTTCTGTTTTCAATTGAATGAGTCGGTCTTTTCATCGACGCACCTATAGTTCTTTTCTCTAAGTTGATCACTCACAAGATAACTAGTCTATCAGGTAAAGCCGTTAAGGGATTTTAACATAATAGACTTGAGAATTCGACTAGGAATCGACTACTTAACCGTGCTAATATGTAAGGGTCAATACGACACTGTCAAAATTGACCAGAGATCAAAGATATACTAGTTCAACAGAGATATATGATTAAAGTATGGGTGATTCCACCTAATTGCAAAATTATCGTTGAACGGCACTAAACTGATTCTTTTGTCATTTCTGTACCCTGTGTCCGTATTTGAAATCTCGACATTTTCACAACAACCGAGAATCGCCAATGAGTCGAAGATGTGCAATGTGGCTCGAAAATAATCGACCACGAGTCAAATGCACTAAAAATTCTTAAAAGCTACTCGGTTGGTTAAATCACGTTAAAATCGCACCCGGTTGAAATTAATCGCGAATTTAAACCCGATTTCAGGAATTAAAAATTCTGTCATGTCACAATTCATTTTAGGAATATCGACTTATCGTCCAAAGATTTTTTCTGCAAACCTGAGTTTTCGGTGAAAAATTCAAAGTAAGGTTATTTTGAACTGGGAAATTCAAGGGACCATTTTTGGTCGCATCTTTGGTTATCAAATGGGATCTTTGGGCAAGGAAAATGTGGATTGTGACGTGGGCACCTTGGTTGAATTGTTTGGGCTTCAATTGAATTGATTGGAAGAGGAATTGAATGAAATTGAATAGCCAAATGTACAAAATTCATAGGCCAAGGGGGTGCAACAATTGGGCAGCTATCTTGACTTGCTAAAGAAGCTTGAGGGCTACAAAATGGGCCGAGGATGACAACCAAGGTGGTGGGGGCAAGCAATTAGTGAAATGGGCATGTGTTGAAGCCTTGGAGGCCATTTGGGGTCCCCCCCTTCAGCATCCACCTTCTTCTTCCTCTTCAATCTTGCTTTCTCCATTGTTGAGGCTTTGGAAAGCTTGAGAGAACTAGAGAAACCTCTAGCTCCCTCCCCCCTTGCCGTCGCACGCTTGCAGCGCGCTTGAGCCCACGTTGGCATCCTGCTTGCCCGCTTGTGTCTGAGCTCATCCAACTACATCCAGAGCTACTCGAGCCATGTTGCAGCTCTACTGAACCTCCTCCGATGCCGTCCAACCAGCCGAAGCACCGCCTGGACTCACCGTCGCCCCTAGCCACCCGTTGTGCCCTTTTTCCGCCGTCCAAGCCAAGCTGACTAGTCCTTGCAACCCAAGAGCAAAAACCGAAGAGCTCAACCTAGCCGAGACTTCATGAGGCTTTTCCGGGCCCTTCCCGGCCTCGCTTGGTGTCACCGTGGACTTAGTTGTCGCCGTCGCCGTGAACTTATCAGATCGCAAAACTAGTGAGTTTACTCATTAAACCTTGCTTA
Organism: Eucalyptus virginea; assembly: GCA_014182375.1. Classification (NCBI taxonomy): domain Eukaryota; kingdom Viridiplantae; phylum Streptophyta; class Magnoliopsida; order Myrtales; family Myrtaceae; genus Eucalyptus; species Eucalyptus virginea. The sequence continues at coordinate 11,769,090 of CM024520.1, forward strand.
GGAGGTTAATTATGCTTAAAAGTTATTTAGCTTAGCTTAAGATGAGATTATGTGGTTAGTTAAATTAGATTAGTGATTTAATTGCTTATTTATGCATGTTAGGTGGTTAGATTAGATCAATTAAGGGCTAGATAGATTGTACTGTTTATCTAAATAAGTTCGAAAATTTTCTAGGCTCGTTTAGGTAGTTAGATTAGCATTTCCAGCCTAAGCTAGTATTTATGGTATTTTATTTGCATTATTTAATTATTTTTGGTATTTATTTAATTATTTAATATTTTATGGAAATTATACCAGGATAGTCGGTGATCGGAATCTTATGCTAATTACAATAGTGTGCTTCATTTATACAATTGAGTGCAATTGAATGGTGATTTTGATTTTTGAGTATTTATTTCAAAATCGTGAAATTTAGGTATTTAATTAGAAAATACCAAGTGTCGAGTTTTGACACCGAAAATAGTTTTAAATACTATATCCAATAGTGAGATTTTAAAATGAATTATATCAATTTTTAAGGTTGAATTTGACCGTGTATCTACACACGATTATTTTCACCAAGTGTTTTTAATACGAAGAAAACAAGACAAGGTCGTTATCTTAATTGAGGCATTTGAGTGCAAAGCACAATGTGCTTGGCTGAAATTGAATGATTGTGTGCTGGTTAGAGAACCCGTCCCCGATGGACGTTGCCCCTATATGGGATGCCCTTGGACAATAGAAGTCGATCACAGTAGATTCTGGATTGATGCTCATTTGGGAATGTCGTTTAATAGAGACATAGCCGTGCTCAATGGGGTGAGATGACGCTTGGCTACACCAGAAGATCGCCGAATAGAGAGTAGGCTATGCCCTGGGGGCCGTGATCAATTGGAACGTGTGAATAGTTGAGATATATGTACCGGATTATGGGACAAAATTGTGTGGCACGGTATGGACGTGTCATAACGATTTCACCCTATAATCAGGACCCCTGTGATTAATTAAGATTGTGTAAGACATTCCAATTGATGTGTGTATCTATTATATGCATCTGCGATATGAACTATGCTGATTTGCAGGAGAGAACTGAGATGAGGTAAGTCCTCTGTGGTTGTGTGGTTAGGACACCCCTAGTAGGGGGTCAACTTGCTGAGACATTGTCTCACCCCGTCATGGGCTCAATCTTTTCAAGTCCTTAAATGGCGGTCTCGCCGGTTCGTTTTGGTTAGCCTTGGAGGGTTACAGAGCTTATTAGTAACTATCATGTTTCCAAAGGCCACAGGGTCTAGATCTATGAGCTCATAGTGACCACTGTCTAGGTCGATGAGGGCCTACCTCAGAGGGTACCTCATTGATTTAGGACATGGTTTCGCCGTAGGCTCAATGGATATAGAACTGGTCCTCTCTAGGATTTTGTGGTCCCTGTTGGGGTAGTTGATGCTGCTTTTGGCGAGGGTACAACTGACCCTACTAATGGTGTTGTGGTGGATCCAGAGCCCCTGGAGCCTATAGAGCCCGAAGGTACGGTGAACGTGTCCAACTAGTGGGTTGTAGGATAGTTCCCTTTTTGTGGACCGATCTTTTTGGTAGACAGACTAGTTTGTTTATAAAGCATGTTTTGGTTGTGAATTTGTTATCCTGCTTTTCTAACCCATGTTGTTTGCTGTCAGGGGATTAGTTATTCGCTTCTGCATGTGCCACAAAATGAACGGGTCAGCGATGCGTCCTGAGACGTCACAAAATTTTATCGACCACTGAGGAATGTGTGCACGCTTGAGGTTCAAGGCATGACAGTACTTCCTTGTGGTGGGTATTCTTGAAGTTTAGACCAATCTCTCCTTTCTTTTGCTGGAGCTGTTGCCAAATGGTACTAGAGACACGGTTACCTTAGTTGGGGTTCGTAGGATGCTCGTGGGGTGAACCACCTTCGTCTTCCTGTTCCTTTGTCTCCTTTTGGTGCTGTTTGTTTTTGCTTGCACTACCATGGTTAGGCTGTTTACTTTGTAGTGTCTGTCACTAGGTTCACCGTTTGAGCCTTTGTGGTGGCTTTCTTTTTTCGACCCAACACCCTTCCACTCACTATGAGTCCTTCTCATTTTGAGTGTAAGTTTTGGTGCTGGGGTCTCCTTTTGTATAGGTTGGTTTAAGCTCAATATACTTATTACTTTCACCAAAATAAAAACACAATTTTCTTAATGGTATTGTAACATTCTTAGTGGAGCCATGAGAATAGGGTTGCTAAGTTGGAACATTCACAATGGGGATCGGCTTTGAACAAGGTCACTATGCCTTGTCTCAAGTGTACATGCGAAGGCACTATGTCTTGCCATGTGCCTATGGGCGAGGACACTGTGCCCGGTCCCAAGCCAAGGCACCAAGGTCTTGTGCCTTGCCTTGTGCCTATGCATAAGGGCGTTGTGCTTTGCATCGAGCCATGGGTTAGCCATGTGACCATGAGGGTTGGTCATGGAATGGTCATGCACCACTATGAATCTAAGGACGATCATGGATTGGTTCTGCATAGGCATGTACCAATCGTGAGTGATTCCGCACAAACGTATATCAACCATGGATGATCATGAGTCGATTTCGATTGACTGTGTATTGGCCACGATGACCGATTCCATGGAATTGTATGATAATCGAGGGTCGACCATGGATCGGTTGCAACTAGCCATGGATAAGACAAGGCAAAGCCAAAGGCTAACTAGACTTAGCCTCATGCTAGGCACGAAGTTGGATAGGTCAACCCATCCATCGTGTCCTACCTTGACCATCGTAGGGCCTAGCAAACCAAACCTTAGGCCGGTTCGTGTTGGCACCTGGGTCTTGAGGGGCGCGGAATTGGTCAACTCCAATGGGATGGGCTATGACTAGCCTTATCCAGACACTAGATGGCCATGCGCAAGTCCAAATGAGCCACTAACTTAGTCTTGCTCGTTGGGATGAATTGTCTCGAACCTTGTATACTATTGAACTAGTCATGAACCTTGGTCCGGATAGGACCCTCAATCGTAGACAAATATGAGAAACTTGCATTTGATGAGGTGGTGCTCTAGTTTAGTTCTTTATCCTGAATGCCTTGAATTTTGTAAGTTAGCTAATTAAAGAGTAAGTCAACTTCAAGTCTTCTTAGGATATGTCTCTAGAAGATCAAGTTCTCCCCAAGTCAAAGCTTCTTAAAGATAAGCCTTCTAGAAAAGAACAAGTCCACCCAAGTCAAGATAAGGCCACACACCTAAGCTTTTTTGAAGATAAGCCTACTTCAAGACAATGAACTAGAATCCAAAAACCATTGATGCAAGAAGATGACTCGTGCCTATGAGATTTCTTGGAAGACAAGTTGCCTTAATTCTTCTTGGAATCTAGCCATTCAATGCAAGCTTATGGGTCCCTAAAATTCAGGATCATCATTGGCCTCGTTGAGCCTTGGAAGTGGATAGACATTAGCGCGAGAAGAAGAACATGCCTAAGGGGAGGAACTTGAAGAACGAGTTAGGTTTCTTGATGGGTGAAGTCCAAAAACCATCAATGAAAAGGGATGATTCACACGCTTAAGTGTCCCTTTAGACTTGGGTCAAGATAAGATGAATAATAATTGAAGGCCTTAAAAGACACCTAGGAGGTGCCATTCTTGAAGGAGATAAGGGATGCCACGTGTTCAATTAAGGTTATCATTCAAGAGGATGAGTCATGAGTTTAGTTGTTTATTAGGGGCCTTAGGCCATGATTGCCCCATTTTTGGCAAGATAAATTTTGTCTTTAAGAGTGCTTGTTGAAATCAAGACAATGAGAGAATCATAATGGATAATCTCGCAAGAAGGAGGTGCCACTTTAAGAAGAGAAGAGGGAGTCCACTTAGCAATAGTTAGGACTATAAGTAGAGAGAGCCTTTCCATAACTAGAAAGCTACTCCACTTCCCTACTTCTCTCTCAGTCTCTTGTGCCCTCACCCTCACCCTCATCGCCGCCCTCTCTCTTTCTTGGCCGCGCCTCTCTTGCCTAGTCTTTGCCATGCCACTTGCTTGTTCGTCACTCATCCTAGGCCAATCCTCAAAGTGTTGTAAGTAGAATTCCTAAGCCCTGGTTAGGGCAATATGCAATGTCGTCAAGTTTAGTCGTGTGCTTACCTGTGAGTAGTCATTTACATGTTGCAGTCTATTTTGTATAATGTGCTCATGTGTTGGTTACTTCACACCCGGGACACAAACGAATCTCACTTGGTCACAGACTGGCATTAAGATGTGATGAACCGAACTTCGATTGGCCATGGATTATATTTAGGCGAATCAGTGCTAGCCTCGCTTGGTGGAGGGCCGACATCTAGACAGGCTGGTTCAGGCCAAACATCTTGAATCGTGCCTGAAATATTATGTAGTTATGGTATCATAATACATGACATGCACTTGTGTGAGCACGCCCTCGGCCCTTGTATGTATGGATTATGATGGAAGACAATAAACCAGCTTGTGTGACACATGATATATAATCACTAAATGAAAGAAGAAGGCCGCCACAACACCTAAGGTCACCACAGATACCAAAGAAGAGCCTTAGTTCCTAGGCATTTTTTTTTTTAAAACGGTCCCAGCGCATCTTATTTGCGGAAGCATAATCAAGTCTTACTAATTCTCCCTCCAACAATCATGATACAATGCACACTACTAAACACCATAAGAAAAGGTAAAGCCAAGACACTTTTATTTACATACTTTCATGATGGATTTTCTCGGGTCGGTACAACAAAAGAAAGGCCAAGACTTTTAACTACACTCGGCCATAACCCCAAAAAGAGACAACTCGACCCACTATGTCGATCATGAAAAATCCTCCATCCACTAGTGTCGGCTATTGTCCAAAAAGTTGCAGCTCCTACTCCTCACACATGGGCTGTCACACCCACCCCGGTGAGTCAGGCAGTAACGGCGGCAACATCCCCCGCATCACTCCATCTCAACGAACGTGAACAGATATGAAAACCTGAATGACAGGGCCCTCAGCCAGGCCCACGTCATACATCACTAATGCACGAACCTGAATGAATGTCAGACCAGGGATAGTGGGACAGTCGATCTCCACACACTCGACCTCCACATCCGAAGGAAGGTCATAAAAGATGCCCCGCGTGACAGCAGGAAGCGGCATCTTTCTAATCTGAAATGTTGGTCCCCGAAGGGGTGAGTACAACCACTCAGCAAGTAAAGAACCCAATAAACCACTCAATGCATCACATAATACAATCATAACAATCATAGCATAACACATGTCATTCATGCATCCATGCATAACTTACCTTGAAACCATGCACATGTCATCATACCGCATGTACATACATCCTCAGGTAATCATCACCATCATGTCATACATGTACCATCATGCCATAGGTGCACATAAATCCATGCATTCACCATCATCAGGTCACATATGTCACCATGCCATAGGTGCACATACATCCATGCACTCACCATCATCATGTCACATGTACCATCATGCCATAGGTGCACATACATCCATGAATTCATGCATACATGTCACCATATCATGCATAACTCAATTTCAATTTCCCAATTTTATTCTTTCATTTTAGGCCGCCACATTTCTCTTTCCTGGGACCAGTATTTGCATCCCACATTTATCGCTCGCACCCAACCTGGCATAGCGAGGAACCTCCGGCACACACACTCCGAGCATCTCGTACCCCAACTGGCATCACGAGGTATTCCCCGGCTCACACCTCCGGGCTTCCGGCACCCCCACTCTCCGGGCATCTCGAAACTCCTGAGGACCCTCCGGAATTACGCCACTAGGCCACCAGGCATCCAGCATTTACACTCCTTGGCCGGGCATCCCGACACTCATGGGGCATCGTCGGCTCACACCTCCAACGGCCTTCTCATTTATCATAGTTCACATTTACCATTATAGCTCAATTTCAACATGGCATATAATATGATGGCAACAAGATCATTTTCAGCATTTGATTTTTATATGCATTTCCAATCATCATCATATATGCAGTAAGATCCAATCACTTATGACAACACAATCCATGGGGTCCATACAACTTAGAATAATCCATACATCATGACTTTTTGAAATTTACCAAATTCCAGCTTGCACAATTTCGGAAAACATACAAATTAAATATCCATATGATCTTCAAAAATTATAAAATATGAACATGTGATAGGCAAGACATAAAGGTAGCAACTCCATGAAGAACACATGCCCAAAAGAACTTCACACAAAAAGATATAGCTCACACATTACAGCTTGCAAAATTCGGACACATCAGATTGCACGGTTCTTGAAATATTTCAATTTAAATACCCGAATGACCTTAAAAAATTATGAAATTTTACCAGGTGATAGTAGAGACCCTAAGGTAGATTTTTCATCCAGACATAGAGACCAGATTCGTCCTAGATAATTAACTATGGACGGTCGAAGCCCCTGTTCCTAGTACCGAACAGTCCAGTTTAGCTGTCTCCGAAAAATCAAGGTTTCACCTACTTATCTTCCTTAATTTCCTCTGAATTTTTTATATGTTTTGTCTCAAGAAGTACACTACAACTTTCATTAAAGGATCTAGGTGAGATTCTCAAAGGATAGTCACTTTACAGTTCACGAATTCGCTGGAGTCCCGTACAATACTTCCAGATCTGTCGTCTTCAAAAGAAAATCGTTTCACTAGGCTAAACATGTTCGTTTTACCTCAAATTTGAGTATGTTAGTCTTTAAGATGTTCTCTATAACTTTTGTGAAGAAGTCGAAGTGAAATTCTCGGTAAAAAGTGACATGCAACACACAAAACGACCAAGTGGTCAACAAAATAGTTCCAGATCTAGCGTTTTTGTAGAGGAAGGGTTTTACCCCCTCAAAACTCAACCATTTTATCTCAAATTTTAGTATGTTGTACTTTGAGATGTTTCTACAACTTTCGTGAAGAAGTCGAAGCCAAAATCTGACTCAAACCACACATGCAAGCCTCTACAACGTCCGGGGTCAGGCGGTATACTCGAAAACAGAATGCTATTTCAAAAACAACACACTCAAGCTTCGGTTTCTCATACCCCAAACGTCCAAGATTCATCACTATTCAAACACACATGTGAGATACAACATGCAAGAGCAGAATATGGATCCCAACTTGCCTTTGTACCGAGTAAGCACAAGCAACACGGCGGACGACGGACGCACGGCAACGGGTGACGAACGAGAGGACGGACGGACGCACGGCTCTTCCTCCTCTCTCTCGGTTCCTCACTCTCTCGGCAACCCTCTCTCTCTCTCTCTCCCTTATGGTCGACAGCCCCCTCTAAACCGGTCACTCCTTCCTTTTATTCCCCCCTCAATTCAATCATTAGCCATCATTAGGAGCCACCCAAGATGACCAATAGATGAATCCTTCTTTTTGCCGCTTGGCAACTCCCATGCATGATGGGCTTGAAGATTTGGGCCGGCTCCTTCCCCCCTTGTGGTCGACAGCAGCCCTCTTCATGGGCTTCATGGGCCAAGCCAATTTGGCCCACTTTAGGTCCAATACCCCTAGGCCTAAAGTTTAATCCTAATAAATCCCAATTTCACTTTTAATAATTCATTTTTAATTCCCTCTTTTATAGATTTCAAATTCTCAATTTCATATGGCCATAAATCTTGTAGCATTTAAACTATAGGGATTAAATCTATGAGGTACATGGCCAAGAACAATTTTTCTTATCAACTCATCCTATAATACTAATTTTAATAACTCATGGACACAAGATACATAGCACTTGGCCTTAAAAGAAAACCAATGGCTAAAGAATAAATCAAAGGTAATTTCATTACATAATCATAGGCTTTAATACATCTAGAGGTTGCCTTAAATTTTGGGATGCCACATTGTCATATAGCGTTAGCGGCAATACCTCGTTCGTGAGAATGAGATGCCTTATTTAAGCCAAGATACCTGAGTTGGGCCCAAATGCCTTGGCTAAGTTAGCATCAGGATGCCTCAGTTAAGTCGGGATGCCTTAGTTGAGCCAAGATATCTAGCTTGAAACTAGTTGCCTCAAGTGAGTCGAGATGCCTTGATTGAGTTAAGATGTATGTTAATGAACCTTTTATGCATGTCGATTTGTTTATTACTATGTGACTTGGTATGTTCATAGATAAATCAAAGGTAAGTATGCATGGAAGTTATGTTGAAGGGATACATACACGTAGTTGAGGCATGGTAGTAATGTTGCTATCGATCTTCCATCAATATTGTAATACGAATACTATACATGCTAGATCTGATGACGAGATGTCATCCTAGTAGAAGATTAGAGGTTTTTACTTACTAGGTCTTGGACTTACTCCTTGTTTTTCTTACTTATACGCATGGAAGTCTCACATCAGTTTTGGAAGCTGCAGTCACACTAGAGGAGATAGAAATTCCTTTGGCCTACATGAATATATAAGAATGATGTAAAAAAGAGAGACTTGTAGAAAAGCCTTGTAAAATATACTAATGTAACATAAGAAGTAGTGTGTTTGTAAAATGTTTTTCCTGGTTGATTGTTGTTGTGTACGAGTGCTTGATATATGTACACTTCTGCATGCTCATAATAAAAGATAAAAGAAACGATATAGTGACATGCCTAAGATGTCACAACAATAACCCCGCAACTTAAAGTTGGGTCTTCACATGTATAATGTCTAACAAAATCACTAATCACAATTAAAATCATATAATTGTAAACTATGTAACAAAATAATCAAATTAAATTCAGTTAAATAGATTATCTAGTTCATATAATTTGCTTTTGAAAATTAGCACTCGCAAGGAATGATGCAAGGACAATGATGAGTTCATGCACTGGCAATTGCTGGAAGATCATTGGCCTGTGGTGCTTACATTTACGGTCAACTTAGCACAACTCAGCAATAACAAAAGGATAGAACAAGTGAAGGATAATTTGGAAATCTCAATTGTGGCACCAACTCAGCTAGCAACAATAAGCATCGACACCTAACGATTATTGCTCAATAGAAAGTTGCCAATAACTTGAAAACTTGCAAAAAGGTGTTGGATGCAAATTTCGCAATCCCAAAATCTTCATAACCAGAACAAAAACATACATAATTAAGTAGAAGGATTAACGCACCTGTTTTGGGATCCATCATTCTTGAAGCGAAAGCTAAAAACTAATGTTCCACGCGCAAGTCCTTCTCCTCTATTATCTTCCGTATCACTAGCTCAATGAGGCGGCCCCCTCACCTTTAGCCTTAGGTAAACACTCCTTATGTGAGAATACATGTGAAAATTAGGGTTAAAGGAGAGACTTGAGCACTATTTATAGAGTTTCTAGCTAGGCCCCCTTATTACGGGCTAGGCTCAACTCAGCCCACACTAGCCAACCCCATATTATACTAATTAAGAAACCTTCTATCTCACCTTAGACCACCCCATTTTGCAATAACTGTAAAACGGTAAATTACAATATCAATTAATGTAGCCCACATCAAGAAAACTCTTACATTCTCCCATTTGGGCTATATTAATTGAAATTGTATTGTATGTGCGCTCATTGGTCTAGAAATAATTCTTAATAGTCAATCATATCCCATAAAGTCTCAAACACCAAATCATGGCGGTAACTGCATGCATACATATAGAGCCTTCCATGGTCACGAGTGCTTTCAACCTTATTGATATTGATTTAATATGGTAGTGTGTCAAATGGATAACATCTCTCATAGAGAGATTCCATTTGTCAGTCACCATTCTCTTATCTTAAGCGTCACAAAAAAATTTGTGCCACTAGAGAATGTCAATTCTCTTACCTTAAGCGTCACCAAAAAAAAAAGAAAAAAAAACTTGCACCACTAGAGAATGTCTTTATGGTTCCAATTAACCCACATATACCTTATCCTTATGGTTAACATTTATTTGTGTATAACAAGGTAGATGCACAAGGCTAATAATCGGATACCCCTAGCCTTCACTCAAGATTTATACAATACATTGAGACTTTATCAATATGTATTTAACATAATAACAACACATTCAAAAAAAAAATTGAATGCAAAAGTTGATACATATCAAACCGTTACCAAATGTAACAAATACAAATGTGAACTTTATTATAGTAAAACCAAAATAGCTCCCACTAAACAACAGCATCTCATGATGCTCTTAAGCTCATATTAATGACATGTAATTCAAGAACAAAAGATCAAAATCCTTTAGTTAGTGGATCTGTAATCACATCATCTGTAGAAATACGTTATATTACAATGTCACATTTCTGTACCATTTCTTTATGGTCAAATATTTTGACCGTCATATATATAGACCCCTTGAGATCTCTGTAGTTTATAAAAATACTACAAATTTATTGTCTCAATACAACCGTATAGGTCAAACCATAAAATTAAAAATGGTCAACTCCTTAATAAGGTTCCGGTGCCTAATAGCCCAAGTAACAATCTAAAAGAATGTTAAAATGCTGCTTACATAATAGAAGATGATATAAAACTTTATTTACTGCACTTCCTACTAACATAAATATTCATTCCATCATTGATCATATGTCATCCTAACAGCAAGCAAAATTTACATCTGAATACCCTATTAGTTGCAAGAATTGAACATGTCTGTAAATTAGCATACAATCTCTTGTCCTATTTGAGTACCTTAATACCTTATTGGCAATCACCTAGTGATCGCATCCTAAATTTGATTGATATTTGCCTAGAAGTCCTATCGTAAAGACGATATTTAATCTAGTGCAAATTTGAGCATACATTCTATTTTTAAGTGCACTGACACAAGGTACACCATTTAACTAGATTTTCTCAACATCTAAATAAGGACAATATAATGGATTCGGTCCGTTACCCTTAACGACAGGAGCAATTTCTAGCTTGCAATGATGTATATTGAATATTTTCACAATACAATCACCAAATGTCCTCTGAGATAAATCTAATAAAATATGATGAGAACAATCCTTATGGACCTCAGTACAAAGGACAAAAGATACCTCAAGGTCACTACTTATAAGCAAAATATCATGTACATAGAGTATCAGAAAAATAAATTTCCTCCCACTGACCTTGCAATATATTGAATTACTTTGTTCCCAATTGAACAAAATAACAACGCTATGAAGCTTTAATAATATTATCTGGAAACTTACTTAAGACTATGAATAAGACTTTTCAGTCTACATACAAGTTTACTTAAAACATGTGCTGCAAAATCTTTCAATTACACTATATAGATTTTGTATTTATTTGGCGTAAGTTTCTATAAAAAAGAGCTATTAATACCACGTTCACTCTGAAAGAATCTTTAAAAGATATTAGAAAGAAATAATTATTTCTTTACTATTAACTATTCACCCCTCTTTCAGAATGAAGACTTTATCATATTTTATGGCATCTAATCACATACGTGATTGAGAACAAGAAACAACATTTATATATATATATATCGCTAAATAAACTATGTAGTGGATATTGTAATCATGCTCTCACGAATAGACTATATAGTCTGATAGTATAACTAATCGTCTTTTCCTAATAAATCTCCTGTGTAAAGCTACAACCACTTTATTCTGCACTTGAGAGGCTTGAGAAATTTTATCATAACTATATCAAAAATAGTACATTGAACCTCAATAAGTTTAATCTATGGTATATGAGATTCCACAATTATCTGTACCATAATTGTCTATATAGACAAAGACAAAAACACAGTAAACTTTACTGTATGTGATTCAATAATTCTTATACCTTCATTAGGGTCATAAAATCAATACCCATCTGAACAATCTAGGTAAGATATAAAAATAATTTCAAGTGGATCTGAATTTCAATGCACTTAATATTGAATTAGATAACCTCAATCTACATGACACCTCTAAATTTAATATAATTCAAGTAATTTACGTCAAGTCCATAACTCAAAAGAAGTTTATAAAACAACTTTAGTAAGAAAACACATTTTGTACGTGAAAAAATTGCTTTCAAAATATCAACTCATAGTAGACCGGATAAATTAGTCTTACTCATCACCGTGTTCATTATGGTGCAATTATGCCTTTCGACCAAATCTTCTTGTTAGGATTTTCAGGCATAGTAATTAAATTACCACCCCAGAATTTATCAAATATTTGACAAATGACCCTTTAAGCTATTTCGCATTATTATACTTGTCAAAATACTCACTACCACTCTTAAGCTTGACAATCTTTAAGACTAATTCTAACCAATTTATTCTTCATCTTAGTCATTTAACTTCCACAATAATTTATAGAAGTCTTTAGATAACCGCTAAGAGTAGACAAAATATCAATATTATCAACTTTTCTACCCTTTCTTTAAACATGTGTGAAATTATTCCTTAAATAGAAAACTTTTGAAAACAACATTTTCAACTGTATACGAGACGTATATATATCATTAAGACTTAAACACAATCCTTGCAGATGTGTCATAATTTCAATATTAGACAAGACATAAATTCAAGCCACTAAGGCTTCTATTATCTTTTAGCAGTGCAATTAGTTGGTAAATCACTTTTCAAGTGTTCCTTAATGGAACACTTCATGGACAGAAGCAAATTCTATTGTTATATTTTCCCAAGCAGCAAATCATATGTCCACTACTAAAATAACAAGCAATGTATGTAATTAGCATCATGTGAGCACTGCGTAACTTAACGTACAAGTACACATCCAAAAAGTTACATGCAAAATTATATAATCACCTTTGGGCAGAATACATGACATGCAATTGTACACTCCCCACATGATAGAGGTTATGAGAATATATTCAAATTTTCGTGAATTCATCACCTTTAGGCATATGAACCACTAGGATTAGTCACTCCTCCTCCACACCATTATGTATCCCTCCATAAACTAATACACAATCACCTCATTTAGGAGTATGACTATGCATTAGACTACAATCCCAATCATTATATGAGACAGATATTTCTCAAACCCAATCAAGCATGCCACTTTGACAGTCACTACTCAATTGAATCATTGGAATTCTCTCATACCAGGGATATAAACTTTACTTCTCACATATACCATATACATGTGATTTTAACTTTAGTGATAGAGGCAGTAAATCACCAAAATCACGTATCATGCTAATTACATTGCTTTATTCATTGATAATATATTTATTCATTAATAAAAATCAAAATTTATATATATTATCAATGAATCACACTTTTATAACATTTATGTGATAACATACCGTAACCCAACGCCTGTATTTCCAAAATCACATAAAATATAAGAAAAATACGTAAAAATTCACTAAAAATACACGTATTTAGGGTTTTGTATTTATTTTTACATCCATAAAATCATCAAACATATAAAATGAATACACCACAAGATAGAGAACATTCATATGAACCTAACGCCGTCAACCACGCGCCAATCAGAGGCTCCACGCACCTGCACGCGTCGCCTGAGTGTGCGGCGAGTGTAGCTCATGCACGAGCGTATCTTGACCGGCCAAAACCAGTCCGACCAGTAACAGCCCAACCGATTCTCGGCTGGACCATTCGGTCTGACCGGTTGACCGGTCAAGTCAATAGTTGACCGGATCGGGTTAGGTCAACGGTTCGGGTCGGGTCGGCCGTCACCACCACAGGAAATTTTCCATCTTCCCATCATGATACACACATACAAAACACAATACAAGTTCGAAATTACAGCATATGAAATTGAAGTTCCTCACTACCCATCGACATGTCTACAGGTCCTTTATGAGCAATAACAGCTCATCACATGCCCAACCAAGAATTAGAACATTGAAAATATCCACCATCCCATAAAATTTTCTTCTCTTTAAATGATAGGCCCACCAGTAAAACCAAATATGAAACACAGGGGAAGTTATACGACAGCACAAAAGAAGTGATTAACAACCAACGAAAAGCAAAAAAAAAAAAAAAAAAATCACGCTTTTAACGAATTGCAAAAGCTTTAGATGCTCAATGGTTTCTTGTCTGAAGCAGCTGACAAATATTTCAGCTCTTACTCTATTAATCACGCGAACAACTTGCAATTATATTATCATTCCAAAACCAAGTTCTGAAATCCCCCGCATTTTCAGTAAGAGGAGATACAATAAAGCAAACACCGCATTCTCTCAGCCGTTCCATTAAAATAGCGCAACTCGTTCTGCTCAGACATCATGTGTGGCCAATAGGAGATACAATCCCACGTAAAGTAATTCACTTTCATAAAAATAAAAAAATAAAAAAAAAATCCAATATTTTACAAAATTACGCGGATCATCTTTCATAATCTAACTCAAGCACCGAAAATTCGATGGACCCACCAAAGCGACTTGAAATCCCACAACAACGAGACACCCAAGCAATAACTTTATGCACGCGGAACCAATAACAGCACCCACGGAATCCAAAACAAATCAGGCAAAATCAGGGCAGCCAGCTAAATCAACTATCCCCAATCCATAACAACCAAATCGGCCATCAGGAAACGCGGGAGGAATCCCTCGCAAGTCGGGTCAGGTCAATGACATCATCATGATGTCAGCCTCGCGCACACCGTGCCCCGTGTGTGGGAGCGCGTGAGGGCGCGTGACCGTGCATGGGGCGCGTCTCCGATGCCCTAGCGGCACATGGCCGTGCGTGGGGTGCGTGGGGCCTCCCCTGGCGACGCGCCGCCCACAATCTTGCTTGTCTCGACAAGTCCAGTCCGAATTTGTAATTTAATTTGATTTTTATTGAACAAAAAATCACGAAAATCACAAATTATGGCAAAAATTCTATACGTTCAAGTTCTAGGATTATGGTTGCTTTGATACCGCATGTTGAATGCAAATTTCGCAATCCCAAGATCTCCATAACCATAACAAGAACGTGCATAATTGAGTAAAAAGATTAATGCATCTGTTTTGGGATCCATCGTTCTTGAAGCGGAAGCGGAAAACTAATGTTCCATGCACAAGTCCTTCTCCTCTATTGCCCTCCGTATCACTGGCTCAATGAAGTGACCTCCTCAGTAATCATTCCTTATGTGAAGATACATGTGAGAATTAGGGTTAGGGAGAGACTTGAGCACTATTTATAGGATTTCCAATCAAGCCCCCTCATTATGGGCCAGGCTCAACTTGGCCCACACTAGCCAGCCCCATATTAAACTAATTAAGAAACATTTTATCTTACCTTAGACCACCCTGTTTTACGATAACCGTAAAATGGTAAATTATAATATCAATTAATGTAGCATATATCAAAAAAACTCTTACAAAAGGAGCTTGACAAATGATTCATCCAGAATGTGCTAAGTCGCTCGCCGATGATCGGAGAAACTCACTGGATTGTTGGTGGCTCATTGGACCACCATGGAAGTCGTCTATTACTAGAGTCACTTGAGTCTCGACGAGGTATGTTAATTGTTGGAGGCAACAGTGAGCTAAGTGCGAAAGATGGCTCGTCTAGCCTATCGGTGTCACTTGGAAGTTCACTGAGAGGCCTAGAACAGAATATTTTTTTTAGAAATTTGGATGCCCTGGTAAATGAAGAAAAGATTTTCCTAAAAAAAAAAAAAAAAAAAACGGACCCTTAGTTTTTGTTCAAAATCCCCCACCCTTCGACCATTGTCACCGCCTGGTTGTGCGTTTGTGCGGGGTCAAATCACCAGTGCCCATAAAAATAAATAAATAAATAAATCACCAGTGCCCATCGATCCTTGTTCAAGCAACACTTCGTTCGAAATCCACCCTTCAGAAGGTAGGTTGGGAAGAGAAGACCAATTTCGAGAATTTTGCTTCTAGAAATTTGGCTTTTTTATGCCCAATGTCAAAAAAATTGGCGTGCTCGAGCCCCTATATCTTATTCCGAACTTAGATACTCGTTGTATTCTCTTTTAAGAAAATAATCTCATTTTTCAGCCTTTTTTTTTGTAATTTTCTCAAATTTTGAAATTCAAAAATACTTTAAATTCTCCAAAATTATGTAAAATAACATATAAACTCCACATGCGAATATGGACATTTCGAAAAGTTTGGCTGATTCTAGCTGAATTAATATAGAAGGAAAATGAACCACGAAGATCCTTTTGAAGTAAAACAGCAATTGCTTTTTCCCCTTTTTTCAGCGCGTGACCTGGCTTTCACGTGAAGCTCCGCCTGACGGAAGGAATGCTCAGGTCAGAGATCAGCGCAGGCGCACGGCCCCACACGTACCAGAATGCTACAGGCATTCCTCCAAAATAAAGATAAATAAATAAATAAAAATAAAAAAGCTCCCCCTTTCTCATCCTCCTCCGTCTTCTTCCATTTTTGTTAGCCAATCGTCGATCGAGTCCTCCAAATCCCCAACAAATTCCCCTTCCATGGGCGCCGCCGCGTCCGCTCCGGCGCAACCCCAGACACCGCCGGCGCCCCCGCCGTCCGCCAAGCACATCTTCAGCCTCTCCTGCCAGAGCAACATGGCCAGCTGCGGCAGCATCACCTGCCACCACAGCTGGGATGGGGTCGTCCCCCCGGAGTGCCGCCCCCGACCTTCCATCCTTTGCCTCAGCACCGACCTCCAGTGGGAGGCAGCCCGGGAGCCCCTCCACCGCAACATCGACACCTGGAAGGCCTACGGCGTGGGCTCGGGATGGCCTTCCCGAATGTGGTGAGGGAGCGCGGCGAGGCGCGGGGTTGGCAGTGGGCCTCGTGCTGTGCGCGGTGGGGGAGGGGATGGCGATCTAGGAGTGGGCGCGCAGGGAGGAGATGTACGAGAGCATGGCGAGGAGGGCGAGGGCGAGCATGAGGGACAGCAGCAGCGGCTAGATCAAGGCGCTGCTGTGGTACCAAGGCAAGAGGGGAGAAGTACACTATCAGTGCCATAAGTTGTGTACGGCACTCACTATATGCTAAAAGTTTCCGTTGGATCACTTAAGTACCAAATCGGAGGAAAAACGATCACTTTGGTACCACTGGCAAAAGATTCCGGCCAAAATGATTACATGATTTAAAAAAAATAAAATAAAATCGACAAGACCTTAAACGACGTCATTTTCGATCCTCCTTAAGAAAATGATGTCATTTTGCCGTCCTACATGGATGGCCTCACAAAAATGATGCCGTTTAACTCATTTGGGGATTTTATTTTTTTTATTTTTGGATTGAAATTAGGGTTTTTTTGTCCACCATTACTCAGCTGCCATCGCTCAGCCGCCGTCCCTTAGCCACCGTCGCTTGGCCGCCGTCCCTTGACCTCCATCGTAGTTGCTTGCCATAGCAAGACAAAAGAAAAAAAATGAACAAAAAATCCCAAGGGAGAGGGAGGTGTCAACGGCGAGGGCAATAAAGGGGATGGCGGGGCCACGACTGCCGCCGTCGTCGCAACTAGCTTCGCGACAACCTCCATGGCATTCCAGATCTTCGCAACTACCATTGGCCAGATCGCTCGTGCTTCTGGAGATTTTTCGAGCTCGCGCTTCCTCTGCACCCGACGATATTATTTTGGAAAAGGCAGTGGTGGGGCTGAGATTCGAGGATTTGAAAGGTCGACAAGGTGATTGAAAATGGGGAAAACTATTGGGAGAGGGCGGAGGCGAGTGCGTGATTTCTTTTCTGGAAAACTACTGGTGTTGTGTTGTTGGTACGCTGCTGGTGTTGCTAGTGCTATTCTTCGGCGCTGCTAGTGCTGTTCTTCGAGGAAGAACTAGTCTTCAGTGCGCTGCTAGTGTTGCTAGTGTTATTCTTCGGCGCTGCTAGTGCTGTTCTTCGAGGAAGAGCCAGTCTTCGAGGAAGAAGACGACACAAAACGGCGTCGTTTGGGGATTTAGGGTTTTGAATTTGAGGGAAAGACACAAAACGGCATCGTTTTGTTGTTTAAATGCTGACTATACTCTTCGGCAAGTTACATCAGCTTAAAAAATTAATAGAAAAGTTCCAGGTCGGATTTTCGGCCAATCGGATCGGAGTTGGCACCAAAGTGAGCGTTTTTCAAACTTTTTGGCACTTAAGTGATCTGACGGAAAATTTTGGCACCAAAGTGAGCGCTGTACACAACTTATGGCACTGATAGTGTAATTCTCCCAGGCAAGATCGACGCCTCAAAACAGCACGACGGCGAGGCGTACCAAGGGAAGATGGAGGCACTCATCAAGAACGTGCGCAATGATTTCTTCCAAGCCCGGGACCCAGAACTTCTAATGTTATATTTTAATTAATCATGCCTCATCATTCTAAACTTTAATGAAATAATTTTTTCAATCCCAATATCTAAATTCTTTTTTACATGAACAAACAAAAATTTTGTGAGATTAAGGTTGGAATTTTAAATGAGTAATAATTTCTAGTGCAGAAATAATCTCCAAACCTTCCCAGGAGTTAAAGACCGACAAAGAAGGGCTCAGTTCACACGTTTAAAACATTAGCAGCAAAATCAACTTGGAATATAGAATGAGTAAGTGTGGCCAAATTAAGAGTTACCATTTAGGAAATGAAGAGTTCTTTTATAAGGAAAAATTATGAATTTTCGCTTTTATATTAGGTTAGTTTTCTTTATAGAAATCGAAGTGGCACCTATCTTTTAACCCCAAGGGGTTGCTCGCTCGATACCTGAATTGAATCACCACACTTACACATTCACTTAGGACCACTCCAAGAGTACCGAGTTGCGTGTCTTCGGTTATTATCCAATGTATGTGGAATAAAGAAATTACCGCACTTGATGAGGACATCATGTGCTAAAGAATTCTAACCATTCCATTGATATGTAAGAGACACCTATGCATTCATCTTATGAATATGCATAGGTTTTGAGCTGCGTTGATAACTCCACTGGAAAAAACTGAAGCTTCATGGAAGATGCCTTTCCACTTTCTCTTTATTAAGTTTACGAATCATAATAATTTATTTCGAATCTGAGAATCTCACTTTAATGGTTCTACACAAAATGACTAATTACACCTCATTAATGAAACCAATAAGGTTTATATGAACGTTTTTAATATATTAGATTGTTTTTGCACCTTTTTCATTTCTTTTCTGGAAATAGAGCTGCCTTTCTTTTACATATCTTTTTTCTTAATTGATTCTTATTCCTAATGGATGAAAATATTCAGCACCCACAACTTAAAATTGACAACTTATAGGGGGGTATAATCAATTGTACAGAAAATAGACAAAACTCAAAATTGGAAAAGAAGAGTAAAGATTATATTTTATTCAAGTTTACTTATATACTTATATACATAGTAAATTTTCTAAACAGCTCCAACCTGTACATAAACTAGTAAGGAGTAGCCGAAAAAGCCTGAAAGCATCACTTTATCGTGTGCACAACCATATATATTCTTAATCCCAAATTTGTATAATTGTTTTACGAATAACCAAGATTCCACCATCACATGAGCTAGGTAGCACCGACACGCGACACGCCACACGACACGACACGACACGACACGTGACACGTCATTTCTCAAAAAGTAGGGAATTCCAACACATTCCGACATGTTAAATATTAAATAAATATTTTTATATATACATGATTAATTATTATATTTAAATTAATTTATTCAAATTCATAAATAAATAAACAATAAAAAAGAGCGTATACTAAATCTATACTAATAAAATTAATAAATTTATTCATAAAAAATTGGAAAGACATTTCTTTACTTTAACAAAAGTTATCGATTAAATAAATAACTAATGAAAGAATAGAGTCAAAATAAATTTATATGTTTCTATGATGATAAAAATTTATCATTATTTAATATCTAGTGCTTTTATTTTTTTAAATAACTTTTTAACCTGTCTATTTATTTATTTTTAGTCTTATCATATATAATAAAGTTATTTAATGTTCAATATTTCTTTTCAGGGTTAAATGGGTCCCACCCATTTATTTCAGCACATGTTTTCTTCCCCCACCTCCACCCACCCCTGTGCCTGTCACTTCCCCTGCACGAGGCTTTCTTTCCTTGCACGAGGCTTTCTTTCCCGAGAAGCCATCGACGCCTCGTCTCTCTCCTTTCTCTTCTCCCTAAAAACAGCCCAAAGGCAAAAACCCTAGCAATCACCTTATTTTTCCTCTCCCTTTGCTCGGTCTCCACCTCTCTCGCCGCTGCCTCGCGTCCAGCCCTCATCGCGGTGTTGCGGTTTTTCATCTCGGCGTTGCAGTCGGCGGTCGCAGCCGACCAAGAAGATCGAGAAGGCTTCTCGACGCAGTCGGCGGTCGCAGCCTTCTCCGGCGTTGTAGTCGGCGGTCGCAGCCCTCCCTCGCCGTCGCTCACAGCGTCGCCTCGGCTCCCTCACCCTTGCTTCAACCCTCCATCACCTTCTTCCTTCGCACCTACATATCCGCCCTTCGGACACGCTTCGACGCACTTGTCGGAAAGAGTTGACCACGTGTCGGAAACTCCGACACGTGTTGACCGCGTGTCCGAGCGTGTCCGAACGTGTCCGAGCATGTCGGACACGTGTCGGGGTGTCCGACACGACACGGAGGCCCTTTGAACGTGTCCGTGCTACCTAGCACATGAGTCATCACATGAGTCTGAAAAGTGCACACCAAGTTCATGAGCCATCCTACTCCATACATACACGGCAAAGTTATAGTATAGGAATGAAAAGGCAAGAAAAATAACCGTTTTTAACTTTTTAGATAGAACCCTTTCCAAAAATGTTTCCTATTTAACTTTATAACGATATGACAATGATGGAGTTAGGATAAAGTGTTAGTGCAATCAACTGATCAAGGTATAGGAATTTATAAACACGATTATGTTATTGTTTCAAGGTAGAATATCAATTTGCAAATTTACTTACTAATGGCGCAATACGTTGGTCCTATAATCCCAAAACATTTGTGGAAAAATATGATCTCTATGGACCAATAAGTCATAGGGTGCTTAGTCCTCACAATTGCTCAAGAAACAATCTCTTAATCTCACAAATAAATACACAAAATCTCAATACAAAGTTTACACGGCTGAAGCACTCTTTAGTTTCATAGGGTGTAATGTCACGAAAAAAGCTCTATGTTGGTTTACATGCCAAATTTGCTCACCATTCTATTATTTTGGTCAATCACCCAAAACAAAAATAATTTTGATCATTGGTTAAATGTACATACACATACAGTTGAGAATTTAAATAGCCTAATATAATCAAATAATCATATGCACATATAAATATTTTAGTGCTGCAATGGAAGCTGTTTTTCTTGCGATCGTGAACATAATAAAAATCCTAGTTAAAGAGGTATACATTCCACATGGAGCCGTGACATTCAATTTCTATACTAAAAACGGATAATATAGGATGAAATTAGAAGATATTGATTAACAAAAGAAGTTAAATAATCTCTCATCCCTATATAAAACATCTCCATGCACCATTGCAGAGGATGAAGACGTTGTCTTGTTTATCCACTTTGTTTCTTTATGCAAGCCATATACAGCTCATCTTTGGATTTTACCATTTTTATCCTATTGCAAATTTTGAACAGAATTGCCCCTATTTCAGTTTCCGGAAAATGTCTGTTGGCGAAAATTTGGCCAGCCAAGAGTATAGGCTGTTACTGGAGACTAATTTAGGTCATTTCAAGCCTTTATGTGAGATAGGATACACTCTAAACTCCTCCTTTTTTTTTTTATAAATAAAACGGCCCCATTCCGTACCCTTATTGGAATTTTTCCTATTAATTGACAATCTAAGATAGGAAAATTATGAGCAACTTTAAAATTCCATTAATACGGAGAATTTTCCAGTTTTGGACCTCACAAAAACATAGATTTTTGAAACTTCGCTTTCTTCTCCTGCCACCGGTAACTCTACATTCTTAATGTAAAAAAAAAAAAAAAAAAAACTAAAATAAAAAATAATCTCATAGCAAAAAAATTTGTGGCCACACTTAATAAAACTTCGTTTTTTTTTTGGGTAATAAAACTTAGCATTTAATCCCACTCACCATGGAGCTTTCCGAGCTTTCCCAGTCACCAAAGCCTTAGTCCGACTCTATTCCACAGAATACTCTACTGAAGACTTGCAAGGATGGGAATTCCCTGTGCATTTCGCCAAATTGTAAAGTCTAAAGAGTAGTTAACTTGGAAAAGGTATTGTCATCCTGATCGCTTCTTTGCGTTCTTTAAGGTTGTTGCCAATACCTAAATTTTGAATTCAATTTAATCATTTATTGCATAAAAATTAAGAGTCGACATCAATTCCTGAATAAAAATATTATTAATATGTATTTGTATATCATGAGCATTTTATAATAAAAGCCCACATAAATTACATTAGAACTGGACTTGTACTAAATGGGTTAAAACTTAGAGAGGGTTTTGAGTTGAATTGAACTATTTGGACTGAGCCTGCGGGAGCTCAAAATTCGCCCAAGCCCATTAAATTCCTCACTTGACAATCATTAAAAAATGGAGGAAAGAGTTTATGGTCAAACTTCAGTTATGGGCGCATGATTCTCTGGACCTGTTCACGGCAAGGCTTTTTGGATGAGAACATACGCCTATGTGTTTGGGAAATTTTGCAAAACAAAAGGCACCATAGGCAGAAAATATTCGATGATCATCCGGTGGGTACACGGTTTGGTCATGAATCAGAAATCTTGGCCGAATGAGAGAGGTTATGGAAGGTAATTAAAATAAAAAAGGAAACGAGCCAATCAAATCCTTACCTCCCACCGATCCATCCATTGGCATTATCATGCTGTTTTTGGCAATCTGAAAAAAAAAAAAAAAAAAAAAAAAAAAGATCAAGTGATCACACGTAGAGATATTAAATCACTTCCTCGACCGAGCTAAAAAAAAAGTTCCAAATAAAGATCTGAAGTTAATTTATTTTCTAAAAAGAGATTTAAAGTAAACATTATTAAAAGTTCATCTCAAATAAGGGTTTGAGATCACTGCCCAGCTAAATAATCACCAACCAATAGGCGGTTGATTTTTCAGGCGACAAGGTTAGGAGCATTTTCGCCCAGATATATTTCTTTTTTTTCTTTTTTTTCTTTTTTTTTTTCTCATCTTCTTCTTTGTCCACGGTTGTCCTCTTTGCTGCACCAACAGCCCTCACCATCAATCGAGAATAAAGGTGAACAGGATGAATTAACACCGAGAGACCAAGAACAATCGAAAACCAAAGATTTCCGATCGATGGCTTAGATTTGGGAGTTGTCTCTGAGAAATGTCCCTGCGTGCGGTGGGTCAAGGAAGAAGAAGAACCCCACCAAAGGAAAAAAAAAAAAAAGGAAGAAGAAGAAAAAGAATAACAATAGACCATCATCTTCATATGCAACTTCGTACTCCGGCAGGGTTCGACGGCACTCAACGACACAATGGGAATGACGCACGCACACCCCGACCATCTTTTAATTTCTTTTCTTTTCTTTTCTTATTTTTTTCTGTTTTTATTTTAATATTTATTTAGATTTTATTTTGGACAAAATGCCCTAACTCTAGTAGCGAATATTTTCCAATTGACGAGTTTATGTCCTTATTTAAGATTGATTTAGCTATTTTCAATCTCTTATTTGAAATAGTATTCACTTTGTTCCCTCTTTGAGAAAGTAACTCCACTTTTGGCTTGTATTTGAAATTTTCCCTAAAAGAAAATGAAATTGGGTAGAGGAAAAGGTCGTGAGAAATAAGAAAGGAAAATAGGAATGTCTTATGGGTGTTTACAAAGGAAAGTATACTTAAAGATAGTAGAAATATCATATGTTTTCGACAAACTTATAGGAAAGGGACATAATGTTGTCTACAATATCATGGCATGATATTACCATGCATTGGACATGAGATTAGTACGTGTGTTAAAGAACAAAGTAACAATTAAATGAGCAATTGTAATTATGTGCTCCTAAATGAAGAGTATATTCTTGGCTTGAAAGGTCTTGTTGGTCGTCGCTGGGCCCACTTGTTAATAAATGGCACAAAGGACATGTTTAGTTTACCACAGTGAGTCACTAACAATTTCTTCAAGAATGGCAAGTTGGGCAAAAGGTCTTGATCTGTGGCATACAAGTAATAGTAGGAAGGTCAATTTCTTCTCTTACCCAAAACTCTACTTGAAGTTTCTCGAAATCCTCCACTTTCCATGAAAGTTGGCTACCATCGACCCATGTTTTGCTTGAGTTGTCCCTGTGGGAGAGAAACATCTGTGGCATTCTAAAATTTCATGACAACCCCTGGATATACCATGAACCATGAATAGGTGATGGAAGCGCTATCGGATTTTATTGTGGCCATTAGACTAATGGATTTCAATTAAACAAAGCCGAACATTGAATGGCCTATTGTTTTGATTTGGAAATATATCCTATAACTAAGTGTGATCAAGGATTGTACTAAATGATAAATTGACAAAAGAATTTTCTGTTCTTGGCCGTAAACTATATAAGTTGGATTGTCATTTGATGAATGTTGCAATTTTATATAACCAAGTGACTATTTGAGATTATCAAATTAAGTGGGGAATTAAGGTGGATTAAGTAGCAATGTGGGCTGATTTAGTTAAGGCCCAAGATAGCCCAAAGAGGCCCACAACCCCACCATTTGGCCAACCCAAAAAGCTGGCCCAAATCCGGCCCAAAGAAAGCCCATCATCTTGCATGAAAAAAATAACAAGTGGCAAGAGGAACTTACCAAGTGTCCTTCCCTTAGAGCCAAGTGGCACTCCATGCAAATCTAATGATTACCTAGCTAATGAAGAACTTAGGAAAGAGAGGGGGAAGGCGGATTGCACAAGAAACCGAGAGAGAGAGAGAGAGAGAGAGAGAGAGAGAGAGAGAGAGGGAGACCAAGTGAGTGTGCGAGAGAGGAAGGGAAGAAGAAGACTTGTTGCCACCGTGCGTGCGCCTAGCTGCCGCCGTCGAGCCCGCCTTGCCCCGCCGTTGTGCTTGCTGTGATTTTCTTTGGATTTGAGGCAAGTAGAGTCCTTTGATCTACACTTTGCTTGCTGCGATTGTATGTGTTGTATGGTGAATTTCAGAGGTGGTGGAGGTGAGAATTTTCGAAGTTATGGGAGTAGTGCCTTAGTCTAGTAATCTGTTTTCTGGAAAAACAGTCCGACCTTTGGTGATTTCGTGAGCTGCATGCAATTTTCTAGTTGGAATCTCACTTTGACTTTTTGATGAAAGTTGTATATGACATCTTTAGGAGTAACATACTAAAATTTGGGATGAAACGGACCAGTATTGATTCGGGAAATTATTTTTCTTTGAAAGCGATTAAATCTGGAGATTCAGCCGAGGATTAGGGTGAGTTTTAATAATCATATATTTTAATCCAGAATGAATTAGACTTTTATTTCTTCATGGAAATTTTACCTCTAGGTCTTGAATATAACATATCAAAATTTCATAATTTTATGAGTTAATTTACGGTTTATCCCGAATTTATGAATAAAACTGTGCAATGATGATGTTCCGAAACTTTAAGCTGTGATGCATGGACTGTAGTGACTCGTACGAAGCTCTTTTGACATGGTGTTTTTCATGAAACATTTTTCTCTAGATCTTGTTTATAACACGTTAAATTTTCAGAATTTATTGAGATCGTTTACTAATGTTTCCAGAATTTTAATTAAAGGAATACATTCTGTTTTGTCCGAATTTTTTTTTATTTCGAGAACAAATGAATTGCTCTAGGAGACGTGATATCTTGGGTGGTTATGTGTACTGCATATGTGGTGACATTTAGCATGTCATGTAACATCAAAAAGCTGGTTTAGACCTTTGACATTATTGCATCAAATGCTATGTTGAAAGTAAGACACATATGTGAATATACATTGTGATGCTGATGATACCGTCGGAGGTGTGAGCCGACGATGCCCCGGGAGTGTCGGGATGCCCAGAGATGTGTGCTGGATGCCCGGAGGTATGTGCCGGATGTCTTCGGGAGTTTCGGGATGCTCGGTGGTATATCGGTATGTAATTCCAGGAAATGCCTAGTGGTATGTCGGTACATAATTCCGGAAGGTAGGGGTAACCATTTTCATGGTGAGCCCCGGCAATTCCTCATGATGCCAAGTGGGATGCAAGATGCCTGGAGGTGTGTGTTGGATGCCCGAAGATGTGTGCCAGAGGTTCCTCACGATGCCAGGTTGGGTGCAAGCGATATATGAGGGATGCAAACATTGGTCCCTGGGAGAAAGATGAGATCCTTTTGAATATCAAAATGGGAATTGAATCATGCACGTGTGTGTGTGCATATGACATGGGATATAATTGCCTATGAAATTGAGTTGATACTATATGGCATTGATAATGCGATCATGAAAGCATTGAATGGATCTCATGAGAAAATATATATATATATATATATATATGATTGTATGGGTGATGTGGATCATGCGCATGTATGTGCATATGGCATGGGATACAATTGCCTATGAAATTGAGTTGATACTATATGGCATTGAGAATGCGATCATGAAGGCATTGAATGGATCTCATGAGAATATTTATATATGATTGTATGGGTGATATGGATCATGCGCATGTATATGCATATGGTATGGGATATAATTGCCTATGAAATTGAGTTGATACTATATGGCATTGAGAATGCGATCATGAAGGCATTGAATGGATCTCGTGAGAATATTTATATATGATTGTATGGGTGATATGGATCATGTGCATGTATGTGCATATGGCATGGAACATGAATTGCCTTAATGAATGCATCTCATGGAGATATAAGCATGATTGCATGGATGATATGTGCATTTCACATGAAATTGTGGTTGTCTTGCTTGTTGCATTGTGTAGTTTAATGGATCTTTACTGTTGAATGGTTGTACTCACCTCGTTTGGGGACTAACATTTCAGATTAGACAAGAAACCTCTGCTATCACTACCACTAGTAGATGGATCGAGTGGTTGGATATGACCGCGAGGAGGAGGATAGCAAAGGAAGGAACTTTTGAATGCCAACACTGATCGATGAACCTTAAGTATATGACTGTTGGAAGATATGTCGGTCATCTTTTGAAATATAGCCGAGTATAGAAAACCATAGCATTTTGATGTACTGACTAATGACATCCATCAAGTTATGTAAATAAAGGTGTTTGGCTTTAATTTATATAAAATGTTTAGTTGGTGTGCATTGTTTTCTGAATATAGGGAAGGGAGTTGTTGGATACGTTTCCGCCATATAAGTTGTGCAGGGACCAACCTAAAAGATATAAACCCCCAGGTTTGATAGGCCTTCAGATCAAGAGAAAGGTAAGCGAACTATGGCGACCCCAACGGATCGGGGGCCATCAAGGAGTGCCACACCATCGACTTAACCCGAGGAAATTGTACTTGGCATATTAAGAAAAATGACACAATAAATATGATTACATTGAGTTATGACCTCAAAGAAGGAACTTCCAAACTTCCCTAACTCTCACAAATCATGACAATTCTAGAGCTTGTTAGTGACACAAGCAGGGAGGGTCGGTCGATGCTTTCACTCTTAGTGACATAACATGGGGAATATCTATTATTACGTGAAAATTCATGAATAACAAATAAATGATCCTAAAAGTAAATGAATATTGCTGACTCTTATGATTAAAGAGCAAACAAATGTGTGGATACTTGTTATGATAGAACATCCTAGTAACAAAAAAAAAAATTATTGAAAAAAAAAAAAAAAACTGGGCAGAAGCATTAGAATAAGAAAATAACACAAGCATTTTCCTCCGTAAAAAAAGAAAGCAACAATTGAAACCTATATATAATCTATAACAGAAAAGGCCAAAAGAAGAGGAAAAAAACACTGACTTGATCCGTTGGTATGTGTTGATTGCCTTTTTTTAAAAACTGATGTATATTTACATAAATTTGGTAATTATATTAGCTTGTGTTCGCTTGATTGAATAAAAAAAAATTAAAATGATTTTTATTCCTCAAAAAGAATTAGACAATTTTTTACCTTTTTCTTTTCTTTTTATAATACTTTTGACGGCAACCTCTCCTAAATTCAATCGAAAGGTATTTTGAAGTGAGTCTGGAGGTTGTATTGAAATACTTTACAATTTTTATCCTGGGTACTTTGTTATGTTATATTTTTTTCTAGTCCCCTTTTTTTCAGTCTTTGGAGTTGTTCCTTCTGATGTGCAAGGAAGACCCTCCATGTTCAACAGAATGAGGCAAGTTTCCTTCTATGCAAGAAAATATGAAGTAGCAATATGGAAAATGTTCTGCCAGTTTTAGATGCTATTCTATGTTTAGTACTTTACGGTTCAATTGTAAAAAGTAGTTGTTTTTATATGGTTATTGAGATAATGTTGCTAAGAAGCTAGCTAATCAATTCTAAAGAACTACACATGATATGATTTTTTGAGCTGACACAAAAATAACACATCTAAAAAGATATGGAGGTGGGCAAATATTAATTACATTTATTGAGGAATAGGAAATATTCTAATCTTTTTACTAGATATTAAAAAGGTTATGTACATAAATCCATACAAAGCATTTACTAGTCATCAGAATTTCTGATCCCTGGAAGAGGTAGCGGATTTACTTGCTCAGTCAGCGACGTGCTAGCTCCGTATTAAGGCTAAATCACCAATATTGATTGCAGGATTGCGTAGATCGGAGAGATAGAAGATCAAGGTCTTCAAATAAGAGCACGCAGCAGAAGCTACGTGGATTTCTGACCATTATACGTTTGGTATTAGAATTAGGAGAAAACTTATTATTTAGTCATTTTTCTACTAGATATGTATGTTTGTCAAAAGAATCGGAATGAGAAAAAACTTAAGCATCACCTTAAAATTAAAAACAGAGAGAGAAGACTGACCTGTGGAGTGAAAGGTGAACGTATGCCTTGGTCAATCTTCATCGATGATTGCCAAGTGAAGGTTATTATCTTGGGGCTGTGGGCAACGGTAAGCTCTTGTAATATGGGGCATTCCAGTGTATGATTCTTGTCAGAGAGGAAACTAGTCAAATTTGGGTAAGCGTTCCAACTCGATCCAATTAAGTATAGGGAATGTAATCTTCTTCACTACACTTCTCTCCCCTTCTTCCTCTACGATCACTCCTTCCATTTGATCACATTCCTTTATTTCCATCCATTGAAGAGTGGGAAGGCATCGAGCCATAGATGGCGCGAAAGCATGTCTTATGCTGTGGCACTTATAAAGGGTTAGATGACTTAGAGAATTGACACGGAGCGTTCCTTGAAGATCTTTATTCCATAGCCGCCTCAACTTTGGTAAATTAACCAAGTTTAGATACCATAGTTGAGGCAGCACCCAAGTGCTTTTTGTAGCCTCTAGCTCTTCAAGATCAAATATTTCTTCTAACAACAAGCAATCTTGCACTTGCAATGTGTTAACTTTGTTTAAAACAAGCATCAATCTTGATGGAATCGCGTTAAGAAATGATGGACAGTTATCCATCACTAGTGATTTTAGTTGCCAAGATGACTTGATGGGTAAATTTGCTGTGCCATTTTTCCATCAACTTAGAGAACCCAGACATATGTATAAACTCTACTCCATCAACCGTAACCTATCAAAAAATGCATCATTAAGCATATACTTCTAATTAGCAAAAAGCAATTATTCTATAAGTAATCAAACCATCTAATTGCACAGAATTTGATACATACCATTTCTATAGGCATATTTTGCATGATGTTTCTAATGCTTCCATTCGAAAACCACCAATCCGTTGATTCTTGTACCCTTTTTAGCTTTACTCTTTTTAGCTTTGACGCCCTTATTGGTGCATTAGAGAAGAACTTCACGTTGGGACATCGGGTCACAATGACATCTTCCAAAAGAGGGAACATCAAAGTATATCTACTTGAGCTGAAACATGTCAACCCTATCAACTCTTCAAGCTCCATATGCTTCAATTGTTTGAAAGTCACTACAGGCCCCTCTTTACCCCCCTCATCGTTGATGACTTCTATTAACATTTTACAATTACTTATCCTCAATTCTATGAGTTCCACCAAATTTTCAGCTATTATCGTTGTGAAAATATTTGATAACTCATCACAATGTGACACGTCTAGGAGAAAATATTCAGTGGTTAGTGCGCGCCACGTCATCAGCTGACCTGGTGCGCACTAACCAATGAAATACCGGCACGTGTCCCCGAGCGGGACCCGCTGAAAAAAGGAAGGCGCTGATTTTTGGTCGGCTCGGCTCGGCTCCACCGTAGAAGAAAGGACAGTCAGCGTATTCCTCCCGCTCAAAATTTTGTCTCTCTCCTCACTCGAATTTGCTGGGTTTTTCTCTCTCTCTCCTCTCTCGCCTCTCTCACTCTTCCCTTCCTCTCTCTTTCTCTCTCCGATGAACCAGACGCGACCTCCCCCTCTCTCTCTCTGCCCTCCCTCTTTCCGACCGGCGAACCACCGCCAGCAACCGACGAACTACTGCACCGGACCGGCGAGAGGACCGCGACCTCCCCTTCTCTCTCTCTCTCTCTCTCTCTCTCGCCCTCCATCTTTCCGACCGGCGAACCACCGCATGGGACCAGCGAGAGGACCTCGAGCAATCGACGAACCACTGCACGGGACTGGCGAGAGGACCGCGACCTCCCTCTCTCTCTGCCCTCCCTCTTTCCAACCGGCGAACCACCGCGAGCAAATCAGATGTTTTTGTAGAGATCTCCCATCGTCTCCTTCATCTTCTTTTCCCCCTTTTTTTTGTTTTGTTGTTTTTTCCCCCTAGTGTTCTGATGGTGGATCTGGAGTTGCATGTGGAGGACGACGTGAGATCTCACATCAACCTCGACGGCTTCTTCGGCGACCTCCCTGAGGCCGGCGACGTCATCGGCGCTTGCTCCTCGACAAACGCGTCGTCGTCGTCTCCAGACTCGGGGCTCTCGTGGTTCGACGAGATCGAGAACATCCTGATGAAGGACGACGAGGACGGCGGAGTTGTCGGTGGCGGAATTAGGGCTAATTCGAGCTAGGAGTTCTGTGATAGGTTCCTCGCTGACGTGCTCGTTGACTCCCGGAGATGGGTCTGCGGAGATAGCCGACGGGTCTGGCGACAAGGAGGAGCCTGGATCGTCGGATGACGGCTGGGTCGAGGCTGCGAAGGTTGATGGGGCTAACGGTGTCGGTGAAGCCTATGATCCTGCTTCTAAGAAGCTCAGGAGGTACGTTGATTTGGTTCAGCGCCTTCTCTGTTGCCTGTAAAGTTCCGGGTTAGTGATCCCTAGAGGGTGTGTGATGTCTGCTGTGTGCGGCTTGAGTCTGTCCAGCCTTACCTAATGGATCAAGTAAGCCACGCTTCTCGTTTCCGACCCAAGATCCGATGCAGACCTTAGTACGTTGAGATCCCGGATCAATTTTCCATGGGGACAATCAATGGAACATGAGATTTACAAGGCAACAAACGCAATCCGAGGTTATAGTAAGGTAGGGGCAAGGTTCAGATGATACTGTCTACCTAATGATTCCATCTGTGTATTTCTTAGAACAGTTGGCTAGTATTGACGTTGCTACTTGAAAAATAAATGCTCTCTATAGTGGACTTAACCTTTGACAAGGGAGGCCATTTTCTCATTATCGTCGGTGAAGCGGTGATTTAATTTTAGATATGTTTAAGATCTTTGTAAAACTATTCCTTAAGAGTTTTTTGTATTATTGGTGCAAGATAAAGTAATTAAGAATTTATCTTCCCTTTTTTTTATACTTTGGCATTAAAATTAGGTTCTCTTGCACTTCTCGTGTGGTTATTAAGCTTATTATATGATGCATTCGATTGCTCGGGTGGGTTCACTAAAACTTGAGAAGGCAATTCCCGATGCCATTTTACGACAAGCAAAAGGCCTTGCAATAATTACTGTTGTGAAAGTTGGTATGATGGTAACCTACAATATTGGAACCGGCCTTGTGGTTGCTCGTAGGGAAGACGGCTCATGGTCTCCACCTTCTGCAATTTCTTCATGTGGAATAGGGTGGGGAGCACAGGTAGGCTCGTTTTATCGTATCCCTGGATTTTGATTTCATCAACCTTAAGGGCCAAGCATCGGAACCAACAAGTGTTTTTGGCTTTCATGTAGTCTGCAGATTAACCACATGAATCAACGTGCTCAAAATGATTGTTTAGATAATAAACACCAATTTGATTTTTTACTCCATCCGGAATGCTTGACGTATTGTCTGCTTCATTTCCATGGTCTCTGTGAGAATTTTCCTTTGTAAATGTCTGGTCTGTCATCCTTCTATTTCATGGAATGTGCCATTTGTTTCTCCTTTCTCGGAACTCTATCTAAGAACAGTATTTCTCGGGATGAGATTTGGACTTTTGTTTGATTACCATGTTGCCATTGAGTTTTCAAGTTCCTTTCTGCATCTCTGTTCCCTTTCTCTGAATTTGTGTTTTGCTTTTTTGTGGAAGTGGGAGAAGTCCCTGAGCCAGAGATTGCCCTTGTGTTACTTATAATCGTTCCCTTTCTGTTAACATGTCTATCGCATTAATAGCTTCTGCTTGTGTGGCTTAAGCTTGAGCAAAGAAGTCTTGCATAAAACATAAAAATCCACTAAAGAAATCTTTAGTCGATTCCCCTTCCTCCCGAAATAATAACAACAATAATAGTAAAAATCAAATACATAAATGAAAAGATTATCCCTGCAAGAAATGTTTGATTTTGTGTTATATTTTTATGTAGAGATATCCTTATTCCAGTCAATAGTAACCAGTCAAGGGTGATTGCGAGGCTGGAGGAGAATTGACAGACTTCGTTATAGTGTTGAGAACAACCGAGGCTGTGAAGACATTTGGTGGTACTGCTCATTTTTCAGTTGGGGCTGGTTTGAGTGCTGCAGTTGGTCCCATTGGAAGGGCTGCTGAAGCTGATGTACGAGCGGGGGATGGTGGCTGTGCTGCTTGTTATACGTACAGCTGCGGTAAAGGTACTCATCTATATAGCTATTTTTCCTTTTAAACTGTGGAGTTGTCCTCTGGACTGATTTTTGGGGTATGTATACATTGCTATGCAAAAAACATGGATAGTATCCTATGATATTAACCGTTTTAATGTGATAGTAATTTCTCTATTTTTATTAAGTCCTAAGTGGATGCAATAACAGTCTCGGGACGTAGAAAAACTGCTCATTTTGCAAAGGATCTTGTTTACTCACTTTCTTTCTTCCTCATTTGTCTCTGTTGCTGAGGTGAGCTATGTAGTCTAGCTTGTATGGCATGGGTATCTGTCCTTAGGCAGTCATGTAAAAGACTATTCTCCGATTACTTAAAATGCTCTTGCACAAATGCTATTTATATATTCAATAAAATGATGATACTCTTTACCTTTTCAAGCTGTGTGAAGCTTTTTTCATTAGATCATTGGTTGAAAAAGTTTCTACAAAGAGCATTTCTTGAGAAGCTTGCTTGTTGCCCATTTCTTAGTGCCAAAGAAAGGGGAAAAGGGAGAGACATTAGTTGAGAAAGCTTCTGCAGGGATATTTTTGAATAAGCTATCATTTGAGAGAACACTGAGCAGTGTTCTTGATTCGTCATAGATCCTACTTAAATTGAGACGCTCATAGTAAAAAGTTGGAGAGGTCTAGAATTTGTATTTCTCATTTTCCTATCATTTCATTGCCAGCAGTCTATGGGGCTCGTTCCGCTTTCTGAAGGTCTTTAATTGTTCTCAACTTTTTCATAAAATAATTGGCAGGTGCTTTTGTTGGATGCTCCCTTCAAGGCAGTGTCGTGACAACGCGGACAAGAGAAAATTGCCGATTTTATGGCAGCCAGTCTATAAATGCATTGGACATACTACTTGGTTCGTTGCCGAAGCCACCAGCTACTGCCATCCTTTATAACGCACTCGCAGACATGTATCAGAAACTGGAGTGGTCATCACCATATTAGTGCCGTACAGCTTGGTCAATTGTCCCCGTCACGCCTATGGAAGTTCTTAGTTGCAATTCTTGCCACTTTGTAAAGTTGTCTATTCTTATCAAGTGTACAAAGCATGTTCAAACTCATTGCTTCCCTCTCTTCGCCGGGGGGTTTCGGGAGAGGAATATGTAAATAGTTATAATTGCTGGGATCAATCTTTGGAATGTACATATAGCTATCCATTTCATATTTGGTGTTTACTCAGGGTATCGGGGAAGACAAGCAAAAACCACCCTTCTTTTCAGATTACTTTGAAGATTGCTTGGGCATGATGAACCCAGAAAAACAGGTTGCGTGGTCACGACCTGATATAGCTCTTCTATGGATCTTGTTCAGTACTGCACCGCGCATTAGACTCGAGTCAATGCAGTGTAGCGGAAATCCACCTCCCTCCTTGTTTCGAAGTAGTGCATACAGATCATAAACAAGAGAAAATTGCCGATTTTGAGTAGATCCAAGCTTTTTATGTAAATTCCCCTAGAACCACACCCATGATTAGCTTGTATGATTATAGCAGTTGCTTTGCCTAAGTGGGTTCATGATTTGGTTTAGCGCCTTCTTGTGTCCTTTAAGCAGAAAAACGCAAGAAAGGGAAATCCGAAACCTCTTAAGCGTGATATGTTGCTGCATTTCAGCCCTCTCTACCAGCGGTTGCCACCTACCACCGCCCGTGGTGGCGATGGTGACACGCCTCTAAGTTCAGCAATGGTTTGGTCTCCCGTTGGATAGGAAGGACTGCCGAGGGGACATAAAATCATTTGAGTTTTTCCTCTTTCTTTGTCCTAGACCAGAACTGTTTTTCCTTTTCTCTGCTCAAATCGAACAAAAAGTGATCGATTCCCTTCAATTTTTCTTTCTTTTTCTTCAGTGAATATCTAAAGAAATTCAAGTAGGTCTTCTCTTTCGTTTTCTCTTCTTACGTTGTTATCATCGAGAGTCCCTTTTTTACCCTTATCTCTATCTGAACAAAATAGAGTCGACAATCTCAAATTGAGATCTCTCATCAAGCTGTGTTTGACCAGAGGGCAACATGGAGTCAGATGGAACAAAATGAGGGATTGAAAATTACAATCCTCGAACTTCTTTATATCAAATCACTTATCCGACGGCTCATTTCATATATAATCGTACATACTACAGATGCTCTCTAATATAAATTACTGAAAAATTACAATATAAAATACTAGGATTAGAAAAGAAATCAAACAAACAAAAAGAAAACCTAGACCTAATGACTGCCCTCGAAACTCTAGGACAACAGCGACGTCCTCCTCGATGGCAGGCGACACCAACACCACAATGACCCCCATGGTGGCGGTCGTCTCCATCGCAATGGTCACTTAAGACTGCCGTAATTGATTCTCCATCTCACGCGCACCTGTGAGAGATACAAAGGCGACCACCATACACCATTGAGGTGAGAGATAGAGAGAGAGCGAGCAAGAGAGATGGCCACCCAATAAATAAAACAAGGTCATTGTTAGATATCATTATAGCAACAAAAAAGAACAATAGCAAATGGCGAACAAAAAATTTAAATCAACTGATGAGAGAATAATATAACCAACGAACTCTAATATAAGCTCACATCCACCCAATGTGAACATTTAAACTCCAGCTTGAGATGAATATTCACAATACCTCTTCAGCTTTCAAGGCGACTCCAATTGAAAGCATACAGTGTCTTTGAATGTACCAAGTTCCATTTTCTGCTAAAGAAGGAAGGCACAATCGAAGTCAAATGTACTAGTTCAATCTGCAAATTTTACCTCTTTGACGAAGTGGAAGATTTATGAACATCAAGTCTCATGCTCCTGACATTTACATTTGAGTTTGATATAAGGGGAAGTTGAATTAATCCATCTTCTTTCCCCAACAACTAGACATTGCTCACAGATGCTATTTCGTGAACGAGAGCTGCATAATTCGGCCTAGAAAAGCCGACGTTCTTGCAAACCGAACTGCTTCTATAAGCATGTAGTATCACTATTGAGTATCGCAAGGAACTACTTTTGCAGCACTTCTTCTGTCTTGTTTCTTACGACGCTCTTCCTTAAGAAGACTAGCAATATGCATTCGGGAGCATGGGATCATCAAGCAAGACTTTGGAGAATTAATGCGGATGATTAACTTTTCATTGCCACAAATTATATCAGCATATCCAGATGTAGAGTCACCATCTCGCCGATGTAACAGAGGACCTATTACCATAACCATAAACCGAACAAGAACTAACCACCAGGACTTGAGGAAAGATCCATACAAAGCGTCGATTAAACATGTTCGTTAAGTCCGGTGTGCATGCAAATCTCGAAGCCGCATCATCAAAAGGAGAGACGGAGACACTTGCATGACAAACGGACTATTCAAGCCTACCACTGTTTGGCACACGGCTACTCGACGATGAACATTATATTACGACACAAATTGTCAAAGTCATAATACACGCCATATATCTCACATACAACCCTTTGCGAGATCAAGCTCGGAAACATCCACCCGAAAAAAAAAAAAAAAAAAAAAAAAAAGAACTGCTTCAAAGAAGTCATATATAACGAAACTACTAGACAGTAACTTCTAGGCCTTATAACAGACCTCACCATCACAGATTCATCCCTCTTTGGCATCTCCTCCTTCCTCTGCTTCCTCCCCAGCTGCTTCATCGTCTTCATCTAACTCGTTTTTAGTCGTTTTCTCTTCTTTAACAGCGCATTTTGGGTGGAGATCAAAGTCACACTCCTTGCAATAATACGACCACCCCTCCCCTGCCTTACCGCAGCCATCACATATGTACCTTCTCCTCTGAGCAGAAACGAGTTCGTGCTTTTCATGCAAAGGATGCTTCAACTCCTCTAGCCAGCCTTTTATACTTTCCTTGGAACTTTTCCTTGAGATGATCGGGCAAAAAGGATAAGCATCAGCCCCGTGGTCCATTATAAGATCCCTTGCTTTTTTTTACTCACCGTCGGCCCGTTGGGCCTATGGCTACAAGTATGGGGATCCCTTGACCTTGAATTCGTGACTCAAGAAATTCTTCCTCTCAACACCAAAGGGGAGCGCCAGCCATGGCATCTCGAGCAAAATAATCGTCGAAGGCAGTTTGGTCCTTGTCGCTGGAGATGAAGATCACCTCAAAGGCATCGTCTGTGGCCTTGATCTTTTCATATGCCTCCGTAAGCACCAGCAGGAATGCTCGGCAAGGAGGGCACCAGTGTGCCGAGAAGTAAAGGAGGACAGTCTTCCCTACCAAGTCCGATACTGGAATCTGCAATCAAAGTTAAGAAACGACCTTTTAGATGAACCGCCAATCAATGGAGAAGGCATGTGAAAACTGCATATATGGAAAGAATTTTCCTAGTTATGGACCTGGTTTCAATCCTTTCCTCAGGTCAAGTAACCCAGGGACAACAATATTTAGGACCTCATTGTAGACATTAAAAATTTCCCTAGTCATTAGCTTCTAGGGAAAAAACAAATTTACCTTGGTTCCATCCTTTCCAATGACGAAATCCAGATCCCCGAAACCAAGATCGACTCCAAGGTCCGAGATTCTTCCCTTTTCTTCTCTATCTCCGCAAGCTCCGCAAACTTTTCTGGAGTGAAGGGGTAAGCTGTGATGCCATGCTCTTCGACGGTTTCGGCAACGTTGGGATGGAGTCTTCCCATCGTGACCGATAATGACCGAGTGGGTAGGGTCGATGCTTAAAGTACCTCACCAACTTCTCGCATTTCTTGTCTTTGAATGGTAATGAAAGCCATGGCATGCTTCCAGAGGATTGGTTGAATGACGCTTCATCATCATCAAGAGGTATCTGAACGATCTCAAAACTCTCTCCTCTCCTCTGGCCTTCAATTTCTCATAAACCTCCAGTAACTTAGGGGTGAAATCGACGCATGCCCCGTGCACGGACAACGAGAAGTACAGACCCACGTTTTCCCTTCAAGCTCTCGAATGTGAACCTAGTTTAGCCACATAACTATTAGTAAAAGGAGGATGGAAAACCGAATCATAAGCACATGCGACCATCAGTTTCAAATGCATCGAAGATCTTTTAGGTTTACCTCCGATTCCCATTGGACGAAACTACGAAGTTACGAGATCCATGGACCAAAAGAGAGGTCACCGATTGATTTATCCTAGCAGCTTCTTCCCGGTCTTTCAACTCTTTGGATGAAAGGGTGACCTTCCACTCCATACTCACGGACAATCGCAACTCCGCTATCTCGTTAAGACCGCACTGTACCATCGAGAATGACAAGGTGGGGTATCCCCCTCACCTTAAACAATTCATCCAAGCCGTTGCGCTTGTCCAAGTCGGAAAAGGGGATTGCAAGCCACGGCATCTTGGAAAAGTATCCACCGAAGGACCCTTCATCCTTATCTCGCGAGAGATAAAAATGATCTCCAGATCACCTTTTGGGGAAAGTTCATCGTACACCTCCGCCAGAATCAGGGTGAACCGGTGGCACGTACCGCACCACGATGCGGAGAAGTACAAGCCAATCTTCTTCCCCTTCAAGCTATCGACCTTAACCTGATATAGAACAAAAAGATTCCTAATTTGAGTTCTTTCATACGGTAATCAGCGAGCAAGGCACACTAGATCACTTGACCACCACACAAAAATCCTGAAAATGCTCAAGATACACATCCAATGCCAACTGCAGAAGCACTTCCCTTACGCACTGCTCATTAAATAGTTAGCAAATCAGCAGTCTTCTCCACCAAAACAAGTATACCACACCGAAGGTGTGAGCATTTACACTAAAGAGCATTACTTCTAGCAATATCGGATCCATATAAACTGCTCCCACCCGATCCAACTCCAAGTAACATGTCTTTCTCTAAAAAGTAATGCATCAACTACCAATCATCCAGTTTCAAGGAACCAAATGGACAGCACTCGAAAAATGATGATCCTAGATCGACCAACTCTAGCTTCTCTTGAACTAAATTCGCTACCTTAGCCATCACAAACCGACGGCTTCGTCACCACAGACTCCCCCAGTTCGAAATTCAAGAACCGATCAGCGAAACAACCCCACACGAAGACGAAGGCCACGAGAACTTGGACAAGGACGCCGACCCATAATTCTTTTTCTTTCACCTCATCCAAAGTGAAAGAGCAAGAGTGAAAGAAGAGAACTGAGTTTCACCTGATCGCCATTGTTCCGGACGAGGAAGTCCCTGTCTGGAGAAGACATGAGGGACTGAACATCGTGAGAAGATGCCCCGCCTTCGACAGACACAACCCGAGAGCCGAGCAACGGTGATCGATCCAAACCAACGCAAAGCATCCCTCCAAATCATAAAACCCAACAACCGGTGAGTGATCATCGCTAAAACAACCGCCAAACAAGCAACTCATAACACCCAACCTCTCCAAACATAAAAAAAAAATTCACTGAGAAACGAACACCGTCCCTCCCATCAAAACCAACGAACCAAAAAGGGACGAAAAAAGATGGAAAACGGCGGCTTTCCTCTACCCGACGGAAAATGGTAGAAGGGAACTTCAAGAGATAAACCCGAAGCGTAAAAGCAAGGACCCATCTTCTCCTTCGCTCCTTCATCTCGTTCTTGTTCTTCCTCCTTCTCGCTTCGACGTCGAGCCCGAAATCACCGAGAAAGAGAGGGACAATGCAGCAGCCTCTCCTTCTTCGCCGCGCCGTCGACCCCGCCCAAGTCCGCCGAGATCTCTCTCGCGATGCAGCGTGCCAGTCGGGACAGCGCCCGGTCGGCCGGCGGGGGCTCCGGTGCCGCTCGGGAACGAGACCGAGATGCCGAGGCGAGATGACCCCGGCGACCCGGGCGGAGGCGGAGGTCCGGAGGCGGAGAGAGGTGGGATGCGCGGAGAAGGAAAGGAACCGAGGCGGAGGCGGAGAGAGGTGGCACAGAGAGACTCGGAGGTCGCGTCCTGTTCGTCGGAGAGAGAGAGAGGGGGAGGGAAGAGTGAGAAAGGCGAGAGAGGAGACAGAGAAAAACCCTACAAATTCGAGTGAGGAGAGAGAAAATTTTTTGAGCGGGAGGAATAAGCTGACCGTTGGTGGAGCCGAGCCGAGCCGAGATCAAAAACCAGCGCCTTCCTTTTTCAGCGGGTCCCGCTCGGGGACACGTGCCGGTATTGCATTGGTTAGTGCGCACCAGGTCAGCGGATGACGTGGCGTGCACTAACCACTGAATATTTTCTCCACGTCTAGAGTCTTCAGACATTGAAAAGGAAACATAACCTGTACACAAAAAAGAAAGAATATGGCTCCACGATAATTTCTGCGTCTTCAAGCAAGTAAAAGGGGCATGTTGGTTTAACTGATGTTCAAAGACCTTTTAAATTAGTTGATGTTAGAGAATTATGTGAACATTTCAAGTGATTCAAATGACCTATTGAGTTCAGTTTTCTAGATTATCGAAGATTTGAGGCATTCACTATTAGATAAAATCACACATCAAAGGCTTAAAAAAAGCCCGTCGCATACCCTAAATAATCACTAAGAACTAGAGATGATATTAATTATAACATGATTCCTTTCATTTTTCCATATGATCGCTCAAGATAGATAAGTCGCAAAATTGTGGTGTATGCTAACTTTTTTATCAGTAATAACTAGATCGTGGTGCAAGCATAGCACTCTACAATGGCATAAGAGAGTCAAGAGT
Organism: Eucalyptus virginea; assembly: GCA_014182375.1. Taxonomy (NCBI): domain Eukaryota; kingdom Viridiplantae; phylum Streptophyta; class Magnoliopsida; order Myrtales; family Myrtaceae; genus Eucalyptus; species Eucalyptus virginea. The sequence continues at coordinate 11,809,609 of CM024520.1, forward strand.
CAAGCGATCGCTCGCTATAGAATAAATTATTAAGTTGCACATAAAGAAAGAAAAAATTAAAAGGAGTATAGAAATCTCCATAGTACTCCTAGTTTTCAGTTTCCTAGAGCGTTTCATAGAATTACAAAAAGTTTTCTGAAATTCTCACTGAAAAAGATAAAAAATCTTTCTCCAGTCTGTCGTTCGAGTAGAATTATTGTTAGAAATGGCTTAGCAAGTGGAGCGTCGCTTATCCCTCTATATAATAAGTAAATACAACAAAACTTTCAACCTCAAATTTTGGCCCGAAAAGTTCAAATAATTTGATAAATTGCTCTCTTGCATTTTTCATTGAGACGTCCTTCCATTGTCAACCCGGTAAGTCAGATGACTCGAATTAAATGGCTGACTTGCAAAATGTAATTTATTTCTTTAAACATAAGTTTCATAAAAATGGTCAAGCAATTGATGTAAAAACTAAAAAGGGTGATTTCTAAAGCCCTGAACCCTAGAGATCTTGACCAGTATGGTAATGGATGGGGCTCAAGCTCCTTTTGCTGGTGCAATTAAGAGAATTGAGGCTTTAGGGTATGATTAATCTGAGAGCAAGAGCTTTTTTTCCTATTAGACAAAAATATATATGAGATATGATCGGGAATCTTTCAGAGATCTTTCTGGCAGTTGTATTACCTGTTCATAATGCTTTGGAAAGAGAGATGGGGAAGAAATGCAACATTGGAAAAGAGGTCGAATTTTCAGTAAAAGAAATGAAAGAAAAAGGAATTTTCAGCAGAAGAACGTGGGACCATGGTTAAGGGCAATTCAGTCAAGTTCGTAATGAAAGCTGTTTCCCTAGTCTTACAGCCGATGGGAATAGCCTTGCCTTAATTCTATAACAAAAATGTTTGATTGATTATGTGGGTCATTAAGGGTGTTGCATTTTTACTTTCAAATTAAAGAACGTTAATTTATCGTTAGTTAAACTGCTATAATACTACTGTAAGAGAGTTTCCTCGTTATTGAAACAATCAATTATTTATCGAACACTTCATTTCCAAATTCATAGCAAAAATCTCAATTTCTAATGAAATTATGTATATTGATTTTTAATTAGAGGATACGTACACATATTTTCCGTATTTAGATAAAGCAAATGATCAATTATAAGATGTTATACATACTTATTACAAGAGACTCGAGTGTCGAGGGTGTCTAGTAATAATTATCATTTTCAAGTTTATTTGAAATAGCAAATCGTCATTTCCAACTCTTGGTAATTTCAGCAGGATGATATCCATGAACATTTATATGTCAAGAATTCTTGTTGAATGGTCAAATGCGAAATCGGACTTTTTATTTTAGTTTTGAAATTGACATAAAAAACAATGGTAAAATTATTCTCCAACATAAAGGAAGGATATTTGAAAGGAAAGTTTGTCTTAAAGATCGCCTATCACCTCTAATACAAGAAAATAGATGCACGTGTGCGCGTGTGTATATATATAGGGAAAAAAAAAAAAGAACTCACATGCCAACTCTCCACCTAAATGAATTGTGGACTAAGTCATCACCCTTTAACTATTACAATCTCATTCATTTTAATGATTACATACAGATATAAATTATATATATACATATATATATATATATATATATATATATAGAGAGAGAGAGAGAGAGGAGAAGATATTCAGTGGTTCGTGTGTGCCACGTCATCCGCTGACGTGGCGCGCACATACCACCCAGCTATCGACACCTGTCCTGGGGGATCCGCTGGAAAATGAAAGGACTCGCTCGACTTGGTTCAGCTCGGCTCACTGACAGAGGAAAAGATAGGTCAATGGGTCAAGAAATTCGTAAGCTCCCGCCCGAAAAGTTTCTCTCTCCTCAATTGAATTTTAAGGGGTTTCTCTCTCCTCTTAAGAGAACGAACGAACAGAGAACGACGAGACCTGTTTCTCCGCGCATTCCAGCCCCTCCACTTCCGGCTCCGCCTCCTCAAAAGCCTCACCGGTCATCTGCTTCTGGCACGTCGCCTCCTCCAAGAGCCTCGCCAATCGCCGTCGGGTCCCGACCCCCTCCGCCTTTGACTGTTCCCAAGGAGATGGAGCACAAGGTTTGCGCTCGCGTTGATCTCTCAGCAACTTCTGGACCTCGATTCTCTCCGACGAAATCTGACTCCGAGCCACCGTGAGGTCTTTGGACTCTATGTCCTCGAGGTCGATGGTGACAGAAGGAGAAGAGAAGAAAGGACGAAACCACTCCCTCCCCTCCCGTCCCCTAAACTCCTCTCGCCGTTTTCGACAGCTTCATCGATGATGCCTTTGATAGTTGTGTCCGATTTAGCTCAATCCTCGAAGAAATCCAAAAGCAAGAGCAAAGAGAAGAAGATGAAGGCGAAGGTCCAGCTTGAGGCCGACGGCGGCTTCGAGTCTTCGACGTCGGACAAGAAGCACAGGAAGGAAAAGAATAGCGGCAGCAAAGGCTCCGAATCCAAGCACCCGAAGCTCTTGGAGCATCAAGGGGATGCGAAGAAAGAGAAGAAGAGGAAGGCGCTGGAGTTGTGCAAGGACGACGAGGAAGACGAGCGAGACCAGCTCTGAGTTGGTCGACCCTGAGAACTTGAAGGGGAAGAAGAAGAAGAAGAAGAAGAAGAAAAAAAAAAAGGAGAGGTTGAGCGATGGGGATGGTGAGGTGGCTCAGGAGGAGAACTGCAACGCTTTGTCGAATTTCAGGATCTCGGACGGCTTGAGGTTGAAGTTGAAGGGCGGATCGAGGCGCTTTTCCCCATTTAGGCCATGAGGTTTTACATCGTCCTCGATGGGACTAATTTGGTCGGCCGTGCCCACACTGGCCAGGTATGAAGACTTTTTATTTGAATTTCGCAAGATTGACATGTCGATGATCGCGTGCTTGGCTGAAATCTGCTAATTAACTGACAAATTAGAGAAGTGGATGGTCTGGACGTTGCAGTAATGACAGCGTATGATGTGGAAAAGGGTCACGAAGCTGACATATATGAAAAGAGAAGTAGGTTTTGTTGGCTCTATGAGTAGTGAATGGTTGGTGTATGAGCCTGGTGAATGTTGTTTTAATTAACAGCACAATAAAGCAATTGTGGTGTAGAGCAACATTCTACAAGCCACTCCCGAATTCCCATGGCTCAGTCTTTGGTCATGGCAAGCACCGACTATCATTCCTCTCTGTGCGGAGCAACCGACAAGCTAGTGGATATGAGTTCGCATGCTTCCATGGGGGTGGAGTTGAAAAAATTGTCTTCATCGGTGATGGACTCTGCAGAAGAAACCTCCCAGGTCATCCCCTGGTTTCTGATTTGGAGATCTCTGATGGGATTCGGGGGGATCAAGTTTTGTAAACTCCAAAGACAACCTTTCTCCTGAAGGTGGTGGTACTACAATGAACTTGCTTCAATTATCATCACAACTTCGACGTGTGGAGGATCAAAGGCAATCCATCCATTTGAAGGAGCAAAATGATGTTTTCGATTGTCGCAGCATCACTTGAGCATTCCAAGACGAGGTACAAGGAAATCCTTGAAACCTTCATTTGCTTGATGGGTAGGTAGCGCCTATGTTTCTCTCGTATTCAGTTTGCTTTGTCGATATTCGCTTTATTGGAAATCGACTGTATATACTATGAGAGGAGAAATTATATAATTTTTTTCCCACTCCTTGTGCTTATTTAGATGAAATGTTGTTTGGCAAGGTTGTTTTCCTTGAACTCGTCTTAGCACTGAGTATTAAGTTGCACTAGGCTCTAGCTGATCAATAAGAATCTGGTCCCTACTGGTATTGGAGTGTGTCTTACTCGCTATGCCACCCAATTGCATGGAGTTGTCGATTTTACAGCAACCTTCGTCCTTCTCTCGGCAAAGTTGTCACCTCATGACTCTGTTTATATATAGACTGACGACTTGCCCTGTCTGATATGAGAGGATGTTTAGGCCAAGATTGCTACTACAGGCAAAAGTAAATCTGGAACCAATTCCTCTTTTTTTTTTTCGTGCGCTACTGTCTAATTTGATGTTGCAGTTCAGTTCACTTAGTGACATACGCATTCTCATTTTCATTGCAGTTACAATTGACAAGCAGTTCAAAGCTTTGCATGTTTTCTGCATTGTTTCTCAATTCTTCTACTAGTCTGGCTCGAATTCATGATCCTGTCTTAGTGAAACAGAGAATTGGCCGAGATTGGCTTTCATTTCTCTCGAGGGAGAGGTTAATGGTAGTAGCATAGGGAAGAATAGGTGAAGGGTGTATGTAACTTAATCTGGCAAAATTGTTTTGTTGTTTTGAATTTGTATCTTGGTTGTCAATGTTTGGTTTTACTTTATTTGCTGTTGTGCAAACTCATCTTCACCCAACTTTTCCTTATGGCACGACTTTGCATTTCCATATTTTTTCCAGGTTCCTTAAACAAAACAGGAGAACTATAGATCCAGTAGGCAATGAGAAAATGAAGGGCAGAACCAATGTTAGGCATATTGTTATTCCTTGTACAATTTCGGCTAGACCTCAACTTATCCCAGACATAATATGCTGTTACAGTAGGTTAGTTGTTTCCATTTTTATTTCTTCAATGTTGTGCTCTTTTGTTAGTCACAAGATTTACTTGACACTATACACTTTTAAAACTTTCTTCTCTGGTTGGATTTTCTTTAGTGGAGGCCGTACCATAATTTTTACTGAGATGAAGGAATCTGCTTCTCAACTTTCTGGATTATGGCCTGGAGCATGGCCCTTGCATGGAGACATACAGCAAGCCCAATGAGAGTTAAATGATGAATGTGCATAATATTTAGAGATACTAATACGCGTAAGAGTATTAATGTTGTAACACACTGAAGAGGAGATGAACAAAGAAGATAGAGCATGGTTTATTATACTAAATTACATGACTACAAATAGTTGGTTTGCGTGCTCTCTAGTTGTCAACCACATATAGCAGGTGACAATGTCGTGCAAGTTTATTACTATCTTAATCAAATCAACCAACCTAGTTTGCCTAGAAGTTCATTTTCTTGGAGAGTGCTGATATATTGATGTGTGGTGGTTTCACAAGGTATAAATGATTACAGCAATAAATGTTACATCCAAAGGCAAAGAAATTGGTCTGTATCAAAAAATTCCCTTTCATTATAAAAAATTTTCAAAGAATAAAGGTGGCTGATGCTTTTAGTGGGGTACATACCCTCAGATTTTCAAGTGATGAATGCATAGGTCTAGGCTTCAATAGAATGAATTATGAGCATTTGCTTTTGGATCTAATTCAGTGGTAGGTCTGGCATCATGACTGGAAACAATATTCTTTTGTTAATTTGCAGGGGCTATTTGTTTAAGTGATGCATTCCTTGTATGTCACTTGTTTTCTAGTTTTGTGTATGCAAGTATTTCTAGAAATTAACTCTCACGCACTGAGGCATGTTTGGTTACACTTAAGCAAAAGCGATAAGTACTTCCCGCTAAAATTTAAAATATTATTTGAATTTGACAAATACTATGAATTCCTTGTATGTCACTTGTTTTCTGAATTTATGTGTCGATACTCGAGTGTTGTGATGATTTTGAGAGTTTCAGATTTAAAAGAAGTGTCTGCAAGCCACAAGACTTAATATTAAGCAAAAACAAAATGTAAAAGGCCATCTGGATACATGCTCAGAATGGCTACCAATGACCATCTATATTAAAATGGTCGAAACCTTTTTTGCCTCTTAATTGACACAAGACATGATTTTCCTTGCTTAAACTTTGCTTCCTGAGTGCAAGTTACACTTGCTGGTTTCAGGTCTAGCAAGTATATGATATTAGTGGCCACGAATGTGGCAGCATGTGGATTGGACATCAATGATGTCCAGTTAATTATCCAGGTATGCTGGATAATTCATGTGGTATGTTTTGATTTGCTTCTCTTTTCTGTGAATATATGCTTCAACATCACATGTAGGCTCACACTTAAACCCCCAAAAAAAAGAGGCCGACTATTAGCACAACTGCATTGCATTTTCCATAACTTCATTATTTCTATAGCTCGCCAGATGCTGAGGGCAATGTTGTTTTCTAGGCAATACTGGAGTAGCTGTTGTTGGAGAAATCTTTCCAGAATATTTTGAAGCTGACAAAACGTTTCTATCAGTCTAGTCTAGATATTTGCAGACTGTCAGTTTAAAGTCTAAAGACTTTCTGATCACCAGACTCAGCACTCAAGACTCAAGACTTAAGACTCAAGACTATTCTCATTGACAGTCTTTCTGATCCACTGACGAAGGAAATCCATAACCGAAGTATATGGTTAAGGATTTAATCCTATCATCTGGAGAAGATCTTTTGGTTGGATAAATATAACGGATTCTTTTATTCGTATCTAGATCGATTGGAGATCCGATGGTCGACGAAATATTCTTGGAAGGTTCTATTCTTGGAAACCAAGATCCTGATTGTATAGGCGAACATGATTGATGGGCTATCGTCAAGTTCCTTTAATAGCTCGAATGGTCTTCTTAATTGATTCCGTCCAACGGGTAGATTGGAGGAATTCCTTTGGTAAGTGCCAACGGGTATGATGGCATAAAGGAGTATAAAAAGGAAGACGCTCTAGTTGTTTTAGAAGCGTGATTGATAGAGAAATTCTAGAGTCTGAAGCACCTTGATTATTAGTCGATACAGTTTGAGCGAAATTGTATACGCAAAGAGTGTCTATACTTGGTGACACCTTGAGCGAGTGTGGTAGATCATCTACACCTAGAAATCAAGGAAGATCAACGCTGTAACATCTCTTTGTTCATAGTGGAATCCAGCCGATTGGCTGTTAGTGCAGAAGAGTGGACGTAGGCTTGAATCAAGCCGAACCACTATAAACCGCGTGTTCAATTCTCTCTTTCATTTACTTAGTCTTACGTCGATTATTATTTGTTGCAAATCCTTCAATAGTCTAAGTATTGTGTAATTACCAAGAAAAATCATTTGTATACCTATTCACCCCCTCTAGGTACTCGTACTAGCTATATCAATTGGTATCAGAGCTCGTGTTCTTACTTTATTTGAAGTGTTTTACTTCAGAGTAAAAGATCCATGGCTAGTATGCTAGCACCAGGGCCAATGGAAGGGCAGAGCAATACCAGACCACCCTACTTTGATGGAAATGATTACAACATCTGGAAAAACAAGATGAAAGCTTTCCTACGATCAAAGGATCCTCTGGAATGGGACGTTGTGGAAAGAGGAATCACCCTACCGCTGCATCGCCTCGAAAGAGGGAAAGAAACAGATTGAGACCAAAGTGGAATGACTCAGAAGAAATAATCAAGAGACAAGCACTCGATGCAAAAGCAATTTACTCCTTATATTGTGCTTTGTCACCAATCGAATATAACAGAATATCTTCTTGTGTTACAAAGAAAAGAAGTATGGGACAGATTACATATCACCTATGAAGGAACAGATCGAGTGAAGGAGACTGAATTAACATTCTCCTTGGTCAATATGAATCCTTCAAAATGAAACCAGGAGAATCTATAACCGACATGTTTAGTCGTTTTACGATATTATCAATGGTCTTGAGAACCAAGGACAAAAAATTTCTGATCCCATGAAGGTGAACAAGCTCTGCGTGGACTCTCCAAGGATTGGAATCATATAAAGACTTCAATAAGAGAGACGCAAAGAATTATGCCACTATCTGTCGACGAGCTGATTGGAACTCTTCAGTCTTATGAAGTGGAACGAATCAATGAAGACGAAGATCCAAGAGGTAAGAAATCCATTGCATTAAAATCAAATGATGATTATGATGATACAGATTCTGAAGATGATCTGGACGACGAGGAGCTTGCTCTTATGATAAGAAGATTCAGAAAACTGAATAGAAAAGGAAGAAGGTTCAACTCAAAGAAACAAAGTTTTGAAAGACAGCAGACTAAGTCTGTTGATGATGAGGAACCAAACAAAGATGTAGTTTGCTTCGAATGTAAGAAAAAGGACACATCGTACTCCAACTGTCCTCTTCTCAAGAAGAAGAGAGGAAAAGCTGAAAAGTTTCAAAAGCACTCAAAGCCGAAACCTCGGAGTGATACCGAGTGTGAAGAAAGTGATGATGAATATGCCAACCTCGTGTCCGATGGCACATCGACTCGCACTCAGATTCGGATCGACTCGAGTGAATTTGAGGTAAGTGATTTTAAAATTCCTGTCAAAGTCTCTAAATACATTGATGAACCGTGTTTTAGCCTTAAGACTTCTCTCAAAAGAATTTCCGAACTTAAAAACTTAGCTCTAAAACAAAAGGAAAGCATTTTAGAAGAAAGAGTTAAAAGTTTAGACTTGAATGTTTTCTACTCTTAAAGAAAAAGAAGATAATCTCTTAAAAGAAAATGTTTTTTTAAAAACTGACTTATCAAATATTTCAAGGAAATTTTCGATAGGATCTGAAAAACTTGAAAAAGTTCTTTCGGTTCAAAGACCTTACTTCAATAAGTCTGGTCTAGGTATGATGGCAGAACAATTCCCTTGATTGATTTTCGCAAAGTAAAAGAAAGAATTAAGAAAAGACCGTCGAAAGAGGCTTACAAAAATCATTTCAAGAAAGTTTTTGTAAAGTCTGTAGGTCGAAATGCTCTAAGATGTTCAAAGTGTAACAGCAAGGATCATTTTGAAAAAGAGTGTCCTATGATTTGGAAGCTTGTTAAGAAAGTATGGCCTAATAATGTTTATCCTACTAACACCAAAGGACCAAAGAAAATTTAGGTACCAAAGAAAGCTTGAGACTCTCTTTTGAATGCAGGTCTCCGTCAAGAAAAAGGTAAAGTGCTATCTTGACAACGGATGTTCAAGACACATGACAGGAGACTCAAATTGCTTCATAAAGCTTATTCAAGTGAATGGAGGAAAAGTTTTTTTCGGAGGAAACAACAAAGGAAGTATTGTGGGATTTGGAACTGTAAAAATTGGAAATCTCACAATAAGCAATGTTTCTCTAGTAGAAGGACTCAATTACAATCTTCTCAAAGCATTAGTCAATTATGTGATACCTGGTTTCAAGATCTTCTTTCAAGAAGGAACATGTTCGGAATCGCAAAGACTTTACTCGTCTTTCAAGGGTCGAAGACATGGAAATATCTACCTCTTAGACGTGAAACCAAATGAATCGCAACGCCTAATCTCAATTCAAGATGAAGCAAGCTTATGGCACGTAAAGCTTGGTCATGTCAACATGAAGCAATTAGCCAAAATCTCATCAAAACAGCTTGTTCGAGGTCTACCCAAATTACCATATCAAAAGTCCGATCCATGTACACCATGCATTCTGGGAAAGCAGGTAAGAAATTCATTTAAGCCAATAAATCATGTCTCTACTAATCATGTACTACAGTTGCTGCATATGGATCTCTTCGGACCAACCAGAACCCAAAGTATTGGAGGTAAGAAATATTGCCTAGTAATTGTGGACGATTACTCCCGTTTTACTTTGGTATATTTTCTTGCAAGTAAGTCAGATGTGTTACCTTCTCGTATTTTGAAAAATTTGCTAAAAAGGTTCAAAATGAAAAATGATGTGTTATCTCAAGTATAAGAACAGACCATGGAGGTGAATTTGAAAATCAAGATTTTACAAAATTGTGTGATGAATCTGGATTTAAGCATGTGTTTTCCTCTCCATATACTCCTCAGCAAAATGGAGTTGTGGAAAGAAAGAATAGATCTCTTCAAGAAATGGCTAGAACTCTGTTAATTGAAAGTAAAATTTCTTCACTATTTTGGGCTGAAGCTGTTTCAACAGCATGCTATATCATCAATAGAGTCTTCCTAAGACCTATTCTAGAGAAAACCCGATATGAGTTATTCAAAGGTAAGAAGCCTATTGTTTCATACTTTCATGTGTTCGGTTGCAAATGCTTTATATTGAAAAATGCAAAAGATCAAGTTGGTAAGTTTGAAGAAAGATCAGATGAAGGCATCTTCCTTGGATATTTTACATCAAGCAAAGCCTACAGAGTCTATAATAAGAAGAGCCAGTCTGTGGAGGAGTCAATGAATGTCAAATTTCAAGACTCGCGCAAGATGAATCCATGGACTCGTATGAAGAGTCCGACCGCTCCGAACTTTCCAAAGCCTTCAACTCAAGAAGCATCTCAGACTCTGGAGGATCAGCATCAAGCTGTTCGTGAAGACTCAAATAAAGAAAGAGATCATCAACGAGACAAATCAACCAAGAATCGGAAGCATAAATCCAGTCATCCCAAAGATCTCATTATCGGCGAAATTAATGAAGGAATTCGCACCATATCCAAAAGGCGTGAAGAGTCTAGTGCTGTAGCTCTCATTTCTGAAATTGAACCAAAAAGCATAGAAGAAGCTTTATCTTATGAAAGCTGGATCGAAGCTATGCAAGAAGAGCTCAGACAGTTCAACATTAATGATGTCTGGGAATTGACATCTAAACCAAAAGGTAAAACTGTTATTGGAACTAAATGGGTATTCAGAAACAAGATGAATGAAAAAAGAAAAGTCGTACGAAACAAAGCAAGACTCGTGGCCAAAGGATATACGCAAGAAGAAGGAATAGACTATGATGAGACTTACGCTCCTGTAGCAAGACGCAGATCTGGCCGGTTGCAGAGTCGATAGAAAGAGCACTTCAGGAACTTGCCAGTTACTTGGAAGCAGGAGAGTGTCTTGGTTTTCAAGGAAACAAAGCACTGTAGCCCTCTCAACAACAGAAGCAGAGTATGTAGCCCTTGGAAGTTGCTGTTCGCAAATTCTATGGATAAAACAACAGCTACAAGACTTTGGGATTGAAGACTCATGCACGTAAAATCAAATGTGACAACACCGTAGCGATCAATCTCACCCAAAATCCAATTCTTCATTCAAGAGCAAAGCATATAGAGATTCGACATCATTTCATTAGAGATCATATTCAAAATGGAGAAATCTCAATTCAATTTGTTGATTCGAAAAGTCAACTAGCGGATATATTCACAAAGCCTTTGGAGAAAAATCAATTCGATTTTATCCGTACCAGACTCAACATTTTGAAGCTTAAAGAGGTTAAAGTCTAGAGAATCTCCAACCCTCAGACTCTAAATCCTCAGACTCAGACATTCATGGCTATAGACTGTAAGTTGTTTTTATCTCGAAAAGGTACGATCATTCGGTTAGTTATAATTGATTTATATTATCTTTAATTTCCGTAAAAAACTGGAAACTTGCCTTTTCAAAAAGATAACTTCTATTTAAAATGGCAGTTATTATTTTTAATAAAAAGAGACGACTGTTCACTTTCATTTATGCCGATTGAACTTTCCTTTTCAAAACTGAGTTATATATGTACAGTTTTCTTTTTCACCCAATCTTCAAAACCCTAAAAGGCATTCTCCTCCCAATCCTGTTTCTACTTCGTGTTCATCCTCGAGAAAGTTGTCATCTTTTCTTGGGAAAGCGAGTAAAGGAATCTTTCATCGACAAGGAAGGATGTCTTCTTCGAGAAAGTCTTCAAGAATCGCGAATAGGGGACCACAGAGAATGAAGGAGGGACCTACCCACTTCGATCTCACCGAAGAGGAAGATTTGTCGGGACAAAGAACGAGCCCATTTCACTCTCCACCACGTCACTCGCCATCTACCCCACAAGGTGCGGGTCATCAACAGGAGGAAAAGATAATCGAGGACGTAGAACCTGTGAGAGCTCAAAAACCCTCTTTTATTTATAAGCTCTATCGTGCGTTGAAAGCCACTGGTACTCCTCTGAACTATATAAATGGTTTCCTTAAAGACAAGAATTATGGGACCGAATATATCTTTTTGAGGAAAATGGAGGATTTGGGAATTGCTCCCAAAGGAAAGGCTGAGGAAGCACTTGCGAATATTCCAAGTGACCCTCGTGTAGGACGATTGAATCCCACTGATGGGAACGATGATGATAAAATGTTCAGTGATTTTCAACCGAGAATGGGTGTTGCTGCGAAAGTGAAGGGAAAGAGAATGGAGTTGTTTAAATCGAAGGAACAGGAGAATCTGTTCTTCAGACTGCTGAAACGAGGGGTGATAAACCCTAGGAGTGTTGATTTCGATTTCTTGGATGCGTTAATGTGAACTTAAGGGAGAAGTTCAATCGCTTCAACTTGAGCAGCTTTTGCTCCGATACCACGTACGGTTATGCGCATTTGACAAAGATACTTCTATTCGAATCTCAGCTTTTTAGATGCGAATAGAATATCATTCAGTGTTCGAGACCAGGACTATGTGGTAGACGTGGACATGTTAGCAGACATAATTGGAGTTGAACGAGGACGTTATCAACCAATCAAAGTCTCAATTGCTCGTGCTACACTGGAACTTGTCAAAAATAGAGATACAGAGGGAAGAATTACTTACTCGAAAATGAGTGCCATCAATATTGTGCTGCACAAAATTGTGATAAATTGCATCAGGCCCAAGTCTACATCAAAGACTGATGTGTCTAATTCGGAGGCAAAATTGATGTACGCAATCAACTCAGGGAAGAAGTTCTCTCTCCCTCACACTATTCTCTTTCACATGTACAGGGTAATGTCGAAGGACAAGGGACAATTGCCTTACCCAGGTCTGGTGACCAAGATCTTCAGACACATGAATATTGAACCGCCACATACTCTCTGTGTTCGACCGTGCGATAAGATGGTGGTAGGTCTGAAGATGTTGACGAAGATGCGTCTGAAAGAGCTTAGCAAGGCAATGGAGAAGTTCAAAGTGAAGACTCCAGTATCTTCTGCATCAAAGAGAAAAGGGAAGGAGCCCATTGGTGCCCCATCCAAAAAGAAAAGATCTCTCATCTTGGAGGATGAAGAAGAAGAGGAAGATCCAACTATCTCTGCACTGGTAAGGACTAGACGATCTGTACCTCAACCGACGGAACTTCAGAAGAATCAGAGAGAAGAAGAGGAGCAACTCAAGAATAGAGAAGAAGAAGAAGAGCAGCGAGAGAAGGAGAAAGAAGCTGAAGAAGAAGGAGAAGAAGAGAAAGAAAAGTCTACAGCTGAATCTGGAGAAAAGGACATTCAAGGTACAGAAGAGCATGATCATCACTCTTCCCCTTTTGATGTCATAGAAACAGAGGGAGTTGGCGAGCAAGGAAGGTCCACACCTCATGCTGCCATCAATGAAGGTCTAAGACAATTGCCAGCAGATCCGGAAGAGTTTCAGGCTTCTCAATTGCCTGAAGAAGGACATGATACGTCAACACCAAATCTGCAAGGTTATATAGAAGCGCCATCGTCTGCATTCACTCCATCTGAGAAAGCAAATGCTAGTACAATGCACGGACAATTCAGCAGATTTTCGTCGTATTCTTGATGTTCTTCTCGGAAATGCGGGGCCAAATCTATGCTCTGGACTATGAGATTCAAACCATAAAGAATGCTGGACAAGCATCTTCGGTTACCTTGGAGGACAAAATGAAAGACCTCGCTCTACAACTTCAAGCCAATGCCAAAGGAGAGGAGGTAGCTCAACTAAGGGAAGATTTGAAGAGGCTAGAAGGCATAGTACAGTCCATGGGAGATTTCCAGATCGTGCGCATTCCCAAGCAGACCTAACTCCTTTCTCACCTTTTTTTTAATGATGACAAAAAGGGGGAGAAGCAATTTGAACCAACCATCTTTAAACTTTGACTTTAAATTTGTTTTTGTGGTTATTTTAGTATGTTTTTGAGTATGACTTGAGTGAACTTGGGTGTGAACTGAATTGGCTGTGGATTTATGCTTGATTGTTTGCATTTATATCAAGTGTTGTTATATGGTATTACTCATGAAAGACTACTAACCAATTTTCTGTGGATGCAGAGTCTGGTTGTTTTAGTAATCTTTATGAGATAGCCATATTGCTTGAGAAATGTTTTTGCAGGTCAAAGTTGTTCAAATCTATAGGAAAGTTTTGTCATCATCAAAAAGGGGGAGATTGTTGGAGAAATCTTTCCAGAATATTTTGAAGCTGACAAAACATTTCTATCAGTCTAGTCTCGGATATTTGCAGATCGTCGTTTAAAGTCTCGAAGACTTTCCGATCACCGACTCAAGACTCAAGACTCAAGACTTAAGACTCAAGACTATTCTCATTGACAAGTCTTTCGATCCATCGACGAAGGAAATCCATAACCCAAGTATATGGTTAAGGATTTAATCCTATCATCTGGAGAAGATCTTTTGGTTGGATAAATATAACGGATTCTTTTATTCGTATCTAGATCAATTGGAGATCCGATGGTCGACGAAATATTCTTGGAATGTTCTATTCTTAGAAACCAAGATCCTAATTGTATGGGCGAACAGGATTGATGGGCTATCGTCAGGTTCCTTTAATAGCTCGAATGATCTTCTTAATTGATTCCGTCCAACGGGTAGATTGGAGGAATTCCTTTGGTAAGTGCCAACGGGTATGATGGCATAAAGGAATATTAAAAGGAAGACGCTCTAGTTGTTTTAGAAGCGTGATTGATAGAGAAATTCTAGAGTCTGAAGCACCTTGATTATTAGTCGATACAGTTTGAGCGAAATTGTATACACAAAGAGTGTCTATACTTGGTGACACCTTGAGCGAGTGTGGTAGATCATCTACACCTAGAAATCAAGGAAGATCAATCTTTGTAACATCTCTTTGTTCATAGTGGAATCCAGCCGATTGGCTGTCAGTGCAGAAAAGTGGACGTAGGCTTGAATCAAGCCGAACCACTATAAACCGCGTGTTCAATTCTCTCTTTCATTTACTTAGTCTTACGTCGATTATTATTTGTTGCAAATCCTTCAATAGTCTAAGTATTATGTAATTACCAAGAAAAATCATTTGTATACCTATTCACCCCCCTCTAGGTACTCGTACTAGCTATATCAGCTGTCATGCTGTTCGATCCAAGAAGGGCAAATGTATCTAAGATCGAAAGAGAGTCTGGGGTAAAATTTGAACACATTGCTGCTCCGCAGCCAAGTGATGTTGCTCAAACTGCTGGTGTCAAAGCTGCAGAATCAATAAGACATTTCTGATAGGTACAATCAATCTTTTTGCTAAGAAGCTGAATCATTGCCTATAATAAGATGCTAATATCCTCCAAAATGCAGTGTCATTACGGCATTAAAGTCTGCAGCCGAGCAACTACTAAACAGGTCAGGCATGTCAGCAGTTGAATTACTTGCAAAGGCTCTTGCCAAGGCTTCTATAAGTTTATTTTCCACTCACGTCTTGTTACTATAGCCTTGTAATACTAAATTCTCCATTATAATTTCTTTTTGCCTCTGACAAAGAAATGCCAATTCATTACTTTGATGTTTTAATGCCAATCTTCTTGTTTTGAATGTTTTGCAACAATTAATCCCAAAGGAAGCTTTCCGATTGCTTTCCCATAAATTTCATGGAAAAGGGTCTGGCAAAATGAAGCAAGAGAAGTGCATGAAGCAATACCGTGAAGAATTGAAGTTGAAGCAGATGAAGAATTCAGACACGCCTTCTTTGTCTGCAGAGAGGATGAGGGAAGCTCAAGCTCAAATGAAGACACCTTATCTTGTGCTTACTGGTCATGTTAAGCCTGGGTATGTTTTCCTGTGTTAAAAAATCAAGTTACTAGTTCTTTATTCATTGGCATTTAAGTACCTAGCATTTTAGATTAACCTAACTTTATAAGATGTCAATGTGGAGTGTCTTGTTCCATGACCAAAGTGCTTGGCTGTCTTTTCGCTTTGCTGCTTCAGATTTTCTATTTATCCCAAATCCCTCAGAGCCTGGGCTCTGCTGAGGAGATGTTTCTGTTTGCTAATGTACATCTCCATGGATCACTGCCTGGATGACTCTTTCCATACTATATTTCCCCAAACATTTGAGGGGAATCTCCAGTTTCAAGACTCGTGAATTTGTTAACTAAAAAATCATGACCTATGACCATGCATTATAGATCAACCTATATTTATAAGATGTCTCCATCTTTATGCTTAAAAAGGCGGCACCTTAATAGAAATTTTAGTGGTCTCGACTTGATTGATGATAAACAATCTATATTTGAGAAGACAATTAGACACCATCTAATAAGTGTAAGCTGGACTTCATGCAATGTCTATTTACCATGCTAATTGAATAATAAAATAATGATTAGATTTTTGTTACTTTGTGCCTGTTTATTTAATTATTTTTTTTCTTTTTTCTTCTGGGGTATTTCCAGTCAAAACAGTGATCCAAGAAGTGGCTTTGCCACCATTGAGAAGGATCCCGGGAGCTTAATGCCCATGCTTGGAGATAGGAAGGTCAGTGTCGACCCAAGTTTGGATGTAGTTTTACTCTTATTTTGTTGCAAAAAGGAAATTGGTCTGTGTTTGTTTGCACTATAATTTTCGACGCAAATTATCAAGATGGATCTTAGGTGCAAGGTTTTCTATGTATGCGACACCGCCGGGCTATCTTTTTAACACCACTTGGAATAATTTATGAGTATTTGCCACCATCGATCATTTTTGTACTTCGCTTCCGGATGCATTTTAGACTAAAGTTACTAGACTTTTAGAAGAAAAGCAAGGTCTTAGGCATCACGATTTTAGTGATATTTTTATCAAGCTGGGTATGTCAAAATGGTTTTAGGGCTTCTCTCTTCTCCTTTTGTTTTCTTTTACCAAGGAATCTTTTTGTCTTGGCTTTTAAGGCACCTACCCTTGGTTCATATTTCATAAGTTCTGATGTTCAGCTTTATTCTAGGTTGAGCATTTATTGGGGATAAAGCGGAAGCCTGAGCCTAGTAACTTGGGAGCACCAAAGAAGCCGAAAACTTGAAGTGTTACTGACAGGTCTTCTATTATTTGTTGAGTTCAAGCAACTTACTATTGGGGTTGGAAGTAACTTCAGGCCTAAGCATCGATTGCAGGTCCACATTACATTATTCTATATACTTTTTAGCTTTATCAACTATGAAGATCAAAATATAGATGCTCTTGTTGCTTTTGAAGATGTAATTAGACATGTAATGCCAACAAGACAGGTGGCAATTTTTTAGAATTCTTTGTTGCCCGAGAATTGAATGGCACCTTTATTAGTGATCTTCTTCATTGTTACTGTTCCTAGAGATGGTTGTAGAGATGGTTGTACATGTTCCTAGAAATGGTTGTATAGATTATGTGATTCACAGGTGGCTATTTCACAGATGCTACTCTTGTTGTTAGACAAACGATTGAGCAAGTGAACTGCTCTGCATGTGTTTATGGAGAGATAATGGCCATCGATGTAAACCTTGATTTGATTTGTTGCTATATATAGGGCATGCATGCTCGTGTGCAAATGTGGTTAGGTGTGTGCATGTCCTGCTTGTATACAGCTGCTTGTATACAGCTGCGCTTGCATGATTTTGAGAACTTGTAGAACACTCAAGATTCTTGCGATGGGGACATAATTATTTTTCTAAAGGGGGTAGAAGTCATTCTTCTTAAAAGCCGTCATCAAATTTTTCTTTTCATGCTTCAATTCTATATCTCCACTATATAGTGTGGCTTAATGACTGGGAAAGCAAGCCTACCGAGGAATGGTTCTCAACAACTTAATTGGTATGACAGTACACAATAAGATGACTTTCATCTTTGAGAGTTATCGGTATCAATTACTAGCAAATTAAGCCTAACTTCGGCTCTGTCGGTTGAAGGTTCATGAATTAGAAAGGTCACTGACTACTAAATTTCTAGCAACCAATACGGCATAAAAGGTCGGGCAATGCATCGTTTGTTCATTTGGCTTACTGTAAATTGGCAACTTCATCACAAAAGAGTCTTTTATCCGGCCTTCTCAATACTCTTTTTGGAGAGCATTTTGAGGATAAAGGGTGGTTTTTCATCATTAGCATCCTTTGGTGATCTGAATTGTATAGCATTTGTGGGTCTCAAAATTTTGTCTGGAATATGGTGTAATGTAGCTCACCCAACAACGACAATCAATGCATTTTAGGTGTGGAAAAATGTTCTCTACTTAATTGGATTTTAATTCGTTCATAAGTGGATCCGAGAGAAGGGAAAAATCTATTGCAAATCATTATCAGCCCACTTAGATATCAAAGTTGGGCTGAACATTTGAAAGTAAGAAGTTCCCTACCATTTTACGCCTGATTGAAATAATCAAGAAAGCAATATTCAATCGTGAACTCCTGCAAGTGAAAAACAATCTCTAGAGCAAATTATGAATAGGATTAATGAAGAGCATTCAACTACACATCATCAACTGGGGCTTTGCTTAAGCAATGAAAAAGAAGGCAAGACATATGCCTTGGCATGGACATACAACACTAGTCCAACAACTAATGACAACACAATTGTTTTTCCTCTAACCATAAACAGCACGATCTTTTGAATCATATACAAATCTATTGAACAACCACAAGAAAACATATTTTTACTACTCAATCCAATAGACACAAGGACATAACGGTTGCCCCTATGGCTTCAATACATCCATGACAAGTCTTGCCTCGAAAGAAACAGATTCTGCAGCACCTTGAAGGCCCTTTTCGAAATCTCGAGGACAATCTTCCACCACAAGCAACTCTAACTTTTGTGATCCCACAAGTGGCTTCGGGCCATCATTGGTGACTCCTAGGCACTTTACCAATCGCAAGGTCCGCAAAGAAGGAAAGTGGATAACATACTACAGTCCTTCGTCACTTACCTCTTGGCATCTGACAAACTACAAGAACTCCAAATACTGAGCAAAGCACAGTGCCTACGAGCTTGCTTTTTTTCTTATCCATGTTTCTACCATCCCACTCAACAGTTTCTTTAAGTGTTCCCCATTCCTTGAGCAGCTTTAGGGCACCCGACAGCCGTTTCCCCACTGCAGCTTCATGAATTGTCTCATCCAGAACAAATTCCTCCTCATCCTCATTAACAGGACCTTCATCATTACCAAATTCTTTAAATTTTGTCCAACCTCCAAGCTCATCTTTTACTTCATTATCAGATGTTACCGGTGCTTCGTCTTCATCCATGAAGATAGGCTTATGAGAAATTGGAATGAAGGGTAATGGCACAATTTCAGTAACTCACTTGATAAGAAAATAACATCACATATTCTTTCAGACACCAAAGACCATATCAAGCAATTGGTGGATATAACACCGATTTGAAGAAGAAGTAATTTCAATTACATGAATGAAATCTCAAAATTGCAATGCAAGCCCAATATGCATGTCCCTCTTCCCTCCTCAGTAGAACCAACAACATTCTTAGCCAGCATATATCCTGAAAACTAGCTGTGGTTTTAAAACTAAGCAACTCCAATATGGCCAAAATAGTTGAATAAGTCCACCGCTCTTCAAGACAGCAATCCCCTCGACCAGCAATTAGGAATTTAGTTCGGAAGTTAAAATGCTCCCAAATAAACAAGCTACTGTGACTGCATGAACAACTATGAACATGCATTATTCCCAGCGGGTGAAAGAAAACTAAATAAGCTTCCAATTCAATGAATTACTTTCACACAGCCAGGTGTTCCAATCACTATATCGACCCGTCTCCTCAATCGGCTTTCCTGAGCATGATAGGGAGCTCCACCATACAAACAACATGATGTTAAGCCCACTCCTCCACCATAAACTTCAAAATCAGGAAACACCTAAATAATAGGGTAAACGATGTCAAACATCTATCTCCGTAAAAAGATGAGATTATTTCTATAAGCTTGATTCCAATACCTGCTTGGCCAATTCCCTAGTAGGTAAAAGCTCCAAAACACTTGGTGGCCTACCACATCCTGTCTTCCTTGAGGTTTTTGTAGGCCCATTCGTCAGAGATTCCAAAATGGGCAAGACAGAAGCTAAAGTTTTGCCCTGGTACAATTCGCACAGTGAACAAGGTGATGATCAGTGCTAAAAAATAAAAACCAATCAACTACAGAAATGAGGAAGCAGTTCGAAAACTCATGTTCCTAGCAGCCAATCTTTAAAAAACTTGAAATGCAAATGCGGCCAAACAGTCTTCACACCAATTTTGGTTTTTATATGTCAAATAACACCAATGAACTAATGTACAAATGATTGATACAAACCAGAAGATTTATTTAGCTATAGGTTTTTTGGTCGAATTATCAGCTGTAGGTTTGAATGCCTTCCGTAGTACAGTACCTTCAATGAATCTATTTTCCCTCCCCTGTTGACTATGAAAAATTAATGACCTAAAAATCTGTTCAGGCCAATGTCCTAAAATTGTCAAAATGAAAAATGCCCTTGCATACTGGGCCTTGCAATTCTTTTGCATGGTTGCCATAGATTTTCGGCAATCGAAGCAACAAAAACAAACCGACACAGACACAACATCAATGGGCAATGCACGGCAAGATCTCCATGACCGAAGTTATGGAGAAGTCGAACCACCATCACCATCAGAAAGCAGGAAGAACAGAGGTGTTAGTAGTAGCTATAAAACTGAATTAGCAGCATTACACCTTTTCCCATGAGGATTTTTACTCGATCCTTCATTTTTCTTAATTGGACCGCCATTACCAACACCTTCGTAGACTAAATTCACTACTCTTTCCTGCTTATTGCTTGGACCAGAAAAATTGCAAAGTTCAATAAATAATTTATCGCTCAATTGGGTGTACCACTGCCTGCTGTGGCCATTGAAGAATACTGATCTTCCCTATGCTACTACCATTAACCTCTCCCTCAAGAGAAGTAAAAGCCAATCTCAGCCAATTCTTTGTTTCACTAAGACAGGATCATCAATTCGAGCCAGACCAGCAGAAAAATTGAGTAACAATGTAGAAAACATGCAAAGCTTCGAACTGCTTGTCAATTGTAACTGCAATGAAAATGAGAATGCATATGTCACTAAGTGAACTGAACTGCAACATCAAATTAGACAGTAGCGGACGAAAAGAAAAGAGGAATTGGTTCCAAATTTACTTTTGCCTGCAGTAGCAATCTTGGCCTAAACATCCTCTCATATCAGACAGGGCAAGTCGTCAGTCTATATATAAACAGAGTCATGAGGAGACAACTTTTTTGAGAGAAGGACGAAGGTTGCTGTAAAATCGACAACTCCGTGCAATTGGGTGGCATAGCGAGTAAGACACACTCCAATACCAGTAGGGACCAGATTCTTATTGATCAGCTAGAGCCTAGTGCAACTTAATACTCAATGCTAAGACAGAGTTCAAGGAAAACAACCTTGCCAAACAACATTTCATCTAAATAAGCACAAGGAGTGGGAAAAAAATTATATAATTTCTCCTCTCATAGTATATACAGTCGATTTCGAATAAAGCGAATATCAACAAAGCAAACTGAATACGAGAGAAACATAGGCACTACCTACCCATCAAGCAAATGAAGGTTTCAAGGATTTCCTTGTACCTTGTCTTGGAATGCTCAAGTGATGCTGCGACAACCGAAAACATCATTTTGCTCCTTCAAATGGATGGATTGCCTTTGATCCTCCACACGTCGAAGTTGTGATGATAATTGAAGCAAGTTCATTGTAGTACCACCACCTTCAGGAGAAAGGTTGTCTTCGGAGTTTACAAAACTTGACCCCCCCAGAATCCCATCAGAGATCTCCAAATCGAAAACCAGGGGATGACCTGGGAGGTTTCTTCTGCAGAGTCCATCACCAATGAAGACAATTTTTTCAACTCCACCCCCACGGAAGCATGCGAACTCATATCCACTAGCTTGTCGGTTGCTCCGCATAGAGAGGAATGATAGTCGGTGCCAGCCATGACCAAAGACTGAGCCATGGGAATTCGGGAGTGGCTTGTAGAATGTTGCTCTACACCACAATTGCTTTATTGTGCTGTTAATTAAAACAACATTCACCATGCTCATACACCAACCATTCACTACTCATAGAGCCAACAAAATCTGCTTCTTTTTTCATATATGTTAGCTTCGTGACCCTTTTCCACATCACACGCTGTCATTACTGCAACGTCTAGACCATCCACTTCTCTAATTTGTCAGTTAATTAGCAGATTTCAGCCAAGCACGCGACCATCGACATGTCAATCTTGCGGAATTCAAATAAAAAGTCTTCATACCTGGCCAGTGCGGGCACGACCGACCAAATTAGTCCCATCGAGGACGATGTCAAACCTCATGGCCTAAATGGGGAAAAGCGCCTCGATCCGTCCTTCAACTTCAACCTCAAGCCGTCCGAGATCCTGAAATTCGACAAAGCGTTGCAGTTCTCCTCCTGAGCCACCTCACCATCCCCATCGCTCAACCTCTCCTTTTTCTTCTTCTTCTTCTTCTTCTTCTTCTTCTTCTTCTTCCCCTTCAAGTTCTCAGGGTCGACCAACTTGGAGCTGGTCTCGCTCGTCTTCCTCGTCGTCCTTGCACAACTCCAGCGCCTTCCTCTTCTTCTCCTTCTTCGCATCCCCTTGATGCTCCAAGAGCTTCAGGTGCTTGGATTCGGAGCCTTTGCTGGCGCTCTTCTTTTCCTTCCTGTGCTTCTTGTCCGACGTCGGAGACTCGAAGCCGCCGTCGGCCTCGAGCTGGACCTTCACCTTCATCTTCTTCTCTTTGCTCTTGCTTTTGGATTTCTTCGAGGATTGAGCTAAATCGGACACAACTATCAAAGGCATCATCGATGAAGCTGTCGAAAACGGCGAGAGGAGTTTAGGGGATGGGAGGGGGAGGGAGTGGTTTCGTCCTTTCTTCTCTTCTCCTTCGTCACCATCGACCTCAAGGACATAGAGTCCAAAGACCTCACGGTGGCTTGGAGTCGGAGTTCGTCGGAGAGAATCGAGGTCCAGAAGTTGCCAAGAGATCAACGCGAGCGCAAACCTTGTGCTCCATCTCTGTGGGAACAGTCAAAGGCGGAGGGGGTCGGGACCCGACGGCAATTGGCGGGGCTCTTGGAGGAGGCGACATGCCAGAAGCAGATGACAAGCGAGGCTTTTGAAGAGGCAGAGCCGGAAGCGGAGGGGCTGGAATGCACGGAGAAACAGATCTCGTCGTTCTCTGTTCGTTCGTTCTCTTAAGAGGAGAGAGAAAACCCCTTAAAATTCAATTGAGGAGAGATAAAATTTTCGGGCGGGAGCTTACGAATTTCTTGACCCATTGACCTATCTTTTCCTCTGTCAGCGAGCCGAGCCGAACCAAGCCGAGCGAGTCCTTTCATTTTCCAGCGGATCCCCCAGGACAGGTGTCGATAGCTAGGTGGTATGTGCACGCCACGTCAGCGGATGACGTGGCGCGCACGAACCACTGAATATTTTCTCACTTTTCTACAGAGCCGAAGGCATTTTCGTTGTGTTTTTTATTTATTTATTGTATGAGACATGAAAGAGAGAGAACATGCCACTGCATATCGGATTAATTCCTTTGTAACGTGAGCAAGAGCAAGGTGCATTATATATTATATATCTTGTACGGAAATAAGATTAATTTCTAATATTAATCTCTTTTATACCACTCTAAGTAATCTCGATTATAAAGTATATATTTACTAACTTAGTCCTTCCACATAACTCCATTCTATCCATTTTTAGTTGAATTAAATTTTCCGAGTCCATAATAATGCTCAAGGCCCCCTTCCTTGATTAGATTTAGAAATTCCGAAGAGGCTCTTGGATGGCAAATGAAAGCTCATGTGGAATAAGATGACGTGGGATGTCTTATCTCATGTAATTTAAATACTTAACAAATTAGCGGGGATTTTTGCTTTAAAAAAAAATAGCAGGGATTTAGATTTTAGCGGCTGTAACTTGATTTTTTCATGTTTTAACCACTAGGTTTCATTTTTTTTCTAATGATATTTTAAATATTTGATGAACAAAAATATGTAAGCCGCGCTGTATATGCTTGTAGCTAATAGCTTACGATTTCAATATCTTGGTTGTGTAGCATAAAATTAAAATCGTGATTTTGTGAAATTAGCCATCAAGAGGTTTAGAAGCAAGATATGCCAAGCTTCTTCGGACTTTATAATTATGCATTTTGGGCTGAAGAATGGTCCTAAGAAGAAGAAATCCTAACCCTAGCTAGATAGGGAGGGGGCATAAAAGGAGTGGGGCCAGGGCAAGAAGGAATTTATTTTCAACCGGAGTTTTAAATCTTAGAAAAAGAAAAACACAACTCCAAATGAGCTATAAACGTTCTAATCGATTCAATTATATACTTTAATTATTTTTTTTCTTTTTTCATAGTTCTTGTATGGCTTTCTGATCAACCATATGCTCCTAGTTTGTAATTTTTATTTCGTGGGCCTGTCTCCTTTTAATTTTCTAGCTGTTTAATAAATTGTTTGATAATTAGAGTGTTTTTCTTTTTTTTTTTCCTTTGTGCATTTTGATTGGGCTTGGGAATGTGTCAAAGGTAATCTGTCTTTTTACTTTTAATGTATGTGAAAGCGTTTGATAAATTCTAGCAAGCATTCCCATTTTTGGTGGACCTCTTCAACTCCAAACCCCTCTCGTTAATTTTAAGCAATTGGCATAGGTCTATAGAAGTTTATTTTTGCAAAAACAGAAAAATGCAAAGATGTTATGAAATACATGAATGGATATTCATTATATTCATCTTATCTAATGTATTTATTATGGTACATTTGTATCATATATTCTAAGTACATTTCCCTATACAATGAATGTTCATCTCCCCTATCTAGTACATGTATCATTCGATACATTAATATTAATGATAAGTACATTCTTGTTCTCCTATAAATAGGAGTTTAGTTTTGATGTACAGTAGAACAACAATCACAATACAGTGAAATATCTGGCTTTCTCTACTATCTCTAGTGTTCACTTGCTTTCTCTTCTGAATCTCTTCTCTATTATATATTTGCAACGCAATATTTTACAACAAAAGAGAGAAAGAAAGAAAGAAAGAAAGAAAGAAAAAGAATAAAGCCCGTGCACACACATGCACAGCACATGCACATGCCCATCATCCCTCTCTCCTGTCATCCTCTCATCACCATGGAGGTTGAAGGTTGAGGTCGTTAAAAATAGGCATCAGCAACCTCAGAGAGAAAGACACACATAGAAGAGCGGGGGGTGTGTGTCAGGAATACCCTACCACCCTACCCTCGCCTCCTCCGACTCTTTTCTTCGTTGTTATAATGAAATCAGCCTCTTCTCACTCCTCAACTTCACTCCTCCTACACCTACAGAAGAGAAGAGAGAAAAGAAAGAGAGCATCTCTCCTCCTCCTCCGTCTCCGTCTTTGTCTTTGTCTTTGTGCAGCTTGCTTCGTCTCTCCATCTTTGTCTTTGTCTTTGTGCAGGTTGCTTGAGAGCTCGAGAGAGTCCTCCAGGTTCGTCCGCTTAGCTCTTGTCTTCCTTTGATCTTCTTTATTCTGGCATGGGCCGGTTCTCTTGTGCTTGTGTCGAGGCGAGGCGATCTTGAGGACATTGAGGACATGTTGGTTATCTGATTTGCTCTTTTTGTGGTCGCTCTCTTCTTACCTTTATCTTGTTGAGGTGGGCTTGGAGGATTGCACTGTTATTGTTGTTATTGCTGGTCATGGAACAAAACGAAATGGACGTAACAATATTTCTGGCTTGACTAGATCCATTTTTGCCATGACCTAGGGAGCGAGCACACGAATATTTTCTGGTGGTTTGTGTTCTGTGCTGATCTTCCATGGGAACGCCCTCATTTTAGAGTTGGCTTTGAGAAGACGGGTGGTGTTTTTTTTTTATTAGCTCCCACCACCTCGAGGGTTTTACTAATTACTTGGAGGGTTTTGTTTTCATGGGATTATGTCTCGGAAGGTTTTCCTTTCTGGAACTTGAACTTGATAGATACTTTCATATCCTTGACCGTTTGATTTATGGTAGATCTTTTTTCAATACATAGATTGTTATTATCCGGCTTAGTTAGTGCAGGGGATTATATTGATGCAAGTATTATCATGTCTTTTCCATTCTTTTTCATTCCTCAAGTAAAAGTCTTTTTTTCTCCCCCTCCATTTCACATGGCAGAGGCAAGAAGAAATGGCCGACCATTAGCATGTTCCATTCGGTGAGGACGATACATATACAGGGTTTTTACTCCACCTATTCCAAGAAGGAGAGGAAGGGAGATGGCCGCGCTATAACATTTATGCCTGGTGGTGTGCAATATCTATAGTCCGCATCATGCTAGGTTTTGGTTAGTCCCTCTCATCCTCTCTCTAGCTCTCTAGCATTGTGTCCAATATTTCCAAGCATTCCATCAAGTTTTTCCATAAAAAAAACTAATTAATTCCTTGTAAAACGATAACAATAATTTGGTTATATTTGGGTGCACTTTTTTTTTTTGTCTAGCTTTATTACTGATAAAAATGATAAATCTATTGCCAAAGGTCCTTTTTTTTAATGCATTAAAAAAGCAACAAAAATTACTTAATTTTCCACTTTTTCCTTCTTTTTTTAGCCAATTTGGGATAAATCATCCGGAAAATAGTTCTTGGAAAATTGTTCACCGAATATTTTCTTTTTCATTTTTATGTTGGAATATTATTATAACAAATAAGATTTTTGGCAGAAATAGGAGTGATGAGTGAGGCCAACATATACATAAAGCCAGACCTACCATTGGGCAGCAGTGAGGACAATGATTGGTGGTTGGGAATAACTAAACTCTTCTCCCTCTTTGGGTTGGTAGTAGCTGGGTCCACCTCCAATAGATTTCCCGGTCATATCAAGGTTGTGTTGGCTGCAACCATTGTCTTTGTCAGCCCCTTCCTCATGATCTTTGGGCGAGGTGGCCGTATCATCATCAATATCGGGGTAGGCTATACCCTTACTATAGCTTCTGTCTACATTACAGAGATATCTCCCACTTTTTACCATGGCCAGTTCACGTCGTTGCTAGAGGTAGTCATTTCTTTTCTTTTCTTTCCTAATTTTGTAGCATATATTTATTTTTTAAAATTTATCATCAACTTTTGTCTAAGTAAAAATTAAGGTTAGAAAATTTAAGTTGATTGTTTTTTATGCTTGTTTGGGTGTTTTAGATTTTCATGAACGTGGGCACCCTCTTGGCCTCCGTCTCCCACTATATCTTGATGCACACCAAAACCGCACTATCTTACCTGTGTTTGGGAGTAATCCCCTTTGGCTTCATTGCTTTTGGGGTTCTGGCCATGCCAAAATCTCCTCGGTGGCTTGTCAAGCATGGTTGGGTGGAAGAGGCGAGGGGCATCCTGGCACGGATCTCTGACTCCAAGGAGGAGGCAGCACGTCGGCTGGATAAGATCATTAGCTAGACCAGTGGGGAGGGCGTGTGGCAGGCTATCATCCACCCAACTCGATCAATCCTACACATGATCATTTGTGTGTTTGTAATCTACCTGTTCCAACAAGCTTGTGGAGCCGACACCATGCTTCTATATGGCCCTCGCATTTTTGAGCAAATGAGCATTGTCAACCACAGGAAACATCCCTCCTCCTCATAGCAATGGACTTTGTGAAGACCATGTGCACTGTGGTCTACGCCATTAGCATTGATTGGGTGGGCCAGCAAAGGTTAATGCTCATTAGCATTGGCGGGATGATTTTGTCACTCGCCTCCCTGGGTGTATCTCTCACTATTATCCACCACCACGAGGAGGTCAAGTGGGTTGGTTCCATATGCCTCTTCTCATTGCTGTGCTACACGGCCTCCTTTTCCATTGGGATGGGGCCGGTAGCATTGGTCTATAGCTCAGAGATCTTTCTAATGAGGTTGCGTGCCTAGGGTTAAGCAATTGGCATTGCAATGGGCCAGGTGCTGAGCAGTGCGATGTCCATGAGTGTTATGATTCTTTATAGAAAGGTCACCCTAGGGGGTGCCACCTTCCTATTCATGGGAATCACTATGGTGGCCTAGGTCTTTGTCTACATCTTAATGCCAGAGACAAAACAAAGGTCACTAGAAGAAGAGATTAGAGAAATATTTTGTCCAGCCATGGACGAGAGCATGGAAAAGCGCGAGGACCAACCAGGGGGCCAACCAGGGGGCCAACCAGGGGGCCTCTTGATGGAGTAAAAGGTCATGCTTGTACATATTTCCACTATCTTCTACTTGAACTTACGTGGTTTTCACTCCAAAGTCCTTAATGAATTTTTGTCCATTATCTAGGAATAAATGTTAAAATCTACAAAGAAGAGAAGTTGTTGACTCCTTTGCAACTGGAAAAGGAGTATTCTAATTGGATTATCCAAATGCATGTTTGTCATGATGAAGAGGTTGACAGTGGTGAGGACCAAGCTGTTTTCATAATCAACCTTGGAAACAATAAGGAACTTGGTGTATCATCCGACGGTATGTAGAAGTGATATATATCATAATCTGGTGGATTACTGGTGAAGTTCTGCTATGTCACAGGATAATTTCGGTCTTTTCCTGTCTTGCGCAAAATGTTTGATATCTTTTGAACTTCTTTGATCGCACCGCTTCCTATTTTACCTATTATTTGTTTGCTTTGCTGCTCATGGTGCAATTGGTTAATATAAAAATTTATATCTTAGTTGTGAGAGTGCACCGTTAGATGAAAAGGAAGGGAGTATCTTGGAGATGTGGCTAGCAAATCAAAATTCTCAAAGGAGCATGTGCCGGAGTGCACAAGAAGAATGTCTATGCTACTCAAAAATATTTTTTGCTTGAAGGACTTGAAGGAGGTGGCGGTGGTAAGAAATGATACACATGCGTGCATTTAGTTGCTTTTACTTCGAGCTTTATGCAAAAAGATACTTTTATTGTGGGCATGTTAGATTATCTTAGCATGTCTAACAGATAACGTTTATACTTAAACAGAATGGATTTTTTTTTTTGAGCATGCGATTCAAAACATAAAGAGATACACTGCATCTAATATATACAGACGTTGTAGCTTCTATGATAACTCTAAGTTTCAAACGGGTGCCTATTCCATAGTAGTCAAATGATTTTTCAAACAATTTCATTATTTCACTATCAATGACTTGATTTTTATTATGTTTTCCAAGGAGACTTGGACAGAAAAGTAGGTTCCTTAGAAGTTTCCTACATTGATCAGTGGAAGCATTTTACATTCAAACCATCAGTCGGTACTTATGTTCGCTACGATTGAAAATGAAAGAATTAGATCATGTATTAAATTGGAGAAAAATCTTGGGATCAAGTTTTAACCGTCTATCCGTTGATAGGGGATTTCCAGATCAGAAGATCCCTCAACTTGATTGAGAAAACAGTTTATTTAGTGCGACGATATTTCTCTATTCTATTCAATGAAGTGTATTGGTCAATTGATTTGTCTTTCTTCTCTTTGCAGGGGAAGCACGAATCATATGCAGGTGAGTCACTTACCGATTTTCTGTGGTTAAAGTGTTATCAGTTTTCATCAACTGATTGGATACCTCAAGATTCTGCTACCAAGCTGTCCTTGCATTATTTTGTGTGAAAGGCCACTAGGGGTGCCTGATGAGAAAGGCTGCATCCTTGATAAGCATGATCAAAACGTTTGCTTGGAGGTTGAGAGTTCTATATCTATACCTATTGGAGTAATTGACTCTGGAGAGGTATCTATTTAATTATTTGAATGTCATTTTACTTCTTTATGTCGTATAATGTCCAAAATCACGATTCTTTGTGGTCTCTACTCAATCTTGAGCTTCCAAACCTAGTTAGTAGCTGTTGGGAAATCTGAGTGGGAGTGCCAGTTGGAGAAGCAATGCTTTAAAGCTCCATCTTCGATTGACTTACTAGATGCCAACCGATGTGAAGAGTTAGGAATTCACGAGGTACGTGTCTAATTGGGGTTTTGTAAATCGATCTTCAATTCACAAGTGACTACAGAAAGTATTTCTTGAAGCATCCTATATAACCTTGTTTGAGTATTTTATAGCATTTAGGTGAAATCTGTCGATCTGAAAGGTTTAAGAGCTAAGGAGATTTTCTGCATGATGTTAGATATTGTGCTCCTTCTCCTTAGAATAACTGCTGACCTAAGAATACTATTGATTTATCTGTCATCCATCTATATTACTAGCCTATTCATATTTTCTTTTTTGTCTTTTTGTTTTCATGCGTTACCAGTTCATGCACCCATTCCTGCTGGACAAGACCCTCCAAAGGAAATTGTAGCTGTTGTTTGGCCAGCAAATTTCAGTTACTCCACTGCTCCGAAGAACTTGGATCGGAAGTACATTGTCAAAAATAAAATGGAAATGTCAATGGAAGTCAAATTCAGTGGCGATTCTGATAATGGTGGAGAAAGTTATCTTTATTCATCTCGCGTGACACCATCTTGTTATAGAGGATTTCATGGTCTATACATCTTTTCCTTGGAGCACAAGTCTCATGAACTATTTCAGAAATCCGGTGTATATAAATTTTTGTTTCATATGGTAAACAAGCATCTTTAACTGTTTTCTGCCAGCTAAAAAAATAGGGAAAAAATTTATCACTAAATGCTCTCTTTATTGTGTAATACCTCTCAAACATCATTTTATTGATATGCACTTTTGATCAGGATGAGACAAGCTGTAAAAACTATGAAAAAGAAGTGACAGTTCTTGCATGTTGGAAGGTGGCAACTTTTGGGCTATGATAAGAATGAGCATCTTAGGGGACGCATGACAACCCCTATTTCTGTTCTATAAACAAATTTTCTATTTCTAAAATAGATTTTTGTTCCATGAAATCAGAAGTAAAAATTTTATACTTCTTTATTTCTGAAATAGAAATGAGAAATAAAAATTCTTCTTATCGTTCCATCGACCACCGTCCACCTGTCGGTTATTAGCCTCCGTCGCCGGTCGCCAATCACAAGTCGCCGCCGTTTCATAAAATTATTCTATTTTTCTATTTCTTGTGATATCCTGATTTTTTTAATTTGATTTCAATTGAATAAATCGGACTTTTCATCAATGCGTCTATAGTGCTACTCTCTAAGTCGATCACTCATGAGATAACTAGACTATTTGGGAAAGTCATTAAGGGATTTTAACGCAAAAGACTTGAGAATTCGATTGGGAATCATCGATTGCTCGACCGTGCTAATTTGCAAGGGTCATTACGGCACAATTAAAATCGATCAGAGACTGGAGATAGGTCAATTCGACTGAGATGTATGATTGAGTGTGGTTGATTCCACCTGATTGCAAAATTCTCATCGATCGACACCAGACCGATTTTCTGTCGTTTTAGGTACCTGTGTCTGTAACTGAAATCTCGAGATTTTCACGACAATCGAGAGTCGTCAATGTGTTGAAGATGTACATTGTAACTTGAGATAAATCGATCATGGGTCAATTACACTAAAAATTCCTAAAAAACTACCTGGTTAGGTTACGCTAAAATCGCGTCAGATTGAAAATAACCACAAATTCGAATTCGATTTCAAAAATTAAAAGTTCTGTCATATCACGATTTATTTTAGGAACGTTTATTCATCATTTGAAGAATTTTCGGAGATTCTGGGATTTTTACGGAAAATCAATTCGGACGTTTCGAAAACGAACGGAAATTCAGACGGGCCGAATTGAAGAGATTTTTGACTTGCAAACCGAGCTACATGGCGAATGGGAATTGTAGAAATCATGTGGGTTTTTTCTACATCAAATTTGGATACCGATTGGGGAAATTTGTTGAAGAAATTGAAGACGAAAGTATGAAATTCGGAGCTAAGAAAAGGGGTGCATTTTTGGGCTTCAAAATTTGATTAATTGGTGGATTTTATGCAAGGAAGTACTAAGAGACATTGGGATAAGATTGCATACTATTTTGGGGACCAAGCATTCATTTTGTTGGATATAGTTTATTGACTTTCCCTCTCTCTCTCTCTCTTAATCTTCCTCTACACGCCTTGACCGCCGCCCCCTCCCTTCACGCGTTTCCATCTTCAATTCTCTCTTTCTCCTCTGCTTCTGTTCTTTTCATTTTCATCCGTCGAATCCCCCTTCTCCTTTGATGACCCTTGCAACTTCTTCGTGTCTGCTTGTTCTGCCAGCAACGACGCACAGAACTTCCACCGAGCGTTAGGCCGAGCAGCGCACTTCATCCACCAATTCAAATTCCCAGCGAAGGCCACGACTTTGAGCTCCAGTTCAGCCCGTGTCTTCTCCGTGTTCCTGAGCCCACCGAAGTTGAAGCCGAGCCCAACAGCCACAAAGAAAATCCAGCCAGCTTCGTGGCCTTTTTGGCTCGGCCCAGTTCTGTTTGGCATTGCTGTTTTGAAGTTTATCGACCGCCGTTGTGCCGCCGTCGCCGTGGACTCACCGGCCTGCAAATCCGTCGCCGTGGACTCACCGATCCACAAATCCGGTGAGTTTACCGACTAAAATTTGCTTAGGGATTTAATTACGCTTAGAATTAGTTTAATTTAATTAGGGTTTAGGTGGTTAGTTAGATTAGATTGGTAATTTAATTATCCAATTTTGCATGTTAAGTTGTGAACTTAGATTAATTAGGGACTTGATAGGTTGTATTAATTTTCTAAATTGGTTCATAAATTTTCTGGGCCCGTTTTGGTATTTAATTTAGCATTTTTGGCATAGGTTTGTGTTTTTGGCATTTATTGTTATTAATTTAATTAATTTCCGTAATTATTTATTTATTTATTTATTTTATAGACATTAGATCGGGATAGCTGGTGACTGGAATTTTTTGCCGATTGCAATGGTGTGGTTGGATTATTTAATTGAGTGTTATATTATGCAATTTGAATTAAAGTTGTAATTTTGGGTAATTATCCCAAAATTTAATAATTTAAGAAATTAATTAGAAATTACCGGGGCATCGGTTTACAACGCCAAAAATATTTTCAGACACTGTATAAATAATGAGATTTTCTAAAATAAAGATATTATATTTTTTGCTCAGACCGATCCTGTACTTACACGCGATTATTTTTTTTCGGGTACATTTTAATACGATGAAATTGGGCCAAGTGGAGTATTAAATTGAGGAGTTGTTGTGCAAAGCACAAGATCCTTGGCCAGGTGGTTCAGCTTAGGTGAGCAATTTAGATTTCTAGCCGGTGAGGAATGATTGAGATAGCAGCTTCGGAGAGCAAATTTAGATATCAGCTTTGGTGAGTGAGACCATCTATTTCAACTTAGATTAGCGATTGAGTATTTCAACTTAGATGAGCAATGTTCGGATTGATTGAGTTTATAGATGGTATTGAATGTGTCAAATTGAGTAATTCGATATGGTTGAATTGAATATAATTGAAGTGTTTGGTTGAGTATTTGAATTATATTGACTTGCACAAAGGATCTGAGGCAAATGTAAGTCCTCTAACATGTGCTTGTGCTTAGGTAGCCCTTGAGGCGTATCTCCTTCCTAGTCGAAGTTTAGGGGGTGAACTTGCTGAGATATCGTCTCACTGGTTATTGTATAACCATTTTTAGGTCCTTAGATGGCGGTCGTGGAGGACCCGAAGCCCCGGAGTCTGGGGAGGTGGAGATTGAAGGATTGGCAAACGTATCTGACTAGTTGGTCATAGGATAGTTCCCTTTTTGTTGAGCCGGTCTTTTGTAGAAGACCAGCGTTGTATATAAACCTTGTGTGTTTTTAAAAGGCTTGTTTTTGATGTGGATGGTTTCCTGCTTTCCTATCCAAACTTTTGATTGTCAGGGGTTTAGTAATTCACTTCTGCATGTGTAATAAAATGAAATGGTCAGTGACTCGTCCCGAAAAGTTGCAATTATTTATCGACCAGAGAGGGATGGGCATGAGCTCGAGGATTGGGGTGTGACATTTCTGAAATAGATTTTTGTTCCAGAAATATGTTTGGAATAGAAATCAGAAGTAAAATTTTTCTACAAAAATGAGAAATAAAAATTCTTCTCATCGTTCATTTTTGCTATGAATCGCTCCTCTAGACCAATGTTGTATATAAACCTTGTGTGTTAATAAAAGGGTTGTTTTTTATGTGAATGGTTTCCTGCTTTCCTATCCCAACTTTTGGTCGTCAGGGGTTTAGTAATTTACTTCCGCATGTGCAATAAAATGAAAGGGTCGGCAACTAGTCTTGTGAAGTCGCAACTATTTATCGACCGAGAGAGGGATGGGCACACGCTCGAGGATCCAGTGTGACATTTTGAAATAGATTTTTGTTCCGAAATAGGTTTGGAATATAAATCAGAAGTAAAAAATTTCTACAAAAATGAGAAATAAAAATTATTCTCATCATTTGTCTTTGCTATAAATCAGTCCTCCATCCGTCACCACCAACCACCATTTGCCGACTGCTGGCCTCCGCCTCTGCCGCCGCCCACCACCTGCCGCCACCAGTCGCCCGCCGTCGATCGCCGCCCCATCCGAAAGGAAGAAGTTTTGTGTCGTTATCAAACGAATTTCTATTTTTAGAGTAGAAATTTTGTGTCATTATTAAACGGGTATTTTTCTTTAGAAACTCATCTAAAAATAGAAATAGAAATAGAAATAGAAAAATCTATTTCTCTTCCATAAATTTTTGGTAGAATTTCTAGTAGAATGGTTATCATTCACGCCCTTAGCCTTAGAGTTAGGTAAGGATGGTAAGAAGTTTTTGATAGTACCAACTTTTGTTCTTTTGTTGCATATGTGGAGCTCGAGGTTTGTAATGTAATTTGTTGGCTATTTTGACAGGGTTGGATCATGCTTTCCTCCTTTAGATGTTGCATGTTATGACAGATATGGGAACTCATTCCATTCCCATCAACTCCAAAAGTCAATTTGCAATTCAAGATGGGCAAAGGCACGTTGATTTGTGTAAAGAAAACGAAGGCAGGCCTTTCATCTGACAAAAGGACTCTAAGAATTAAGGTGCCATGCACATCTATTTAATATGTCAGGCCCATCTCAGATTTGCACACTTTACTAAAATTTAACCCTTTCGAGATACAGTAGTATCTCAAGCATTGTTGTGGTAGCTCAGATTTACTGATTGTGTAGGATATACTAATAGAAAGTGGGGATTTAGACATCATATGGCCAAACTATGAGGGCACAATGCTTTTATGTCCGCCAGATGAATCTTTGTCCATTTCTATTCCATGTAAAGGTATCGCATTCTGGATTAAATTCCTTTACAGGCATGAGTGCGAGATTTGTTGATTGTTTAGCTATTGATATGCCTGGAAATTATTTTCTTGACATTCTCATAGTTATTCCTGGACATGTGCGGCGAGTCCTGGCACATCCATCCATGCAAAGTATCCAAATGCTTCCTGGGTGCATAGTACAAGAACTCAAATTGAAGGTAAAAGCACATCCTCTCAAGCCTTGTGCTTAAGCCCAATTGTGAATGAAGTTTCTAGCACTATTTGTACGAGACAATACTCAATCATGTGCAGACTGTTACTAATGTGCACATATTACATAGTCGTGGTCCTCAGTGCATTTTCCTGATTGCAATGGCAATTATTTTACTCGCCATGTATATAGTTCTTAGTCTTTCATAAGGTATTTTATTGGATGGAAATTGAGGCCCGGTCTTTCTCTTTTCAATAGAAAAATAACAAGTATCTGAGACAGAACTTCTTTGAACTTTTCAATTGCCTACCTTGTAGAACTTCACCGTACAACAGAAAAAGGAGTGTAAGTTAACATGGTCCAAACTGGAATATCATTATGTTTAGCTAATATTTCGCTGTATATTTGCAGAAGAAATTTTTTGCCACCCTTGCTTATGTCTTTCGTCTGATTCATTTCCTTCAGATGTTTGACGCTTATGGTAATCATGGTTTGAAGGGCTCTGAAGTTCTTTTGAAGGTTGAGGGATTTTCCATTGAAGATCAGATGGGTAAAAAACACAAGGTGATGTGCTTTCCCAGATTCCCTGCGGTGCTATTGCGTAAATTCTGCAATTAATTATTTGTTCTCTTATTCTATGTTTGGGAGATGAAGGAAAATGGGGGAAATGAAAATTTGGGCGGAAAGTGGGTAGGTAAGAATTCGGAATTTTTGTGGGAGTTTGGAAGGAAAATTCAAAGTTTCTTCCCTCCACTCTCCCAAACAAATCTTCAAAGATGGCCTTTGTTGACACTGATTCAGCATGTTAGTTAGGGCACTTATCTTTCCATAGTTGCGCATGAGGTGCATGAGACCATTTAACTGAAGCAACAGGAACTTTGAGGTGATTTTGCTCCCACATTTACCTACATTTCTGTTGTTATTATTGGGAATGACCCTGCTGGCATTTTAGATATAGGGCATAAACTGTTCAAGCGATGAAATAGCATGTCGGTGGCCCCAAAAGATTTGGCGCATTGTAGAGGTGTATTGTGTATTCATACCATATTTGGAACAGCATATGCATTGCTGATGGGTTAGCCTCTGTCGAAATTATGTAAAAGAATGGAATAAATTTCTTGTTCGGGTGGATCATGATGGATTTGTTCATCTCAGTGGCATGTTGAAAGTTACTGCAGGTTTCAATCAAAATGGTATGAACCTTGAGTTTGTAGCTTGAACTTTTACTTTGATCTCTTCTAACTTTTTTCTGGGTAATCTTTAATTGAAGGAAACTGTGTTTGCAAAAGAACATCAAGTACAGTAGAGTAGAGTATAGCTCAAATTCTTGCAATAACTTTCACAATCTTTATCTAAATTTAATGAACATGGTAGGGTGACCATGTATTCACCATTTAGGGGGCAGGTGGTATGCTAAGACTT
The DNA here is from genome assembly GCA_014182375.1 of Eucalyptus virginea. Classification (NCBI taxonomy): domain Eukaryota; kingdom Viridiplantae; phylum Streptophyta; class Magnoliopsida; order Myrtales; family Myrtaceae; genus Eucalyptus; species Eucalyptus virginea. The sequence continues at coordinate 11,846,148 of CM024520.1, forward strand.
ACTCTCAGGCATATTTCCTTCTCCTTTTGCAGTTTTGTAGCTCAGCTCGTGATTACATATTTATTTGCTGATTGAGCCTCTAGCCAAGAACACTATTACTAGGCCTATGGCCATTCGAAAATGCGGCCCCTTCATGGTCTTAATTATAATCCCAACCTTCTCCCATTAAAATCACGCTGTAAACTATTATGGGATTCATCATGGATAGGGCATTTTCTTTTCTAGGCAAAGCCCCTTAATCTCTTGAAAAGTGCTAAATTTTGATTATCACAACTAACTTCTCAGTTCCTACATCTGCCATTAAATCAATGCAGTTTATTTTGAACGGAGGGTGGACTTATTGCTCTCAATATAATTAAGGAAGTTACAAGAAGCAAATAACTCAGAAATTCTATAATAAAAGAAAAACATACTCAGCCTGTCATTATTACCTTTTATTACTGAAAAGTTTCATCCTTATTCTAAACTAATCTATACCAGTTTTCATTCTTTCAAACTAATTCCTTTTCCTTGATGAGGGTTCAAAAACTCCTGCTAGTATAAACCTAAAACTTGTTCATATATTTTTCTTTTTTGAAGTTTTTCATGTCTCTCTTGATGAAATTACTTTAACCTTGCTTGAATTGAGAATGGGAAGAATTTAGCCATTATGCAAAACATAAGAAACATTAGAGGTAGCATCATTGACACATATATTGAGGTTAACTGTAATGACAACAAAGTTTCAGTTTCAATTTACCATACTAATTGTTATAATTGACTATTGCATTAATACAACTAGTAGATTCGATGAATTAATATTTTAAGAGAATTACATTGAGTCACCTTTTATTTCTTCAACTTATGCATTGACCATACAGTTTATTCAATTAGTATAGTTTACACTCCAGGTCGATCTACTTTAGTTATTCATTGTAGCATTGATCAGTTGAAGCTTAACATGATACCTATAAACAAAGATTTGGGTACTCCCAATTTATGAGGTAAATAACAGTCCTTTTTCTTGGAGTGCAGACTTTCTGTGGTGTCCACATGGTGTTTGTGTTTCATGTTCACACAGCATCTATCATAATAATTTTTCTAAAGATTTAATATGGAATCATTAATCATAATTGTGGGTAGGGAGATGAGTAAGGATCTGAGAATGTAATGTTCCCTTAATAATAGTGATTCCAAATGTTTGGTCAAAGTCTATATTTCTGTATGTGTAAGAAAATGTTCTCATAATTGTGAACTATTATAATAAGGATTAGAAGTACCAGGCACCTATGCCTGGAAAAGGTGCAATTTCTTTACCAACAACTATCTATTTTGTTAAGTTCATTGGAGGGTATGCATTCACATTTCAATACATTGAAGGAAACTCCAATAGATTTCATATGGTCATCACTTAGCAGCTGTGCTGAAAGTGAAGCTTCAATTTGAACCATCAAGTGTTTTAAGTTTCAAACTTATAGCAACTACTGACTGTCTGGGGATATCTACATTCATTACCTACATACAGTATTGCTGTCTGTAATAGCTGGTGGTGAAGAAATATTCAAGGAAGAGCTACAAACATAAAAAAGGGAGCTCAGAGTTGCAGAACCAGTTAGTATGGTCTTCTGCTTCTAGTTGCACAATGATTTCAATTTCAGAAACGTGTTTTAATGTTGGCATGATTTACAGGTGCCTTAGCTTTGTGGGGCTGGTTCCCAACTAGAGAATTTTGTCTTCGAAATTGTGGATACAAAGGGTAATCTCAATGAGAATATCCACAATGATGAGGAAAATGGTCATTTTCATACACTTTCCATAAAACTGGACTCATCCGTTACAAAAACAACCACTTTATATGCTTTTCGAAAGGGGCGTTGCACTATTCCTTCTCTTACTGTCCCTCGAGATGTTGGTTGCTTTAGCTTTTCTGCTGTTCATTCTCGACACCGAAAGTTATCTTTGAGCATCAAGGTCGCAACGTTTTATTTCTGGTAATGTGTTGGTAATTTGCAGTGGTACATTTATTGAACTTTATTTGTATAGGCAGATTGGCATTCAGCCTTCTTCAGATTTGCAGCATGAGATTCAAACCGTATGTCCAAATACGAATATAATGATGCTACAGGACACATCAACCCCTTATGATATAGGGAATGTACTTTCCATCATCAAGAATGAGGTATTGTGTTAGATCTTTATTCAACATTACATCCCTCTCATAAATCTGGTTATTTGTGGTTCGTAAATTCCTATTGTAATCTTGAAGTTGTAACTATTTTTTAGGTACCTGGCTTTAAGATTCTAAATTTAAGCTTCTCATGTTCTAATGAGGTCAGTTGCAGCTAATGCCCATCATCCTCACATACTTATGTGGTCAGTTGTGCATTGTGACTTACAATTACTGCTCCTCACAGGTTCTTGAGGAAACTGCTTTAAGCTCCTCATGTTCTAATGAGGTCAGTTGCAGCTAATGCCCATCATCCTCACATACTTATGTGGTCAGTTGTGCCTTGTGACTTACAATTACTGCTCCTCACAGGTTCTTGAGGAAACTGCTTTGTGCATTGAACATCAGGAAGGGGTAAATTCCAATTGTAATCTTGAAGTCGTAATTATTCTTTAAGTACCTGGCTTTAAGATTCTAAATTTAAGCTTCTCTCATGTTCAGATGAGGTCAGTTAGTTGCAGCTTGTTAGAAGTAAGAAGGGTAAATGAGTCTTTACCACTTTTAGGGTTTATTTTGATGTGTATATATTAAATTTTATTGAATAATACGAAGTACATTTTCCTCACATGGTATCAGAGCCTAAGGCTTAACCCTAGACGACAGAGTAGCCACTTGCCGTCGTCGACTCGCCAGAATAGTTGGCTGTCACCACCGCTCACCGGAATAGGGTTTCTCTCGCTTCTTCGTGTGGCTCACTCGCGCTGCCCGCACAGCTTGATCGCACTGCTCGCGCGGCTCGCTCGCTAGCTCTCTTCTTCATAGTCTGGTACACTAGCTTCCTACCAGGGGTTTTGACGACCTTGTGCTGGTTGGACTTGGTGGCGTAGCTATGTTGCTTCCTTAGAGAGAGAGAGAAGCGGGGAGAGATTTCTAGGCTCGCTGGGGAACAGAGAGCAACAGCGCTCGTCGGGATGATTTTGTGGCATTGATTATTGGTATTTGGTTGCTGACTTTTGGGTGGAGGTTTGCTAATTGCTGATTTGCTGATTTCTGGGTTGCTATTTCTTGGTGATATATTAACAATTTTGTTGAGTTATTAATTTACTCAGGCTGAGTTGTTTGACGGAAGCTGAGGTTAGAGTTTGCTTATTATTATTTGGAAAATGGGCGATCACTCGAAGGGTACAATTGAAGTAGATCCTGAGAAGAATAATATTGTGATGACTGAGGTGATTTCCTCTTCGTCTAATCCAATTACTGATAAGAAGTTCACAGGTAGTGCTAACTTCCACTAATGGAAGAAAATTGCGAAGCTTACTTTGACGGGCAGAAATCAACATGGACACTTAACTGAGTTTAAGCCCAGAGATGAGATAACTTGGGATGGTGTTGATGCATGTATTCTTGGTCAAATGCTAAATTCTATGGAGAATAATGTAGTTGACATGGTAACTCATATTGATACAGTCAGTGAACTATATGAGTATTTGAATGTGTTGTATTCTGGCCAAGATAATTTGTCACGGATTTATGAGCTATCGTAGGAGTTTTATCGATTTGAAAGGAAAGGATGCTCTATTACCCAATGCTTTGCAGACTTTAAGAGATTGTATGAGGAGTTGAATGCTATTCTCCCTATTTCAACTGATGTTCAACAGATGCAATGTTAGAGGGAACAATTGGTTGTAATGGGATTCTTAGGAAGTCTTGGTTTTGAATATGAAACTGTTAGGTCTCAGATTCTTGGAGGAGAGAATATAGTGTCACTCACAGATATATTTGCTTGAGTTCTTCGAGTATCTCGTGAGTCTTCTCAAGATACTACATCTATGGTGGGGACTTCAGCTCTCGTGTCTCAGACTCGAACTGGTAGTGGCAATAGGAGTGATGGAGGAACGTGGCGAATATAGTGGGCGTGGTGTCCGAGAAGGAGGCCGAGGCATAGGAATAGGAAGAGGTCAAGGTCAAGGTCAACAACATTCTTTTGGACAATTCCCCATATCTACTGATAATTTGGGGACTACACGAGTTTGTCATTACTGTGGCAAACCTGGTCATATTCAAAAATTTTGTTACAAGCTACATGGGAGACTAGGGCAGCAGCACCAGTTTGCTAATACGGCGTCTAATATGTCATCTGAAGAGAAGGTAGTGGTTATGTCTGGTGAGAAATATGCTAGGTACAAACAGTCTCAAATCTCACAACCTGTTTCTTCCACTACTTTGGCACAGACAGGCAATGCTATTGCATGCCTTTAGGCTACTTCTCATCCTTGGATCATTGATTCAGGGGCTTCTGATCACATGTCAAGTCTTTCAGGTATATTTTCCTCTTTTTCTCCGTCTTCGTCCATAGTTAGTCTAGTCAATGGATCACCTACGCATGTTAAGGGAATTGGCACAGTTAACCCAACTCCTTCATTTCCATTGTCCTCAGTGCTTTATCTTCCACAATTTTCATTTTAACCTCATGTCTGTTAGTAAGTTAACCAAAAACTTTCAGTGTTCAGTAACTTTTTATCCTGATTCTTGTATTTTCCAAGATCTGGCTATGAAGAAGACAATTGGTAGAGGATCTGAGGAAGGGGGGCTATATGGACTTGAAGATGCTTCTTCAGTTGCTTGCTCAAGTGTTGCATCCCCACATTAAATCTATTGTCGTCTTGGTCATCCTTCTCTATGTAGTCTTCAAAAGTTGGGTTCTAGTTTTCAATCTCTTTCTAGTCTAGAGTGCAAGTCATGCCAACTTAGCAAATTACATCGTGTTAGTTACACACCTCGAGTTATTAAACAAGTAGCATCTCCTTTTTTATTAGTTCACTCAGATATTTGGGGTCCATGTCATGTGGTTTCTAATTCGGGTTTCAGATTTTTTGTTACTTTTGTCGATGACTATTCTAGTGTTACTTGGTTATATTTAATGAAAGATCGTTCATGATTATTTTCTATTTTTCGTGCATTTATATTTGAAATTTAAACTCAATTTGGCATGCATGTTAAAGTTCTGCATTCTGATAATGCTAAGGAGTACTTTTCCACATCTTTTTCTAATTTTATGACTCAACATGGTATGATCCATGAGTCTTCCTATCCTGATACTCCACAACAGAATGGTGTTGCTGAAAGGAAGAATATGCATTTATTGGAAGTTACTAGATCCATGTTATTTGAGATGAAGGTCCCGAAAACTTTTTGGTACGATCTTTGTTCTAACTACATGTTATCTCATTAATCGCATGCCTTCTTCTGTTCTGCAAGGTGGTATTCTTTTTTCCACTTTGTTTCCTAGTGAACCACTGTTTATCCTACCAACTCATATCTTTGGTTGTGTCTGTTTTATTCGTGATCATCGACCTGGAGTATCAAAACTAGATCCCAAGGCAATCAAGTGTATGTTTATGGGTTATTCCCACACTCAAAAGGGATATCGCTATTATTCTCCATTACTGAGAAAATATTTTGTAACAACTGATGTTTCATTTTTTGAATCCACTCCTCATCATAATGTTCTAATTGATGTGTCTAAATTGGATGAAGACTTATATGTGACCACCATTCGGTTTACTATTCCAACTGTATCACCAGTATCTACAGAGAAACCTCCTCCTCTCTAGGTTTATACTCGACGTCCTCGTGTCGCTACTACTGCTCCTCTCTCTCCTCCCGTCACTACTACGTCATCTTCTGCTCCAGATCCACCATTAGCCGACCCTCCTCTTGTATCTGATCTTAATCTTCCTATTGCTCATCGCAAAGGTACACGTACTTGTACTCAACATTCTATTACAAATTTTATTTCTCACTCTTCTGTGTCTCTTACTTTTCGAGCTTTTTTAACTACTATTGAACAGTATCCTATCCCCAAGTCTGTCGCCGAGGCATTACAAAGTTCTAGTTGGAGGACAGCAATGGAAGAAGAATTAGAGGCTCATGAGATTAATCAAACTTGGGACTTAGTACCACTTCCTCTAGGCAAAACTACTATTGGTTGTCGATGGGTGTATGCTATAAAAGTCAACTCCGATGGTTCTCTTGCTCGTTTAAAAGCAAGACTTGTTGCCAAAGGGTATGCTCAAGTGTATGGGGTTAACTATCTAGACACATTTTTTTGTTGCCAAACTTACTTCTGTTTGTATTTTGATCTCTTTTGCTGCAACATATAATTGGCCTTTATTTTAGCTTGATGTTAAGAATACTTTCTTGCATGGCACTCTTCATGAAGAAGTTTATGTGGAGCAACCTCCGGGGTTTGTTGCTTAGGGGGAGTCTGGACTAGTTTGCAAATTAAAAAAAGTCTTTATATGGTTTGAAACAATCTCCAGGGGCATGGTTTGGAAGATTTTCTGAGGTTGTATTGCCTTATGGGCTATCAGGATGTGGAAATGATCATTCTTTCTTGTATAAACAATCGGGGGGAGGGAAACTATTCTTGATTGTGTATGTTGATGATATTATCATCACGGGAGATGACTTGGTTAGTATAGCTGAGCTAAAAACCTATCTTCAGCAACGGTTTCAAACGAAGGACTTAGGAAAATTGAAATATTTCCTAGGAATTGAAGTAGCGCAATCACAAAAAGCTGTAGTTCTATCACAGCGAAAATATGTCTTGGATTTGCTCATTGAGACAAGTATGTTGGGATCAAAGCCTCTTGATTCACCCATGGAACAAAGGGTTAAATTAGTTGCTGATGGAGGAGAAATTCTTAATAATCCCGAGAGATATAGAAGACTAGTAGGTAAGCTGAATTATCTTACAGTTACTCGACCAGACATTGCTTTTCCTGTCAATGTAGTAAGCCAGTTTTTGTCTTCCTCTCGTACATCTTACTGGGATGCAGTTATTCGGATACTGAGGTATTTGAAGAAAGCTCTGGGAAAATGAATTGTCTACCAAAATCATGGTCATATCAGAGTTGAAGGTTTTTCTAATGCTGATGGGCTGGGTCTCCAAATGATAGAAGATCAACTACTGGGTACTATATCTTAGTCGGAGGAAATCTAGTATCATGGAAAAGTAAGAAATATAGTGTTGTTGCCCGCTCCAGTGCTGAGTCAGAATATAGAGCCATAGCATAAGTGACATGTGAATTAGTGTGGATTCGACAATTATTAACTGAGTTAGGCTTTAAAGATTTAGTACCCATGACTTTATGGTGCGATAATAAAACTGTAGTGCATATAGCTTCCAACCCCGTGTTTCATGAGAGAACAAAATACATTGAGGTTGATTGTCATTTTATCTGAGAGAAGTTGCAAAGTGAAGTAATTCTTCCCAGTCATATTCGAACCAATGAATGACTTGCAGACATCTTCACTAAATCTTTGGGTAATGGGAGGATAGAACATATTTGTAACAAGCTAGACATGATTAATATTTATGCTCCAGCTTGAGGGGAAGTGTTAGAAGTAAGAAGGGTAAATGAGTCTTTACCACTTTTAGGGTTTATTTTGATGTATATATATTAAATTTTATTGAATAATACAAAGTACGTTTTTCTCACAAGCTAATGCCCATCATTCTCACATACTTATGTGGTCAGTTGTGCCTTGTGACTTACACTTACTGCCTCTCACAGGTTCTCGAGGAAACTGGTTTGTGCATCGAACATCAGGAAAGGGTACTGAAGTTGCTGCATGACCGGAAGGTTGAAATAGAGCAATCTTTGGTGGAGTTAGGAGGTGATTTGTCTTGGTTAATGCTATTACTGAATATTAATTGGTTTTGATAAATGCATGCAACACTGTTTTGCAGTGACGCGCATTTCTTTGTCCTTGTGGTCTTGTCAATATCAGTGACCTATGGCTACTTAGTTTGGAAAGTTTAAAGAATATAAATCCATGTTTTGATTGTCATATTATGACTCTCTCATCAGATTATCATGTTTGTCTCTAGATGAGAGAGATGTGATGCTTTTTAAAGAACGATTTGCCATTTACTCCAACGTACAATATATATAGATCTGAATCAAGTTAGGACGAAAATGATTGCTCAGTTAATGGTTGCTTTTCACCAAAATGACCTGGGGCACGATTATTCATTTAACCTAGCAAATCCAGTTGCGACAAGTAGGACCTACATCACTAAGTTAGGTCTATGGGGATGACCAACTTTTTCAGTTTATGCAGGGCCTTCCCCTTTGAACATTGTGGACTGCTTTTTCGCCAAAGAGGAAATGATAGACATGATAGAAAACAGAGATGGCTCGGCGGCTTCTGTTCTCTGTGAACTGATCAGAAATTTTGCTTCAGAAGGACCGCAAGAAGATCTAGAGATGGCATCATTGGTGTGGTTGCACTTCTTGGAACAATTTGCAATATTGAGCTTAGCAGGTAAACTATCACTGACCTTCTATCTGACCCACTTGTTCAATGTTGCGAATCCCCTTTTCACCTTTTAGACAAATCGATACTTAGAGCTGCATTTTCCATTTTGGAGGATCTTAGCCAAGTATCTGGGTGAAGATCAAATGCTTGGGATTGTGTGCACAAACTCTGAGACAGCATTTAGTCTCGAGACATATGACAAAAATGGAGAAGTTGATCTCCAAAATGCTGTTTATGCAAAAGCAGCTGAACTTGGCAAGTCTATTAGTGGTGAATTTCGTGTCATATGTCTTGAGGAAATAAGGTACATAAGTGGTATTTTTATAATTTTATAACATTTACTGTTATGGAAGATCATATTCCTTACCAACTTAATTGAGTTCTGGAAAGCATTTCTTCATTCATTTGCAATAAACCTTTGGCAGCCCATAGAGAGGAGAGATTGAAGGCTGTGATTCTCAAAGGAAATTGGCTTTGCCTTATCCTACCTTACCTTGTGGAGAAATCCCTCCAGGCGTCGTAGGATATGCAGTTAACATGATCAACATAGACTTTGATCATTTGGCAACAAGAACAACTGAAGGTCTTGGTCTACGAGAAACACTATTTTATCGGCTTTTTGGCAAGTTACAGGTTTATGACACCAGAGAACACATGAAGCAGGCCTCTGTCTGCATAGAACACGGTGCTGTATCACTGGATGGTGGAATAATACAAGAGGACGGCTTGATTTCTCTAGGCTTCTGGTATCTCCGTTTCTCCCTCCAATTTTCCAGATGTCGTTAGTTACTATAAAATTTCTGTGACTAGGGTCTGACCTGACTGAAATTAAAAAAGAAAAGGAAGTTGGTTGCTATACCTGATATTCAGTGATCAAGCTAAATATTCTTCTTCGCATTTTCTTTGAGATGGAGAAAAGGTAGAGAGACATTTTAGATGCGTAGTCAATCATTCTTCAAATTGATCAAGGAAGTTGTTTATTTGCTGTAAAAGCTGTTGCAGTAGCAAGAATATCCTGTGGGTTGTTTTTTCTATTTGTTTCATAATCTTAAGCAAGTTTCACAACACCATACTATTACTACATGCTCTGTTGATTATTACGGCTGCTGAGTTCTTGGTTCACCCGATTGCTAGTTCATGTTTAAGGAAGGATATCTCCATTAGCTGCTATGAGTGACCTGGTTTACCATTTTGCCTCTTCAGGAAGCCAGACATAATCTTTCCTGTTGTCACATCTGAAATTCATATAAATACTTTGCCGGAGAGTACACAAGTAGGGACGCAGATTGCAGAGGCTATGTCAGAATTGAGAGTGATCCTATGCAATAAGATTACAAGCGCTTGCGAGGAAGATAAGCGCCAATTTTTTGGGAGATTGGTGGACTTCATCAGTAATGGACAAAGCCGAGCCTTTCATGAAAAATCATTGTCCGAAGGTGGAATTCTCCCCGTTTAATTATGTCTACCCCACCATTTCCTCGTGAATTATTTCAAGTTTTATATTTCCGGCCTTGGAAACATGGGATAATTATGTCTACCCCATCTCTTGCCCTGGTCTCTTTTGCCCTGGTCTCTTTTTGGTTGGTTGCTCTTGACTCGCGGTTGTTTATGCCGTTTGGTGCTCTCTTTTTATTGTTTCTAGTTGTGGCCGCTTGGCGGCTTTTTCTCTAGGTCTATCCATCTTGAGTGCAAGTTTTTGACTCATAATGGGTCTATCCGTCTTGAGTGCAAATTTTTTATCCGTCTTGAGTGCAAGTGCAAGTTTTTGAAGCCGACATCCTTTGTATTTTCCCCCAATATATTACTTACTTTCATTAAAAAAAAAATGGGATAATTGTCTATGCCGAGTAAATGAAAGAGACGAGAGAATCACTGACTGAGTGTGTTTTTTGCAGCTACCAATTTTTTGAAATTGAAACTGTTAAACATTTTTGCCCTCTTTGTTGGATTGGTGTTCCAGAATCATTAGTCAAGAGGCATCGCTTCATCTATCTATTCCCCTCAATCGTAAGTTTCAAAATCAATGCCAATGAGAATGCCCGATATTTGCAAGTGATTTTTGTGATTTTAGATAAAATTTCGATTATCATAACTATGGTACCCTCTGCACTTGTGGAACGCACTTATTAGAAACTATGGTCTAGCGTACTCTGTGAGTACTACTTTATGGGCAGTATTTCACACGACTGTTTTGGGGCGGTTTAATTTTGAAATTCTCAATTAGAATGGATTCTTCTTTTAAGGAAAATGGGCAGACAAAATAAGAAGGCGAACGGTACATATGATTACAGACAAGCAAGCAAGCGACTTTTAAGGTAAAAAGCGTCTTCGCCGTACTCATCATTTGTCACTCTGGCGGCGCACAACCTTGACTTTTTCTAATGTTTCTCCTGGGTGCGACCGTCCCACGTTTCTTCATAGATCACCAGACCATTCGAGAAGGGACAAATTATTTTTAAAATAGAGCATTTAGTGACTAGTTAAATCTTGGATTAAGATAAAGCGCGCTCTCTTTCCGCCAATTCTCTGTCCGATGCCCTGTCAGGTCGCTTCATGGGAATCTGTTTAGCATCTGTTTAGCATCGGTCCCCCAACATTCTTGCGTCTTGTTCGTTTCTGTGGAAAAAGTTGACTGTCGAAGCTTGCGCTCGGATGCTGATGCTGGTTTTTACGTTTGCAAATTACGGAGCAATACGGTTCGCTTCACACGAGTGCACTTTATATATTTGTAATATTTCTATACTAATTTCCCTTTCCTTATAACTTAAGGTTTGTCATAGACTAAGGATTAGTTTGGAAAAAATTTTCCATGAGGATGTGAAATCGATATGACATTATATATATATGTGTGTGCGCGCGCGCGCGCATGTGTGCACGACTTATTTTACAATTTTTATCTTAAAAAAAAATTTCAGGATTTTTTATGAGAAAAAAATTACGATAGAGTTAGGATTGAAATTTTTTTTGGTTCTATTGAGATTAAAGTTAAAGTTGGTGTCTTTTAGGGTTTTAGGCCACTAAATTTACATTAAATTTTTTTTCCTTTTTGTTAATATTCTGGTCTAGTAATACACATGACAATTTCTGAGATCCGGAGGTAGTTTGTCCGACGAGCCCGTTTATGTTTGTTGGTTTGTTGGTTTGTTTTGATGCAACGGCATGATGCCGGTCTGGTAGGCGTTTCGCCCTCCTTTCATACTAGAGTCTCGTACCTCTCCATTGGCGGGCCCCATATGAATCCTGTCGACTCTGCAGAAGGCAATCTTCTATCGTCGCCATCATCATCACTGTAACTTTCATAAACGTACGGTGGACATTTATAACTCCAATAATGAGTGCCTTGGCAAGACCAAGATGACGACAAAGGTATTTCATATATCGTATGGATGTGATTGATACCTGTAAGTCGTTCAAGATCTTCCGAATTTTCTTTGATATCGAGACGTGGCCAATTAATGTGTCACTGAAATGGAGTTACAAGATTGACTTGAATTGACATGGTTGCTTTTTTGGGGGGCCACCGTTCAGCCGGTCAATGCAGTCCCCACCATCAATGCTTTCCTGGTAGAAAGGAAAAAGCAACTGCTGATCCCACAGCCGGCCTTCAAAACCCCTCCTTTCCACTTGTTCCACATGCTTGAGCTTCATTCCGACCGACCCGGATTCTTGAAATGGACGCCGACTCGCCAGAGGTGCGCGAGAACCGGCACGCCCAACTGGCGGTGCAAGGAGAGAGCTGTCAGCGGGGAGAAGTATTACGAGAAGCATTTGCTGTATTTCACCAGAATGCGGAGGAGCGCGGCGCGCCAGTGCTCATGCATTTGCTGGGGCCAACGGGAGGAGGAAGGGGTTTCTTGGCGGCGTCTCCGACGTGGGCCGTCGGAGGAGGGTGCTGGAGGTGGGGAATGCTGATGTTGTCTTGAATTCCACAAAATTCAATCGGGAAATCTAGGAAGGCTTGAAGATTGCAGGCTATTTGTTTCTTAATATATTTCCTAGATTTGAGTTTCAAATTTGATAATATCTTTATGGTGGAATTCCTTTCCTACTAGGTTTAGGAAAGTGGGGATCTAAAGATCTATTTATTTCAACATTCTACCTTGTACTCTTGACATACGCTCAAATAAGAAATCGTCTCTCTCTCTCTCTCCCATGGACGTAGGCGGATCTTTCGCCGAACCACGTAAATCTCCGTGTTCTTGATTATTTTTGTTTACTTTTCTCATCTAGTTAGGGTGTTCTTCCGCACAACAATTGGTATTAGAGCAATCCAGTTCTTTGTTCTGTATTGTGACTTCTAACTAGATGGCTGGAAAAGGTTCAACCGTTTGATTTGTTATTGAACGATTCATCGGGAAGAATAGTTTTACACTATGGCGGAGAATGATGAAGGATCTGTTGATTCAACAAGGTTTATCAAAGGTTCTTCTAGGAAAATCAAACAAGCTGGACACCATCACTGATGATGATTGGGCCGACATGGAGGGGAGGGCGTGCAGTGCAATCCGATTGAACCTATCGGATGAAGCCCTTCAATATTTAGCGGAAATCGAATCTGCTCTGGAGGTATGGCTCAAACTTGAAAGCATTTACATGATGAAATCTCTTATGAACAAGTTGTTCTTGAAGAAGAGATTGTATTCACTTCAGATAAGTGAAGAATGAGATTCGTTGGAACACCACAATGTGTTCAATAAGATGATTAGTGAACTTACAAGCTTGGAGGTAAGGTTTGAGGATGAAGACATAGCGCTTCTACTACTGGCATCGTTGCCGAATTCGTTTGACCACTTGGTGACTACGCTCCTTTATGGAAAGGAAACCCTGGAGATCGAAGAGGTGACTGCTGCCCTAATTTCAAATGACACCCGAAAAAGAGCAAGTAGTTCAAAATCTTTGGGAGAGGGACTCTTTGCAAAGGAGAAAAGCAATCAAGGAAGAGGAAGATCAACGGATCAAGGATTGAGCAGTAGGGGTCGATCAAAATCCAAGGGAAGGTTCAAAGGAAGATGCTATGGGTGTAATCAAGAAGGGCATACCAAGAGATTCTGTCCAAATAAGAATGATAAAAAGAAGAAGAGCTCGGATGAGGCAAGTATAGCCGATAGCGTTGAGACTGATGATGGGGACGTCTTGTCCATATCGTCGAGGAAGAACACCTTTGAAGATTCGTGGATCATGGACTTCGGATGCACTTTTCACATGTGTCCTCATCGAGAAGCCTTCGATGAGTACAAGGCATATGATGGTGGTTCAGTTCTCATGGGGAATGATACTTCGTGCAAGACTGTGGGTGTTGGAACCGTGAAAATCAAGATGTTTGATGACATGATTAGAACCTTGGCAAACGTACGTCATGTTCCGGGTCTAAGGAAGAATTTGATCTCATTGGGAGCACTTGAATCCAATGGATGCAAGCACACGGCTCAAGGTAGAGTCTTGAAGGTGATTAAGGGAGCTCTGGTTGTTCTTAAGGGACAGAGGCACGGGAACCTATATCGACTTATAGGAACCACAGTGCAAGGTGGAGCATCTGTGTCCATGGATGCTAGCACGGAGATAGATAACACCTATCTATGGCATATGCGTCTCAAGCATATGGGAAAAAGAGGGTTGATGGAGCTTCACAAGAGGAATGCACTCCAAGGTATAAAAACATGCAAATTAGATTTCTGCAAATTTTGTGTGTTTGGAAAACAATGCAGAGTACGGTTCAATGCTACAACTCATACAAGCAAGGGCGTGCTCGAGTATGTACACACAGATGTATGGGGTCCTTCATTGGTAAAGTCAAAAGGAGGGAAGAAATAATTCATGACATTCATTGACGATTTCTCTTGCAAAGTTTGGGTCTACTTCATGCGACACAAAAGTGAAGTCTTTGAAAAGTTCAAAGAATGGAAAGCTGAAGTTGAGACTTCAACGGGGAAAAAGGTTAAGTGCTTGAGATCGGACAACGGAGGAGAATACAAATCGACACCATTCATGGAGCTTTGCAAGAATGAAGGAATTAAACATCACTTCACAGTTTCGGAACGCCCCAACAGAATGGCGTAGCATAAAGGATGAACCGGACCTTATTAGAGAGAGCTCGAAGCATGAGGCTACATGCGGGATTGAGCAAGGAGTTTTGGGCAGAAGCTGTCTGCATGGCATGTTATCTTGTGAATCGGTCTCCATCAACTGCAATTAAATGCAAAATTCCCAAAGAGGTATAGACTGATAAAATTGTTGATTGTTCTAATTTAAGAATATTCGGTTGTCCTGCTTTTGTACATGTGTAGACCTCGAAATGCTCGAAGTTGGATCCAAAATCAAAACAATGCATAGTTCTCGATTACGAGAAAGGAGTGAAAGGCTACAAATTATGGGATCCAAGTGAGAAGAAAGTTCTGACGAGCAAGGATGTTATATTTGATGAATCTGCAATGTTGAAGTCAAGCTGCGTGCCACGCGCGACTGCTGAAGAGGAGAGTGATAAATCTATCGTTAAGGTGGAGCTTGAAACCAGAGAATCTGCATAGAATGGCGAGTCATCTGATGAAGCTCTGGAAGTCAAAGAAACGGTAGATGTTCCTCGTACCATTGCGACGGGTCGAGGAAGGCGCACTCCCAAAGCACCAGAGAGGTACGGTTTTGAGGATATGGTTGCTTATGCTCTTACCATAGGCTCTGGCGATCCAGGCTCCTACCATGAAGCTTTGAAAAGTGATCACAAAGAAAAGTGGATAACCGCAATGATGGAGGAGATGGAGTCGTTACAAAAGAATGGGATATGGGAACTTGTGAAGAAGCCCAATGATCGGAATGTCATTGGTTGCAAATGGGTTCTTCGAAGAAAGGAAGTAGCAACGGAGAAGGAGTAAGAGAGATACAAGGCCCGACTTGTTGCTAAGGGCTATGCATAGAAGGAGGGGATTGATTACGATGAGATATTTTCCTTGGTTGTAAAACACACATCAATTCGTGTTTTACTAGCTATGGTAGTCATGTATGACTTGGAGCTTGAGCAGCTAGATGTGAAGACGACATTCCTTCATGGTGACTTGGAGGATAAAATTTATATGGAGCAGCCCGAAGGCTTCAAGGTGGAAGGGAAAGAGGATCATGTTTGTTTGCTCAAGAGATCACTTTATGGTTTGAAGCAATCTCTGAGGCAATGGAATAAAAGTTTTAATTATTTTATGCTTCGTATTGGCTACATGAGGAGTGTGCATGACTCTTGTGTTTACTACAAAGTTTTGGATGATAAGTCGCTTACTTTGTTGATGCTCTATGTTGATGATATGTTGATTCTTTGTAAGAAAAATGAGAGACATTATTTCCTTAAAGTCTCGTTAAGTAGTGAGTTTGATATGAAGGATCTTGGTGCTGCAAAGAGGATCCTTGGCATGGAAATCTTTCGAGATAGACATGCAAGTAAGCTTTGGGTAAATCAAAAGAAGTATGTTGAGAAGGTCTTGGAGCAATTCAACATGGGTAAAGCTAAACCGGTTAGTACACCCTTAGCAAATCACTTCAAATTATTTGAGAAACAATGCCCTGTTTCACATGAGGAAGTTGTAAAGATGTCTCGAGTACCCTATGCCAGCACAGTAGGGAACCTCATGTATGCTATGGTTTGTAGCAGACTGGATTTGGCTCATGCAGTGAGTCTCGTTAGTCGATACATGAGCAATCCGGATAAGGAGCATTGGGAAGTTGTTAAGTGGATCTTTCATTATTTGGCTAGAACTGCCGGAATGGGTTTAATGTTCGGTTCAAGGGAGGATCAATCGATTTAGCGAGTTATGTTGATTCGGACTTCGTTGGTGATTTGGACAAGCGAAGGTCCATCACGGGATATGTCTTTATTCTTGGTGGTGGAGCAATTTCGTGGAAGGCAATGCTTCAACCTCTTTGTAGCATTGTCTACAACCAAAGCTGAGTATATGGCAGTAATGAAGTTGCAAAGAAGGGAATATGGCTGACTGGTTTGGTCATAGAGTTGGGTATAAAGCAAGAAAGTGCTACACTATATTGCGATAGCCAGAGCGCAATATGTCTTGCGAATAATCAAGTGTTCCATTTCAGAACGAAACACATTGAAGTTCGGTACCACAAAATTCGAGAAATTGTGGAGAATGGTAACATTGCTTTGAAGAAAATCCATACTAAAGATAATCCCGCAGATATGCTCACGAAGACGGTTAATTACAGAGAAGTTCAAGTCCTGTAGGGACTTGATATCTCTCACTCATCATTGAAGTTGATGGAGGCCACACTGATCCAGGTGCGGGCATACCTTTGCGAAGGTATGGTGGAGGGAGAGATATATTCGTTTTCTTGGTTCAAGTGGAGGCTTGTGGTTCATTCAAGCCAAAGGTGGAGATTTGCTAATGTTGTCTTGAATTCCACAAAATTCAATCGAGAAATCTAGGAAGGCTTGAAGATTGCAGGCTATTTGTTTCCTAATATATTTCCTAGATTTGAGTTTCAAATTTGATAATATCTTTATGGTGGAATTCCTTTCCTACTAGGTTTAGGAAAGTGGGGATCTAAAGATCTATTTATTTCAGCATTGTACCTTGTACTCTTGATATACGCTCAAATAAGAAATCGTCTCTCTCTCTCCCGTGGACGTAGGCGGATCTTTCGCCGAACCACGTAAATCTTCGTGTTCTTGATTATTCTTGTTTACTTTTCTCATCTAGTTAGGGTGTTCTTCCGCACAACAAGGAATGGTGGAGGGTCTTATGGTGGTGGTGATGATGATGGTGAGAGCAAGAGAGATGGTGGTCTGCGGAAGAGAGGGAGGCCGAAAGGATCGAAGAACAAGAAGAGAGTTGGTGATGGGACTGTGAAGGAGGAGGAGTTAGCGATGGGAATGAGAGTGTGTGTCTGAAGGCAAAAAGAGGAAGGCCAAAGGGTTCAAAGGATAAGAAGAGGAAGAGGAAAAAGGAGGAGGCAGGTCTCGGAATTGCAGAGGACCAAGCATTTTCTTGGCTTGAGACTCTGCGTGAGAATAATGTGGGTCATGGGGAAGTCAATGGAGTGAATGAAGAGACAACTGAGACGGGAAGGGCCAAAATGAGATTTTAAAGCGGAAGCGCGGTAGGCCGAAGGGCTCAAAGAATCGGGAACCAGCCACTCCTAAAAGTAGCAAAAATCAGGAAGCTGCTCCTAGGGATGATGAGTTGTTTTGGGTCAATAATGTGGGCCACGTGAAAGATGAAGGAGTGCACGGAGAAAACGAAGAGGAAAAAGTTGAGGTGGTACGACAAAGCCCGGATGGCCAAAGGGTTCGAAGTATCGGAAGTTTGCTACTGCTAAAAATCAAGTGGTTTTTGAGGATGGCGCTAATGTGGGTTATGCAGGTGGCACTGAGCATGAAGAGTGGAAAATTAGGATTTCACAAGGTCTGCCCAAGGAGTCGAAGAATCTTCGGAAACCTGCTACTTCTGATGGAGGTTTAGAGGGCAAGATTGGAGATTACAAGGAAAATGATCATTCTGGGTTGGAGACATTAAAGCCTAAAAGGGCCAGAGGCAGACCAAAGGGTTTAAAAAACAAGAGGACTCTATCCCTCGAGAAAGCTTTGTCTTCTCACAGCACAGAAAGGGTAGTCCAACGGACGAATAGAGAAAGAATGGTCAAGATTATTAGTGGCAGGAGAGTTGGAAATTCAAGATCATCAGTAAGTTGTCCCAAAGCTTGTCATAAGAAGCATCCTTATTCATTTTAATGTTGTATTGGTGACACAGGATTCTTGAAACGTAACAGTAATTTTTTAGGAGATTTTTTCTTTTTATGACAATGTCAGTTAGTAACATTGTTTGTGACAAAATTGACAGAATCCTGGAAATAGGAATTATTTGGTCTCTGTTTCAGTATCATAGGAGTCGTGAAATGAAGAAGAGGAGTTCAATGTGTCATCAGTGCTTGAGGAGTCACAGAAGTGGGATCGTAATTTGTTCAAGATGCAAGAGAAAGCGCTATTGCTACGACTGCCTTGAAAAGTGGTATAGTACTGATGCTACGCAACCCAAGAGCCACTGCAGCTCTCAAAAAAAGTCAAGAAAGAGGATAACGAGACCAATAGCCATAGATATGAACTGAATACAGCAGTCAAAGAAACTGAGGTACTAGCAAAGTCCATCTGAAGTTTTTCCCCTGCATCATGGCACTGCCAGGTAAAAAAATTTATAGTATTAACAGGAAAAAGACTTTACCTGGGGTGAACTGGTCAATGAAGCTTTTTCCGTGAGTCTATCAAACAGTGTCTCATTCTCCTCACGCAATCTCTGCAAAAGTAATTCATTATTACACGCATCAAGTCTTATTGACATGATAGAGACTGCACATACACCATTTTAAAAGAAATTAACTACTTTCTAAATTCGGCTGTTATGAAACTACAATTTTTCCAACATATTGCCCACATAAAATTTAGACACGTTGAAAACAAAGAAGCCCATTGTTTGGCAAACATTCACAGCTATCAAACTACACGAGCATAGAAAAAAGAAACAGAACATTTCAAAAATATGATTATCACCTCAAGCCAAAGGACCCACAAGATCAACTTATGTTTTTATGTTAGTATCCAACATTCACAACTGATCTGCTTAGCTGACATAAAAATTGTTCCATATAGAATTGTTACAGCTGCCCCTTTTACTGAAGAAAATATAATCATGATATTCCGTGCTTTTATAAAGTAATTTGGATTCGCTACACTCACAACCACTGGAAGCCACTAGCCCTGGTTCTGATTTCAGATTCTATTGGTTGTTAGTGTCTTCCTTGTCAATATGTGAGCAACACAAGCGAAATGCCCAATCTTTACCCTCTCACGACACATCCATCTCCACCGAAATAAATCACAACAAAAACACAGAGAGTGCAAATGAAAGAGAAAGATGAAAAACATAAGGATATCTTTTTCCTCACTTTATTTAATACATTCACATTTGTTCACACTTGTTCACACTTATTTTTTCAAGAAATTTTGATTATCCAAGGCGTCCCATTCCTTGGCTTTAAATCCAACTCTAATCTTATCTTCTAATGTAAAGTCCCAACGTGCCAAGTATCCGTGCTCCTTGATTTATTACAAGACGAAGGCATTAAATGCAACTTGGAAAATTCCAAGTTCTAAAGGTCTTGTCATCCTAGACTAATCAAATTTAATCAAATTTGACTATGATCGACTATTCTTATTTGGCTTGGGGTTCATGCCTAAGACATGATCGGAGTAAGTAGACGCCATCGGGCTTAACCAATGAAACCAAGTTTGGACTTATCTTTTATCATGTAAATGGCTCGAAGTTGAGGATGTTACACATAGTAATTAGGATAAAGTAAGAAATAAACTGAGTGACAACACTCTTTAATAACCATAATCACAAAATTCAGCAAAGCTTGGGAAGATACTTCAGTTTTATAACAATGATAATGATAATAATAAAAATCGAAGAAAGCATACTTAATAATATAAGTACAAAGAATGTAAGAGATATATAATATCAGATCCAATCATTGTATGAAAAGTACACTGCAACAGTTAAAACGTACCCTTGAGGTGCCTTTACTAGTGTTGTTTCCTCCTTTCATTGGCAGCTTCATCCTTTTATCTTCAAGATCAATGGGGAGCAGAGCTGCCTCACCTCGCAGAGTCTCCACATTGGACTTCACTGTAGTTCTTCTCTTTATTGCGGTGAACGGATTGAGACAGATAACCGAAACCCAAAGCTTAAATCGGAACAACAGACGATCGGTCTTCGAAAAATCATCCCTTTCTTCCAATTTTCCCCACACCAGTGCGCAAGTATCAACCGACACCAACAATCAACAAGATGCGATGGAGTTTGATACCTCAAACGGATCAATCTCTTCAGAACTCGGACCAGAACGGCAAAAAATCAAGCCCCGTCAAAAAGACAAAGTCCAAATGAACGAGATGCGACGGAGCATTTCCCTTCGCGTCATGGGTTCCATCTCAAGGAATCAAAGAAGCGAAGAGGGTTTAAGCGAATGCATTCTGCAGCCTTGGTTAAACCCTAAAGATGCCGAGATCTCCGCATGCCGTCCCAAAGATCCAAACTTCAATATGGGATTAGGAAATTAATCAGTTCCCACGCGGTCACAGCGCGTTCTTCAAATCAAAACTCAAATGGCACATGCATTTTCTCCTTTTACTTTCCTTTCTATTTTCAATGAAGAAAAAATAACCTCTATGCATAATCACATTCAATATAATAAACATTAGTGTTAATGAATTTTACAACGATAGTACAAAGACTTCTTTAAAAAGTATTGTTTTTCTAATGTGATCGATGAATTTGTAATTAATATAATCAATTGAAAGTACAAAAATCCGAACTTTAATCTAGGATTAATGGAATTAATCAGTTCATGCGTTATGACAGCACGTGCAATGATGCTTCAAATTGAAACCCAAATGGCATGTGCACTTGCTCCTTTTGCTTTACTTTTCATTTTCAATAAAGAAAAGTGGTGACAACATCTGACCAATTATAAATGATAGTGCACTGTCAGTTCTTATAAATGTATTGTTTTCGTAATGGGGTTGATGAAACTGTAATTTATGTAATTGATTGAAAATATAAAAATCCGAACTTTAATATGGGATTAATGGAACTAATCAATTTGCGCATAGTGACGGCGTGTAGCGACGATGACTTCGGATTGGAACCCAAATGACCCAGTCATTTTCTCGTGTTGCTTTTATTTTCATTCTCAATAAAGGAAAAAAAAAAAACTCTCTGCATAATCATGTTTTATATTGCCAACATTAGCGAGCAATAATAACTTATATGAATTTTACTAGGATAATGCACAATCAATTCTTAGAAAGGTATTATTTTCTAATGGGATCGATGAACTTGTAATTTACATAATCGATTCAAATTACAAAAATCCAAACTTTAATTTACGTTGATGACTGTTGTTGCTGTACTTTTTGGGTGAATAATGAACCTCATGGGCATTTTTAGGCCTATTGGGCTGGGTCTAGAAAAAAAATCCAAGCTCGGCCTATGGGCGAGCTGGCCCAGGCAAGAACCTTGAAGCCCAGTCCACCTATATATGTGTGTGTGTGTGTGTGAGCCCAGTCCACCTATATATGTATGTGTGTGTGTGCGCGCGTGTGTATGTGTGTGTTTTAGTAAAAATTCCACCTTGATATTTAAATTTTGCAAACACTAATAGGATAAGATATGCTCAATTTTCTAAAACCATATGCTACATTTGATCATTCAGATAAACTCCCGATATGATAACTTTTATTGTGTTTGGTGTTTGGCGTACCTCAAATTCTCAACATGACTAGATATCATTTGAGTAAAAAAAAAAAATCCCACCTTAGAGATGAGATATGTTGGATAAGATATGTGAAATCTGCAAAAAAAAATTAGAAAGGTGAAAAATGAAGTTTTAGACTTATGGGCCACGGTCTCACTCTCTTCCCATCATCACTCTCGTCTTCCTCAATCCCACAATAGAAGTTTCAATATGAGAGACTCTGGTTATGTTTCATTAACTCTTTACTTGGAGGCAACATATTTGTTCTCCTCAATTGACCTCTCTACTGATATCACCTTAGAATGTTGCTTCTAGCTCTGTCACACGTAGCCTGGACCTCATCTCCAGTCAACCTCAAGCACTATGAGCTCAGGGCAAGGATCAAGCATCGCTGAATCAAAATATGAGGTTCATGCTTGATCTAAGACCTAGATCGAGGCTTGTCTCATCGCCACCTTGCCCTCTTGACGGCGGTGACAACAAGGGAGAGAGGACGAATGAGGATGCGATGGAGATTGAAGATATAAGGAGAGAGGTGCAAGACAAAGAAAAGGGACGAGCAAGAGACAAAACAAGGTCACAACACAATATGAGTGGGACTAGAGGCAAATGGTGTTGGGGTTTTTTTTCATACGGTAGAGGTGGTCATGACACATCTTGGTGCAATACTAACATAGACCAGTGGTGCCAGTGTTGGGAAGGAAGAATTATAGTTAGCCAGGCAATAGTAGACATTGTAACCTAAATATATAAAAGATCTATTTAGGCACGAGATGTTTTAACTCCCTGAACTTTTTTCTATGTGAAATTTCCTCAAATAATGTAAAACTGCAGATAATATATAAAGTTTGTGATAATCTAATGTTCTACAAAGGTTGACCATTTATAGAAATTCGTGCTATGTAGACGCCAAAACATGAGGCTAAAATAAGAAGAGCAGCTTTCTTCCTATTTATCTGGTCTTGGTTCTTTAAAGAGTTAGGCTTTTGGGTTTGGATTGGCTTGCAAAATTCAAAGTTCAGAAGAAGATAAAGGGATATATGCAAGGCTCTGACATAGGAAAGAATGTCAATTAAGACCAAGAAAAAAATTTCCATTAGAGCTAGAAGACATCCAAAAAAGAGCATGAATATTCGAAAATCTGATACAAAAAAATAAAGAGTAGTTGGAAAAGAAAATTGAAGAACGATGCAATTTGAGACACAACAATATATCCAAAACACAAAAGGATATGACTACCTATATAAAGGTGATAAGAGGTATCTTTTCGTTTTGAACCATGAAGAGATGAGTGCATTCTTCTTTTATTTCTAGAAAACAGGAGCTGAGAAAACACCAAAGTGATTGACACTGACGAAACCAAGCTGCAATGCCAATCGACAAACAGAGGAAAAAGGGAAAAGGATCGACAACCATCATTAGAAGAATACGAACCTAGGAATAGAGAGAGGGGAACGAGCAGTCCACCGAGAACATCTCCGTCGTTTCTCTTTTTTTCTTTTCTTGGCCATCGTCTTCCTCATTTCTGAGACGCCGCAAGTTCATGCATGCAAGAGCAGCAGAGCAAGAGGAGTGGAGGAAGAGACCGCATTGAATCTTTTAGTAGAAGACGGGCCAATTTGGATTGCAACACAGCCCATAGTAAATCGTGCAATAATAATCAAATGGCGGTTTTGTCTAGGGCCCCAAAAAAGAAATCCAGTTTTCTTGAGAATACCCCCTTTTGTGTATATCTTATCTTGCATAAGATAGGTGATGATCTATCGTTAAACCAAAGTTAACCATTTTCATTTTCATATATCTGTGCTACCGAGAAGTCAAAGCACAATGCTTAAATAAGAGAAGCTGCTTTCTCCCTATTTTTTCTGGCGTTGGCTTTCCCCAAGTTTGGCTTTTAGGCTTCGGTTGGCTTGAAAACCTTCGATTAACAAGAACTAGCAGCTGATGCATAGAGGGCTTTCAAAGAGGAGAACGTTGTTGGAGATGGAGACCAAGCACATAAAACTTTTTCTCGTAATAGCTACATGACATTTAGATTGGCACATGAATATTTGGAATATGAGAAGAATATAAACAATAGTGGGAAAAGAATTGAAAAATGATGTTATATGAGGAAAAGAGAGGACGCATCAATATATTAGGGTACAAAATCGATTATATTCTGCACCAGCCTCGCCCTTTTATTTGATAGTAAGTCAACTCAGTAGACATAACCACCTACATCAACTAGATGGATGACGGACTTCTAATCTGCTATCGAACACGTCAATTCATATGGTATTGTTGGACAGTCTGACTAAACAAATTTGCAATGTTTCAAAAACCCATTCAAACACTATAACGAAATGATCAAGGCGAGATCAGGATCGAACTCCAGAACTCCAAAGATGACTGCGTCGGGTGGCAATTCGTAATAACCCCTCACTCCTTGAATCTCCAATAATCGAAGAAAGCTACCAGTAAAATGCAACAAAAGAAAATAATGCACTTCCATCACCGAAGAATAAAAACCTGAGAATTCCTGAGTTTGGCTCACTCTTTGAAATTTCTGTAGTCGAAAAGAGCTACCAGTAAAGTTGAAGAAAAGAAAGTAAAGAACCTGAGAATTGAGAGTGGAACGAAGTAGTCAACCAATGATTATCTTCCTCCTTGTTCTTTTCTCTTTTTTTGGTCATCATATCCCTCTTTACTGTGACTCTAAAAGTTCATGCAAGAGCCAGAGGGCATGAGGGAGGGAGAATGTAGAGTTACTTTCCTTTTCTATATATTATTTGTTTAATTGCTGGGGATCTTCTTATGGTCCACAACCACAACTACGCAGGAGGATAGATGAAAGAAATGACTGAATGAGTCGACTCACGGTTCCAATTTTATGACCAATAAAAGAATGTAACTTTCATTGTAGACAAACGAATGTAATCCATATACAAGCTTGCATTTCTATGGTAGTGGCTAAGGACTATAATCATTACACATTTACAAAAGCTAGAAAAAACCTATGCCTCCGCAAGGGCTCATAACTAAATGCTCCGGGACATCAGGAACTTCAACCCCTGTAACTTTGTACACGGGCCTAACTCCTATCTAGTCAATTCAGTCATGCATGCGTTCATCGGATCTTTTCTAAGAAGTTAGGTAAGGTTTGGCTGTTGCTGTAACACCCCGAACCCTTCGCAGGTCGTTAACAGTGCCAATGTTACATCTTTTACCATCTCTATCTCTTTTACTAAATTAAGCCTTGCCAGATTACAGGCAAATATTTTTTTTTTTTTTTAAAAACGGTCCCATGCGCGACTCATAGCGGAAGCAAAAGTCACATCGTCATCTATCTCCCTTCTAACCCATGATACAAATACACACCAACTAACAGCATGATTTTATAAATAACGTTGACGCTTTGCTTACATACATACATATAGCGAGATGGGGTTTCCTTCGGGTCGGTACACAAACCAGAAAGGTTAGGACTCTGCCATGTCCTACCTAAAATCTCAAAAAGGAACTCCGACCCTTAACATCACATGAACACAAAACCCTCCCATCACCAGCGTCAACTATCTACATCAAAAAGTGATCTAGCTCCTACTCCTTGCGCGCAGGTCTCACACCCAACCCGGTGCGTCAGGTGGTGGCGGCGGCAGCATCCCTCGCATCTCTCCATCCCGTCGAACGTGCACAGACAGGAACTCTTGTATGACAGGGCCCCCAGCCAGGCCGATATCATACATAACCAAGCATCGTACTCAGATAAACGTAAATCCAGGCACAGAGGGACAATCTATCTCCGTACACTCCACCTCAACATCAGACGGTAGACCGTAAAATACCCCACGCGAAACAGCAGGTAGCGGCATAGTGCTAATTTGAAATGTTATCCTCAAAAGAGGTGAGTACAACCACTCAGCAGATAGAGAAATCCAATAACAACTCAGTGCACCATGCATACCATCATACAATGCAGGCATTGCTTACCTTTTTGATGTCAAGCATATTCATGCATCATCATAGCATATATATCATCATCATGGCATCTCATATATCATTATCACCACATCATCATTAACCATGCATCACCATGCATATCACATCATATCATCATTAGCCATGCATCACCATGCATATCACATCATCGTTAGCCATGCATCACCATGCATATCACATCATATCATCATTAGCCATGCATCACTATGCATATCACATCATCATTAGCCATGCATCACCATGCATATCACATCATATCATTAGCCATGCATCACTATGCATATCATATCATCGTTAGCCATGCATCACCATGCATATCATATCATATCATCATTAGCCATGCATCACTATGCATATCACATCATCATTAGCCATGCATCACCATGCATATCACATCATATCATTAGCCATGCATCACCATGCATATCACATCATATCATCATTAACCATGCATCACTATGCATATCACATCATCATTAGCCATGCATCACCATGCATATCACATCATATCATCATTATTATCATCATTATTATCATCATTATTCTCATCATCATCCCTTCGGGCAGAAACCTCCGACAGGGATCCCAGCATTCCAGCCATCTCATGGCCACTGGGCTTCCGGCCCCCCACATTCCGGGCATCTCGCATCTGAACTAGCATCACGAGGCATTCCCTTCGGGCGAAACCTCCGACAGGGGCTTCCGGCCTTTACCCTTCTAGCCGGGGATCTCGCACCCCAATCCCGGCATCGCGAGTCACTCCCTTCGGGCGAAACCTCCGACGGGGCTTCCGGCCCCCACATTCCGGGCATCCCGAAACTCCCGGGGAACCTCTGGAATTATGCCACTAGGCCACCAGACATCATCCTCCGCCACAACCTCTTACTAACATACCACTTCCACATTCACCATCCTTTTAATCTTATTATTACATGGCATATGATTCACACACATGCATCACAATTTATGATCATACATACACCAATGTCATATAACAATGCATCATAATTTCAATGGAATTCATGGCCAAAATAATCCGCTTTCATTTAATTATTATTTAATTATTATTATATTATTATTTATTTATTTATTTATTTTCATAAATAAATATTATATTTAATATTTATGATTTTCCAAAAATCATAATATTCAAACAATCATTAAACAAACAATTAGAATCACAATTTCACACAAAATTCATGGCCAATTTGCATTTCACATAATTTCCCAAACTTCCACAAAATAGCACATAACATTCGGATAATGGCCAGATTGCACTGTTTTCAAATTAATTCGATTAAAATACTCATATGGCCTCCAAAAATTACGAAATTTTACAGGATGATAGAAAACACATTTTAGTGCATTTTTCATGAAGAACTCTAAGCCAAATTCTTCATAGATTAATTTATACAACTCCACGAAGCTTCTGGAACCTCTACCGTTTCGTCCAGAGTACATATCACCGAAAAACTTAGGTTTGACCCATCTAATCCCTTTAGTTTCCTCTTAAATTAGAGTATGTTATGTATCAATGTGTCCTTTACAAGTTTCATGAAGAGATCTAGGTTAAATAACCAAAGTAGGATCCTCTTTTAAGTCCTTGAAGTCTCGGGTGTCTCGGTATACTTCAACAGAACCAACCGTCTCAAAGATCTAGCCGATTCACTAGGCTATACTCATTTGTTTCTCTTCAAATTTAATTATGTTGTATTTTAGGATGTTACCTACAACTTTCATGAAGACAACAAGGTGAGATCTCCAACAGAAATCAACATGCAACCAAGAAATCAACAAAAGATCAGTGAAGATTTCGCAGATCTGAGGTCTCCGTATAACAGAGATTTTGACCCCTCATATCACCATCGTTTTCCATGAAATTCGAGTATGTCATACTAAAATATGTTAGCTTCAACTTTCATGAAGACACCGAAGCCAAAATCGCACTCCAAATACACATGCAAGCTCGACTAAGATACTGACTACCACAAACCGAACGAAAACAGTCACATAGCTTGAACACATCCAACCCTTACCTCGGTTTTTCGCCCAAATCACACCTAAAACCGAACATGCAACCAAGAAAACAGACATGCAAGAGAAGTTAAGGACCCCACTTGCCTCCAAGATGAACAAATGGCGACAAACGGCGGTCGGTCTAGGCGAACGGACGGCGAGCACACGGCGGCGACGGCGACCCTTCCTTCCTCTCCTCTCGGTCTCTCCTCTCCCTTTCTCTCGAAATCTCTCTCTCCCTCTCACTTCTCTCGGCCGAATGGAGCTAGAGGAACCGGCCCTCCTCTTCTCTCTCTCTTTTTATATCCCTTAATCCCATCATTTGCAATGATTGATCCACCTAATGACCAACCAATGCATGCTCTTCCTTTGGCCACTTGTAAATTTTGTTTTTGAATTAATTGGGCTTGGGCTTAGGCCCAACCGGCCACTCACTTTAGGCTGGTCGACAGCCACCTATTGGGCCCTAGTGGGCCGACTAGCTTGGCCCACCAAGCTTTAGGCTAATGGGCCCAAGGCCCATTCGAATTTTCGATCCCTTTTTTCTTTTTTCTTTTTTTTTTTTTTGAAATTTCTTCTATAATATTTTTGAATTCCAATTTCCATCTTGGCCAAAGTCTTGGAATATTTTTAATTATTGAAATTTGAATCATATGGCCAAGCATTTAAATTTAAATTTCCACAACACAAGCAAAATTCATCAAATTAAAAGACAAATTGGCTAAAGCATAAGCCATAAAATTCTATCACCTAATTAAAGACATTTAACACACCTTAAGGCTTGGCTTTGAATTTCCGGGATGCCACAGTTGCTATCGAGCGAGACATGAAATTTGGATCGAGATGGAGATGCTCTTTTGTTTCGGCCTTTCTTTATTCGAAATGAATTCGTCTCAAAATCGAAAGGTTACAATTCACTCCGCTGCTGCTTGCTGGTGGAGTATCTCTCAGTAAAGTCAACAGATTGAATCGTCTGCTGTCTCTCTTATAGAACATAGAGAGAGAGCTATTCTCTTTTTAAGAGAATCAATAGATTCCTTTCCGGGAGCGATCCTTCCAATACCATGAGGATTCTCCTGATGAATCATTCTTCTGGTCTCTCTTCGCCCCCACCTTGAAACTGACCCACAGCACAACGCCCATTCGCCTATAAGCTCTTGCATATTGATGCCTTCTTAAGATTTATTACATCTATCATTTTACTCAAACTATAACTATTTTCCATGCTCTGCACCCCTGACTTTCGAAATCAGCTCCGCATTAGTCTTCAAGGTCTCGGCGGGCTAGCTTCTGGAGTTAAATCATTGGATGTGCTTGTACTAGGATTTTTTAGTTGCACATCCTTTGATCGAACCCTAGTTGCTTGAGGTGGCCTCGTTTCCGAAGTTGAATTGTGGAATGTGCTTGTTCTAGGATTTTCAACTTGCACATCCTTTGATCAAACCCAATGGCTCTAGGTGGGCTGGCTTCTGGAATCGAATCGCTCGATGTGCTTGTACTAGGATTTTCAAGTTTCTCATCCCAGGATGCTCTAGTGTTTTGCACTTCTCACTAACATCATCATCATTTTAATCATTATCGTCCCTTGCACAATCAAAGTTTTCTTCATCATCACCTTCTGAAAACAATGGCCAAACCAAACATCATGAGAATAAACTTTCAGCTTTCTTATGATTTCAATGTTGCTTTTCCCTACTTATTGGCATCACAGACCTAATAACATCATCCAAATGATCAAAGATCAAAATAGATACAGCTATAGTACAACTATCCATATCCAAAAACCTTTTTCCACCTATAGAAGTCATCATCCGAATGGACAGGCCATATTAGTGAGCCCCGAAAAAAATCCCATCTGGGTTAACATAGGATTAAAGAGATTCTACAATTGTTCATGTTATCTATAAAATTCACAAATAAAGAATTATGGGATATATTATGTTCAAATTGAAAAGGGTATATTTATTATAGGGAAAAGACCACCCAAAACCCCAAATTTTTCTCTAAGTGACAAATTTATCGCAAACTTTTTTTTTTTTTTTTTTTGTGACATGAAAAACCCAAAATTTTACAAACCATGACACATTTACCCACCAAGGACATTTTCATCTTATTCTTTTTTTTTTTCCTTTTTCTTTCTTTCTTCTTCTTCTCTCTTACCTTCGTCGGCCATGGTGGAGGGAAGCCAGAGTCAGGCGAGGGCCGCCCTCGCCAGAGTCGAGAGAGGAGGCCACCCTCGCTGGCCTTGCCCAACCCAACCGAGGGCCACCCTTGCCTAACGCCAGCGAGGGTAGCCCTAGCTAGCCCAGGCGAGGGCAGCCCTCGCCTGATGCCAGCGAGGGTAGCCCTCGCCTAACTCTACGGCTTCTCTCGGCCATGGCTAGCGAGAGGGAAGAGAGAAGAAGAAGAATAAAAGAAAAAGAAAAATAATTTAAAAAGTAAAAGACAAAAATGCTCTATAATTTAGAGTAAATGTGTTACACAAATACAAATTCAGGGTTTTTTATGTCACGAAAAAAAGTTTGGGATAAATGTGTCACGGATGACAAAATTCGGGATTTTTCATGTTACAAAAAAAAAGTTTGGGGTAAATTTGTCACTTTAGGCAAAGTTTGGGGTTTTTGATGATCTTTTCCCTTTATTATATAAGCATTTGTCTGGAATAGCTTAAATTTCTCAAATTGCATGAGAAACTTGAGAGACATTAGAAAGGCTCAGTGCCAAGGGATGTTTATCTTCTCTCAAGTTGCCAACATTGTGTAAATGTCCCAAGTTGATAATTATTTTTCACAATGTGATGATCGATAATCTCAAAAATTTGGAAGAGGTCATAATTGAAGACTGCCAGCCATGAAAAGCCTAATTAGTTGCCAAACTTCTACTTGCAAAGTCCTTGAGACATCTTATTTCCTCCCTATGTTGAAGAAGTTGTCACTCCGTTACTTAACTTTCGAGTATTGCTTGTGGGGTATGGGGTATGGATTGACCAAGGTTAGAAAGGTTGACTGCTTATGACCGCCCAAATCTCGAGTCCCTTTGGACCAATGGAGTTTCCAGTAGCATTTGAAGAAAATTAGGAGGAAGAGGAGTTTGTGGAAGGATTTGGAATGCACGATCACAACTCAGGTTATTTGGATGGTACTTTCGTCCCAATTGAGACATGCAACGTCCCTTGACTCTGTGTATGTGGATGTGTTTTCGATTGTTGGAACTGCCTAACAAGTTGGTGGGAACTTCAGTTGCTTAATGACTATTGCCTAGATCTATATCACTAGTATAACAGTTGCTCAATGTTATAATTCTTAATTTATTGATTTTCCTCAAGAAAGAAAAATGTATCGATGAAAATTCATGCGCAAACAAAAAGTTACGTGCGCATCAGCAAAAATAGACAACCATCGAGGTAACGAACCGAAGTGCAGCAGCACTTTCCTTCAGACTCTTGAAAAGATTGCCATCATCTCCTCCAGAGGGGATCTGAAATCATCCAATCCTCGGTTGAAAAGATACAATAATGCCACAATATAAATTGTGTTCCCAGCATAATTTAACAACCTACAGAGAGAAAATCATGAAAATCGTTGTTAATAAATGAACTTAAATTACTATTCCAGGAATTATTTTAAATAATTTATAGACCTTATAAAAATCCAAGGAAGATATGTCCATGTGAAAGACACATTGCTCCACTCGCTGTAACAACCCTTTGCCGCTATAGTGTTCCACCAATGCTTGCATTCTTTATAGGGAAATGCCTTACCTTTAAGCGTGGTTGGAACTATTATGTTTATGTAACTAGAAGTTCTTTTGGATGATTAGATACTGCAAAGATACCTCAAGAGGTAGAGGACGGAACATATCATTTAATATATATGGCTCCAAAAGCTCCAAGAATGTGTCTAAATATAACAAAAGAGTATTGTTAGTATCAAACACATGTTATTTGTCGGCAGTATCAAACATACATTATCTATCAGCAAATAAAGAAATTGAACTTAGAGCATCACAATGGAAGCACATACAATAGTATTACTCGTATGATAACAGAAGCTGTAAATATAACTTGTGCTAGTGAGCTAAATGTAAGTTGCAAACATGTGATGTTCAACGTCTGTGAGTATATCATAGAAAATGAGACAAAAGGAGAACAAAAACAGATTGGCTTCTAGGTGAGAAAACAAGCGCATACTTCAAACTATAGTCATATCGCAATTTGACTTTAATATGCAAATTTTGACAAGGTCATTTCATTTGAAAGTCCTTTACTTCTCAAATTTTTCCACTTTAAGACAATTCTAGCAAGACAAATTTCTTTTCTTCTCCGAGTGAAAAAAAGGCTACAGGAAGTGTTTGGTGAAATAGTAAAAGTTTTCATCTCATAATCAAGTTTAAAGAAGGTCCCATAAAACTGTTCTAAGATCAATATATCAAAATAAGTATTAGGAGTTTTAGATTTAGTATAAACTCTTCCAAATCCCAAAATAAATCTCAGACTTAATTCACAACCAATATATGCATAATAGTCAAGTGTAAGTAGGCCAGTCAAAATAGTCTAAGGCTTTACAAATATAATAAACCAGCATAATAATGTTCACAAAATAGAATTAGCAAAATGCAAGTCTCAAGTAAATGGACTTCATCAAAATAGGCAATAGAAGGTAAACTGTCAAGTCCCCACATGCTCTAAATGATATATATTCATTCATGAACTAAGTCAGCTTGGTCATGTCCCACTCATTAAGCTCTCATCTATCTCTGCCATCCCCTGTAAAATGTCAAATATGAATTTCATATTATCATGAATTCAATTATTTGAATAAAAACTTAGCACCATTCCATTAGGCAGAGAAGAACATATATTGATGTCATAAAGTATCATGATATCATATTCATAAGTATCAAGCCAGTTTTATAAATTATGAACAAGACCTAAATAATATGATTTACAAAGAGCCATCAACTTAAGTTTATTTGTAGGAGAATAACTATTGTCTAGTTTCAAAGAACATGACCAATAGTCAAGTCACTTAAAATAACCTAGTAATGTAATATCAAGTTTCAATTAAGAACAAGACCAGGCTTATTATGTAAACAACTGTTTCTATGTTTCAATTTGGAATGTCACAGTTACCGATTCCTTAAAGTCAAATAATCTAGCATCAAGTTTGGAATGAGATCATTTAACTAAAATGATAGTCCAACATAATTGAATTGTATCATCAAGTTTGGAATGACACAAGTTTCCCCGATAGAACATTTGAATTATGTTAAAGTCATCTTCATTAAGTTTGAAATGAGATAACTCATCATTTTCAAATTAGTCAGTAACTGTGAATATCAATGAAACATATAAACCGTGCTTATTATTGTAGCCAATAAAGGAAGATTCGATAATTCAAAACACACAATTATAAGGTAAGTAAATGGTAGTTAAGACTTGTTTATATAGTCTTTAACCCCATTTCCTCCACTGTTTTGAATAATCGATCTTTAGGCATCCCTTTGGTGAGAGTATCGGCTATGTTATCCTTCAATCTCACATCGATCAAGGTGATAACCCATTGTTCTCTCAGATAATTGAACAACGCATGTCTCAGTTTCACATGTCTTCTCTTTGAATTAAAGAGAGCATTCTTGACGACTTGGACAGCTACTTGATTATCATAGAATAGGCTTAAAGAATTAATCTTTAGCCGAGTCAAAAGACTATCCATAATCAGACTCTTTATCCACTCGGCCTCTTCGCCGGTTGAGGTTAAAGCAAAAAGTTCCGATTCCATAGACGACAATGCAATATAAGTCAATATAACTCTGTCGTTTAGATTTCCAAGTAATAGCAGCTCCATGCAAAGTGAATATATATCCACTAGTGGACTTACTATTTTCAATATTTGAGTACCACGAGGCATCAGAATATCCATCCACAGTTGGAGGATAACCGGAATAATAGAGAGCATAATCCTTTAGTACATTTAAGGTATCTCATTAGCCTATCGAGGGCATCCCAATGCTCTTTACTAGGATTACTAGTAAAATGATTCAGCATGCTAATTATAAAGGCTATGTCGGGTCTAGTGCAACTTATAGCATACATGAGACTACCAAGCAGTTTTGAGTATTTTAATTGATTCACGTGTCTCACTCGATTTACACTTATCGTATTACCAAATAGAAAGTAGCTGCTCAATATAATAAGTCTGGCTAAGGGAGATGACTTGCCGTTTAAAGCTTACTTTCATACCAAGAATGTTATTAGCAATACCAAGATCTTGCATTGTCAAATTCTTTAGATAAAGTAGCTTTCACGTCACTCACTACATAATAATTGGAACCAAGACTTAACATGTCCTCAACATACAAGCAAATGATGATTGTCTTATTTGACATAGAACGATAGTAAATGCATTTATCTTAATAACTAGACTAAAAGCCATAACTCTTTACAACTTTGTCAAATTTAAGATGCCACATCTTAGGTGCTTGTTTAAGACCATATAATGATTTGTTCAATTTACAAACTTTTCTTTCAAGACCTTTCATAATATATCATTTGGGTTATTCCATGTAAATTTCCTCATTTAACTCCTCATTTAAGAAAGTTATTTTTACATCCATTTGATGCATTACAAAGTGTTCAATAGATGGCAAGGCAAGAAATTTTTTTTTATAATTGATAGATGACACACAAATGAATATATATCAAAATAATCTATTCCACTCTGTTGTCTATAGCCTTGAGCTACTAAACGTGCTTTGTAGCTGGCTATTGATTAATCACTATTTAGTTTCTTATTCAATACCCATTTAGAGTAAAGTATCCCCAAGTAGAAAGTAGCTGCTCAATATAATGAGTGACGTGAAAGTTACTTTAGCGAAATAATTTGACATAAAAGATCTTAGTATTATTAATACCATTCTTGGTATGAAAGTAAGCTTTAAAGGCAAGTCATCTCCCTTAGCATTGTTTATAGCCTTGCCGATCTGGCGAGACTCGAAGGCGAGTTCGAGGCTCGCCTGGCCGGTCGCCTCACCGGCCATCGCCGTGTGTGACTCGGAGGAAGAAGAAAGAAAAAAAAAGAAAAAAGAATATGGGTGCATTGGGAAACTGTGTCTGTGTCTCTATAAATGGGTTGATAAATGGGTTTTAAATGGGTCTGCTACCCATATATCTCAGTCTTTTTGTTTTTAAAACTCATTATGGGTGCATTGGGAAATAAGTTTGAACCATTAACGACCCATCCATCTATAAATGGGTCAATGACCCATTTTAACGCCTCTAGTAATAGCGCTCGAAGTTGATACTACACTAGAACAGAACGCATAAGTGCTCAAATCTTTCGGAGAGATACATACGCAACTTTCCTGTCACTTCCCCTTGGCCTCTCACAACCTTGAACTGTGTTTTGCCCAAATCCTTCGTCTCCTTCTATCTCTAGATCTTTACTGTTGCTTTTTGTATTTTTGGGTCTTCACGAGGGAAAGGGTGGTGTTAGGGGTTTGAAGTTGTTCAACCATGTTTAAGTTCATACGATGTTCTGTGAGGGGATTAATGAAATAAATAAATTGAGATTGTATTCTACATTTTTAAATTGAGTTACCAATGCTATGCTAGAGGCAGCAGTCCACAGCTCCTACTAGATATAGAACGTGGTTGATGTGGTACCTCTATTAACATAATAAAAAATGCGCAAGGAACTATGCAAGCAGCAACCACAGTTAAGATGCTACTGCTACCCTCCTAGATATCATCATCAAGCACTGCAACAAGCCATCGATGTGTGCAGCGAGAACTACATCATCAGTTTAAAGATATACTATGATTTATGTATGATGATTTGTTGAATGATCCTGTTCATAGCATTTGTTGTTGTTGAAATGTTTTAGAATGTTCTGTTAAAGAAAATCCGAATGATGGAACGTTTTTCATGGACTAAAATGGTGAAGAAAAGTTACTGTGTGTGCACGTGTGGAAATGGACGAAAATGAAAAATTCGGATTTTTAAGGGCAAGATAAAAACTCTTCGATTCCGGGCAAAATCCGGCGACCCACCACTTGATTTCGGACCTACACCGTCGCAATATCATGAGAAACATTAGCCATGAGTTTTTCCGGCATATCGGTGTTCGCCGGAGGCTAATCGAGTGGCGGAAGCGGTGGTGGTGGAGGTTTTTGTGTTCTAAGAATTTTCGTTTGTTTTGGGGCCAATTTCTTGGTCATTTTCGCCGAAACTTGGACCTATGTGATTGTGCCGGCATGCTCTTCAAAACCCATTATTTATTTGTGTCTAGGATGGGCTGCCGGAGAAGAAACGGGCGGCGAAACGGCGGTGGAACGGCGAAAAACCGGCGAAAAATCGCGTCGGTGCGCGAGGAAGAAGGCGTGTGGGCTCCACGCGCGCGCTGCAGTTGCAGGCGCATGGAACCCACGCGCCACGCGCGCCGTAACGCGCGCAAGCGCGCTGCGCGCGTGGGATCCACGCGCGGGGGCTTCCCGCGCGGTTGCGGGCCCGTGCAACGCACGCGCGCGCGCCGAACGCGCGTGCGGGGCACGCGCCCGCCGAGGACGAAGGCACGTGCTCGGCACGTGCCCGACGTCCCCGCGAGCCCTTTTTACGTTTTTGCCCCTTTGTCATTTTTAAAATTCCCATTTTGTCATTCTCGCAATTTATTTACTGTTCTGCCCTTATTTAATTAATAATTACAGTTCTGCCATTGTTGATTATTTACCATTTTGCCCCTGGATTTTAAATTTATGATTATGATCTTATGGAATTATGATTTTACGATTTTGTCCTTATGCTTTGATTGCATTTTATGTCCTTGTGTGCAATTTGATAAATATTTGTATTTTACAATATTAAAATTTCATATTATGAAAGGTTTGTTAGTCACCAAAGTGGCCGAACCTTAAAGTCTTTTGAATTTTTTAATATTGTAAATTATTTTATTCAATTACCCATGATTAATTGATGCTATGTATGAAATTGATATGTTTTATATCATTATTGGAGTTATGGGTATATTGAAGTTCATTTATTATAAGAACTTAGGGATTAACCCAAAGGTTAATTATTTTCTTATAATTCATGAACATGATGGTTGATAATTAATATGATTTGTTAAATTTGTTTGTATATCCAAAGATAACAAATAAATTTTAATAAGATATATTTACAATTATCAAATAAAAGTTATTAGCATTATTATGGTTTATATGTATTTGTATATCATAGGATCGTCCAAAGGAGAACTATGATGTGCATGTGTAGTTTAGTTTGAATCGATTAGGTGATATTCTCAAAGCATTAATGTATGAGTATTTTCTTGCACATTTGCAGTATACGTACTGTTTCACTCCATTCGCACGCCTCA
This sequence comes from Eucalyptus virginea, assembly GCA_014182375.1. NCBI lineage: Eukaryota > Viridiplantae > Streptophyta > Magnoliopsida > Myrtales > Myrtaceae > Eucalyptus > Eucalyptus virginea. The sequence goes on from CM024520.1 coordinate 11,883,295, forward strand.
TCTGTTCCCTTATTCAATGGGATAAATTTTTCTGATTGGAGTGAACAAGTCCGGTTTCACTTAGGTGTCTGGATCTTGATTTAGCGCTTCAAGCTGAGAAACCAGCTGCTATTGCGATGAAAGTAGCGATGATGAAAAGTCTTTCCATAAAGCTTGGGAAAGATCGAACAGACCGAGCTTAATGTTTATGCGAATGACAGTTGCAAACAACTTAAAGACTTCTCTTCCCAAGACTAACAATGCTAAGGAATTTATGAAATTTGTGGAAAAGCGTTCTCAAAGCTGGCCGATAAGTCACTTGCTGGTACACTGATGAGCACACTGACCACTATGAAATATGATGGTTCGCGTACCATGCATGAGCATATACTTGAGATGACCAATTTAGCAGCAAAGTTAAGGACTTTGGGAATGAATGTGGATGAGTACTTTTTAGTACAATTTATACTTAATTCCTTACCTCATGAGCAATATGGGCCATTTCAAATGAATTACAACACTATAAAGGATAAGTGGAATGTAAATGAATTGGCCAGTATGTTAGTTCAAGAGGAAACAAGGATAAAGAATCAAAAGGCTCATTCTGTTCATCTCTCAAGTCATCAAGAAGTTCGAAAGAATTTTAAGAGGAAAGGTGGAAGGAGCAAGAAGAAAGGACTACACATCCTGAATGACTCTTCAAAAGCTTCTCAAATCCACAAGAAGGAACACAATCTTATTAAGTGCCATTTTTGCAACAAAATTGGACACTTGAAGAAAGATTGTCGAAATGTAAGGCTTGGTTCGAAAAGAAAGGTAAGCCTTGTGCTTTGGTATGTTTTGAATCAAACTTTACTGAAGTTCCTTATAATACTTGGTGGATTGATTCTGGTGCCACCACTCATGTGTCAAATACGATGCAGGGATTTCTTACGATCCAAACTATAAAGCAAAATGAAAGTTATGTGATTACGGGGAACAGAGACAAAGCTCCAGTTGAAGGCATTGGCACTTATCGTTTGATCTTAGATACTTGGGCATTATTTGGATTTGTTTGAACCCTTTATGTACCTACATTTTCTCGCAATTTAGTTTCTTTGCCAAGACTTGATGTGGCGGGATTTTATTGTAAGTTTGGATCTGGATCTTTCAGTCTATTTAAGAGTGATACTCTTATTGGAACTGGAACTTTATGTGATGGTCTCTACAAATTTAGACTTGATAATACTTTTGTTGAGACATTAATGACCTTACATCATAATGTTGGCACTAAACGAAGTTTGGTGAATGAAAATTCTACTTACTTGTGGCATAAACGGTTGGGTCATATATCCAAAGAAAGAATGCAAAGATTAGTGAAGAATGAAATTCTTCCAAATTTGGATTTTACTGACCTTGGAGTGTGTATTGATTGTATTAAAGGTAAACAAACAAAACACACTAAGAAAGGTGCTACAAGAAGCACGAGCTTCTTGAAATTATACATACCGACATATGTGGTCCTTTTGATGTTCCATCTTTTGGTAAGGAAAGCTATTTCATAACCTTTATTGATGATTTTTCACGTTATGGTTACATCTATCTATTGCATGAGAAGTCTCAATCGGTGAATGTACTTGAAGTGTATATTAAAGAGGTTGAGAGGCAATTAGATAGAAAGGTGAAAATAGTAAGATCGGATAGAGGCGGTGAATATTATGGAAAGTATGATGAATCGGGACAATGTCCAGGTCCATTTGCTAAATTCCTTGAAAGACATGGCATTTGTGCTCAATACACAATGCTAGGTACACCACAACAAAATGGTGTAGCAGAAAGGCGTAACCGTACTTTAATGGAAATGGTTAGGAGTATGATGAGTCATTCATCTTTACCCTTGTCTTTGTGGATGTATGCTTTAAAGACTTCTATGTACTTATTAAATAGGGTTCGAGTAAGGCGGTTCCAAAGACTCCCTTTGAACTGTGGACGGGAAGGAAACCTAGTTTACGACACCTGCATGTTTGGGGTTGTCAAGCAGAAGTAAGAATTTACAATCCACATGAAAGGAAATTGGATTCAAGAACGACTAGTGGTTATTTCATTGGTTATGCAGAGAAATCCAAAGGGTATAAATTTTATTGTCCTAATCATAGTACAAGAATTGTTGAATTTGGAAATGCTAGGTTCATTGAGAATGGTGACATCAGTGGGAGTGAAAGAATGCGTGATGCTTGCATTCAAGAAGTAAGGGTAGAAGTTTCTATGCCTAAAGCTTCTAAAGTTGTTGTTCTTGATATTGTAGTACAATCTAACAATGATCGAGAACAACAAACACTCAATAATGGAGATGTCAATAATGAACCTCCAATAGCCGAGTCACAAGAAATAGCATTAAGGAGATCTCAAAGAGAAAAGAGGTCGGCTATTTCTGATGATTATATGGTTTATCTACAAGAGTCAGAAATTGACTTAGGAATTGGAAATGATCCAGATTCATTTTCCCAAGCCATGGAATGTGAAGATTCTAATGAATGGTTTAATGCCATGGAAGAAGAGTTAAAATCCATGCATCAAAATCAAGTTTGGGATATAGTTGAATTGCCTAAAGGATGCAAGAAGGTCGGGTGTAAATGGGTCTTTAAGACCAAGCGCGACTCAAAAGGCAATATTGAACGACATAAGGCCAGACTTGTTGCAAAGGGTTTTACTCAGAAAGAAGGCATTGACTACAAAGAGACATTTTCACCAGTCTCTAAGAAGGATTCACTTAGAATCATTATGGCTTTGGTGGCTCATTATGACTTGGAGTTACACCAAATGGATGTAAAAATCGCTTTTCTTAATGGGAATTTAGAGGAGGAGGTTTATATGGACCAACCCGAAGGCTTTTCAGTTAAAGGAAAGGAACACATGGTATGTAAATTAAAGAAGTCAATATATGGACTTAAACAAGCTTCCCGACAATGGTATCTTAAGTTTAACGATACCATAACTTCATTTGATTTAAGGAAAACACCGTTGATCGGTCTATATATATGAAGATTAGTGGGAGCAAGTTTATTTTTCTAGTTACGTATGTTGATGATATTTTGCTTGCTTTGCTAATGATCTTGGTTTGTTACATGAAACCAAGAAGTTTCTCTCTAAGAATTTTGAAATGAAGGATATGAAAGAGGCAACATATGTGATAGGAATAGAAATATTCCGTGATAGATCACAAGGATTATTAGGATTGTCTCAGAAAGCTTACATTGAGAAAATTTTAGAGAGATTTAATATGAGTAAATGTTCAGCAGGAATAGTTCCAATTCAGAAAGGTGATAAATTTAGTCTTATGCAATGTCCGAAAAGTGAATTGGAACGAGAACAAATGAATAATATTCCTTATGCGTCTGTTGTGGGGAGCTTGATGTATGCACAAACTTGCACGGACCGGACATCGGTTTTTTGTCGAAATGTGGGCAAGTATCAAAGTAATCCGGAATGGATCATTGGAAAGCTGCAAAGAAAGTTCTTAGATACTTGCAAGGAACGAAGAATCATATGCTCACTTATAAAAGATCCAATCATCTCGAGGTGATTGGATATTCAGATTCAGACTTAGCCGGATGTGTCGATACAAGAAAATCAACGTTTGGCTACTTGTTTCTTCTAGCTGGAGGGGCAATATCATGAAAGAGTGCAAAGCAGTCAATTATTGCTGCATCTACTATGGAAGCTGAATTTGTGGCATGCTTTGAGGCCACAATTCATGGATTATGGCTGCGGAATTTTATTTCAGAACTTGTGATTGTCGACAGTATTGCCAAGCCGCTGAAAATTTATTGTGATAACTCTGCAGCAGTTTTCTTCTCTAAGAACGACAAGTATTCTAAGGGTGCTAAGCATATGGAGATCAAATACTTGTCTGTCAAAGAAGAAGTTCAGAAACAAAGAGTGTCAATTGAGCATATTAGCACCAATTTTATGATAGCATATCCCTTAACAAAAGGACTGCCGCCCACAACATTTAATGAGCATGTTGAAAAGATGGGCGTTATTGGACGTCATTAATGTTTATATTATGATTGTATTGAGTTTATGTATTTGACACTTTGAGCTCACTTACATGTTTCTGATATTTCCTGTTTTCTATTTAGTATACATTATGGAAATAGATGAATGTTAAACAGGATAATTTCTAAAGAAACATTATGGTTGGACTATTACTGTACTTCTCATTCATGGATCATGTTAAGTAAAGTGCTATAGTTGTAGTGCATAGAAGGGACTATGTCGATTAATGACATATAACCGCTATGACTCGCATTAGTTTTCTTTACTTAATTGTGATTATTATGTGATTGCCAATTTAATGAAATTTTATAGCATAATCTTATTGTGCACATTACAGTCTTTATTAAACCATGAAAGGAACATCATATGAGCCAAGCGGGAGAATGTAAGAATTATTGTGGCCCATATTATGTGATTTATTATATGGTTTAATAATTATTGAAATGCTATAAATAATTATTGGTTACGAGAAGGTACAACTCTAATAAAACGAAAGGGTATATCGCTTTGATGGAAGGCACCTTTTCAATGAACGTATAAATAGAGTCCGGTCCTCTCTCCACCCACATATGAACAACAATAACAGAAATAACGTATTCTCTCCTCCATCAATTGAATACATTAAGATTTAGTGGGTTAAGGGAGAGAAATCGGATTTCTTCTTTTGGATCAAGTTCAAGCGTAGCGCTATGGGTAAAGGTATGTCTTCATCTATTTGTGAGAATCATGAAGATCAAAGATCCTTGATTTGTTTTTACTTTGAATTTCCGCATCAAAGTATTATATTAATTATTCTAACAGTCTACTCATTCATATCTTAACCACCTCTCTATTTCATGTCACGTGGCACCTCGTGAGTGGCCAGTGATCAGTATTTTCTCTTCGGGCGGTAGCATTTGCCACGTATCTCAAAGGGGCCAGTCCTCCATCGGCACGGCAGCAACACCAGTCAAGTATGACCTTTCGGTCGCAGGGGAGTGCGGAGAACGCTGCGCTTCGTCTTCTTCGTCTTCTTCGTCTGATCGTCTCTCGCTGCCCCGCGACTCTCTCTCTTCCTCCTCCGTCCTTCCTCAACACCCTCGAGAGAGGTCGAGGATCGCGCAGGACGACGGTTGTAACTGCGGGGGTGAGGGAGGCGGAAGAGCAGGGGGCTCTGTTACGCTGCATTGCCTCCGCTCCCTCAGGCAAGCTTCCTCCTTTTGCCTTTTCCGACGTTCTTCCGGTGAATGTGTCGCTTGAGCTTCGATCAGCAGCCGGTGTTTGCTCGTTGATCCGGACGTGTGCCCGGTTTAACTACTTTCTCCTCTCACCGGAGCTGGAGTCGGTTGGCGAGGACGTCACGCACATCGAATCCCGCCCTTGCGCGATGCGTCGTGATCGTTTTGGATGGTGTTCTGGTTAAAGTAACGCCAGAAAGGGGTTGGCTTTTCACCTGCTTCTGCTGCCAACTCGTGTTCGAGCCCTGCTTGAACGATCGTTTTATCAGCTAATTCGCGTAATGTTCTCGTGTTTACAATAGCTGGTGACGTGTGTTCGTTTGGTTTGTGGATAACGAAAAGACGGGAAAGAATGTTAGCAGGGAAAGTCCCGAAAAATTTGATCTTTTCCGAAATCGTGCATGCAGTTTTGAACCTCTACAGTCAAATGTGTTGAGGGGGTGACGGTTTCCTCTGCTTTCTTTTACTCGTGCTTTTTCAACCCGTGTGATCTTTGTTACCGCTCTTCTTTGCACGACAGGTTTCGGGCTGGCTAAGGATGGAGCTGAGCCTGACTTGCGGGAGCATCAGGAAGAGGCCTGCGGATCAGGCGATGAATAATGGTGATATCGACAGGATATATAGATTCACCATATTGTTGCCTAATGGGACTAGCGTGGGAATCGCGTTAAGGGAACCCAATCTGACCATGGCCTTCGGAGATTTCATGCCGATGGCCAAAGAAAGGTACAATCGAGCCAAAGCGCAAGATCCATCACTAAGGTCGAAGCGTCCCATCGCATGGGAGAGTAATGAGTTGCATCTCGAAGATGCAAATGGCAACCGGATCAAAAGTCGAATTATTTTCGACAACTTTAAGCCTCACAAGCGCCACATCTTGCGTCTTCGCGTGAGTATTGGGCAAAAGTCATATGTTGTTCGCTTGCTGTGTCTTTTAATTTACTGAGAGTGTGCATATTCACTTTAACGGCTGTACTTACTTATTTTACTGTTTGTTTTATATGTAATATCTTTTTCCAATTAGGATGGCTCTGGCAACACAACTGATACTTTTGAGGTTAGTATTTTATTCCTTTTTGCACCGTACCTAGCTGTCGATGTATTCTCAAGAATGGGTATCACTTGCCTTTCGGGAGTTCTCTTGTTTGTGAATTTTGATTATACACCCCTCCCAGGTTGTATCATGGCCTTTGAACACATGACATGCTACGATAGTTTTTCTCTAGTTCTGATAGAGTTTCTCTAGTTCTCTGTGCTTCTTCAAGCGATTGCATTGCGTGAAATCTCTCACGGAATATGTGGGATTTAACGCCTGATACGGGATTGTTGAAGGACCTACCTGAAGAATATACTTTTGAAACTGCTCTTGCAGATTTGATAGTAAGTTGTCCTGATGATTTTGGAAATTATAATCCCTGTTTGATGCCAAACTGACTGCTGCTCCTTTCACCAGGATAATTCCTTGCGAGCCGTGTGGGCTAATCCCCTGAAATCTAAAAGATTGATTAGGTGATTTCTTGATCTTGTCATGTTACCATTAGGATTTGAACATCAACCCTTTTGTGGCTTAAGGCTCAGAATTTGTGGAACATTAAAATCCATACTGTGGCTTATGGTGGAAGCTTGATCTAGTTGTTGAACCGGGTGCATCTTACAACTTCTCCTATAAAAGGAACCTTTTCTTTTCAAATAGAAATTTTATACTAAGCAAATCTATAAGAGGTGATTGATGACTTGTTTACTGGATAAATATGAACAATTGTAAACATGCATTCTTGTTGTTTCAACTAAATTAGTGAACAATAAATGAGAGTAATGGAAAGCAACATTGAAGCTTTTCCTTTGTTTGGAAGTATCACTGCCAGTTTGCTAATTGCCAACAAAATTCTTCTTTAAGTCTGAACCACATAGGACTTCATCGATGCAGACATCTTTCAGCCATATATAATGAATCATAAGTTTCACATGGAGATTGTCGCATTTACTTCAACACGATGATCAAGAGCTAACTATATCTTAATCTTTCATCTCGATGCTTCTGCTAGCTGCATTCTTATTGAAATTTTGTTGGGTTTGAACTTTGGAGCGTGACTCATTATTGTTTTGTAATTGCAGCTTGGATATATCTGATGGAAAGATCTCAATCTTTGACACTGGCCCTGGAATGGATGACAGTGATGAGAACTCTATAGCAAAGTGGTATTGAGTACTCTAAAGCAATGTTTTTTCTTCCCTGTTTAACCCAAACCCACGCATGCACCTACACGCTCATTTGGCCATGGCAACTTACACCATAAACCGTATTTTGGCTTGAGGAGACAGAATTTTAGGAGAGAATTCTGTGCTTTGGGTAAATTTTGGTTATCTAGTAGAAAAAGAAGAAATAACATTGGCTAAATGACTTTTCGAACATGCTTTGATAATGTGGAGTTACAACTTCTTCAGATGATTACTTGAGTCAGTTATCTATTTCCAAAAAGAGGCTGGTGCTACTTAAATGCAAAATGATGGCTTCTTTATGGAGAAAACTGACTGTATCCTTTCCAGTTATTTCTGATAGAAATATACTTTATAGGAAAGAATTTTATTTATTTTTAAAACAGATATGCTTAACTACAAGATTAAATTCCATCCACTAGCAAGCCCTGGTTTCTGATTTCATTCTCTTTTTGTAACTTTTCGTGGATTTGTGTTCATTCTTTTTGTCTAGGGGAAAGATGGGTGCCTCACTTCACAGAAAGTATAAAGTTAAGGCAGTAGGTGGAAAACCTCCATATCTAATGGTAATTTCTCTTTAAACACGTGACATTAATTAAGTCCTGTAGTCTTTGCATGAAAAGGGCATGCAAAATGTCCTTTTGCTGGTAGCATGAATCCATTGGTATTTACGGGAGATGTCAATTGATGCAAGCTAATATCACATGTGAATGATTGGTTGACTGCAATATATTAGGAGTGAATCGATTTTTCCGCTGCCATATTCGTAAACTGTCAAGTATGTCCTGGCATAGTCAATGTTCTTAAAGAATCAACTTCCTCTTCCCGAAAATGTTGCTGATACCTTCCACTTCTCATAGGTGGAATTAATTTTCAAAGCTACATTGCGCCATGCAGCATTAGCTTTGTTGAAATACAAAAACGTTTTTTCCCTATCCTCCCCAATAAAAAGCAAACACAAACTTCTGTTTTCAATGAGTCGGAGTTATATGAGAGAAGTCGACAGTATGTTCCTAACTCGCTGACAATTCACCGTTCCACGTCCTGGACATGGATTTGAATCTGGACATGGATTTGAATAGGGAAAATTAAACTGTTTTGAATCTCTAAAAGTTTAAATTGCTTCTATTTTCTGGATAATTTGTTGAGCGTGGTGCAGCCTTTCTTTGGCTTGTTTGGTTTTGGAGGACCAATTGCCTCTATGCATTTGGGAAGGTATGTTCCAGAGTATTGTAGTTGTAGAAACTGGTAGTCCATTATATTTTGTGGAGGTAATTTACACCTCTTTACCTTTTAACGAGTTACAGGCATGCCGTGGTTTCTTCCAAGACCATGCAATCTAAAAGAGTATACATGTTACATCTGAAGAGAGAAGCTCTATTGAGCAGATCTGGTTCTCAACACTCCTGGAAACTATGCAAGATCACTGATTTCTTCATTGTTGTAATATTTTTCTCTCGACTGGACTCCCTTATGTTCCATACATAGATTTATTCAATCAGTCATCATTTTCTTTGTCATTTATTCAGACTGATGATGGCGTCAGGGTTCCTTTAGAAAATGAAAGTGCCAGAGCACCTCAAGGAAGCTTCACGAAGGTAGACTTCTTTTAATAAATTCTTTCTATTGTGGTATTTCATTGTCAATCGCATTGACTCATTGGACATTTCATGGTGCATACGCCACATCTTTTCTTTTTATATTTGCAACTAAATTTTTTACCTGTGTTTTTTTTTTTTAATATTTCCTGGGAAGGTTTTACTCAGCTAATCTCTACAAACCTGGTAAAACCATTGTCTGGGATGTTATCTGTCGTGCTCTGACCCGGGCATCATCCATTGAAAGCATGTCCTTTTAAGTTACCTCCATTGCTCTATAAATTTGTTTTTTGGCTTGGCCATGGCACAGGACTTGGAAGTAGTCATAGGTCAGCCGTCTTGAGTGACTATTAGGCTCTAGATTATCTGATTATGCCAGTCGAAGACTTCTCAGGTCATGTCTTTACTTTGTTCTCAAGGCAAAGTCAATCTTCTTGAGGGAATCCTAGGCTTTAGATTGTCTATTATGTCACTTTAGTATAGTGGCGATAAAATAGATATTTTTTTCGAGATATAGGATTGAAATATTTAAAGAAGACATTAGGCAGTGGGAAGAGATAGGGAGAATTTAAAGTCTATAAGATGTGAGGTGGGTTGAGAAATGAAACACTCTCACAAGGATTATGAAACACATAAACTGGCAGCTACTGTGAGTTAAGACATAACTATTCGAACAGTTTGAAGTTGATAAAGATTGATAGAACACCTCTTCATGCATGTCGGCGTCTGTTGATGGGGGAAAGCCTCTACTATGTAGTTTGAAGCAAATATTTTATTTCTTTTGTGTACTGCCTTGGGCATATATATGTAGTTAATGACTTATATGTATTATTCTAAATACATTCTGCCAGTAAAATTTTCATGTGTTTCTTGATTTGTCACAAGGTGGTAAAGATTGTGAATTCTCGATACCTAGACAATACATTGTGATGTTTTCATGCATTCTTGTCGTCTAAAATCTGTACAGGTTGAGATTTTCAAGCCTAGAATGAAAAACGTGAATCTATATCAACTCTCGTGCAAGCTGAAGGACATCTATTTCCCATACGTTCAGGTTTGCTGAAATCATATCTATTTTTGTTTAGGGTTTTATTAAAGAGTGCCTGCAGGGCCCTTGTTAAGCCACAGATTGAGGAAAGTTCACAGTTTTTTATGCACTGTTTTACTTTTGTTATGTGTAGTTAATACTTTAGAAGTTGAAACATTTCATACAAGTATGCTTAGCAAGTGCCTCAGGGCACTCTTCAACAAGTCTTCAGCAAGACTTTTATAGAGACGTTATTTCATTACAAGTGGAGAAAGTCGCGCCAGTCTTTTCTCTTGGCTTTATGGGGTTCATCAACTAAATTTGGGAAAGAGTCATATCACTTTTTTGAAATTTAAAATGATGTCTTAATTTTCTAACGTTTTAAAGAGTTTTGCTAGATTTTTCAGACAGATCTGCGTTATGTCATCTTCATTGCCTGGACTTGTGGTGGTGGAAAGTTTAAGTACTGCAGAAATTGGAGTAAATCAAACACTGCTGTTGATTTGTCCAAATAAATATCGATGTGGTATCATAATTCCTGTGTTGCTCCTATGAAAAGTTACTGCTATGGCACATGCAATAGTGCTATAATGCCATCACTGCACAATGTTCATAAATGCTGCTACCTGACCACAAAGTCGGGTTCAGTTAGCAGTGCGGCCAATGTGGGGTATGGCTTTGGTCAATATTTTTGAGAGTATAACTCTTGGCTATGATTTAAAACTATGCTAATGAGTTCTTCCTTCTGGTGAATTCATAACTGTTACTTTCTGTATTACTGGGGATATCAAGGTAGAGCAATGTCTAAGATAGCAAGTAGTAGGTAAAATGATTTTTCAGAGTTATGCAAGTTTGCTTCTTCTTTGTAAGGATTACATAGGATACCTGAATTTGATTTATTTCTAATTAATTTGAATGTTTGCAGTGTGATGGTTTGTCGAATTTGAGGAGGACTATCAGACCAGTCCATTTTGAGGTAGGGAATGCACCGTTGGTGGACTCTAATATTAACTCCTTCGGCCACATAATGCTTTTGCTTTTTAGCTGGCCTCAATTAAGCTATGTAACTATGTTGTTTAGATTTACGAACAATTTCAGATTTCCTTGTTCTTGCTATGCCTACAAATATGTTAAGTAATTTGAGAAGGTTTGCTATTTATAGTGTATGGTTTGCAGAAAAAATAGTACCCATTATTGCATGTCTTTTTTGTCCACTATGAACAGGCAGTTTTGTACATTCTTCATATTGGGATAGAAAAGGCACAGTCCAGCTATGTAACTATGTCGTTCAGATTTACGAACAATTTCGGATTTCATGTTCTTGCTATGCCTGCCTGCAAATATATACACTAATTTGAGAAGGTTTGCTATTTAGACGCTTATGATATGAGCGTGTCATAGTGTATGGTTTGTTGAAAAAATAGTACCCATTATTGCTTAATGGGATCTCAAAGTAAGCTTTTTGCACCATGAAATAAGTTTGTGCTTTGTCAGGTTAATGATATTGATTTAGCTGAAATTGAAGGAGGGAGGTTGCAATTACCAACTTGCATTCATGCAATGGTCCTGATTTTATAATTCAAGTCCATTTTTCGATCACAGAGGACACTGACGCAAATAGAACACTCGGTAAGTTTCTGTAGTTCTCTGTCCCATTCTTTATAGAAGAGGATCATCTTTCATTCTAGGTTGTCCACCTTTTATTGTTTTTAGGCCCTTCTTTCATTTGTTGGCATCAATGCTTTTAGTACTAGTTTTACCTAAGAATGTAACTTAGATTGTGCTTTTCTCTAATATAAAAAGCTGCAATACTTTTCTGGTTCCACAGCACTTCACGAGGCTAATGCTTGCCTGAAGTGTGTCTACTTTCCTGTTGTTCAGGTATGGCAGTATATTCTTATAGTTTCTTTTCTTTTCAGTTTACTGGGGAAGAAGTTCTTGTTGGAAATTAATGATCCATTTTCAATAAAATCTAGAAGCTACTAGCTTAATGAAGAATAAGCTTGAAGACCCTCAAATGTTGAAGAAGCTTCTAGTACTACGTGGACAGCAAGATCACGTGAAGAAGCCCAAGTTGATGAAGAAAAAATGGGCACACAATAAAATAATATTAAAGTAGTTGCTGGAGTTTTCAAGAGAATAAGCTCTACGTGCATGGGAAATTTGTGCATGGGAAATCATGAAAGAAAAGTCAACAAAAGTGGCTAAGACTTGGAGAGAATAGAAAAATGCAGAAAAATGGAGAAGAGACCAGAAGATGCGGAAGAAGCCGCAACAAGAGAAGACAAGGAGCCAGCTGTAATTTTATATTATTTTTGTACTAATGTCGGTGGAGAATGGCGGTGAATTTACGCCTATAAATAGGCTTAGAAGTTGATCATTTGGGTGTGAGGGGAAACCCTCCACCATGTGTGAGGTCTACCTTGTGTGGGAAATTCCTCCACCGTGAGAGGTCTTAGACCTCCACTGTACCACTATCAAATTACTTTGTTCAACTAATAAAAATATTTTTCTCATATCTCATGTCCTATATTCTTTAAATCATCCTATTTTATCCCTTGTTCATCCTCCACAAAATATACCATACACTTGCACACATCACTAACCAAAAACTATCATCCATAACTAAAACCATGCTTCCGCGCACATTTAAATTCTAACATGGTATCTGAGCCAGTTGCACCCAGGTTCGTAACTGAGCCAGGTGTCAAGGATCGTGAAGCCAGAGATAGGCACATCAGATGGTTATGGGCGTTTGTCCTCACCATCCTCAACTAAGAAGGCCAGAGCCCGAGCGAGAGCCAAGGAGCCAGAGCCGGAGCCAGAGCCGGAACTAAAGCCGGAGCCAGAGCTAGAGCCTACGAGAGCCAGAGCCCGAGCTAACAACTAAAGAACATTTTGATGGCCCAAGACATATGGGACATCACCGACAAAAAGACACATTCCAAGGCAAGTGCAAGTGGTTCGACATGAGAATATAAGGGATCGTGGAACGAAGACTACAAAGAGAATTTCAAGGTACGTTGAGGATTTATGATACAATGTTTAGATTATATCGAAAATGGATCAAGGGGGAGTGTTGGAAATTAATGATCCATTTTCAATAAAATCTAGAAGCTACTAGCTTAATGAAGAATAAGCTTGAAGACCCTCAAATGTTGAAGAAGCTTCTAGTACTACGTGGACAGCAAGATCACGTGAAGAAGCCCAAGTTGATGAAGAAAAGATAGGCACACAATAAAATAATATTAAAGTAGTTGCTGGAGTTTTCAAGAGAATAAGCTCTACGTGCATGGGAAATTTGTGCATGGGAAATCATGAAAGAAAAGTCAACAAAAGTGGCTAAGACTTGGAGAGAATAGAAAAATGCAGAAAAATGGAGAAGAGACCAGAAGATGCGGAAGAAGCCGCAACAAGAGAAGACAAGGAGCCAGCTGTAATTTTATATTATTTTTGTACTAATGTCGGTGGAGAATGGCGGTGAATTTACGCCTATAAATAGGCTTAGAAGTTGATCATTTGGGTGTGAGGGGAAACCCTCCACCATGTGTGAGGTCTACCTTGTGTGGGAAATTCCTCCACCGTGAGAGGTCTTAGACCTCCACTGTACCACTATCAAATTACTTTGTTCAACTAATAAAAATATTTTTCTCATATCTCATGTCCTATATTCTTTAAATCATCATATTTTATCCCTTGTTCATCCTCCACAAAATATACCATACACTTGCACACATCACTAACCAAAAACTATCATCCATAACTAAAACCATGCTTCCGCGCACATTTAAATTCTAACAGTTCTTAATATAAGTACTCCAGGGGAAGGAAAACATTGAGAGAATCTTAGAGAAGTTAGAAGCTGATGGATGCAGACTGGGTGAAACCTATGAATCTTTCAGTCGAGTGTCAATCCGACGTCTTGGCCGACTGCTTCCAGATGCTCGCTGGGTGAGTTGTGGATCTTTTTGGATATTATAATCAATCCAAGAAAAGCTGATGAAACAAAAAGCCCTGGCATCTCCCTTGCATTACATAAGATAAGGATAGTGAAATGGGGGCTTAAATGCCTAGAAGCGATATTTAAACCTCTCTTTTGTTGCTATCTAATCTAGTGGCCCAGTCTTGCATAATCCATTTCCCCCAAACCATCCAAGAAATGAGGTTTAGACACCTGGCCCATGGTTATCCTTTTGGAAGTTGGACGACAATGACCGCGATTGCTAATCTAATGGACACATCAAGAAAGCAAGCATTCTGCAAACCTGGAAAAGTCTGATTAAAATATTCAACAGATGGAGTTTGTGTGATCCATATTTCTCGCCTCTAGTTGCGCTAATATGAAAGGTCAAACAGTCGTTGCTCATTCCTTACATGAATTTTAAGCAAACCGGGTCATGTTTAAAGCTGGTATTAAGTATAACTTCTTAGGCTGGTTTATAAGTTTTTTATTTTTGGCCAGGCTGGTTTATAGGTTTGATGAGACCATTTTCTTACTTCTATGTTGTGGCTGCTGGGCTGGGAATAGAAGACATCATGTAACCGGTTGTGCGCATTGCATGTTAGAACAATGGTGAAATGGCTTCAGTGGAACTCATGTTATCAACTCTAGTAAATTTTTCAAATGGTAACCTCACCAAATCATGCTCTACCTCTTTCCTTGGTAGGCAATCCTGCCAAAACTTATAAGTCTATGTCGATGTGCTTGTACATCCAGCAAATGCCTGTGGCGACCCATTTTGTCTATGACAACCACCAAAATGAACTTTTGTTGTTTCAGATCTTTGCCCACATCAATTGCAATTTGATCATTTCTTATCCTCCCTTTTAGTGCATATATGCAAATGTTGACATCATCTTCTTCAAGCTTGTGAGTCAGCTAATAAGACCCATTTTGCGGGAAACATGCTTATACATGTATTTTTCTCGATTTTCGCTCTATTAACAGTGAAGGTTTATTGTAATCTTCATTTCGTATCGTGTGAAATATCATCCAACTTAAGATTTATTCCAAAATGAAGGAATTTCTGACAAGATTCACAAGAAAACACAAATACTAAACATATTGTGGCTTATCTTATAAAAATTTCATGTGCACATGGAGAAGGTCCTATCTGATAAACTTGATCTAATTGAAAATTTTGGGTTAAATCAAGCGTCACTGTCAAGTGTTTGATGCTTCCACTGTCTCTCTTTAACTGGGGTAACTAATGTCCTCACAGTTGCTTTCTACTACAGGGTTTGCTTCCATTCATGGAGAGACATAAGAAAGGAGATAAAGCTCAATTATTCAGGAGATCTTTCTTTAGAGTTAAATGTTATATTGGTACGGTTATCACTGATTATTAGGACCTTTCTTATCTAATGGGACTGCATTTTATTTAATTCTGTACATCGTGATATGTCTTATATTTTGATGATGCAGAGACTGATGCTGGATTTTCTCCAACACCTTCCAAGGTGAGGGGAACTCTACTGCCTATTCATGGGCCATCAGGCTTTGTTAGAATACTTAATGTTCCCAGTTCTGACATTTTTATGTAACTTAAGACTTTCAAATGCTTCGATCTACTGAAAACATATGGAATAGGAATTAGAGATTTCTCGTAGCAAGGCCAAACAAAGTGTGCTGTTTCGGTGGTGCAAGCCAGAGCAGGAACACAAAAAATAAAAAATGTCTCCAGCTAATTCATGTGTTTCCATAGGGATTCTTCTGAAATTTCTTGATGTATGTTGGTAGGAATGTGCCTTCTTTATGGATAAAATGGTAGCATTTTGAATGTTGCCAAAGGGAACCTTCTGAAATTTCTTGATGTGTGTTGGTAGGAATGTGCCTTCTTCATGGATAAAATCATTTTGAATGTGGCTGTCATAAGTTTGATCAGAGTTGAGACCTCTTCATGTTGTCATAATAGCACATATGAATTCAGTGTTTTATTAGTTCCTTTAAGTGTTATATCTCAGGGCTGTTAAAAAAAAAAAGTGTTATATCTCAGGGCAAAAGTTGTTGTCATTCGTCTGTTATTTGTCAGTTGACAGTGATGTTTCCAATCTTTCTCATTGCTATTACCTAGCTGGAGAGGAGGTTAGAAGTATGCATACACACAGTATCGTAAGCCTTTGCAGTAAAATATTGTTCTTACTAAAATTTAAAGGTTTTTGAGTTGCCGTTTGTAGATTTTAGGATGAGTACCTTTTCTATGACATCTTATAATAATTTAATAAATCTTTTAAATTCAATTAATGGGAAATGACAAAAGTTTGATGATCAACATTTCAAATACAAGTCTTCTTCACTTCCTTTTCTTTTGGTTCTTCATTGTCTAGTATCTGTTGAGCTGACTCTTTGCTTGATAAGTAAATAATGTACTTTTGGAAAACATCGAAACTAAAACATGTCTATCTTATGTAAGTGGTTCATTACTCGAAATAGTTTGTTTTAGCAAAAGAGGTTTTGTGTGAGATTTTGTAAGAGTGCCACCAACTGTTCTAAAAGCTTAAGCTAATAGATGAATGCGTGTTTTAATATTTTAATATCCTATCACTCACCCTCACCCTTAGCTTGGTCTTTTTTGCCGAGTATTAAGCATGAAAAAATTTCATTGGAGGCAAATAGGGCATTCGGAATTAGGATCTCCTGCTTTGATACCATGTGCAATTTTGTAAGATCACTATCAACTATTCTGAAAGCTTAAGCTTGTAGATAATATTTCGATATTCTATCAAATCAAAGGACCAAAAATAGGTTGAATGACATATAGTCATCATCTAAACTGCTTGAGAAATGAAAATTGCTCATCTTCTTGTGGAACTTTTCATATAGAGATGCTCAATGCTCCTTTTTCTTGACAGACAGATCTGGCCCAGCACAGCCCATCTGCCAGTGCTCTTAAAAAAATTGGCAGGCCTCTTGATGGAGTAAAAGGTCATGCTTGTACATATTTCCACTATCTTCTACTTGAACTTATGTGGTTTTCACTCCAAAGTCCTTAATGAATTTTTGTCCATTATCTAGGAGTAAATGTTAAAATCTACAGAGAAGAGAAGTTGTTGACTCCTTTGCAACGGGAAAAGGAGTATTCTAATTGAATTATCCAAATGCATGTTTGTCATGATGAAGAGTTTGACAGCGGCGAGGACCTAGCTGTTTTCATAATCAACCCTGGAAACAAGAAGGAACTTGGTGTATCATTCGACAGTATGTAGAAGTGATATATATCATAATGTGGTGGATTACCGGTGAAGTTATGCAATGTCACATGATAGTGGCTTGCTATTCAGTCTTTTCCTGTCTTGCGCAAAATGTTTGATATCTTTTGAACTTCTTTGATCGCACTGCTTCCAGTTTTACCTATTATTTGTTTGCTTTGTTGCTCATGGTGCAATTGGTTAATATAAAAATTTATATCTTAGTTGTGAGAGTACACCGTCAGATGAAAAGGAAGGGAGTATCTTGGAGATGTGGCCAAAAAATCAAAATTCTCAAAGGAGCATGTGCCGAAGTGCACAAGAAGAATGTCTATGCTACTCTGGAATATTTTTTGCTTGAAGGACTTGAAGGAGATGGTGGTGGTAAGAAATAATATACATGGGTGCATTTAGTTGCTTTTACTTAGCTTTCTGGGAAAAGATACTTTTATTGTGGGCATGTTAGATTATCTCAGTATGTCTAACAGATAACGTTTATACTTAAACAAAATGGAATTTATTTATTTATTTATTTATTTATTTTGAGCATGCGATTCGAAACATAAAAAGATACACCGCGTCTAATATGTACAGACATTGTAGCTTCTATGATAACTCTAAGTTTCAAACTGGTGCCTATTCCATAGTAGTCAAATGATTTCAAACAATTTTATTATTTCACCATCAATGACTTGATTTTTATTATGTTTTCTAAGGAGACTTGGACAGGAAAGTAGGTTTTTTAGAAGTGTCCTACATTGATCAGTGGAAGCATTTTGCATTCAAACCATCAGTCAGTACTTATGTTCGCTAGGATTGAAATGAAAGAATTAGATAATGTATTAAATCGGAGAAAAATCTTGGGATCAAGTTTTAACTGTCTATCTGCTCATAGGGGATTTCCAGATCAGAAGATCCCTCAACTTGATTGAGAAAACAGCTTATTTAGTGCGAGGATGTTTCTCTATTCTGTTCAATGAAGTGTATTGGTCAATTGATCTGTCTTTCTTCTCTCTGCAGGGGAAGCACGAATCATATGCAGGTGAGTCACTTGTCAATTTTCTGTGGTTGAAGTGTTATCAGTTTTCATCAACTGATTGGATACCTCAAGATTCTGCTAACAAGCTGTCCCTGCATTATTTTGTGTGAAAGGCCACTAGGGATGCTTGATGAGAAAGGCTGCATCCTCGATAAGTATGATGGAAATGTTTTCTTGGAGGTTCAGAGTTCTATATCTATACCTATTGGAGTAATTGACTCTGGAGAGGTATTTATTTAATTATTTGAATGTCATTTTACTCCTTTATGTCGTATAATGTCCAAAATCACGATTCTTTATGGTCTCTACTCAATTTTGAGCTTCCAAATCCAGTTAGTAGCTGTTAGGAAATCCGAGTGGGAGTGCCAGTTGGAGAAGCAACGCTTGAAAGCTCCATCTTCAATTGACTTGCTAGATGCCAACCGATGTGAAGAGTTAGGAATTCATGAGGTACGTGTCTAATTGGGGTTTTGTAAATCGATCTTCAATTCACAGGTGACTGCAGAAAGTATTTCTTGAAGCATCCTATATAACCTTGTTCGAGTATTTTATAGCATTTAGGTGAAATCTGTCGGTTCGAAAGGTTTAAGAGCTAAGGAGATTTTCTGCATGATGTTACATATTGTGTTCCTTCTCCTTAGAATAACGGCCGACTCCGAGAATACTATTGATTTATCTGTTCTCCATCTATATCACTAGCCTATTCATATTTTCTTTTTTGTCGTTTTGTTTTTAGGCGTTACCAGTTCATGCATCCATTCTTTGCCGGACGAGACCCTCCAAAGGAAATTGTAGCTGTTGTCCGGCCAGCAAATTTCAGTTACTCCCGCTTCGAAGAACTTGGATCGAAGTACATTGTCAAAAATAAAATGCAAATGTCAATGGAAGTCAAATTCAGTGGCGATTCTGATAATGGTGGAGAAAGTCATCTTTATTCATCTCGCGTAACACCATCTTGTTATAGAGGATTTCATGGTCTATATGTCTTTTCCCTGGAGAACAAGTCTCGTGAACTATTTCAGAAATCCGGTGTATATAAATTTCTATTTCATATGGTAAACAAGCATCTTTTAATTGTTTTCTGCCAGCTAAAAAAACAAGGACAAAATTTATCACCAAATGCTCTTTTTATTGTGTAATACCTCTCAAACATCATTTTGTTGATATGTACTTTTGATCAGGATGAGACAATCGTAAAAACTATGAAAAGAAGTGACAGTTCTTGCATCTGCTGAGGTTGGAAGGTGGCAACTTTTGGGCTATGATAAGAATGAGCATCTTAGAGTCAGGTAAGGATGGTAAGGAGTTTTTGATAGTACCAACTTTTGTTCTTTTGTTGCATATGTGGAGCTCCAGGTTTGTAATGTAATTTGTTGCGATTTTGACAAGGTTGGATCATGCTTTCCTCCTTTAGATGTTGCATGTTATGACAGATATGGGAACCTCATTCCATTCCCATCCAAAAGTCAATTTGCAATTCAAGATGGGTGTTACAGTGTGAGGGTTATTATGGTCATTAACGCTGATAGGGTTATTATGGTCATTAAGTATTATTTAATAATAAAAGCGTGAGACGTGGAAAACCCTAATCAGTTTTCACGTTCTCCTCCTTTCTGTTTTACACGTTCTCCTTGTTCATTCTTTATCAATTTCTACATCGCTCTATTTTCTTCTCCTATATTAATTTCTACATGGTATCAGAGCCACATCAACAAGCATCACTCAACCCAAGCCAGTGTCGGCCAGCCCTCTCGAGTCTAGATTTGATGCCGACAAGCATAGTCGGCTCAAATCTGGCCTCGTTGGCTTAAATCCAATGTTGTCAGGCGTCACACTGTCTTGTCCGTCCATTCAAGATCTGACGCTGGTTGAGCTCGCGCTCGCGTTCCTCCGTGCAAGCTGATCTGATTGGTGTGGTCCTCTAAGGTTCACTCGTGTGTTCGTTGTTCTCTTTTTTACAAAATAATAATAATAATAATAATAATAAAATAAAAAAAATTGCAGCAACTTGCTTGATGGAGATGCTGATCCTGTTCACCATGAAATTGATGTTGGATGAGATGGTTTCTAGTTGGGCATAATTTATGTTTTTGGGAATTTGTCTTGATGAAATAAGAGTTGATTGAAGTATTATGGAGATTTGGACTGTTTGAAACAAATCGCAGTAGTTTGTTGAATTAAATTAGTTGGAGGAATTTAAATTTGATTATTGTGCTGAAAGTTCTTGCGTTATATTAGTACACATTGAATTATGACGGAGAATAAAGGTGCAGTAGCTGAGGTTGTGTCTACATCCTCTAGTCGTTTGACAGAGAAGAAGCTAGAAGGTATCACCAATTTCCAACAATGGAAGAAAATCGTATCGTTAGTGTTGACTGGGAGAGAACAACAAAATCATCTAACCGGTGATAGATCTTCCTCCGATACAAATTGGGATACTATGGATGCTAGAATTCTTGGTCAACTGTTGAATTCCATGGAATCTCATATTGCGGTTTTGGTTACACATATTAATACTGTGAAGGATCTGTGGGACTACTTGAATGTCCTTTATTCTGGACAAGATAATCTTTCAAGGATATATGAAATGTTCCAGGGATTTTATAAGGCTGATAGAAAGGGTCGACTACTTACTCAATATTTTGCTGATTTCAAACGGATGTATGATGAGCTTAATTCTCTACTGCCCAGCTTAATTCTCTACTGCCCATTACTTCTAATGTCAAGGAAATGCAGGAGCAACGGGAGCAATTGGTTGTTATGGGTTTTTTGGGAGGATTAGGGCAAGAGTATGGTGCTGTTCGTTCCCAAATACTTGGAGGAGATAGGGTGAGTTCACTCACTGAGACATTTGCTCGTGTTCTAAGGGTCTCACGTGAACCACCTAAGGATGCATTTTCTATAGGTGAGAACTCAACCTTAGCAGTCCAAGGAAATCGTGGTCGTAGTCGAGGTCGTGGTGGTGGTCGAAGTGGTGGTGCCGGCCGTAGTTTTGGTAGAGGCCAACCACCCTCTGCTAGCAACACCTATAGTGACATAGGAGGTAATAGCGGTTTGGTTCGAACTTGTCATTACTGTGGTTTACCAGGACATATTCAGAGATTCTGTTATAAGCTTCACAGAAGGCCCTCTCAACAGGCTATAGCTAATGTAGCTAATGCAGCAGAATCTAGTACCTCTTCACAATCCGCTACAGGAGAAAAGTTGATCAGAATGTCGGAAGAGGAATTTGCTAGATATAATCAACTCCAGATTTCCCAGCCGGTTTCACAGTCCTCCTCCACAGCTACTTTTGTTCAGACAGGTAATGCAAAAGCATGTCTTTCTTCTGCCTCCCGCCCCTGGGTCATTGACTCAAGTGCTACCGATCATATGACTAGAGTCTCAGGTATCTTTTCTGACTTTCATGAGTCTATGTCTAATGTTACATTAGCTGATGGTTCTCTATCCATAGTGAAGGGGATAGGCACAGTTCCCCTAACATCTTCTATATCTTTATCTTCAGCCATGTATCTCCTTAGTTTTCCATTCAACCTTATGTCTGTCAGTCAACTTACTAAAGCATATAATTGTTCCGTAACTTTCTATCCCGGTTTTTGTGTTTTTCAGGACTTGAAGACAAGGAAGATGATTGGTAAAGGACATGTGTCAGGAGGGCTATACTTGCTTGATGATACTACAAGTGTTGTTTGTTCCGCAGCTTCCCCACATCAGATCCATTGTCGTTTGGGTCACCCATCCTTGGAAAGTTTAAAGAAGTTAGATCCCCAGTTTCAGTCTTTATCTAGTTTTGAGTGTGAGTCGTGCCAGTTTGGGAAATTGCACCGTGTTAGTTATCGTCCAAGAGTCAATAAACAGGCCTCTCAGCCATTTGTGTTAGTTCATTCTGATATATGGGGTCCTTGTCCTACTCTTTCTAAGTTGGGTTTCAAGTACTTCGTTACTTTTGTCGATGACTATTCAAGAACCACTTGGCTATATCTAATGAAAAGTCGTTCTGAGTTATTTTCTATATTTTGTGCATTTGTTAACGAAGTACATACTCAATTTTCAGCTTTTGTTCGTATTCTCCGAAGTGATAATGCTAAAGAATATTTTTCTAACAATTTTTCTGAATTCATGGCCCAACGAGGCATCCTTCATCAATCTTCTTGTTCGGATACACCACAGCAAAATGGTGTCACCGAACGGAAGAACCGCCACTTACTAGAAGTTGCTCGATCATTGATGTTTGAAATGAAGGTAGATAAATCTTTTTGGGCTGATGCTATCATGACCGCATGCTATCTTATCAATCGCATGCCGTCCTCTGTTCTTAAGGGTGCGACACTACACTCTCTTCTTTTTCCTTCGGAACCCTTGTTTCATTTACCACCTCGTATATTTGGTTGTGTCTGCTATATTCGTGACCATCGTCCAGAACTTTCCAAACTAGACCCTCGGTCTCTTAAATGTATTTTTGTGAGGTATTCTCGTACACAAAAGGGATATCGTTGTTATTGTCCTTCGTTGCATAAGTATTTCACCACTGCAGATGTTCCTTTTTTGAGTCAACTACTTATTCTGATGAACCAATGGAGCCTCCTACAGTGGATGATGATTCCTTTACATATGTCATTATGAAACCCACCACCAGTTCAGCATGTATACAGTAGACGTCATCATCAACATGTGGAGCCCCCTGCAAATGTACCTCCGCCTATTTCGTCTTCTCCGTCTTCTAAGTCTGAGGTAAGTCTATCACATAATGATCTTCATATCCCTATTGCTCACCGCAAAGGGGTTCGCAGTTGTACCCAACACTCTATTGCACAATTTGTCACATATTCTGGTCTGTCCGCTTCTTTTCGAGCTAGTCTAGACACTATTGATAAACGTCCTACTCCTAAAACTATTGCTGAAGCATTATCTAGTCAAGGCTGGAGGACAGCTATGGAGGAAGAACTAATGGCACTTGATCAAAACAAGACTTGGGATCTTGTTCCTCTACCTGAAGGAAAAACTACCATTGGATGTAAATGGGTGTTCACTGTTAAGGTTAATCCCGATGGCTCTCTTGCTCGCCTCAAGGCTAGATTGGTTGCTAAAGGTTATGCACAAGTTTATGGGGTTGATTATGGTGATACTTTCTCTCCAGTGGCTAAGATGACCTCTGTTCGTCTTTTACTTTCATTGGCTGCTTCTGCTTGTTGGCCTCTTTTTCAGCTTGATGTGAAAAATGCTTTTCTTCATGGTGATTTAAATGAAGAAGTGTATATGGAGCAACCACCTGGGTTTGTTGCTCAGGGGGAGTTTGGTCATGTTTGTCGTTTGAAGAAATCTTTATATGGTTTGAAGCAATCTCCTAGAGCCTGGTTTGGGAAGTTTACAGAAGTGGTGCTCCAGTTTGGATTGTTCAGATGTAGTGGAGATCATTCTATGTTTTATCGTGTTTCAGGAGCTGGTCGGATATTTCTTGTAGTTTATGTCGATGATACTGTTATAACTAGAGATGATTCCACAGGGATTAATGAATTGAAATTGCATTTGCAACGGCAGTTTCAAACAAAGGATTTAGGACGACTTAGATATTTTTTGGGTATCGAAGTGGCACAGGCAAAGAAAGGTATCCATATCTCACAACACAAGTATGTTTTGGATTTGC
Organism: Eucalyptus virginea; assembly: GCA_014182375.1. NCBI lineage: Eukaryota > Viridiplantae > Streptophyta > Magnoliopsida > Myrtales > Myrtaceae > Eucalyptus > Eucalyptus virginea. The sequence goes on from CM024520.1 coordinate 11,907,242, forward strand.
TTAGAGAGACAGGTATGCTAGGAGCAAAACCCCTAGATACATCCATGGAAGTTGGCTCAAAATTAATGGCAGAGGAAGGTGAACTATTGAATGATCCAGAACAGTATCGAAGGCTTGTTGGAAAATTAAATTATCTGACTGTCACTCGACCCGATATTTCCTTTTCTGTAAGTGTTGTGAGTCAATTTATGTCTTCTCCTCGTATCTCTCATTGGGATGCTGTAATCAGAATTTTGAGATACTTGAAGAAGACTCCAGGTCGTGGTCTTTTCTTTGGTGATCATGGTCACAGAGGAGTGGAAGTATTTTCGGATGCTGATTGGGCTGGATCTCCTACAGATAGAAGATCTACATCGGGTTATTGCACTTTTGTGTGGGGAAACCTAGTATCTTGGAAGAGTAAAAAGCAAAATGTTGTGGCTAGATCTAGTGCAGAATCAGAATACACAGCTATGGCTCAAGCTACTTGTGAATTAATTTGGATACGTCAGCTATTAGTTGAACTTGGATTTGAAGATCCTGCGCCAATGAAGTTGTGGTGTGATAATTAGGCAGCAATCCATATTGCTTCAAATCCAGTATTCCATGAGCGTACCAAGCATATTGAAGTTGATTGTCACTTTATCCGTGAGAAGCTTCAGGCTGGAGTTATTTCTACTAGTCATGTTAGGACCAGTGAGCAACTAGCTGATATTTTCACCAAGTCATTAGGGAGTAGTAGAGTTGAGTATATTTGTAACAAGCTGGGCATGCTTGATATCTATGCTCTAGCTTGAGGGGGAGTGTTACAGTGTGGGGGTTATTATGGTCATTAACGCCGATAGGGTTATTATGGTCATTAAGTATTATTTAATAATAAAAGCGTGAGACGTGGAAAACCCTAATCAGTTTTCACGTTCTCCTCCTTTCTGTTTTACACATTCTCCTTGTTCATTCTTTATCAATTTCTACATCGCTCTCTTTTCTTCTCCTATATTAATTTCTACAAAGGGCAAAGGCACGTTGATTGGTGTAAAGAAAACGAAGGCAGGCCTTTCATCTGACAGAAGGACTCTAAGAATTAAGGCGCCATGCACTTCTATTTAATATGTCCGGCCCCTCTCAGATTTGCACACTTTACTAAAATTTAAACCTATTGAGATACAGTAGTATCTCAAGCATTGTTGTGGTAACTCAGATTTACTGATTGTGTGGGATATACTAATAGAAAGTGGGGATTTAGACATCATCCGGCCAAACTATGAGGGTACAATGCTTTTATGTCCGCCAGATGAATCTTTGTCCATTTCTATTCCATGTAAAGGTATCGCATTCTGGATTAAATTCCTTTACAGGCATGAGTGCGAGATTTGTTGATTGTTTAGCTATCGATATGCCTGGAAATTATTTTCTTGACATTCTCATAGTTATTCCTGGACATGTGTGGCGAGCGTTGGCACATCCATCCATGCAAAGTATCCAAATGCTTCCTGGGTGCATAGTACAAGAACTCATATTGGAGGTAAAAGCACATCCTCTCAAGCCTTGTGCTTAAGCCCAATTGTGAATGAAGTTTCTAGCACTATTTGTACACGACAATACTCAATCACGTGCAGACTGTTACTAGTGTGCACATATTGCATAGTCGTGGTCCTCAGTGCATTTTCCTGATCGCAGTGGCAATTATTTTACTTGCCATGTATATAGTTCTTAGTCTTTCATAGGGTATATTATTGGATGGAAATTGAGGCCTGGTCTCTCTCTTTTCAATAGAAAAATAACAAGTATCTGAGACACAACTTCTTTGAACTTTTTAATTGCGTACCTTGTAGAACTTCACCGTACAACAGAAAAGGAGTGTAAGCTAACATGGTCCAAACTGGAATATCATTATGTTTAGCTAATATTTTGCTGTATACTGAATAAATTTTTTGCCACCCTTGCTTATGTCTTTCGTTTGATTCATTTCCTTCATATGTTTGATGCTTATGGAAATCATGCTTTGAAGGGCTCTGGAGTTCTTTTGAAGATTGAGGGATTTTCCATTAAAGATCAGATGGGTAAAAAGCACAAGGTGATGTGCTTTCCCAGATTCCCTGCGGTGCTATTGCGTAAATTCTGTAATTAATTATTTGTTCTCTTATTCTATGTTTGGGAGATGAAGGAAAATGGGGGAAATGAAAATTTGGGCGGAAAGTGGGTGGGTAAGAATTCGGAATTTTTGTGGGAGTTTGGAAGGAAAATTCAAAGTTTTGTATAGTCACACCTAAATTTTCTTCCCTCCACTCTCCCAAACAAAGCTTCAAAGATGGCCTTTGTTGACACTGATTCAGCATGTTAGTCAGGGCACTTATCTTTCCATAGTTGCGCATGAGGTGCATGAGACCATTTAACTGAAGCAACAGGAACTTTGTGGTGATTTTGCTCCCACATTTACCTACATTTCTGTTGTTATTGTTGGGAATGACCCTGCTGGCATTTTAGATATAGAGCATAAACTGTTCAAGCGATGAAATAGCATGTCGGTGGCCCAAAAAGATTTGGCGCATTGTAGAGGTGTATTGTGTATTCATACCATATTTGGAACAGCATATGCATTGCTGATGGGTTAGCCTCTGTCGAAAATTATTTAAAAGAATGGAATAAATTTCTTGTTCAGGTGGATCATGATGGATTTGTTCATCTCGGTGGCATGTTGAAAGTTACTGCAGGTTTCAATCAAAATGGTATGAACCTTGAGTTTGTAGCTTGAACTTTTACTTTGATCTCTTCTAACTTTTTCTGGGTAATCTATAATTGAAGGAAACCGTGTTTGCAAAAGAACATCAAGTACAGTAGAGTAGAGTATAGCTCAAATTCTTGCAATAACTTTCACAAGCTATATCTAAATTTAATGAACATGGTAGAGTGACCATGTATTCACCATTTAGGGGGCAGGTGGTATGCTAAGACTTACTCTCAGGCCTATTTCCTTCTCCTTTTGCAGTTTTGTAGCTCAGCTCGCAATTACATATTTATTTGCTGATTGAGCCTCCAACCAAGAATACTACTACTAGGCCTATGGCCATTCGAAAATGCCGCCCCTTCATGGTCTTAATTAAAATCCCAACCTTCTACCATTAAAATCATGTCATAAACTATTATGGGATTCATCATCGATAGGGCATTTTCTTTTCTACGCAAAGCCCGTTAATTTCTTGAAAAGTGCTAAATTTTGATTATCACAACTAACTTGTTAGTTCCTACATCTGCCATTATATCAATGCAGTTTATTTTGAACCGAGGGTGGACTTATCTCTCTCAATATAAGTCTCTCAATATAATTAAGGAAGTTACAAGAAGCAAATAACTCAGAAATTCTATAATAAAAGAAAAACATACTCAGCCTATCATTATTACCTTTTATTACTGAAAAGTTTCATCCTTCTTCTAAACTAATCTATACCTGTTTTAATTCTTTCAAACTAATTCCTTTTTCCTTGATGAGGGTTCAAAAACTCCTGCTAGTATAAACCTAAAACTTGTTCATATATATATATATATATATATATATATATATATATATTGTTGAAGTTTTTCATGTCTCTCTTGATGAAATTACTTTAACCTTGCGTGAATTGAGAATGGGAAGAATTTAGCCATTATGCAAAACATAAGAAACATTAGAGGTAGCATCATTGACTCATATATTGAGGTTTACTGTAATGACAACAAAGTTTGAGTTCCAATTTACCATACTAATTGTTATAATTGACTCAAAGGAGGGATTGCATTAATACAACTAGTTGATTTGATGAATTAATATTTTAAGAGAATTACATTGAGTCACCTTTTATTTCTTCAACTTATGCATTGACCATACAGTTTATTCAATTAGTATAGTTTACGCTCCAGGTCAATCTACTTTTAGTTATTCATTGTAGCATTGATCAATTGAAGCTTAACATGATACCTATAAACAAAGATTTGGGTACTCCCAATTTATGAGGTAAATAACAGTCCTTTTTCTTGGAGTGCAGACTTTCTGCGGTGTGGACTCGAAATCACATAGTTTTATCAAAAAGGTGTTTTATTATAATCTTGCTTCTGGGACATATCAGTTGATGATATTTATTGCTAGGAACTAAAATTATGGTGTTTGTATTTCATGTTCACACAGCATCTATCATAATAATTTTGCTAAAGATTTAATATGGAATCAGTAATCAGATTTGTGGGTAGGGAGATGAGTAAGGATCTGAGAATGTAATGTTCCCTTAATAATAGTGATTCCAAATGTTTGGTCTAAGTTTATATTTCTGTATGTGTAAGAAAATGTTCTCATAATTTTGAACTATTATAATAAGGATTAGAAGTACCAGGCATCTATGCCTGGAAAAGGTGCAATTTCTTTACCAACAACTATCTATTTTGTTAAGTTCATTGGAGGGTATGAATTCACATTTCACTACATTGAAGGAAACTCCAATAGATTCCATATGGTCATCACTTAGCAGCTGTGCTGAAAGTGAAGCTTCAATAGTTGAACCATCAAGTGTTTTAAGTTTCAAACTTATAGCAACTACTGACTGTCTGGGGATATCTACATTCATTACCTGCATACAGTATCGCTGTCTGTTATAGCCGGTGGTGAGGAAATATTCAAGGAAGAGCTCCAAACAGAAAAAAGGGAGCTCAGAGTTGGAGAACCAGTTAGTATAGTCTTCTGCTTCTAGTTGCACAATGATTTCAATTTCAAAAACTTGTTTTAATGTTGGCATGATTTACAGGTGCCTCAGCTTTGTGCAGATGGTTCCCAACTAGAGAATTTCGTCTTCGAAATTGTGGATACAGAGGGTAATCTCGATGAGAATATCCACAATGATGAGGAAAATGGCCATTTTCATACACTTTCCATAAAACTGGACTCATCCGTTACAAAAACAACCACTTTATATGCTTTCCGAAAGGGGCGATGCACTATTCCTTCTCTTACTGTCCCTCGAGATGCTGGTTGCTTTAGCTTTTCTGCTGTTCATTCTCGTCACCGAGAGTTATCTTTGAGCATCAAGGTCGCAACGTTTTATTTCTGGTAATGTGTTGGTAATTTGCAGTGGTACATTTATTGAACTTTATTTGTACATGCAGATTGGCATTCCGCATTCTTCAGATTTGCAGCGTGAGATTCAAACCTTGTGTCCAAATATGAGTATAATGATGCTACGGGACCCATCAACCCCTAATGATATAGGGAATGTACTTTCCATCATCAAGAATGAGGTATTGTGTTAGATCTTTATTCAACATTACATCCCTCTCATAAATCTGGTTATTTGTGGTTTGTAAATTCCTATTGTAATCTTGAAGTTGTAACTATTCTTTAAGTACCTGGCTTTAAGATTCTAAATTTAAGCTTCTCATGTTCTAATGAGGTCAGTTGCAGCTAATGCCCATCATCCTCACATACTTATGTGGTCAGTTGTGCCTTGTGACTTACAATTACTGCTCCTCACAGGTTCTTGAGGAAACTGCTTTGTGCATTGAACATCAGGAAAGGGTAAATTCCTATTGTAATCTTGAAGTCGTAATTATTCTTTAAGTACCTGGCTTTAAGATTCTAAATTTAAGCTTCTCTCATGTTCTAATGAGGTCAGTTAGTTGCAGCTAATGCCCCATCATTCTCACATACTTATGTGGTTAGTTGTGCCTTGTGACTTACACTTACTACCTCTCACAGGTTCTTGAGGAAATTGGTTTGCGCTTTGAACATCGGGAAGGGTACTGAAGTTGCTGCATGACCGGAAGGTTGAAATAGAGCAATCTTTGGTGGAGTTAGGAGGTGATTTGTCTTGGTTAATGCTATTACTGAATATTAATTGGTTTTGATGAATGCATGCAACACTGTTTTGCAATGATGCCCATTTCTTTGTCCTTGAGGTCTTGTCAATATCAGTGACCTATGGCTACTTTGGAAAGTTTAAAGAATATAAATCCATGTTTTGATTGTCATATTATGACTCTCTCATCATATTATCATGTTTGTCTCTAGATGAGAGAAATGTGATGCTTTTAAAGAACGATTTGCCATTTACTCCAATGTACAATATACATAGATCTGAATCAAGTTAGGACGAAAATGATTGCTCAGTTTAATGGTTGCTTTTCACCAAAATCACCTGGGGCGCGATTATTCATTTAACCTAGCAAATCCAGTTGCGACAAGTAGGACCTACATCACTAAGTTAGGGATGACCAGCTTTTTCAGTTTATGCAGGGCCTTCCCCTTTGAGCATTGTGGACTGCTTTTTCGCCAAAGAGGAAATGATAGACATGATAGAAAGCAGAGATGGCTCAGCGGCTTCCGTTCTCTGTGAACTGATCAGAAATTTTGCTTCAGAAGGACCACATGGAAGATCTAGAGATGGCATCATTGGTGTGGTTGACTTCTTGGAACAATTTGCAATATTGAGCTTAGCAGGTAAACTATTACTGACCTTCTATCTAACCCACTTGTTCAATGTTGCGAATCCCCTTTTCACCTTTTAGACAAATCGATACTTAGAGCTGCACTTTCCATTTTGGAGGATCTTAGCCAAGTATCTGGGTGAAGATCAAATGCTCGGGATTGTGTGCACAAACTCTGAGACGGCATTTAGTCTCAAGACATATGACAAAAATGGAGAAGTTGATCTCCAAAATGCTGTTTATGCAAAAGCAGCTGAACTTGGCAAGTCTATTAGTGGTGAATTTCGTGTCATATGTCTTGAGGAAATAAGGTACATAAGTGGTATTTTTATAATTTTATAACATTTACTGTTATGGAAGATCATATTCCTTACCAACTTTAATTGAGTTCTCGAAAGCATTTCTTCATTCATTTGCAATAAACCTTTGGCAGCCCATACAGAGGAGAGATTGAAGGCTGTGATCCTCAAAGGAAACTGGCTTTGCCTTATCCTACCTTACCTTGTGGAGAAATCCCTCCAGGCTTCTTAGGATATGCAGTTAACATGGTCAACATAGACTTTGATCATTTGGCAACAAGAACAACTAAAGGCCTTGGTCTACGAGAAACACTATTTTATCGGCTTTTTGGCAAGTTAGGGTGCGTTTGTTTGCGTTTCTGTTTAAAAATTGTTCCAGGGAACAGAAATAAAAAAAAAAAGTGTTTCTGTTCCGGGGAATAATTTTTGAACAAAAAAACGCGTTTGATTATAATATCCAAAAAGATCCACAACTCACCCAGCGAGCATCTGGAAGCAGTCGGCCAAGACGTCGGATTGACACTCGACTGAAAGATTCATAGGTTTCACCCAGTCTGCATCCATCAGCTACTAACTTCTCTAAGATTCTCTCAATGTTTTCCTTCCCCTGGAGTACTTATATTAAGAACTTCTTCCCCAGTAAACTGAAAAGGAAAGAAACTATAAGAATATACTGCCATACCTGAACAACAGGAAAGTAGACACACTTCAGGCAAGCATTAGCCTCGTGAATTGCTGTGGAACCAGAAAAGTATTGCAGCTTTTTATATTAGAGAAAAGCACAATCTAAGTGACATTCTTAGGTAAAACTAGTACTAAAAGCATTGATGCCAACAAATGAAAGAAGGGCCTAAAAACAATAAAAGGTGGACAACCTAGAATGAAAGATGATCCTCTTCTATAAAGAATGGGACAGAGAACTACAGAAACTTACCGAGTGTTCTATTTGCGTCAGTGTCCTCTGTGATCGAAAAATGGACTTGAATTATAAAATCAGGACCATTGCATGAATGCAAGTTGGTAATTGCAACCTCCCCTCCTTCAATTTCAGCTAAATCAATATCATTAACCTGACAAAGCACAAACTTATTTCATGGTGCAAAAAGCTTACTTTGAGATCCCATTAAGCAATAATGGGTACTATTTTTTCAACAAACCATACACTATGACACGCTCATATCATAAGCGTCTAAATAGCAAACCTTCTCAAATTAGTGTATATATTTGCAGGCAGGCATAGCAAGAACATGAAATCCGAAATTGTTCGTAAATCTGAACGACATAGTTACATAGCTGGACTGTGCCTTTTCTATCCCAATATGAAGAATGTACAAAACTGCCTGTTCATAGTGGACAAAAAAGACAAATGCAATAATGGGTACTATTTTTTCTGCAAACCATACACTATAAATAGCAAACCTTCTCAAATTACTTAACATATTTGTAGGCATAGCAAGAACAAGGAAATCTGAAATTGTTCGTAAATCTAAACAACATAGTTACATAGCTTAATTGAGGCCAGCTAAAAAGCAAAAGCATTATGTGGCCGAAGGAGTTAATATTAGAGTCCACCAACGGTGCATTCCCTACCTCAAAATGGACTGGTCTGATAGTCCTCCTCAAATTCGACAAACCATCACACTGCAAACATTCAAATTAATTAGAAATAAATCAAATTCAGGTATCCTATGTAATCCTTACAAAGAAGAAGCAAACTTGCATAACTCTGAAAATCATTTTACCTACTACTTGCTATCTTAGACATTGCTCTACCTTGATATCCCCAGTAATACAGAAAGTAACAGTTATGAATTCACCAGAAGGAAGAACTCATTAGCATAGTTTTAAATCATAGCCAAGAGTTATACTCTCAAACATATTGACCAAAGCCATACCCCACATTGGCCGCACTGCTAACTGAACCCGACTTTGTGGTCAGGTAGCAGCATTTATGAACATTGTGCAGTGATGGCATTATAGCACTATTGCATGTGCCATAGCAGTAACTTTTCATAGGAGCAACACAGGAATTATGATACCACATCGATATTTATTTGGACAAATCAACAGCAGTGTTTGATTTACTCCAATTTCTGCAGTACTTAAACTTTCCACCACCACAAGTCCAGGCAATGAAGATGACATAACGCAGATCTGTCTGAAAAATCTAGCAAAACTCTTTAAAACGTTAGAAAATTAAGACATCATTTTAAATTTCAAAAAAGTGATATGACTCTTTCCCAAATTTAGTTGATGAACCCCATAAAGCCAAGAGAAAAAGACTGGCGCGACTTTCTCCACTTGTAATGAAATAACGTCTCTATAAAAGTCTTGCTGAAGACTTGTTGAAGAGTGCCCTGAGGCACTTGCTAAGCATACTTGTATGAAATGTTTCAACTTCTAAAGTATTAACTACACATAACAAAAGTAAAACAGTGCATAAAAAACTGTGAACTTTCCTCAATCTGTGGCTTAACAAGGCCCTGCAGGCACTCTTTAATAAAACCCTAAACAAAAATAGATATGATTTCAGCAAACCTGAACGTATGGGAAATAGATGTCCTTCAGCTTGCACGAGAGTTGATATAGATTCACGTTTTTCATTCTAGGCTTGAAAATCTCAACCTGTACAGATTTTAGACGACAAGAATGCATGAAAACATCACAATGTATTGTCTAGGTATCGAGAATTCACAATCTTTACCACCTTGTGACAAATCAAGAAACACATGAAAATTTTACTGGCAGAATGTATTTAGAATAATACATATAAGTCATTAACTACATATATATGCCCAAGGCAGTACACAAAAGAAATAAAATATTTGCTTCAAACTACATAGTAGAGGCTTTCCCCCATCAACAGACGCCGACATGCATGAAGAGGTGTTCTATCAATCTTTATCAACTTCAAACTGTTCGAATAGTTATGTCTTAACTCACAGTAGCTGCCAGTTTATGTGTTTCATAATCCTTGTGAGAGTGTTTCATTTCTCAACCCACCTCACATCTTATAGACTTTAAATTCTTCCTATCTCTTCCCACTGCCTAATGTCTTCTTTAAATATTTCAATCCTATATCTCGAAAAAAATATCTATTTTATCGCCACTATACTAAAGTGACATAATAGACAATCTAAAGCCTAGGATTCCCTCAAGAAGATTGACTTTGCCTTGAGAACAAAGTAAAGACATGACCTGAGAAGTCTTCGACTGGCATAATCAGATAATCTAGAGCCTAATAGTCACTCAAGACGGCTGACCTATGACTACTTCCAAGTCCTGTGCCATGGCCAAGCCAAAAAACAAATTTATAGAGCAATGGAGGTAACTTAAAAGGACATGCTTTCAATGGATGATGCCCGGGTCAGAGCACGACAGATAACATCCCAGACAATGGTTTTTACCAGGTTTGTAGAGATTAGCTGAGTAAAACCTTCCCAGGAAATATTAAAAAAAAAACACAGGTAAAAATTTAGTTGCAAATATAAAAAGAAAAGATGTGGCGTATGCACCGCGAAATGTCCAATGAGTCAATGCGATTGACAATGAAATACCACAATAGAAAGAATTTATTAAAAGAAGTCTACCTTCGTGAAGCTTCCTTGAGGTGCTCTGGCACTTTCATTTTCTAAAGGAACCCTGACGCCACCATCAGTCTGAATAAATGACAAAGAAAATGATGACTGATTGAATAAATCTATGTATGGAACATAAGGGAGTCCAGTCGAGAGAAAAATATTACAACAATGAAGAAATCAGTGATCTTGCATACTTTCCAGGAGTGTTGAGAACCAGATCTGCTCAATAGAGCTTCTCTCTTCAGATGTAACATGTATACTCTTTTAGATTGCATGGTCTTGGAAGAAACCACGGCATGCCTGTAACTCGTTAAAAGGTAAAGAGGTGTAAATTACCTCCACAAAATATAATGGACTACCAGTTTCTACAACTACAATACTCTGGAACATACCTTCCCAAATGCATAGAGGCAATTGGTCCTCCAAAACCAAACAAGCCAAAGAAAGGCTGCACCACGCTCAACAAATTATCCAGAAAATAGAAGCAATTTAAACTTTTAGAGATTCAAAACAGTTTAATTTTCCCTATTCAAATCCATGTCCAGATTCAAATCCATGTCCAGGACGTGGAACGGTGAATTGTCAGCGAGTTAGGAACATACTGTCGACTTCTCTCATATAACTCCGACTCATTGAAAACAGAAGTTTGTGTTTGCTTTTTATTGGGGAGGATAGGGAAAAACGTTTTTTGTATTTCAACAAAGCTAATGCTGCATGGCGCAATGTAGCTTTGAAAATTAATTCCACCTATGAGAAGTGGAAGGTATCAGGAACATTTTCGGGAAGAGGAAGTTGATTCTTTAAGAACATTGACTATGCCAGGACATACTTGACAGTTTACGAATATGGCAGCGGAAAAATCGATTCACTCCTAATATATTGCAGTCAACCAATCATTCACATGTGATATTAGCTTGCATCAATTGACATCTCCCGTAAATACCAATGGATTCATGCTACCAGCAAAAGGACATTTTGCATGCCCTTTTCATGCAAAGACTACAGGACTTAATTAATGTCACGTGTTTAAAGAGAAATTACCATTAGATATGGAGGTTTTCCACCTACAGCCTTAACTTTATACTTTCTGTGAAGTGAGGCACCCATCTTTCCCCTAGACAAAAAGAATGAACACAAATCCACGAAAAGTTACAAAAAGAGAATGAAATCAGAAACCAGGGCTTGCTAATGGATGGAATTTAATCTTGTAGTTAAGCATATCTGTTTTAAAAATAAATAAAATTCTTTCCTATAAAGTATATTTCTATCAGAAATAACTGGAAAGGATACAGTCAGTTTTCTCCATAAAGAAGCCATCATTTTGCATTTAAGTAGCACCAGCCTCTTTTTGGAAATAGATAACTGACTCAAGTAATCATCTGAAGAAGTTGTAACTCCACATTATCAAAGCATGTTCGAAAAGTCATTTAGCCAATGTTATTTCTTCGTTTTCTACTAGATAACCAAAATTTACCCAAAGCACAGAATTCTCTCCTAAAATTCTGTCTCCTCAAGCCAAAATACGGTTTATGGTGTAAGTTGCCATGGCCAAGTGAGCGTGTAGGTGCATGCGTGGGTTTGGGTTAAATAGGGAAGAAAAAACATTGCTTTAGAGTACTCAATACCACTTTGCTATAGAGTTCTCATCACTGTCATCCATTCCAGGGCCAGTGTCAAAGATTGAGATCTTTCCATCAGATATATCCAAGCTGCAATTTCAAAACAATAATGAGTCACGCTCCAAAGTTCAAACCCAACAAAATTTCAATAAGAATGCAGCTAGCAGAAGCATCGAGATGAAAGATTAAGATATAGTTAGCTCTTGATCATCGTGTTGAAGTAAATGCGACAATCTCCATGTGAAACTTATGATTCATTATATATGGCTGAAAGATGTCTGCATCGATGAAGTCCTATGTGGTTCAGACTTAAAGAAGAATTTTGTTGGCAATTAGCAAACTGGCAGTGATACTTCCAAACAAAGGAAAAGCTTCAATGTTGCTTTCCATTACTCTCATTTATTGTTCACTAATTTAGTTGAAACAACAAGAATGCATGTTTACAATTGTTCATATTTATCCAGTAAACAAGTCATCAATCACCTCTTATAGATTTGCTTAGTATAAAATTTCTATTTGAAAAGAAAAGGTTCCTTTTATAGGAGAAGTTGTAAGATGCACCCGGTGCAACAACTAGATCAAGCTTCCACCATAAGCCACAGTATGGATTTTAATGTTCCACAAATTCTGAGCCTTAAGCCACAAAAGGGTTGATGTTCAAATCCTAATGGTAACATGACAAGATCAAGAAATCACCTAATCAATCTTTTAGATTTCAGGGGATTAGCCCACACGGCTCGCAAGGAATTATCCTGGTGAAAGGAGCAGCAGTCAGTTTGGCATCAAACAGGGATTATAATTTCCAAAATCATCAGGACAACTTACTATCAAATCTGCAAGAGCAGTTTCAAAAGTATAATCTTCAGGTAGCTCCTTCAACAATCCCGTATCAGGCGTTAAATCCCACATATTCCGTGAGAGATTTCACGCAATGCAATCGCTTGAAGAAGCACAGAGAACTAGAGAAACTCTATCAGAACTAGAGAAAAACTATCGTAGCATGTCTTGTGTTCAAAGGCCATGATACAACCGGGGGGGGGGTGTATAATCAAAATTCACAAACAAGAGAACTCCCGAAAGGCAAGTGATACCCATTCTTGAGAATACATCGACAGCTAGGTACGGTGCAAAAAGGAATAAAATACTAACCTCAAAAGTATCAGTTGTGTTGCCAGAGCCATCCTAATTGGAAAAAGATATTACATATAAAACAAACAGTAAAATAAGTAAGTACAGCCGTTAAAGTGAATATGCACACTCTCAGTAAATTAAAAGACACAGCAAGCGAACAACATATGACTTTTGCCCAATACTCACGCGAAGACGCAAGATGTGGCGCTTGTGAGGCTTAAAGTTGTCGAAAATAATTCGACTTTTGATCCGGTTGCCATTTGCATCTTCTAGATGCAACTCATTACTCTCCCATGCGATGGGACGCTTCGACCTTAGTGATGGATCTTGCGCTTTGGCTCGATTGTACCTTTCTTTGGCCATCGGCATGAAATCTCCGAAGGCCATGGTCGGGTTGGGTTCCCTTAACGCGATTCCCACGCTAGTCCCATTAGGCAACAATATGGTGAATCTATATATCCTGTCGATATCACCATTATTCATCGCCTGATGCGCAGGCCTCTTCCTGATGCTCCCGCAAGTCAGGCTCAGCTCCATCCTTAGCCAGCCCGAAACCTGTCGTGCAAAGAAGAGCGGTAACAAAGATCACACGGGTTGAAAAAGCACGAGTAAAAGAAAGCAGAGGAAACCGTCACCCCCTCAACACATTTGACTGTAGAGGTTCAAAACTGCATGCACGATTTCGGAAAAGATCAAATTTTTCGGGACTTTCCCCTGCTAACATTCTTTCCCGTCTTTTCGTTATCCACAAACCAAACGAACACACGTCACCAGATATTGTAAACACGAGAACATTACGCGAATTAGCTGATAAAACGATCGTTCAAGCAGGGCTCGAACACGAGTTGGCAGCAGAAGCAGGTGAAAAGCCAACCCCTTTCTGGCGTTACTTTAACCAGAACACCATCCAAAACGATCACGACGCATCGCGCAAGGGCGGGATTCGACGTGCGTGACGTCCTCGCCAACCGACTCCAGCTCCGGCGAGAGGAGAAAGTAGTTAAACCGGGCACACGTCCGGATCAACGAGCAAACACCGGCTGCTGATTGAAGCTCAAGCGACACATTCACCGGAAGAACGTCGGAAAAGGCAAAAAGGAGGAAGCTTGCCTGAGGGAGCGGAGGCAATGCAGCGTAACAGAGCCCCCTGCTCTTCCGCCTCCCTCACCCCCGCAGTTACAACCGTCGTCCTGCGCGATCCTCGACCTCTCTCGAGGGTGTTGAGGAAGGACGGAGGAGGAAGAGAGAGAGTCGCGGCGCAGCGAGAGACGATCAGACGAAGAAGACGAAGAAGACGAAGCGCGACGTTCTCCGCACTCCCCTGCGACCGAAAGGTCGTACTTGACTGGTGTTGCTGCCATGCCGATGGAGGACTGGCCCCTTTGAGATACGTGGCAAATGCTACCGCCCGAAGAGAAAATACTGATCACTGGCCACTCACGAAGTGCCACGTGACATGAAATAGAGAGGTGGTTAAGATATGAATGAGTAGACTGTTAGAATAATTAATATAATACTTTGATGCGGAAATTCAAAGTAAAAACAAATCAAGGATCTTTGATCTTCATGATTCTCACAAATAGATGAAGACATACCTTTATCCATAGTGCTACGCTTGAACTTGATCCAAAAGAAGAAATCCGATTTCTCTCCCTTAACCCACTAAATCTTAATGTATTCAATTGATGGAGGAGAGAATACGTTATTTCTGTTATTGTTGTTCATATGTGGGTAGAGAGAGGACCGGACTCTATTTATACGTTCATTGAAAATGTGCCTTCCATCAAAGCGATATACCCTTTCGTTTTATTAGAGTCGTACCTTCTCGTAACCAATAATTATTTATAGCATTTCAATAATTATTAAACCATATAATAAATCACATAATATGGGCCACAATAATTCTTACATTCTCCCACTTGGCTCATATGATGTTCCTTTCATGGTTTAATAAAGGCGTAATGTGCACAATAAGATTATGCTATAAAATTTCATTAAATTGGCAATCACATAATAATCACAATTAAGTAAAGAAAACTAATGCGAGTCATAGCGGTTATATGTCATTAATCGACATAGTCCCTTCTATGCACTACAACTATAGCACTTTACTTAACATGATCCATAAATGAGAAGTACAGTAATAGTCCAACCATAATGTTTCTTTAGAAATTATCCTGTTTAACATTCATCTATTTCCATAATGTATACTAAATAGAAAACAGGAAATATCAGAAACATGTAAGTGAGCTCAAAGTGTCAAATACATAAACTCAATACAATCATAATATAAACATTAATGACGTCCAATAACGCCCATCTTTTCAACATGCTCATTAAATGTTTTGGGCGGCAGTCCTTTTGTTAAGGGATCTGCTATCATAAAATTGGTGCTAAAATGCTCAATTGACACTCTTTGTTTCTGAACTTCTTCTTTGACAGACAAGTATTTGATCTCCATATGCTTAGCACCCTTAGAATACTTGTCGTTCTTAGAGAAGAAAACTGCTGCAGAGTTATCACAATAAATTTTCAGCGGCTTGGCAATACTGTCGACAATCACAAGTCCTGAAATAAAATTCCGCAGCCATAATCCATGAATTGTGGCCTCAAAGCATGCCACATATTCAGCTTCCATAGTAGATGCAGCAATAATTGACTGCTTTGCACTCTTCCATGATATTGCCCCTCCAGCTAGAAGAAACAAGTAGCCAAACGTTGATTTTCTTGTATCGACACATCCGGCTAAGTTCGAATCTGAATATCCAATCACCTCGAGATGATTGGATCTTTTATAAGTGAGCATATGATTCTTCATTCCTTGCAAGTATCTAAGAACTTTCTTTGCAGCTTTCCAATGATCCATTCCAGATTACTTTGATACCTTGCCCAAACATTCCGACAAAAACCGATGTCCGGTGCGGTGCAAGTTTGTGCATACATCAAGCTCCCCACAACAGATGCATAAGGAATATTATTCATTTGTTCTCGTTCCAATTCACTTTTCGGACATTGTATAAGACTAAATTTATCACCTTTCTGAATTGGAACTATTCCTGCTGAACATTTACTCATTAAATCTCTCTAAAATTTTCTCAATGTAAGCTTTCTGAGACAATCCTAATAATCCTTGTGATCTATCACGGAATATTTCTATTCCTATCACATATGTTGCCTCTCCCATATCCTTCATTTCAAAATTCTTAGAGAGAAACTTCTTGGTTTCATGTAACAAACCAAGATCATTAGCAGCAAGCAAAATATCATCAACATACAGAACTAGAAAAATAAACTTGCTCCCATTAATCTTCATATATATACACCGATCAACGGTGTTTTCCTTAAATCCAAATGAAGTTATGGTATCGTTAAACTTAAGATACCATTGTCGGGAAGCTTGTTTAAGTCCATATATTGACTTCTTTAATTTACATACCATGTGTTCCTTTCCTTTAACTGAAAAGCTTTCGGGTTGGTCCATATAAACCTCATCCTCTAAATTCCCATTAAGAAAAGCGATTTTTACATCCATTTGGTGTAACTCCAAGTCATAATGAGCCACCAAAGCCATAATGATTCTAAGTGAATCCTTCTTAGAGACTGGTGAAAATGTCTCTTTGTAGTCAATGCCTTCTTTCTGAGTAAAACCCTTTGCAACAAGTCTGGCCTTATGTCGTTCAATATTGCCTTTTGAGTCGCGCTTGGTCTTAAAGACCCATTTACACCCGACCTTCTTACATCCTTTAGGCAATTCAACTATATCCCAAACTTGATTTTGATGCATGGATTTTAACTCTTCTTCCATGGCATTAAACCATTCATTAGAATTTTCACATTCCATGGCTTGGGAAAATGAATCTGGATCATTTCCAATTCCTAAGTCAATTTCTGACACTTGTAGATAAACCATATAATTATCAGAAATAGCCGACCTCTTTTCTCTTTGAGATCTCCTTAATGCTATTTCTTGTGACTCGGCTATTGGAGGTTCATTATTGACATCTCCATTATTGAGTGTTTGTTGTTCTCGATCATTGTTAGATTGTACTACAATATCAGGAACAACAACTTTAGAAGCTTTAGGCATAGGAACTTCTACCCTTACTTCTTGAATGCAAGCATCACGCATTCTTTCACTCCCACTGATGTCACCATTCTCAATGAACCTAGCATTTCCAGATTCAACAATTCTTGTACTATGATTAGGACAATAAAATTTATACCCTTTGGATTTCTCTGCATAACCAATGAAATAACCACTAGTCGTTCTTGAATCCAATTTCCTTTCATGTGGATTGTAAATTCTTACTTCGCTTGACAACCCCAAACATGCAAAAGTGTCGTAAACTAGGTTTCCTTCCCGTCCACAATTCAAAGGGAGTCTTTGGAACTGCCTTACTCGGAACCCTATTTAATAAGTACATAGAAGTCTTTAAAGCATACATCCACAAAGACAAGGGTAAAGATGAATGACTCATCATACTCCTAACCATTTCCATTAAAGTACGGTTACGCCTTTTTGCTACACCATTTTGTTGTGGTGTACCTGGCATTGTGTATTGAGCACAAATGCCATGTCTTTCAAGGAATTTAGCAAATGGACCTGGACATTGTCCCGATTCATCATACTTTCCATAATATTCACCGCCTCTATCCGATCTTACTATTTTCACATTTCTATCTAATTGCCTCTCAACCTCTTTAATATACACTTCAAGTACATTCACCGATTGAGACTTCTCATGCAATAGATAGATGTAACCATAACGTGAAAAATCATCAATAAAGGTTATGAAATAGCTTTCCTTACCAAAAGATGGAACATCAAAAGGACCACATATGTCAAGTATGTATAATTTCAAGAAGCTCTGTGCTTCTTGTAGCACCTTTCTTAGTGTGTTTTGTTTGTTTACCTTTAATACAATCAATACACACTCCAAGGTCAGTAAAATCCAAATTTGGAAGAATTTCATTCTTCACTAATCTTTGCATTCTTTCTTTGGATATATGACCCAACCGTTTATGCCACAAGTAAGCAGAATTTTCATTCACCAAACTTCGTTTAGTGCCAACATTATGATGCAAGGTCATTAATGTCTCAACAAAAGTATTATCAAGTCTAAATTTGTAGAGATCATCACATAAAGTTCCAGTTCCAATAAGAGTATCACTCTTAAATAGACTGAAAGATCCAAATCCAAACTTACAATAAAATCCCGCCACATCAAGTCTTGGCAAAGAAACTAAATTGCGAGAAAATGTAGGTACATAAAGGGTTCGAAACAAATCCAAATAATGCCCAAGTATCTAAGATCAAACGATAAGTGCCAATGCCTTCAACTCGGAGCTTTGTCTCTGTTCCCCGTAATCACATAACTTTCATTTTGCTTTATAGTTTGGATCGTAAGAAATCCCCGCATCGTATTTGACACATGAGTGGTGGCACCGAATCAATCCACCAAGTATTATAAGGAACTTCAGTAAAGTTTGATTCAAAACATACCAAAGCACAAGGCTTACCTTTCTTTTCGAACCAAGCCTTACATTTCAGACAATCTTTCTTCAAGTGTCCAATTTTGTTGCAAAAATGGCACTTAATAAGATTGTGTTCCTTCTTGTGGATTTGAGAAGCTTTTGAAGAGTCATTCAGGATGTGTAGTCCTTTCTTCTTGCTCCTTCCACCTTTCCTCTTAAAATTCTTTCGAACTTCTTGATGACTTGAGAGATGAACAGAATGAGCCTTTTGATTCTTTATCCTTGTTTCCTCTTGAACTAACATACTGGCCAATTCATTTACATTCCACTTATCCTTTATAGTGTTGTAATTCATTTGAAATGGCCCATATTGCTCATGAGGTAAGGAATTAAGTATAAATTGTACTAAAAGTACTCATCCACATTCATTCCCAAAGTCCTTAACTTTGCTGCTAAATTGGTCATCTCAAGTATATGCTCATGCATGGTACGCGAACCATCATATTTCATAGTGGTCGGTGTGCTCATCGGTGTACCAAAGCAAGTGACTTATCGCCAGCAGTTTGAGAACGCTCTTCCACAAATTTCATAAATTCCTTAGCATTGTTAGTCTTGGGAAGAGAAGTCTTTAAGTTGTTTGCAACCTGTCATTCGCATAAACATTAAGCTCGTCTGTTCGATCTTTCCCAAGCTTTATGGAAAGACTTTTCATCATCACTACTTTCATCGTACTAGCAGCTGGTTTCTCGCCTTGAAGCGCTAAATCAAGATCCAGGACACCTAAGTGAAACCGGACTTGTTCACTCCAATAAGAAAAATTTATCCCATTGAATAAGGGAATGATGAGGCGTGCGAATGGAGTGAAACAGGTACAGATACTGCAAATGTGCAAGAAAATACTCATACATTAATGCTTTGAGAATATCACCTAATCAGATTCAAACTAAACTACACATGCACATCATAGTTCTCCTTTGGGCGATCCTATGATATACAAATACATATAAACCATAATAATGCTAATAACTTTTATTTGATAATTGTAAATATATCTTATTAAAATTTATTTGTTATCTTTGGATATACAAACAAATTTAACAAATCATATTAATTATCAACCATCATGTTCATGAATTATAAGAAAATAATTAACCTTTGGGTTAATCCCTAAGTTCTTATAATAAATGAACTTCAATATACCCATAACTCCAATAATGATATAAAACATATCAATTTCATACATAGCATCAATTAATCATGGGTAATTGAATAAAATAATTTACAATATTAAAAAATTCAAAAGACTTTAAGGTTCGGCCACTTTGGTGACTAACAAACCTTTCATAATATGAATTTTTAATATTGTAAAATACAAATATTTATCAAATTGCACACAAGGACATAAAATGCAATCAAAGCATAAGGGCAAAATCGTAAAATCATAATTCCATAAGATCATAATCATAAATTTAAAATCCAGGGGCAAAATGGTAAATAATCAACAATGGCAGAACTGTAATTATTAATTAAATAAGGGCAGAACAGTAAATAAATTGCGAGAATGACAAAATGGGAATTTTAAAAATGACAAAGGGGCAAAAACATAAAAGGGCTCGGGGACGTCAGGCACGTGCCGAGCACGTGCCTTCGTCCTCGGCGGGCGCGTGCCCCGCACGCGCACATTCGGCGCGCAGCGCGTGCGTTGCACGCGCCCGCAACCGCGCGGGAAGCCCCGCGCGCAGCGCTTGCGCCGCGTTACGGCGCGTGGCGCGTGGGTTCCATGCGCCTGCACGCAGCGCGCGTGGAGCCCACGCGCCTTCTTCCTCGCACACCGACGCGATTTTTCGCCAGTTTTTCGCCGTTCCACCGCCGTTTTGCCGCCCGTTTCTTCTCCGGCAGCCCATCCCAGACACAAATAAATAATGGGTTTTGAAGAGCATGCCGGCACAATCACATAGGTCCAAGTTTCGGCGAAAATGACCAAGAAATTGGCCCCAAAACAAACGAAAAATTCTCAGAACACAAAAACCTCCACCACCACCGCTTCCGCCACTCGATTAGCCTCCGGCGAACACCGATATGCCGGAAAACTCATGGCTAATGTTCCTCATGATATTGCGACGGTGTAGGTCCGAAATCAAGTGGTGGGTCGCCGGATTTTGCCCGGAATCGAAGAGTTTTTATCTTGCCCTTAAAAATCCGAATTTTTCATTTTCGTCCATTTCCACACGTGCACACACAGTAACTTTTCTTCACCATTTTAGTCCATGAAAAACGTTCCATCATTCGGATTTTCTTTAACAGAACATTCCAAAACATTTCAACAACAACAAATGCTACGAACAGGATCATTCAACAAATCATCATACATAAATCATAGTATATCTTTAAACGGAAAAAATCATGAGATCATAAACCAAATTGCTCTGATACCAACTGTTAGAATAATTAATATAATACTTTGATGCGGAAATTCAAAGTAAAAACAAATCAATGATCTTTGATCTTCATGATTCTCACAAATAGATGAAGACATACCTTTATCCATAGCGCTATGCTTGAACTTGATCCAAAAGAAGAAATCCGATTTCTCTCCCTTAACCCACTAAATCTTAATGTATTCAATTGATGGAGGAGAGAATACGTTATTTCTGTTATTGTTGTTCATATGTGGGTGGAGAGAGGACCGGACTCTATTTATACGTTCATTGAAAATGTGCCTTCCATCAAAGCGATATACCCTTTCGTTTTATTAGAGTCGTACCTTTCGTAACCAATAATTATTTATAGCATTTCAATAATTATTAAACCATATAATAAATCACATAATATGGGCCACAATAATTCTTACATAGACTTGGAGGGATAGATCGTCAAAAAAAAAAAAAAAGACTTGGGAGGGATAGAAAAGATGAAAAGAAAATGCACGAGCAGAGTGTGCTCGTGCGGAGAAATGACAAGCGAAAAATAAATAAATTGATTACCCTGAACTGATGATGTAGTTCTCGCTGCACACATCGATGGCTTGTTGCAGTGCTTGATGATGATATCTAGGAGGGTAGCAGTAGCATCTTAACTGTGGTTGCTGCTTGCATAGTTCCTTGCGCATTTTTTATTATGTTAATAGAGGTACCACATCAACCACGTTCTATATCTAGTAGGAGCTGTGGACTGCTGCCTCTAGCATAGCATTGGCAACTCAATTTAAAAATGTAGAATACAATCTCAATTTATTTATTTCATTAATCCCCTCACAGAACATCGTATGAACTTAAACATGGTTGAACAACTTCAAACCCCTAACACCACCCTTTCCCTCGTGAAGACCCAAAAATACAAAAAGCAACAGTAAAGATCTAGAGATAGAAGGAGACGAAGGATTTGGGCAAAACACAGTTCAAGGTTGTGAGAGGCCAAGGGGAAGTGACAGGAAAGTTGCGTATGTATCTCTCCAAAAGATTTGAGCACTTATGCGTTCTGTTCTAGTGTAGTATCAACTTCGAGCGCTATTACTAGAGGCGTTAAAATGGGTCATTGACCCATTTATAGATGGATGGGTCGTTAATGGTTCAAACTTATTTCCCAATGCACCCATAATGAGTTTTAAAAACAAAAAGACTGAGATATATGGGTAGCAGACCCATTTAAAACCCATTTATCAACCCATTTATAGAGACACAGACACAGTTTCCCAATGCACCCATATTCTTTTTTCTTTTTTTTTCTTTCTTCTTCCTCCAGTCACTGGCACGGCGATGGCCGGTGAGGCGACCGGCCAGGCGAGCCTCGAACTCGCCTTCGAGTCTCGCCAGATCGGCAAGGCTATAAACAATGCTAAGGAGATGACTTGCCTTTAAAGCTTACTTTCATACCAAGAATGGTATTAATAATACTAAGATCTTTTATGTCAAATTATTTCGCTAAAGTAACTTTCACGTCACTCATTATATTGAGCAGCTACTTTCTACTTGGGGATACTTTACTCTAAATGGGTATTGAATAAGAAACTAAATAGTGATTAATCAATAGCCAGCTACAAAGCACGTTTAGTAGCTCAAGGCTATAAACAACAGAGTGGAATAGATTATTTTGATATATATTCATTTGTGTGTCATCTATCAATTATAAAAAAAAAAAAAATTCTTGCTTTGCCATCTATTGAACACTTTGTAATGCATCAAATGGATGTAAAAATAACTTTCTTAAATGAGGAGTTAAATGAGGAAATTTACATGGAATAACCCAAATGATATATTATGAAAGGTCTTGAAAGCAAAGTTTGTAAATTGAACAAATCATTATATGGTCTTAAACAAGCACCTAAGATGTGGCATCTTAAATTTGACAAAGTTGTAAAGAGTTATGGCTTTCAGTCTAGTTATTAAGATAAATGCATTTACTATCGTTCTATGTCAAATAAGACAATCATCATTTGCTTGTATGTTGAGGACACGTTGAGTCTTGGTTCCAATTATTATGTAGTGAGTGACGTGAAAGCTACTTTATCTAAAGAATTTGACAATGCAAGATCTTGGTATTGCTAATAACATTCTTGGTATGAAAGTAAGCTTTAAACGGCAAGTCATCTCCCTTAGCCAGACTCATTATATTGAGCAGCTACTTTCTATTTGGGAATACGATAAGTGTAAATCGAGTGAGACACCATGTGATTATAATAACAAACTGAGTCCTAATGAAGGGACCGGCGTGAATCAATTAAAATACTCAAAACTGCTTGGTAGTCTCATGTATGCTATAAGTTGCACTAGACCCGACATAGCCTTTATAATTAGCATGCTGAATCATTTTACTAGTAATCCTAGTAAAGAGCATTGGGATGCCCTCGATAGGCTAATGAGATACCTTAAATGTACTAAAGGATTATGCTCTATTATTCCGGTTATCCTCCAACTATGGATGGATATTCTGATGCCTCGTGGTACTCAAATATTGAAAATAGTAAGTCCACTAGTGGATATATATTCACTTTGCATGGAGCTGCTATTACTTGGAAATCTAAACGACAGACTTATATTGACTTATATTGCATTGTCGTCTATGGAATCGGAACTTTTTGCTTTAACCTCAACTGGCGAAGAGGCCGAGTGGATAAAGAGTCTGATTATGGATAGTCTTTTGACTCGGCTAAAGATTAATTCTTTAAGCCTATTCTATGATAATCAAGTAGCTGTCCAAGTCGTCAAGAATGCTCTCTTTAATTCAAAGAGAAGACATGTGAAACTGAGACATGCGTTGTTCAATTATCTGAGAAAACAATGGGTTATCACCTTGACCGATGTGAGATTGAAGGATAACATAGCCGATACTCTCACCAAAGGGATGCCTAAAGATCGATTATTCAAAACAGTGGAGGAAATGGGGTTAAAGACTATATAAACAAGTCTTAACTACCATTTACTTACCTTATAATTGTGTGTTTTGAATTATCGAATCTTCCTTTATTGGCTACAATAATAAGCACGGTTTATATGTTTCATTGATATTCACAGTTACTGACTAATTTGAAAATGATGAGTTACCTCATTTCAAACTTAATGAAGATGACTTTAACATAATTCAAATGTTCTATCGGGGAAACTTGTGTCATTCCAAACTTGATGATACAATTCAATTATGTTGGACTATTATTTTAGTTAAATGATCTCATTCCAAACTTGATGCTAGATTATTTGACTTTAAGGAATCGGTAATCGTGACATTCCAAATTGAAACATAGAAACAGTTGTTTACATAATAAGCCTGGTCTTGTTCTTAATTGAAACTTGATATTACATTACTAGGTTATTTTAAGTGACTTGACTATTGGTCATGTTCTTTGAAACTAGACAATAGTTATTCTCCTACAAATAAACTTAAGTTGATGGCTCTTTGTAAATCATATTATTTAGGTCTTGTTCATAATTTATAAAGCTGGCTTGATGCTTATGAATATGATATCATGATACTTTATGACATCAATATATGTTCTTCTCGCCTGATGGAATGGTGCTAAGTTTTTATTCAAATAATTGAATTCATGATAATATGAAATTCATATTTGACATTTTACAGGGGATGGCAGAGATAGATGAGAGCTTAATGAGTGGGACATGACCAAGCTGACTTAGTTCATGAATGAATATATATCATTTAGAGCATGTGGGGACTTGACAGTTTACCTTCTATTGCCTATTTTGATGAAGTCCATTTACTTGAGACTTGCATTTTGCTAATTCTATTTTGTGAACATTATTATGCTTGTTTATTATATTTGTAAAGCCTTAGACTATTTTGACTGGCCTACTTACACTTGACTATTATGCATATATTGGTTGTGAATTAAGTCTGAGATTTATTTTGGGATTTGGAAGAGTTTATACTAAATCTAAAACTCCTAATACTTATTTTGATATATTGATCTTAGAACAGATTCATGATCATAATGATTCACTTATTTGAATTGCAAATATAATTTAGTTTAATACTTTCTTTGCTAAAAAACTCTTTGGCCGATTTGAGTTGATTGTCTTGGACTGAATGTGGATTATTCTTGTTGTCTGAACATTACGCTGGCCACCTTATTGGATTGTGTTGTATGGTGAACATAGGAGGAGATTGTTTGATATATTGTTAATATAGTCCTAAATAATATGTTCACATACAAGCCCAATAAATGAAAGCACGGTTATTTGGGTCCATATGAGCCAGAGCATAATAACTTGCATATAAACTCTAGGGTTCCCTACGCTAGAGGTTGTTGAGTGTTTTAAACTTGACATCTCTTGGTATAATACGTCAAGCAATCGTTTCTTCTCTCTCAAACCTATAACCTCCAACATTTTACGTACACATCAACAGAACGGACATTCTTTTCATTGAGACCTTCTCCAAATTTGTTGTTGTTCAACATAGATGTATTCTTTCATATCTATTATTAATCCTCCTTTTGAGATGCAAAAACTTCTTGTATCATACTCTCTGTACCGTGAAGATCAATTTTCTCGTTAATGATAGATGAAAGGAAGTCAGCCTAGAGGAGACCTGTCACATCCTACGGACAATTATAAGAAACTACCACCAGGAGATAGGAAATGGTTTTAAATATTCTCTTTACTTTCAGTGTTTTATGGGACCTTCTTTAAACTTGATTATGAGATGAAAACTTTTACTATTTCACCAAACACTTCCTGTAGCCTATTTTTCACTCGGAGAAGAAAAGAAATTTGTCTTGCTAGAATTGTCTTAAAGTGGAAAAATTTGAGAAGTAAAGGACTTTCAAATGAAATGACCTTGTCAAAATTTGCATATTAAAGTCAAATTGCGATATGACTATAGTTTGAAGTATGTGCTTGTTTTCTCACCTAGAAGCCAATCTGTTTTTGTTCTCCTTTTGTCTCATTTTCTATGATATACTCACAGACGTTGAACATCACATGTTTGCAACTTACATATAGCTCACTAGCACAAGTTATATTTACAGCTTCTGTTATCATACGAGTAATACTATTGTATGTGCTTCCATTGTGATGCTCTAAGTTCAATTTCTTTATTTGCTGATAGATAATGTATGTTTGATACTGCCGACAAATAACATGTGTTTGATACTAACAATACTCTTTTGTTATATTTAGACACATTCTTGGAGCTTTTGGAGCCATATATATTAAATGATATGTTCCGTCCTCTACCTCTTGAGGTATCTTTGCAGTATCTAATCATCCAAAAGAACTTCTAGTTACATAAACATAATAGTTCCAACCACGCTTAAAGGTAAGGCATTTCCCTATAAAGAATGCAAGCATTGGTGGAACACTATAGCGGCAAAGGGTTGTTACAGCGAGTGGAGCAATGTGTCTTTCACATGGACATATCTTCCTTGGATTTTTATAAGGTCTATAAATTATTTAAAATAATTCCTGGAATAGTAATTTAAGTTCATTTATTAAGAACGATTTTCATGATTTTCTCTCTGTAGGTTGTTAAATTATGCTGGGAGCACAATTTATATTGTGGCATTATTGTATCTTTTCAACCGAGGATTGGATGATTTCAGATCCCCTCTGGAGGAGATGATGGCAATCTTTTTCAAGAGTCTGAAGGAAAGTGCTGCTGCACTTCGGTTCGTTACCTCGATGGTTGTCTATTTTTGCTGATGCGCACGTAACTTTTTGTTTGCGCATGAATTTTCATCGATACATTTTTCTTTCTTGAGGAAAATCAATAAATTAAGAATTATAACATCGAGCAACTGTTATACTAGTGATATAGATCTAGGCAATAGTCATTAAGCAACTGAAGTTCCCACCAACTTGTTAGGCAGTTCCAACAATCGAAAACACATCCACATACACAGAGTCAAGGGACGTTGCATGTCTCAATTGGGACGAAAGTACCATCCAAATAACCTGAGTTGTGATCGTGCATTCCAAATCCTTCCACAAACTCCTCTTCCTCCTAATTTTCTTCAAATGCTACTGGAAACTCCATTGGTCCAAAGGGACTCGAGATTTGGGCGGTCATAAGCAGTCAACCTTTCTAACCTTGGTCAATCCATACCCCATACCCCACAAGCAATACTCGAAAGTTTAGTAACGGAGTGACAACTTCTTCAACATAGGGAGGAAATAAGATGTCTCAAGGACTTTGCAAGTAGAAGTTTGGCAACTAATTAGGCTTTTCATGGCTAGCAGTCTTCAATTATGACCTCTTCCAAATTGTTGAGATTATCGATGATCACATTGTGAAAAATAATTATCAACTTGGGGCATTTACACAATGTTGGCAACTTGAGAGAAGATAAACATCCCTTGGCACTAAGCCTTTCAAATGTCTCTCAAGTTTCTCATGCACTACATACACACAAATTTGAGAAATTTAAGCGATTCCAGACAAATGCTCATATAATAAACGGAAAAGATCATCAAAAACCTCAAACTTTGCCCAAAGTGACAAATTTACCCTAAACTTTTTTTTGTAACATGAAAAATCCCGAACTTTGTCATCCGTGACACATTTATCCCAAACTTTTTTTCGTGACATAAAAAACCTTGATGTGACACATTTACTCTAAATTATAGAGCATTTTGGTCTTTTTATTTTTCTTTTATTCTTCTTCTTCTCTCTTCCCTCCACCAGCCATGGCTGAGAGAAGCTAGAGTTAGGCGAGGGCTGCCCTCGCCTGGGCTAGCTAGGGCCACCCTCGCCAGCGTTAGGCAAGGGCGACCCTCGGTTGGGTTGGGCAAGGCTGGCGAGGGTGGTCCCCTCGCTCGACTCTTGCGAGGGCGGCCCTTGCCTGACTCTGGCTTCCCCCTGCCATGGCTGATGAAGGTAAGAGAGAAGAAGAAGAAAAAAACAAAAAGGAAAAACAAAAAGAATAAGATGAAAATGTCCTTGGTGGGTAAATGTGTCACCGTTTGTAAAATTTTGGGTTTTTCGTGTCAAAAAAAAAAAAAGTTTGCGATAAATTTGTCACTTAGAGAAAAATTTGGGGTTTTTGGTGGTCTTTTCCCTATAATAAATATACCATTTTCAATTTGAACATAATATATCCCATAATTTTTTATTTGTGAATTTTATAGATAACATGAACAATTGTAGAATCTCTTTAATCCTATGTTAGCCCAGATGGGATTTTTTTCGGGGCTCACTAATATGGCCTGTCCATTCGGATGATGACTTATATAGGTGGAAAAAGGTTTTTGGATATGGATAGTTGTACTATAGCTGTATCTATTTTGATCTTTGATAATTTGGATGATGTTATTAGGTCTGTGATGCCAATAATTAGGGAAAAGCAAAATTGAAATCATAAGAAAGCTGAAAGTTTATTCTCATGATGTTTGGTTTGGCCATTGTTTTCAGAAGGTGATGATGAAGAACACTTTGATTGTGCAAGGGACGATAATGATTAAAGTGATGATGATGTTAGTGAGAAGTGCGAAACACGAGAGCATCCTGGGATGAGAAACTTGAAAATCCTAGTACAAGCACATCGAGTGATTCGACTCCAGAAGCCAACCCACCTAGAGCCATTGGGTTTGATCAAAAGGATGTGCAAGTTGAAAATCCTAGAACAAGCACATTCCACAATTCAACTCCGGAAGCGAGGCCACCTCGAGCAACTAGTAGTACAAGCACATCCAAATGATTTAACTCCAGAAGCTAGCCCGCCTAGACCGTGAAGACTGATGCGGAGCCGATTTCAAAAGTCAGGGGTGCAGAGCATGGAAAATAGTTATAGTTTAAGTAAAATGATAGATGTAATAAATCTTAAGAAGGCATCAATATGCAAGAGCTTATAGGCAAATGGGCGTTGTGCTTTGGGTCAGTTTCAAGGCGGGGGCGAAGAGAGACCAGAAGAATGATTCATTAGGAGAATCCTCGTGGTATTGGAAGGATCGATCCCGAAAAGGAATCTATTGATTCTCTTAAAAAGAGAATAGCTCTCTCTCTATGTTCCCTAAGAGAGACAGCAGACGATTCAATCTGTTCAGTTCACTGAGAGATACTCCACCAGCAAGCAATAGCGGAGTGAATTGTAACCTTTCGATTTTGAGA
This sequence comes from Eucalyptus virginea, assembly GCA_014182375.1. Lineage (NCBI taxonomy): Eukaryota > Viridiplantae > Streptophyta > Magnoliopsida > Myrtales > Myrtaceae > Eucalyptus > Eucalyptus virginea. The sequence goes on from CM024520.1 coordinate 11,936,327, forward strand.
CGAATTCATTCCGAATAAAGGAAGGCTGACACAGGAGCATCTCCATCTCGATCCAAATTTCATGTCTCGCTCGATAGCAGCAGCCAAACCTTACCTAACTTCTTAGAAAAGATCCGATGAACGCACGCATGATTGAATTGACTAGATAGGAGTTAGGCCCGTGTACAAAGTTACAGGGGTTGAAGTTCCTGATGTCCTGGAGCATTTAGTTATGAGCCCTTGCGGATGCATAGGTTTTTTCCAGCTTTTGTAAATGTGTGATAATTATAGTCCTTAGCCACTACAATAGAAATGCAAGCTTGTATATGGATTACATTCGTTTGTCTACAATGAAAGTTACATTCTTTCATTGGTCATAAAATTGGAACCGTGAGTCGACTCATTCAGTCATTTCTTTCATCTAGCCTCCTGCATAGTTGTGGTTGTGGACCATAAGAAGATCCCCAGCAATTAAACAAATAATATATAGAAAAGGAAAGTAACTCTACATTCTCCCTCCCTCATGCCCTCTGGCTCTTGCATGAACTTTTAGAGTCACAGTAAAGAGGGATATGATGACCAAAAAAAGAGAAAATAACAAGGAGGAAGATAATCATTGGTTGACTACTTCGTTCCACTCTCAATTCTCAGGTTCTTTACTTTCTTTTCTTCAACTTTATTGGTAGCTCTTTTCGACTACGGAAATTTCAAAGAGTGAGCCAAACTCAGGAATTCTCAGGTTTTTATTCTTCGGTGATGGAAGTGCATTATTTTCTTTTGTTGCATTTTACTGGTAGCTTTCTTCGATTATTGGAGATTCAAGGAGTGAGGGGTTATTACGAATTGCCACCCGACGCAGTCATCTTTGGAGTTCTGGAGTTCGATCCTGATCTCGCCTTGATCATTTCGTTATAGTGTTTGAATGGGTTTTGGAAACATTGCAAATTTGTTTAGTCAGACTGTCCAACAATACCATATGAATTGACGTGTTCGATAGCAGATTAGAAGTCCGTCATCCATCTAGTTGATGTAGGGGGTTATGTCTACTGAGTTGACTTACTATCAAATAAAAGGGCGAGGCTGGTGCAGAATATAATTGACTTTGTACCCTAATATATTGATGCGTCCTCTCTTTTCCTCATATAACATCAATTTTCAATTCTTTTCCCACTATTGTTTATATTCTTCTCATATTCCAAATATTCATGTGCCAATCTAAATGTCATGTAGCTATTACGAGAAAAAGTTTTATGTGCTTGGTCTCCATCTCCAACAACGTTCTCCTCTTTGAAAGCCCTCTATGCATCAGCTGCTAGTTCTTGTTAATCGAAGGTTTTCAAGCCAACCGAAGCCTAAAAGCCAAACTTGGGGAAAGCCAACGCCAGAAAAAATAGGGAGAAAGCAGCTTCTCTTATTTAAGCATTGTGCTTTGACTTCTCGGTAGCACAGATATATGAAAATAAAAATGGTTAACTTTGGTTGAACGATAGATCATCACCTATCTTATGCAAGATAAGATATACGGGGGTATTCTCAAGAAAACTGAATTTCTTTTTTGGGGCCCTAGACAAAACCGCCATTTGATTATTATTGCACGATTTACTATGGGCTGTGTTGCGATCCAAATGGGCCCGTCTTCTACTAAAAGATTCAATGCGGTCTCTTCCTCCACTCCTCTTGCTCTGCTGCTCTTGCATGCATGAACTTGCGGCGTCTCAGAAATGAGGAAGACGATGGCCAAGAAAAGAAAAAAGAGAAACGACGGAGATGTTCTCGGTGGACTGCTCGTTCCCCTCTTTCTATTCCTAGGTTCGTATTCTTCTAATGATGGTTGTCGACCCTTTTCCCTTTTTCCTCTGTTTGTCGATTGGCATTGCAGCTTGGTTTCGTCAGTGTCAATCACTCTGGTGTTTTCTCAGCTCCTGTTTTCTAGAAATAAAAGAAGAATGCCTTCATCTCTTCATGGTTCAAAACGAAAAGATACCTCTTATCACCTTTATATAGGTAGTCATATCCTTTTGTGTTTTGGATATATTGTTGTCTCAAATTGCATCATTCTTCAATTTTCTTTTCCAACTACTCTTTATTTTTTTGTATCAGATTTTCGAATATTCATGCTCTTTTTTGGATGTCTTCTAGCTCTAATGGAAATTTTTTTTCTTGGTCTTAATTGACATTCTTTCCTATGTCAGAGCCTTGCATATATCCCTTTATCTTCTTCTGAACTTTGAATTTTGCAAGCCAATCCAAACCCAAAAGCCTAACTCTTTAAAGAGCCAAGACCAGATAAATAGGAAGAAAGCTGCTCTTCTTATTTTAGCCTCATGTTTTGGCGTCTACATAGCACGAATTTCTATAAATGGTCAACCTTTGTAGAACATTAGATTATCACAAACTTTATATATTATCTGCAGTTTTACATTATTTGAGGAAATTTCACGTAGAAAAAATTTTAGGGAGTTAAAACATCTCGTGCCTAAATAGATCTTTTGTATATTTAGGTTACAATCTCTACTATTGCCTGGCTAACTGTAATTCTTCCTTCCCAACACTAGCACCACTGGTCTATGTTAGTATTGCACCAAGATGTGTCATGACCACCTCTACCGTATAAAAAAACCCCAACACCATTTGCCTCTAGTCCCACTCATATTGTGTTGTGACCTTGTTTTGTCTCTTGCCCGTCCCTTTTCTTTGTCTTGCACCTCTCTCCTTATATCGTCAATCTCCATCGCATCCTCATTCGTCCTCTCTCCCTTGTTGTCACCGCCGTCAAGAGGGCAAGGTGGCGATGAGACAAGCCTCGATCTAGGTCTTAGATCAAGCATGAACCTCATATTTTGATTCATCAATGCTTGATCCTTGCCCTCAGGTCATAGTGCTTGAGGTTGACTGGAGATGAGGTCCAGGCTACGTGTGATGGAGCTAGAAGCAACATTCTAAGGTGATATCAGTAGAGAGGTCAATTGAGGAGAACAAATATGTTGCCTCCAAGTAAAGAGTTAACGAAACATAACCAGAGTCTCTCATATTGAAACTTATATTGTGGGATTGAGGAAGAAGAAGAGGAGAGTGATGATGGGAACAGAGTGAGACCGTGGCCCATAAGTCTAAAACTTCATTTTTTACCTTTCTAAATTTTTTTGCAGATTTCACATATCTTATCCAACATATCCCATCTCTAAGGTGGGATTTTTTTTTTACTCAAATGATATCTAGTCATGTTGAGAATTTGAGGTACGCCAAACACCGAACACAATAAAAGTTATCATGTCGGGAGTTTATCTGAATGATCAAATGTAGCATATGGTTTTAGAAAATTGAGCATATCTTATCCTATTTGTGTTTGCAAAATTGAAATATCAAGGTGGAATTTTTACTAAAACACACATATATATATATAGGTGGACTGGGCTTCAAGGTTCTTGCCTGGGCCAGCTCGCCCATAGACCGAGCTTGGATTTTTTGTCTAGACCCAGCCCAATAGGCCTAAAAATGCCCATGAGGTTCATTATTCACCCAAAAAGTACAGCAACAACAGTCATCAACGTAAATTAAAGTTTGGATTTTTGTAATTTGAATCGATTATGTAAATTACAAGTTCATCGATCCCATTAGAAAATAATACCTTTCTAAGAATTGATTGCGCATTATCCCAGTAAAATTCATATGAGTTACTATTGCTCGCTAATGTTGGCAATATAAAACATGATTATGCAGAGAGTTTTTTTTTTTTTTCCTTTATTGAGAATGAAAAGAAAAGCAACACGAGAAAATGACTGGGTCATTTGGGTTCCAATCCGAAGTCATCGTCGCTACATGCCGTCACTATGCGCAAATTGATTAGTTCCATTAATCCCATATTAAAGTTCGGATTTTTATATTTTCAATCAATTACATAAATTACAGTTTCATCAACCCCATTACGAAAACAATACATTTATAAGAAATGACAGTGCACTATCATTTATAATTGGTCAGATATTGTCACCACTTTTCTTTATTGAAAATGAAAAGTAAAGCAAAAGGAGCAAGTGCACATGCCATTTGGGTTTCAATTTGAAGCATCATTGCACGTGCTGTCATGACGCATGAACTGATTAATTCCATTAATCCTAGATTAAAGTTCGGATTTTTGTACTTTCAATTGATTATATTAATTACAAATTCATCGATCACATTAGAAAACAATACCTTTTAAGAAGTCTGTGTACCATCGTTGTAAAATTCATTAACACTAATGTTTATTATATTGAATGTGATTATGCATAGAGGTTATTTTTTCTTCATTGAAAATAAAAAGGAAAGTAAAAGGAGAAAATGCATGTGCCATTTGAGTTTTGATTTGAAGAACGCGCTGTGACCGCGTGGGAACTGATTAATTTCCCTAATCCCATATTAAAGTTTGGATCTTTGGGACGGCATGCGGAGATCTCGGCATCTTTAGGGTTTAACCAAGGCTGCAGAATGCATTCGCTTAAACCCTCTTCGCTTCTTTGATTCCGCGAGATGGAACCCATGACGCGAAGGGAAATGCTCCGTCGCATCTCGTTCATTTAGACTTTGTCTTTTTGACGGGGCTTGATTTTTTGCCGTTCTGGTCTGAGTTCTGAAGAGATTGATCCGTTTGAGGTATCAAGATCACTTTTCAAAGCTTCATGGTAGGAGCTTGGATCGCCAGAACTAGGGGTGTACAAAATACCCGGGAACCACCCGGACCGCCCGGAACCGGACCGTAACCGCCCGGAACCGGCGGTTCTTGAGGGAACCGGTCCGGTTCCCGGGTCCAATTGTTGAGAACCGGTGGGAACCGGTCCGGTTCCCGGTTCCGTGGGCGGATCCGCCCGCCCGCCCACCCGGACCGGACCGGTACCTATTTATAATTAAAAAAAAAATACTAAACAAAACAAAAGTCGCGACTCGCGGAGCCCTAATTCGCGAAACCTAATTTGCGTCTCTTCTCTCTCGTTTCTTCCTCGCGTTCAATTCTCTCTATTTCTTCTCTTCGTCTTCGATTCATCCCCGAGTATTCACGCGCTGCTGCTCCTCCTCCGCCACTGTCTTCCGTTGGAGGGAGAGATCTTTGTCTTCCGTCAGTTTTAAAGTCAAACAAAATCATCCAATCGATGGCGGTCCCGTAAAACGGAGGAAAGCTTCTTGGGGTCCTCCAATTATTTCACCTACGAACCGAGAAGAGAGCTAGAGAGCTAGAGAGAGAGATGGAGATGGAGGGGAGGGCCGGGGTTCGCGCCGTTCGTGGGGATGATAATGGTGGTTCCGGGTTCAAGCGAGCAGCATGGTGGTGGCGAAAATAGCCATGTCCGACGGGCTCAACAAGTACACCTTGGCCTTCTACCTGTAATGCCCTCTCCTCTCTCGTCCTCCTTCCTTGCCCCTTCATCATCTCTCGCAAGTTCGTGCTCGCTCATGCCTGTCACTCGCTAGCTCCATTGATGGCGGGCGCGAAAGTGGGGTGGGGGTGGGGAGAAGGGTTTTAAGTTCTTGACTTGTTTGTTTGCTCTGTTTGGCGGTCGTGGTCGCGCCCTCCTCTCACTTTCTCCGTGCTTCGCAAAATCTTCTTGCTCGCTCCGGTCGGGTGAGTGAGTGAAGTGTCCTCGTTTCGCATTAATTTGTGGACTTGGTGGATTTTGCTTTTCTTGGAATTCTTTCAAGCGAAACGTCTTGATCTACCGAGAGTTTGGTAGGTGGGAAAACGTGGTGAATTTTTTTTAGTGATTTGGTTGATGCAGATCCGCATCGCAGATATGCGGGTATGCCGGGATCGACATACAGCTCCCCCGTGCCGGGCACGGCCATGATGAACCTCATCCCAGCTTTCACTTTCATTCTCGCCATCATTTCAAGGTTCGTTCTCTCTTTCTTCTCGTTATCTGCAGTGCACTTAAATAACCTCCATTTGAAGAAAAATGAGAGAAGCAGATGATGATGTGTTAATTGGATGATGATGGAGGTTTGATTTCACATAGGTTTGTCTCTCTTCTCTCACGACAATTGAATTGGGTTCTCGGTGGGTTTCTCCTCGCGAAACCAGAATTTTTGGCATCAAAATCAGTTCCATGGATCCACCCGGGAATCGGACCGGACCGGCGGTCCGGTTCCTAGGTGGATCCATGCAATAAACGGGTGGATCCCGGTTCTGATTTTTTGGAACCGGTCCTTAGCGGGCGGTTCCCGGTTCTAGGTCGGGAACCGCCCGCCCGGACCATGCACACCCCTAGCCAGAACCTACGGTAAGAGCATAAGCAACCATATCCTCAAAACTGTACCTCTCCGGTGCTTTGGGAGTGCGCCTTCCTCAACCCGTCGCAATGGTACGAGGAACTTCTACCGTTTCTTTGACTTCCGGAGCTTCATCAGATGACTCGCCATTCTCTACAGATTCTCTGGTTTCAAGCTCCACCTTGATGATAGATTTATCACTCTCCTCTTCAGCAGCCGCACGTGGTATGCAGCTTGACTTCAACATTGCATATTCATTGAATATAACATCCCTACTCGTCAGAACTTTCTTCTCACTTGGATCCCATAATTTGTAGCCTTTCACTCCTTTCTCGTAATCGAAAAATATGCATTGTTTTGATTTTGGATCCAACTTCGAGCGTTTTGAGCTCTACACATGTATAAAAGCAGGACAACTGAATATTCTTAACAAGTTTACCAGTCTATACCTCTTCGGGAATTTTGCATTTAATTGCAGTTGATGGAGACCGATTCACAAGATAACATGCCATGCAGACAGCTTCTGCCCAAAACTCCTTGCTTAGTCCCGCATGTAGCCTCATGCTTCGAGCTCTCTCTAATAAGGTCTGGTTCATCCTTTCCGCTACGCCATTCTGTTGGGGCGTATTTGGAACTGTGAAGTGACGTTTAATTCCTTCATTCTTGCAAAGCTCCATGAATGGTGTCGATTTGTACTCTCCTCCATTGTCCGATCTCAAGCACTTAACGTTCTTCCCCGTTGAAGTCTCAACTTCAGCTTTCCATTCTTTGAACTTTTCAAAGACTTCACTTTTGTGTTGCATGATATAGACCCAAACTTTGCGAGAGAAATCGTCAATGAATGTCACAAGTATTCCTTCCCTCCTTTTGACTTTACCAGTGAAGGACCCCATACATCCGTGTGTACATACTCAAGTACACCCATGCTTGTATGAGTTGCAGCATTGAACCGTACTCTGCATTGTTTTCCAAACACACAAAATTTGCAGAAATCTAATTTGTATGTTTTTATACCTTGGAGTGCATTCCTCTTGTGAAGCTCCATCAACCCTCTTTCTCCCATATGCCCGAGACGCATATGCCATAGGTAGGTGTTATCTATCTCCATGCTAGCATCCGTGGACACAGATGCTCCACCTTGCACTGTGGTTCCTATAAGTCGATATAGGTTCCCGTGCCTCTGTCCCTTAAGAACAACCAGAGCTCCCTTAATCACCTTCAAGACTCTACCTTGAGCCGTGTACTTGCATCCATTGGATTCAAGTGCTCCCAATGAGATCAAATTCTTCCTTAGACCCGGAACATGACGTACGTCTACCAAGGTTCTAATCATGCTATCAAACATCTTGATTTTCACAGTTCCAACACCCACAGTCTTGCACTAAGTATCATTCCCCATGAGAACTGAACCACCATCATATGCCTTGTACTCATCGAAGGCTTCTCGATGAGGACACATGTGAAAAGTGCATCCGGAGTCAATGATCCACGATTCTTCAAAGGTGTCCTTCCTTGACAATATGGACAAGACGTCCCCATCATCAGTCTCAACGCTATCGGCTATACTTGCCTCATCCGAGCTCTTCTTCTTTTTCTCGTTCTTATTTGGACAGAATCTCTTGGTATGCCCTTCCTGATTACACCCGTAGCATCTTCCTTTGAACCTTCCTTTGGATTTTGATCGACCCCTACTGCTTGATCCTCGATCCGTTGATCTTCCTCTTCCTTGATTGCTTTTCTCCTTTGCAAAGAGTCCCTCTCCTAAAGATTTTGAACTACTTGTCCTTTTCCGGGTGTCGTTTGAAATTAGGGCAGCAGTCACCTCTTCGATCTCCAAGGTTTCCTTGCCATAAAGGAGCGTAGTCACCAAGTGGTCAAACGAATCCGGCAATGATGCCAGTAGTAGAAGCGCTATGTCTTCATCCTCAGACCTTACCTCCAAGCTTGTAAGTTCACTAATCATCTTATTGAACACATTGAAGTGTTCCAACAGATCTCCTTCTTCACTCATCTGAAGTGAATACAATCTCTTCTTCAAGAACAACTTGTTCATAAGAGATTTCGTCATGTAAATGCTTTCGAGTTTGAGACATACCTTCGGAGCAGATTCAATTTCCGCTAAATATTGAAGGGCTTCATCCGATAGGTTCAATCGGATTGCGCTGCACGCCCTCTCCTCCATGTCGGCCCAATCATCATCAGTGATGGTGTCCGGCTTGTTCGATTTTCCCAGAAGAACCTTTGATAAACCTTGTTGATTCAACAGATCCTTCATCCTTCTCCGCCATAGTGTAAAACTATTCTTCCCGGTGAATCGTTCAATATCAAATCGAACGGTTGAACCTTTTCCAGCCATCTAGTTAGAAGTCGCAATACAGGAACAAAGAACCTAGATTGCTCTGATACCAATTGTTGTGCGGAAGAACACCCTAACTAGATGAGAAAAGTAAACAAGAATAATCAAGAACACGGAGATTTACGTGGTTCGGCGAAAGATCCGCCTACGTCCATGGGAGAGAGAGAGAGAGAGAGAGAGACGATTTCTTATTTGAGCGTATGTCAAGAGTACAAGGTACAATACTGAAATAAATAGATCTTTAGATCCCCACTTTCCTAAACCTAGTAGGAAAGGAATTCCACCATAAAGATATTATCAAATTTGAAACTCAAATCTAGGAAATATATTAGGAAACAAATAGCCTGCAATCTTCAAGCCTTCCTAGATTTCCCGATTGAATTTTGTGGAATTCAAGACAATATAAGCATTCCCCACCTCCAGCACCCTCCTCCGGCAGCCCACGTCGGAGATGTCGCCGGGAAACCCCTTCCTCCTCCCGTTGGCCCCAGCAGCTACACGAGCGCTGGCGGCGCCAGTGCTCCTCCGCATTCTGGTGAAATACAACAAATGCTTCTCGCAATACTTCTCCCCGCTGACAGCTCTCTCCCTGCACCGCCAGTTGGGTGTGCCGGTTCTCGCACACCTCCGGCGAGTCGGCGTCCATTTCAAGAATCCGGGTCAGTCGAAATGAAGCTCAATCGTGTAGAGCGAGCAGAAAGGAGGGGTTTTGAAGGACGGCTGTGGGATCAGTAGCTGCTTTTTCCTTTCTACCAGGAAAGCATTGATGGTGGGGACTACACTGACCGGCTGAACGGTGGCCCCCCAAAAAAGCAACCATGTCAAGTTGAGTCAATCTTGCAACTTCATTTCGGTGACACATTAACTGGCCACGTCTCGATATCAAAGAAAATTCGGAAGATCTCGAACGACTTACGGGTATCAATCACATCCATACGATGTATGAAATACCTTTGTTGTCATCTTGGTCTTGCCAAGGCACTCGTTATTGGAGTTATAAATGTCCGCCGTACGTTTCTGAAAGTTACAGTGATGATGATGGCGACGATAGAAGATTGCCTTCTACAGAGTCGACAGGATTCATATGGGGCCCGCCGATGGAGAGGTACGAGACTCCAGTATGAAAGGAGGGCGAAACGCCTAATAGACCGGCATCAAGCCGTTGCATCAAAACAAACCAACAAACCAACAAACATAAACGGGCTCGTCGGATAAACTACCTCCGGATCTCCGAAATTGTCACGTGTATTACCAGACCAGAATATTAAGAAAAAGGAAAAAAAAAATTTAATGTAAATTTAGTGGCGTAAAACCCTAAAAGACATCAACTTAAACTTTAATCTCAATAGAACCAAAAAAAATTTCAATCCTAACTCTATCTTAATTTTTTTCTCATAAAAAATCCTGAACTTTTTTTTTAAAGATAAAAATGGTAAGATAAGTTGCGCGTGCGTGCACACACACATATATATAATATATAATGTCATATTGATTTCACATCCTCATGGAAAAAGTTTTCCAAACTAATCCTTGGTCCATGACAAACCTTAAGTTATAAGGAAAGGGAAATTAGTATAGAAATATTACAAATATATAAAGTGCAGTCGTGTGAAGCGAACCGTATTGCTCCGTAATTTGCAAACGTAAAACCAGCATCAGCATCCGAGCGCAAGCTTCGACAGTCAACTTTTTCCACAGAAACGAACAAGACGCAAAATGTGGGGGACCGATGCTAAACAGATTCCCATGAAGCGACCTGACAGGGCATCGGACAGAGAATTGGCGGAAAGAGAGCGCGCTTTATCTTAATCCAAGATTAATTAGTCACTAAATGCTCTATTTTAAAAATAATTTGTCCCTTCTCGAATGGTCTGGTGATCTATGGAGAAACGTGGGACGGTCGCACCCAGGAGAAACATTAGAAAAAGTCAAAGTTGTGCGCCGCCAGAGTGACAAATGATGAGTACGGCGAAGACGCATTTTACCTTAAAAGTCGCTTGCTTGCTTGTCTGTAATCATATGTACCGTTCGCTTTCTTTTTTTGTCTGCCCATTTTCCTTAAAAGAAGAATCCATTCTAATTGAGAATTTCAAAATTAAACCGCCCCAAAACAGTCGTGTAAAATACTGCCCATAAAGTAGTCCTCACAGAGTACGCTAGACCATAGTTTCTAATAAGTGCGTTCCGCAAGTGCAGAGGGTACCATAGTTATGACAATCGAAATTTTATCTAAAATCACAAAAACCACTTGCAAATATCGGGCATTCTCATTGGCATTGATTTTGAAACTTACGATTGAGGGGGATAGATAGATGAAGCGATGCCTCTTGACTAATGATTCCGGAACACCAATCCAACAAAGAGGGCGAAAATGTTTAACAGTTTCAATTTCAAAAAATCGGTAGCTGCAAAAAACACACTCAGTCAGTGATTCTCTCGTCTCTTTCATTTACTCGGCATAGACAATTATCACATGTTTTTTTTTATAATGAAAGTAAGTAATATATTGGGGGAAAATACAAAGGATGTCGGCTTCAAAAACTTGCATTTGCACTCAAGACGGATAAAAAACTTGCACTCAAGACGGATAGACCCATTATGAGTCAAAAACTTGTATTATGAGTCAAAAACTTGCACTCAAGACGGATAGACCTAGAGAAAAAAAGCCGCCAAGCGGCCACAACTAGAAACAATAAAAAGAGAGCACCAAACGGCATAAACAACCGCGAGTCAAGAGCAACCAACCAAAAAAGAGACCAGGGCAAGAGATGGGGTAGACATAATTATCCCATGTTTCCAAGGCCGGAAATATAAAACTTGAAATAATTCACGAGGAAATGGTGGGGTAGACATAATTAAACGGGGAGAATTCCACCTTCGGACAGTGATTTTTCATGAAAGGCTCGGCTTTGTCCATTACTGATGAAGTCCACAATCTCCCAAAAAATTGGCGCTTATCTTCCTCGCAAGCTCTTGTAATCTTACTTATCTTGCATAGGATCATCATTATCGCCATCCTTGTCCTCCGCTATTAACTTGGTGCCATGGTCGTCCTGGACCAGTTACAATTGCAATAGTCTATTATCCATGCTTTGAATAAAATCTATATTAATGCAAGAGAGTTTAAAAGAATACTCATATTTGATATATATTTACCTGGGGTTCCGGAGAAAGTTCTTGAGGAGAACCTTCTCCAGCTCTAAGAGAAGCTTCCAATCTGCTCCACAACTCATCCATCTCTATTTCTTCACGGGACTTTGGTGGTGCTTCTAGTTCTTCGTCTCCCCAGTAAAACTTGAGTTGCAGAGGCTCACTTATGCTTTGTGTCTCCTGTACAAGTTCCTTCTTCCCAGCTACGCTTGATGTCTCCCATCCATCTTCCTTCCCACCAGCAGCATCACCATAATCTCTAATTTTACGCTCACAACACTTAGGTCCTTTGCTTCTCTTTCTCTTTCTCTTTCTCTTTCTCTTTTCTTCTTGAATCTCAGCATGTTTCTCTTCTTCTTCAAGAATCTGAAAGATGTCATGGTTGTCCATCCTAAGAATGGAGAGAGGATCGTAAGAATGTGGGGAATAGGGAGAGGGTGAAAAATGGAGAGGCTAGTCAGGTATGAGCTAAAATAAAGGGAACGGGAGTGATTGTTGATGTCTATCCACCGCTAGTACATGTCTATCCACCGCTAGTCGATGTAGATACTGGTGTATATTTGAGCGGAACGAAGGTGCACCATAAAAGTTAATTTTACTTTTATTGCCTACTCTCTTTTTCATGGGCAAATATAACGAGAGTGCGATGCTTCTCCTTCTCCATTGTCATTCATTGGCATCATCTTCTTTTTAATAAGGGTGCACTCCCTTTCTATTTCAAGCGTATCATTGGCATCATCTTCTTTTTAAAAAAATAGAAAAAGCAAGCAAATCGAATCGTATCACCATAACTTAATGAGTTGCTTGGCCTTAGTTTAGACGAAAGGCCCCCACCAAGTGGACCCGAAAGTGCTCGATGTGGTGGCATAAGAGCCAAATTTGTCTCCAATCATGTGGCCTCGTAAGGAAAAAAAATAAAAGAAGACATTAATGATGATGGATTTAACTTTAAAATAGTTTTGTTTTAGATCATTTTTCAACAAAGTTAATTTTTTGAGAAACATAAGTAAGTTAAAAATATGCTTAGCAGGCAAAATCTTGAATTTAAGTTTGCACGAAAATGTGGTAGCGAGTTCATACGCAAAATACCATACCACGACTAGACACATAGAGACGGCAATGTGGATGAAGAGGACGACGACTAATTTTCTGGTGGTTCCAAGACTCAAATGATCGAGTACATGTCTATCCACCGCTAGTCGATGTAGATACTGGTGTATATTTGAGCGGAACGAAGGTGCACCATAAAAGTTAATTTTACTTTTATTGCCTACTCTCTTTTTCATGGGCAAATATAACGAGAGTGCGATGCTTCTCCTTCTCCATTGTCATTCATTGGCATCATCTTCTTTTTAATAAGGGTGCACTCCTTTCTATTTCAAGCGTATCATTGGCATCATCTTCTTTTTAAAAAAAAAAATAGAAAAAGCAAGCAAATCGAATCGTATCACCATAACTTAATGAGTTGCTTGGCCTTAGTTTAGACGAAAGGCCCCCACCAAGTGGACCCGAAAGTGCTCGATGTGGTGGCATAAGAGCCAAATTTGTCTCCAATCATGTGGCCTCGTAAGGAAAAAAAAAAATAAAAGAAGACATTAATGATGATGGATTTAACTTTAAAATAGTTTTGTTTTAGATCATTTTTCAACAAAGTTAATTTTTTGAGAAACATAAGTAAGTTAAAAATATGCTTAGCAGGCAAAATCTTGAATTTAAGTTTGCACGAAAATGTGGTAGCGAGTTCATACGCAAAATACCATACCACGACTAGACACATAGAGACGGCAATGTGGATGAAGAGGACGACGACTAATTTTCTGGTGGTTCCAAGACTCAAATGATCGAGTACATGTCTATCCACCGCTAGTCGATGTAGATACTGGTGTATATTTGAGCGGAACGAAGGTGCACCATAAAAGTTAATTTTACTTTTATTGCCTACTCTCTTTTTCATGGGCAAATATAACGAGAGTGCGATGCTTCTCCTTCTCCATTGTCATTCATTGGCATCATCTTCTTTTTAATAAGGGCGCACTCCCTTTCTATTTCAAGCGTATCATTGGCATCATCTTCTTTTTTAAAAAAATAGAAAAAGCAAGCAAATCGAATCGTATCACCATAACTTAATGAGTTGCTTGGCCTTAGTTTAGACGAAAGGCCCCCACCAAGTGGACCCGAAAGTGCTCGATGTGGTGGCATAAGAGCCAAATTTGTCTCCAATCATGTGGCCTCGTAAGGAAAAAAAATAAAAGAAGACATTAATGATGATGGATTTAACTTTAAAATAGTTTTGTTTTAGATCATTTTTCAACAAAGTTAATTTTTTGAGAAACATAAGTAAGTTAAAAATATGCTTAGCAGGCAAAATCTTGAATTTAAGTTTGCACGAAAATGTGGTAGCGAGTTCATACGCAAAAATAAAGAATGATGTTGATAGAATTTGTAAAAAGATGCGATATTATTATTATTATTATTATTATTATTATTATTATTATTATTATTATTATTATTATTATTATTGTTGTTGTTGTTGTTGTTATATTCTTCTCTTTTTCGTTTGTTATATTGCAATTTCTTTGGAGGGACAATCTGCGCGCGGGCATTCGGTCTTGCAAGAAAAACCTTAAAAAAAGGAAAACATTCTCATATATATATTTTTTAATTTCTGGTTTTTTTTGGCAGTGTCATGTCTTGGGTGGGAGATTTGAGTTTGAAGAAGTACCCTCGGAGACGTGCGTTAATTACACTGACGCGTTTGGAGTTCACGACTTGACCCCTCGCCGCATCACCTAAAACGGGCTATTTTTTATTTTATTTTATTTTAGGGCATTTACCACAAAAAATCCTGAACTTTCTTAAAATGACACATTTACCCAAAACTTTTTTTGTGACGTGAAAAACCCCAAACTTTTCAAACCGTGACACATTTACCCCATAAGGGATTTTTGTCTTTTTATTCTGTTTTTCCTTTTTCTTTTTTTTCTTTTTTTCTTCTTCTTCCCTCACCCGGCCATGGCGGAGGGAAGCCGGCGTCCGACGACCTCGCCGACATCGGACGAGGGCGGGGACACCCTCGCCGGCGTTGAGCGAGGACGGCCCTCGCGGATCCGGCGAGGGCAGCCCGCCCGACGCAGAGGAGGGCGGCCCTCGCCCGACGCAGGAGGGCGGCCTCGCCCGACACCGGCGAGAGCCGCCCTCGCCCTAGGCCGACAAGGGTGACCCTCGCCCGACGCCGACGAGGGCAGCCCTCGCCGGACGCCGGCTTCCCTTTGCCGACTAGTCGGCGGAGGGAAGAAAGAAGAAAAAAATTTAAAAATCTAAAAAAAATTTAAAAAATTTAAAAATTTTTTAAAAATAAAAATGAAATGACCAAAATGCCCTCTAATTTTGGGGTAAATGTGTCACATAACGAAAGTTTAGGATTTTTGTGTTACAAAAAAAAAAAATTGAGATAAATGCCACATTTTTAAGAAAATTTGGCATTTTTCACGTCAAAAAAAAAAGTTTAAGGTAAATGTATCATTTTTGGGCAAAGTTCAGGATTTTTCGTGACTTTTTCCCTTTATTTTATTCAGAATATAAAAAAGAGAGAAAAGGAAATGGACTTTTTGTCCTTTTAGAAGCCCCGAAGAAAAAATAAGACTCAAGAGCTTTTGTTCTCGTCGCATGGAATGAAGCCTGAAATCGTGGACCCCACCCGGTTGACCCATGTCCTTGTCAGTCGCTGCCAATCTATGGTACAAGAAAAGGTTCCATCGGAACAATTATTTAATTCAAGACAACCTCCTCGCTTTTTCTTTTTTTTTTTTAAAGCGAAAGAAGAGGGGGGGGAGACACGTACTCGATCATTTGAGTCTTGTAACCACCAGAAGATTAGTCGTCGTCCTCTTCATCCACATTGCCGTCTCTATGTGTCTACTCGTGGTATGGTATTTTGTGCACATGCCGTCCCTCTTGTCCCAATGATCCGAGTCAAGAAAATTATTCAAATAATCCTAAACTTGTCACGCTTTTGACAATTACATCATAAATTCTTCAATTTTATCAATTGAGTCTTAAACATTTTTGAAGATCTGTCAATTAAGTCCATTCAACTAGCTTTGACAGGCAATCGTTCACATAGACGCCGGATGTTTTACGTGGCATCTGACGCTAACATAGACATTTTTTTTTAAATGAGTTTTTTATATTTAAAAAAAAAAATTGAGTTAATAAGGTCGAACCGACAGTCATTGAGCTTAGAATCACTAAAACGATTTGAAGCCCTAGCATAAACTAACTGCGACTCCAACTTCTTCGCAACACATCACCTAAATAATTAATCAATTATAGAGCAAAGCAACGAAAACCAAATCAACAAAAAGACCAAGACTGCATCATACCTCTTCGCTTTGTACGCCTCAATTTCTTCCTCTATAATATCTCTTGAGCCACACATCTTAATCGCTTCCATCCGGGTTGTCAGAGTAACGACTAGAAGTCTGGCGGCGTGACCAAGTGGAGAAGTGACAAAAATTCATATTCGTCGACACATACTTATAAATTTCTAGCTAATTTCATTATAAATTATATGACACAAGAGATAACAGGATTTGTAATGTCACTTTTTTTCGTCCATATATTATTCTTATTATATGGTTTTGGCAAATAATAAAATCAATTCGATTTTTTCTTTTTGAAATATATTACACTAAAACTGGAAAGGACCTGGGAATTGCAGATAAAAAAAAAAAAAAACAATATCACTATTAATTTGGCATAGAAATAACATGCACGGTTTGATTTGATTTTATATATATTTAATTAATAATTAATTCCGCATAGGAGCTTGTGGATTTATGTACTATCATGAAGTAGAGAATGTAAGTCATGTAACTCTTACTAGAATAAGAGCAAAATGCTGTTCATAGTAATCGGTGATCAACAGAATAGAATTGTAGAGATTCTTTTTCTTTTTCTTTTTCTTTTTGATAAAACTACTAAGCCTATTCAAGAGTTTGTCCTACAATCATTTTTTTTTTTTTTACTAGTAGATCTTTTAATATCCATCAACTATTTCTAACAATTATCCACTTTGACGTTGGACAAGTGGACATAAAATGAGAATTAAATCCACTCGTTTGGATCATATTGGAGTGGTTAAGACAAAATAGTTGAGTCATGCTTCAACTTTCAAACTTAATTTGTCCAAAAAAATTAAGGCACGATAGTTTGACTGAATTTGATGAGGTAGTTGATATGCTCAAATTCAACTCGACTTGATCATTAAGGATACAAAAGAAGGCTTAAATTGGAAATTTGAACTGGACATCAAGTTCACACAGTGATTAAAATTGACAATTAACACAAAATTTCATGTGTTTATGGACATGTACATAAATGAGTTAGCTACTCAATCAAGTTGGCAAGTCAAATGAATTAAATATCATAGAGTTCGAGTCACTTGGGTACTTTGGAATTTTACTCGATTTGATACTCAGATGGTAAACAGGACTTAGAGTGATAAGAATCATAAGTTGGGATTCAAGTTCGAATAACCCAGAGTAGTTTGATGAATTAATATCATGTAGTGAGAAAAGTTGCCTCCTGCAATGTTTTATTTGGCCCTTTGTATGTTGCCCTTGATTAAAAAAAGTCAATGGTAACATTGACATGAAATGAAACTTTGTAGCCATTCCCAACCCAATTTGCGCAGTGCGATTATTTAATATTTTAAGCATCATTCAGTTCGTCTTTGGAACCGTACTCAAATGAATGCGAGAATTGCCATTTAAGGATGGCCTCGACACCTTAAACAACCAATGGTAGAGAAAGCTATGTCACATTACAATAAATAAAAATATATATTACCTATTCCTACTAGCCTCCTACTCGCATGCCTTAAACAACCAAGTACTTTTCCCCTCTCTTGATTAGCCAACGTCAAATCCATGTGGCTGCAGCAATTAAGAAATGTCAGTATTAACCAAGCTAAGGTCATAGGATGAAATGCCATGGGAATCATACAAACTGGAAACACAAAATTCACATAATATGGAAACTTAAAAGTTCAGATCTTTATCAGCAAATCTCTAAAACAGAGATTTGTAGCAGTACCTTCAAACGCAATATAGGATCTATTCAAGTGCATTGTTCTTGATTATATGAGCAAATCCAAAATTTAAGGGCATCTACCAAAAACCATTACAAGCTACCTTGACTTAAAATTGTTAACAGGAGCTTAGGATGAGCTACCTTCTTGGGGCTTCTTTTTTACGCTATTTTCAATTAGGTAAATGAGCTTTTTAACCGTTCCAAAAAGGAAAAAAAAAAGGAGCTTTTTATCACTTCCAATTTGTTCACCGTGCCTCTGGAGTAATTTCAAGCAAGCCACTTTGTCAACTATCCATTGCAAAGTAATGAAATGACGGTGTTGCGTGATATGTGGCATGTTGATAATAAGCATTCCACGTCACGTGTCTTGTCAGCTTTCTATAACTTTTTTCTAAAGATATCCGATCGACTAAACCAGATTGAAATCATTTTGAGAGTACAGTAAACTGTTCAAAGGTTCTGAAAGTGCAGAAAAAAGGACTCTCATGTCAGCTCTGAGGGGGGATCCCCCCAGGTTTCCTGCCTGGGGTTGTGGCGGGAGAGCCCCTGCTGTCAAACCCCATTTAACCCATGGGGGGACTTTATGGGGCCTTTGTTTAAGGTCCTTAGGCTGGACCAGATTGAAATCATTTTGAGAGTACAGTAAACTGTTCAAAGGTTCTGAAAGTGCAGAAAAAAGGACTCTCATGTCGCACTTGCGTCCCTATCAAAGGAAGGCAACGTTGAGTATTAAAGAGTATGCCTTAAATGTCCGATGATTCTCAAACTTGTACTCTTAAAACGGGAAGCCACAATCTCTAAATGTATGACCGGAGTTGTACTAGTTGTGAAATGACCAGAGGATTGGATACCACATGACTAAAGTTGCTTACTAAAAAAAGGAAAAGAAAATTAGATTGGATGTCACACGACTAACGTTGCTTACTAAAAAAGAAAAGAAAAGGAGACGGTTCAATTTTTGTAGTTCCAAGAAGCTTCAGACCATCCTCCCAATTTTCTTTCTACTGGCAAACAATAGATTCAGATCTGGAGCGACATCAAGTTGAGTTCTAACTACACCTTGTATCAATTTGATCATAACATAGCAAATGACTAAAGCTCTTGGTAAATTTAAAACATAGTGAATTAGTTCAATTCGGATCCAAATTATGCATTAATCGCAGATTCCTATATGAGTTACAGTCGAACGCAAATGAGTCAAACTTGGTAAATAGCTTCCAGTTAGGAAACTGAAATCTAAATTCTTATTGTGCCTCCACCCACACCAAGGCCTTGTCTGCTAGTCATAAAAGTAATCTCCTTTCCATTTAGCAACGTAGTGGACCTGATGAAGGTTCGAAGTCATACGTAGTACGTAGTGATTCTTAATTTGGTTAATCAGAAATGTAATTGAAGAAAGCATATTTTTCTACATCAACAAAAATAAATTAATGCAGCATTACACGTCGCCTTCTTCATTGTCAAGATTATGGAATTTAAAAGTGCACGAGACAGAGGAAGCCTTTGAAAATGAAGGAGCTCATGGCTTTTGAGGTTTGTCATGCCGTTTATCAAGCTAGACTGACAATGACGTTTCATTATAGTCCCATTTGTCATTGTGAGCCTCTCTTCCGTCCATCGCCATGCACCAAGAATTCCATTTTATTCAAAACATGAATATGTGTAATATGAATTATCTTTTGCACAAACCATGCAAACTTTAACTGACTAAGATTTAAGACTATTGCATTAGATATCCATACCATGCCTACCATACCTTCAAATAGATTCTTGACTTTCAATTTTGGCATTTCGTAACGAGGTAATTCTTTGATCTTTGGCTTGGTAAATGAGGTAAAAGGAAACTTTCTAGAAAAAACATGAAGGTTGAGAAAGAGAAATTATATTGGTTTGGTATCCAATTAAACAAACAAATGATCGAGGTTCTCGTGGTCCCTATGGCTGGGAGTGCTAGCTGTCAATTTGAGTATGCTGATGAATTATTATGTAAAGTTTTTGTGGGTTAATGTCTTATAGTCGAGAAAGTACAAAACAAGGCACAAGTTGATTTGTTGTGATATTACTCTTGTAATAAAAAGCACGATCGAGTTTTTTCGAGAGACACCCTCGAAAGTGACATAAAACGAGTTCTAACTTCTAATATCAAGTCTTTTTTAGCTCCTCCACCATTATTAGTTACCGGTGATTGAATTTGTATAATCAAAACTGTTGATTGAATGTACAAGCTCTCTCGTCTTTTTTAGTGACAAAGGCATGCTCCAATCTTGGCTTGGCCTAATCCGCCTCAATGGTAATAACTAGATTACGTCTTTGGAAATTGAAACTTCAAATTTGTTAAAGATGAGAATGCCCATTGTCAAGAAGAGAACAAGAGGACTGGCTTTCTGATTTGTTCTTCGTTTATATTTTCTCCAAAAAGCGTCTTGAAAGGGGATAGAATCCTGCTTATTTTATATTCATCAATGACAAATTTGCCTTTCGACTTCAATGATCATGACTCCTCCCAGACCAAAGTCCAGAGCTCAATGATGCCCGTCATTTATTTTGAGAGCGAAGACGCGTTACTCTCCCCTGCAAGACTTGAGCATAGGAGGGAGGAAGAAGAAGAGGAAGAGCAATAAATTTGATTCGAGGGTTTGGGAAAGATGAACAGCAAAGCGCTCTCTCTCTCCATGTCTGGTTTGGCGTGCCTATCTCGCAATCTCTCTCTCTCTCTCTCTCTCTCTCTCTCTCCTTATCACTATTAATCACGGTGCGTGGACGACCCATGAAAAAATGAATGCGGAAGAAGAAAATTTTAACTTTTATTCCTTTTGTCTCTATCAATGGATCGTGTAGATAATTAGTTGTGACATATACCAGACGTTTGTCTTTATAATCTGTCTTAGTAATCTGCTAATTCTAGCTAAAATACCAACCTTGACATAAACTACGTGTAATCTGCTAATTATTAAACTATTTGTTAAGAGGGATGGTCACAGATTTTTTTTTTTTTTAAATATAACTTTCCACCTAACAAAAATTTATTTCGAATGGGCTTATTTTACTAAACCACGTAGTTACCTTACGCGGGTGCACGTAGCCCCCTTCTTTGAAAGATTAATTAGGTTAAAAGATGAGAAGAGGACAATTGCTGGAAAAAGCAGAGAGAGCGACGCTCTGATGCAAAATCCATGGCAATCGCAACATCAGAGAAAGCACACTCTCTTTATACTCATCGGGGACCGTCAAAATTCACTTTCCTATCTCAACATTCACTTTTTCCCCAGACAAATATAGCACCAGCCCACGTGCCTAATCTTTTAGACCGCAGCACCCTCAACTACTTCATCAATAATGGTCAAATGTCTCTTCACGCGAAAAAACATTCAGCTATATCAAAGGAGAGTGACGTTCTGATCGTCAATAATGATCCGGTAACGGTGCCATGGGGTAATTGAAATGTACTTTTTGAACGGTAGATAAACGTAAAAAATGATAGAAATAATAAATTTAAGATTTCATGTAAGCAAAAGATAACACGAATATGTTATTTTCATTATCGGATTTTCAAACTTCTCTGGATATGTTTTTTCGTGGAAAATATTATTTTCATTTTCAATGAGTCAATGCAAGATTTTTTCCTTGCAATAGAAAATGTTTTTCCATCAAAACTTAAATTCAAAAAAATGATTTTTCATTTGGAAGAGCCGAAAAACGTTTTCCAAAATAATTTTTCCTAGTCTTTGAGTTCTTGGTTAATGAAAATTTTATTTTTGTAAAAATGATTTTTTAAAATCAATTTTAAAATTATTTTTAATTTAAAAAATCACATTTATTATTCTTTTTCTTTTCCGTCTTTTCCTTTTTCCTTCTTCCTTCATTGGTTGCTTGCAATTGCAATAGCTAGCAATTTGCCATAATATGGGCTAATGAGCTTAAGGCTCGATCGATCTAGGCGAGCCCGAGTTGGCCAAGGCTATCGAGCTCGGGGCTTGCCGGATCTTAGCGAGCTTGCAGCTCGTCGAGGCCAACAAGCTCACAACTTGCTAGATTCAAGTGAGTTTGCAGCTTGCTCAATCCTAGCGAGCCTAGACTCGCCCGAGGCTAGCGAGCATGCAGCTTGCTCGATCTCGGCAAGCTCGACCTTGTCGAGGTCGACAAGCACACGGCTTACCCAATCCGATGAACTTGAGCTCGCCTATGGCCATCGTTGGCCAGTCATGGTGGAGGAAGTCAAGTAAAGAAAAGGAAAGAAATAAAAAGAAAAATAAAAAGAAAAAGAAAAATTTGAATTTTTTATAACAAAGAAAATAAAAAAGTGAAAAAGTAAAATTAATTAAATATTCAATTTTTATAGAATTTAAAATTTAAATAGCGTTAAATAATTTGATTTTTTTAACAGAAATAAAGTCATGAGATTGAAATTACTTTCAATAAAGTCCAAACATCAAGAAATATTTTTGATTTATATCACTAAACAAAGTAAAACTAACTATATTCCTAGAAAATACTTTCTAGGAAGGTTTTTTCTTTTATCATTGAGTTTTTCATGAAACGAATATACTTTAAGTTTGAAAAATAAACTCGCTAATCTCTCTTGATTTTGATTTTGACGTCAAATAAACAAAAAGGAAAATCAAATTACAATGTGACGTAGGGGGTAGAATGAATATGAATCCACAGTTCCGATGCGATACAACATAGGATTTTTTCTTCTTCTTTTTTTTTTTTTTTTTTTCAAAAGCAGGAACTTCTTTGGGAACAACTTTTTCGATGGTCCCTTTTCATTTTGAAAAAGTTAATAAATATTTGCACTAACATTAGGAATTTCTTTTAAGTGATATTACTTTCATACTTGTTACTTTATTTTAGCAGTAAATTTTCTTCGGAATAATTTTGCACATTGTTTTCTTTCTTTTTCTTCCGCGTGAAGGAAAACCCACTTAATGGAGTTGGACCCAATCCCATGCTGACAATTTTTAAAATCTTTAATATTACCTAGTATCATCTCTAAAAAGGAAAAAAAAAAAAAGCATCCAGAAAATTCCTATAATAAAACCCTAAAGGCTTATTCAATTGGGTTTCAATTTTTTAAGGATTTTGTTTTACTCTTTAAGGGAAAACCACTCAAAAAGCGAATTTTTAAGTTCTCTCCTAAATATTTCTGATTTTTATAAATTTCAAATTTTGAATTATTTTTATATTATTTATATCTTTTAATATTAACTAGCATTGTCTCTAATTGGAAAAAAAAAAATCATTTAAACAAATCATATGGTAAAGACCTAATGTCTTATTCAATAGGCTTTCAATTTTTAAAGGATTTTCTTTACTATTTATGAGAAAACCACTTGAAAAGCTCATTTTTATCTTTTTCAAAAATTTCCTTTTTATGAATTTTCTCAATTTTTCATGAATTTTCTGAAATCTTTAAATTTTTTTTTATTTTTATTATTCATTATCTTTTAATATTAGCTAGCATCATCTCTAAAAAGAAAAAAAAAGTCATCCCAAAAAGTCAGATGAAAAATCCTAAAGGCTTATTCAATTGGATTTCAATTTTGTAAGGATTTTTCTTCGTTCTTTATGAAAAACACCACTGGAAAAGATAATTTTAAGTTTTTTTCTGAAGATTTCTGATTTTTATGAATTTTCTGAATTTTTTATGAAAACCTTTAGAAACCCTTTTACTTATTTCTTTCTTGCTTTCCCTGTCTATTTTTTTTTCCTTTTTCTTTCCCAACAATCATTTTTATTATATAAAAAAACTAGTAAACAATCTATATATCATTTGATTAAAAAACTATCTTCATTTATTATATAGCTTGTATAAGTTCTCTCACTCATAATTAGTTGTTAATTAAAGTCAATTTTAAGGGGAAAAAGGTTCGCAAAATTGATTAGCAAATTGATGTGTTGGACTCCTATCTGGTGATTGCATTTATAACTTCTTAAGATACCCATTGATGTTTTGTTAAGTAACTTAGCATATTCATTGGAAACAAGATTAAGTACCCAATGCTACTATCCTAAAACTTTGTATTGTTTGTTATGGTGGTGTTGGGAATAACAGATCCCCGAAAAGCGGATTCGACACTAAATCGAACCCCTCAATCAATGCGGAAGACAAGCCCGGGAAAACGACACGTATCACCGATCGTAAAGCACACCACGGATTCGAGCGTACCTTGTTAGCCACAAATTAGACATCGACGCCGATAGAGGAAGAGATTTGGCCCTGTTCGATCCGAGGAGGCAAAAATTCTTCGAGCGCTTCATTGGTTTCGCTTTGAAGAAGAACGTGAGAGGGAGAGCATTGAGAGAAAAACAGCGTACGTTAAACAAAACAAACGGTGCCTTTTTCTCTCTCTCTCTCCTCCCTTTTATACCTCTCTCCTTCCACGGGCCGTATTCCCGTGGGTCGGGCTTTCTAGGCCCAACTTGGGCAGACGGGCCTTAAGCCCATATCTAATAAAGCCTTCATCTCCCACTCGCACATGGTGGGCCGAACAGGATTCTCTTTAACTCTTTTCAACATTCATACCGGTGAATAATCCGTGCGACCAAGATACTTTGAGAGCTCGTTGCTATACATCTCGTTAGGAATATATAGCAGCTCATAATGGGCGTCTCACTCGAGTAGATTTAGTATGCAGTACCCTAGATCGATCGATCACATTTATATCTCTCTTGATCTCTTTTTAAACAATGATATATATTGTATTCACAATTATAATTATCACAAAGACAGTCATAATTGGTCGACCAGTGAATACAAAACTACAATGTGATTCTCCAAAATCGATCTTCCTCTTTCCTTCAAACTCTCAATTTCAGTTCAACTTGCTTTTCTAGAAATGTCCCATTAGATCGAATCAACTCATGACCATTGGCAACATCCTAAGATAGCAAACACTAAATAGAAATCTTGAGAATAAGTAAAAGTCATGAGGGGACTAATAATTTGAGGAACTCCTTCCCTCAAGAGTCTCACACGTCATAAAAGTTGAGATCAAACTTTTTGCCACTCTTATTGGTCGTCTCATGCATACGTAATATGAAATACGTATTACGGTATTAACTCCTTTCCCATGGAGCGTATGTCTACATTTTTCAATACCGTACAGATGATAGTTCGACATACCCAATGTCTAACTTGAGTTCACGTATCTACTCATTCACAAAATTCATCGAACTCACATCGGCATCTTAGACAGATAAAGTAAAATATGTGGGGTATTTTACTTTCAGACATATTAAGTATTATGTCCTCATCTTAACACTCAGTTAAGGCGACATACGTGTTTTAAGCTTGAGCTCTTGATTATCACCTAGATAATAAGCTTAAAAACAGTCTCATCTCTATTTATCACACAGTAAATAGAGGCGATTACCCATGTGAGTGGGCTAATCTTATATCTGTCCGACATACTTCTTAACTTAAAGTAATGCACTGAGCATTAAGATGCATAAAGATCAAACAAAGATTCATAGGCATTAATGATGAAAACACAAATTCATCATATGTGAACACTTCAGGGAAATTTCAATATTCAGTACATCAGCCTCTACGCAATCCTAGAGATTTCACATGGCCACAAAACACATCTCTAGGTATTGGCTTTGTCATAGGATCTGCTACCATTCTATGCGTAGTATGTACTCCAAGTTCACATCTTTTCGTGCAATCATATCTTTGACAAAATTATACTTGGTATCTATATGTTTGGTCTTGCCATGATATTTTGGATCTTTGGTGTACGCTTTCGCTGCTTGACTATCACAGTTAACGAATAACAAATCTGCAGCACTTCCAACAACACCTAAATGATCCAATAATCTCTTAAGCCAAACATCTTCTTACACCGCGCGATAATGCCACGAACTCGTTTCCATCGTGGACAAGGCTATACACTTTTGTTTCTTACTGCTCCAACATATGGTGCAATTATTCGGTAAGAAAACAAACCCAGAGATAGATTTTCTTTCATCTAAATCTCCTCCCCAATCAGCATCTGAATATCCTTCAAGTCGCAGATCCTTTCCTTAGTAATTCAACTTGTAATCAGCAGTTCCCTTCAGATACCTCAGTATTCTCTTAACGACTTTCCGGTGTGCTGGACCTGGATTGGATTGGTATCTACTCACCATTCCAACTGCAAAACATATGTCGGGTCTTGTACACATCATAGCGTACATCAAGCTCCCAACAGTACTTGCATAAGGAACATGTTTCATTTGTTCCTTCTCTTGTGGAGTCCCCGGACACGTCTATGGCTCAATCCTTCACCTTTCGCAATAGGAGTGTCTATGGGTTTACAATCTTGCATACAAAATCGTTCAAGAACTTTGTTTATATAAGTTTCTTGCGAAAGAGACAACGATCTCTTCAAACGATCTCTTGAAATCTTAACTCCAAGAATGTATGCAGCCTCACCCATATCCTTCATCTCAAAGTTGGAAGACAACCAACTCTTGACAGTCTTAACAAACTCCATATTGCTTTTGGCAATTAGTATATCATCAACATATAATGATATGATCACAAATTGATCCTTGGATCTTTTGATATACACACAATGATCCTTATTAATCATTGTAAAATCATATGCCATTATGGCATTATGAAAACGTATATACCATTGTCTTGATGATCGCTTGAGGCCATATATCGATCTCAAAAGTCGACATACCTTTTCTTCTTGGCCTTTCACTATGAAACCAGCAGGTTGTTCCATATATATTTCTTCCTCTAATTCTCCATTGAGGAAAGAAGTCTTTACATCCATTTGATGTAACTCAAGATCCAGATTAGCCACTATTGCCAGAATGATGCGAATTGAGGTAAATCTCACTACAGGAGAAAATAATCCATCATAATCAATTCCTGCCTATTGATTATACCCCTTCGCTACAAGGCGAGCCTTATGCCTTTCTATCGAGTCATCAGCCTTTCGCTTTATTTTGAGAACCCATTTGTTCCCAATAGCTCTGCGTCCTTTTGGAAGATCAACCAGTTCCCAAACTTGTTTGATTTCATTGACTCCATTTCCTCTTCCATTGCATTAACCCATTTTTCCTTACTAGGTCAATTTAGAGCCTCATTAATGTTTCTAGGCTCATCCTCATCTTGTGGAGCAACCATAAAAGTTTCCCCTTCAATGCCAAAACGTCGACGGGGAATACTTTGGCGACTTGTTCGCCGTATGGGAGATTGCACACTTTGCACATCATTTCCCATCATGCTCCCACTTGGATTAGGTAATGATGATGTCGTCACATCGATGGTTGCAATTGAGAATGAGTTGAATTCAATTCATCACTTCTCATATTACTCCCACTTGGACGAACTCCACTAACATCATTATCCTGATCCAAGGTCTCAAATAGGGAACAATCTTCCCCTAATTCGCCCTTCTTAGGAAATTCATCCTCTAAGAATGTGACATCTCGTGATTCAAACTCAGTTATACTCCCACTTTCCTGCTCACCTATGAACACATACCCTTTAGAGTGTTCCGAGTACCTTATGAAAATACTCTTCTTTCCTCTGGGACCCAATTTCCCAAACTTGTGAGAGGAATCATGTGTATAGGCAGCACAACCCCATGGCTTAAGAAAACTTAAGTCCGATTGTCTACCTGTCCATAACTCATATAAAGTGGAAGTAACTGATTTAAAAGGCATCCAGTTAAGTACATAGGCAGCAGTTAACAACGCATCACTCCAAAAAATAGGCAAGTTAGCATGTGCCATCATGGACCTAACCATTTCCAGTAGGGTTCTGTTTCTTCTCTCTGCAACACAATTTTGTTGAGGAGTAAATGGAATAGACAACTGTCTTTCTAATCCTTTTTCATCACTTAATTTTCTGAACTCATCAGATAAATATTCTCGATCTCGATCGGATCTCAATACTTTTATTTTCTTGTCTAATTGATTTTCTGCCAGGTTCATAAACCTTCTGAAACAACTTATTCTTCAGATTTATGAGAAATCAAATAGACACATCCGAATCGAGTATGATCATCTATAAAAGTGATGAAATAAACAGCCCCATGCCTTCCTCTCACATTCATTGAACCACAGACGTCAGAATGGATTAAATGCAAAGGAAATTCAGCTCTTTTACCTTTTCCAAATGGTTTCCTTGTCGTTTTCCCTTCTAGGCAATGCTTACATATAGGCAAATCGACTTTTTCAACGTTGCCCAACAAGCCCTCTTTGGCTAGTCTTTTCATATGTTGTTGGCCCATATGACCAAGTCTAGCATGCCACCATATTCACATAATTATCATATAAAATAGAAGACGTGAAACAAGGGAATAACATATTGACATCACCACAGTCAACATTTAGTACAATAAAACCATTTAGAAAGTGACCACAACTATAGTAGTTTGTATCAAAATACAAATCTACACCTTTATTATGGAAGTTCATACCAAAACCAAGCTTAACCAACATCAAAACAGACACTTAAATTTCGACGAATCTCCGGAGCATATAGATCATCATGTAGGAACAAGTTGCGTCCACCACGCATGTTCAATTGGCAGGTGCCAATCCCTTTAACTTCATCTCTGGAGTTATTTTCTACATAGATGCACTTAGTTCCAGTTGGTACTCGTCAAAATTGCACGAAGAATTCTCTATCCTTCGCTATATGGTTTGTTGCATCTGAATCTACAGTCCACAAAGGATTGGATTCAGCCAATAAAGCAAAACTTGACACATAAGCAAAGTTCTCAAATGTACAAGAGGTGTATACTTTCTTTGGCTCACGACAGTCGCGAGCATAGGGATCTCTCTTGTCACAATTGTAACACCTTTCCCTTGACATTTTCTTCACTTGAGGACGTTTTCCTCTCTTGTGTTAGTTAACTCTTGATTTCTTGCAATAAGGGCTTGATCCTTTGCATTCCCACATATTGAACGAATCAATACACTTGCGTTTAGAGCACAAAGCCCTTTCTGAGCTAGAACCAGCATCGCAAATATCTATTTTCGGCTCAAATGCCGTTAGGCGGTCCTCAGCCAGCTCAAGGTGGCGCACGGCACCCTCAAGATCTTCCATAATATGATCAAGAGCTTCTAGTGCTTCTTGCTTTTCCAGCATATATTGAATCTTCATATTCAATATTTCACAATTGTTGCCGTTCATATCAGCAATCACATTCTTAGTTCTTTGAAACCATCAGCCCGAACACATCGACATACATGCACGAATAATTAATGCCTATCATTTATGCATCCCTATTTGCCTGAGACCCATCATATTAATGAATAATTTCAAGTAAGGCTTCAAAATCAAAAGGTTACTATGTTTCCAATCATCCTCCAAAAATCCTAACTTAAAACTATCACTAATATGATTGTCATATGCAAAATCAATTCTAAGAAGCTACAAAAACTTCTAAAAACTACCCACAGCTAATTACCCACATTAACCAGCAATTACAGAAAGCAACATACAATTGATATCTAATAACACAACAATGCTCTCAAATAATACAAATAACATATGTGTTGCTCATTCAACAACAATCAGGTAGTCAACATTACATAATATGTTCACAAACACACTTAACAAAAATCAGCAAATACAATTAACACCAAGTCAGCACACGAACTGGGAAAGATCATCTTTTGTTCAATTTCTTGATCTTTTCCCTTGTCATAATACAGTAATATTCATTTACAAAATCTATAATAATTTTCTTATATGAAGCAGCTCCGTTGACATCCCATATGCGATTCAACACATCTTGCCATTCAGGTGGAAGAGTGTTTATGAAAAATCGCACCATCTCCGACTGTGACATAGGACAACCATTCCATATGACCTTTTGTATCTTCCCGTTGACTTCAATGACGTGATCAATTAAGTCACCCCTCTCCCAACGATGATCAGTCAGCTCAGCTATCAACTTATACAGCCTTTCCTTTTGATCATCGGTAATTGCGCGAATAGGTGTGCGTAATCTTAAGGGAGGCATTTTTTCCTACAACAAATGCAGAAATGTTCATGCAACAAATGCAGAATCAATAAGGGATCACATATAATCCATATAGACTTAATTGAAAAAGAAACACATTATTTTCTTTTTTTTTTTTTTTTTTTTTTTTTTTTGTGGTCAACGGTCAACGGTCAACGGTCGTCGGTCAACGGGTCGTCAACGGTCAACGGGTCGCCGATCGTCAGACATCGGACCGGACAGACCGGTCGGACCGGTCGCGCCGGTCGGGCCGTCGGGCCGGTTCGCGCGGACCGCCCGCATGTGCCGCGCGCGTTCACGGGCTGACGTCACGTAGACGTTAGCCGACACGTGATGCGCTCGTGCCGGGGTCCGCGGGTCGCCGATCGGGTCGCCGGCCGGTCACCGGCCGGCCACCGTGCCGTGTGCGCGTCATCGATGATGTCACCCCGGCGGTTATTGACCGTTGGGTGACGTCATCATGCCGACGCGCACGCGTCGGTCCGCGGACTGGCGCATGCCGGTTCGTCGCCGGCGGCGAAGCGCGCGCCGGTTCGCCACCGGCGCGTGTGCCACACGCGCAGCGCCTTCCGGCCGCGCGTGTGGGCGCGTGCGGCGTCGCTCGGCGGCGTTCGGCGGCGCTCGAGGCATCACCAGACTTGTCTCGACGCCCCCTTTCTCCCTATGCCATCAGATTTTGATTTCGACTTACAAAAACATGGAAAAATGGCCGAACAGCGCTCGGGTGTCGGGATTTGTCGCCCGATCCGTACGGCCGAACTTGTTTTTGCGAAAAATTAATCAAAATACAACAAACAGATCGGGAAATTGTGAATTAGGGCTCTGATACCAACGTTGGGAATAACGGATCCCCGAAAAGCGGATTCGACACTAAATCGAACCCCTAAATCAATGCGGAAGACAAGCCCGGGAAAACGACACGTATCACCGATCGTAAAGCACACCACGGATTCGAGCGTACCTTGTTAGCCACAGATTAGACACCGACGCCGATAGAGGAAGAGATTTGGCCCTGTTCAATCCGAGGAGGCAAAAATTCTTCGAGCGCTTCACTGGTTTCGCTTTGAAGAAGAACGTGAGAGGGAGAGCGTTGAGAGAAAATTATCGTACGTTAAACAAAACAAACGGTGCCTTTTTCTCTCTCTCTCCTCCCTTTTATACCTCTCTCCTTTCACGGGCCGTATTCCCGTGGGCCGGGCTTTCTGGGCCCAATTTGGGCGGACGGGCCTTAAGCCCATATCTAATAAAGCCTTCAGGTGGAAAAACCAAGTTGATCAAAATAATCTGTTTCGATGGCACTATGAACTACAGAACAATCTCTAATGGGACTACGACTATGATATTCTCTTTACCATCGCATTTCATACAAACGCAACCCATGAATTCCACTTCAATATTACCTTGATGGAGGCTTTTTTCAAAGGCTAAGCTTAGATTTTTAGTTCATAATATATTCGGAGCAATATATTCGGAGCAAGGCCAAGCCACTACTCCTAGCCACTGGTTCCCACTAACTTTTCCAAGTTTTCCATCATCTGTTTTTCCTTTGCTCTATGACTACGATTTTACCATCTTTTTCTTCCCTCTAATGACCCAAAAGAAAAACCTCTCTTTCCCTGGCACCTCACCTCCCCAAATCCATCTCTAACAACATCATTCAACATTATAAAAAAAAAAAAAAAAAAGAACTCAACGAATCATCTAAAGGCGACGTGAGAGGAGTGAGAGCGAGGGAGAGGGGCAAGAGCAAGCGAGAGCAAGGCAGAGGAGTGAGGGTGAGTGACAGTGAGGGAGGTTAACGCGAAAGAGGGAGAGACTAGGTAGAGGTTCACGTAGTGAGCAAGGAAGGGTGAGCAGGTAGGACTATCATGGGCAAGACTTAATTTTCTACACCAGAACAAGTTCCCAATTGTGCCCTTTCTTTTCCGTAAAGTATTTCTCTGAGAGCTTCCATTTTGGTCTTTCGCTTGACTTCATGGGTCTCTGTTGCTGGATTTTGTAGCCTTTTGCCTTATCCTCGTAGCAGCTCTTCATGTGAGAGAGGCGAGTATTACTGGAGGTCTCAAAAAAGAATGAGGGGCTCTATTTTATCAATTAGGTTTAAAGATAAAACTATAAATGGGTTTAAAGATTAAAGTATTTTTTTTCCTCTTTGCCAAAAAAACTCCATCTGATTTTGTTTTAAAAAGAAAATAAAAGAAGATGGCATCAAAATTTCCCCCGATAATTGAGCTGGGAAGACTTATCTTTTTGTTCCTAGTTTCTTGATAACAATTTGCAAATAAGATTACTTATGATTGTCATGGTGTTCTTTTTGTTTTGTTTTGTTTTTTTTTTTTTTTTTTTTCAAAACGAAGGGTTTTGAATTATATATATGTTAAAGAAATTATTACTCTAACGAAGAGCCAACACGGTAATGCTACACCTTCCCAAATGTTGCTCACCCAATAATCTTTTGTTTCTCGGAAGAGCCAAGATGATGGTGGCGCTACGCTCGCCCGCCGCATGTCCCCGCCCACACGCCCCCCGCCTGCCGCCTGCATGCCCTCTAACCTCTAGGCTTTTGCCCGTGAGAGTGAGGACCAGGAGACAAGCGAGGAATGGGACATGAGCGAGGACCGAGAGAGAAGCGAGAGTGAGCGAGAATGAGTACTGACTCAGGAGCAAGGATTGGGGAGAGTTTGGGAGAGGGACTAGAGTGAGCGATAGTGAGGAAAAGTGAGGGAGAGGAGTGACGAGAGAAGGCAAAGGGACCGAGTGAATTGAGGGACTGAGTAGGAGTTGATAGAATGTTTTTCTTTGGGATAAGTGTAATAGAAATTTTAAAACTTATCAGGAAACTGTAATTAAATTCTAAAACTTACAAAAGATGCAATCAAATCATAAAACTTGTCAAATTGGTTTAATTGAATCTTGAAGTTAATATTCAATCGAAAAAAAAAAATCTTGAAGTTAATACCGTCAAACTTACTAACGTAAAAACGTTGACATAAGCGCTTGAGGCGTGGCATTTTAAATTAATTTTATTTTCCACATTGCTTCTATTAATTATTTTTTATTCAACATTTTTTAAAATTATATTTAAAAACTAAAAAAAGAAAAGCTAAATTTTATTTAAAAAATAAAATCATTCCAAAAAAAAAAATTGCATCGGTGGGCACTTTCGCCGCCGGCCTAGGGCCGGGGCCTTAGCTCGCTAGGGCAAGGCTCGTCGGCATGTTGGCCCACTTTAAGGGTTGACAACCATCGCCGCCTTGCGCGAGGCCTCATAGGGCCTCGCTCGAGGTTGGCGAGGCTCGCTAGATCTAGAAGATCCGGGTGATGCCAGATATGGCGAGCCTTGCCAACCTCGAGGAAGGGCTAGCATGTCTAGATCTAGACGTTTGAGCACAAGGCTGGCAGGGGTCGTCGAACCTCACTTGGGCGGCAAGGGCTGACCACCTTTGCCTAGGGCCGATGACCGTCGCTAGTCCCTTCGATGATGGGCGGTGACGGCGGCGAAGCGTCCACAGGTGCCATTTTCTTTTTTCTTTAACAATTTTGTTTTTAAAAAAAAATTTAGCTTTTATTTTTTAATTTTTAAATCTAACTTTAAAAAATTTTGAATAAAAAAATTTAAAAAAAAAGTCACACGGAAAATAAAAATTCATTTAAAACGCCAAGTCTGCGCCGCTCGTATTTTTCATTAGTAAGTTTGACGATATTAATTTTATGACTTAATTGAATTAATTTAATAAGTTTTAGAATTTGATTAACGACTTTTTACAAGTTTTATAATTAAATTACACTTTCTTTACAAGTTTTACGACTTTTCTTGCACTTATCTCTTTTTCTTTTTATGTTTTTCCTTCACTTCACTCCAGTTCTAATTCATTATGCATCCCTTGCTTACTGTACGACTGGGTATATCACCAGACTGTCCAAAAAATCAGAAATATTGCAAGTCGTGTAAAATCTCTCCCTCTGTATATATTACAAGGGCCAAACATACAACCCTAGATTCCTTTTTGTCCAATGATTCTAAACCTCAGCTAGATGTTGCGCCTGATGAAAATTTTCTTGAAGAAACTTTGAAGTTTTTTCAACATATCGCCATGGATTAAGTTGTAATTATCGGAAATAGTAATTTGTCTCATTCAACAAAAAGTCGAGATTATTTTGGGGTAGTCGATAATTTATCTAATTTTAATGTTTTGTGGTTATTGGATGAATTTTAGTCGATATTTTACTTGCAAAAGTCGAGATAATGATGGGCCGTGATTGTCTATAGTGAACTGGTGGCGGAGGCGCTACCACATGGCTCAACTCTCTTCTCGCCGCGGGCCCCAAATATATCCTATCCAACCAACCAAAAAATTATACATATATTTTTCTTTTTATGTTTTGTTTTCTTTTTATGTTTTTTTTTTTTTTCCCTTCATCCTTTTTTGGTAAAAATCTAATGGTGCCGTGTCTAGAAAAAAAATTGGAAAAATTTATCAGGTAAAAAGAGAGGTAATATTTGAAGATTTTATCTATCTCAAAAAAACTTCACCTAACTTGTAATATAGAAGATTTCTCTTTTAATTCAAATTAGCATAAGATAACTTGCTTCGTTTTGTATGTGAAGATATAAATAGTGAAATGAAATTAATAGAAAGTACAATAATATGTAAAGATTTCAATCTGTTTTTTAAACAAACATTCCATTGTCCTATAAGGGAAAGTAATGGAGAGTTCAATGTTCATGAAATACTAGATAATTTTTTGAGTCCAAATTTAGAATGGTAAACATTCATAGATTATTTGTCAATTATCTTGAACATTATAAATTATGATGGCTATCTAGAGTCCAGTGTAATCGCAAGACATGATGGATACGTACAAAAGTTCATCACAAACAATTTTTTTTTACGTAAAAAGTTGAGATTGAAGTCATGATGGGATTTATTTAATTATTAGGATACATTTACAAAGTGCGCAAGAGATTTAAGAGATTGTTTTGTAATTATCTCGACTCTTTTTAATTAGAAATTCGCAAAGTGTTTGTTAATGGAGAATCTGACTTGGATTGAAAAGGCAAAGAGAAATAAAAGTTTGTCCAATCACGGGTAATCAGACCTATCTAATAGAGGGTTAATACCCTGAAAAACCCCAAACTGGTACACTTGTGACAAATTTACCCCAAACTATTTTTTTGACCATAAAAAACTCCAAACTGGTATACCTTTGACAAATTTACCTCAAACTGGTACACTTGTGACAAATTTACCCTATGTTAGTTTTCGTTAAATTTTATTCTCAAACTATTAAGTTAAATGGCACGTGACAGTTAACTGGTATACCAATTTAGGATTTTACGCTCCGTTTGTCACAGTTTACAATTTTTGTGATTTTGTTGTGGTATTAATCCAATTTAGCAGAGGTATATTTGTCACAAATTTACTAGGTTTAGGGTTTTTGCGATCGAATAAATTAGTTTGGAGTAAATTTGTCATAAATGTACAAGTTTAGGGGTTTTTTATAATCAGTTGGGGTAAATTTGTCACAGATTTACCAGTTTGGGGTTTTTTATGGTCGAAAAAATAGTTTGGGGTAAATTTGTCACAAAGTGTACCAGGTTTGGGGTTTTTAGAGTATTAACCCAATAGAAATTACCAAAATCCAAATTGTTATATGAATTATTTTTAAGAAATTTTATTGAAACATTGCAAAAAATAACCATCTTCACTTATTCGAAATTGCACTTTGTACAATATCTAATTGGAAATGGTAACAAATTTGAAATTTCACCGGGGGGGAGAGAGACACAGAGACCTTCCTTGAATTTCTGCTCCTCCCGCTTCCGTGCATGATAAAGACGCCGATATGCGGATGGGTCCCACCAAATGGGAAAAAAAGGGGCCCAGCAAAAATAGAAAAATATACAGAAAAGAAAGAAAAGTAGATGGAGCCGGTGGGTGAAATTGCCCTCTTTTCTAACGTTTTGCTCGATTTGAAGAATCGAGAAGAACAACATCGGTAGTGTTCTCGTGTTTCTCCATTGAAACGAGATCGCCTGTCTCCATCCTATCTCTTCTTCGTACCAGGTCAAAGTAGAGAATTGTTAAAAAAATAGTTGGCGGACATTCAAAGATTTACTAGCCTCCCTATAAAAAAAATTATGATGACTTGGTAGTTTTTATCATTTGGTGATTCATGTGAATTTATTTAGCTAAGATATTGAATCATTTGGGTAGAGAGACATATGATCTTTATTGTATTCAACTTTAACATCATCATAATTTGATGATGCACATAAAAGTAGATGGTGGATTGTCTATGAAGTATTTATCTTGTATATTTATTTGATGCTGATGGATAATGTAATGAAATTGGTATTTACAATGGAACTCACAAGCTCATAGTAACCAAAACAAGTAATAGAACCCCACTTACATGGACTTCATCCGTGTATTTTACTCTTGAAAGACCCCCCAGGCATGTCCTACAAGCCAATCCAAGCTCTATCCATCTATGCATACCAAAGGAAAACCCAAGAATGAATCATAAACGCGCCCTCACAAACAATCAACCATCGCTCTAGAAACTTCAACCACACCCAACGGGCGACAAGACAACATTGTCGGAGACGAAATCGATGCACAGCTCGAGGTTGGAGGCGTTCCCATTGGAGGATATCTTGTTATAGAGCTTTTTGAGGGTGGACGCAGTCGGCGAAGAGGCAGGGTCGAGAGCAGAGCGCGATCGAGCGACCTGCCAAAGCACCAGTTCCTACCTTTGACTGGGGAACACAACCAATCTCGCTCTCATGACACGCGCGTCCAACGTTTGGGAAGGAGAGAGATAAGCAATCGGTAAAGGAATGCAGGAGGAGGAAGAAAATTTCATCTTTTTTTGTCTTTTTGCTTGTACCGTTATCAATTTTGATCAGTTTTAGATGATTAGTCTTGACATATACCACACATTTGTCTTTATAATCTATCCTAGTAATCTGCTAATTATAGCTAAAATACTAACCCTGGCATATTCTTGAATTATTAATTTATTTTATCAAGAGAAATGACTAGAGATTTTCTTAAATAGTAGTTCCAACATTTTATTTTCGGGCCAGTTTTTGCAGCATATATTTTCTTATGGGTAGTTTTCTGCTAAAGTGAATGTTACTGCCGATTGTGTAGGGAAAAACTAATGTCCATTCAATTCGATAATATATTATGTGGGTCGGCCCATTCAATGGCCGATACATGGCACCATGTGTCGGCGGGGTCCCACTTTTTCCTCATTCCAATTCTCCATTAATTGCTGCGTCTTTTTCTCTCAACAGCCATGGTTGTTCGAGCTCCACTGGCGGCTATAAAAGCCAAATCTCGAGCTCTAGCTTGTGGCCGCCATGACCGCTTGAGTTGAGCTTTGGCTCGTTGCCACCACGACCTCTCAAGCTTGAGCTTTGGGCTCGTGGCCATGAGTGGTGGTCATGACAACACAAGAACACTTTGGGGCTTCTTGTTCGAGAAGCATGGGCTCGAGGACTCAACTTTGCAAATATGGGTGATTGTGTAATCCTCTGTAACTTTACCTCCATCTACTCCCTTGAGCCAGAATTTACAGTTTTACCTAGAGCATGAATTGTTGTACGAACTTGTCGTGGAACTTATGGCCGCACAAACTATACTTGGTTGGTTGAGATGAGAAGGAAGAGTACATAAAAGGAGGGAAGAAGGTGAAGGGGAAATCACTGAAGAGAGAGAGAGAGAGAGGGCTTTGCGCGGCTGGAGGGAGACGAGATTTAAACGTTTTTGGTAAAATGATCTTTTATGATTAGCCATTTGTAATTTAGATGTTTTTTGTTCTCTCGTCACTTGCCATATGAAACCCGACAATGGGTGCATATGATAACTCGTATATTACGATTTTTTTTTTTCCATTCTTGTACGGCCTATTATAACTGTATAAAATGCATGGAGAATTACGAGTTGTGCTTTAATGAGCAACAAGTTTTGTTATATTCACAGGGAGGATTGGATTTGATTACATAATTTAAAAAAAAAAAAAAAATTAAGATTGGGTTGCTACTCTTTGATGCGTAGATATTAGAATTATTGTGGATAAAATATTTAATAATATCATTGTCCTGTCATAAATTACTAAACAATTAGAAAGTTTCCTAGTAAATTTCATTTGATTAATAATTTATTCATTAGTTGGTAATATTGATATATTCCTCAACCAAAACGAAATATTGATATAGTCAATAAAAATTTTAGGACCCTCTTTTAAGTTCTCGAACTCATCCTTCAATTCGCCTAAGGCCAACCAATCTTCAAAACACCAATCATCTTAAAATGTTAGGAAGTAAAGGCTTTTGGTCATCCTCTTCTCCACGTGTACTTTTTTTTTTTTTTTTTTTCATTTCTTGTGCGATCAAGCAGTCAAAGTAGAGCAGTATCTTAATATAGTAGCCTATAACAACGTCCTAAGTCCGCCAACTCAGAAAGCTCTCCTATATCAAGATGTAGTGTCCATGTAGTCCACTACCATAACTCGTGTCAATGGTGTTTCACCAACCACCACGGAAACACCCAGTCGAGCACGTTGAAGCTGAGATCCGTTATAGCGAGCAATGTGAAGTTCAAGAAGATAGGTGATGGTATTATAGTTCATAGGCCAAGAAAAATAGAGATGCAGCTAAGTCAGAGATGTAGAAATCACAAATTTGCATGTTTGTTGTAGAAATTGTTAGGTCAGAAGAGGTGTGTTTTGTACGAATCGGACTATACCTATTCTCATAGTTTATTTTATTTTATTTTATTTTTTGGTCGAAAATACAAGTGATGTTCTAAAGATAAGATGTTTTTGCATTCTTTCCCTCTCTGTCTTTTTTCATTGATAATACTCAGTTACCGTTGTGCTTAGTCAACTTGATTTTGCATAATTTAATCTACAAACGGCTAATTGCATGTTTCAGACTTGGTTGGCTGCTCATATTGTATGCTATTTTAGCGTAATATTGCTCATCCTTACTTTTAGAATGTTTATATTTATGTCTATTATAGTTGTGAGACTAAGAGTCAGTGTCGCTGGGCGGGGAGCCGTCAAGTTTGAGCTTGAGACAAAGGCCCGGCTTGCCCACAATACGTTTAACAAATAAGAAGCCCTTAAATTTTCAAATCCTAAGAAAATTCTGTCTCACCTCTTCTCTGTCCATCTCTCGATCTTTTCATCTCACTTGGTTCAAGTATGCTTCTTTTGCCTTTTTCTTTCCTCAGATTTTTTCGGTGTTAATTTTATTTGAACGATTTTCCTTATATTGGATTTTACAGGGCATTTTCGATTTTTAGATATTTACATGTAATCAATCTGTTTGTACTGTTTTGTTTTTTTCTCTTAAGTTTTCCTTTCGTCTTCCAAATTTTAGACTTTTTTTTTGTCAGGTGGGCTAGGCAAGCTTGGCCCACCTTGTCCACCTTCTGGGTGGGCCTCACCACCAAAATGGGCCCCGTGGTTTGGGCCTGCACTGGCCTGGGTGGTGCACTTTATTACCACTTAGGGTGGGCGTGTCCAATGAGCATATCCTAATCAACAGACAAGCCCTTCTCTCTTTATCACAAAAGCTGGACCCAAATAAAAATTATGAGTCAGGCCCATGTTTGTTCAGGTATTGGGTTGGGTATTGCGTCGCGCCGCCATGTGAGTGACCGGCCTTTCGGGTTGTGTGCACTCTCTATGCTTGCTTGAATTCCTGAGTGAAATACCTTGTTCAGTTTTGAAGTGATTGTGACATTAACTTATTGGGCCAGGACATTCCCCATGTTGGCTTTCTCTCCAAGCTTTCTCACATCGCCATGACTGCATACTGAAGTACGATCATTCCCGGGGACGTAACAGGTTCAGAGAGATTGAAGTCTTCCTTGGTCCAGCTCCATGCGGAATGTGCCATTCTTGAAAGGATGGTGTACAAAAACAAGCACTAGCATAGGCGTTGCTCCTATTTCTAGTATCTTTTGAAGTCCTTCCACCCCCCTTATGTGGCCCAGGCGGCGGGTTTGACTTGTGTCATGACCTGTTCTCAAACTCATTTTAATTAGTCATAAAGGAAATGGAATCTAAAAAATGTCTTATTTGAAAAAATGAAATAGAAGGATTAAAGTTAAGATAAATAGCCAATGAATGATTCATGGATCTTAAGTGCTTCCTAATGGTTATGTTTACGCAGCCTAAAAGGTTTGAACTAATGCACTCGAAGTCTCTCTTGTGACAAGCCTAAGATCAACAACTATTGTGTAGTTTTGATTATGAGTATGCTTGTTTCAGTTAAGAAGGGATTTGAGGCTTTTGTAGTCAGCTAAGCTGGAGGATTTATTGAACTTTGACTTTCAAGTGATAACTGGAAAGAAACCCAAACAGAAAGTTCATCTTTTAGAAAGGTACATTAGGCTTTCTCATAATGTTGCGGGCATGGGAATTTTTTGCTTTTAATTTTGATCTACCATTAGTCCTTAGTGTGCGCCTTAAGAGGTGATTAGGGATCACTAGGATAATTTGCTGTCAATTTTCCCATGTTTCTTGTGTATTATCTTTTAGCAATTTTCATTGGTCGCTACATGCATTACTTTTGAATTGAACCATGAATGGATAATTTTATCTAATGCTTCTAATGTTTCCATAATTCTATACTGTAGTCTAAAGTGAAGGAAGTGTGATGTTGGGAAGCCTAATTTCATTGAACAACTTCATGGTGTTGCACAACTATTGTCACCTGTATTATTCAATAATTCTCCTTTTTGACCACCTTCCTTCTTTCTGACCTGACTCGAGAAGATGCTCTACCCGTTTGCGATTGATTAAACTCAATGCCATCTTCAAACACTACTCTTGAGCCAATCTTAAATTAAGCTAGATACTGGACTCTACTTAAACCTCAAAAGTCAATGTTACATGTTCCCGATTGCTTACTTTCCTCTCTATATAATTGGATATCTTCAATGTGCTACGTTATGTGCAGATGGTTGAACCAATGGCAGAATGGTATCCTTTTGTTGGCAAGATACAACAAATTCGTTTGCATCTTAAATTTGGCATACGCAAAAAAGCATATTCATTTGACGGATACATAAATATTTTTTTCTTTTGAGTTTTCAATACATACCAAAGCATTTTCAATCACTCTAGATCGACATTTACTGAATTTATGTCCTTGCTTATGCTTCTAAATTATCAAAATTGATATATGTATACTTGACTTTCAAATAGCAAGCTATCCATCTTACTTGCTCAATCATTTTTCACAGGATTTCTATGACAATTTTGTCATTACTAGCATGTCTCAAAGTACTGGTTCAGCAAGTATGTATTTCTTCCTTATTCTACCATCGAAGTAGTTCGGTTTGGCCTGTGCTTTTGGCCTTTGATAACATTATGGTGATTTACCTAGGTCGCCTACTATATGTTGATGTGGCGATGACATTGCTAGATGTGTCTTGCTCCAATCACAAGCTTTGCTGGAGCATTGACTAAAATAGCTCAGCCAAAAGATCTAACTCTACTGTAGAAAAGGTTATGGGCCATGTGGTCAGAATGGAAGAACACCATCTGTACAAGATTTAACCAACTCCAGCCTTTGCGACTTTAACCATTGCCAAAGTAGCCATTCCAAGTGAATTAGCAGTCAGACCTTTGAATGGTTTTTCAAAAGCTAAATAGAAATGATGGACCCTGGTTTTCAGCTTTAGCAAAACATGTTGGAAGAAGGGGAGGACAAAGAAGAAGTCTTATATGTTGCTATGCTCCTTCTTATATGTATAATCTTTCGGACGTTATACCTGATTTATCTTTTGGTGATATCTCGATGCCATGTGATTTAGATGGGAATACATATCATATCATGTGTTAGTGCTTAACAAATCTCCTCTCTTAGGACTCACTGACCAGGGAAAAAAAAGTCGTGCTTACATATCAAGAGGGGGGTTGGGGGGAGCTGTTTCGGCTTTTGTCATTTAAGATAGGTTCATCTTATATCGTACATTTTTACCAAATTATATTATTCACTTGCCTTGATGATTTGTGAAATTTATATGCAACGGGACCGTTGAGAACTCTGCAGAAGTCATGGAATCCAAATGCCCGTTGGATCCAGTTTCAATTTTTATTAAGGAATTCTCGGAAACCTTCGCTCCATCTGACATCAATTTGGGCTCCAAGTATTACAAGGCTTACAAAGTAAGTGCCACCTCAACATTGTCATCACGAAAATCGTCTTGCAAGCGTTTTTCTTTTTGCTTACCTAATGTTGAATTATTTCATGATCATCATTTTCCAGGAGAGAGACGTCAAGGCAGCTATTGGTACAAAAACTCAGACAAATCATAGGTGATAGGTGGCTGATTGGAATCACCAAAAGTTTCCGAAGTAAGGTATGGATTATGATCCTTTTGAAAGATAGTAATTCGAAAGCGCTTCTATGCCTTGATGTCTAGTCATGGGTACGAAGAGCTTGGGTTGCATCATAATAGAACGTTGATGATTGTTTCCGTTGCGTTGAGATGACAATGAATAATTTATTCTGTTCTACAGTATTTTTGGGCGTGAAGCAAGTGATCATAGGACCATAGATGGACTTGAATAAGATTAGGATGCGAGCCGCATGAATAAGACAAGTTTCCATTTTGAGGAGTTCACAGCACACAGTAGCACGAGCAAATGGTACCAAGAGGAGGCCCATCCAGATTGGAAGATGACACAGCTACTGACTCTTAGATTG
Source organism: Eucalyptus virginea (assembly GCA_014182375.1). Taxonomy (NCBI): domain Eukaryota; kingdom Viridiplantae; phylum Streptophyta; class Magnoliopsida; order Myrtales; family Myrtaceae; genus Eucalyptus; species Eucalyptus virginea. Next base: position 11,978,865 of record CM024520.1, read on the forward strand.
GAAAAAGATTTTCGGAATTTCTATGATTTGAACATTTGTGCTTTATTACAATCATAAACTGCGGTCTTCTCTTGGTCCCTATGTCACATGACTATTTGTTTTCAATGGAGTATCTCAAATCTTCTTTCGTCGACATGTTAGGGGAATATTTTTATGATTTGTGCAATTATGTAGGGGATAATTACATTTCTTGTTAGCTTAGTTACGGAGGTAGATAAGTCCTGTGAGAATGTTTATAATTGGCAGTCAACTCCATCAATAGGGTAGAAGGTGGAATGATGCACTTTGTTTTGTCAAATCGTCTTTGTTTTCTTATTGTTAGGTCCTTGCTTTGCCTTTATAGATGCAAAACTGCCACTAGAATTTTCCTCCTTTGAAAGGAAAATTATGCTGCTTCTTGGAGGTTTGATTCATGCCAAAAGGTCTTTTATCTTCTAGCATTTTATTCTTTATATATTTATTTTTGGTCATATCTTGGTAGGAATTGGTCAAGTTTTAGCCTAGTTTTCAATCTATTGAGTTGACAAAAAAGAAAAGGGGTCAAAGATGTGGAAGAAGCCCAAACCAAAGTCCCCGTTTTATTGATAGTTGGATTTCTATTTGACTTAGACTTGGCTGCGTTGTTCAATCTGTTCATCCAACCTTGGGGCTCAATCATTAATAATGTGACAGGTTGATAAATATCAAAGGTTTAAAATTGAAATGTAATAACACAAAAGAATGCCATGTCAAGTGATAAATGTGATAGTTAGAAAATCTGTTAGATAAGATGAAAAACAAGAACAAATTTCTTTAGTATGAAACTGCTGTTTTAAGGATAACTTCATCTCTCAAAATACTGAACTTGGTGCTACTTAGTGTCAATCGCATTGACTCATTGGACATTTCGCGGTGCATACACCACATCTTTTCTTTTTATATTTGCAACTAAATTTTTACCTGTGTTTTTTTTTTTTTAAATATTTCCTGGGAAGGTTTTACTCAGCTAATCTCTACAAACCTGGTAAAAACCATTGTCTGGGATGTTATCTGTCGTGCTCTGACCCGGGCATCATCCATTGAAAGCATGTCCTTTTAAGTTACCTCCATTGCTCTATAAATTTGTTTTTTGGCTTGGCCATGGCACAGGACTTGGAAGTAGTCATAGGTCAGCCGTCTTGAGTGACTATTAGGCTCTAGATTATCTGATTATGCCAGTCGAAGACTTCTCAGGTCATGTCTTTACTTTGTTCTCAAGGCAAAGTCAATCTTCTTGAGGGAATCCTAGGCTTTAGATTGTCTATTATGTCACTTTAATATAGTGGCGATAAAATAGATATTTTTTTTTTGGAGATATAGGATTGAAATATTTAAAGAAGACATTAGGCAGTGGGAAGAGATAGGGAGAATTTAAAGTCTATAAGATGTGAGGTGGGTTGAGAAATGAAACACTCTCACAAGGATTATGAAACACATAAACTGGCAGCTACTGTGAGTTAAGACATAACTATTCGAACAGTTTGAAGTTGATAAAGATTGATAGAACACCTCTTCATGCATGTCGGCGTCTGTTGATGGGGGAAAGCCTCTACTATGTAGTTTGAAGCAAATATTTTATTTCGTTTGTGTACTGCCTTGGGCATATATATGTAGTTAATGACTTATATGTATTATTCTAAATACATTCTGCCAGTAAAATTTTCATGTATTTCTTGATTTGTCACAAGGTGGTAAATATTGTGAATTCTCGATACCTAGACAATACATTGTGATGTTTTCATGCACTCTTGTCGTATAAAATCTGTACAGGTTGAGATTTTCAAGCCTAGAATGAAAAACGTGAATCTATATCAACTCTCGTGCAAGCTGAAGGACATCTTTTTCCCATACGTTCAGGTTTGCTGAAATCATATCTATTTTTGTTTAGGGTTTTATTAAAGAGTGCCTGCAGGGCCCTTGTTAAGCCACAGATTGAGGAAAGTTCACTGTTTTTTATGCACTGTTTTACTTTTGTTATGTGTAGTTAATACTTTAGAAGTTGAAACATTTCATACAAGTATGCTTAGCAAGTGCCTCAGGGCACTCTTCAACAAGTCTTCAGCAAGACTTTTATAGAGACGTTATTTCATTACAAGTGGAGAAAGTCGTGCCAGTCTTTTCTCTTGGCTTTATGGGGTTCATCAACTAAATTTGGGAAAGAGTCATATCACTTTTTGAAATTTAAAATGATGTCTTAATTTTCTAACGTTTTAAAGAGTTTTGCTAGATTTTTCAGACAGATCTGCGTTATGTCATCTTCATTGCCTGGACTTGTGGTGGTGGAAAGTTTAAGTACTGCAGAAATTGGAGTAAATCAAACACTGCTGTTGATTTCTCCAAATAAATATCGATGTGGTATCATAATTCCTGTGTTGCTCCTATGAGAAGTTACTGCTATGGCACATGCAATAATGCTATAATGCTATCACTGCACAATGTTCATAAATGCTGCTACCTGACCACAAAGTTGGGTTCAGTTAGCAGTGCGGCCAATGTGGGGTATGGCTTTGGTCAATATTTCTGAGAGTATAACTCTTGGCTATGATTTAAAACTATGCTAATGAGTTCTTCCTTCTGGTGAATTCATAACTGTTACTTTCTGTATTACTGGGGATATCGAGGTAGAGCAATGTCTAAGATAGCAAGTAGTAGGTAAAATGATTTTTCAGAGTTATGCAAGTTTGCTTCTTCTTTGTAAGGATTACATAGGATACCTGAATTTGATTTATTTCTAATTAATTTGAATGTTTGCAGTGTGATGGTTTGTCGAATTTGAGGAGGACTATCAGACCAGTCCATTTTGAGGTAGGGAATGCACCGTTGGTGGACTCTAATATTAACTCCTTCGGCCACATAATGCTTTTGCTTTTTAGCTGGCCTCAATTAAGCTATGTAACTATGTTGTTTAGATTTACGAACAATTTCAGATTTCCTTGTTCTTGCTATGCCTACAAATATGTTAAGTAATTTGAGAAGGTTTGCTATTTATAGTGTATGGTTTGCAGAAAAAAATAGTACCCATTATTGCATTTGTCTTTTTGTCCAGTATGAACAGGCAGTTTTGTACATTCTTCATATTGGGATAGAAAAGGCACAGTCCAGCTATGTAACTATGTCGTTCAGATTTACGAACAATTTCGGATTTCATGTTCTTGCTGTGCCTGCCTGCAAATATATAAACTAATTTGAGAAGGTTTGCTATTTAGACGCTTATGATATGAGCGTGTCATAGTGTATGGTTTGTTGAAAAATAGTACCCATTATTGCTTAATGGGATCTCAAAGTAAGCTTTTTGCACCATGAAATAAGTTTGTGCTTTGTCAGGTTAATGGTATTGATTTAGCTGAAATTGAAGGAGGGGAGGTTGCAATTACCAACTTTCATTCATGCAATGGTCCTGATTTTATAATTCAAGTCCATTTTTCGATCACAGAGGACACGACGCAAATAGAACACTCGGTAAGTTTCTGTAGTTCTCTGTCCCATTCTTTATAGAAGAGGATCATCTTTCATTCTAGGTTGTCCACCTTTTATTGTTTTTAGGCCTGTCGCGACCTCTTTTTTTCGGCGCCCGATGATCGGGTTAGGGCGCCTAAGGAGGCTAATGGCTCGGCTGAATTTAGTTATGCCCGGACTCTCCCAAGTCCACCAATTCACGACTTCAATAGTCTGAGTTTTTAACCTGTAAATCAATTTTTAAATTGGAGTCGCCACTAATCAATTTGGGGTGGGTTGATTAGAAACCCAAGTGAAGTATCGGGAGAAATACTCACTCCGCGCAACGAGCAGAAGTTAGGATCGGGGGACTTGATTACACTAGTTAATCACTAATGCCCTTTCGGTACCTAATCTTGTTTAAACCCCGAGGTTTTTGGATGTTCGAGGGATTTTCCATGCATTTTTGGGAGGAAAAACATTTTCTAGGTCTTTTCTAATTTTTTGACACAAAAGGGATTTTTTTGGTATTTTTGGAAAAATACAAGTCTTTTTGGCTTTTTCTGAATTTTTTGGCTTTTTCATGAATTTTTGGCCTTTTTTGGATTTTTGGCATTTTTTGGAAAATATGAAATTTTTTTGATTTTTTTGATTTTTCAGAAAATAAAAATTTTTATCACTATTATTCGATTTTCTGGAAATTAAAACATTTTTTTAATATTTTTGGAAAATAAAATATTTTTTGGGTATTTTTTGTTTTTTTAATTAAAATATTTTTTTAATATTTTTCGAAAAGAAAATATATTATTATTTTTTTGGAAAATAAATTATTTATTTATTCAAAATATTATAAAACCGGCCCGGGTCGGATCCGCGGTTGGGTCCGACTCCGGCCGGCGACTCCGCACACGGACGGGTCCGCAACGCGGCCCGACTCGCATTTTTCTCCCTTTTTCTTTTTCTTTTTTTAATACAAGCCCGGCCCAAAATTTTTAGTCGAAGCCCAAGGAACAAAAGGAGTCCCTATCCGCGTGAGACTGGCCCACTTGCGTCCAAACTCCTTGGCCTGCATCGACCGGAACCCTACCCGGCCAAGATCCACGCCCGACCCGACGACCGGCCCGGGTTCCCGTGAGGAACCCTACCCGAAGGGGCTTTCGCCCGACCCGGTCGCGACCCGAATTCACAACCCCAAATTCCAGTGTTTCTTTGCGGCGCCAGAGAGGGGATGGCGGGGACGCCGGCAGCTCGGCCGTGGTGGTGCGACGGAAGACGGATCGGGGACGACGACGGCAGCTACATGGACAACAGCAACGGCCGACTTCTCGACGGGACGCGGCGCGGCAGAACACTGAGCCTCTTGGCCAATCGGGATTGAGGCCGAGGCTAGGGTTTCAAAAAAAAAGGGGCGGCGAGGGTGGCGAGCGAAACGACGACGGCCAAGAGGGGGCGATACCGCTATGGAGAGGGTATGGTGCAGCGGCGTGGGAAAAGGCAAAGGTGACCAAAGACAAGGGGAACTCGCGACGGGGCCCGAGTCGCGGCGTTTCTTTGAGCTCCGAAGCAGCAGCGGATCTGGGGGGGTGTAGGTGCGACAACGGGGTAGCTACGGCGGTCCGTTAGCTTCCAGATCTGGCCTTCTCTCTCGCTCAGCCTCCACCCGCTCGTATCTCTCCCCTTCGGGCTCGCTTGCCGCCGGCCTCCCCCGAAGTCTCTCGGAGGGAGGTCGATCGAGCTTCGCGACCCGATTTCTCGCGTGCTCGCTCGTTGATTCTCCCTAAAGTCTCTCAAGGGAAGATCTCCGAGTTCGCCGTGCTTCTGGCCTTCCCCCGGACACTCTATTTATAGGCGTGGGGGTGCCGGTCGGCAGAGGCTAGACCGGCGGTCTTTGGTGCACTGACCGGCCTTCCTTCGCCGGCCAAACCGGCGTCAGTTCCTCCCCTTCCACGGAGGCTTGCTCGCCATCAATGCCGCGTCCTCTCAGCCACCGGCCTACGCTCCTCTCTCTGTTGTAGGTGGTGCTCAAGCGCGTCTTCATCGCAGCACGTGACTTGCAGAGGCGGAAGGAGGAGGAAGGAAGAAGATGGGAGGAAGAAGACAGAGAAAAAGGGGGGGCAAGTCGTGCGAGCCCACGTGAAGAAAAAGGGGGCTGCTACTTTTGTTTTTTCTTTGTTTTTATTTATTTATATATTTTTTGTTGTTTTTGTTATTTATTATTTATTATCTAAAAAAAGAAATTAAGACCTAATTAATAACCTAATCACAATTTAGGTGTCAGTTTTGCCCCTCTTTGAAGGTGAGTTCGTAGAGGTTGCATTCAAAGACAAACATGATACCTAAATTTTGTCTATACATATGAAATAGATTATATTTTATTTGGCACATATTGTCCTATGCAGAAAATGAGCAACATAACATTACATATACTAAGACAGATAAGAAGATACCTGTAGTTACTTGCCGGGAGTGAGTGAGATAGGGTGTGAACCCCGAGTTTTGGCAAGTATCAAGGCGTCATCTTACCTGGTGATATGATGAGGTTGCTTCTCTAGGACCCGAACCATTCTTCGGTCGCCTATTGGAGCAATAAGTGGTTTGTCTAGGACCCGAACCTTTCTTCGGTCGCCTTGACGGGATTCACTTTTCCGGGACCCGAACCTTTCTTCTCGGTTGTTAGAGCAATAAGTTGGTTTGTCTAGGACCCGAACCTTTCTTCGGTCGCCTTGACGGGGAATTGCTTTTCCAGGACCCGAACCTTTCTTCGGTCGCCTGTTAGAGCAATAAGTTGGTTTGTCTAGGACCCGAACCTTTCTTCGGTCGCCTTGACAGGAGATGCGCCGACCTTTCTCGGGGCATCCGCTTGTTGGGAGATAGTACTTGGATGATCACAAGTACAAACTCTTGGAGGATACCTGGATGATCACAGGTATCAAGGGGGTACTTGGATGATCACAAGTACAAACTCTTGGAGATACTTGGATGATCACAGTATCAAAGGGGTACCTGGACGATCACAAGTACAAACTTTTTTGGGGATACCTGGATGATCACAAGTATCGAAAGGGTACCTGGACGATCACAGGTACAAACTCTTGGGGGATACCTGGATGATCACGAGTATCGAAGGGGTACCTGGACGATCACAGGTACAAACTTTTTGGGGATACCTGGATGATCACAAGTATCAAAGGGGTACTTGGATAATCACAAGTACAAAACTCTGAAGGAAGAATCAAGGGCGTACCTGGGATATTCGTGAAGGTCTCTCACCTCCTAGTATGGGGAATATCGAGGACGTGCTCCGAATATTCATGAAGGTCTCTCACCTCCTAGTAAGGGGAATATCGAGGACGTGCCCCGAATATTCATGAAGGTCTCTCACCTCCTGGTAAATGGGAATATCGAGGGCGTACCTGAGATATTCGTGAAGGTCTCTCACCTCCTGGTAATTGGGAATATCGAGGGCGTACCTGAGATATTCGTGAAGGTCTCTCACCTCCTGGTAATTGGGAATATCGAGGACGTACCTTGGATATTCATGAAGGTCTCTCACCTCCTGGTAATTGGGAATATCGAGGACGTACCTTGGATATTCATGAAGGTCTCTCACCTCCTGGTAATTGGGAATATTGAGGACGTGCCTCGCATATTCATGAAGGTCTCTCACCTCCTAGTAAATGGGAATATCGAGGGCGTACCTGAGATATTCGTGAAGGTCTCTCACCTCCTGGTAATTAGGAATATCGAAGACGTACCTTGGATATTCATGAAGGTCTCTCACCTCCTGGTAATTGGGAATATCGAGGACGTACCTGGGATATTCGTGAAGGTCTCTCACCTCCTGGTAATTGGGAATATCGAAGACGTACCTTGGATATTCATGAAGGTCTCTCACCTCCCGGTAACATAAACTTGAATGTAGCACAAGGCTTACCTGGATGGATGCAGGCACTCAAAAGGGCTAGAACACCTGGATAGCCATAGGTGTACAAAGTACTGGAATACTTGGATGAACACAAGTATTTAATGATATGATCTAGGACCACTCAGGCAGGTCCAAGTGTCATGATGATAAGAGAGCATACCTGGGTAACCGCAGGTGCACAACGCAGTGGAGTGCTTGAACAACTACTATATCATTTGGGGACAACTCAGGCAAGATGAGTGTCATGAAAAGGAAATACCTGGACAACGATGGGTACTTGATGATATGGGGATACCTAGACAGCAGTAAGTATTCCAAGAGATACTTGGTCAGTCACAAGTATCAAGACTCTGGGGACAACTCGAACAAGTCGAGTGTCAGGAAAAGGGAGTATCCGAACGGTGGCCGGTACTCAAAGACAATGGGGATACCTAGACAGCAGTAGGTATTCAACGATAAAAGGATACTTGGTTAGTCACAAGTATCAATACTCTGGGGACAACTCGAACAGGTCGAGTGTCAGGAAAAAGGAGTATCCGAACGGTGGTCGGTACTCAGAGATAATGGGGATACCTAGACAGCAGTAAGCACCCAAACTCAAAGGACGACTCAAATAGGTTGAGTGTCAATAAGAGAGTACTTGGACAGTGATAGGTACCTTTAAGACAAATGGGGATAGAGATATGCTTACCTGGCAATATCTCTGATCTCTAAGAGTATGTCTGCTATTTGTACAATATGCACACATGATTGTATATACTATAAATTCATGAGTTCAGATGAGATTCATGCATGATAACTTTGTCAATTTTGTATCATTTGATTTCCACTGGGGAAGATTTTGAAAGACAACCTTCATTTAGAATGTAGATGTCTTGAGCATGCCAGATGAGGGACTTTCGCCCGAAAGGACTTTCCACTCACTCTCATGGAAAAGGCTATCCCGACCATTGATGCAGGATTAATAAGGACCACACTATCTCACTTTGTCATCATGTCGGCGGGGTCCGAGTATTCTCGCAAATGGTACGACTTTACCAATGTGAGAGGTCTTTGTTGAAACTGTGATGAAGTCTTGGTCAGCGGCTCATCAGAGGGGACCATCAAGGTCGAAGCCGATGGACGAAAATGTTGCACGATTATCTCCGGGTTTACAAGTCAAGAACCCTGCGAAAAGAGATAGAGTAATCTTGCTCGTACTTCTTCGAGTGATGCTTATGTACATATGAAATCCTACATTAATTGAAGTGCCCTAGTCTAAAGAGACTTTTACAATGGGATGCAACGTAGGCTTGGCTCATGTGTAAAGGGATGAGAGCTGGTGATTGCCTTGGCATTTGTCACCGGTCTTTCTTCTCACTGTCAGATGGAGGCTCTTTCAATTGAACCACAACAACAACTTTTTTCTTGGCTGTATTTTTGACTGGAGGGCATTGGCCTTGCTTTTACCAGGCACACTGCTTTTTCATGCCCCTATTTTTTATTCCAGTTTTTCATTTATGGGCATTGACCTTGCTTTTACCGGGTACACTTTTTTTTTTTTATGCCCCCGTTTTTCATTCTTATCGTTGGAGGAACTGGCCTAGGCAAGTTCAATCGAAGCACCGTTATTAGACTCTTGAGTCTTCATCTTCAGTAGGCGCTCTAGGCTATACCGCTTAAATGGCAGTAACTTCTGTTTTGCCTCCATGTGAGGGTGAAATTACAGACTCAATTGGGTTGTACAATGAATACAAGTGCATAGAGAAAGAATTGCTCTTCGTCATTCTAGGGCACTCAAATTAACGCGAGTGTTCATATGCAATAAAGACACCCGAAGATTGATGCAAGTGCAAGCAAGAAAATTTCTATCTCTCTTCTCACCTTGTGATGTTGCTTTGCCTCCGATCTGCCCCAGTGTGGGGTGGTTCTTGACGGGGATATGAGAGAAGCTTCATTAATGTATTGGGCTCAATGGGGTGAGCGATGGAATGCCTCTCACTATTTTGGTTATCGTACCATTCGCGAGAGAACTCTTTACCCTGCAGCCATGGAATCTTCTGCACTCATCTCACAAGTGTATAGATGGGGACTTGTGTGTAGGATATAGCTTGCCTGTCATCATTCTGACGCGCCTCATCCAGCATGCTCAATCAATCTTGTATTCTTCACTTAGCTGTCTATTCTAATAATCCTCAGTGGAATCAGTGACTTAGACAGACAAAATCATCATGCAGAATTCATCTGGAAACGACATGCAACATTTCGAATATGATGGAGTTTGAACTCTTCAAAACAAGTGAATGGTTTTGACTCAAAAAAGACCCTATTGACAACTTTAGGAGTTAATATAATGGTGTTTCCAAATATGTTAAATTTTGAACATCAAAAGAGTTATTCACAAATGGCTATCGATGGTTGTCCCTATTGATTAGGGATATGACACATGAAGGGTCAGCCGGGGTTGGGGATTTGATCGGGCATCTCTGCTTTTGCCCTTGCAGAAAAGAAGATGAAAATGGTTCAATCAATAGGGTCAAAATTACAGGTGAATTGAGGCCTGAAGGATCTCTGTCATTTGCTTTGGCGATACTTGAGACGCCATTTTGCTTGGGAGAGTTTGTCATGCCTCTCATTGATTTGTTATCTTTGTTTTTGACAGTTGGGTGATCCTACAAAAGATAGGAAAGAACGTGTCAGTCACGATTTTTCTCAGGAATTTAAACAACTGGGAGCGATACAACATTACCCTTCACTGGTTTGCAAATGATTGGATGGACCTAAAGTGCGAGTGGGACACAAAGTCCTATGTCTTTTGCTTCGTTAGGTCACCTGTTCTCTCGTAATTTGCAAGTGCAAGAGAAGAAAAAAAAAAAAAAAATTATTATTTTTCTACCGAGCGGCTAACTGCCGCATCGGGATTCGAACCCCGACTTCGGACCTTTTGGCTTCTTCCCGGATACCACTCGGCTAGAGGCGCCGACGGTGTCCGTAGGGCGCTTCTTTTTTTATTTAACCAAACCGGCTCCTGGACGACACGTCCTTCCATACCAAGTTAGGTAAATCAATATGGATCATTTGATTTGCCCAAATTAACCATTAAGCTTGTTTCTTGAATCCTATGCTTCCTGTCAATAGGAGAAAATATGTCATAAGTGAGCTCAAATAGTGGGAGTATTAGAAACGATACCAAATTACCCTTCCCCAGAGTTTGTATTTGCTGACTCCTAGGGATCTCTATATGTTGATGACAGCCTCTTCGTCTTTGACACAGTTCAACATTTCTTTCGATTGGCCTTCCTCATTTGTGGCCATGTATGCATGATTGATGGTCATTGATTCATCTTCAACGCCTTCCTTCTGTGGAATTTTCTTCTGTCTTTGACTATATGACCATTAGCAGCATTAGGCAAAGTCATGTACTTCAAGCTTCTATGGAATCTGAGATGGACAATCAAAATTTCCAATTCTCTGATGGTAATTACTTCTTGCGAGAGCATGCATCTGGAACAAGAAGTCAAGTTTCTAGGTCCTCATTTGGAATAGGGGGCTAGAGACCGCTTCAACTGTCTGGATTTCTTCCCTGTTGACAGTGGTCAATTCAAAGGAAGAGAAGAAATTCTTTTCTGCGCTTGCTGGCTTGTCGAAGCCGGAAATCCCATTGATGAAACCGTAGCATTTAGTTGCTCGGGCACGTTGAGGGAAGAAGATGCTGCTCCGGCTTGAGAAGGAGTTGGGCAGGAGCGAGATGGAGTGCACAGAGCTCCTGGGGATGGCTTGATTTCAACCGTATGCACGTACTTATTACGTCCTATCTTTCGTTTCCTGTAAACAGAAGAGAGAGGACATCATTTCCACAATTATATTCAAAGAATAAAACTTACCTTCTTTGAAGTGGGATGATTTTTTATTTGCCCCACTGTCTTCTTGGAGGAGTGTCTTTGAATTCGGTGAGTTCACATGATGTGCCAGCTTCAAATGCCCTCTGTCACACTAAGTCAAGGGGGGTGGGGATGATATTATGAGACACAAAGTGGGTGAGTCAGAAAGACAAATATGATTAAATCTAACATCTTGTTTTGATGAAAGCTTTTGGTGATGAAGTGTTTTTTGTTTTCAAAATATGTATTCGGGGGAGAAAAAGCATGAGGAAGCCCAGCCCTCAGTATTCTCCTTGGATGATATTTTCTTTTCATGGTTGGATAACATCACCGGGCTGGTTTGGGATACCGCCTTATGCTTTCAAAACAAAATATTAGAATTGTACATTAGATTACTGGAATGGAAAATACAACAATAGCACACTAGACAGGATAAGAAACATGAAATTATAAAAACAAGCAACACCCATGAAAACTCCTATGAAAAGGAGCACTTTGATAGTGCTGGTTTTGAAATCAAGCGCCTTTGAGTTCCTCGCCTCCAGTAGACTCGAAGTATTCGCATGAGAGGACCACTTTATTGAAGCTACGGAAATGCAACCCATACAACCAACAGCGATGCTTGCGGGGTAAAGCTCCTATGAACAGCTTTATCATTTCTTCTTCGGCCAGCTGAGGGTAGGTTTGCATCATAAAAGCTTCCCACCTCCTTGCATATGCTCGAAAATCCTCCATTGGTCTTCTTCTAAAGTGAACCAAGTTCTCACAAGATAGTTCAGCTCCAATGCAAAGTGCCTTGGTACCGATGCAGAATGTGGAAGACAGCTCATTCCAATCCCTCATGAGGCCGATATCTCGCCGTGACGAACCATTGCAATGCAGACCCTGTAAGACTTTCTTGGAAGGCCTGAGTTGTGAATGACATCGAGCCATAATACCGACTCATTTCAGCATGGAGGTACTGCAAGTGAGCCACGGGGCAAGTCGTGCCGTTATACTTGCGGAAATTGGGTATCCACATTTCTTCTGTTTCAGGGAAGTTGGATTCTACCGAGATTACCCCATTGCTTTCTTCTTGGTCAAAATTTCCGAATAAGGACGAAGTATTGAAGCTATTCTCACGGTTAGAGGACGAGCTTAGTAGTTCGTTAGGATCATAGCGGATAAAGATGTATGCTTCCTCTTCTGACGGGCCTTCATCCCCGGATGAGAGTAGGAAACAGTTATACGATGAATCGTCAGTTTCATTGTCGAAATAACGCCGGAAGTCCTTGGGATTGTATTCTAGGGCCGGGAAGTCTTCAGGGTTATACTCTAGAGGATGGTAGCCTTCAAAGCTGTATTCTTGGGAACGCTCGAAGCTTTGGTGCGGTGGCTCGTCAGTAGATGTTGAATTGATCTGCTTAGGCTTTCTTTTCTTGGCCCCTGGTCCAGACCTTTTGAGTAAGGCCCTGCGTTTCGCCAGCTCGATTCTGTCAAGGGTAGTGAGAGACATTAGAGCTTCACTGTCTGATTCACTTTCCAGGTTGATAGGGGTTGGTATTCTTTGGACCCTAGCTCTTGGAGTAAACTTGGGGAGTTGTCCAGTCGTGCCCCAGTCTTGAACAGGCTCTGTGTCTTTGATCTCGTACAAAGGCTCCTTGCCTTTCCTAGTGGGAAATTTTCCAGTAACAGGATGCTGCTTAGTCGCCCATTTATTATGCAAGGCTTCATCAACATGGTTCTTTCCTATCTCAGCAACTAACGGCTCTTCGTGTTCCGCGATCATCAGTTCTTCGTAGGGCAAGGCTATGTCAAGGCTGATGTCAATATCATATTCTTGATGGAAAGCATGAATTAGTTCCCTCCAGGTTTTAAGGGGACTAATCTTCCTGACAATGTACCATCGCAAGGCAGGGCCAGTCAAGTTCGATTGGTACGATTGAATCATCCTTCGGACCAAGTAGGCCTGCAAGTAAGTCTCTGGGCAGGAGGTATTAGCATACCTTTCGCATTCAGGTGCTTTGAGTTTTTCAGGGATCTCAATGCTGGCGTAATTGGACAGGTCCATGGGATTCTGCTCTTGCAACTGGCTTAACTTTTTCATGATCCTTTCAAACTGTCTATGGTACTGGCTATTTTCTGGCAAATTTGCGAGTGTCATGACGGTGTTTGAGGCAACTGTAGAGTTGGGCTCAGCTTGAGTGGATTTCATTTGCTTCGAGAGTTGTCGAAGGACAATGGACATCTGCCTTACGCCGTCTTCAATATTAATGAGTCGATTTTGTACATCATTCTGATCGGGCCCTACTGCATGAGGCCATTTGCGGACTATTGGTGACCGGCGATTCATAATTACCTGCTTGCGCGAAAACAATGAATGAGCACGAAAGTAAACAAAGATTGACCCATGGCAACGGCCTAACTACTTTTTATTTATCAAAAGAGGATTTTATAGACCGCAGACTTCCGACATCTAGAACTTGAAATTGAAATGACAGAATGAAATACTAGATTTTAAACAAAAGTCCCTAAACAATGGGACAAAACTTTCACACTATTAACACTAAGGGGCACATGATTGCCAATTTATATGCGATGGGGAGTCTTGCGCTTGCGCGGATGCTTGCTTTCTTGGACTGGCTCTGAGGTGTGCATCCAATCCATTCCCAAATCCCTCTCCATGAGCTCTGCTTGCTCGTGCTGGCTGCTCTCGCTGATTGAGTGAGGGACTGATGGCTTCCATTTTTTCGGGATGCGATGGTTATGGATGTAGGACATGGAGGCGTGGTGGGCTTTTTCTTCTCCCTCAAGCCCTTCAGGTATCACAATCCTTTTACGATGGCACTTGTTCCAGGTTTCCACAGCGGTAGAAATTTCGAATTCATAGTCGCGGCTTGTGTTGAAAAGAACTGGAGGGACCATCATCTTGAAAGGCGGTGGGATCTCCTGAAGGGCTCCATATTGTCGTGCTACCCGATACGGGTAGTAGGGAATGGCGCCGGTGAGGCCGAGCAACGGAATTGGGCGGGTGCGCATGTAAGCAAAGCGGGCCCTCTTTTCATGGAACCAACCAGCACACCATTGAAATGCCTCAGGAACTGGGTTTCTTAGGAAGCTTACCCAATTTAAACAGCTTTGATTGGGAATGTACGGTCCTAAAACCATAAATTTTTGTAATGGATTTTCAAAAGCATTTGTTTTAGGCGATCGCATGAAGTCTCGAAATTCGCTTAGGTGAGAAAAGAACCAGACTTGTAAAATTTCAGGAGAGGCTCGCATGATTTTCTCCGAGTTGTCTTTAAAACGATTAAAAGACAAGAATGTTTCAGTTAAAATCATGTTGACATAATTCCCCCCTCTTAAGATATGATCAACTATCCATGCCATCTTGGGAGTTATGGCATTTCTTTGATGGGGGAAGATGATGAGCCTGAAAAAGGCCAGGAGGAAAATCTCACTTTTCTGGGTCATAGGCTGATTTTGGAAACAGACATTCATAAATTCTAGTGGGGTGTATTATGGTTGTCTTCAAGAATTTGTCTCATGACATGGATTTCAGCTCCTAAAAGTCGTGCTAACCCGCGCCATGGGAGGGCGCCTATCGATGGCTTGACAAGCTTTTTCTCAAGAGGCATTCCAGTGATGATGCTGTATTCTTCCAGGGTTGGGGTCAGCTCAAACCTACCGACTATAAAAGTAATTGTCTTCGGGCACCAAAAATGTACCATGGCTTGTATGACTTCAGGACGAACAGTGATTTGGATCAACGATAAGAGATGACCAATTTTGGCCTTCACGCGCTCTTGGGCAAACTGATCTAATTGACCCCACCATCCGAAGAGCTCCGCCTTGGGAGCGGAATGAAGCGGATATCGTCTCTCCCCATCGCTTATAAACCGGGACTTGAAAAGCTTATCCTAAATTGCCATGGGTCAAATAAAAGACGAGTAAAAGTAAAGAAATTACTTTGCTTTTAAAGAAAAATGGCAAGCACAAAGACATGTGCATGGGACGTGCGGCTCGATTTCTAAGCGAGAAGGTTTGTTGAGATTAAAAGGATATCCGCCCGTCGCATCTCGCGTTAGCAAAAGCATACCCTCCTAACCTCGGCTAAGAAATTCGGGAAAAGAAAGGCAACCTCTACATCGCAGTCTCGCGTTCGAGGTCGTATCTTTCTTAACACCATCCTAGAAATCCTATGGCGGCCCAGGTCCGGCGGCCGGGTTGTGTGTGCCATGTGTAGTGTTCAAAACAGTAAAGCATGCACAACAGTTTATAATCACGAGATAATCTATTTTAAGCAAAATTAAAATAAACTTCTAAGCTACTGACCTGCATAAAAAAAATAAATAAGTCAGTATAGTGTTTAAACAAGATAGAATGGCATAAGTCCTCAAATGTCCCCAGTGGAGTCGCCAAGCTGTCGCGACCTCTTTTTTTCGGCGCCCGATGATCGGGTTAGGGCGCCTAAGGAGGCTAATGGCTCGGCTGAATTTAGTTATGCCCGGACTCTCCCAAGGCCACCAATTCACGACTTTAATAGTCCGAGTTTTTAACACAGTAAATCAATTTTTAAATTGGAGTCGCCACTAATCAATTTGGGGTGGGTTGATTAGAAACCCAAGTGAAGTATCGGGAGAAATACTCACTCTGCGCAACCTGAGAAGTTAGGATCGAGGACTTGATTACACTAGTTAATCACTAATGCCATTTCGGTACCTAATCTTGTTTAAACCCCGAGGTTTTTGGATGTTCGAGGGATTTTCCATGCATTTTGGGAGGAAAAACATTTTCTAGGTCTTTTTCTAATTTTTGGACACAAAGGGATTTTTTGGTATTTTTGGAAAAATACAAGTCTTTTTTGGCTTTTTCTGAATTTTTTGGCTTTTTCATGAATTTTTGGCCTTTTTTGGATTTTTGGCATTTTTGGAAAATATGAAATTTTTTTGATTTTTTTGATTTTTCAGAAAATAAAATTTTTTATCACTATTATTCGATTTTCTGGAAATTAAAACATTTTTTAATATTTTTGGAAAATAAAATATTTTTTGGGTATTTTTTATTTTTTTAATTAAAATATTTTTAAATATTTTTCGAAAAGAAAATATATTATTATTTTTTTGGAAAATAAATTATTTATTTATTCAAAATATTATAAAACCGGCCTCGGGTCGGATCCGCGGTTGGGTCCGCCGGGCCGGCGACCCGCACACCGGACGGGTCCGCAACTCGGCCCGACTCGATTTTTCTCCCTTTTTCTTTTTCTTTTTTAATACAAGCCTGGCCCAAAATTTTTAGTCGAAGCCCAAGGAACAAAAGGAGTCCCTATCCGCGTGAGATCGGCCCACTTGCGTCCAAACTCCGTTTGGCCCAGATCGACCAGGAACCCTACCCGGCCAAGATCCACGCCCGACCCGACGACCGGCCCGGTTCCCGTGAGGAACCCTACCCGAAGGGGCTTTCGCCAGACCCGGTCGCGACCCGAATTCACAACCCCAAATTCCAGTGTTTCTTTGCGGCGCCATAGAGGGGCCGTGGTGGTGCGACGGAAGACGGATCGGGGACGACGACGGCAGCTACATGGACAACAGCAACGGCCGACTTCTCGACGGGACGCGGCGCGGCAGCAACACGGAGCCTCTTGGCCAATCGGGATTGAGGCCGAGGCTAGGGTTTCAAAAAAAAAGGGGCGGCGAGGGTGGCGAGCGAAAACGACGACGGCCAAGAGGGGGCTGATACCTGCTTATGGAGAGGGTATGGTGCAGCGGCGTGGGAAAAGGCGGTGACCCAGCACAAGGGGAACTCTGCGACGGGGGCTCCGAGTCGCGGCGTTTCTTTGAGCTCCGAAGCAGCAGCGGATCTGGGGGGGTGTAGGTGCGACGACGGGGCAGCTACGGCGGTCCGTTAGCTTCCAGATCTGGCCTTCTCTCTCGCTCAGCCTCCACCCGCTCGTATCTCTCCCCTTCGGGCTCGCTTGCTGTCGGCCTCCCCCGAAGTCTCTCGGAGGGAGGTCGATCGAGCTTCGCGACCCGATTTCTCGCGTGCTCGCTCGTTGATTCGCCCTGAAGTCTCTCAAGGGAAGATCTCCGAGTTCGCCGTGCTTCTGGCCTTCCCCCCGACACTCTATTTATAGGCGTGGGGGTGCCGGTCGGCAGAGGCTAGACCGGCGGTCTTTGGTGCACTGACCGGCCTTCCTTCGCCGGCCAAACCGGCGTCAGTTCCTCCCCTTCCACGGAGGCTTGCTCGCCATCAATGCCGTGTCCTCTCGCCCACCGGCCTACGCTCCCTCTCTCGTTGTAGGTGGTGCTCAAGCGCGTCTTCGTCGCAGCGCGTGACTTGCGAGAGGCGAAAGAAGGAGGAAGGAAGAAGATGGGAGGAAGAAGACAGAGAAAAGGGGGGCCAAGTCGTGCGAGCCCACGTGAAGAAAAAGGGGGGCTGCTACTTTTGTTTTTTCTTTGTTTTTATTTATTTATATATTTTTTGTTGTTTTTTTTATTTATTATTTATTATCTAAAAAAAAAGAAATTAAGACCTAATTAATAACCTAATCACAATTTAGGTGTCAACAAGGCCCTTCTTTCATTTGTTGGCATCAATGCTTTTAGTACTAGTTTTACCTAAGAATGTCACTTAGATTGTGCTTTTCTCTAAAATAAAAAGCTGCAATACTTTTTAGGTTCCACAGCAATTCACGAGGCTAATGCTTGCCTGAAGTGTGTCTACTTTCCTGTTGTTCAGGTATGGCAGTATATTCTTATAGTTTCTTTTCTTTTCAGTTTACTGGGGAAGAAGTTCTTAATATAAGTGCTCCAGGGGAAGGAAAACATTGAGAGAATCTTACAGAAGTTAGAAGCTTATGGATGCAGACTGGGTGAAACCTATGAATCTTTCAGTCGAGTGTCAATCCGACGTCTTGGCCGACTGCTTCCAGATGCTTGCTGGGTGAGTTGTGGATCTTTTTGGATATTATAATCAAACTAAGAAAAGCTGATGAAACAAAAAGCCCTGGCATCTCCCTTGCATTACATAAGATAAGGATAGTGAGATGGGGGCTTAAATGCCGAGAAGCGATAGCACATTTAACGGTCCTTAAAACTTATGCTGTTCCAAAATAGTACAGCTTACATTGTTATTGATCACACATCTTCAAGCCTTCATCCTTTTGGATACAGCCCCCAGTTAACAGATGGATATTTAAACCTCTCTTTTGTCGCTATCTAATCTAGTGGCCCAGTAGTCTTGCATAATCCATTTCCCCCAAACCATCCAAGAAGTGAGGTTTAGACACCTAGCCCATGGTTATCCTTTTGGAAGTTGGACGACTATGACCGCGATTGCTAATCTAATGGACACATCAAGAAAGCAAGCATTCTGCAAACCTGGAAAAGTCTGATTAAAATATTCAACAGATGGAGTTTGTGTGATCCATATTTCTCGCCTCTAGTTGCCCTAATATGAAAGGTCAAACAGTCGTTGCTCATTCCTTGCATGAATTTTAAGCAAACCGGGTCATGTTTAAAGCTGGTATTAAGTATAACTTCTTAGGCTGGTTTATAAGTTTTTTATTTTTGGCCAGGCTGGTTTATAGGTTTGATGAGACCATTTTCTTACTTCTATGTTGTGGCTGCTGGGCTGGGAATAGAAGACATCATGTAACCAGTTGTGCGCATTGCATGTTAGAACAATGGTGAAATGGCTTCAGTGGAACTCATGTTATCAACTCTAGTAAATTTTTCAAATGGTAACCTCACCAAATCATGCTCTACCTCTTTCCTTGGTAGAAAATCCTGCCAAAACTTATAAGTCTATGTCGATGTGCTTGTACATCCAGCAAATGCCCGTGGCGACCCATTTTGTCTATGACAACCACCAAAATGAACTTTTCTTGTTTCAGATCTTTGCCCACATCAATTGCAATTTGATCATTTCTTATCCTCCCTTTTAGTGCATATATTCAAATGTTGACATCATCTTCTTCAAGCTTGTGAGTCAGCTAATAAGACCCATTTTGCGGGAAACATGCTTATACATGTATTTTTCTCGATTTTCGCTCTATTAACAGTCAAGGTTTATTGTAATCTTCATTTCGTATCTTGTGAAATATCATCCAACTTAAGATTTATTCCAAAATGAAGGAATTTCTGACAAGATTCACAAGAAAACACAAATACTAAACATATTGTGGCTTATCTTATAAAAATTTCATGTGCACATGGAGAAGGTCCTATCTGATAAACTTGATCTAATTGAAAATTTTGGGTTAAATCAAGCGTCATTGTCAAGTGTTTGATGCTTCCACTGTCTCTCTTTAACTGGGGTAACTAATGTCCTCACGGTTGCTTTCTACTACAGGGTTTGCTTCCATTCATGGAGAGACATAAGAAAGGAGATAAAGCTCAATTATTCAGGAGATCTTTCTTTAGAGTTAAATGTTATATTGGTACGGTTATCACTGATTATTAGGACCTTTCTTATCTAATGGGACTGCATTTTCTTTAATTTTGTACATTGTGATATGTCTTATATTTTGATGATGCAGAGACTGATGCTGGATTTTCTCCAACACCTTCCAAGGTGAGGGGAACTCTACTGCCTATTCATGGGCCATCAGGCTTTCTTAGAATACTTAATGTTCCCAGTTCTGACATTTTTATGTAACTTAAGACTTTCAAATGCTTCGATCTACTGAAAACATATGGAATAGGAATTAGAGATTTCTCGTAGCAAGGCCAAACAAAGTGTGCTGTTTCGGTGGTGCAAACCAGAGCAGGAACACAAAAAATAAAAAATGTCTCCAGCTAATTCATGTGTTTCCATAGGGATTCTTCTGAAATTTCTTGATGTATGTTGGTAGGAATGTGCCTTCTTTATGGATAAAATGGTAGCATTTTGAATGTTGCCAAAGGGAACCTTCTGAAATTTCTTGATGTGTGTTGGTAGGAATGTGCCTTCTTCATGGATAAAATCATTTTGAATGTGGCTGTCATAAGTTTGATCGAGTTGAGACCTCTTCATGTTGTCATAATAGCACATATGAATTCAGTGTTTTATTAGTTCCTTTAAGTGTTATATCTCAGGGCTGTTAAAAAAAAAAAAGTGTTATATCTCAGGGCAAAAGTTGTTGTCATTCGTCTGTTATTTGTCAGTTGACAGTGATGTTTCCAATCTTTCTCATTGCTATTACCTAGCTGGAGAGGAGGTTAGAAGTATGCATACACAGTAGCTGTAACCCTTTGCAGTAAAATATTGTTCTTACTAAAATTTAAAGGTTTTTGAGTTGCCATTTGTAGATTTTAGGATGAGTACCTTTTCTATGACATCTTATAATAATTTAATAAATCTTTTAAATTCAATTGATGGGAAATGACAAAAGTTTGATGATCAACATTTCAAATACAGGTCTTCTTCACTTCCTTTTCTTTTGGTTCTTCATTTGTCTAGTATCCGTTGAGCTGACTCTTTGCTTGATAAGTAAATAATGTACTTTCGGAAAACATCGAAACTAAAACATGTCTATCTTACGTAAGTGCTTCATTACTCGAAATAGTTTGCTTTAGCAAAAGAGTTTTTGTGTGAGATTTTGTAAGAGTGCCACCAACTGTTCTAAAAGCTTAAGCTAATAGATCAATGCGTGTTTTAATATTTTAATATCCTATCACTCACCCTCACCCTTAGCTTGGTCTTTTTTGCCGAGTATTAATCATGAAAAAATTTCATTGGAGGCAAATAGGGCATTCGGAATTAGGATCTCCTGCTTTGATACCATGTGCAATTTTGTAAGATCACTATCAACTATTCTGAAAGCTTAAGCTAGTGGATAATATTTCAATATTCTATCAAATCAAAGGACCAAAAATAGGTTGAATGACATATAGTCATCATCTAAATTGCTTGAGAAATGAAATTGCTCATCTTCTTGTGGAACTTTTCATATAGAGATGCTCAATGCTCCTTTCTCTTGACAGACAGATCTGGCCCAGCACAGCCCATTTACCAGTGCTCTTAAAAAAATTGGTAGGCCTCTTGATGGAGTAAAAGGTCATGCTTGTACATATTTCCACTATCTTCTACTTGAACTTACGTGGTTTTCACTCCAAAGTCCTTAATGAATTTTTGTCCATTATCTAGGAGTAAATGTTAAAATCTACAGAGAACAGAAGTTGTCGACTCCTTTGCAACTGGAAAAGGAGTATTCTAATTGGATTATCCAAATGCATGTTTGTCATGATGAAGAGTTTGACAGCGGCGAGGACCAAGCTGTTTTCATAATCAACCCTGGAAACAAGAAGGAACTTGGTGTATCATCCGACGGTATGTAGAAGTGATATATATATATATATATATCATAATGTGGTGGATTACCGGTGAAGTTATGCAATGTCACATGATAGTGGCTTGCTATTCAGTCTTTTCCTGTCTTGCACAAAATGTTTGATATCTTTTGAACTTCTTTGATCGCACTGCTTCCAGTTTTACCTATTATTTGTTTGCTTTGCTGCTCATGGTGCAATTGGTTAATATAAAAATTTATATCTTAGTTGTGAGAGTACACCGTCAGATGAAAAGGAAGGGAGTATCTTGGAGATGTGGCTAGAAAATCAAAATTCTCAAAGGAGCATGTGCCGGAGTGCACAAGAAGAATGTCTATGCTACTCTGGAATATTTTTTGCTTGAAGGACTTGAAGGAGATGGTGGTGGTAAGAAATGATATACATGGGTGCATTTAGTTGCTTTTACTTAGCTTTCTGCGAAAAGATACTTTTATTGTGGGCATGTTAGATTATCTCAGTATGTCTAACAGATAACGTTTATACTTAAACAGAATGGAATTTTTTATTTTTATTTTGAGCATGCGATTCGAAACATAAAGAGATACACCGCGTCTAATATGTACAGACATTGTAGGTTCTATGATAACTCTAAGTTTCAAACTGGTGCCTATTCCATAGTAGTCAAATGATTTCAGACAATTTTATTATTTCACCATCAATGACTTGATTTTTATTATGTTTTCCAAGGAGACTTGGACAAGAAAGTAGGTTTTTTAGAAGTGTCCTACATCGATCAGTGGAAGCATTTTGTATTCTAACCATCAGTCAGTACTTATGTTCACTAGGATTGAAATGAAAGAATTAGATCATGTATTAAATCGGAGAAAAATCTTGGGATCAAGTTTTAACTGTCTATCTGCTCATAGGGGGTTTCCAGATCAGAAGATCCCTCAACTTGATTAAGAAAACAGCTTATTTAGTGTGAGGATGTTTCTCTATTCTGTTCAATGAAGTGTATTGGTCAATTGATCTGTCTTTCTTCTCTCCGCAGGGGAAGTACGAATCATATGCAGGTGAGTCACTTATCAATTTTCTGTGGTTGAAGTGTTATCAGTTTTCATCAACTGATTGGATACCTCAAGATTCTGCTAACAAGCTATCCCTGCATTATTTTGTGTGAAAGGCCACTAGGGATGCTTGATGAGAAAGGCTGCATCCTCGATAAGCATGATGGAAACGTTTGCTTGGAGGTTCAGAGTTCTATATCTATACCTATTAGAGTAATTGACTCTGGAGAGGTATTTATTTAATTATTTGAATGTCATTTTACTCCTTTATGTCGTATAATGTCCAAAATCATGATTCTTTGTGGTCTCTACTCAATCTTGAGCTTCCAAACCCAGTTAGTAGCTGTTGGGAAATCCGAGTGGGAGTGCCAGTTGGAGAAGCAATGCTTGAAAGCTCCATCTTTGATTGACTTGCTAGATGCCAACCGATGTGAAGAGTTAGGAATTCATGAGGTACATGTCTAATTGGGGTTTTGTAAATCGATCTTCGATTCACAGGTGACTGCAGAAAGTATTTCTTGAAGCATCCTATATAACCTTGTTCGAGTATTTTATAGCATTTAGGTGAAATCTGTCGGTCTAAAAGGTTTAAGAGCTAAGGAGATTTTCTGCATGATGTTACATATTGTGTTCCTTCTCCTTAGAATAACCGCTGACCTGAGAATACTATTGATTTATCTGTCCTCCGTCTATATCACTAGCCTATTCATATTTTCTTTTTTGTCGTTTTGTTTTCAGGCGTTACCAGTTCATGCACCCATTGCTGTTGGACGAGACCCTCCAAAGGAAATTGTAGCTGTTGTCCGGCCAGCAAATTTCAGTTACTCCACTGCTCCGAAGAACTTGGATCAGAAGTACATTGTCAAAAATAAAATGGAAATGTCAATGGAAGTCAAATTCAGTGGCGATTCTGATAATGGTGGAGAAAGTCATCTTTATTCATCTCGCGTGACACCATCTTGTTATAGAGGATTTCATGGTCTATGTCTTTTCCTTGGAGCACAAGTCTCATGAACTATTTCAGAAATCCGGTGTATACAAATTTCTGTTTCATATGGTAAACAAGCATCTTTAACTGTTTTCTTCCAGCTAAAAAAACAGGGACAAAATTTATCACCAAATGCTCTTTTCATTGTGTAATACCTCTCAAACATCATTTTGTTGATATGTACTTTTGATTAGGATGAGACAAGCTGTAAAAACTATGAAAAAGAAGTGACAGTTCTTGCATCTGCTGAGGTTGGAAGGTGGCAACTTTTGGGCTATGATAAGAATGGGCATCTTAGAGTCAGGTAAGGATGGTAAAGAGTTTTTGATAGTACCAACTTTTGTTCTTTGGTTGCATATGTGGAGCTCCAGGTTTGTAATGTAATTTGTTGCGATTTTGACAGGGTTGGATCATGCTTTCCTCCTTTAGATGTTGCATGTTATGACAGATATGGGAACCTCATTCCATTCCCATCAACTCCAAAAGTCAATTTGCAATTCAAGATGGGCAAAGGCACGTTGATTGGTGTAAAGAAAACGAAGGCAGGCCTTTCATCTGACAAAAGGACTCTTAAGAATTAAGGTGCCATGCACATCTATTTAATATGTCCAGCCCATCTCAGATTTGCACACTTTACTAAAATTTAACCCTATCGAGATACAGTAGTATCTCAAGCATTGTTGTGGTAACTCAGATTTACTGAGTGTGTAGGATATACTAATAGAAAGTGGGGATTTAGACATCATCCGGCCAAACTATGAGGGCGCAATGCTTTTATGTCCACCAGATGAATCTTTGTCCATTTCTATTCCATGTAAAGGTATCGCATTCTGGATCAAATTCCTTTACAGGCATGAGTGCGAGATTTGTTGATTGTTTAGCTATTGATATGCCTGGAAATTATTTTCTTGACATTCTCATAGTTATTCCTGGACATGTGTGGTGAGCGTTGGCACATCCATCCATGCAAAGTATCCAAATGCTTCCTGGGTGCATAGTACAAGAACTCATATTGGAGGTAAAAGCACATCCTCTCAAGCCTTGTGCTTAAGCCCAATTGTGAATGAAGTTTCTAGCACTATTTGTACGAGACAATACTCAATCACGTGCAGACTGTTACTAGTGTGCACGTATTGCATAGTCGTGGTCCTCAGTGCATTTTCCTGATCGCGATGGCAATTATTTTACTTGCCATGTATGTAGTTCTTAGTCTTTCATAGGGTATAT
The DNA here is from genome assembly GCA_014182375.1 of Eucalyptus virginea. Classification (NCBI taxonomy): domain Eukaryota; kingdom Viridiplantae; phylum Streptophyta; class Magnoliopsida; order Myrtales; family Myrtaceae; genus Eucalyptus; species Eucalyptus virginea. The sequence goes on from CM024520.1 coordinate 12,003,638, forward strand.
TATTGGATGGAAATTGAGGCCTGGTCTCTCTCTTTTCAATAGAAAAATAACAAGTATCTGAGACACAACTTCTTTGAACTTTTTAATTGCGTACCTTGTAGAACTTCACCGTACAACAGAAAAAGGAGTGTAAGCTAACATGGTCCAAACTGGAATATCATTATGTTTAGCTAATATTTTGCTGTATACTTGCAGAATAAATTTTTTGCCACCCTTGCTTATGTCTTTCGTTTGATTCATTTCCTTCATATGTTTGATGCTTATGGAAATCATGCTTTGAAGGGCTCTGGAGTTCTTTTGAAGGTCGAGGGATTTTCCATTAAAGATCAGATGGGTAAAAAGCACAAGGTGATGTGCTTTCCCAGATTCCCTGCGGTGCTATTGCGTAAATTCTGTAATTAATTATTTGTTCTCTTATTCTATGTTTGGGAGATGAAGGAAAATGGGGGAAATGAAAATTTGGGCGGAAAGTGGGTGGGTAAGAATTCGGAATTTTTGTGGGAGTTTGGAAGGAAAATTCAAAGTTTTGTATAGTCACACCTAAATTTTCTTCCCTCCACTCTCCCGAACAAAGCTTCAAAGATGGCCTTTGTTGACACTGATTCAGCATGTTAGTCAGGGCACTTATCTTTCCATAGTTGCGCATGAGGTGCATGAGACCATTTAACTGAAGCAACAGGAACTTTGTGGTGATTTTGCTCCCACATTTACCTACATTTCTGTTGTTATTATAGGGAATGACCCTGCTGGCATTTTAGATATAGGGCATAAACTGTTCAAGCGATGAAATAGCATGTCGGTGACCCAAAAAGATTTGGCGCATTGTAGAGGTGTATTGTGTATTCAGACCATATTTGGAACAGCATATGCATTGCTGATGGGTTAGCCTCTGTCGAAAATTATTTAAAAGAATGGAATAAATTTCTTGTTCAGGTGGATCATGATGGATTTGTTCATCTCGGTGGCATGTTGAAAGTTACTTCAGGTTTCAATCAAAATGGTATGAACCTTGAGTTTGTGGCTTGGACTTTTACTTTGATCTCTTCTAACTTTTTCTGGGTAATCTATAATTGAAGGAAACCGTGTTTGCAAAAGAACATCAAGTACGGTAGAGTAGAGTATAGCTCAAATTCTTGCAATAACTTTCACAAGCTATATCTAAATTTAATGAACATGGTAGAGTGGCCATGTATTCACCATTTAGGGGGCAGGTGGTATGCTAAGACTTACTCTCAGGCATATTTCCTTCTCCTTTTGCAGTTTTGTAGCTCAGCCGCGATTACATATTTATTTGCTGATTGAGCCTCCAACCAAGAATACTACTACTAGGCCTATGGCCATTCGAAAATGCCGCCCCTTCATGGTCTTAATTAAAATCCCAACCTTCTACCATTAGAATCATGTCGTAAACTATTATGGGATTCATCATCGATAGGGCATTTTCTTTTCTACGCAAAGCCCGTTAATCTTTTGAAAAGTGCTAAATTTTGATTATCACAACTAACCTGTTAGTTCCTACATCTGCCATTATATCAATGCAGTTTATTTTGAACCGAGGGTGGACTTATCTCTCTCAATATAAGTCTCTCAATATAATTAAGGAAGTTACAAGAAGCAAATAACTCAGAAATTCTATAATAAAAGAAAACATACTCAGCCTATCATTATTACCTTTTATTACTGAAAAGTTTCATCCTTCTTCTAAACTAATCTATACCTGTTTTAATTCTTTCAAACTAATTCCTTTTTCCTTGATGAGGGTTCAAAAACGCCTGCTAGTATAAACCTAAAACTTGTTCATATATATATATATATTTTGAAGTTTTTCATGTCTCTCTTGATGAAATTACTTTAACCTTGCTTGAATTGAGAATGGGAAGAATTTAGCCATTATGCAAAACATAAGAAACATTAGAGGTAGCATCATTGACTCATATATTGAGGTTTACTGTAATGACAACAAAGTTTGAGTTCCAATTTACCATACTAATTGTTATAATTGACTCAAAGGAGGGATTGCATTAATACAACTAGTTGATTTGATGAATTAATATTTTAAGAGAATTACATTGAGTCACCTTTTATTTCTTCAACTTATGCATTGACCATACAGTTTATTCAATTAGTATAGTTTACGCTCCAGGTCAATCTACTTTTAGTTTTTCATTGTAGCATTGATCAATTGAAGCTTAACATGATACCTATAAACAAAGATTTGGGTACTCCCAATTTATGAGGTAAATAACAGTCCTTTTTCTTGGAGTGCAGACTTTCTGTGGTGTGGACTCGAAATCACATAGTTTTATCAAAAAGGTGTTTTATTATAATCTTGCTTTTGGGACATATCAGTTGATGATATTTATTGCTAGGAACTAAAATTATGGTGTTTGTATTTCATGTTCACACAGCATCTATCATAATAATTTTCCTAAAGATTTAATATGGAATCAGTAATCAGATTTGTGGGTAGGGAGATGAGTAAGGATCTGGAATGTAATGTTCCCTTAATAATAGTGATTCCCAATGTTTGGTCTAAGTATATATTTCTGTATGTGTAAGAAAATGTTCTCATAATTTTGAACTATTATAATAAGGATTAGAAGTACCAGGCATCTATGCCTGGAAAAGGTGCAATTTCTTTACCAACAACTATCTATTTTGTTAAGTTCATTGGAGGGTATGAATTCACATTTCACTACATTGAAGGAAACTCCAATAGATTCCATATGGTCATCACTTAGCAGCTGTGCTGAAAGTGAAGCTTCAATAGTTGAACCATCAAGTGTTTTAAGTTTCAAACTTATAGCAACTACTGACTGTCTGGGGATATCTACATTCATTACCTGCATACAGTATCGCTGTCTGTTATAGCCGGTGGTGAAGAAATATTCAAGGAAGAGCTTCAAACAGAAAAAAGGGAGCTCAGAGTTGGAGAACCAGTTAGTATAGTCTTCTGCTTCTAGTTGCACAATGATTTCAATTTCAAAAACTTGTTTTAATGTTGGCGTGATTTACAGGTGCCTCAGCTTTGTGCGGCTGGTTCCCAACTAGAGAATTTCGTCTTCGAAATTGTGGATACAGAGGGTAATCTCGATGAGAATATCCACAATGATGAGGAAAATGGCCATTTTCATACACTTTCCATAAAACTGGACTCATCCGTTACAAAAACAACCACTTTATATGCTTTCCGAAAGGGGCGATGCACTATTCCTTCTCTTACTGTCCCTCGAGATGCTGGTTGCTTTAGCTTTTCTGCTGTTCATTCTCGTCACCGAGAGTTATCTTTGAGCATCAAGGTCGCAATGTTTTATTTCTGGTAATGTGTTGGTAATTTGCAGTGGTACATTTATTGAACTTTATTTGTACATGCAGATTGGCATTCCGCATTCTTCAGATTTGCAGCGTGAGATTCAAACCTTGTGTCCAAATATGAGTATAATGATGCTACGGGACCCATCAACCCCTAATGATATAGGGAATGTACTTTCCATCATCAAGAATGAGGTATTGTGTTAGATCTTTATTCAACATTACATCCCTCTCATAACTCTGGTTATTTGTGGTTTGTAAATTCCTATTGTAATCTTGAAGTTGTAACTATTCTTTAAGTACCTGGCTTTAAGATTCTAAATTTAAGCTTCTCATGTTCTAATGAGGTCAGTTGAAAATGAGGTCAGTTGCAGCTAGTGCCCATCATCCTCACATACTTATGTGGTCAGTTGTGCCTTGTGACTTACAATTACTGCTCCTCACAGGTTCTTGAGGAAACTGCTTTGTGCATTGAACATCAGGAAAGGGTAAATTCCTATTGTAATCTTGAAGTCGTAATTATTCTTTAAGTACCTGGCTTTAAGATTCTAAATTTAAGCTTCTCTCATGTTCTAATGAGGTCAGTTAGTTGCAGCTAATGCCCCATCATTCTCACATACTTATGTGGTTAGTTGTGCCTTGTGACTTACACTTACTGCCTCTCATAGGTTCTTGAGGAAACTGGTTTGCGCATTGAACATCGGGAAAGGGTACTGAAGTTGCTGCATGACCGTAAGGTTGAAATAGAGCAATCTTTGGTGGAGTTAGGAGGTGATTTGTCTTGGTTAATGTTATTACTGAATATTAATTGGTTTTGATGAATGCATGCAACACTGTTTTGCAATGACGCCCATTTCTTTGTCCTTGTGGTCTTGTCAATATCAGTGACCTATGGCTACTTTGGAAAGTTTAAAGAATATAAATCCATGTTTTGATTGTCATATTATGACTCTCTCATCATATTATCATGTTTGTCTCTAGATGAGAGAAATGTGATGCTTTTTAAAGAACGATTTGCCATTTACTCCAATGTACAATATACATAGATCTGAATCAAGTTAGGACGAAAATGATTGCTCAGTTTAATGGTTGCTTTTCACCAAAATCACCTGGGGCGCAATTATTCATTTAACCTAGCAAATCCAGTTGCGACAAGTAGGACCTACATCACTAAGTTAGGTCTATGGGGATGACCAACTTTTTCAGTTTATGCAGGGCCTTCCCCTTTGAGCATTGTGGACTGCTTTTGCCAAAGAGGAAATGATAGACATGATAGAAAACAGAGATGGCTCGGCGGCTTCCGTTCTCTGTGAACTGATCAGAAATTTTGCTTCAGAAGGACCACATGGAAGATCTAGAGATGGCATCATTGGTGTGGTTGACTTCTTGGAACAATTTGCAATATTGAGCTTAGCAGGTAAACTATCACTGACCTTCTATCTAACCCACTTGTTCAATGTTGCGAATCCCCTTTTCACCTTTTAGACAAATCAATACTTAGAGCTGCATTTTCCATTTTGGAGGATCTTAGCCAAGTATCTGGGTGAAGATCAAATGCTCGGGATTGTGTGCACAAACTCTGAGACGGCATTTAGTCTCAAGACATGACAAAAATGGAGAAGTTGATCTCCAAAATGCTGTTTATGCAAAAGCAGCTGAACTTGGCAAGTCTATTAGTGGTGAATTTCGTGTCATATGTCTTGAGGAAATAAGGTACATAAGTGGTATTTTTATAATTTTATAACATTTACTGTTATGGAAGATCATATTCCTTACCAACTTTAATTGAGTTCTCGAAAGCATTTCTTCATTCATTTGCTATAAACCTTTGGCAGCCCATACAGAGGAGAGATTGAAGGCTGTGATCCTCAAAGGAAACTGGCTTTGCCTTATCCTACCTTACCTTGTGGAGAAATCCCTCCAGGCTTCTTAGGATATGCAGTTAACATGGTCAACATAGATTTTGATCATTTGGCAACAAGAACAACTGAAGGCCTTGGTCTACGAGAAACACTATTTTATCGGCTTTTTGGCGAGTTACAGGTTTATGACACCAGAGAACACATGAAGCAGGCCTCTGCCTGCATAGAACACGGTGCTGTATCACTGGATGGTGGAATAATACGAGAGGACGGCTTGATTTCTCTAGGCTTCTGGTATCTCCGTTTCTCCCTCCAATTTTCCAGATGTCGTTAGTTACTATAAAATTTCTGTGACTAGGGTCTGACCTGACTGAAATTAAAAAAGAAAAGGAAGTTGGTTGCTATTCCTGATAGTCAGTGATCAAGCTAAATATTCTTCTTCGCATTTTTTTTGAGATGGAGAAAAGGTAGAGAGACATTTTAGATGCGTAGTCAATCATTCTTCAAATTGATCAAGGAAGTTGTTTCTTTGCTGTAAAAGCTGTTGCAGTAGCAAGAATATCCTGTGGGTTGTTTTTTCTATTTGTTTCATAATCTTAAGCAAGTTTCACAACACCATACTATTACTACATGCTCTGTTGATTATTACGGCTGCTGAGTTCTTGGTTGACCCGATTGCTAGTTCATGTTTAAGGAAGGATATCTCCATTAACTGCTATGAGTGACCTGGTTTACCATTTTGCCTCTTCAGGAAGCCAGACATAATCTTTCCTGTTGTCACATCTGAAATTCATATAAATACTTTGTCGGAGAGTACACAAGTAGGGATGCAGATTGCAGAGGCTATTTCGGAGTTGAGAGTGACCCTATGCAAGATACGTAAAGATTACAAGAGCTTGCGAGGAAGATAAGCGGCAATTTTTTGGGAAGATTGTGGACTTCATCAGTAATGGACACAGCCGAGCCTTCCATGAAAAATCACTGTCCGAAGGTGGAATTCTCCCCTTTTAATTATGTCTACCCCGCCATTTCCTCGTGAATTATTACAAGTTTTATATTTCCGGCCTTGGAAACATGGGATAATTGTCTATGCCGAGTAAATGAAAAAGAACGAGAGAATCACTGAGTGTTTTTTGCAGCTACCAATTTTTTGGAATTGGAACTGTTACCGTAAGTTGAACATTTGTGTCCTCTTTGTTGGATTGGTGTTTTGGAATCATTAGTCAAGAGGCATCGCTTCATCTATCTATCCCCAGAATTGTAAGTTTCAAAATCAATGCCATTGAGGATGCCCGATATTTGCAGGTGCTTTTTGTGATCTCAGATAAAATTTTGATTATCATGACTATAGTACTCTGCACTTGTGGAACGCACTTATTAGAAACTATGGTCTAGTGTACTCTGTGAGTACAACTTTATGGGCAGTATTTTACACGACCGTTTTGGGGCAGTTTAATTTTGAAATTCTCAATTAGGATGGGTTCTTCTTTCAAGGAATATGGGCAGACAAAAAAAGAAAGTGAACGGTTAGAGATTTGAGAATAAACATTAGAGATATTCATAAATAAAAAGACACAAATATAATTGATGGCAATGTACAATGTGATTTTTAAAGGTAAGATCCAAATAAGTAAACATCATAATAGGCGCCTAACCTAACTAGAGCCCTATTATTGTCGACATGCATGTGATGTATTTATATTCTTTGAACTTGAACTGCCGTGAAATTAGGAGCCGATTGCTGCCTTTTGAACGTTAATTGATTGAACCACTGAGGGTTCGCCCCAGTGGCCACCCTTCCAACATGGAAGGGGGAGGTGAGGGGTTCAAATCCCCACCTTCTCAGGGGGGATGGGGGTAGGGACGCGTAAGTTTCGAGAGTGGTTTGCGACTCCCACGCCCTGCAAGAGGCAGAGCACAAGTCTGCAAGTGAAAGTAGTGTAGGAGTAGAGTAGGACTGAAAAAAAAAAAAAAAAAAAAAAAAAAACGTTAATTGATTGAAAATGAAAAAAAGAAAAAAAGAAAGCAGTTTTGGTTGAGCATGTACAAGGTCAGATTATTCTTTAGGCCCTTTGGCTATGATCGAGCACATACAAAAATAAGGCTACTAATTAAAAAATGATTTATTTTTCAGGGATTCACATCAGAAAAAGAAATTATATAAAAAAACTCTTCAGGAGCAAAGATTGGGTGCCTTTGTCATCTATCCTTATCAAGATCATAGATAGATTTGCCCCCATTGTCGCCACACTTTCCCCAAGACATCCTAAATTTTTTCCCTGATACACCAATTCTTGAAGCTCTTTTTTATTTTGTTTTTCCGGACACCAATTTTGCTAAAATCAATCAAAATATTGGAGCTTGGAAGAATGATATATGTAATTATTAGACTAAAAACCATTGGTTGAATCAATTTGCATTCATCAATATGTCCCTTTTCCAATATTTTCGAAATACTACCGTATGGATAGGGTATCAACTGTTTAATTCAAGAAGCACTTTTAAATAGTTATGAATTCAAATTAACAAATCAATTTTAAATAATAAAAATAACATGCGAATTTCATTTTCAACTTATTGTAAACCCATAAAATCTTTATCCTAAAATTTCAATAACTAATAAAAAGAGGAAAAAACAGAGATTATTAGGTAGGAATGTGGAAAACTTTCTCTGCATTTTCCTTGGCTTTGAAATATATTTTGGCAAAGTGGACGTAAATTTTGAATAAAAAAAGTCAAGTAAATAGCTGGATAATTGCCCAAATTTACTGGTGCAGAGAGAGAGAGAGAGAGATTTGATTCATTTTAAAGGCAAATGAAATTGCACAAAGCACCACAACGTCCATTTTGAATTTCTTCTTAAAAAATTAAAATACTCTAATCTTCCAACCATTGATAAACTCCAGTAGAAAATTAAAAAGGAGTAAAAGTGCAGAATAGGAACATATAGTTCATCTAAAAGCCATATAAGAATTGCCAAAGAATAAAAATTGTTTGTCACTTAAATTGTCTAAATGTCACTTAAAATATTTACTTCAAATTGTTCGAATGCCACTTAAAATTTGCTGCTACGCTATATCCTTAAAATGTACTTTTCAACAAAAAATTAGGATATAATCAAATCAATTAAAATCTTTAAAGCTCAATTGCAAATTTTTTTTTTTTTTTTATCATAAAAGCACAAAATCCTGTCAAATTAGAAATAGTAGGCTTGAAGAGAGACTATTGAACCTTGAGAGAGAGAGAGAGAGAGAGGCAATCAAGAAAGAAGGAACAAAATAGTATTATTGCCGGCTACATGTTGATGGCACGCAAGTCTAAATGTAGCATTTCAAATTATCTTTAGACCTACCTCAGCCTAGAGGCCTTTAGAGAGTTTTTGACATGCAATTGCATCTCCCTAAAGCATTCCAAAACATTTTCTTGATAATTTTGCAATTTTTTTTTCCTCCACAAAAGAAAAATCATGTGAGGAAATTTTTTCAGTACACCTTCACAATTTGGCCATCTTTGCGAATGTACCAAAAGAAAATAACATAATAGAGTTTTATTCCTCCCTTCGCATGTCATGATTTGACCCTATGGCAACCTAATGTAGAAACTTAACTGCTTTATCAAGAAGGAAGAAAACAGGGAAGTCAACGTCATCGACTGAACTAATGACTGAACTAATGATAGCATTTATTCCTAATAAAAAGACTAAAAATGAAAGTGCTAGCAAGCAAGCTCTACGGCCAACATCTTGGTAATGGATCCGCAAGTCGTCGACCCAAAGGTATTTTCGAAGACATCGATGGAACAATTCTGCTTGCTAACGCAAGCCTACAAGATTCCTGACATATATAAGTTTACGTTAGAAAAACATGTAATTATATGTAAACCCAAGTGATTTTGCAACAAACTCTCAAAATCAGTGTGTCCACATTAATAATGAGCCATCATTGCAGAATATAACATCGAACACAAGACAGTATAATAGTCAAAATCTCAAAATTCAGGAGTTCGCTATCAAATAGAAGTCAAAGGAGACCGGAATACAAGAATTGAGCTGATTTGGTTGCTTTCCCCTATAAGGCAAATGGAAAGAAGACCATCAATGACATAACTAAATATTATATTTGTGGCATAAGGCGTCTGCATAAAATGAGTATAGGCAAGAAATGGAGAATCATAACTCTTCTCTATAACTCTATAATCATATGCAATGTAGTTTTATTTGCTTGGCATCCGTGAATGATGATGATCACATAGAAGATAAGAAGACAATTAGAACATTATTGAGGAAAACTAAGTTGAATGAAATTGAGATTATAGTAGGGACTTAATTTTCCAATAAGACATGAAAATTTGTTAAATATTGCTCTTGTTGACATTAGGATAATAAATAGCTTTGATAAACATCATTTCATCAGCACATAATCGATGGTGGTCAATGATAGTTTATGCGTCCTCATAAAATTAGCCCAATTAACGTACATTGCTTTTTAATTATCTTTTTTTGAAATATTTATTATTTATTTATTTATTTATTTATTTATTTATTTATTTATTTATTATTATTATTATTATTATTATTATTATTATTATTCGGGAATGGGTTTGGACTAGTTTACCTGTCCCACCTGTTGGCCCAACCCGTATACGCGGATCCGGTCCGATCATATTAAAAAAGAATATTTTCAATTTATTTTTATTATTTTTAATGATTTTCTCAATTTCTTATTCTCTCCCTTTTGTCCTTTTCCCGTGCACCTTCTTATTTAACCTTGCACCTTCTTCTATCCCCGAATCTTCTCACCTTGTGCAACTTAACCAAACGTGAATTATCCGCGATGAATCAACCTCTGTATGTGTCGTCGCCGGCAATACACATCACCACCGAACCAACACCAACCGACGGTCACCTACTCCGACCAACAGCCACCAACTCCGGCCGCTTACTCCGGTGACCGCAACGATCGACGGAAAATTTCCCAGTTTCCTTCAGCCCCTCCACCAGCCCTGCGAATTCTGCTGGTTTTTTACTTCAGTCCAAGCTCCTTTTCTGTCTTCCATGGCCGACGCCATCCTCTCCTCCTCCTCGTGCGAGCCAACGTCGCTCGCGCGAATCTTGCCTGTTATTCTTTCTCTCTACTGCGCCAGCTCACCTTCTAGAACATCTAGAATTTTGCTTACGTCACGCCCTGTTATTTTCCTCTGAAGCAAGGTTAGAAGGAGGCTGGGCTGGGCTCTTTTTCCATTTTAATTTTTATGTGGGCTTCGAAAACAATGGAAGAGGTGGGGTAAAGAGAGAAAAGTATGGGCTAAAAAGAAAATCAAAAGATGGCCCCAAAAAGAAAGAACGAGACTAGGTGGGGGCTGATGGGGCTTAGAAAGCGGAAAAAGCCAAACTGGGCTGGACAAAACCAGCCCACTCGATTTTATTTCTAGATTCCCCCCTTTTATTAAAATTTTGCTATCTCTCTCTTTTTGTTTTTATCTTATCCATCCTTTTTTTTTTTTTTTTTTTCTGTTTTTATCTTTTATTTTTGTAAAATAAAATGGATACTTAAAACTCGACAAAAATTCATGTGTCAACAATATAATCTCATGTTTTTAAAGGAAATCCCTCTTTTTTTCCGTAATTATTGTCAAAGATGAAAAATAATAGAAAATGACATGAAACTAAATTAACTAAATTATTGATAATAAAAAATATATAGTGCTAATAAATTTAAACTATAATTTGCTAAAATTTGATAAATATATACTTTAGTATATTCAATGAGGAATTTGAATAAAAAAGAATGAACAAGTTAAATGTAGAAGGAAACGTCTCAATAATAAAAAGGTAACATAACAAAAATTGATTACTAGTCTTATATATTAAAGGGCTAATTTATAGAAAATCATTTAATATTATCACTATTACGGTTGTTGATAAATAAATTTTTACCCAAAGATCATTTCAAAAAAAAAAAAAAAAAAAAAATGAAAATTTATTTTTTCACAAAAATATTTCTTGTCAAATTTTTGCATATATATATCTGGGCATTTAGTATAGTTTTTAAATGCATTTATTTTCCTTAAATAAAAAAATAAATAAAAAGAGAAAGAAGAGAAAAAGAAAAATAGAGGAAAAAAATTTGGACTTGATGATTTGAATGTGGCTAGCCCGAGCCATGAGGGTCAAACTGTAATTAAAACAACAAGTTGGGGCCAAATACAATTTTCAAAAGTTGAGGGACTAATTTGCTAATTTTATAAAATTTCGCCCAAGCCCTTAAATCATCATCTTGGCCCATAATTAAGTTAAAAATTGAACTTGGGCCAGGTTGAATCAATCAAATCTAGCCAAAAGAACCAAATTGCATTGAATTGGGTATTCTCGAACAAAAAAATAGTCAACTTTGAAGGACTTTCTTGAAAAATTGGGCAGGGACAATTATGAAGACTAGTCAAGATCTTAAATTACTATACATAAGCTTGCTAATCGATCACAAATCATAGCCAAATTAATGGATTAGAGTACTCAAACTAGCTACAAAAACCCAACTCACGATTTGGTCTCAATTCGGAGCTGCTGAGTAAACCACTTGGTGGCCCCACAATATCCTACTTAGTCGCCCGATCAACTTGATCTCTACACGTGATTGAAGAACATAATTAGGAGTGTGAGTGGATGAAAATTGGACAAGGATAAGCTCCTGAAGGCACATGAAAATCGTAGCAAAATCCGTACACTGAAAAGCTATAAAAGTTGAAAATTTTGGCTAAGTTGAAAAGTGGGTGAACTAGCTCAATTAGCAGCCTTGGTAGGTAAAATAAAGACTGACCAAAAAGATGACTTAATTCAATGGATAAGATTTATGAAGTAGGCTCTTTTGGAGGATGAAAAGTAGGAGACAAAGCAAGAAAGGAAGCTCACAATTGTTCTCCAAATATAGCCCCACAAGCAACTCAAGAAAAAAAAAAACCCAGAAATTCCAAACCGATCCTTATAGAGAAAAGTAAAATTTTCACAAACTTGCAGTCAAAATTAGCCGAACCTTCAACTAGAGAGTGAAACTTCACTAAAAAATCTTTCCAACCATAGATCGCACATCCCAAATGGAGATCGGGAAGGCCTTCTAAAGCCCTCAAAACAATACCCTCCTAGCAAGGCAAGAAAGTGTGAATTTTTCTGAGTGTTTTGCTTAGTTGGTCACAGGTGAGGGAAAGTGAGTATTTTAAGAAAAAGTGAGACAGATGATGAAAACTATGACTTGTAACCCAAACTAATATATATATAGTTTGGTTTGGTATTAATTTGGTCAACAAAAAAAGTCTTGAAGTCTAATTTTGGTGACTAACAAAAACCTTCGTTATTAGTTTTTTCTCTACATATCTCATTTTCCAGTTTGAATGAGCCAATTTCCATGTGTCCTTGGAAGATAATTTCTTGGTTTCTTGGGCCAAGGACCATTGCAAAAGAAACTATGAAATAATGTAAGAATCCTAGATGTATTTTTGGTCAAGTTTGAATATGTTTTGACCCTGAAAAATCAAGAGAAAAAATCAGCACAAAAAACTGATTTCTAAGGCTAGAACTTTTTTGTGTTTGAAACCTCTTCAATAGAGCTATATGCTTGACTTGTTACTCCCCTTTGCATGCATTTTTTTTATCTTCATGAGCTTGATGAATATTATATGAGAGTACAAATGATGCTGAGGTTAGCTTGATGTGGTCTTTAAATCTTCATGTAAACCATGAAATCGTCTAAAACTTGAGCCAAAAACCAAGTCTATCCACATTAATTCATAGCTGGTCAGTGTGGACTTTGCGTGTGTGCTCCTTGGAGATGTCATTTTGATGTGGTCGGTTGATCATTATCTATGATAATTGTTGCATTTGAAAGTCTATATTATCTACTTTCACTTTGATTAAGTAATTTTCCATTAGATCTGGTATGTGATAAGTGTTGAGCCTTGAATCTAGGTATGCAACATGTTTGCTTGACTTGGGTTCTTTGCAAAGTCAGCTCAAACCTGCATATTTGAGGCTAATTTCAGCTTGGTTCTTGTGTGTTTCAAGTTATGATTTCTATCTAATCTTAATCTTTGCATGTGATAATATAACCTTGATACTTTAGTTTCACATAAGATTGCTAATCGGTCGGGATTGAAGGTCATGAACATGGCTCGAGGAAGTCGCTTGAAGTGGGTTGATGCACACTATTTGTTCAACGAAATGCCCAAACCAAGTTTCGATCTTGAAACGGTTAATTTGAGCTCAATTATTGTCATATTCATGTACTGAATTGTTCCATGTTAGCATAGATCGGTTTACGTAATTATTATTAATAATTTTTTTAAAAAAATAATAAAAAGAAAAAAGAAAAATGTGAAAATTTCAAAAATAATATATCAAAAATGTTAGATGGTGTCAAATTAGGGCATAAATGACATTACTGAGATATTCCTAATTGTATAAAGTCGTTGTGCTAATTTGATGCTATTTTGATATTTTATAACCAATTTTGTTAAAAAAAAAATGGTTAATACTCTGAAAAGCCCCAAACTAGTACATTTGTGACAAATTTACCCAAAATTATTTTTTTTATCATGAAAACCCCAAACTGGTATACCCGTGACAAATTTACCTCGATCGACTATAAAAAACCATAAACTGGTACATTTATGACAAATTTACCGAAAACTAATTTACTCGACTGTAAAAAATTCCAAAATGGTAAATTTGTGACAAATATACATTATGCTAAATTGGATTAATACCACAAAAAAATCACGAAAATTATAAAATGTGACAAACGGAGCGTAAAATCCTAAATTGATATACCGATCAATTGTCACGTATCATTTAACTTAATAATTTGAGAAAAAAATTTAACGAAAACTAACATAAGGTAAATTTGTCATAAGTGTACCAGTTTTGGGTAAATTTGTCAAAAGTATACTAGTTTGGGGTTTTTGATGGTCAAAAAAATAGTTTGGGGTAAATTTGTCACAAGTGTACTAGTTTGGGGTTTTTCAAGGTATTAACCCTTAAAAAAAATCACTTTGTATAAATTAAAATTATCTAGAGTAATTTCATGCATACTTAAATTCCCATTTTGCTCACAAGGGTCTTGTCTCGAGGCATGATAATGAGGCAATGTAATATTATTTGCCGACTTGTATTGGGTTTTCCTTTTCCACATTTTCTTTCAAATCATTTCAAATTCTTGGATCTTTAATCACCGCATCACCTTTCAATAATTTGAGTGTAAATTTTTTTTTCTAAATTAGGTTCCTATTAGTCTAGACATTAAGGAAAACAAGTTCACAAAAACATTTACATGGATACTTAGTGACTTTCGTAAGAATTATAGTTGGTAATCAAGATCGTGTCGCTATTTAGATGAACAACCTTCGAAGTTAGTGGTACTGCAAGGGCATTAATAGAAATATTGGTGTAAACAAGTCCCCGTTTTTAGAAATATCTAGTTGTGTAGGAATCGAGACAATACTCCCACATCTCAATTGGTTTCTAGTCAACCACAATGGACTAGTGATGACTCATAAAATTACTTAGATTGTTAAGAACTAAAATACAAAATCTAATGTTACGCGAGGTATGAGCTTGGGAGAGTTTGCGCCTAATCTAGAGATGTTGGCCACTCTTTAGGTAGTACCCTTAAACCTCTTCCTTTGCCCTCGACGGAAAAAGAGAGGTCATAACAGTTGGACGACTTTGCTAGGGACTTGGTTGCATTCCTTAAAGGACTTAGGCCATAATAATTTGGTTAGTGGTTCACTAACATGGTCTTCATTTGATAGAGCATGTTAAAGTTGCATGGAAAAAAATGTTAGTCCTCTAACAACGTGTTAAATGTTTTTGTAGGTTTTGAGTAATAAAGGGTGGAGTGTCTGTTAACCCGTTTGTTTTGTAGGGAGGTGTAGGAATGTATGTCTATATAGATGAAATTAAAGTGTTGTTTGCATATCCATTGTTGTGTTTGGTTTTATGCTTACCTTAGCACTACACATTTGCACATACAACCAGCTATTAGTCTCACGACCTCAAGAAAGGATGGTAATGCCTTGTCGGTGGCTCACTGGCAAATTAGGGCTTTTGAGGATATTTCTGGAATTGTGAAAGTTGAGTGAGGGTAAAGTTGGAAAGAAAAAGAAAATCTTTTTGGATTCTAAAAATACTACTTTCTAAAGAACATTCAGATCTGCCTTGGGCTAAAGGCTATTAGTGGCCTTTGGACATGTAATTGCATTTCCCCAAAGTTGAGCAAAAAATGGACAAAGCGTCATTTGCATTTGTCCGAGAGACTTTTGAATCCCAAAGCTCATTTGTAAGGCTGAACCAAATGGGGCCTTAATCTTTTGAAGAATATGTCAAAAATTTAACATATGCTTCCCACAGGTCCTCAGCCATCATTCTTCTATAATCCCAAATGATGAATTATGCTGTCGGTCTACTTGTAGATGACACAAGTAGCAGTGGGGATGCAGAGATAGCAACTAAATGAACGGGTTTAGCTCATCCAGTAGCAGGATCTGAAATTGTTAGGATGATTGAGAAAAAAAGATGTGATAATAAAAAACTGGAAAAATAACGAAAGATATGGACACACGTAGATATATCCTGCATAATTGACTGATCAGTGTTGGCATTGTTCTCTATTATTTTTTAGTTGACTTTGTATCCAATATGCTTTTACACCAAAGACATTGCGACGTACGCTAAACCTAAACTGACCCTTTCTAATGAATTGCGCGACAAGGGTGAGTCAATAAGGATGATACTCTTGATTGACACTGGGGTTGGCAAAGTTTTCTCCTATGTGACTCTTGGACAATATCGATAGTATGATGTCTGCAGACTTAAAAGAATTCTCTCCACTGTATTATATAAATTTTGATCATCTTGCACTTCTCATCGTTCGGAGCCTTGTTTATTTATTTATTTATTTTTTTGTTCAAGGGAGTTGGCCAGTAGGGTGTTGATTTTGGAGTGAATTTGTTGTGCTTGTGGGGCAAGTGATAAAGGGATACGATCAAGGTATCAAGACAATGAAGAAGGGGGAAAATGCTATTTTCACCATACCTCCAGAGCTAGCTTATGGCAAGTCTGGCTCACCTCCAACCATACCTCTTGATGCAACTCTGCAATTTGATGTTGAACTACTTTCTCGGACGAGTGTCGAGGATATTTGCAAGGATGGTGGCATATTCTTAAAAAAATTCTGGTGGAAGGCGAAATATGGGAAAATCCTAAAGATCTTGACGAACTATCAGGTGTTTATTTCATTCCTCCCCTTTGGTAATTTTTATCAGGAATTTGTTAATTGAAAAGATGCTGATGGTATTGACTTCTTGTTTATGTAGTGAAGTATGAGGTTCAGCTGGAAGATGGTAGCACCGTTGAAAAGCCTGATGGAGTGGAATTCACTGTCAAAGAAGGTGAATAATTTTTGGCAAAGAGTGTACCTCTTTTGCTGCTTTGCTCATTTGCCTAGTGCTGATCCTTTATTCTTTCTTGTAGGACATTTTTTGCCCAGCATTTGCTAAAGTTGTCAAGACAATGAAAAAGGGAGAGGAAGTTCTTTTGACAGTCAAGCCACAATGTAAGCTGAACTTCTTTACCGTCTCTTTTTTTCTTGTGAAGCATTCTGCTGGGATGCGTTTTGTTAATTTCAGATATTGTTTGTAGATGGATTCGGTGAGAAAGGCAAGCCAGCTCCTGGAGGTGAGGGATTAAAATAGGCTGTTTGGTGTAGCTAATAGAATAGTAGTGATTACTTTATTTGTATGATATTATAATGGTGAAAGAATATAGAATAAATAACTAAAATGCCCTTACTCTGTAACACGTTAGTATTAGTAATCATGTAATTCATTACATTATTAACAGTACATAACTATCTAACAAAATAGATATATAGCTACTACCAAAGGCTAAGCAAGAATATCATTCAAAACAGGACAAATCCCCAATTGCAGTTTTTGCCGATGTAATTCTGAAGCCTGGAAATGCTCTTTAGTTTTTCCTGTCCAACCCTGAATTACGAGTGCAAAGCTTAATGGCTATACATTCTTTGTTATCGGTTGGCCCAAAGACAGACCACTGAGCTTATCCTAAAATTTCTAGTTGCGTGATACAGACTACCAATTAGTACCAAGTCTTTATTCCACTTTGTCAATCCAGCAGGAAATGAATTTCTAGGCGGGTAAGTCTCTCCTACATAAGATAAATTCAATAAGGTAATTAAATAAAAAACCCTGAAAAAGTTTGAAACGTGTGCTTGGATCAAGTGTTGATATAAAAGTCATTGTGAGTTTTGAGAATGTTAATAATAGTACATTAACTCCTCTAGTTGTTAAGATTGATTGTTCTGTTTGTTTTGCCGCTGTATTTCTTGAACGACAATGCCAGTGATCCTGAGAAAATACTCTCTTTTCGCTTCTAGCGGTATCTCTTAATCTCTCTCGCCTAGAGAATGGACCCCTAATCTAGCTAGTGAACTCATGAATTTACCCATGCAAAACATGACAAAAAGTAGAATGGTTGGTCCTTTGCAGTTCTAAGATTTATCAGCCAATGGGATACACTTCGGAAAAACGAGGACTCCTCCACTCCAGCTTATATATATCTCACTCTTATCTCTTCCATCACAAGCTCACAAGCCTCCTGAACTCCACTCTTTGATCAAATTGTTCATATCTCTTGCTAGCAATCTAGAGATTATAATGTGTGTGCACTTTCACCAATGAATACATTTCCACAATTCCTCTAGCAAGATTATTCAAGGCCCTAGTTCTAGACTCACATAACCTAATTCCCAAACTCAAGCCTCAAGCTATCAAGAGTATTGACATCATCCAAGGCGATGGAACGGCTAGAACCATTAAGCAAATCAACTTCGTTGAAGATAATTATGCATTTTTGCTATATAAATGCGCTTTTATTTCTAGCTTAGACATATATTATGGAATGTGTATTCTACAATAGGATTTCCTTCTATTGTCACAGGTGGTCAGCTTGGTAGCTTGAAGAATTGCGTGGATTAGCTAAATGAAAAGACATTTACGTACAAGTATACAATGATTGGTTTGAATGAGAAGTTTGAATCTATTATTTATTGTAGTATTTTATTAATTAATACGTCCATGATGGGGTGCAATTGGCACGCACCATTTCACCTTAATATGCTGCGATGAAAGGGTATGAAGGGAGTTGTATAAAAGGCTCCCTGAAGACAACCGTTGGATTGGTTAGACAAATGTACGTTCAGAAAGTGTTCTTCCTTTCTCTTCCCTTTCCATCAAGGCGTTCCATTTCTTCTTTACGAGAACAGTTTGCATTTACGCCGTAGAAATCGGGTGCTTTCCTCGTGATCGCATCCAGACCAATGTGAGATAGTTTTGTCCGTGATTCATTCGCAATTCAACATTCGTTCCGGGGTTAATTGTTGTTTGCGCATCGGAATCAAGTAAGTCATCTTCCGCCGACTTGAACTCCAACATTGGTATCAGAGCCCGGTCACGATTTCTGCCTTGTTTTTCCATTGAGTTTTCTCATTTACCGACCGTTGGGTGATGTCATGGTGACGTCACCGCCGGCGGCAGTTGGCCGGCCGGTCACCAGCTGGCAACCCGACCCGAGGTTAACCCGACCTGACCCGACCGTTGATTGGTCAATGGGTCGAACCGATCAACCGGTCCAGCGGTCAAGCCAGTCGAACCGGTCAGACCGGTTGGACCGGCCAGGAGCCATTTGGCTCGCTGGCACGTGCTCCACACGCGCCACGCACTCAGGCGGCGCATGCGGGCACGTGGGAGCTCCGATTGGAGCATGGTTAGCGGCGTTTGGTTCATATGAATGTGCTATATACTATGGTATAATTATTTTATACTTTTTTAATTTTATAAATGTATGAAAATGCATAGGAAACCCTAAGTACGCGTATTTTTTGGGGTTTAATGCATAGTTTATTCATTTGTAGCTTGTATTTTCTTGTGGTTTAGGAAATATAGTAGCTAGCTTGTGTGCAAATGATGTCATATATACTATGTAGAGCTTGGTTCGATAATATCATGTATATAGTTTAATATACTTGCAATTTTCTAGTTGCTAAAAAATTCGAATAATGGTAGGAAATCCATTACATGTTGAATTACGATTTTAATTATAGTTGAAGCATGATTGTTGTTTGTACGTTGGTTCATATCATGCTATATTTTTGTGTTAATGAAAAAATATAGAAATTACATGAGGTCATGTAATTATTTTTCCTAGTAGGAGTTCGTAGGTGTTGGTAGAATTCGAAAGAGTTCTCATCTAGAACTTAAAATTTACGCAAATTAAACTAATTAATGATAATAGAACAATTGTACATAGAAATTGATTGGGAACATAATGACATTTTGCTTCTGTGTCTTTGGTTGAATTATCATTAATTTAGTTTGTCATTGCTGCGAATTAAATATGTGTATTACTCTGTAAAGTGTGCTAGTATTGATTTTGCATTTATTATGTCAATGTGTTATAGCAATTGATTATGGCTTCGGCATCCAAGACCATTGTGGCTGACCTTAATAAGGATGAGAAGCTGAACGATGACAATTATGATATTTGGCACCGAAAGGTTCAGTACATTATTGAGGAGCAAGAGGTTTTGGAAACCCTCAACCATACCATGGATGAACCTGAGCATGGAACTTCAGCTCAATACAAGAGAGATCTAGAAGATTATGAAGCTTGGAAAAAGAAAAATAGCATTGCTTGCATCACGTTGCTGAGCTGTATGCAAGATGATCTCATGTGTGAGTTTGGAAGTTATAATAAAGTTCAAGTTATGTGGGTTGCCTTGAAAAATAAGTTTGGGGGTACGTCTGCCACTAAACTAAGGAGACTCACCATCAAGTTTGATACATTCCGAAAGCGCCCAAATGTAACAATGAAGCAGCATCTTTGGAAATGTCAAACATGATTCTTGAGCTGAAGTCGGCAGGTCACTCCCTTACCGATGAACAACAAGTTCAAGCTGTTATAAGGTCTCTTCCTGACAGTTAGGAGTATATGAAGATCAATATGACGCATAATGAGAATAAGTCACTTTTGATGATATTGCGCGTCATTTGAAATTAGAGGATAAGCGCCTCGAGGCTGCGAGATCCTCTATCCATGCTTATGTTGCTGAATCGAGTTCGTGTAAAGCTTTGGGCTTTAAGCACAAGAGGAATATTCAGTTCAACAACAAAGGGAAGAAGACTAATCAGGCACCAAAAAGGGCTAAGACCTTCCGACGCAAGAAGCGTGGTAGGAAGAAGGACAAGGCCAAGATGGAGTGCTACAATTATGGCAAAATGGGTTACTTTGCTCGTGAATGCACTGAGCTGAATTTAGTACTGTAATGCTTACTGAATCTCATCCAATGTGCACTGTAGACTCAGGAGCAACAGACCATGTAGCTAGAGACCAAGAAGCATTTGTAGAGTATCGTCGGATACAGCCTGGAAGAAGATGGATATATGTTGGGAATAACTCAAGAGTTGAAGTGAAGGATATCGGCATATGAAAATTAATCTTACGTGGTTGTCGAATTTTATTCATGCATGATGTCTTTTATGCTTCAGATAATCGATGAAACTTGGTCTCTGTAATTGTTCTTCTTAGATTAGGTTATGTATTGAATTTCCATGGTGATTGTGTTGACATTTTGTATGAAACAATTTATTATGATTCAGGTAATATATCGAATGGTTTTATGGTATTAGACATTGACTATGATCATTACAATATTAATGTCGATGGTTGTTTTTCTTTAATTGCATCTTCTAATAATGTTGAGATTGATGCAAATACTTGGCATGCTAGATTAGGTCACATTAGGTTGTAAAGAATGCAAAGATTAGCTAGAGAAGGTCTTTTATGATCACTCACTAATATTGATTTACCCGTATGTGAATATTGTCTAGCGGGAAAAGCAACTAGAAAACCATTCGGTAAAGGGACTAGAGCCGAATTGCAATTGCATCTCATACATTCTGACATTTGTGGTCCTTTGAATGTGAGGGCGAGGCATGAAACCTCATATTTTATCACTTTCATAGATGACTTCACGCGTTTTGGTTATGTCTTTTTAATCTCCCATAAGTCAGAAAAATTAGATTGCTTTAGACGATATATAACAATGGTAGAAAATCAGTTGAACCAAATAATAAAGGCATTGAGAATCAATCGCGGGCGTGAGTATCTATCGGAGCAATTTAAGACTCTTTGTAATGAAAAGTGAATTGTATGACAATTGACTATTCCTAGTACTCTACAACAAAATGGGGTGGCCGAAAGAAGGAATAGAACCCTATTGGAAATGATTAGGTCTATGATGACACAAGCAAATTTACCTATCTCCTATTGGGGAGATGCGTTATTGACTGCTGCCTATATACTTAACCGAGTGCTTGCAAAATTGGTCACTTACACCCCTTATGAATTATGGACTGGTAGGAAACCAGACTTGGGTAGTCTAGGTTCATGGGGATGTGCAGCTTATAGTCATGATTCTTCCCATAAATATGGCAAATTAGGTTCTAGAGGAAAGAAATGTATATTTATAAAATATTATGAACACTCCAAAGGGTACGTATTCATAGGTTAACAAGCTTATAAAAATATAACTGAAATGGAGTAATGAGATGTCACGTTCTTGGAAAACGATTTTCCTAATAGATGTGAGATTGATAAGGACTTCCAATTATATGAGATGGAAGGTCCTAATAACACACCCACTAATGTTGTAGAGGAAAATGAATATTTACCTCAACATGCAAGATCTAGTGGGAGTGTTGCATCGCCTGACGAATTGAATTCAAGAAAAATTCAATTGCGTAAAAGTAATCGTAAAAGTATTCCCCGTCGTCATTTTGAGATTGAAGGGGAAGCATTTATGATTGTTCAAAAAGATGATGCCGAGCCTAAGACTGTTCAAGAGACTCTCTCATTCTCTGAAACGCTTTGGAAGATGAAATTGAGTCAAGGAGAGCAAATCATGTCTGGGACTTGGTTGATCTACCACTTAATCGTAAAGCCATTGGAAACAAATGGGTCTTCAAGGTTAAGCGAAGGGCGGATGGATCCATTGAAAAGTATAAGGCTCGCCTTGTGGCGAAAGGTTATACTCAACAAGAGGGTATAGACTATGAGGAAACATTTTCTCCAGTTGTAAGGTTTGTTTCAATACGCCTTATTCTAGCCATCGTTACACATTTGGACCTTCAATTACATCAAATGGATGTAAAGACGACATTTCCCAATGGAGAACTAGATGAGGAAATCTATATGAAACAACCAATAAGTTTCATAGCTAAAGGTCAATAACATAAAGTTTGCAAGCTTCATCACTTAATATATGGCCTTAAGCAATCATCTAGATAGTGGTATCTTCATTTTCATCGAGCAATAACAACTTTTGGTTTCATGATAATCAAAGAAGATCACTATGTATATGTCAAGCGGTCCGAAGATAAATTTGTGATTTTATCACTTTATGTGGACGATATTCGATTGTCTAGAAATGACAAGGTTTTGGTTATCACCATTAAAGAATTGTTGTCCTCCAACTTTGAAATGAAGGATATGAGAAAAGCTATTTATATATTAGGAGTTAAGATTGAAAGAGATCGATCAAGGAAACTTTTTACTTTATCACAGAAGTATTATATTATGAAGATTCTTGAGCGTTTCAATATGCAGCATTGTAATCCCATTGATACCCCTGTCATGCAAGGTAAAGGCCTGAGTACTGAGATGTGTCATAAGACTTCAAAAGAAATTAAAATGATGGAAACTGTTCCTTACGCTAGTGTGGTTGGAAGTTTGATGTATGTTATGATGTGTACTCGACCCAACATGTGTTATGCCGTGGGATTGGTGAGTCGATATCATTTAAATCCTGATCAAGCACATTGGAAAGCAGTGAAGAGGATCCTGAGATACTTGAAAAGTACTATGAACTATCGACTTTGTTATCAATGGAGTGATTACACCTATTAGGCATTTTAGATGCTGATTGGAGTGGAGACCCAGATGGGCGTAAATTGACTTTTGCATATGTGTTCTTGCTCAATCGAGGTACAATTTCTTGGAATAGCAAGAAACAGACATGCATGGCCTTATTTAGGATGGAGGCAGAATTTATTGTATGTTCTGCTGCAGTGCAAGAAGCAGTATGGCTAAAACGTTTCTTGGAAAATTTGGCCACTATCATTGAGGTTCCAAGACCTGTGATAGTTTATTGTGATAGTCAAGCAGCCATTGCCTATGTGAAGGATCCCAAGTATCATGGAAGGACAAAGCACATTGACATAAAGAACAACTTCATAAGAGATATAATAGCACAGAAAGAAGTAATCCTATAATACATTTCAACCAATAAAATAGTTGCCGATCCATTTATGAAGGCTATTCCTAGAGATATATTCTTGACCCATGGGATGTTACTAGGATTGCATAGAATGTGATATGTGTTGTTGTAGAGAATAATTAGTTTATGTATATGTGGACATATGTATTGTACTTGTTTGTTTATTAGTGATTTGATATTTTATCAATAAGTACGAATATAATATGAGACTAGCACTACACACATATATTATTGGAAAGTATGTCAGCAGGCAATGATTGGCTCACTCACACGAGCAATCGCCTCAAGTGCTATAGTTAGCACGTTGAGATGAGACGTTATGTACAAATAAATGATGAAGAACAAGTTTGGTACATAAAATGTGTCGTCTTGATTGGAGTTAAGATGAGGTCTGTGATTTGTTTATAACAAGACCGAACATGATAGTCCCATAATCATGTATGCCTGAAAGATGCCGAATGCAAGTACTTAATTGGGCGTTATAGAAAGCGAGCTGATATAGCACTCGGGCTAAACATGAGTACGTGAGAAGCACATGACTATGTTTAGGCTAAGATCCATATAGTGGATATTTTTAATAAATGACATGTGCTCTTATAGAAAGAGAAATCCACTAAAGCATGTAATTCATACTACATGTGCATTAAACAACCGATAAGGGAAAGTGAGTAAAATTATCCCTATTTACTCATCGTGTGAGCCCTTGAGGTAATTTATAATTTACCTCATTTTTGTGCCTTATGTTACTTCTAACTATGTTCTCGAAGTGAAAGATTAATATTGCTACTTTAGCATGTTACCGGCGGTCGTGAATAGATATGGCCTTATGGAATGTGTCTAGGAAAACAATTGTTCTGAAATGGAGAGAGACATGAGTGCGAAGGAAGACTATTGGTATTTTTCACATGTATTTATTGGTCGACTAATTATATCGCCTTATGTGGTTGCGGATATAATTGTAAATACATGGTGTTTTTTTTTTTTTTTAGAATAGTCAAGTATAGCCTTTAAAGGATAGGTATACTTGGATTGATGTAACAAAATATGTTTGGGGCACTGTGAGACATCGATTGTTTAATTTCTTTTTGGGGTTGTAGCCATTATGTCATCCCTAATAGGTGCATAATTTGAGGTCCTAAGTGCAGGTGGACTCACTGGTCGCACGGCTTACTTGCCAGTATGAATTGTTTTGTAAAGTTGATGAATGTTGAATGCCTTGTATTCTTGAAAGAGAGCTATCAAGCCCATCATATCCGAGTGAGAGATGTAGTATTTTATTAATTAATTCGTCCATGATAGGGTGCGATTAGCATGCACCATTTAACCTTGATATGCTGCGATGAAAGAGTATGAAAGGAGTTGTATAAAAGGCTCCCTGAAGACAACCGTTGGATTGGTTAGACAAACGTACGTTCAGAAAGTTTTCTTTCTTTCTCTTCCCTTTCCATCAAGGCGTTCCATTTCTTTTTTATGAGAATAGTTTGCATTTATGCTGTAGAAATCGGGTGCTTTCCTCGTGATCGCATCCAGACCAACGTGAGATAGTTTTGTTCGTGATTCATCTGCAATTCAACGTTCGTTCCGGGGTTAATTGCTATTTGCGCATCGGAATCAGGTAAGTCGTCTTCCGCCAACTTGAACTCCAACATTTACGAAGTCAAATTTGAGCCAACACTAGAAGGCAGGAGCAAGAACAAGATGATGAGCACATATTATACAAAGGGCAATATTGAACTTAAAGAAGAGGACATTAAGGTGGGCAAAGAGAGAGCCTTAGCAAATGTACAAGGTTGCCGAAGCATTCCTCCTCCAAAACCCCGATGCTTATACTTGGAACTTCAATGCTCTCTCAAACAAGTTCAAGAAGTCCTCCCTATAAGTATTTGTGATGTTTTCCGTCTTCTGTTGGAAATACCTGCGTTCGTTTACTTCTGTACGGCTATAAACGCTCCCTAGATTTGGATGGCAATAAAGTTACATACTTTTTACCTTATGATATTACTTGTTCTATACGATGGTAAAGGAATATGGAATAAATATTAAAATGCTCTTAATCTGCAAGAAGTCATCTATTAGTAATTATGTTATTTGTTATATAGTTTATTTACTGCTATAAAGGTATATCAAACTAGATATATCATTTCTAAGTCTCATATAATTTGGTGATGATCTTACTTGTTTTTACTATAGTATATATAACAATTAGTAGATTAATTACTTGATTACTTGATATAAACTTGTTATATGCAAGCAACTCCATTTCCAATATTGAATTTAAGTTACTTCATTTACTAAAAGGAAAACTATAACAAGCAATGACAATGTTGTTTTTTCAATTCATTCTTATATGTACAATTTTAAATCAATCTTTTTATTTTTATTTTTTATGGGTCCCCTCTTCAACAACAATTGATGGATTATCTTCTTTCAGTTCAAGCATGGAGTCAAAACCAATTGTTTTGCTCTTCGTACATGACATTAATGTTGAATATCAACTTGATCTGTCTTTGTGTGGCAAATATCCATACACATACAATTCACTTGCAACTTCACAGTTTATATGAAATAATTCTTCATATATGATTTTTGAAAAAGGGACAGTACTCCCTCTACCGATGATTTTTATATTCAAGAAATTCACTTGATTAAAAAAAAATCAATATATAAAGATATCATAGTGCATGTGATGCTCTTGAAGAAGAAATTAATCATGTTATCTTAGCAGGTTGAGTGAGGCAGGCGTAAAATCGGACTGGTCAGGATCAAACCGAAAAGACGGACGACCGAAGATGAAAACAAAAGAAAAAGGGCAAAAAGTTGGATCTTCACGAGGACCGAACCTGGGGGTACTGCAACGTGAGGGTTTCATGTCTTCCCTATCGCTCCCCTTGCCTCGCTAATCATTAGTGACATTTCGATGATCCTATACTTAATCAGCATATCTGGGCACGCAATGGAATCTCTTTTGTGGACATAAGCTCTACTCCACTCGCAATAGAATGTTCGAATTGAGCCTAAAATACTGCATCGCCGACTCATCACGGTGCTTAATTCGAGTAAGACACTATATGCCGGGGTTGTACCTATGACGTCTCGGACCACGGCTTTTAGAGACTAAGGAGTGATTGAGGATTTCAAACTTGTGCTTAAAACCTGAAGCAATTGAAAATAGGCCCTATATTACTACAACTATGGAGATGGGTTTCCCTCTTTTTTTCTCTCAAACTAGTTACACGGCCCAAGTTTTAAACGAAAAGAATTGTATCAATATTGTCTTTCTCTTAACCCAATTTTGAATTAAATGGAGTTTAGATAAAATTATTTCATTATCTTTTAAAAAAAATTGTTTTAAATGAATTGTGCTATCCTTATAATAAGTTAACTTAAAAAGAAGGAAAATTAAAAGTAAATGTAATGTAAATATGCCTTTTCTTAAAAATATATATATATATATAGAAAATTGGGAAATTCCTAAAATACAGCTTAAGGAAATATACAAGCAATCAAAATTGAAGTTTTTCAAAAAATCAGACTATGTCATAACTACTAAAGAAAGAGATGTTCCTCTTTCTAATTCTTATGAAAAAAATACATCTTTTGAACAAAGAGTCCATTCTAAAGCACAAACAAAAATACAACTACATTCATATAGGACTAGTCCAAGTAGGAGTCAAACCTCTTACTAAAGAAGGCCTTAATACTTCCATTCTCTTAGTCTTACGTGATTCACGTCTTTTAAATTATGATGAATCTATTCTTGGCATCTTTGTAGAGACAAGTCTCTGCAAAGGACCTATACACTTTGACTGTTATCCCAATTTCTCAGTTTCCCTTAAAGACAAGAACATTCTTAGAGCTCTAACACTCCAAATCAAAACCCATAATTATAAAGTAGTAGATGGATCTATTCCCTTAGCCCTTGTCTATAGAATCCATTATAAAGCCATGTCCTATGCTTTTGGAGAAAATGCTTTCAAACATAGTCCACGGGGAGAAACACTTCTTCTCCAAACTGACATTTCTAGAGCAAATACGATAATTCCTAGGTCTATTAATTGGAACCAAGTTACTTTACCAGAACAATGGGAATTAGAAAACCAAATTCCCCAACAAGTTGTTCAAAATACATACCCTACTAATGTCATTCAACACCCAGAAGGAAGAGTGACTTTTAGATTTCCTAGAAGATCTTTCGATTCAAGATCTAGTCATTCTTTTCATAATTCTTATACAAGGTCCATAGATCTTAATCCTAATCTTCCTCCTATAATCACCATTCCCCCTAGTACACATAGAAACACTCCTCCTCCTAGTATACATAGAGACACTCCCACAAGAGGTACAACACCTTTACCTCCCTCCACCGAGAAGTAATCCCGAGACACCTCTTGAACCAGAAATTAGTGGTTTAGATAATAGATCGGGAATCTCCGTGCCAATTTATCAACAAAATCAGCTGAACCGGCCGAACCAGCCCCGGATAATACAGATTCTCCTCATCATTCTCCTACTTATTCACAAATGATAGATGCCGAGCTTAATGTTTTAGAAAAACATTTTGAGCCAAACAAAACTTTTCTTAATAAAGAATTTAATTTTGAAAACAACAAACAAATCGAGAGAATGGTTCTTCAAAACCTTTCTTTGATAAAGCAAAAGACATCAAACAAAAATATTACGACTACATATATGAATATGAAGTCCATATATTTTCTTTGATTGGTTAGAAGAACAATTCCTCGAACCAAAAGAAATATTTGTTTTAGATCATCATTATAAGTGGAAACTTGATAATGGTGAAACCATAGAATCTAATCATCCACCCCTTAGGAGAATAAAAATACAGCATGGAGATAGCGAGGTTACAGCCACTCCTTTTAGACTTCTAGACAAAGGAGACTCTCTCTACACCCACAAAGTTATTGAACAAAACAATTTTACTAATCAACATTTAGTAACCATAGGAAAACAGTTAAATAGGATAGAATCCACCTTCCAGAATCCTACTCAGCTTATTACACCACAAGTTGACACTCTCAAAAAACCCATTTTTAAAGCCTTTAAGTTTCCAAAAAATCTTAGCCCAGAGTTTGGCAAAGCTATAGAACAAAAGAAAAAACTCTTAGGAAAATCAAAGTTGGAACCTGATCCTATACTAGACACTCCTAAATTCCAGAATCTTATCATTAGAAATACTCCAGATCAACCTACCATTAATACCCTGACCAAACCCTCTGATAATCCTGATAATGAGTCAGTCAATGAGATTAACAGACTCAATTGGAGACAACCTCAAAAGCTTTATTATAGTAGAGCTACCCCCACCAGACATTGCCCAAGAAGAATCATCGCAAAAAATACAGAATAAATACTCTCCTGACGCCATCTATGAATGGAACATTGATGGTGTTGCAAACCAATGTTATGAACATTCTTAACAACATGGTGATGCTTGCTAATGCCTACAAAACACAGCAAGATGTTTCGACCATGCTGTTGCTAATCTTTTAGTAGCTGGATTTCTTGGACAGCTAAAAGGTTGGTGGGATAACTACCCGACAGATGAACAAAAGACACAAATTTTAACTGCTTATAAGGTAGACGATTTTGGTCAACGCATGGATGATGATCAAGGTCATCTCATCCAAGATTCGGTCAATACCCTTATCTATTCCATTTCACAACACTTTGTAGGAGATCCTTCACATATTAGGGATAGAAACCAAGATCTCCTTTCCAATATGTGTTGCAAATCCTTAGGAAGATTTAGAGAATACAAAGAGCTTTTCTTTCAAAGGGTTCTTATTAGACCCGACTGCAATCAACCCTTTTGGAAAGAAAAATTCTTAGCCGATTTACCTCAGATTATAGGTGACAAAGTTAGAGATAAAATTAGGGAATATTACAACGGTCAAATTCCTTATGATCTCCTTTCTTATGGAGAAATAGTCTCTTATGTTTATAGACAAGGAACACAAATGTGTAATACAATCAAATTACAAAGACAACTCAAGGAAGAACAATCCCTCACCAATAGGAGTCTAGGAGATTTTTGTGCTCAATACGACCCCTCATATAATGAAAAACAAAACCAAAATGTAAGGGAACTTGTCCTCCCGAGAAAGAAACAAAAAAACATCACAACAAACCTCCATTTCGTAGGAATAAACAAAGACACCAGAATAACCAAAATAGACCTCATTCTGATAGAAAATTTTTAAAGACATTAAATGTTATTCTTGTGGTAGAAAAGGTCATATTTCAAAATATTGTAGGATTAATAAAAAATTAAATGAACTTTCTCTAGATGACGATACTCTTAATCGTTAAACAATATCTTCATAGAAAATGATGATACTTCTTCGATAAATTTCTTGAGGAAGAAGGTCTTCAAATCAATGAGATAGAATCCTCTTGATTCTGAATATGAAGACGCTTCTCCAGAAAACCCATTCCGAAGTAAACGTCTTAACAAAAGAAGAAGAATTCCTTCAAAGATGCCGACAAAATACTTGACCCTGAAGCCAAAAAAGAATATTTAGATAGACTTCACTCTTCTATGAATATTACTTCCAAGCCTAATACTTCATACAACCTTAAAGACATTCTAAATAGAAACAAAAAACAGTCTAGACCTATAAATATTAATGACCTCCAAAACGAAATAAAACAACAAAAGTTAGAAATACAAGCCTTAAAAGAAACTCAATCGAAATGAAACAAGAAATTTCTGATATAAAGTCTCTTGTCATAAAAGGAACAACAAAACTTGAAGACCAAAATGAAATCACTAGTACCCCAGATACCTCTGATCCAGCTTTTCTTATGTTATTAACAGAAATCACATCTAGGAAATGGATAATAAATATTAAGATAAAAATCAATAATGAGTATATTATTGAAACAACGGCACTCTTTGATACAAGGGCTGACCTCAATTGTATCAAGGAAGGCCTTGTTCCAACAAGATACTTTGACAAAACATCTGAGTCCTTAAAATCAACCTCAGGAGACAAGCTGAATATACAATACAAGTTACCAGAAACCCTAATAATAAAAGACCAAATGTCTTACAAAACATCTTTTCTTTTAGTTAAAAACATGAGACAACAGTTATCCTTGGAACACCTTTTATACAATTGATTCAACCCCTTGTCTGTTACTAATGAAGGTATAGAAACTCATGCTTTAAACAAAAAAATCACCTTCAATTTCATAACAAAACCACAGAAAAGAAGTCTTAATATTTTACAAGAACATTCCATCTCGAAATAAATTGCCTCATAAAAGACAAAGAAAACCAGCTTGAATTTTTAAAAGAAGATTTAGAGTTTAAAAGAATAGAAGAAAATCTTATAAAACCAAACATCATAGAAAAAATAGCTTCTCTACAAAAACACATAGAGAAAACTATATGCTCTACTCTACCCAATGCTTTTTGGGAAAGAAAAAAAACATATTGTTGATTTACCTTATGAACATGATTTTTCTGAAAACAAAATTCCTACCAAAGCCTGCCCAACACAAATGAACCAAGAAGTTTTAAAATTTTGTCAAGCAGAAATACAAGATCTCTTAAATAAAAAACTCATAAGAAAAGCCAATCCCCTTGGAGTTGTTCGCTTTTTATGTCAATAAAAATGCTGAACTAGAAAGAGGAGTTCCAGGTTAGTTATTAATTACAAACCTCTTAATACAGCCCTTAGATGGATAAGATACCCTATACCTAATAAAAAGATTTGCTAAACAGACTTTGTAGATCAAAAATATTTTCTAAATTTGACATGAAATCAGGATTTTGGCAAATACAAGTAAGTGAAAAGGATAAATATAAGACAGCCTTTACAGTACCTTTTGGCCAATATGAATGGAATGTTATGCCATTCGACCTCAAAAATGCCCCTTCAGAATTCCAAAGAATTATGAATGAGATTTTCAATCCTTATTCAGAATACATCATAGTTTATATAGATGATGTTCTAGTATTCTCTTTCAATATAGAACAACATTTCAAACATTTATCTACTTTCATAAAAATAATCATACAAAACGGTCTTGTAGTCTCTTGATCAACACTTGTCCGAAAATACAAAACCAAATGGTGGGATGGATTCAGATTTCTTGATCAAGGATCCGAAGCTGCGGTTAAAACATGGCTAAATAGCCAGAAAACCCAAATAATCGCATCCCCATCAAATACATCGTTTTTACAGGAAAAATCCATGGCAAGTGCAGCACTTGCAGCAGTCCAAAATAGAGATGACATCCTCAAGACGATGCTCTCAGAAGCGGAAGAATCACAATGTGGATCTTCCAAATCTCAAAACAGTCAAGACGGATCTTCCCAGTCATATCATAGTGGAAACACTAATGAAGACGACTGCTACGGGATCAATCTGGACAGAGATTAAAAGACATCACATGCAGATACTATTACAAACGGCGCAAAGGCTACACACCGGAGCGTAGTAGACATACACTGTTCACTATTCACTGTTCACTTTTACACTGTTCACTCAGTACTGTTCACTTTACACTATTCGGCACTGTAGCATTTTCACTGTAGCACCCGCTATAAATACACCCACTCAACATAGAAGGGAGGACCCGAAATTTTCAGATTTCTCTCTCTCCTTCCTCTCTCTCTCACTTGTAAACATTCATCCCTTCTATCTTCATCCTCATCTCTTCCATCTCCAAGCTTTCTTACCTTGTATCCCCTGGTTCCAAAATCGCGAGAATTAAAAATAATGTAAAGAGCAAAGGCAATATATAAAATATAAAGTAAGAGTATGCATAAACAAAAACCAACCATGAAGGTGGTATGAACTTGTATTATAAAGCTGAAAAGCTGAAATTACATGTATTGAAAGATGCAGAAACTAAAGCATCAAGTCATCCACTAGGGCGGTAATCCGCACTCCAGGGAGTATTGATGTTTGTATTACAAGAAATGGTTAACCAACTATCATGTAAGTTGGTAACCCTGTATAAAACTATGTATATGAAAAACTAGCTTACTTTGGAACCAGGGGATACAAGGTTGAGATGGAAGAGATGAGGATGAAGATGG
Organism: Eucalyptus virginea; assembly: GCA_014182375.1. Lineage (NCBI taxonomy): Eukaryota > Viridiplantae > Streptophyta > Magnoliopsida > Myrtales > Myrtaceae > Eucalyptus > Eucalyptus virginea. Next base: position 12,036,286 of record CM024520.1, read on the forward strand.
AAGGGATGAAGGTTTACAAGTGAGAGAGAGAGGAAGGAGAGAGAAAAATCTGAAAATTTCGGGTCCTCCCTTCTATGTTGAGTGGGTGTATTTATAGCTGGTGCTACAGTGAAAATGCTACAGTGCCGAACAGGGTAAAGTGAACAGTATTGAGTGAACAGTGTAAAGTGAATAGTGAATAGTGAACAATGTATGGACAGTGTATGTCTACTACGCTTCGGTGTGTAGCCTTTGCGCCGTTTGTAATAGTATCTGCATGTGATGTCTTTTAATCTCTGTCCAGATTGATCCCGTAGCAATCGTCTTCATTAGTGTTTCCACTATGATATGACTGGGAAGATCCGTCTTGACTGTTTTGAGATTTGGAAGATTCACATTATGATTCTTCCGCTTCTGAGAGCATCGTCCTGAGGATGTTGCAGTATTCATCTCTGTTTTGGACTGCTGCAAATGCTGCACTTGCCATGGATTTTTCCTGTAAAAACGATGTATTTGATGGGGATGCGATTATTTGGGTTTTTCGGCTATTTAGCCATGTTTTAACCGCAGCTTCGGATCCTTGATCAAGAAATCTGAATCCATCCCACCATTTGGTTTTGTATTTTCGGACAAGTGTTGGTATACCCGGTTTTTTGGATGTATTGTATTCAAATTCCCATCTTTGTTACTCAAGAGATTCTGAATATTATAAAGAAATGCATAAGGCATGGAAACCTTATATCATGAGGTGTTGGTATGAATTGTTCACTGAAAATCTTGTATCCTTGTTTGAGTGTGGGGTGTAATATTATGTCCAAAGGACCAAAGAGATCCCACCAGGAGTCAAACCAGTTTGGTAAGCTTTGTCTTGGAAAATTGTCTTTGAAGAATAATAACCAGGTGTATTGGAAATTTGTATTCTGTCTGAAAAAGACGTTCCACCAAGCTTGTTGGTAGTCCCAGTATGTATATGAAGAGGAGTATGGTAGACTTTGGGTAAGTCCGGTTTGGAACTTTCTCGGGTGTATGGGGTGAGGCTCCCCAGTGTGAGGGGTGTATGACTTTACTGATGGATATAGTGGAATAAAGGATATTTTCTGTATTGTTTTTATCAGCAAAGTGAGTGAACCTTGCCGATTCTCGTTTCCACTAAAATTTGCTCATAATAACCAAGGGTTTTGTTTGTATTGTGAGGTTTGAAAAGCCAATTTTTTGGAAATATGTTTTCTGCAAATTTGATTGGATCTTTATCGAAGAATCCATCTTCCACAGTCAATATTTTTGAAAAGATGTTTTGGGAAAGAATTTTGATCTTTGAGAAGGAGGGGTTACCGGGGCTTAATAACCACCTCATTCGAAATTCTTTTGTATTCCGCTTGTTTTTGTGTAGCAAGCGGGGAAGGATTGTTACTTACCTCTATGGCACTGGATGGCTCTTTCTTTACGTTTTGTAAAGACTGGGCAAGTAACAATATTGTTTCTTTTGGTAGTATGTTGGCTAACTGATTGAGGGCTAGCATGGGTTCAGATGATATGGGTTCTGTTGTCAAAGGTGTTTCTTTGTAAGAATGTTTGGTTGTTTTTCGCTATTTGGAGCCATATCTTGACAGATGTTAAGCCTTTCGGCTTTGGTGGTGTATTGGAGGGTTCGGTAGTGGCTTTGCCTTTGCCTTTGTCTTTGTCTTTTTTTGGTCTTGGCATATTGGTATCCCCTGTAAAAATTTTCTTGTGAGAAAATCAGGCAATGAATTTGAAGAACCATTTATAAATTCAATGTCAAAATCGAATACTTGAAAGTATGACTTGCCATTTGGCAAAAATTTGTTTTGATGCAACATTTAAAACGTCTTTTTGTAAAATGTCTTTGGCTGATTTGCAATCAATTCTCAAGAGAAATTTTTGATTTAATAAATCTCCTTGGAATTTTGATATAGACAAAACTATAGCAAGTATTTCTTTTTTGATTGTCGAATAATTTTGTTGAGTGGAATTCCAATGCTTTGATATAAACTGAATAACTTGTTCTTTGTTGTTATTGACTTGTTTGAGAATGCCACCGTATCCTAATTCTGATGCGTCTTTTTCTACTATTTTGAAAGTGGAAGGGTCAGCAAAATGTAAACATGGTATATCTTTCACATGCAATTTTATTTGTTTGACAATGTCAGATGGACAGAAATCCATGGTGGAGGATCCTTTCGTAACCTTTGATGTAAAGGTTTACAAAGGATATTTATGTTGGGAAAGAAATCTAAAATATAATTGAGACTACCCAAAAACCTTTGTAATTGGGTTTTGTCTTTAATCTCATCGGGAATTTATCAAGTAAAAGAGATTGATCTTTCTATGGGAGTGATGGTGCTTAAATGGATGTAATGACCTAAAAATCTAACCTTGGTCTTGAAGAGTGCAATTTTAGTAGGAGAGACTACAAAACCGTTTTGTATGATTATTTTTATGAAAGTAGATAAATGTTTGAAATGCTGTTCTATATTGGAAGAGAATACTAGAACATCATCTATATAAACTATGATGTATTCTGAATAAGGATTGAAAATCTCGTTCATAATTCTTTGGAATTCGAAGGGGCATTTTTGAGGTCGAATGGCATAACATTCCATTCATATTGGCCAAAAGGTACTGTAAAGGTTGTCTTGTATTTATCATTTTCACTTACTTGTATTTGCCAAAATCCTGATTTCATGTCAAATTTAGAAAATATTTTTGATCTACAAAGTCTGTTTAGCAAATCTTTTTTATTAGGTATAGGGTATCTTATCCATCTAAGGGCTGTATTAAGAGGTTTGTAATTAATAACTAACCTAGGAACTCCTCTTTTAGTTCAGCATTTTTATTGACATAAAAAGCAGAACAACTCCAAGGGGATTGGCTTTTTCTTATGAGTTTTTTTATTTAAGAGATCTTGTATTTCTGCTTGACAAAATTTTAAAACTTCTTGGTTCATTTGTGTTGGGCGGGCTTTGGTAGGAATTTTGTTTTCAGAAAAATCATGTTCATAAGGTAAATCAACGATATGTTTTTTTCTTTCCCAAAAGGCATTAGGTAGAGTAGAGCATATAGTTTTCTCTATGTGTTTTTGTAGAGAAGCTATCTTTTCTATGATGTTTGGTTTTATAAGATTCTCTTCTATTCTTTTAAACTCCAAATCTTCTTTTAAAAATTCAAGCTGGTTTTCTTTGTCTTTTATGAGGCAATTTATTTCTGAGATGGAATGTTCTTGTAAAATATTAAGACTTTTTTTCTGTGGTTTTGTTATGAAATTGAAGGTGATTTTTTTGTTTAAAGCATGAGTTTCTATACCTTCATTAGTAACAGCAAAGGGTTGAATCAATTGTATAAAAGGTGTTCCAAGGATAACTGTTGTCTCATATTTTTAACTAAAAGAAAAGATGTTTTGTAAGACATTTGGTCTTTTATTATTAGGGCTTTCGGTAACTTGTATTGTATATTCAGCTTGTCTCCCGAGGCTGATTTTAAGGACTCGAGATGTTTTGTCAAAGTATCTTGTTGGAACCAGGCCTTCCTTGATACAATTGAGGTCAGCCCCGTATCAAAGAGTGCCGTTGTTTCAATAATATACTCATTATTGATTTTTATCTTAATATTTATTATCCATTTCCTAGATGTGATTTCTGTTAATAACATAAGAAAAGCTGGATCGAGGTATCCGGGGTACTAGTGATTTCATTTTGGTCTTCAAGTTTTGTTGTTCCTTTTATGACAAGAGACTTTATATCAGAAATTTCTTGTTTCATTTCGATTGAGTTTCTTTTAAGGCTTGTATTTCTAACTTTTGTTGTTTTATTTCGTTTTGGAGGTCATTAATATTTATAGGTCTAGACTGTTTTTGTTTCTATTTAAAATGTCTTTAAGGTTGTATGAAGTATTAGGCTTGGAAGTAATATTCATAGAAGAGTGAAGTCTATCTAAGTATTCTTTTTTGGCTTCAGGGTCAAGTATTTTGTCAGCAGTGCTGAGAAGGAATTCTTCTTCTTTAGTTAAGACGTTTACTTCAGGAATGGGTTTTCCTGGAGAGGCGTCTTCATATTCAGAATCTGAAGAGGATTCTATCTCATTGATTTGAAGACCTTCTTCCTCAAGAAATTCATCAGAAGAAGTATCATTATTTTCTATGAAGATGTTGTTTAACTGATTAAGAGTATCGTCATCTAAAGAAAGTTCATTTAATTTTTTATTAATCCTACAATATTTTGAAATATGACATTTTCTACCACAAGAATAGCATTTAATGTTTTTAAAAAAATTTCTATCAGAATGAGGTCTATTTTGGTTATTCTGGTGTCTTTGTTTATTCCTACGAAATGGAGGTTTGTTGTGATGTTTCTTTGTTTCTTTCTCGGGAGGACAAGTTCCCTTACATTTTGGTTTTGTTTTTTCATTATAAGAGGGGTCGTATTGAGCACAAAAATCTCCTAGACTCCTATTGGTGAGGGATTGTTCTTCCTTGAGTTGTCTTTGTAATTTGATTGTATTACACATTTGTGTTCCTTGTCTATAAACATAAGAGACAATTTCTCCATAAGAAAGGAGATCATAAGGAATTTGACCGTTGTAATCTTCCCTAATTTTATCTCTAACTTGGTCACCTATAATCTGAGGTAAACCGGCTAAGAATTTTTCTTTCCAAAAGGGTTGATTGCAGTCGGGTCTAATAAGAACCCTTTGAAAGAAAAGCTCTTTGTATTCTCTAAATCTTCATAAGGATTTGCAACGCATATTGGAAAGGAGATCTTGGTTTCTATCCCTAATATGTGAAGGATCTCCTACAAAGTGTTGTGAAATGGAATAGATAAGGGTATTGACCGCATCTTGGATGAGATGACCTTGATCATCATCCATGCGTTGACCAAAATCATCTACCTTATAAGCAATTAAAATTTGTGTCTTTTGTTCATCTGTCGAGGGTAGTTATCCCACCAACCTTTTAGCTGTCCAGTAAATCTAGCTACTAAAAGATTAGCAACAACATGGTCAAAAACATCTTGCTGTGTTTTGTAGGCATTAGCAAGCATCACCATGTTGTTAAGAATGTTCATAACATTGGTTTTCGCAACACCATCAATGTTCCATTCATAGATGGCGTCGGGAGAGTATTTATTCTGTATTTTTGCGATGATTCTTCTTGGGCAATGTCTGGTGGGGTAGCTCTACTATAATAAAGCTTCGAGGTTGTCTCCAATTGAGTCTGTTAATCTCATTGATTGACTCATTATCGGGATTATCGAGGGTTTGGTCGGGGTATTAATGGTGGGTTGGTCCTGGAGTGTCTCTAATAATAAGATTCTGGAATTTAGGAGTGTCTAGTATAGGATCAGGTTCCAACTTTGATTTTCCTAAGAGTTTTTTTTTTTGTTCTATAGCTTTGCCAAACTCTGGGCTAAGATTTTTTGGAAATTCAAAGGCTTTAAAAATAGGTTTTTTGAGAGTGTCAACTTGTGGTGTAATAAGCGAGTAGGATTCGGAAGGTGGATTCTATCCTATTCAACTGTTTTCCTATGGTTACTAAATGTTGATTAGTAAAATTGTTTTGTTCAATAACTTTGTGGGTGTAGAGAGAGTCTCCCTTGTCTGGAAGTCTAAAAGGAGTGGCTGTAACCTCGCTATCTCCATGCTGTATTTTTATTCTCCTAAGGGGTGGATGATTAGAATCTATGGTTTCACCATTATCAAGTTTCCACTTATAATGATAATCTAAAACAAATATTTCTTTTGGTTCGAGGAATTGTTCTTCTAACCAATCAAAGAAAAATATATGGACTTCATATTCATATATGTAGTCGTAATATTTTTGTTTGATGTCTTTTGCTTTATCAAAGCAAAGGTTTTGAAGAACCATTCTCTCGATTTGTTTGTTGTTTTCAGAATTAAATTCTTTATTAAGAAAAGTTTTGTTTGGCTCAAAATGTTTTTCTAAAACATTAAGCTCGGCATCTATCATTTGTGAATAAGTAGGAGAATGATGAGGAGAATCTGTATTATCTGGGGCTGGTTCGGCTGGTTCAGGCTGATTTTGTTGTTGGCCTGGAAATTCCTGATCTATTATCTAAACCACTAATTTCTGGTTCAAGAGGTGTCTCATGATTACTTCTACTGGTGGAAGGGGGTAAATGTGTTGTACCTCTTGTAGGAGTGTCTCTATGTATACTAGGAGGAGGAGTGTTTCTATGTGTACTAGGGGGAATGGTGATTATAGGAGGAAGATTAGGATTAAGATCTATGGACCTTGTATAAGAATTATGAAAAGAAGGACTAGATCTTGAATCGAAAGATCTTCTAGGAAATCTAATGGTCACTCTTCCCTCTGGGTGTTGAATGACATTGGTAGGGTTTGTATTTTGAACAACTTGTTGGGGAATTTGATTTTCTAATTCCCATTGTTCTGGTAAAGTAACTTGGTTCCAATTAATAGACCTAGGAATTGTCGTATTTGCTCTAGAAATGTCAGTTTGGAGAAGAAGTGTTTCTCCCCGTGGACTATGTTTGAAAGCATTTTCTCCAAAAGCAGAGGACATTGCTTTATAATGGATTTTATAGACAAGGGCTAAGGGAATAGATCCATCTGCTACTTTATAGTTATGGGTTTTGATTTGGAGTGTTAGAGCTCTAAGAATGTTCTTGTCTTTAAGGGAAACTGAGAAATTGGGATAACAGTCAAAATGTATAGGTCCTTTGCAGAGACTTGTCTCTACAGTGCCAAGAATAGATTCATCATAATTTAAAAGACGTGAATCACATAAGACTAAGAGAATAGAAGTATTAAGGCCTTCTTTAGTAAGAGGTTTGACTCCTACTTGGACTAGTCCTATATGAATGTAGTTGTATTTTTGTTTGTACTTTAGAATGGACTCTTTGTTCAAAAGATGTATTTTTTCATAAGAATTGAAAAGAGAAACATCTCTTTCTTCAGTAGTTATGACATAGTCTGATTTTTTGAAAAACTTCAATTTTGATTGCTTGTATATTTCCTTAAGCTGTATTTTAGGAATTTCCCAATTTTCTATAGATTTGTTGAAATCTTCTATCCTTACTTCTTCTCTATGTATAGGACTGGGATCCGAGTCCATCCGTGATAGAGAACTAGAGGAAGATGTAGATCTTCTATGTAAACTCATACTTAAGATCGGAACTATTCCTTTTTCGAACCGTTCTGAGCTAAACCAACGGTCTAACAGCCACTCAGGGACTTACGGCCTGGACCACTCTGTAGAAACAAGAAGGATGCCAACGAATGGCTCTCGATCTAAGAGTATGTTTTTACAAAGACTATCTATACTTTCCTACTGGCTCTGATATATATATATTGATTTTCTCAAGGTTTGCTGAATTAATTAAACTGTATAATTTTAATTTCATTCCGCATTTAGTAACTTCGTTAAATTTTGCCTAGTCAAATAAATTATGTAATTCCAACCTAAAATAATAATAAACTATGTAATCTAATTCTTTTCAGAGAAGTTCTTACATGTCATACATCAATGGAGAAAATACTACCCATCAATGTTTGGGCATCACAACCAACCACTCCCAAATCGAAGCTCGGCTAGTTGCTTTCTAATGACTGTATCAAGACATTTTATAACCAGAAATCACTCCTGACTAAGGATGTAGATCATTGATTCTCCGAAGGAAAGAGATCACATAGGGATAGAAAAGGCACGGATCTCAGCTCTAGATAAAGCAAAAGTAAATTTAGAGGCTACTCTCGTCACATGCACTAGAAAAGACTGCACTGCACTAAAGAGACGGTAAAAGATAAAAGCAAACAACATACAAAAACCCAAAAAGTACTGGAACATCCAAAATTTTTGGTTCTAGGGAAAAATATTTGGTTCGCACATTGGTAAATACAATGATCCATTATGACTCAAAACCTATTTTTTTTTTTTGTCAGTCTTACTCTATTCCTACTTTACACTCACTGCAGACTTGTGCCCTGCCTCTTGCAGGGCGTGAGAGTCGCAACCCACTCTCGAAACTTACGCGTCTCTATCCCCATCCCCCGAGGAGGTGGGAATTTGAATCCTCACCTCCCCTTCCATGTTGGAAGGGCCACCTGAGGTAACCCCAGGTGATTACTCAAAACCTATTTGAGAAGTTAGATTCTCGCAATGATTTTTTTTTTTTCGAATTTCTTGAAATTTTTATTATTTCCTAAAGCTTTTAAAATTTTTATCATTTTCTGGATTTTTAATAATTTATTATTTTCGAATTTCTTAATTCTTATTTAGTTTTTAATTTTTTTAAAGTTTATTTATTGTTAATAGAAAAGGATTCGGGCTGGGTCAAGAGACCCGACCAAACTAAAGCGACCCGAACCTTATTGGATCGGGTTGGACTAAAAACATTAACCCTAAATGCCCGTTCGGAATTAATTATAAAAGCCCACGAACTATTTTTAACTCCTTTTTTTGGCCCACATTTTGAAATGAGCCCAGCCCACTTTTCATTTTTTCTAGCTTTTTCAATTTTTGCTCCTTTTTATTATTATTTTCTTTTAATTCTTTTCTCTTTCTTTGTCCTTTTCCGTTTTGTCTTATTCCTCTTCATCCCCCACCTCTCGCCTCCTTCCTCTGTCTTCACGCCACGCTGAACCAGTGAAGGTCTCCCTCCATATCTGCAACTCCTATTTCCAGAAACTAAAAATTTCGATGCCAATACTTCTCTGGCCGCCGACTAATATTCAACACTGGGCGTCAACAATGAACGTCCGGCGACAACACCGGATCTGGCCCGTTCGGCCGGAAAACCACTCATAAGCGGCCTATCACCGGTGACGGTCGGAACAAACTCGCTATTTCGCGACTCTTATTTTTTACCGCATAAAACTAACAAATACTTGCATACACTAAGCAGATGCACATATCATCAATGAATGGAATATAGAAAGCTAACCGAACCGGATTTGAATCATGAGCAAAACCGATGAGGGGAATAAAGGTTTGGCGACGGTATCGGCTCGGTGGTAGACATTGAACAGAAAAAAAATGTGGCGTTAGGCGTGTTGCTCATGATGCATAGAGAGATTACTCATCAACGTGACTCTGAAACTCGTTTTTATGAAGTTCGTTCAGGGAAATCATCAAACATCTGGTGTGTACCATGGATTATAGACCCAGAAAAAGTTTCAGCATTACACTCGACTTAAAGATGGTGCGACAACGTCCAGATCAACACTAACTATTGCAAAACGACCTTAACTTCACCTAACCCTTTGTGAGTCCATCGTTCAAGCGGCAGTTCATGAAACCAGCAAAGCCAAACGAAAACCCACCTAATTTAGGGATGTTTGTTGTTATGGTACGGTCGCCGACGAATCTTCAGAGGAGAACCGGCGACCCTTTCTATCTTCCGGCGAAGCAACGAACTCGATGGAATACCGCGTCCTGCTGCAGATGAAAGCGGTGGCCGGCGGCGCCTCAACCAAGGTTGAAGCTGACGCTCCGACGATCCCCTGGTTCTACCTTCAGTGAACGCTAGCCTCTCTCCTCACTTCGGTGAACACCAGCCTCTGCCTTCTATTCTCTCCTTCTCCTCCTCTCTGCAACCAAATTTTCTCCTGTTTTTGCCAAATCTCCTTCGCCCCCCTCGCGAATCTTTTCTGTTAGGCGTCCTTATCCGCCAGCCAGCGCAGCCTTCTTTCTGCCCCCGGTCGAGCCCTCGCGCGTCCCTTCTCGCCTCTCCTCACGCTCACTTGTGCCCGAGATGGGAGACGGGGCTTGGGCTCCTTTTTTGTCTTCTTCGGCTCAAGTTGTGGGCTTGAAGAATTGAATAAAAATGGGCCGAAAGAGAGGAAGGGAAACGGAGAAATAGGTCAAGGGGTGAGCCCAAAATAACCAAGTGGGCTAGACAAGCCGGCCCGCTCAATTTCTCCCTTTTATTTTTGTTTTTATTTCATTTTTGTTTGGTCCACTTTATTCATTTTTTCAATTTTTTCTTATCTTTTATTAAGTCTTACCGTGTAATAATAGGTCTAGACTAAAAAGGAGATCTCATCATGTAATGACAGGTATTGATTGTAAAAGGAAAAAGTCTTACCGTGAAATAATGGATCTAGACTAGAAAGGGGACCTTACCATGTAACAATGGGTATTGACTGAAAAGGAAAAAAGTCTTACTATTTAGTATTGGGTCTAGACTGGAAAGATGATGTCTCATTGTGTAGAAACGGGTTTCAATTGGGAATGAGGTTTTGCTATGTAAAAATGGGTTTTGACTGAAAAACATGATTTAAGGAAAACTCATGAACCATTGAAATTGCGTGGTTTTAGGTTGACTTATGAACCTTTTGGATCCCATCACCTAGCAAGAGTTTAACCCTCGCAGACTTTGGCGAGGGCCACCTTCGCCCCATCACCTATGTCTAATTGGGGCAAGAGAGGGCATTCGGATCCCAACCTGTGGCCAACAACCTCCACTGGCCATTGCCAACACCCAGCACTCGGCAAAGAGAATTAGACCGATTGATCATGCTCAGTTTCACAGCACTCACTACCAGAGGAATTGACCCGGATAAATTGTTCATGTGCATATACAACTTGCCCAAGTTCGTTTGAGCAAAAATGCTGCCTGGAATCTCTCGTTAGTAGATTCATCCCCAAATCCAAGTGCTTGAGAGCCTCCATATCACTCACCATCTTTGGGATTCCGCTAAATAGGTTCGTGTAGTATTTTATTAATACGTCCATGATGGGGTGCGATTGGAAGGCACCGTTTCGTTTTGATATGCTACGATGGAAAGACACTCTTTTGAAAGGGTATGAAGGGGTTGTATAAAAGTCTTTTGTAGACAACTGTTGGCATGGTTGGTAGAACATATGCTCAAAAATTCCTCTCATTTGTTTGTTCCATTTCCATCGAAAGAGAGAAGGCGTTCCATTTCACTTTTACAAGAACAATAGGCATTTACGCTATGTAAATCGGGTGTTTCCTTGTGATTGCATTCAGACCAACGTGAAGTATTTTTGTTTGTGATTCATCCGCAATTCAACGTTCGTTCTGGAGTTAATTGTTGTTTGCACATCGGATAAAGATAAGTCGTCTTCCGCCGACTTGAATCCTAACATTGTATCAGAGCCCGGTTGTGATTTATGCATTGTCTTTCATTGAATTTTCTCGTTTACTAATTGATATCGAGATCAAGAGTATGAAATTTATACTATTTGGATGTTTATTACTCGGAATCGCGATCTGAATTGTTGAAAACGAATCGAAGCAAAGAACGGGTTCGGGGTCGCGTACACCCGTACGGTTTTGGCCATTTTTTGAAATATTTTTTTGGCCAAAATCAATTTTTAAATACACGGGGTGAAAGTACTGGTCAAGACGAGTTTGACAATGGGTCGAACGTCGCCGGAGGATGTCGGACGCGCCCACACACGTGGCTAGAAGCCGCGACGCATGGGCGCCACGTGCTGGGAAAGCTAGTGTGTGAGCGTCACGCGCGTCGATGAACCAACACGTGCTGATGTCATGGATGACGTCATCCAACCGTTGATAACTGTCGGATGACGTCATCGATGACTTCATCGCCGTCGGAGGTTGGTCGGCTGGTCACTGGCTGGCGACTCAACCCTACCTGAGGCTCGACCCGACCCTACCTGAGGCTCGACCTGACCGTTGACCGGTCCGGCGGTTAAACCAGTTGGGACCAACCAGAATCCTTGGAGGATCGCTGGCGTGCGCCACACGCGCCGCACACTCAGGCGGCGCGTGTGGGGGCGTGAGAGCTCCGATTGGAGCATGGTTGGTGGCGTTGGATGTCCTCTACACTATGGTATAGTTATTTTGTATTTTTGAATTTTATAAATGTATGAAATTGTGTATAGAACCCTAAGTACACATAATTTGAAGGTATAAGTGCACAATTTATTCATTTGTAGCTAGTATTTTCTTATGTTTTAGGAAATACAGTAGCTAATCTATATGAAAATGATGTCATATATGCTGTGTAGAGTATGGTTCGATGATGGTATGTATATAGTTTAATATACTTGCAACTTTTTAGTTTCAAGAAAATTCGAATAATAGTAGGAAATCCTCGTTTTTCCGTTACATGTTGAATTGCGATTTGGATTGTAGTTACTGCATGATTATTATTTTGTACGTTGATTCACATCATGCTATGCTTTTGTGTTAATGGAAAAATATAGAAATTACATGAGGTTATGTAATTATTTTTCCTAGTGAGAGTTCATAGGTTGGTAGAATTCGAAGGAGTTCTCACCTAGAACTTAAAATTTGTGCAAATTAAGCTAATTAATGATAATAGAATAATCGTACATAGGAGCTGATTGGGAACATAATGAACTTTCGTTTGTGTCTTTTGTTGAATTATCATTAATTTAGTTTATCTTTACTGCAAATTAAATATGTGTGTTACTCTGAAAAGTGTGCTAGTATTGATTCTGCATTTATTATGTCAATGTGTTATAGCAATTGATTATAACTTCGGCATCCAAGACCATTATGGCTAACTTCAATAATGGTAAGAAATTGAATGGTGACAATTATGATATTTGGCACCGAAAGGTTCAATACATCCTTGAGGAGCAAGAGGTTTTGGAAGCCCTCAACCACACCATGGATAAACCTGAGCATGAAACTTCAGCTCAACACAAGAGAGATCTAGAAGCTTATCAAGCTTGAAAGAAAAAAAATAGCATTGCTCGCATCACGTTGCTGAGTTATATGCAAGATGATCTCATGTGTGAGTTTGAAAGTTATGATAAAGCTTAAGTTATGTGGGTTGTCATGAAAGATAAGTTTGGGGGTACATTTGCCACTAAGCTGAGGAGATTCACCATCAAGTTTGACACATACCGAAAGCGCCCAAATGTAACAATGCGGTAGCATCTTCGGGAGATGTCAAATATGATTCGTGAACTTAAGTTGACAGGTCACTCCCTTATTGATGAATAGCAAGTTCAAGCTATTATAAGGTCTCTTCTTGATAATTATGAGCATATAAAGATCAATATGACGCATAATGAGAATCTTATTCGTTTCAGACTCAATATCTTAAAGTATGAAGAAGTTCAGACTCAGGGATAAAAGTCTAAAGATACTCAGACTTAGAAGATAAAACGACTGTAAGTTACTTTTGTTCTAGAATTTTATATGTTGGATAAAATCTCGAAAAGGTACGTACATCTATTAATCTGTAATTGATTGATGTTATCTTCCCCAGTTTTCGTGATTATTACAATTATTCCTTTTCGAAAAAGAAGTTATCTTTTGAAATGACAGTTATCTATTTTTTCAAAAAAGCAATTATTTTTTGAAAATGCATTTTCTATTTTTCCTTTTACTTCGTTCCGTATGCCTCGTTTCGAATGCCTTATATACTGATCGTCTTCCTCTCAAACCCTAAAAGCACAAAACATTACTTTCTTACTTTTACTCTCTAGTTTAATCTTCAAAGCTCTCACCTTTTTCGCGAATCGAGTTTGGAATCTCTCAAAGATTGTGAGAATGGCTTCCCAAAGAAAGTCTTCAAGGATCGCGAACAGGGGACCACAACACATGCGTGAGGGTCCTATACATTTTGACCTCACCGAGGAAGAAGAATCTTCAAGACAACAGAGCCCACTACATTCTCAACCGTGTCAATCTCCTCAAGCTAGACCTCAGGATATCAATCAAAGAGCAGAGGAAGAAATCATTGAAGGAGCAGAACCAGTAAGAACTCAAAGGCCTACTTTTATCTTTAAACTTTATTCTGCTTTGAAGAAGGGAGACACTCCCTTGAACTATATTGATGAATTTTTGAAAGAGAAAGGGTATCAAAATGAAACTCACTTTTTGTGAACAATGGAACGATTGGGGATTGCTCCTGGGGGGTCGGCAGAACGAGCATTTGCGAATATTCCAAGCAATCCATGTGTTGGAAGTCTTAGTTAGCCTGATGGGAATGATGATGGCAAAATGTACATTAATTTTAAGCCAAGAATAAGTGTTGCGGCGAATATTTGAAGCAACAGGATAGATTTGTTTCACTTGGAGGAACACAAGCGACTTTACTCTAAATTGCTAAAGCGAGGGGTGATCAATCCAAGAAGTATGGACTTTGATTTCCTTGATTCTCTGAATGTGAAGCCGCGAGAGAAATTCACTCTTCTTCAACTTGAACAATTTTGCTCTGAATCAATGGTGGCTCATCCAGAACAATTTTCTTTTAATGTTCAAGACCAGGACTATATCGTTGATATGGATACATTGGCGGATGTGATTGGAGTAGAGTGAGGGGCATTCCAATCAATTAGTGTGTCTGTTGGTCGTGCGACGATAGAGCTTGTTCGAGATGGAATGGTAGAATGACGAATTTCATACTTAAGGATGAATGCCTCAAACATTTTGCTTCACAAGATCGTGATTAATAGCCTTAGACCGAAATCAACTTTGAAGACCGACGTCTCCAATTTAGAAGCAAAGTTGATGTATGCTATCAACGCTGGCAAAAAATTCTCTCTGCCTCACACTATCATGTTTCACATGTATAGAATGATGGTGAAAGAGAATGGACAACTTCCTTACTCAACGCTTGTTACAAAGCTATTCAGACATTTGAATATTCAGCCTCCAAAGATTCTATGTGTTCATACATGTGATCAAATGGTGGTGGGAATGAAAATAGTTTCCAAAATGCGTCTGAAGGAGCTGAACAAAACTTTGGAGCGATTTAAGGAGAAAACTCCTATCAAGACTCACCAAGTTTCTTCAGCTGCAAAACGGAAAGGGAAAGAGCTAGTGACTGCTCCATCCAAGAAAAGAAGAGCCCTCATCGTGGAAGATGAAGATGATGAGGACGATATCACCATTTCCGCTCTTGCATTGAGAAACTTACATCATTCTGTTCTAGAGGACAGAGGAGAGAGAGGATCAAGACAGAGAAGAAGAAGAGCAGAGGAGTGAGAGAGAATCAATGGGAAAAGAAGCAGCTGAAGAAAGGACTGTAGAAGAAGAAGAGGGCAGAGGTGAACAAGAGGAAATAGAGCACGAAGAGTACTTCTCACCACCTGAAGGCAATGAAACATGGGGAGTAACTGAGAAAAGAGGTACATCTTCAATTGCTTTTACTAGTGAAGATGTTAGCCGTTCACCTGCAGATCCATAAGATATATATGCCTCTCAATTTCCATAAGAAGGTCATGAGGCTTCTTCTCCAAATCTGGGTGCCCATGCTGAAATGTCATCATCTGCAAATTCTCCTCCAACCGAACATGCAGAAGCTAGCACTCAGAATGATAATTCACCAGACTTTCAAAGGCTGCTTCATATTCTTATGGAGATGCGAGGCCAGATTTATGCCCTGGGATGCGAAGTTCAGAACTTGCAAAATGCAAGTCAAGCCTCTTCAGTTTTCTTGCATGATCAAATTCATGCCCTTGCTCTTCAAGTTCAAGCAAATGCCAAGAGTGAAGAAGTGGCTCAACTGAAGGAGGATTTGAAGAAGCTGGAAGGGATTGTCCAGTCGATGGGGGATTTCCAGCTCATTCGCATTCCAAAGCAATTCTAATTTCATTATTTTATCGTCTCTACCTTTTTACCGTTGACAAAAAGGGGGAGATGGTGCAGATTTGACTGTTTGACTTGACTTTTGATTGATTTTACTTTTGTTTGGATGTTTGATTGTGACTTGATTTGGATTTGGATTGTTTGATCGATTAAATGTTTGATGCATTATCTTAAGCACTGTCGGTATTTCATGGCAAAGATGGATTGTTTATTTACAGGACTAACTTTCTTATTTCCTGTGGATGCGGATCTAATGTTATCTTTACTAAGCCAATTATCTTTTGTGAAATATCCATGTTTGCTTGAGTATTGTCTTGCAGGTCAAATATATCTAAATCTGCAGAAAAGTTTTGTCACCATAAAAAAGGGGGAGATTATTGGAGAAAACTTCCGTATTTATTTTGAAATTGACAAAACATTTCCATCAGTCTAGTTTGAAGACTTGCATACTCTTTCATCAAAGTCTAAAGACCTTCGAACCACCAAACTCAAGATTTAAAGTCTACCTTCATTGATAGTTTCTAGACCGTCGAAGAAGACTTATCCAGAGTTGAGTATTTATTTAAGGATTTGATTCTATTGATTGAAGAAGATCTCTCAGCTGGATATAGCATCTTGGATTCTATTATTTTCTTTGATTTCAATTCGGGTAATTTAGATCCGTTGATTGGCGAAGTATATTTGGAAGGTTTTACTTATGGAAACTTAGATTCTGATTGTATGGGCGAGCAAGATTGGTAGGCTATTGTCATATTCTTTAAATAACTCAAGATCTCCCTAATTGATTCTATCCAACGGGTAGATTGGAAGAGCTCATTTGGAAAGTGCCAATGGTTATGAAGGCATGGAGGAGTATATAAGGAAGATGTTCTAGTTATTCGAGAGTGTGCACGATAGATAAATTTCAAAGTCTAAAACTCCTTGTTCTTTGTCAATTCAATTGTTGAGCGTAAACTTGTACTCAAAAGAGAGTTCATACATTTGTGAGACCTTAAGGAAGTGTAGTAGAGTCTCTACACTGGGGAATCAAGGAAGTGATCCTGTAACGACTCTTTTGATTCATAGTGAAATCTAACCGGTAGGCTGTCGGTGCGGGAGAGTGGACGTAGGCTTGGATTAAGCCGAACCACTATAAACCTTGTGTTCTTATTCTCTTCCCTAAGCTCTTTTACTTTACTCGTAACTTTATTTAACTATTAGAGTCTCGCTTCTATTTTAAAGTCTACTATTAAATAGACTCAGGTTAAAAGTAAATTTTTACTCTGTCCTTCGCAAAAGTTTGTCTTCGTACCTATTTACCCCCTCTAGGTGCTCATACTAGCATTCACACTCTTGATGCTATCGGCTGGCCCTTGCTGAGAAATATATAGTCCATTTCTCTCGCATGGGTTTCTTTCAGAATTGGGAGGAGTATCGCTTTGCTACAAAGGTGAGATTTTGCCTTTTCTTCCAAGGGGTCGAACTTGTTGTTCATCAATTCCGTTCCTAATTCTCCATTGCTTTTCTTTTTCTCTTCTCTTGAGAAAAAGATTGGATGATAGGCATTTCCTTGTGTGGCAAAGCATGGGACTTGAAGCTTCGTTGATAATGGAGTCCTTGGAATAATTGCCTTTGCTTCCTTCATGCATTAGCTTTCCCTGATAACTTGGTTGCATGCTACTTTAGAACTTCTGGGGTGTCCCTGATGCTTTTACGTCCAACGGTTTATCGGCCCAACTGCTTCCTATCTTGAGAGAGGTGACTCTCCTTTGGATGCTCTGCTAGACAGTATAAAAGGAGTTCCTTTTACTAATAAACGAAGACACATGTTTTATCTATATTTATATAAGTAAACTAACCATGCAAGTGCTGAAGCAATAGATGCAATGCTAATAAAAATTTTGTATGAAGACTTCAGCGAGGCCATAGAATATTTGTAGTGCGTGAGACAACTCAAGTATATTGCTACTGAAAATTTTTTGAGCTAGAACAACTCAGTTATCAATTGCACTATCATCATGTTGCAGTTAACATTTGATCCTTCTCACATGCTGCAAATGCAATAACGTTTTTCAACTCCTATGTTTCGTGTGATGGTTCGACTAGTAATATAGTCACAAAGAAGGTAGTACTAGACATTGTGATTGTTAAAATATGTCTTGAGTTTGAGTTCAATGTGAAATTCCGAATATTCTGAATTAGATATGTTGTGGATGTTCGAAATTGAGCAAAGAAGATCTTAAGATCAACTTCCCAAAATTCAAATATGCATTGGAGAATTTAGCCGCTAAAATAGGAAAGTCCAACTTTGACTTGGACTTGGATTTTGTTTGAAATATATAGAGATATGTCTTGGATAAAATCGCTTAAGATAGGAAACAAAATCCTATGAGAAGTATATATATAGACTTGTGGCCGTGGGTGGTAGAGGTTGATCATGAAGAATTGATCTTGAAGCGTCGTCTGGTTGTCAAGTGCTTGGGAGGGATTTTTCTTTGTTGTTCTTGTTCGTGAATTACATCCAAGAAGATTTAATGTTCAAGCCAATTAAATCTTGTGGTAATATTTGCATGTAATTCCTTCATGAGATTGTGAGATTATTTCGTGAAGAATTTCAGGGCTAAACACTACGTGGGTTATTGGGTGTAATTGAGGCTTGGGAAACACTGAGAGAGTGTTTGAGTGACTCGAGTGTATAATCTCCTCGTATTACTTGATCTATAGTGAAATTCGTCGTTGTTCTCCCCGTGGACGTAGGTTTTTATGACTGAACCATATAAATATTTTCTTCTTCTGTCTATATTATTGTCCAATCATTTGCCTTTCGCAACAATTGGTATCAGAGCTAGGTTTGGCTAGGTTGAAGTGAATCGATGTTGATAGAAGAAGTAAAAGTGAGAATTGACAAATTTGATGGGAATGATTTTACTTTCTGGAAGATGCAGATTGAAGATTATCTTTACCACATGAAACTACACTTACCCTTATTTGGGGAGAAACCAGAGTCGATGAAGCAAGCTGATTGGGATTTGCTAGATAGATGAGCTATGGGTGTTATTCGGCTGACGTTGGCTCATAACGTCGCGTTTAACATCTTGAAGGAGAAGACCACTGCTGATTTGATGCAAGCTTTATCAAATATGTACAAGAAGCCCTCTGCGATCAACAAAGTCTATTTGATGCAACGTCTGTTTAATTTGAAGATGAGTGAAGGTGCGTCAGTTGCAAATCATATCAATAAATTCAATATGATTGTTAGTGAATTGAGTTCAGTTGAGATTGACTTCGAAGATGAGGAACGTGCTTTAATTCTATTATCCTCATTGCAGTAGAAAGTCCAATGTATGGTGGTGGGTATGTACATCTCTATGAAGATCTATGGCTTCGTAAACACTTCGAATGGTTTCTAACGTACAGATCAATTAGTTGACCATTTCGTTCCCG
Organism: Eucalyptus virginea; assembly: GCA_014182375.1. Lineage (NCBI taxonomy): Eukaryota > Viridiplantae > Streptophyta > Magnoliopsida > Myrtales > Myrtaceae > Eucalyptus > Eucalyptus virginea. Next base: position 12,055,243 of record CM024520.1, read on the forward strand.
CTAAAGAGTTGATGTAAAAATAATTTCTGGCTTTTGTTGATCATTTGCCGCCGTAGGTACTTCCATTGCGGAAGTAGAAAGCATTTTGGTTGCAAAAGTAGGGGCGGGAGATTCTAACGTGCCTTCGTGCATGTATAATCTTGCTATTTTTGTTGGGGTTTCATGAATCATGTATAAATAAAATTAACAAAAAGAACGCAGCAGAAACGATGATATATTTTTACAAGATTCTCCAAAGGCGTTGTTCGTGCGTCTTAATAAAAAAATCTGAATATAAAAATGGAGTTAAATGAATTACCTCTCGAAGCGCGCTTTAAACAAGTCGGTTCGGATGTTCTACAGTTCGAGTCCCACAAGCGTTGGACCTCTAGTTCAGACACACCAACAATGGACGTCGAACGAAAGAGAGAACTTTCGGATATATACCACAATGATCGTGCTAGCAATCTCGTGGAGATAATCCGCCGTATCCTTGATGTATTATAGTCACAGCTTGAACGAGAAAACACTCTTCTTTCTAGTGTCTTGAAAAACACAAGAACACACAAAAAACCACATGAACATGCACACACGATTTCTCTTTATTTTCAGCAACTCGCTCTTGTCTCTAAAACACAAAACACAAGCCCACTTTTCTCTGTTTTTCAACACTTTGTTGTGTCGCAAAAAACAATTTTTTTTTTAAAAATAAAAATATAAACTGATCAGCAACGGTTGCTGATCGTCCATCGATCAGCAACCGTTGCTGATCATCCCCGCTCATGCACGAACAACGATCGTGCATGAGGGTCAGCAACTACTGACCGTTCATGCACGATTTTGTGGATGATGGTCAGCGGTTGCTGACCATCCAAGTTTCATGCATGTGCTTCGTGCACATGCAGGAAGCTTTATATATATTATTTTATTATTAGTTATTAAAAAGTATTTTAAATGAATAAATAATTAATTAATCAATCCCTTTTAAAAATAAAAAGAATATAATCTTTATATGTACATTTGTGAATACATTAACATATATTTACGTTGGGCATGTATGTGCATCATATGCAAATAGGCTCGTGACTATAATATAAATTAAATTAAATCTCATTTAATTTAATTTCAAATCGACACAATTCGATTGCAATAATTGCAAACACATTTGCAACAATATTTCTCTCTTGTTCCACGTTATCCTAATTGTTTATAGTGCGTGACATCCCTAGGTTCATCACTAGGCTTGTAGTAAAACTTATACTAACACATTGTCCCAATTAATATTTTAGGTCTTACAAGCCATGAGTGATATCTAGCAATATGTCATGACTACCCAGATAGTGTGAATATTTTAAGAACATAATGAACATGTCAGCTTTGGCTACAGTGTAATTCAATCTCTCTGTCTTACTATGTTCCGATTAAACAAAGACCATGTAATATTTGTCAAGTCATTAATTCGATCATATGCACAAATATAATTGACATGCATTTTATTTGAGACATAAACAATTTATTCTTAGTTACAACTCTAGCCGAGGATTTCAATGCATTTTCATAATTAGATCGCATAGGATATCATTATTATACCTTGCGTGTAACAAGGAGATAGATTCCATATTGCGCACATGTGCAACTTCGTATATGAACAAACTATAACCATTAGGTATAAAGACGGATCAACGACTCGGCATTATGTGCACCCGTGAACCATAGTTATTCAATACACAAGTTAACACTGTTCCTCAGGTTTAAGGATTATTTGCACAAAACCAAAGCATAAACAATTAGACATTAACCACGCTAAAAGCTTCCATGTCGCTAATCGTTTCATATGCGTCATGTTCAATGAACTTGTCTAATACAAACACTCGTGTTCTTAACTCAGGCATCATAATACTCAATGACTTGTGACTCATCATTCTCTTAAGTATCCAATACTTAATGGCGAAGTTAAGAACACACCAGTCTCAACAGGATTATTAATATCCACTCAATAATCCATCGATCGGGAACAATTTAATGATTCAATCTAACTATAAACCAATCACACATATTCTTGACGTTTCAAGAATAGGTCTAGTTGCAACTGATCTTATGGAATTATTCATAAATATAAATAATTAGACAAATGAATGAATACGTCATTACCATTAATTAAATAATAATAATGATAGTACAACTAAAACCCCTAATATGTAACTATTACATAGTAGCTTTAGGGCATACATTCAACAGTTTTCCCAATAGGGCAAAAGTGATAAAGCAGTCTTTCCGATTGTGGAAACTGGTAGAAGGCACAATAGAAATTATTTTTGTTAAACCATAATCTTACATCCTTTTGAAAAAATTTTAAATGAGATAAAAGACATGGAAAACCACATGAATCAGGCGCCGAAGTTTGAAGTTACAACGATTGAAGATTAGTAGATCAAACTCCATCGCGAAATGCCTTTGAAGATCATGTGTAGAGAAATTTACACATTCAGTCAGTCATGACGACAAAAGCGTAATTGCATTCGCATCGCCTAGATTGAAGCTCATAACCTTATTATTTCAGAATAACAGATCTGTATTTCTGAAGCGAATAAATACACTGGCCAGACATGCCAAGGTTTCAAAAAGGCCGAAACATTACATGTGTAGAAGCAAGCGGACCCAACAGGAGGGAGTTGCATCAAACCAAGGAGAAACAATACAAAATGCTCGATACACGGTTTGACAATCTACGAAACGTTTGTTAAGCTAAGAATAGATTCTTAGATGATAGTTAAGGTTCCTTTCATTGATTAATTAAGTGTATAATTCTGTATCCCTCCTTCTCGAGATTTCCTATATGTTTATGTTTCTGAATTTCCGATGTTCAATCATCCTTCTTGTTTAGAAGTTCCGGGTATAACTCGCTGCTTGAGCTGAAGGAAGGGGAAGATGCTGACGTCCATGATATTTCACCTTCGCGACTGGCCCTAAAAACCAAGCCATTAATAAGTGTCTAACTTCTCTGGTGAAGTTTCTCGTCGAATTATCATTTTCTTATGGTTCATTTCGTCCAACTTTGTGTCACAGTAGTTAATCACGCCATTAATGTTGTCGGCAGAGTAAAGGCATGGCACTCAAGGCCTCCGGGGCGTGTGGCATTGCCATCCGTGCAATGAGGTTGGACCGGTTCGGGAACTAGAGCGAGTCGGATGCCGACTTGGACCGGTTCCAGTGATCATACAGGTTGCAAGGGAGATCGAAGTTGGGGAAGGCAGAGCTGGAGGTGAGGCTGGAGTAGATATCGAGCAGGGAGTTGAGGCGGCGCCCAAGTCCGCGAGCAGGTGCATACACATTACCTGCTGCGGCCGCCGGACCCCAGAGTTGAACTTCTGCGCGGGCTCGATATTGTCATTTACTCGTAAGTCAAACTTTGACCGGCGGAGAAGACCGTACAGGGTTTACGAGAAAGGCAAAAATGCCGCGGCCCAGCACCCTCGTTAAAATGGCAGTTGAATTTCGAATTTTTTAAGAAGATTTTGAAGTAATTTCTTCTTTTACTTACTGTTTCCTCCAAGAGTCCAAAACTTTTGACGAGGGAAAGAAATCGATCGAAGAACCTACGAAAATGAGCAAATGTCATATGCTAAATCCCTGTTATATCATTGTTGTATTTTCTAATAATAACGTCCCGTAAATATTTCTTATGAGGACAACAATTCACGAAATAAGAAATAAATCCCTAGCTTAATCTTGCTTACTCAAATTTGCTTTTTGGGGTGGTTATGTTGTGTTTATTCTATGATTCTCATTAAGTTAATCTCACATTGACAAGTCTTGCTTAGTCATGTGCGACCGTGAATCAGGCAACATGTCCGACGAATAGTTGGAATATTCTAAGAGATCCTAATTGACTTGGCAATACTCTTGATTCGTGTTAATTAGAATAAAAAAACATAGGAAATCTAAGCAAAGGGGATCTAATGTGCCGGAAAAAGACCCAAAGATAGGGAGAAAGCCGACAAGTCTATGAGAATAGTGGACACTGAAGACGAAAACACATCGAATGGGCAAAATTATTGACTGCACCCAATGCATATGGGCCTAACGCGCGTGATTTGTCAGATTTTGTGGCCATGCGAGATTCATATAGTCGAACGGATGACGTGCATCGAACCAGCTACACTGGGTCCGCCCAATAGCTTCCTCCTAAATGGATCCCGAAACTCCAGGCAAAGATAGAAGTTATGTACTCTCAAATTGTGTTACGAGCTTGTGCTCGTATGTCACAGCCTCTCCAAATACTATTCAACATAGGGTGAATATTTTCTAGACTAAATTAACATTTCCCAGCTAAAGAACAAAAAAAAAAAAAAAAAAAAAAAAAAAAAAAAAGAAGAACCAATTCATTTGAGGACAAAGGCAGGTTAAGTAAATCAGAGGGCACAAATACTTTAGAACGAGTCTTATGGAGGCTGGGAATCTATCATACCCAAAGACAATGCTTCCAAAGCAGGATTGGTTCGACGGATTTGGTCTGCAATCGGCTTGGCTTCCACACATCTTGGTTTGACATCCAAACCCTGTAATTGATAATTTGATTATCAGCCTAAGTATGAAGGCTACAAGCTATGATGTTGAGCTGTTCTCCATATCATATGAGTCACTTTAAGCCTAACAAAACATCTTGATCCACCTTTTACATTTCACAAGAAAAATTGGGGAGGGCAAAAGAGGTTTTTAATCTGCAAATCATTGAGATAAGTCTTTCTTCTTCATCTATTCAATAAAATTTAACGGGCTTAGTCCTATTCAGATCCGCATAAAAAAATTTTAACATTCACAAGGCAATATTAACACAGCACTAAGTTGTATTGTGTTTTTATAGCATGTGCACATCTTGGAAAACAGCAAGAGCCTAACCCATGTTTGCCCAACGTTTGATAAAGCTAATACAAATACCTAGAGGGGGTGAATAGGTATTAAAATAAAATATTGACAAATAAATGTGGAATAGAATGAGTTAAGATCAAAGTATGAACAAATATCAGAATTTGTTATGTGAATAACTAGACTTCTGAAATAACCTATAAGTGTGCAAAAAAAGTAAGTAAAATGAGATAATGGAAGAGAAAATTGCACACAAGTTTTATAGTAATTTGGCTCAGGTTAAGCTTACGTCAATTCTTCCACGTTGACAGTCTATTGGTTGGATTTCACTATAAGATCGACAAAAAATTACTAATATAAGTGTAAACATTCAATGGTAGATCGCACTCACTAAGTCACTCTTTTTACTATTTCTCTTTCTCTCTTGATCACAACTTGTAAAGCCCACAAAAGAAGACAAGTAATATTGAGATCAGCTTTGCACTTTGGAATTTCAGGTTTATATCTCTATCTCCTTGACCGATTAATCTCCTTAAATACTCCCCCGTGCTACTAGCCGTTTAGTCAATCATCGGAGCATTTTCTTTGAATCTACCTATTGGACAAAAAGATTCAAGGAGATCTTGTGGCCGTTGAAGACAAAGAGAGAATCTCCAATTGATTTTGATCGCCGACATAATCAGAATCTTGGTTCCCATAAGTATAGCTTTCCTCATTTGGAACTTGTCTCTAAGATTGATTTTATCAATCAGCTTGATTCACTCAATCAATATATTTTCGGAAAGTGAAATCCTTAGTTAGATTACTAGCCATTGTTGATTATATTATGAATTTGTGGTTCCGTATTGTATTCTCGATAAGTCTCATTTTGGACTTACTTCGTTCAAGGCTTGACATGTTCGAAACCTATCGAAGGGGGATATTCACTTAGATTGTATATGTGTTTATGAAATAGAACATACTTTGCTAAAGGTCGTTAATAGTTGCTCAAATAGTATATGCTTGTTCCAAAACCTATTTTAAAATAGGCATTAGAACTAGAAAGTTTTGTCAATATCAAAATTTTGATGGAATTTTCTTAACAACATTGACACCTGAAATTTGGTTGACACGTGTATTTTACGTAAAATATATATTAAAAGAAAATGAAAAGAATTTAGAAAAAGGGAAGAGAGAAAAATAAAATGGTCGAAGGGTCTACAATTTGGTGATGCCGGAAAAGGCCTGACCTAAAAGCCTGGTTCGCGCGGTCCACGAAATCAATCCATTAGCCCAAACTGAGCCCCATTGGATTTCTCGCAAGCGTCGAAGGGGGAAGAGGACTGGGAATCTTCTTGTTGTTCGATGATCGGTGTGGTTGGTGATACTGACAGTATATGGGGGCGTTGTTCTTTTCTTGTTTTTTTTTTTTTTTTTTTTGATATCAGCTTGGAGTGTTATTTTAGTTGTATATCTGGAAATCCAATCGCATTACTTATTTCTGCATTTGGTCGACTGAATAAAAGCTTGGATAGGATATGTTTTATCCTATCTGGTGTTTGGTAGCCGGTTAGGATAAGATAAAGTTGGATATAGAGGGGATATAGCCCGGATAAAAAAAATCCGAGGGGGAGGGGTGGGATAAGACCCGGATAGGATTTCTCTTGTTGATCTATTATTAAAAAACCCTATGCTTTCCTTTTCCTTCTCCTTCTCCCGCACACATGACTCCTCTCACAAAAAACACGTCTTTTTCTCGGTATCTCTAATCCGACGAAATCAAGCACCATCTCTGGCGAGAAGCCACAGCGATTATGCTTTCTCACAAGATTTCGTCTTTCTCTGTGCATTGATATTTGCACGATTTACAAGGTTTGTGATTTCCTTCCTTGGTTTTGCTTTCATAGGTGCAGTCAATTGTGGCTCATGAAAAGACGACTCTTTTTCCATGAAATCCTACTTTACAGTGCGCCCTACTTTTGTTTTTCCACGAATTTCATCCCTTGGTCACCGTTTCTTTTCATACCCTATTTTTGTGAGGATGAGCTAATGTTTATTTGGAGTGAGATTCGATCAATAATGTTTCTAGCGTTAAAGTTATCTATATCTTTTCATGATTATGCTTTGTGAATACCCGATCTCAATAGGAGATATTCATTGCTTGTGTGGTATTATCTTTTACAAGTTCAATGTGGGAAAAAATATATGAATTAGAAGTAAATATTAGAACTGTGTTGTTGTTGGTTTATGTGTTCTTGTGGTTGTATATTTGCAATTTTATTGGTGTGGTGGAGCATCATTGATTTATTGGTGAATACCTGATCTCAGTAGGAGATATTCATTACTTGTGTGGTACTATTTACAAGTTCTACGTGGGAAAACATATATAAATTAGAAGTAAATGTTAGAATTGCGATGTTGTTTTACCTTGTCCATTTATGTATTCTTGTGGTTGCATATCTGCAATTTTATTTATTTATTTCCCGATTGCGTCCCTCTTGTGAAGAAGAGCGTCTTAAATTTCTATTGCTTGGCTTTGGCCAGTCTTAAGGACATATGCTTTTTTCTTTGAGTGTTTCTATTCAGGTTGGCCTGAATTGAATATTAGGTTTCCATCATTGACTTCTGTAGCGTAGCATGTTTCCTCAATGGTCAATGCAAGTAGTAAGATAATGATTGAACTTTTAGTAAAGAATTAAAGCTATGGGAGATCTTGGCATCAGAACGTGTGTATGTATTAATTCATTCTAGAAGCCTGGCACTCTCAATTTTCTGTGAATTGCAATTGGTATACTAGAATGCATCATCTACACGGGTTTAGACCTTGATTGAATTAACTGACTAAAGTACTATAGAACTTGCCGCAATCAAGGCTAGCTACAATCATTTGCTCATCTATTCTAGAGCCAAATTATATACTTTAATGTAACACAATAGGAGTTGCTCACAATGGGTATAAGGAAAACAAATTCTCATCAACAAATAATTTGCAATGGTCCTTCTAACAAGTCAACATTCTTTCAAGGCAACATTCTTAATTGACTCATCTCATATTAGCATACGCAATATCACTTTTTAATTCTTTATGCATTTCGCATATAATGCATAATCATGGATTGATTTTGTGCGATTTTGTGAGAATCTATTGACTTAAAAAAATATTTTGTTTTGGATGATTTTGCTATAATCTAATATGTTAGTTTGTACTTTCCTTAATTTTTTTCCAAGAATATAATTGTTCATGAAAATATCCGAGTTTAAATCCACAATTCACCAAACAGTGGATAGGATATGAAAAATTTCATGGATTTCTTATCATATCCTATTTAGTCCTATCCTGTCTAGAAATCCGGACGACCGAACGTAAATGTATTTGGGTAAGAATTCTTTGTAATGTCATGTCCGTATGGGCTTGGGCTGCTAGAAAGTTGCCAGCCATTACTCGTTTAGAGAAGACTTGATGGATTTGGGTTTAATTTCGAGGTTACTTTGGTAACATATGCATATAGTTGATGCTTCGCCATTTTCTTATAGTTTAACATCATTTTTCATGCATAAATAGGGTATTCTTATGCTGCTGTCCAAATCATGGACTGCAAGCATAAGTCTTCTTTTCAGTCGAAAAATGTTTTTCGGGATAGTCTCCCAGGACTCCGGTTGATTTTTTTATGTTATCAAATTATTTCGCATTTGCATATTTTCTCGACGTATCTGTCGGTGGCTCTCTTTTACTGAGTATGCCTTTCAAGTTTAGAGTTAGATTTAAACTTGATTTTAGGAATCCTCGTTCATTCATGTTGATATAGGATTTAGAAATCTTAATGCATGTTCACCTCTTAGGTTTCATTTAGTGGTGTTTTCCTCATGCATTCATATTGAGTACGCTTCCAAAGACGAAATGAATGATGCTTGAAAGAAAATGTCATTGCGCTGCGCAATTTGGGTTGGGAATGGCTGCAAAATTTCATGTCATGCCAACGCTACCATTGAGTTTTTTTTAATCAAGAGCGACATTGCAAAGGGCCAAATGAAACATTGAAAGAGGCAACTTTTCTTACTACACAATATTAACCCATCAAACTACTCTGTGTTATTCAAACTTAAATCCCGACTTATGATTCTTATCACTATGAGTCTAGTTGACCCTTTGGCTATCAAATCGAGTCAAATTCCAACCTTACTATTCGTTTCATCGACAGCAAAAGTGTTTCTTCACACAAGCACTAAAACTATGTTCATGTTCCCTTGGATTTCGACTTTGCTCCTCCAAACTCGTCCAAAACTTGAACATGCTTAGGAAAAAATGTACCGAGTCCCTTATTTGATGAGGAGCTTGGGCAAGATGTTGGGTCCTCCCTTGCCTCACTGACGAGCTTTATTATTCATTAATGTGGTAACAATTAAATGTGCTATTTTCATATAAATCACATTGAGAATTAGAAGTAACCCTAAAATTGAGGTATCTAGTTGTATCCCACGTAAAACTGCAAGATAGGGATGATTACAAGGGGTGGCCTCAAGCATCTATTAAGGACTCGAAAAATTTAAAGCGACGAAAAATGGATAGCATCCATGTTAGTGGTTTCTGGCTAAAATCGATCGGAATGACTTGGAATCCCATCGGATTGGGGTCGCACAAAGAAGCAAATGTTTGCATGGATTCTAGCTAAAGTTGAGAAGAAACTTGAAGGATGGAAAGAGAGGCTGATATCGAAGGCGAGAAAAGAAGTTCTCATTAAGACAGTCATTCGAAGCCTACCCCAATATGCTATGTCCATTTTTAAAATTTCAACTTCCATTTGCTGCGCTATTGAGAAGCGAATAGCCTCCTTTTGATGGAAACAAAATGCTGCTAGAAGAGGTATTCATTAGAAAAACTGGGAAGATCTGAAAAATAGGAAGGATTGTGGAGGCCTAGGTTTTAAGGATTTAGTGGATTTTAATAAAGCAATGTTGGGGAAGCAAGCTTGGAGAATTGTTCAACAACCGGATGCACTATGGTGTCAAGTTCTTAAAAGTATCTATTTTCCTCGAGGTGATTTCTAGGCAGCAAACAAAGGCTCCCGTCCTTCGTGGGGTTGGCAAAGTTTATTGGTGGGGAGAGATGCAATTGAACTTGCCACTAGATGGAAGGTTGGAGATGGACAAAGAATTTGAATTAGAGAAGATGGATGGCTTCCTTCTGGAAGAATCATAGGCCCAACAAATCGGAATGAGCCAAGAGTGGTGGCTGAACTAATTGAGAACGAAGCCAAGGATTGGGATATTAGTAGAGTTAATTAATTTTTTGAGGAAATAGTAGCTCAAGAGATCCTAGCTAACCTACTTAGCCTAAATCCCTATTTTGATCAGCTTGTGTGGACAGCCAACAGTCCGAGGTCCTATACTATTAAAAGCGACTACAACCAAATACATAACATTGCATCACTCCTCACCAAACCTAACCCATCTTCATCCTACCAAGTTTCAAAATCCCTATGGAACGAGATATTAAAACTCCCTACCTTCCCCAAAATTCGATTCCTATTATGGAATATATGCAGCAATGCTCTTCCAACAAAGGAAAACCTGTACAAAAGACACATAATACCTTATCCAACTTGTCAAATTTGTGGCCATGCACCAAAGACAGTAGAGCATCTCTTTCTCCTATGCGACTGGATAAAAACCTTATGGTTAGCCCCTGATTTTCAAGCCGACACATCTCCAGCAAGTGTTACTCGAATCGACAAATGAATCTTTGAGAATCTTACCTCAAGAGCAGGACCTGAATCGAAAGCCCTCTTCGCAAGCCTGCTGTGGCAGATTTGGAAGACCCGCAACGCAGTGGTTTTCCAAGGATATTCGCCTGATCCGACAACCACTCAAGAAGAAGCCCGAACTGTTGCTGCTTTGTACACGAAATGGTGTGCCAGGGGGATGAGCGGCAACAAAGGATCAACACAAAGCCCAAAAAACACGTTAAAATGGAACCCACCTGGTACAAACGAGATGAAGCTGAATGTTGACAACTCCTGGTGCACCTCGACAATGGCGAGATTGGTGGCTGGCATGTGCAGGAACGATGCTGATCTTCTCGTTGCAGGCTTCACCAAGAGGATCCACGCGCCGTCTGCTTGGGTAGTTGAAACTCTAGTTGTGAGAGAAGCACTGTTATGGGTCAAACAGAATAGAAATGCAAGATCTAATCTTCTGCATGAAGCCAAGAGCAGAACTGATCTGCAAGTGAACTTATCTTCAGATCACTTACCACTCGGTGCTACTTATCATGCTGTGAAGAGCCCCGTTGGTCGGCCCAGCCCATTGTGGAGGATTGCAAAAGTTTACTAGCCCAGGTAAATGTAATCTCGATCATCTATGAGCCTCGGGAAACAAACAAGGCCGCGGATTTGGTCGCTAAAGCCCACCAAGCAAATTCTCTTCCTAGTAATTGGTTATCACGTCCTGCTCAACCTTTAATTTTAATCTTATGTTTAGATGTTCCAACTGATGATGCCCCTTTAGTAGGCTAGTAATGAATTTATGATATTTCGACAAAAAAAAAATTATAGATCATTAATAAGTTTATGACTAAATTGACTTTGCACAATATATTTAACCCCATGACAATCACCTAAAGCCCTATGAACATAAAACATTTGTGTTCGTGCTTTGTGCCGCTGGTTAGTTGAGATTACTTATAAGGGTTAATACCCTAAAAAACCCAAACCGGTACATTTGTGACAAATTTACTCCAAACTATTTTTTTGACCACCAAAAACCCCAAACTGATATACCTTTGACAAATTTACCCCAAACTGGTACACTTGTGACAAATTTACCCTACGTTGGTTTTCGTTAAATTTTATTCTCAAATTATTAAGTTAAATGACACGTGACAGTTAACCAGTATACCAATTTAGGATTTTACGCTCCGTTTATCACAGTTTACAATTTTTATGATTTTTTTGTGGTATTAATCCAATTTAGCATAGGGTTTATTTATCAAAAATTTACCAGGTTTATGATTTTTTGCGGTCGGATAAATTAGTTTAGGGTAAATTTGTCATAAATGTCCGGTTTAGGGTTTTTATAATAATCGGGGTAAATTTGTCACAAGTTTACCAATTTGGGGTTTTTCATGGTCAAAAAAATAGTTTAGAAAGTAAATTTGTCACGAGTGTACCAGGTTTGGGGTTTTTCAGGGTATTAACCCTACTTATAAATAAGTCTTACTTGAATAAATATGCATACACAATAGGTGCTCTATAAGAAATTAATCTTAAATAAGGATCCGAATCATATATAATGCATCGTGCACACATCACGACAAATATATAACACGGTAAAAAAGTATACAAAAAATATTTAAAATTTCAAGTGCAGTCGCTTTTTTTTTTTTTTTTTTTTGGTCCCATACGATAAAAGGACACATTGACTTCGCTGGGATCTAGTGTGTCGTGCTCACCACATATCGCGTTGAAAAGAAAAAGACAAAAGGAAGATTTCCTGTCTCCTTCCTCCACAAGTGGCCACGACGCAACCTTTTCTCCATAACACCTTTTTATTAGATACATGGGACCCACCGTAGGGGACCCACATCCAGTGAGCATCGGAGACAAATAAATGGGCCGTGATTGTCCAGAGTGAACCGGCGGTGGGGGCACTGCCACATGGCTCAGCTTTCCCCTCGCCGCGGGCCCCGAATTTATCTTATCGAATCAACATGAACATTATATATATATGTATGTATATTTTTTTTTGTTTTTTTATTTTATTATCTTTCTTTCTTTTTTCCTTCATCCTTTGTTGGTAAATGCCTAATGGTGTTGTGTCCCGAATAAATTGAAAAAATTTATTAGGTAAAAGGGAGGTAATATTTGAAGAGTTTATCTACATCTAAGAAATTTCACCTAACTTGTAAGACAAGAAGTTTTCATTTTTAATTCAAATTAGTAACATATCTTGCCAATTATCTTGAACATTGTAAATTATGATTGCTATCTAGAGTTAAGTGTGATCGTGAGCATAGTAGATTTGTACAAAGGTTTATCACAAACGTTCTTCTCCTTCTCCTCCTCCTTTTTTTCCAATAAAAAGTTGAGATTGAAGTCCTGATGAGTAAGGGTGTCAAAAACCATCCCGAAAACCGAACCAAACCGAACCAAAAAATTCGATTTTTTCGGTTTATTTTTCAGGTCGGTTCGGTTCTCACTAAAAATCAAAATTTTTTTATCGGTTCGATTTTTATCGGTTAACCGAACCGAACCAAACTAATAAACCGATAAAATCCTAAAACCTTATTTCGGTTCAGTCACTTCTTCCTCGACGACTCCCCTTCTTCACCGAACACTCGCCTGCAGCCCTCCTGCTCGAACCATCGCCACCGCTATGACGAGCCCCTCACTGGCCTTGAGTCCACGATGGACTCATCTCTCGAACAGTAGCTTCTCTTCCACGCCCAAGCCTCCACCAAGCCCCATTGCCTAGACTAGTCAAGAAGCATTATTGGTGCCCCAACCTCCACGTCCGACCACAGTTGGTGCTTGGCGAGTCACGGCCGACAACCTCAGCCATCGCCGAAACCCCCTTGCCCTCGCTGGCCTCCTCACGGTGCCAAACTTTGCCCCGGACGCCCAAACCGAGACCCAATCTAAGGTTTCGACACACCCCTACCGTCCGAAAACCAGGCCTCAACGACGCTTGCCTCCATCTGCTCGATCAAAGAAAGGGGTAACGATGGCCACAGACGAAACGACACAACGAGAACGAATATTCCCCACACAAACTTTCAGATCCAGTTTGGGCATTATATCAAACAATTGGGGCGCACTACTATAACGAGGGATTTTTGGGTCAACCAAAGCTCGATCCGCACTAGGACTCTCGACACGCGACGAAGAAGACATTGGAAACAAAACGCGGGGCGACGCCGATCGGAGCTCGCGGGAGTCAGACGGCCAAGAGCTCCGGCCTGACACGCCCAAAATAGGGCAAGAGTAGGGGCGAGCTTACCTGTTCAGCTTACAGGCATCGCCAAGAAGGTCGTTGTGCGGTTCGTCGATGGACAGCGTAATCGAAAAACCAAAAACCAAAAACCAAAAGCTAAAAACCAAAAACCGAAAAATCGAACCAAACTGAACCGAAATTTCGATTCGATTCGTATTCGGTTCAAGTCTCATTCGGTTCGGTTTGGTTTTCAAAAAAACCTAACCGAACTGGACCATTGACACCCCTATTGAGATTTGTTTATTTATTAGGATCTCTTTAAGAGATTTTCCCATAATTATTATGACTCTTTTTAATTACAAATTTGCAAAGTGTTTGTTAATGGGGATCGACTTGATTTGAAAAGGCAAAAAGAAATAAAAGTTGATCGGATCAAAGATAGTCGAACTAATCTAATCAAATCCACCTATGTCCAAATTGTTATATGGACATTTCAAACGCATTTCATTGAAACATTGCGAAAAATAATCATCTTCACCTATTCAAAATTGCACTTTGAAATCCTATACTTTTGCATCTCGATACATAAAATAAAACAAGAGAACTTACACTTTTTTAGACATTAATTTTTTTCTCATAATTTTTCCCTATGTTTTTCCTCTAGCGTCTACGCCAATTAGAAACAGTAAACAAATTTGAAATTCCACGAAGAGAGAAAGCAACCTTCCTTGAAGTTCTTCTCCTCTAGCCCACACACATGCTCAAGAGTAAAGACACCTGGATGCGGATGGGCCCCCACCATGGGGGGAGAGGAGGTGGGGCCTAGAAAAAAGAGGAAGATTATGAAGCCGCTGGGTAAGTAGCTAGCTTTTCTAACATTTGCTCGAGTAGGACAACTAAAAGGCACAAGATCTGTTGGTAGCACTCTCGTTTCTCTATTGAAACTAGATCACCCATCTCGATCCTTTCTTTTCTTTGTACCAAGTCAAAGTAGATAATCGTTAAAAAACAATTAATGAATATTAAAAGATTAACAAGTTTAATAATTTTCATACAAAAAAAAAATGTTTCTTAGTTAATAAGTCTATCCAATTGATCATTGATTACTAGGTGTTTTTTTTTTTTTTTTTTTTTTTTTTATGAATACATGTCTTTCGGGAAAAAAGGGAATGCAAAGTTTTTGAACAATTTATTATGCATACTTTGCACAATTTATTATGTATGTGTGTGTGTATATATATATATTGACATCTAAATTTTACCATTTTATTTAGGAGTTAATTGTGTACAAAATTATGAATTAGTCGCCAAAAGAAAAAGAAAAAAGAAGTAAAGAGTAACATAAATAACTTTCATTAAAATACATTGTGTATGTTTTCATTAAAATCCATTACACGTAGATATTAGGAGCATTTACACAACTATCACTAAATATTAAATCTAACTTTATATATATATAAAAGAGACAAAAGCGAGGCCGGGCCGAGGGTAGGTCGGCCCAGCCTTCTCTCTTTTTCTCTTTATCTATTTCCATTGGCTTGGGCCTGGCACAACCTCCTTCATTTTTCTTTTCCTTCACCGGCCTACCTTCCTTCTTCCCTTTTTCTTCTTTTCGCAGACTGGCCCATCTCCCTCCATTTCGGCTTGGTCCGTGCATGGATCTTCTTCTTCCTCACGCCGGCCACGCCTCTGCAGGGAAAAGAAGAGTACAAGTCAGAGAGGAGCAGAGGATCGCGAATGGCAGAAGCCAGCGCAATCCAGCGCGATCCCAGCCAGGGTCGGGGATCAAGTTGGCTGCGACAAGCAGGCTGCGACAGGTTGGCGATGGCAGAAGCCATGTGCGCCTGTCACTAGCTAAGCTTAAAAGGAAGAGCAACGTTCTGCAGAGACCAGGACTTTGACAATTCTAGGGAGAAAAAAGTTGCTGAGGGGCTAGTTTTGAGAGGAGGAGAGATATGCAGAGAGAGAGAGAGAGAGAGAGAGAGAGAGAGAGAGAGAGAGACGAAGAGAGGGAGAGATCTGTGAGCGTTGAGGTGAGAGCCAAGATCGAGAGAGCCTCTCCGGTGAGCACTAGGTCGGAACCTTGGTCAGTGACGCAACTTCTCCCCTTTTTGAAACGGCCTTCCAGGTTGGTTCCGATTTTGCTCTCTCTAGTCTCAAAATCGTTCGACTCAAGGATCTCAACTTGGAGACGTTGCGAGGTGACCGGACTAGGCTGGACCTCTCTAAAGCTCGCCCTCTATTCGTCGTCCCCGAGTTGGGTAGGGCCACTTCTGGTGAGCAAGTTTGTTTTCTCAGCCGCCTTTTGCTACTCCACATCGGCTTTGCGTTTTATCCTCGTATCTTAGTATGGTTGGTTTTTACGAATCCCGGTGCAAGTCTTCTGTTGGCCCGTTCGTTCTTCAGTCAATGTGCTCAAAATGCTTGATATAATGCCTCAATTATTGCTGCGGTAAAAATGAAACCGAGTTTTGGTTTGTTTTTGTGAAAGCATGTCAACCACCTTTAATGTGTTTTCATCGATTTGAAATGTCTTCTAGTTGATGCAGGATTGATGTGGCACCAAGGCTTGAGTTCACTTACGTGCCATATCACTTTTAGTTAGACGCCTAAAACCTGTTTGACGAAATGACTCTAAGAAATATTTACGAAATGGTTACTGTCTATCCGAATCTGGAAATGCTTGTTGTTAAACTTGATTTTCATGAACAATGAGATCACTACGTTGCATTTTGCTTAATATATGCCGTGTCTCCTTCATTGAACGGAATTAGTGGCTGGCGTGATGGAGGACGTGGGAAAGTGAGCTCGCTTATTTTGGTGGTGAGCGTGGGTGTTTGATGGTGGTGGTCCGATCTCCCTTGGTGAGGTTGCCCGCTGATGTCGTTTTGTGAGATTCCATGGTGTTTCCGTGCGGTGGGTGCTGAATCGGTCTATTAAGAAAGTACGGTGAAGAGGATGCAGAAGGATGCGTCGGGCATAAGAACACCAGGAAGAAGACGACCAAAGGGGAAGAGATAAATAAATAAAATAAAATAAAATAAAAAGCAAAAGAAAAGGTGCAGAAAAAAAGTGAAAAAATAGAGAAAAAGAAAGCAAAATTGGCTTCGGGAAAGAGGAATGCAGTAGAAAAGATAAAATAGGGAAAAGATTAAAAAAATAATTTAGAAAATTAATTAAAAAATAATATTAATATTAAAAAAACAAAGAAAACAGAGAAGGCATTTTTGAAATAGGTTTTGTCCTTTCTAAGGTAAGTTCAGGGAAAAAATATTGTGTACGTCTTGACACGTGTCAGTATGGATCCTACTCCATCAGGTCATACATCTAATGTCCATTCTTCAAATTTTTGCATCCTCTCTCCTCACTAATTGCTGGTCTTTTCCTCCATTCGCGTTGAAACCCCCCCCCCTCTCTCTCTCTCTCTTCAATTAGAGGAAACTCTCTCTCCCCTGTCCTTCTGCATCTTCTGAGAAAAAGAAACCCGCCCTCTCTTTTTTTTTTTTTTTTTTTCAAAAAATGCTCCATCCCTCTCGCTCCCAAGAGTCCCGCTGTTCGCCTCTTGAGCTCAGACCCGCAATCTCCAGCACGTTGCCTCCACCTTCGTCGTCACCTTCAGGAGCCACTTTCTCTCCGTCGCTCCTAATAGCCCCCGCCGATGGCATCCCGAGCTCAGATCCGATACTCCACAACATCAACTCTGCCACTGCCACCACCTCCAGGAACCACTTCCTCTCTCTCTCTCTCTCACCCTAAAGTGCCCCCGCCTGTCTCATCCCAAACTCATATCCGCCTCTGCCAAGTCGCATTTGCCTCCATGCTCCTTCTTAGTGTCCCTTTTGCCTTGCTTCCTAAGTTTGGAGGCAAAGCCTGAATGAAAATGTCCAGACCATGCAAAGTGACGGCAAGAGTAAAAATCGGAGTCGCCTTCTCGCCACAACGCCCTAGGGCGGCATTTCTCTCCCTCTCTCTATATATAACACCCTCTTATCATGATCGGCTACAATCCTTGGGAAAAAGCTCTTCTGGTTCGGAAGGAAGGAAAATGTCGAGTGCAGGGTTTGTCAGCTAGGCGCGAGCCTCACTGAGGCGTACGTGATGTGAAGGCTTTACAAGATGAAAAAGAAGGAGAAGATGGCCGTGGTGTTAGGTGATCACGAGGAGAAGAGGACAACGAGTGGAGGAGGGGGAGGTTGTTCCTCCTTGTCTCGGGTGTTCGGGAAGGCCCATGTCCATCCTTCCTCTACAGAAGCACCGCACGTTGCTCCCTTGGAGTAGCTCCTCGTCATGAATGATACTCGGCTTTAACTAGGACTTTTCTTTTTCTGTTTCTTTTTGCATGTACAAATGTATATAGCTAGTTCTTGTCTCAAGAATTCATGGGCGCTCTGGAAAATTGAATTGAGTGTAGTAGTTGGAATTCGTTTAATGTTATTTGGCACACGGCTTACTTACTGTTGAGAGTTGGAAGTTGTGTGCTTTAGTTTTTGATTTAAGCATCATTACGGTTGCTAATTTCCTGAGACTAGTTTTGTATATCAACGGCATGCGTGTGAAATTAGTGATGCTGTATGGCTTTTATGGCTCTGTCAAAATTGATATTCAAGTATCGCGGCGTTGTTTTCTTTGACGCTAATGGCATTATCACATCTTAAGCAGCTATTGGTTGAGCCTCTTTCTTCCTTTTTTCTCATTTGCTTTTGTCTTACTATCTTGTTTCATAATTTGAAAATCATTGAGAGGTCTGTAGAAGTAATGTGTGAATTCCTAGTATGCTACATGGTCTGGCTGATAGCTGGAACAGTAGAAAAAAGCAGCAAAATGTTCTGGATTTGGGCCAAGATTCAAATTATCGGCAGGTTTCTCGATGATGAGTTTCATCCTTTATAGAGGCCGCTCCTAGCACATGAATTGTATTTCATTCAATTTTTAACCATAGCATCCACAAGATGCATAGACAAAGAGCATATTGGAAAGGTGCCAGGATCTAACTACTTGTCCATCGTGCGTTCAATTTAGTTCTGTCCTCTGCCAAGAGCATGGCTTCTTACCCAGTATCCTGTTACTTTAGAGTTTCTTCTGCTATGAAATCACCAAACATCCTATTCACTTGCTAGAACGGCGTTTCCGTGACCATAAATTTTTTAACACAATTGTGATCCATTGGAAACAAGGCAAACGCAAATCTTAAAAAACACCGAATCCACAGCAGGATTTGCAACATCCAATCCGCAAAAAAGAGAAACTTTTCTCAATTTACAAATCATATAATGATCATGGGACCATACAAAACCACTCCGTGCGCATGGAACATTTTTGGGTTACCAAAAGTCTTTCATTTTGTCTTTCATTTTCAGAGAAATTGTTTCCCGTCCGTATGTAGTTCACTCAGTTGCAAATCAAAGAATGAAAACACAGGAAGGAGAACGCTCAACTCAGTCATGTAGTTTTCCTCTTGCCGGCACTTTGCATGATCTGGACATTTTCCTTCACACTTTGCCTCCAAACTTGGGAAGCAAGGCAAAAGGGACACTAAGAAGGAGCACGGAGGCAGAAGCGACTTGGGGGAGGTGAATATGAGCTTGGAATAAGATAGGCGGGGGCTTTTTAGGGCGAGAGAGAGAGAGAGAGAGAGAGAGAGAGAGAGAGAGAGAGAGGAAGTGGTTCCTGGAGGTGATGGCGGTGGCGGAGGTGACGTGGCGAAGGCATCGGATCTGAGCTCGAGATGCCATCGGCGGGGGCTATTGGGAGCAACAGAGAGAAAGTGGCTCCTGAAGGTGACAACGGAGGTGGAGGCAACGTGCTGGAGATTGCGGGTCTGAGCTCGAGAGGCGAACGGCGGGACTCTTGGGAGCAAGAGGGAGGGAGCGTTTTTTGAAAAAAAAAAAAAAAAAAAAAAAAGAGGGCAGGCTTCTTTTTCTTGGAAGATGCAGAAGACAGAGCAAAGAGAGTGTCCTCTAGTTGAAGAGAGAGAGAGAGAGAGGGGAGGGAGTTTCAACGTGAATGGAGGGGGAAGACTGGCAATTGATGAGGAGAGTGGATGCAAAAATTTGAAGAATGGACATCAGATGTATGGCCTGATGGAGTGGGACCCATACTGACACGTGTCGCATTCTCGCTGCCTTCCCATTTGCCATACTGGAGCATGAGACGTACACAATATTTTCTCAAGTTCAGGTCGTTGGATCGGGCTAGTAGGTCGGATCGAATTTACCTGATATGAACCCATTTTCCTGAATATAATTACTATTATATATTAAAAATATATTAAAAATTCAAAAAATCATGAATTTCCAAAAATAATAAATATTCAAAAAAATTTCCGAAAATTAAAAATTGAGAAAACATTAAAAAATTCGATTTTTTAAAAAAATAAAATTTGCAAAAATCCAATTTTTTGGGAAATTTTGAAAATTCTTTTTCATAAATTGGGAAAATTCGAAATTTCATTTTCTTCATAAAAAATCGAAAAATCTGAAAAAATTCAAAAAAAAAATTAAATTCCCTTGAAAATGCTAAAATTAATCTATGGAGTAATTTTCTCATAAAAATAGGAAGCCTTTCAATTTGAAATTATGCTCAAGGTTAACTAAACCCTTAAGACTCTAGTTTAGAGTTTCAATTGTCTTGAAGGACAAATGCCATTGAATGTACAATATTGACGCATTGAGTTTGGCTTCCCTTTAGTCTAGTTAAGATTAGTATTTATATTTTCCTCAATGATATGTATTTAATGCTTTTTTTAATTGTCGATTATTATGTTGGTGACTGTACACCTACATGATCACCTCACGTGTTAATTGATAGGCCTAAAATCAATCTAGACTACCTGGCAAGAGAAAGTTTATTTAAAAAAAAAAAAAAAACAAGATTAGATACCAAAATGGTACTAATTGGTTAATTAGTACAATCAAGTCCCTGATCATATATTCTCTGGTTGTGTAGGAAGTGAAGTATACTCCCATGCCTCACTTGGTTTTTAACCGACCCCAATAGGCTAGTGGCAACTCATTCTTTAAAAAAGTTTCATACCTTCAATTTGAATGCCCAATGTCGTGCAATGTATGGGTTTGGAAGGGCCCACACCAAATCATGGGCCATAGGCCCGTCTTTTAGACAATATTCCTAAACCTATTTCTTCACCCGAAGGATAGGTCATGACAATATATATATAATTGAGTCCAATGCCTAAAATGGGGCAAAAAGAGGAGGACTTGCTATAGAGGAAAATAAGAGCGGTCGCAGCAGTGGCCCTACCCAGCTCGATGGCAGCATATGGAGGGCGAGCTCAATAGATTAGACTACATCTAGTTGCCTCACACGCCTCTAAATTGGGATCCTCGAGAATTCGATGCAACTCAACATAAAATAAAAAGAAACACACAAGACCTATTGTAGAGAGAGGCACACACCGACGAGGGTACGACGATTGAGTTCTAAGCACGATGCTACCATAGGAAGCCCTTCACTCATGGCCTCACTCTTCGCTCTCTCTTACTCTCAATCTCACTATTGTTGTTTCTCTCCCTAGCGATCCCTCCCCAACGAGTGAGCCCTTCCCTCACCTTTTAAGCCATTTGATGTGCGTGGCCTCTTGCAACACTAGTTGTCGCTATCGGTTTACCCCCAACCACCAACTTTGGTGCGACGCTCGCCTTGTTTCCTCCACCAATATTTGGTAGCTTGTCCTCTGTCCTTCCTTCCCTGTTTGTCATTGAGCCAATGGACAAAGTGGAGAGAAGGAGAAGAGAAGAGGGCCAAGCCAAGCTGAGAAAAAGGAAAAGAAGAAGTAGGCCTGGGCTAGCCGAGCCTAGCCTCGATTGCTTCTTTTTCTTCTTCTTTTTAAATTAAAAAATTTCAAAATTTTTTAAAATTTTAATCCTAATAATGCAAATGTTCCTAATGTTTATATGTGATGCATTTTAATGAAAATTATTTACTTAACTTTTTACTTTATTTTGTTTAGACTAATCCTAATTTTCTATACGATTAAATCCCAAATAAAAAGTGCAAAATTTAGGTGCTAACAACAACTGACGACCACATTTGACATCCCAAGTCAATACCTACATCTCCATTTATTGTGTAGCACTGATGAAGAACCAAGCACCTGTTGCAATTCCAATGCTATTCGGAACTGTGACACAGAATTGACAAGTATAAATTTCATTTGCATTGAAGGCAGAAGCTACATAGGCCTCAAAAGCTTTAAAAACCCCCAAGAACTCCAAAGAATGCTCTAGTGATGGTGAAAATTTTAGCTCCCTTTTCAATTCAATAGCTAGTTGCACTGCAACTCCCCTATGCTAAGGCTTAATCTCCATTGAAGATTATAAGAAATTCTCCAATGGGAAATTACAATTTCTTCAAATAACTGCAATATCTAGTAACCCACAATTCCTTATAATCACCCCAATATCTAGTACCCATCTCTATTCCCTGAATCCTGGGGGTAAAACATTTCCATGGCATTTAACACCAACTTTGTGACATTAGTTGCTATTTGAACTATCTCCATCACCTTAGGCACCCTCTGTTGAGCTCATGAAAATGTTGATATATGAACTACATTTTATTTCCATCGAAAGAAATTGTGGATCAAGCATTTAGACATGAAGCTAGAACACTTGCATATGGGTCTTTCCAAATTTGCGCCATCACCCCAAAATGACTACTAGTCCTCTCTCTCAACTCCATTTTCCTGAAGCGCTTCTTACTTGACTTTTCAATTGAATCAAGCCATTGTCGCCCACAATTCTAGCTTCATATATTGCTCATTACATTCTTTCCTTTCAATTTAAACTAGCTGAGAGTGTTCTCAAATTGACACATCAAGCTTATAAACTTGCTTTTCTTTAAGTTGAAGATCTGCTAAGCATCCCTACTTCTCTTGTGAATGGAACCAACTTGCCCTATTTTAGATTCAAGCTCTTGTGAGCATTTTGTGATGGATTTTTGCATCAAATTGCATTGTTTCTTTTTGGACTCAAGGGCCTTGGCACATTCAAGAGTTGAGATTCGAATGAAAGCAAACTCTTGCTCTTTCAAACAAAGTTGCTCCGCACACCGTGTAATATCAATTTGAATGGACTTTAACTTTGTCTTTTTAGATGCAAGTTCAAGATTTCAGTATTTGTAGATGCTTGGACAGTTTTGAATTAACCACTTTTTCAACTTAACAGCTTTGACAACCTCTTTTAATTCTACTTTACCAACTTCATCGTATTTTCCAATTTACCTTGGATTTAAGCTTTGGAGAACTTTGCAATAGATGTTTTAACGGACCCTAGTTCCCTATCTTTCAAAGCAAGTGCTGTCAACTGCTCATTTTCAACCCGTTAATTTTCTCAATCTCTCTTTTTTTTTTTTTTTTTTTTTGGATCTAAGCTCCTGTCTATGTTGTTCGATCGATATATTGATGGAATGGAGTTGACTTTCTTTAGATTTAAGCTCCCTTGAGCAATCTTTGATGGATTTACAGATTCCCCCAAGTTTCTTTCACTTTGAAATCAACTTGATAGTCATTTATCTTTTCTTCTAGAGACTACAATTCTTTGGCTTTCATGGTGATCTCCTTGTCGCACACTTTGATCATGCACTCCATAACCCTTGGGTCTCTTCTCACTCTTCACACTCCTCCAAACTATGGTCGAGCAGACTATGCACCCCTCTAAATTCCTCTCTTTTGATTTCAACTGTCATGACAAGAGAACGCTTCATCAAACCCAACTTATCTACTTTCAATCGACTTCCCGGGCATTTTCCTTGAGCAAACTTTGCAATGACCCAACTTTCTTCTCCTTTTAAGTCCAAATCCTATTGTAGTACCTCTAGCTTCTCCTTCAAACCATAATCCCTACAATATTCCTTAGTCACTTGCATCAGAGAGCACAACTCATTCTCCTTGTTTCAAAACCAATTCACCTTCCTTCTCCATGTTCTTCCCTGCATTCCTCAAAGTTGCATGCATCTCCACTAACCTCATGTCCATCTTTCTCTAAACCTCCTCCTCGCACTCCTCAACCCTCCGCCACGCCAACCATAGCCAATCCTCCCGCAGCATGACATCACAAGCTCGCTCCACGAGCAACCTCTCACCCTCATCAAGCTCGTTGGTGCAACACTTGAGCAACCTCCAAATGCCATCGAAGCGCTCCTCTAGGTCCTTCCACTGGAGCGTGAACAAGAGGACCAAGGACAACCGTGATTGCACTTGCTCACACTCCTTGAAAAGGGTCTCCTTCTACAACTCCAATTACTTCAGCGTGCTGGAGATTTTCTCGATGAAAGCATCAGCACCAAAATCCACATTCCGAAAGAAAAAAAAAAACCGCCTATTAGGATTAAGGATGAACCTGTTGATTGGTGCAAGAGCTATGCCGGCATTGGTGAAATCTAGATTCTAATGGAGAGGAAGGTTTCTCTAGTTAGCGAAGAAAGAGAAATGGTTGGAGTATGAAACAAGGTCGAGTCGAGTGTGTTTGTGAGTTGGTGTACAAACGATGAGAGGAATGATAACACGAATATCGTGTGGTGGATGGCTATTAGGTGGGATTGCTAACAGTCTTTTGCAAATGGGTAAGGGCATGACCTTTTTGAGCCTATCACGTGAGGAGGGAGAAGTGCGTCTTGAGCATGTATGCTCATCAACTCCATTGTCTTTCGATTTTTGCTTTTTGGGTGTACAATTGGCATACACAAGCATGGGTGAGTTTTGCTAGTGTTCTATGATAGACCAAGGAAGCCATGACTTTGTCGGAGGGAGAAGTGTTAAAAAAAGTCTTAAACCTTTTGAATTTGTGTCAATTTAGTCATAAACATTTTTTTAGTACCAATTTAATCCTAAATCTTTTTACTTAGTGCCAATTCAGTCATTTCTAGCCAATTTTGAACTAATTTTGCTGACTGGACGCCGGCTGGCTGACGTGACTTGATCGGTGTTGATGTGGACAACTTTTACTAATATTTTAATATATTATTATTTATTGTTATTATTTATTTTTTTTTTCCTTCTCCTCCTTCCTCTAGCTGGTTGCCAAACCTCGGCGATCGACTAGAGGCAACGGCCAGCGAGGTCGACCTTGCCGGACCTCGTCGGCCACCTCACTAGTGGCCGCGAGGCGGCCTCACATTGGGTGAGGCTCGCCCTCGCCAGCACAGCCCAGGCCGCGATTTGGCGAGGTCGAGCCTCGCCACCATGGGCGGGGCTTGACCCTCGCCAACCCAATGCGAGGCTAGCTTGAGACCGCCTTGAGGGTAGCCTCCTGCTTGACTGGTGAGGCTCGCCCTCGCCGGATCTGGCGAGGTTGAGCCGGGTTGAGCCTCGCCGCCTAGTGCGAGGCCGCCCTTGCGGCCATTGGCGAGGTGGCCGGCGAGGCTCATCGACCATTGCCTCTAGCCGGTTGCCGAGGTCCGGCCCGGAGCGAGAGGAAGGAGGAGAGAAGAAAAAAAGAAAAAAGAAAAAGAAAAAGAATAAAACAATTCAAAAATATTAAAATATTATTAAAAGTTGTCCACGTCAGTCTTGATTGGACCACGTCAACCGACTGGTGCCCAGTCAATAAAATCTGACCAAAATTGGCCGGAAATGACTAAATCGGCACTAAGTAAAAAGGTTTAAGACACTACCGTCCAAACTGCAAAAGGCTGCTCTCTCTACATGGTTTGAGTTTTCTCTCCTACCCTAGGTGATAGTTGTTTCAATCCTTCAAAACCCAACTCACCAAACCTTAAAATATGTAAATCATGGCAGATTTTCAGGCATACTCCACCCGATTAAAAACTCTCTTTCCCATTTTTTCTCCTATGGATGGCGCCCAAGTGTCAGCAGGTTTGATAGTGTTGCTGGATTTTGCGTTGCATCTGCTGATCTTCCTTTTTGATAGTGTCGTTGGGTTGGTGTCGCATTCTCCGATCCTCCTCTTTCTGAGTGGCCCAATAATGATTGAAGCTTTGCTGAGGTTCATCGAATCCCCTAGGTTCCCTTTCCTTCATTTATTCCAAGCTACGACCATAGTCTTCCTACGATTGTGTCGTTGAGAAGTTGCAATCGGCTGGGATCTCTAGGGCCTAAGGTCTTGCACTTCTTTTGGTGGTTTGTGCCTCTTTTGGTGGGTATATCAGTAGCCTTGAAGCGAATCCCTCTGTTTAAGTTCGCATTACACCCATTTCAAAGTCATCACCTATAGAGCTCCATTCACTCCATAGCCAAAATTCTATAGTGTCTCAGCAAGTCCAAAAATGGTGACAAGGAATGGCAGATGGAGAGGAAAACCACCTTCGATTAGCAGCGTTGTGTAGGTGAATGGGAGACTTGTGGTCAAAAGAAGACATCACGGACCTAGGGGACAACATTCCAGAAGAAGAAAAACAATAAAGTGAGTTTAACTCTTTATGGAAAGCTATATTCGAAGCCCAATGTTAATTTCCAGGCTTTCGGTAGTACTATGAAAAGAGCATGGAAAGCAAATTTAGTAAAATGCGAGCTAATTGAACCAGGTTTCTTCTCGTTTATATTCCAATCATGTGAAGAAAAAAGAAGGGTGTTCGAATCTGAACCTTGGTCCTTTGCGAGTAATCTACTAGTCCTTAGAGAGGGAGACCCAAACATACCTGAGCATTGTTATGAATTTATGCATTATGCATTATGGGTACATTTTGTAGGCCTTCCTCAAGCTAGAGTTAATGAATATGACATATGCCTTTTAGCCTCTAGATTGGGGAGAGTTGAGGAAATGAAAATCAAGGCGAGAGGTAATAACTCTCGGAAAAGTGGAAAGGCCGGAGTGATGTTGAATCTGTCCAGCCCCCTCAAAATAGGAACTGTGCTAAACTGTTGGGACAAGAAATGGTGGATTGATTATAAGTACGAAAGGCTTCCTCACTTTTGCTACTCTTGTGGTCGGATTTGGCATTATGCTAATTTTTGCATTGAAATACTCTATGAAGAGATGGGACTAGCTCAGGGTCAACCAGGCCGATTTAGCTCATGGCTAAAGGCGGAAGTCAGAGAATTTAGCCCTTATTGGAAGACTTTTTATGGTAAAATTGAACCCTCGGTCTCAGAAGAAGAGGTTGTTATGGAAACTCCAACAAAGGTGATTGAAACAACCATGAAAACAGCGGTAGAAGAACAAAATACACTGGTACTCGTCCTTGTCCAGCCTGAAAAAACAGAACAGATGAGTATAATTAAAAGGCACAACTTAGATCAACAATAAGCGCTACTTCTATCTCTAGCTGGGAATGAGATACCATCACAAAATACCAAGAAAGACAAGGCGATATATAAAGCTCTTGCGGCTAAAAAACAAAGGCATGTCAGTCCCTATGAAAAGAAAACCTCATAGGAGCTTATGGTAGACGAAAGGCTTCCTCACTTTTGCTACTCTTGAGGTTGGATTTGGCATTATGCTAATTTTTGCACTGAAATACTCTATGAAGAGATGGGACTAGCTTAGGATCAACCAGGCCAATTTAGCTCGTGGCTAAAGGCGAAAGTCAAAGAATTTAGCCCTCATTGGAAAACTTTTTATTGTAAAATTGAACCCTCGGTCTCAGAAGAAGAGGTTGTTATGGAAACTCAAACAGAGGTGATTGAAACAACCATGAAAATAGCGGTAGAAGAACAAAATACACTGGCACTCGTCCTTGTCCAGCTTGAAAAAACAAAACAAATGAGTATAATTAGAAGGTACAACTCAGATCAACTACAAGCGCTACTTCTTTCTCTAGCCGGGAATGAGATACCATCACAAAATACCAAGAAAGACAAGGCAATATATAAAGCTCTTGCGGCTAAAAAACAAAGGCGTGTCAGTCCCTATGAAAAGAAAACCTCATAAGAGCTTGTGGTAGACGAAAGGCTTCCTCACTTTTGCTACTCTTGAGGTCGGATTTGGCATTATGCTAATTTTTGCACTGAAATACTCTATGAAGAGACAAGACTAGCTCAAGATCAACCAGGTCGATTTAGCTCATGGCTAAAGGCGGAAGTCAAAGAATTTAGCCATTATTGGAAGACTTTTTATGGTAAAATTGAACCATCGTCTCAAAAGAAGAGGTTGTTATGGAAACTCAAACATAGGTGATTGAAACAACCATGAAAACAGCGGTAGAAGAACAAAATACACTGGCACTCGTCCTTGTCCGGCCTGGAAAAACAGAACAAATGAGTATAATTAGAAGGTACAACTCAGATCAACAACAAGTGCTACTTCTTTCTCTAGCTAGGAATGAGATTCCATCACAAAATACCAAGAAAGACAAGGCGATATATAAAGCTCTTGCGGCTAAAAAACAAAGGCGTGTCAGTCCATATGAAAAGAAAACCTCACAGGAGCTTGTGGTAGATGAAAATCAACTCTTGGATGCCCCAATTCAATCTTGGGAAGAGGCGAGTACATGGATTATGGTGGCTGACCCTAATAAGTCACTAGAGCAAAGATGAAGCTATTAAGCTGGAATTGTCAAGGGCCGGGTACTCCCTTGATAGTCCAGCAT
Organism: Eucalyptus virginea; assembly: GCA_014182375.1. NCBI lineage: Eukaryota > Viridiplantae > Streptophyta > Magnoliopsida > Myrtales > Myrtaceae > Eucalyptus > Eucalyptus virginea. The sequence continues at coordinate 12,083,497 of CM024520.1, forward strand.
CTCAGAGCCTTAGTGGCTCAAGAGAGGCCCAACCTAGTTTTTCTCATGAAAACAAAAAATCAGAATTCTATTATCGAGAGAGAGGGAAAGGACTCATTTTAAAGCTTCTTTCACTATCGAACCAATTGGCATAGCTGGAGGCTTAACAATAATGTGGGATGAGGAGGTTAAGGTGGAAGTAGAAAGAAGTTCTGGGGAGCTTATCAATATAAAATGCAAGGATCTCACTAGCGGCAATCTTATGCGAATATCTTTTCTACATGCACCAACAAATTTTCAAGAGAGACTAAAACTATGGCGTATTGTAAAAGATAGCAACTATTCCAATCCACTCCCATTATGTATTGGAGATTTCAATGAAATACTTTACCATTGGGAGAAGGTTGGGTGTAGAGAAGTGGATCGATAAAGAATTGCAGCTTTCAGGAGGTTTTTGGACAAATGTTCTTTGATGGATATTGAAAGCAAAGGCTGTGATTACACCTGGTCCAATAATAGAGAATGCAGTGCATTAGTAAATAAGATATTAGACAGGGCACTTTGTAATTTGGAGTGGAGAGTACTATACCCAAATGCGATGGCCTTTGCTCTACTGGCAATAGGTTTGGATCATAGCCCGATAGTTCTAAACCTTCATCAAAAGGAAAAGAAAAGTAAAAAAATGTTCATATTTGAACTAGTTTGGCTAGAAGATCTTGAGTGTTAGGAGGTGATTAAACGAGCTTGGCATGCTAATGGCTCTACTGCAATCAGTCTTACACACAAAATAAGGCCGGTTGCTGCTGAACTACACAAATGGAGTAGGAAAAAGTTCGAAAATGCCCAAAAACAGATCAACCCTCTCAAATTTCGGCTTATGGAGTTAACAAATGCAACAACTGGGGAGCAAAACAGAGAGGAAACCAGCAACATTATTTGGAAAATTGAAGATTTGTAAAGGCAAGAAGAGATGTATTGGTGCATGAAGTCTAGAATAGAATGGTTAAAATGGGGGGGGGGGGGATCAAAACACCAAATATTCCCATGCAACTACAATTCAAAGAAGACAGAGAAATAAAATTTATATGCTTCGGCTAGATGATCAAACCTGGTGTAGGGATCCTAAGACTCTTAGCCATCATATCTGTAGCTATTATCAATCTTTATTCACCTCAGTTGGAGACTGGAATTATCAACCTGTATTAGAGCAATGCCAAGTGGTGGTCAATGAGGAGATGAATGAAGACCTGCCTAAACCAGTCACAAAAGAAGAAGTAAAAGCTGTTGTGTTTCAGTTAGGGGCTACAAAGGCACCGAGTCTAGTTGGGCTAAATGGCTTATTCTACCAAAATCATTGGCCAATCATCAATGACAATATATTCAGTATGGTACAATCCTTTTTCGGTCAAGGTACGTTTGAACTGGAGTTTAATAGAATGCACATTACTCTCATTCCTAAAGTAACAAACTCAGAGAACATTACCCAATTCGGACCTATAAATCTTTGCAATTTCAATTATAAAATTATAGCAAAAGTGTTGGCTAATAGGTTGAAACCATGGCTACCAATGATAGTTTCTGAAGAGCAAACAGCTTTTATAAGTGGCAAGCAAATCCAAGACAACATATTTATTGTTCAAGAGGTGATTCATCAACTAAGGGTGAGAATGAGGAAGCGCAAATTCCAAGCCATTCTAAAACTAGACATGCAAAAAGCGTATGACAGAGTTGAATGGGATTTTTTATGTGATTATATGCTGAGGTTGCACTTCCATGAGAAATGGATCAAGTGGATAAAGTATTGTATCTCATCGGTATCTTTTAGCAAATTACTTAATGGTGAACCTTTAGTTGCCTTTAGACCCACTAGAGGAATTCGGCAAGGGGAGCCCCTCTCCTCCTACCTATTCATCATCATGGCCAATATCCTCTCGACCCTTATGAGCAAAGCTATACAAGATGGAAGTATAAAGGGTGTTCGTCTCAATTCTACATGCCCAACTCTCTCACATCTCCTTTTTGCTGATGATGCCATTTTTTTCTTGGATGGCATGATACAAGAAGCCCATAATATATCCAATGTACTGAACCAATACTGCTATGTGTCAGGACAAACTATAAACCTCAATAAATCAGGCATTTTCTTGGGGAGAGATTGCCCTTAGAATCTTAAATAGAATCTAGCAGCAAAATTGAGAGTTCCTATCTCAGAAAGTCTAAGAAAATTCCTCGGAATCCCATCTGACTGGGGAAGAACAAAAAAGCAAATGTTTGCTTGGATCCTTGCTGAAGTCAAAAGAAAACTTGAAGGGTGGAAAGAGAGGTTGATCTCAAAGGCGGGTAAAGAAATTCTCATCAAGATAGTTATTAAAACCCTTCCCCAATATGAGATGTCCATCTTTAAAATCCTAACTTCTATTTGTCGCACTATTGAGAAGAGAGTGGCCTCCTTTTGGTGGAAACAGAATGTAACTAGAAGAGGAGTTCATTGGAAGAAATGGGAAGATCTGAAAACCAGGAAGGATTGCGATGGCCTAGGTTTTAAAGATTTGGTGGATTTTAACAAAACTATGTTGGGAAAGCAAGCTTGGAGGATTGTCAAACAACCAAATTCTTTATGGTGCCAAGTGCTGAAAAGTATGTATTATCCTCGAAGTGATTTTTGGGCAGCAAACAAATGTACTTGTCCTTCATGGGGATGGCAAAGTTTATTGGTGGGGAGAGATGCAATCGAACCTGCAACTAGATGGAAGGTTGGTAATGGACAGACAATACGAATTAGAGAAGATGTATGGCTGCCTTCTAGAAGAATCATAGGCCCAGCAAATAAAGAAGACCCAAGAGTGGTGGCTGAATTAATTAATAAAGATACAAAGGAATGGGATACGCATAGAGTAAATGAACTTTTTCCGGAAAATGTAGCAAAATAGATCATCGCCCACCCTTTTAGTTTGCACTCCCACCCAGACAAGCTTGTGTGGACATCAAACAACTCGGGTTCATACACTGTCAAGAGCGGCTATAACCGAATACATAACCCAGCCGATCCCTCCACCAGACAAAACCCGTCTCCTTCCTACCAAATACCAAAGTCACTATGGAATGAGATATGGAGGCTCCCGACTTCCCCCAAAATTAGATTCTTACTCTGGAATATATGTAGCAACTCTCTCCCAACAAAGGAAAATTTATACATAAGACAAATGATACTTAACCTAACCTGCCAGATCTGTGGCCAAGCTCCAGAGACAACAAAGCACATCTTCATCCTTTGCGACTGGACAAAAATGTTATGGTCAGCCCCTGATTTCCAAGCCGACACAAATATAGCATGTATCACTCGAATTGATAAATGGATCTTAGAAAATCTTACCTCAAGAGTCGGATCAAAACCAAAGACCCTCTTTGCTACTCTACTGTGGCAGATTTGGAAGACTCGCAACTCAGCGGTCTTCTAAGGGAAGAAGCCCGACCCACTTTGCACTCAAGCAGAAGCCAGAACAGCAACAGATCTATGCACGAAATGGCTCGCCAAAGGGAAGAATGGAATTAGTTGACAGCCAACAGACCATAGCAGATCGAAAAATTGGAAACCACCTGACCCACAGATGTTGAAGGTGAATGTTGACGAGTCCTGGTGCAGCTCGACACTGGAAGGCTCGGTTGTGGGAGTATGTTGGAACGCTGCTGGACTCCTTGTCCCTGGCTTCACAAAGAAGATCCATGCTCCATCCGCTTGGGTTGCAGAAACCCTAGCCATGAGAGAAGCGATGTTATGGGTAAAGGAGGAACAAACAACTCAAACTGCACGAACTTATCTTCAACCGAAACTCTTAGCTGGAATTGATCTGAAAGTGCTCTTATCTTCAGATAACCTATCTATTGTGGAGTGCTTATCGGGCCGAGAAGAGCCCCCTTGGCAGGCCCAATCCATTGTTGCTGATTGCACAGGTCTTATGGCCCAGGTGAGTGGCGTCTCTGTCTTCCACGAGCCGAGGGAAATCAACAAGGCCGCGGATTGGGTTGCTAAAGCCCACCGAGCCAACTTCCTTCCTAGTAATTGGGTTTATTTTCCTCCTCAGCCCTTAATTTCATTACTATGTTTAGACTTTCCAACTAACGGTGCCCCTTTTGCGGGCTAGCAATGATATTCACTATCTTTCGACCAAAAAAAAAAAAGAGGTTTAAGACTAAATTGTCACCAAAAAAAGATTTAGAACTAAATTGGCACAAATATAAAAGGTTTAGGACTTTTTTAACACTTTTTCCCTTTGTCGAACTGTCACGTGCGAGAAAGAAAGACGTGCATGTAATAAGGAACGGACATCGGTAAGGTGAATAGGCTAATCGCATAAAATAGGTGATGTGGATATTTGCTCTCCAATAGGTGAAAATGAATTGACGTGGGAAACTAGGATTTGTTGGAATAGTTCACCCTAATTTGAGATTTTTTGGGTGAAACTTCTACTTTCTATTTTAGGTAAAACTTCGGCCTTCGGCCTTTTTTCATGTGTTACTCAAGATGTAAGGCAATTGAGGTAGATTGACGAGTAGCTTTGTACTTCCAAAGATTCACGGGCCAAGATTTCAATGTTTGATAGTACATCTCAATAGTTTTGATGTAAAATTTTGCTTTGAAAATGCTCAAAAGTTAAAGATGCCATTGCTTTGGCTTTGGGCTTTTAAAGAAAGCAAATAAGGGGCTACTAAACTTTTTTTTTCTTACAACTGCTCTAATTAAACTGTTTAAATTCTACATTTACCCTTAGAAATAGAGCAGAGATCTCCATCTCCAGTCAAGCGAGTCTCATTCATTCCGTGTGAGCAAATTTACATATCGCCTATTTTTGCGACAGGCGTAATTACCTTGCCAATATCCATTCCGCCTAACATGCGTGCCCTTTCTCTCCTCACGTGACAGCCTGACAAATCCACGCTTTCCTTGGTCTGTCGAGCAACACTACCAAACCCAACCTAAAATAGCGTCCGAAAGCTGGGGTTGACGAGCGTGCATGCACATCATGTACATCTCTCTCCTCACATGGCAAACTAGAAAAAGGCCATGCCTTTACCCATCTGGAAATGACCATTGCGTGACCCTAGCAATCCCACCCAAAAACCAATCGTTATGTCCATGCAATAAATGGACCCAGCTTCTTCTCGCCGTTCAAACTTGCTTGACTCGGCTCGCTCAACTCAACCCCTCTCTTACTCCCTCCATTTCTATTTATTCGCCACCAACAGAAAAACTCTCTTCTCGGTATATGGATTTTGTTAATACAAGCTTATCGGTATATATACAGGCTTAACTTTCACGCCAATCGCCAGGTTCATCCTCAATCCTCATCGTGTAAGTTTTGCATTACGCTCCTTCGTAAACTATATTCTATAGGCGGGTTTTTCAATTGGGTGTGTATTCTAGTGTTGGTGCTTCAATAGAGAAAATCTCCAGCGAGATAAAGCAAGCAATGCTACAGAAAGAGACCCCTTTTTCAGGGCATACGAGTAAGCACAGTGACAGGCATCGTTAGTCCTCTTATTCACACTCCAGTGGAAAGACCAGGAGGAGTGCTTCAAATGGCATCCGAAGGTAGCTCGAGTACCGCACCAAGGAGACAGATGAGGACGAGAGGTCCTCTGGGAAGCTACCTAGCGACTTTGCACTGTGGGAGGATGGATTGCAATCAGTGTGGTAGAGGATTGAGAGCGGAGGAGGAGGTCTAGAGGAAGAGGATGGACATGAGGTTAATGGAGATGCGACTTGAGGAATGCAAGTAATGAACATGGAAGAAAGAGATTGAATTGGTTTTGCAAGATGCGCTTAGCGATTATAACTCATTGATGAGGGACAAGGAAAAGAGATCATGCTCTCTGATGTAGGCAACTGAGGAATGTCGTAGGGTTTATGATTTGAAGAATAAGGAGGTGGAGGTGCCGGGATAGAAAATTGGACTTGAAAGAGAAGACAGTCGGGTTGGTGCAAAGTTTGACTCAAGGAAAATGCTTGGGAAGTCAATGCGAAAGCAGAGAAGATGGATTCAATGAAGCATTCTTTAACGAGTGGGCGTTTGAAATTAAAAGAGAGAAATTAAATGGGTTGCATAATCTACTCAACCATAGTTTGGAGAAGCACGAAGAGTGAAAAGAGGCTGAGGGGGCTGTGGAGCATATGATCAAAGATTTCAATAAGGAAGTTGCCATGAAAGCAAAGACTCTCGAAGATATGATAAAAGACTGTCCGTATGAATTTAAAGCGAAGATGGAGGAACTCAGGGGAATCCATAAATCCATCGAACATTGCTCCAAGGAGGCTAAATCTAAAAAGAGTCGCCTCCATTGCATCAATATGACGATCGAAGAGCTTGAAAAAAAAAATCAAATCCCAAAAAAAAAAAAAAAAAAAACGGAGTTTGAGGAAATCAACTAGTTGATCAATGAGTGGTTGATGACACTTGCTTTGAAAAATAGGGAATTGGGGTCCATTGAAACATCTATTGCAAAGCTTTCCAAAAAGCTTAAATCCAAGGAAGGTGGATTAGAAAATATGACCAACCAAAAAAAAAAAAAAATAGAAAATATGATGAAGTAGGTGAAGTAATGTAAAGATCAAACTAACTTAAAGAAACAAAATCTTGTTTCGGACCGGGCAAAACTAGCAGAGGTTTCCAAAGCTCTTGAGTTGAAAAAATGGGAAAGTCAATATTGTCCAAAAATCTATCAAAGATCAAAATCTCGAATTCACATCTGAAAAGAGACAACTAGAGTTCATCCAAATTGATATCACACAACACGGAGAGCAATTTCGTTCATAAGAGCAGGAGTTTTCTTTCATTCAAATCTCAACTCTTGAATGCGTCACTGAGTCCAATGAAAAAAAAACAACAACACGATCTGATGCAAAAATCAATCACAAAATGCTCTCGAGAGCTTGAATCTAAAACAAGGCGGTTGGATTCCGTTCGGAAGAGAAGCAGGGAATGCTTCGTAGATCTTAAACTTAAAGAAAGACAAGTTTATAACCATGACGTGTCAAATTCGAGAACAACTTGAAATGAAAAAGAAAGATTGTAATGAGCATTGTATGGAGCTAAAATTGTGATGGTTTTGGCTTGATTCAATTGAAAAGTCAATTGAGATGTGCTTCGTAGACATAGATTCGAGAGAGAGGACTAAATTGAAAATACTCACATATGAACTTGTGTCACAGCCCTTGGCCCTTGATTAGGCACAAACTCTTCCGAGCCCATACCTCACACATCATTGGGGTATTCAATGTTAGACTTCAATTGACGAGGAGCTGCTACTAATCTATTGGGGTTAGTTAGAAACTAAGTGATGCATGTGAATATATCCCATTTCCTATGCAACTAGAGATCTAGGATCGGATATTTTATTACACTAATTAATTAACAAGTGCACTTTCAATACCTAATCTTATTTATTTCAAGAAGATCTTTGTCAAGCAGTTTGTATTGATTTTGAACCTATCCACCAACATGTGAGACGATAATGTGGTTGCCCAATCATTAAATTAACAATCAACAACCAATGAAACATTAAACAAATTGTAAGACACAACAAGAATCTAATGCTAAGAAGTAAGAATTAGTACCACTTCTAACTAGGCCAAAGAGAAATCATAATTAACATATCAAAAGTGCGCAATCACATAATAGTCGAAATGGAAATGCGCAAACGACGACCTAGCATTTGTTCATAAAAACACTCAAATCCTACTATAAAGCCTTAACAACTTGTTTAATTTCCAAAAAAAAAAAAAAAATTATCAAGGATTTTCACACATTTTAAGAGAAAACAACTTAAAAAATAAATTTTAAGCTTTTTCCTAACTTTAGGAAAAAAATCCTGAAATTTTTAATATTTTTAAAATTTTTTTCATATAAAATTATTTTTTAATAATTTTTTTAAATAGGAGTTTTTAAATCCGAAAAAAAGGGATTTGGGTCAGATCTTCGGAACCGGTCCGGGTCGGGACTGACCCGGGTGTCGATCTGGGTCACGAGGCCCTAGGTCTTAAGCCGTACTGGGCCTACATGCGGGCCTGGTTCGGCCTGAAATCAAGCCCTAACTGGAAACGCTAGCCCATCCACTCTTCATTTCGACAAGCCCAGCCTAAACTAAATGAAGCCCGAGCAACCAAAACCCAATGAGCCCAACCTCACTATGACCAAGGTAAGCCCAAAACTCTAAGGATGCATACAAGCCCCTTAAGAAAATTTGGCTCGACTCTCACTGATGTTATAGGTTGGCTAAGCCCATTACAGGCTCTTTTTCCGTCGATTCCTCCAGCCGAACAAGGCACAAGCCGAAGCTCGTTGTGTCGAAACGTGAAAAACTATCCTCACGGTCAACCAATACGACCGTTGCCGAGAACTTCTAATCATCGGAACACCATCTATCAATGTTCATCATTGACAAACACCACTACCACATTAATAACCGCCGCTAACTATTCTTCTTAATGCCAACCACTCAACATTCAAGACCGCAATATTATAAGCACACACGAGAATTAGGCAAGAAACTCATTCAAGAGCACGAATTTCTAGAAACTAAGTATGGCATTCCTCACAAATAAATTTTTAACGATTTTCTGAATTTTTCTGATCTTTCAATTTTTAAAATTTAAAAATTTTTAATTTTTATAAAAAAAAAAATATTATTATATTCGAATAAAAGGGGTTTGGATCGGGTAACCCATCTACCTGGATTCGACCTGAGTCGGATTAAAACCAACTTTTTAATACTTTCTTATTATTTATTTTTTTTTTGAAATTTTTTCTGATTTTCTGATTTCTTTTCCTTTTCTTCTCTCTCGTCTTTTTCTGACCATCTTCTTCAACCTCCGGTCATTCTTACCCGAAGCCTTCTTCTCCTGCAACCTACCTTTTGCGATGATTTTTTTTTTCTTAAATCTTTTTTAACGGAACAAATACCATCACCGACAAGCTTATCACCGGAACTTAGATCACCGCCGAACTATCTTCACCGGCCGGTCATCTATTCCGATCGACGGTGACCAACTCCAGCCGCCCACCCCATCTATCGCAAAAACCACCCAACCGTAAGCACATTCTTAACAGAAGTAACTCCAGAAAACTAATCGAGTAAAAATACATTATAATGAAGTGAGATGGGCTAACTAGCATGTTTTCGAATTGCGTACTTTGCTGTTGCGGGAGGGGTCAACGGTTGAAACGGTTGAAACATATAACATAATACCCACGAAAAACACAATGAAAACGAGTATCACGCGATTCAACAAATAAGGACTCAAACATGGATCGACTTTGACTTTAAACAAATTGCTCTTAGGTTTTCTTTAAGGTGATTCTCGGCGTGAACATGCTAGACATAGCTCTAAATTGCCATTATCTCTCACAGACAGCTAAAATTTCACTCATTTGGATAAAAAATTTACCATCGGATTTCAACACTTTACGCTTCAATGAGGAAGAGGAAAATAAGTCGTTCGGGGCATTGCCTGGTTCGGGTATGAGACTGCAGGGGACATGGCAAACGCGAACAGCCTCCTTAACTTTGTCTCTTGCTGGTGAGCCTTCTGGGTTCTCGATCTCAGAACGTCGAGCCCACTCGACACCTTCTTCTTCTTCCTCTCGGTGGAGCACACCTCACGCTCACGCCAAGCCTCTGCGGCTCGCCTCTTCGATGGCCTTTGCCTTCTACACGAACAGAGAAACCAAACGATGCCAGAGGAAAGAAGGGGCTGGCCGAAAATTCTACGCGAGCAGAGATGCCAAACCTGTTGATATTTGCCCTCTGATAAAACAATCTGATGCTGATGTCCAAACCAGATTCATTTGTCGTTTTCATCACCTGCAAAGGACATAAGTTCGCAATTCCCCAAAGTAATCAGTTCACAACAAGGCGGTCACTCAACCAAAATCACATGTCCACACAACACAGTAGGCAATTCACGTAGATCACAATCCACAACTTAGTTCCGATATTTTTTATGAGTTCAATCCCCAAGCTATCTCCCGTAATTTGCCGGACTTTTTGTACCAACACATGCTTCGAATCTTTCCCCCTAGAAAATGACGATCGTGTTTTAAAAAATTTTCAACATTAGAGGTGAGTTGAAAACAAAGCTTGAAAGATAAGAACTAAGTAGTGATAATGTTGATGTGGCACTTACTTGGTACTTGTAATATTTATAGATCAAGCCGACTTCAGATGGAAGCAACTTCAAGAATTCCGAAGCCAACATCTGAAATGGCATCGGAGGAGAAGTCAGTTTCCGTGACTCCTCCAAATTTCTCAACAACCCTATTCCATATAGGTTTTCACAAGTGATCACACTAGTTGATGGAATAGACAAAGTCAAACACACATATATGGTCAATGCAAAAGAAGGAACGAGAAATAACAATTTGATTACCTCTCAAATAATGAAGGGCCCTAAAGCTAATAACGTACTCTGGCAACATGCGAGTGTTCATGTGGGTGCTCCAAACAAAGTATCTTGTTGGAGATGACAAGTTGTCGATGCCCAAATTATACTGTCCTGAGCTGGGATAAGATTGGTCCTAGCCAAAATTGACAAGTTTCGATGTCCTCCATATGACTTGGCAAAGCAACACATCCTTGAGGTCGTCGTGATCCATTGGGGCAAAATCCTTAATACTACCAAGCATTAGCAAGAGACTCTCTAAGACCATGATGATCACATACACAATATGTTAACATGACTCAAGAAACAACATGCTCGCAAAACATACTCCTGATCGTAGATTAAAAAGGAAATATAATTATGCGCTAAATTGACATATCTTTGTAATCGAACCCCTTTTCTGAATAGTATATCTTGATCATTTATTCAATTCACAAGGTCAGATTTAACGCTGCGAGTCATAGATTAAATATACTCCTTTCTACTAAATTTAATCGATCATATATTAAAAAAGAAACAACGCACTAAATCAACATATCTTTGTGATAATCTATTGATTATCTATGCAATTAATAGAGCGAATCTAACGCTGCCAAAGTGTTACCAATAAATTATCCAAGTCCAATATCATCACATGCAAGATATAATGACACAAGTCTAGAAACAACATGACAACATATACATTGACATATCTTCTTGATCATTCCCACTTTTCAAACAGCATCTCTTAATTGTTTACGCAATTCAGAGTGAAAAAGAAGAAGAAGAAGAAGAAGAAGAAGAAAAGGAATTTCGTACCTCTCTAGAAGATGAGATTCAGGAGCAAGATAAAGTCTACAACCATACAGGCCACTGTTCTCAGGCTTCTCCCTGCAGCCAAAGCCATCGGAGAAGATCTCGGAGACCCCTTCCCTCGAGGTTGCAGACCATGCGTCCCTCACGTTGGCGTTGCTGCTGTTGCCTTTCTTCCGCACTGCCTGCAAGCAATCTTGAAACGCTTGGGCCCGTGCTTTGGCGGAGACGCTGGAGTGGCAGTTCTGGTGGATTGCCACCACGGTAACTTGCGCCTCAAGTGCACCTAGCCACCGGATGAATTTCTCCTGGAGAAAGCGGTAGACCATGTCTTCTTGGCTGAGTTTGGTATGCTGATGAATGGCACCAGAGATAAGCCAGATTGATCAATGGAGACAATGCCCTAGCAATCGGAGTCAGACGAATCCGGATCCTGATCTTCCCTCGGATCGCTGAGATCTGGACGGTTGAGATCGATCGCGGGATGGTTGAATTCCTGCTCGACCGCATCAGGAGTGACGTTGTATACGGTCGGTGACCAACGTTGATGCATGGAGTTGGACATCTTTGACCGAAGCTGGTACGTCCCAAAAAAGTGCACTATAATAAAATCCAAAGCCTTTAGTCAATGAAGTGACAATCGCAGAAAAAGAGACTTGTTAATCACCCAGACAAAACACCAACGAGAGATTGTCGAGGTTGGGTCGTCGAATCAAGGAAAAAGGGTTTTGAAAACAAAGAGAGCGACAGAACACGAGAAAGTCGATAATCTAATGTTAAGCAACAAGCATGCGTTTTTTTACGTTGGCTTCAAGAAACACCCAGATCAAAGCAAAGATGAAGGACTTGTACACGATTTCTCCAGATACAGGAATCAGACAAAGACACGAAGCGAACGAGGAACGCAGAGAAGCAGAGGTGGGCCTGCGTCTGAGCGAGACAAGGGTCGATGGAGTGAGTGGGCGTGAATGGCAGGGTTGAATGAGATTAGGGTTTTTGCTTGACGAAGATACAGAAGGGGATTTGAGTTGCAAGAGAAGGATTTTATAGAAGAAAGGCACGGGAACCGATCTTGGTTCCCATTCTCCCTGGAAATAATTAAATAATTCACTATAAAATGTTCTACTTGAAGTAAATATTGGCATTTTGTCGACAAATGTTTCAGGAATGCTTGTTAATCATCAAAATACATGAATATATCATTTTTAAGATGTTTATTCTCTAGCAAAAGGCATTTGCACAAGAGCTTCAGCCTCCCATGGGTCCAAAATTCATCCCCCACCTTTTTGACAGCAGTGATGAAGCTTCTGGACTTCATTTTGTTGCAAATCTACTCAGAGATCCCCGTGAGAAGACCTCAAGCGAGACGGGAGGCGCCAAGAAACACGACCACTTCCCAAGCCCAACGTAAGGTGCCCCCTCTCACCATTTCCTGTCCACCATGTTTGACTTTTGGTCTTCACCCGTACAACAAAGTCTATAGCAAAGCTGACACTATTCCTATCATCAGCCATCCTGTTTGATATTTCGATAATTTTGAAAACCTGGAAGCCAATTCTAATGACGGTTTTGTCAGGTCGATTTTTTTTAGTCAAATTGCAGTATCTAATATGATTTGTTTCTTTATTAATGCTCTCCTTTATTAGTCTACGCAGAGAATCTCCAAATCACAATCAAAACATGTCTGAAAAAGAAGTAAATATGTTGTATCTCTCACCCCTAGAATGAAATACCACAATAGAAAGAATTTATTAAAAGAAGTCTACCTTCGTGAAGCTTCCTTGAGGTGCTCTGGCACTTTCATTTTCTAAAGGAACCCTGACGCCCCCATCATTCTGAATAATGACAAAGAAAATGATGACTGATTGAATAAATCTATGTATGGAACATAAGGGAGTCCAGTCGAGAGAAAAATATTACAACAATGAAGAAATCAGTGATCTTGCATACTTTCCAGGAGTGTTGAGAACCAGATCTGCTCAATAGAGCTTCTCTCTTCAGATGTAACATGTATACTCTTTTAGATTGCATGGTCTTGGAAGAAACCACGGCATGCCTGTAACTCGTTAAAAGGTAAAGAGGTGTAAATTACCTCCGCAAAATATAATGGACTACCAGTTTCTACAACTACAATACTCTGGAACATACCTTCCCAAATGCATAGAGGCAATTGGTCCTCCAAAACCAAACAAGCCAAAGAAAGGCTGCACCACGCTCAACAAATTATCCAGAAAATAGAAGCAATTTAAACTTTTAGAGATTCAAAACAGTTTAATTTTCCCTATTCAAATCCATGTCCAGATTCAAATCCATGTCCAGGACGTGGAACAGTGAATTGTCAGCGAGTTAGGAACATACTGTCGACTTCTCTCATATAACTCCGACTCATTGAAAACAGAAGTTTGTGTTTGCTTTTTATTGGGGGAGGATAGGGAAAAAACGTTTTTTGTATTTCAACAAAGCTAATGCTGCATGGCGCAATGTAGCTTTGAAAATTAATTCCACCTATGAGAAGTGGAAGGTATCAGGAACATTTTCGGGAAGAGGAAGTTGATTCTTTAAGAACATTGACTATGCCAGGACATACTTGACAGTTTACGAATATGGCAGCGGAAAAATCGATTCACTCCTAATATATTGCAGTCAACCAATCATTCACATGTGATATTAGCTTGCATCAATTGACATCTCCGTAAATACCAATGGATTCATGCTACCAGCAAAAGGACATTTTGCATGCCCTTTTCATGCAAAGACTACAGGACTTAATTAATGTCACGTGTTTAAAGAGAAATTACCATTAGATATGGAGGTTTTCCACCTACAGCCTTAACTTTATACTTTCTGTGAAGTGAGGCACCCATCTTTCCCCTAGACAAAAAGAATGAACACAAATCCACGAAAAGTTACAAAAAGAGAATGAAATCAGAAACCAGGGCTTGCTAATGGATGGAATTTAATCTTGTAGTTAAGCATATCTGTTTTAAAAATAAATAAAATTCTTTCCTATAAAGTATATTTCTATCAGAAATAACTGGAAAGGATACAGTCAGTTTTCTCCATAAAGAAGCCATCATTTTGCATTTAAGTAGCACCAGCCTCTTTTTGGAAATAGATAACTGACTCAAGTAATCATCTGAAGAAGTTGTAACTCCACATTATCAAAGCATGTTCGAAAAGTCATTTAGCCAATGTTATTTCTTCGTTTTCTACTAGATAACCAAAATTTACCCAAAGCACAGAATTCTCTCCTAAAATTCTGTCTCCTCAAGCCAAAATACGGTTTATGGTGTAAGTTGCCATGGCCAAGTGAGCGTGTAGGTGCATGCGTGGGTTTGGGTTAAATAGGGAAGAAAAAACATTGCTTTAGAGTACTCAATACCACTTTGCTATAGAGTTCTCATCACTGTCATCCATTCCAGGGCCAGTGTCAAAGATTGAGATCTTTCCATCAGATATATCCAAGCTGCAATTTCAAAACAATAATGAGTCACGCTCCAAAGTTCAAACCCAACAAAATTTCAATAAGAATGCAGCTAGCAGAAGCATCGAGATGAAAGATTAAGATATAGTTAGCTCTTGATCATCGTGTTGAAGTAAATGCGACAATCTCCATGTGAAACTTATGATTCATTATATATGGCTGAAAGATGTCTGCATCGATGAAGTCCTATGTGGTTCAGACTTAAAGAAGAATTTTGTTGGCAATTAGCAAACTGGCAGTGATACTTCCAAACAAAGGAAAAGCTTCAATGTTGCTTTCCATTACTCTCATTTATTGTTCACTAATTTAGTTGAAACAACAAGAATGCATGTTTACAATTGTTCATATTTATCCAGTAAACAAGTCATCAATCACCTCTTATAGATTTGCTTAGTATAAAATTTCTATTTGAAAAGAAAAGGTTCCTTTTATAGGAGAAGTTGTAAGATGCACCCGGTTCAACAACTAGATCAAGCTTCCACCATAAGCCACGGTATGGATTTTAATGTTCCACAAATTCTGAGCCTTAAGCCACAAAAGGGTTGATGTTCAAATCCTAATGGTAACATGACAAGATCAAGAAATCACCTAATCAATCTTTTAGATTTCAGGGGATTAGCCCACACGGCTCGCAAGGAATTATCCTGGTGAAAGGAGCAGCAGTCAGTTTGGCATCAAACAGGGATTATAATTTCCAAAATCATCAGGACAACTTACTATCAAATCTGCAAGAGCAGTTTCAAAAGTATAATCTTCAGGTAGCTCCTTCAACAATCCCGTATCAGGCGTTAAATCCCACATATTCCGTGAGAGATTTCACGCAATGCAATCGCTTGAAGAAGCACAGAGAACTAGAGAAACTCTATCAGAACTAGAGAAAAACTATCGTAGCATGTCTTGTGTTCAAAGGCCATGATACAACCGCGGGGGGTGTAATCAAAATTCACAAACAAGAGAACTCCCGAAAGGCAAGTGATACCCATTCTTGAGAATACATCGACAGCTAGGTACGGTGCAAAAAGGAATAAAATACTAACCTCAAAAGTATCAGTTGTGTTGCCAGAGCCATCCTAATTGGAAAAAGATATTACATATAAAACAAACAGTAAAATAAGTAAGTACAGCCGTTAAAGTGAATATGCACACTCTCAGTAAATTAAAAGACACAGCAAGCGAACAACATATGACTTTTGCCCAATACTCACGCGAAGACGCAAGATGTGGCGCTTGTGAGGCTTAAAGTTGTCGAAAATAATTCGACTTTTGATCCGGTTGCCATTTGCATCTTCTAGATGCAACTCATTACTCTCCCATGCGATGGGACGCTTCGACCTTAGTGATGGATCTTGCGCTTTGGCTCGATTGTACCTTTCTTTGGCCATCGGCATGAAATCTCCGAAGGCCATGGTCGGGTTGGGTTCCCTTAACGCGATTCCCACGCTAGTCCCATTAGGCAACAATATGGTGAATCTATATATCCTGTCGATATCACCATTATTCATCGCCTGATCCGCAGGCCTCTTCCTGATGCTCCCGCAAGTCAGGCTCAGCTCCATCCTTAGCCAGCCCGAAACCTGTCGTGCAAAGAAGAGCGGTAACAAAGATCACACGGGTTGAAAAAGCACGAGTAAAAGAAAGCAGAGGAAACCGTCACCCCTCAACACATTTGACTGTAGAGGTTCAAAACTGCATGCACGATTTCGAAAAGATCAAATTTTTCGGGACTTTCCCCTGCTAACATTCTTTCCCGTCTTTTCGTTATCCACAAACCAAACGAACACACGTCACCAGATATTGTAAACACGAGAACATTACGCGAATTAGCTGATAAAACGATCGTTCAAGCAGGGCTCGAACACGAGTTGGCAGCAGAAGCAGGTGAAAAGCCAACCCCTTTCTGGCGTTACTTTAACCAGAACACCATCCAAAACGATCACGACGCATCGCGCAAGGGCGGATTCGACGTGCGTGACGTCCTCGCCAACCGACTCCAGCTCCGGCGAGAGGAGAAAGTAGTTAAACCGGGCACACGTCCGGATCAACGAGCAAACACCGGCTGCTGATCGAAGCTCAAGCGACACATTCACCGGAAGAACGTTGGAAAAGGCAAAAAGGAGGAAGCTTGCCTGAGGGAGCGGAGGCAATGCAGCGTAACAGAGCCCCTGCTCTTCCGCCTCCCTCACCCCGCAGTTACAACCGTCGTCCTGCGCGATCCTCGACCTCTCTCGAGGGTGTTGAGGAAGGACGGACGAGGAAAGAGAGAGAGTCGCGGCGCAGCGAGAGACGATCAGACGAAGAAGACGAAGAAGACGAAGCGCGACGTTCTCCGCACTCCCCTGCGACCGAAAGGTCGTACTTGACTGGTGTTGCTGCCGTGCCGATGGAGGACTGGCCCCTTTGAGATACGTGGCAAATGCTACCGCCCGAAGAGAAAATACTGATCACTGGCCACTCACGAGGTGCCACGTGACATGAAATGGAGAGGTGGTTAAGATATGAATGAGTAGACTTGGAGGGATAGATCGTCAAAAAAAAAAAAAAAAAAAAAGACTTGGGAGGGATAGAAAAGATGAAAAGAAAATGCACGAGCAGAGTGTGCTCGTGCGGAGAAAGGACAAGCGAAAAATAAATAAATTGATTACCCTGAACTGATGATGTAGTTCTCGCTGCACACATCGATGGCTTGTTGCAGTGCTTGATGATGATATCTAGGAGGGTAGCAGTAGCATCTTAACTGTGGTTGCTGCTTGCATAGTTCCTTGCGCATTTTTTATTATGTTAATAGAGGTACCACATCAACCACGTTCTATATCTAGTAGGAGCTGTGGACTGCTGCCTCTAGCATAGCATTGGTAACTCAATTTAAAAATGTAGAATACAATCTCAATTTATTTATTTCATTAATCCCCTCACAGAACATCGTATGAACTTAAACATGGTTGAACAACTTCAAACCCCTAACACCACCCTTTCCCTCGTGAAGACCCAAAAATACAAAAAGCAACAGTAAAGATCTAGAGATAGAAGGAGACGAAGGATTTGGGCAAAACACAGTTCAAGGTTGTGAGAGGCCAAGGGGAAGTGACAGGAAAGTTGCGTATGTATCTCTCCGAAAGATTTGAGCACTTATGCGTTCTGTTCTAGTGTAGTATCAACTTCGAGCGCTATTACTAGAGGCGTTAAAATGGGTCATTGACCCATTTATAGATGGATGGGTCGTTAATGGTTCAAACTTATTTCCCAATGCACCCATAATGAGTTTTAAAAACAAAAAGACTGAGATATATGGGTAGCAGACCCATTTAAAACCATTTATCAACCCATTTATAGAGACACAGACACAGTTTCCCAATGCACCCATATTCTTTTTTCTTTTTTTTTCTTTCTTCTTCCTCCAGTCACTGGCACGGCGATGGCCGGTGAGGCGACCGGCCAGGCGAGCCTCGAACTCGCCTTCGAGTCTCGCCAAATCGGCAAGGCTATAAACAATGCTAAGGGAGATGACTTGCCTTTAAAGCTTACTTTCATACCAAGAATGGTATTAATAATACTAAGATCTTTTATGTCAAATTATTTAGCTAAAGTAACTTTCACGTCACTCATTATATTGAGCAGCTACTTTCTACTTGGGGATACTTTACTCTAAATGGGTATTGAATAAGAAACTAAATAGTGATTAATCAATAGCCAGCTACAAAGCACGTTTAGTAGCTCAAGGCTATAAACAACAGAGTGGAATAGATTATTTTGATATATATTCATTTGTGTGTCATGTATCAATTATAAAAAAAATTTATTGCTTTGCCATCTATTGAACACTTTGTAATGCATCAAATGGATGTAAAAATAACTTTCTTAAATGAGGAGTTAAATGAGGAAATTTACATGGAATAACCCAAATGATATATTATGAAAGGTCTTGAAAGCAAAGTTTGTAAATTGAACAAATCATTATATGGTCTTAAACAAGCACCTAAGATGTGGCATCTTAAATTTGACAAAGTTGTAAAGAGTTATGGCTTTCAGTCTAGTTATTAAGATAAATGCATTTACTACCGTTCTATGTCAAATAAGACAATCATCATTTGCTTGTATGTTGAGGATATGTTAATTCTTGGTTCCAATTATTATGTAGTGAGTGACGTGAAAGCTACTTTATCTAAAGAATTTGACAATGCAAAATCTTGGTATTGCTAATAACATTCTTGGTATGAAAGTAAGCTTTAAACGGCAAGTCATCTCCCTTAGCCGACTCATTATATTGAGCAGCTACTTTCTATTTGGGAATACGATAAGTGTAAATCGAGTGAGACACCATGTGATTATAATAACAAACTGAGTCCTAATGAAGGGACCGGCGTGAATCAATTAAAATACTCAAAACTGCTTGGTAGTCTCATGTATGCTATAAGTTGCACTAGACCCGACATAGCCTTTATAATTAGCATGCTGAATCATTTTACTAGTAATCCTAGTAAAGAGCATTGGGATGCCCTCGATAGGCTAATGAGATACCTTAAATTTACTAAAGGATTATGCTCTCTATTATTCCGGTTATCCTCCAACTGTGGATGGATATTCTGATGCCTCATGGTACTCAAATATTGAAAATAGTAAGTCCACTAGTGGATATATATTCACTTTGCATGGAGCTACTATTACTTGGAAATCTAAACGACAGACTTATATTGACTTATATTGCATTGTCGTCTATGGAATCGGAACTTTTTGCTTTAGTCTCAACCGGCGAAGAGGCCGAGTGGATAAAGAGTCTGATTATGGATATTCTTTTGACTCGGCTAAAGATTAATACTTTAAGCCTATTCTATGATAATTAAGTAGCTGTCCAAGTCGTCAAGAATGCTCTCTTTAATTCAAAGAGAAGACATGTGAAACTGAGACATGCGTTGTTCAATTATCTGAGAGAACAATGGGTTATCACCTTGATCGATATACTCTCACCAAAGGGATGCCTAAAGATCGATTATTCAAAACAGTGGAGGAAATGGGGTTAAAGACTATATAAACAAGTCTTAACTACAATTTACTTACCTTATAATTGTGTGTTTTGAAGTATCGAATCTTCCTTTATTGGCTACAATAATAAGCACGGTTTATATGTTTTATTGATATTCACAGTTACTGACTAATTTGAAAATGATGAGTTATCTCATTTCAAACTTAATGAAGATGACTTTAACCTAATTCAAATGTTCTATCGGGGAAACTTGTGTCATTCCAAACTTGATGATACAATTCAATTATGTTGGACTATCATTTTAGTTAAATGATCTCATTCCAAACTTGATGCTAGATTATTTGACTTTAAGGAATCGGTAATCGTGACATTCCAAATTGAAACATAGAAACAGTTGTTTACATAATAAGCCTGGTCTTGTTCTTAATTGAAACTTGATATTACATTACTAGGTTATTTTAAGTGACTTGACTATTGGTCATGTTCTTTGAAACTAGACAATAGTTATTCTCCTACAAATAAACTTAAGTTGATGGCTCTTTGTAAATCATATTATTTAGGTCTTGTTCATAATTTATAAAACTGGCTTGATGCTTATGAATATGATATCATGATACTTTATGACATCAATATATGTTCTTCTCTGCCTGATGGAATGGTGCTAAGTTTTTATTCAAATAATTGAATTCATGATAATATGAAATTCATATTTGACATTTTACAGGGGATGGCAGAGATAGATGAGAGCTTAATGAGTGGGACATGACCAAGCTGACTTAGTTCATGAATGAATATATATCATTTAGAGCATGTGGGGACTTGACAGTTTACCTTCTATTGCCTATTTTGATGAAGTCCATTTACTTGAGACTTGCATTTTGCTAATTCTATTTTGTGAACATTATTATGCTTGTTTATTATATTTGTAAAGCCTTAGACTATTTTGACTGGCCTACTTACACTTGACTATTATGCATATATTGGTTGTGAACTAAGTCTGAGATTTATTTTGGGATTTGGAAGAGTTTATACTAAATCTAAAACTCCTAATACTTATTTTGATATATTGATCTTAGAACAGATTCATGATCATAATGATTCACTTATTTGAATTGCAAATATAATGTAGTTTAATACTTTACTGCTAAAAAACTCTTTGACCGATCTGAGTTGATTGTCTTGGACTGAATGTGGATTATTCTTGTTGTCTGAACATTACGCTGGCCACCTTATTGGATTGTGTTGTATGGTGAACATAGGAGGAGATTGTTTGATATATTGTTAATATAGTCCTAAATAATATGTTCACATACAAGCCCAATAAATGAAAGCACGGTTATTTGGGTCCATATGAGCCAGAGCATAATAACTTGCATATAAACTCTAGGGTTCCCTACGCTAGAGGTTGTTGAGTGTTTTAAACTTGACATCTCTTGGTATAATACGTCAAGCAATCGTTTCTTCTCTCTCAAACCTATAACCTCCAACATTTTACGTACACATCAACAGAACGGACATTCTTTTCATTGAGACCTTCTCCAAATTTGTTGTTGTTCAACATAGATGTATTCTTTCATATCTATTGTTAATCCTCCTTTTGAGATGCAAAAACTTCTTGTATCATACTCTCTGTACCGTGAAGATCAATTTTCTCGTTAATGATAGATGAAAGGAAGTCAGCCTAGAGGAGACCTGTCGCATCCTACGGACAATTATAAGAAACTACCACCAGGAGACAGGAAATGGTTTTTAAATATTCTCTTTACTTTCAGTGTTTTATGGGACCTTCTTTAAACTTGATTATGAGATGAAAACTTTTACTATTTCACCAAACACTTCCTGTAGCCTTTTTTCACTCGGAGAAGAAAAGAAATTTGTCTTGCTAGAATTGTCTTAAAGTGGAAAAATTTGAGAAGTAAAGGACTTTCAAATGAAATGACCTTGTCAAAATTTGCATATTAAAGTCGGATTGCGATATGACTATAGTTTGAAGTATGTGCTTGTTTTCTCACCTAGAAGCCAATCTGTTTTTGTTCTCCTTTTGTCTCATTTTCTATGATATACTCACAGACGTTGAACATCACATGTTTGCAACTTACATTTAGCTCACTAGCACAAGTTATATTTATAGCTTCTGTTATCATACGAGTAATACTATTGTATGTGCTTCCATTGTGATGCTCTAAGTTCAATTTCTTTATTTGCTGATAGATAATGTATGTTTGATACTGCCGACAAATAACATGTGTTTGATACTAACAATACTCTTTTGTTATATTTTAGACACATTCTTGGAGCTTTTGGAGCCGTATATATTAAATGATATGTTCCGTCCTCTACCTCTTGAGGTATCTTTGCAGTATCTAATCATCCAAAAGAACTTCCAGTTACATAAACATAATAGTTCCGACCACACTTAAAGGTAAGGCATTTCCCTATAAAGAATGCAAGCATTGGTGGAACACTATAGCGGCAAAGGGTTGTTACAGCGAGTGGAGCAATGTGTCTTTCACATGGACATATCTTCCTTGGATTTTTATAAGGTCTATAGATTATTTAAAATAATTCTTGGAATAGTAATTTAAGTTCATTTATTAAGAACGATTTAAGTTCATTTATTAATTTAAGTTCCTCGACGGCCCCCGATCCGATTAGGGTCGCCACAGTTCGCTTACCATTCACTTTTTCCTAATAACATGTCACTCTGATACCATTTCAATTGCAGCGGGTCCATACAACTTAGGGGTTTACATTTTTTTTTCGATCGGTCCCTTGCGCAATTTATATGCGGAAGCACATCCAACAACTCCCTTCCCTATATTCAGAAAACGATGCACACCTACTAAACATCTTATATAAGTTAAAACCGAACACGTTTATTTACATAGAGCAGATGGACATCTTTAGTCGGTACATCAAAATGCCGTAGTCTTCTATACTCGGCTACACTTCAAAGGATGACCGACATCTTCTCCAACAGTCGAATACTTAAAGTCCATCGATCAGTGTTGGCGTCCAAAAGTTCCCTCCTTTGCTATCCTCCCCCTCGCGGTCATATCCAACCGCTCAATCCATCTACTAATCTGAAATGTTGGTCCCTTAAAAAAAGGGGTGAAAGACAACCACTCAAAGTAAATGAATCCAATAACAACTCAATGCATCATGCATATCATACATGCATTGCAGGCATAACTTACCTTGCAGCCATGCGCATAATATCATGCATCATCATGCCTTATCATCATGCATATCATATCATCATATGTCATCATCATAATCATCATCATGGCATCATTATATCATACATGTCGTCCTTATCATGACATCATCACATCACATATCATCATCGTCATCATGCATATTATCATGCATACCATGCCATAGGTGATCATCATATCACATCACATATCATCATCATCATTATGCATATCATCATGCATATCATACCATGGGTGATCATCATATCATATCACATATCATCATCATCATCATGCATATCATCATGCATATCATACCATGGGTGATCATCATATCATATCACATATCATCACCATCATCATGCATATCATACCATGGGTGATCATCATATCATATCACATATCATCACCATCATCATGCATATCATCATGCATATCATACCATGGGTGATCATCATATCACATCACATATCATCATCATCATCATGCATATCATCATGCATACCATGCCATAGGTGATCATCATATCACATCACATATCATCATCAATTCATCATCCCCTCGGGCAAAGACCTCCGAGGCTTCCGGCATTCAGCTATCCCATGGCCATCGGGCATCCGGCCCCCCACATTCCGGGCATCTCGCATCCCAACTAGCATCACGAGGCATTCCCTTCGGGCAGAAACCTCCGACAGGGCTTCCGGCCTTTACCCTTCTAGCCAGGCATCTCGCACCCCAATCTTGGCATCGCGAGGCATTCCCTTCGGGCAAAGACCTCCGACAGGGCTTCCGGAATTATATACCGACATACCACCAGGCCTCCCCTGGAATTACTTACCGTATACCACCGGGCA
Source organism: Eucalyptus virginea (assembly GCA_014182375.1). Taxonomy (NCBI): domain Eukaryota; kingdom Viridiplantae; phylum Streptophyta; class Magnoliopsida; order Myrtales; family Myrtaceae; genus Eucalyptus; species Eucalyptus virginea. Next base: position 12,107,216 of record CM024520.1, read on the forward strand.
TCCCGACACTCCTGGGGAATCTCGGCAATGTATCTCTATACATTTCGGGCATCATCCTCCACCACAACCTCTTACTCACATGTCATTTTCCACATTCATCATCCATTTTAATCTCATTATTACATGGCATATGATTCACACATGCATCATAATTCATGATCATACATACACCAATGTCATATAACAATGCATAATAAATTCAATGGAATTCATGGCCAATAAAATAATCCATTTTTATTTTTTTATTATTTTTTATTATATTATTATATTTATTTATTTTCATAAATAAATATTAAATTTAATATCTATGATTTTCCCAAAATCATAATATTCCAACAATCATTAAACAACCAATGGAAAGACAATTTCATATAAAATTCATGGCCAAATTGAATTTCACACAATTTCACAATTTCCACAAAATAGCACATGATATTCGGATAATGACCAGAATGCACAGTTTCCAAATAAATTCGATTAAAATACTCATACGGCATCCAAAAATTACGAAATTTTACAGGGTGATAGCCAAGACATTTTCGTACAACTTTCATGAAGAACTCCAAGCCATATTTTTTTTAGATTATTTTACACGACCTCACGAAGCTTCTGGAACCATTACCGCAACGTCCAGAATACACATCTCCGAAATATTAAGGTTTCACCCATCTATTCTCTTTCGTTTCCTCTGAAATTTTAGTATGTTATGTATCAAGGTGTCCTCTACAAGTTTCATGAAGAGATCTAGGTCAAATAACCCAAGTATGGTCACCATTTAAGTCCATGAAGTCTCGGGTGTCTCGGAACACATCACCAGAACCATCGTCTCCAAGATCTAGCCGATTTACTAGGCTATACTGGTTCATTTCTCTTAAAATTTGAGTATGTTGTATTTTAAGATGTTACCTACAACTTTCATGAAGACATCAAAGTCAAATCTTCAACAAAAATCAACATGAAATCAAGAATTCAGCAAGAAGTCAGTGAAAACTTCACAGATCTGGGGTCTCCGTAGGATAGAACTTTAACCCCTCATATCTCCATCATTTTCCACGAATTTTTAGTATGTTATATTACAAGATGTTAGCTACAACTTCCATGAAGAAATCGAAGCCAAAATCGGACTCTAAACACGCATACAAGCTCAAACAAGTTTCTGACTCCAAACAGTTCATGCGAAAACATTGGTGCAAGAGTAGAAAGTGGATTCCCAACTTGCCTCTAGACCTCACGAACAGCACGAGCGGACGGCACACGGCGGCGAACGGGCTCCTTTCTCTCCCTCTCGGCTTCCTCTCTCTCCCGCACGATTCTCTCTCTCTCTCCCTCACTTGGCCGAATGGCTAACCAGCCATTCTCTCTCCTTTCTTGGTGGCTTTTATATTGCATGTGGCTGCCCAAGATGGCCAATTGGGGCAGCCACACCTTGCACAGCCTCCACGCCACTTGGCAGCTCGGAGGAAACACATGGCCTCCTTCATGCAAGATGGGCCTCCACCTTCGGCTGGGCTTGGGCCAGCAATGGGCCGGCGGTTTCTCCTCCTTCTTTGGGCTCCGCAACTAGGCCCAAATGGCCAAAAATGGGGTGAGGTTATGGGCTGGTTTTAAGCTAATGCTGTGGCCCATATCTCATCCTAATAATCCTCCTTAAACCTAAATTTTATAAACACCTAATTGAAATTTATAAATCACAAAACTTTGTGACCTATCTTAATAAATTTCAATCCATAATCCCACATGGCCAAAACTAGAATTTTTCTGTCAATTAATTATTCACTAAGAGCTTGGCCAAAGTCTAAATGCAAGACATTAATTTGAGCACCCCTAATGACTGGCAAGGAATTCTAGGATGCCACAGATCTGGCCGTCGCCGGACCGCCAGATTTGGCCGTCGCCGGACCGCCAGATCTGGCCGCGGGAGGTCGCGGAGGCCAGATCTGGCCGTCCCCAAGACCGCCAGATCTGGCCGCCGAACAGCGAGATCCGGCCCCAAGACCGCTAGATCTGGCCACCGAACGGCCAGATCTAGCCCCAAGACCACTAGATCTGGCCGCCGAACGGCGGATCTCGGCATCGCTCGGTCGCGGGCTCGCGCGAGACCGGGCGACGCCGGCCGAGGTCCGTGCGACCTCGGGCGGCGTCGCCGGTATCGCGCCGCCGGTCGCGCGATACCCGGGCGACGCGCCCGAGGTCCGCGCGACCAGCCACCTCGCCCGAGGTTGTGCGACCTTAGGCGAGGCTTCTCGGCAGCCAAATCGCGGCTGAGCGCCGCCTTTGGCAAAGAAGAAGACGAACGGCGAAGAAGAAGGCGAACGGCGGAGGAGACGATGAACGAAGTGACGCGGTGAACAGTAAAATCGCATACCCGGAATGCTTAAAGCTGGTCCCCCCCGGCATTCAGCTTTCAGCATTTAAAATGCCCACATTTCGCAAATAAGCATTCAAAAGTCCTTGCCAAACACCCAAAATTTCTCCCAAGGAGCTTTGGGGGCCCAAAGCCCCTTGGGAAAGCTGAACCAAACACCCCCTTTATCCTAATTACTATGTGTAACATCCTCAACTTCGAGCCATTTACATGATAAAAGATAAGTCCAAACTTGGTTTCATTGGTTAAGCCCGATGGCGTCTACTTACTTTGATCATGTCTTAGGCATGAACCCCAAGCCAAATAAGAATAGTTGATCATAGTCAAATTTGATTAAATTTGATTAGTCTAGGATGACAAGACCTTCAGAACTTGGAATTTTCCAAGTTGCATTTAATGCCTTCGTCTTGTAATAAATCAAGGAGCACGGACACTTGGCACGTTGGGGCTTTACATTAGAAGATAAGATTAGAGTTGGATTTAAAGCCAAGTGTTGGGAATAACGGATCCCCAAAAACCGGATTCAACACTAAATCGAACCCTTAAAACGAATGTGGAAGCGAAGCCCGGGAAAATCACGTATCACCGATCCTAAAGCATACCACGGATTCGAGCGTACCTTGTTAGCCACGGATTAAACACCAATGTCGAAGATTGAGGAAGAAATTCTGATCCCGTTCAATCCGATGATGTTAATTAGCCTTGAAGGGAAGACGACGTCGCCTTGAGCGCTCGTTTTCTTTTTGGAGGGAGAGGGAGAGGGAAAAAAAGACGTACGTACGTTATGCACCAAAATGTGTCTTCTCTCTCTCTCTCTCTCCTCCCTTTTATAACTTCCCCCATCCACGGGCCCTATTCCCATGGGCCGGGCTTTTTGGGCCCAACTTGGTTGGACGGGCCAACTCAGGCCCATCAATAAATAAAAAATCCATCATCTCCCACTCGCACATGGTGGTCCAAAACCAACATGGGCGGACAGGCCCTACTCAGCCCCATCAGAGAAAAATCCATCATAGACTCTCACTTAACATGGTGGGCCGAACAAAATCCTCTTTTCCTCTCTTCAGCATTCATACCGGTGAATAATCCGTGCGACAAAGCATACTTTGAGAGCTCGTTGCCATACATCTGTTAGGAATATATAGCAGCTCATAATGGGCATCACATCCTGAGTAGATTTAGTATGCAGTATCCTAGATCGATCGATCACATTTATATCTCTCTTGATCTCTTTCGAACAATTATGATTATCACAAAGACAGTCATAATTGGTTAACCGGTGAATACAAAACTACAATGTGATTCTCCAAAATCGATCTTCCTCTTTCCTTCAAACTCTCAATTTCAGTTCAGCTTGCTTTTCTAGAAATGTCCCATTAGATCGAATCAAACTCATGACCATTGGCAACATCCTAAGATAGCAAACACTAAATAGAAATCTTGAGAATAAGTAAGAGTCATAAGGGGACTAAAAATTGAGGAACTCTTTTCCTCAAGAGTCTCACACGACATAAAAGTTGAGATCAAACTTTTGCCACTCTTATTGGTCGTCTCATGCATACGTAGTATGAAATACGTATTACGGTATTAACTCCTTTCCCATTGAGCGTATGTCTACATCTTCAATACCGTACAGATGATAGTTCGACATACCCAATGTCTAACTTGAGTTCACGTATCTACTCATTCACAAAATTCATCGAACTCACATCCGGCATCACGTACGAGATAAAGTAAAATATGTGGGTATTTTACTTTCGGACATAGTAAGTATTATGTCCTTATCTTAACACTCAGTTAAGGCGACATACGTGTTTTAAGCTTGAACTCTCGATTATACCTAGATAATAAGCTTAAAAACAGTCTCATCTCTATTTATCACACAGTAAATAGAGGCGATTACCCGTGTGAGTGGGCTAATCTTTATATCTGTCCGACATACTTTCTCAACTTAAAGTAATGCACTGAGCATTAAGATACATAAAGATCAAACAAAGATTCATAGGCATTAATGATGAAAATACAAATTCATCAAATGTGAACACTTAGGGAAATTACAATATTAAGTACATTAGCCTCTACGCAATCCTAGAGATTTCATATGGCCACAAAACACATCTCTAGGTGTTGGCTTTGTCATAGGATCTACTACCATTCTATGCGTAGACATGTACTGTAAGTTCACATCCTTTCGTGCAACCATATCTTTAACAAAATTATACTTGGTATCTATATGTTTGGTCTTGCCATGATATTTTGGATCTTTGGTGTACACTATAACTGCTTGGCTACCACAGTTAACCAATAATCAATTTGCAGCACTTCTAATAACACCTAAATGATCCAGAAATCTCTTAAGCCAAACACTTTCTTATACTGCTGCTGATAATGCCACGAACACAACTTACATCGTGGACAAGGCTATACACATTTGTTTCTTACTGCTCCAACTTATGGTGCCATTATTCGATAAGAAAATAAACCCAGAGGTAGATTTCCTTTCATCTAAATCTCCTCTCCAATCAGCATCAAAATAGCCTTAGAGTCGCAGATCCTTTCCTTAATAACTCAGCGTATAATCAGCAGTCCCCTTTAGATACCACAGTATTCTCTTAATGGCTTTTCTTTGTGCTGGACCTGGATTGGATTGGTATCTACTCACAATTCCAACTGCAAAACATATGTTAGGTTTTGTACACATCATAGCGTACATCAAGCATCCCAACAGCACTAGCATAATGAACATGTTTCATTTGTTCCTTCTCTTGTGGAGTCCTTGGACACAGTCTATGGCTCAATCCTTCACCCTTTGCAATAGGAGTGTCTATGGGTTTATAATCTCGAAATCTTAACTCCAAGAATGTATGCAACATCACCCATGTCTTTCATCTCAAAGTTGGAAGACAACAAACTCTTGACAGTATTAACAAACTCCATATTGCTTCCGGCAATCAATATATCATCAACATATAATGATATGATCACAAATTGATCATTGGATCTTTTGATATATACACAATGATCCTCATCTATCATTGTAAAGTCATATGCCATTATGGCATTATGAAAAACGTATATATCATTGTCTTAACGACTGCTAAAGGCCATATATCGACCTCAAAAGTCAACATACATTTTCTTCTTGGCCTTTCACTATGAAACCAGCAGGTTGTTCCATATATATTTCTTCCTCCAATTCTCCATTGAGGAAAGCAGTCTTTACATCCATTTAATGTAACTCAAGATCCAGACTAGCCACTATTGCCAGAATAATGCGAATCGTGGTAAATTTCACTACAGGAGAAAATGTATTATCATCATCAATTCTTTCCTGTTGATTATACCCCTTCGCCACAAGGCGAGCCTTATGCCTTTCTATCGAGCCATCAGCCTTTCGCTTTATTTTGAGAATCCATTTGTTCCCAATAGCTCTGCGTCCTTTTGGAAGATCAACCAGTTTCCAGACTTGGTTTGATTTCATTGACTCAATTTCCTCTTCCATTGTATTAATCCATTTTTCCTTACTAGGGCAATTCAGAGCCTCATTAATATTTCTTGGCTCATCCTCATCTTGTGGAGCAATCATAAAAGTTTCTCCTTCAATGTCAAAACGTCGACGGGGAATGCTTTGGTGACTTGTTCGCCGTATGGGAGATTGCACACTTTGCATATCATTTCCCATCATGCTCCCACTTGGATTAGGTAATGATGATGTCATCTCATCATCTGGTTGTAATTGAGAATGAGTTGAATTCAATTCATCACTTCTCATATTACTCCCACTTGGACGAACTCCACTAACATCATTATCCTGATCCAAGATCTCAAATAGGAAGTAATCTTCCCCTATTTCGCCATTCTTAGGAAATTCATCCACTAAGAATGTGACATCCCGTGATTCAAATTCAGTTATACTCCCACTTTCCTCCTCACCTATGAACACATACCCTTTCGAGTGTTTTGAGTACTTTATGAAAATACTCTTCTTTCCTCTGGGACCCAATTTCCCAAAACTTGTGAGAGGACTCATGAATACAGGCAGCACAACCCCATGGCTTAAGAAAACTTAAGTCCAGTTCTCTACCTGTCCATAACTTATATGGAGTGGAAGTAACTGATTTGGAAGGCACCCGGTTAAGTATATAGGCAGCAATTAACAACGCATCACTCCAAAAAGTAATAGGTAAGTTAGCATGTGCTATCATGGACCTAACCATTTCCAGTAGGGTTCTATTTCTTCTCTCTGCAACACCATTTTGTTGAGGAGTATATGGAATAGACAACTGTCTTTCTATTCCTTTTTCATCACTTAATTTTCTGAACTCATCAGATAAATATTCTCGACCTCGATCGGATCTTAATACTTTTATTTTCTTGTCTAATTGATTTTCTACCAAGGTCGTAAACCTTTTGAAACAACTTATTGCTTCAGATTTATGAGAAATCAAATAGACATATCCAAATCGAGTATCGTCATCTATTAAAAGTGATGAAATAAACAGCCCCATGCCTTTTTCTCACATTCATTGAACCACAGACGACAGAATGGATTAAATGCAGAGGAAATTCGGCTCTTTAACCTTTTCTAAATGGTTTCCTTGTCGTTTTCCCTTCTAGGCAATGCTCACATATGAACAAATCAACTTTTTCAATATTGCCCAACAAGCCCTCTTTGGCTAGTCTTTTCATATGTTGTTGGCCCATATGACCAAGTCTAGCATGCCACCATATTCACATCATTATCATATGAAGTAGAAGACGTGAAATAAGGGAATAACAAATATTGATATCACCACAGTCAACATTTAGTACAATAAAATCATCCAGAAAGTGATCACAATCATAGTAGTTTGTATCCAAATACAAATCTACACATCTATTATGGAAGTTCATATAAAAACCAAACTTGACGAACACCAAAATAGACACTTAAATTTCGACAAATCTCCGGAGCATATAGAACATCATGTAGGAACAAGGTGCGTCCACCACGCATGTTCAATTGGCAGGTGCCAATCACTTTAACTTCATCTCTGGAGTTATTTTCTACATAGATGCACTTAGTTCCAGTTGGTACTCGTCAAAATTCCACGAAAAATTCTCTATCCTTCGCTATATGGTCTGTCGTATCTGAATCTATAGTCCACAAAGGATTGGATTCAGCCAATAATACATAACTTGACACAAAAGCAAAGTTCTTAAATGTACAAGAGGTGTATACATTCTTTGGCTCACGACAGTCGCGAGCATAGTAACCTCTCTTGTCACAATTGTAACACTTCACTCTTGACATTTTCTTCACCTGAGGGCGTTTTTCCTTTCTTGTGTTGGTTAACTCTTGATTTCTTGCAATAAGGACTTGATCCTTTGCATTCCCACATATTGAACGAATCAATACGCTTGCGCTTAGAGCTCGAAGTCATTTCTGAGTTAGAACCAGCATTGCAAATATCTATTTTCAGCTCAAATGCCGTTAGGCGGTTCTATACTAGCTCAAGGTAGCGCACAGCACCTATAAGATCTTCCATAATATGGTCAAGAGCTTCTAGTGCTTCTTGCTTTTCTAGCACATATTGAATCTTCATATTCAATATTTCACAATTGTTGCCGTTCATATAAGCAATTACGTTCTTAGTTGCTGAAATCATCGATCTGAACACATCAGACATATATGCACGAACAATTAATGCCTATCATTTATGCATCTACTTTTGCACAGACCCATCATATCAATGAATAATTTTAAGTAAGGTTTCAGAATCAAAAGGTCAATACGTTTCCAATCATCCTCCAAAAATCCTAACTCAAAATTATTATTAATATAATTGTCTTATTCAAAATAAATTCTATGAAGTTACAAAAACTTCTATAACTACCCACAACTAATTACCCACAGCAACCAGCAATAACAGAAAGCAAATGATAACTAACATCCAATAGAATAACAATGCTCTCATATAGTACAACTATACATCACACTAAGCAATATATATAGAGAAAAATCAACATGGAAAGAGATATTTACATCCATAAAATATCTCATAATTAATCTAAGAAATAATTAGGGAATGTCCCTTCTAATCTATCAGTCAAAACATCTGAGAAAACTGAAGGCACATTTGCCAACCATGGAAAAACTTTTGGAGAGCTTTCATGTCACCACCAAGGCGCATTTACTCTACGCCATGTGGCGCTCAATCTAAGGGTTGAAGTTTTGGCCAACTCAATCCTATAGTACTCTCTTACAAAAGCTTCCACTAGCCTTCTATAACCCGGGATCACGTTGACCTCCCATAACCGATCTAACACTGTTTGCCATTCAGGTGGAAGAGTGTTCATCAAAGCCGGTACCTTCTCAAAATCCGGCATAAGATAACCATTCCAGATGATTTCCTGTATCATCTAATTGACCTTGACCACATGTGATACTAAATCACCGTCATGCCACCGATAATCAGCTAACTCTGTCATCAGCCTTTTAAGTCTTGCATTTCCCTCATCCGTTCTCGAGATTGCAGGTATCTGTGCATAACGCATCATGGTTCCTGCAACAAATGCAGAACTAAAAAATGGATTACTCATAATCCATAATTTACATAAGGGAAAATACATAATTTTCCAAAATTCATGCAACAAATGCAGAATAAATAATGGATTACATATAACCCACATAGGTATAAATGAAAAAGAAACAAATTCTTTTTTTTTTTTTCGGTCAACGGTCAACGGACGGTCAACGGTCAACGGTCAATGGGCGCGGGTCGTCGAACCGGTCGGGCCGGGTCGAACCGCCCGCATGTGCCGCGCGCGTGCCGGGGCGGTTACTGACCGTTGGGTGACGTCATGCTGACGTCAGCACGCGTCGGTCCGCCGACCGGCACGTGCCGGTTCGCCGGTCGCCGGCGCGCACATGTCGGCTCACGGACCGGCGTGTGCCGCCCACGTGCAACGCCTTCTGGCCGCGCGTGTGGGCGCGTGCGGCGCCCCCGGCGGCGCACGACATGTCGCCGGAATCGTCTCGACGAACCCTTTCACCCTATGCTTTCAGAAATCAATTTCGACTTACGAAAACTCGAAAAATTGGACGAACAGTGCTCGGGTGTCGGGATTTCTCGCCCCGATCGGTGTCGGCCGAATTACTTCGCGAAAAATCGATCAAAAAACATCAAACAGGTCGGGAAAACGTGAACTAGGGCTCTGATACCAATGTTGGGAATAACGGATCCCTAAAAACCGGATTCGACACTAAATCGAACCCTTAAAACGAATGCGAAAGCAAAGCCCGGGAAAATCACGTATCACTGATCCTAAAGCACACCACGGATTCGAGCGTACCTTGTTAGCCGCAGATTAAACACCAATGCCGAAGATTGAGGAAGAAATTCTGATCCCGTTCAATCCGATGACGTTAATTGGCCTTGAAGGGAAGATGGAGTCGCCTTGAGCGCTCGTTTTCTTTTTGGAGGGAGAGGGAGAGGGAAAAAAGACGTACGTACGTTATGCACCAAAAGGTGTATTCTCTCTCTCTCTCCTCCCTTTTATACCTTCCCCCATCCACGGGCCCTATTCCCGTGGGCCGGGCTTTTTGGGCCCAACTTGGGCGGACGGGCCAACTTAGGCCCATCAATAAAGAAAAAATCCATCACCAAGGAATGGGACGCCTTGGATAATCAAAATTTCTTGGAAAAACAAGTGTGAACAAGTGTGAACAAATGTGAATGTATTAAATAAAGTGAGGAAAAAGATATCCTTATGTTTTTCATCTTTCTCCTCTTTCATTTGCACTCTCTGTGTTTTTGTTGTGATTTACTTCGGTGGAGATGGATGTGTCATGAGAGGGTAAAGATTGGGCATTACGCTTGTGTTGCTCACATATTGACAAGGAAGACACTAACAACCAATAGAATCTGAAATCAGAACCAGGGCTAGTGGCTTCCAGTGGTTGTGAGTGTAGCGAATCCAAATTACTTTATAAAAGCACGGAATATCATGATTATATTTTCTTCAGCAAAAGGGGCAGCTGTAACAATTCTATATGGAACAATTTTTATGTCAGCTAAGCAGATCAGTTGTGAATGTTGGATACTAACATAAAAACATAAGTTGATCTTGTGGGTCCTTTGGCTTGAGGTGATAATCATATTTTTGAAATGTTCTGTTTCTTTTTTCTATGTTCGTGTAGTTTGATAGCTGTGAATGTTTGCCAAACAATGGGCTTCTTTGTTTTCAACATGTCTAAATTTTATGTGGGCAATATGTTGGAAAAATTGTAGTTTCATAACAGCCGAATTTAGAAAGTAGTTAATTTCTTTTAAAATGGTGTATATGCAGTCTCTATCATGTCAATAAGACTTGATGCGTGTAATAATGAATTACTTTTGCAGAGATTGCATGAGGAGAATGAGACACTGTTTGATAGACTCACGGAAAAAGCTTCATTGACCAGTTCACCCCAGGTAAAGTCTTTTTCCTGTTAATACTATAATTTTTTTTACCTGGCAGTGCCATGATGCAGGGGAAAAACTGCAGATGGACTTTGCTAGTACCTCAGTTTCTTTGACTGCTGTATTCAGTTCATATCTATGGCTATTGGTCTCGTTATCCTCTTCCTTGACTTTTTTTGAGAGCTGCAGTGGCTCTTGGGTTGCGTAGCATCAGTACTATACCACTTTTCAAGGCAGTCGTAGCAATAGCGCTTTCTCTTGCATCTTGAACAAATTACGATCCCACTTCTGTGACTCCTCAAGCACTGATGACACATTGAACTCCTCTTCTTCATTTCACGACTCCTATGATACTGAAACACAGACCAAATAATTCCTATTTCCAGGATTCTGTCAATTTTGTGACAAACAATGTTACTAACTGACATTGTCATAAAAAGAAAAATTCTCCTAAAAAATTACTGTTACGTTTCAAGAATCCTGTGTCACCAATACAACATTAAAATGAATAAGGATGCTTCTTATGACAAGCTTTGGGACAACTTACTGACGATCTTGAATTTCCAACTCTCCTGCCACTAATAATCTTGACCATTCTTTCTCTATTCGTCCGTTGGACTACCCTTTCTGTGCTGTGAGAAGACAAAGCTTTCTCGAGGAATAGAGTCCTCTTGTTTTTTAAACCCTTTGGTCTGCCTCTGGCCCTTTTAGGCTTTAATGTCTCCAACCCAGAATGACCATTTTCCTTGTAATCTCCAATCTTGCCCTCTAAACCTCCATCAGAAGTAGCAGGTTTCCGAAGATTCTTCGACTCCTTGGGCAGACCTTGTGAAATCCTAATTTTCCACTCTTCATGCTCAGTGCCACCTGCATAACCCACATTAGCGCCATCCTCAAAAACCACTTGATTTTTAGCAGTAGCAAACTTCCGATACTTCGAACCCTTTGGCCGTCCGGGCTTTGTCGTACCACCTCAACTTTTTCCTCTTCGTTTTCTCCGTGCACTCCTTCATCTTTCACGTGACCCACATTATTGACCCAAAACAACTCATCATCCCTAGGAGCAGCTTCCTGATTTTTGCTACTTTTATGAGTGGCTGGTTCCCGATTCTTTGAGCCCTTCGGCCTACCGCGCTTCCGCTTTAAAATCTCATTTTGGCCCTTCCCGTCTCAGTTGTCTCTTCATTCACTCCATTGACCATCCCCATGACCCACATTATTCTCACGCAGAGTCTCAAGCCAAGAAAATGCTTGGTCCTCTGCAACCCTTTGGCCTTCCTCTTTTTGCCTTCAGACACACACTCTCATTCCCATCGCTGGCCAACTCCTCCTCCTTCACAGTCCCATCACCAACTCTCTTCTTGTTCTTCGATCCTTTCGGCCTCCCTCTCTTCCGCAGACCACCATCTCTCTTGCTCTCACCATCATCACCACCACCACCATAAGACCCTCCACCATTCCTTGTTGTGCGGAAGAACACCCTTAACTAGATGAGAAAAGTAAACAAGAATAATCAAGAACACGAAGATTTACGTGGTTCGGCGAAAGATCCGCCTACGTCCACGAGAGAGAGAGAGAGAGAGAGAGAGACGATTTCTTATTTGAGCGTATATCAAGAGTACAAGGTACAATGCTGAAATAAATAGATCTTTAGATCCCCACTTTCCTAAACCTAGTAGGAAAGGAATTCCACCATAAAGATATTATCAAATTTGAAACTCAAATCTAGGAAATATATTAGGAAACAAATAGCCTGCAATCTTCAAGCCTTCCTAGATTTCCCGATTGAATTTTGTGGAATTCAAGACAACATCAGCAAATCTCCACCTTTGGCTTGAATAAACCACAAGCCTCCACTTGAACCAAGACTCCCTCCACCATACCTTCGCAAAGGTATGCCCGCACCTGGATCAGTGTGGCCTCCATCAACTTCAATGATGAGTGAGAGATATCAAGTCCCTACTGGACTTGAACTTCTCTGTAGTAACCGTCTTCGTGAGCATATACAACTCTCCACAATTTCTTGAATTTTGTGGTACCGAACTTCAATGTGTTTCGTTCTGAAATGGAACACTTGATTATTCACGAGACATATTGCGCTCTGGCTATTGCAATATAATGTAGCACTTTCTTGCTTTATACCCAACTCTATGACCAAACCAGTCAGCCATATTCCCTTCTTTGCAGCTTCATTACTGCCATATACTCAGCTTTGGTTGTAGAGAATGCTACAATAGGTTGAAGCATTGCCTTCCACGAAATTGCTCCACCACCAAGAATAAAGACATATCCTGTGATGGACCTTCGCTTGTCCAAATCACCAGCGAAGTCTGAATCAACATAACCTGCTAAATCGATTGATCCTCCCTTGGAACTGAACATTAAACCCATTCCGACAGTTCTAGCCAAATAATGAAAGATCCACTTAACAACTTCCCAATGCTCCTTATCCGGATTGCTCATGTATCGACTGACGAGACTCACCGCATGAGCCAAATCCAGTCTGCTACAAACCATAGCATACATGAGGCTCCCTACTTGTCTTTGGCATAGGGTACTCGAGACATCTTTACAACTTCCTCATGTGAAACAGGGCATTGTTTCTCAAATAATTTGAAGTGATTTGCTAAGGGTGTACTAACCGGTTTAGCTTTACCCATGTTGAATCGCTCCAAGACCTTCTCAACATACTTCTTTTGATTTACCCAAAGCTTACTTGCATGTCTATCTCGAAAGATTTCCATGCCAAGGATCCTCTTTGCAGCACCAAGATCCTTCATATCAAACTCACTACTTAATTGAGACTTTAGGGAAATAATGTCTCTCATTTTTCTTACAGCAATCAACATATCATCAACATAGAGCATCAACAAAGTAAGCGACTTATCATCCAGAACTTTGTAGTAAACACAAGAGTCATGCACACTCCTCATGTAGCCAATACGAAGCATAAAATAATCAAACCTTTTATTCCATTGCCTCAGAGATTGCTTCAAACCATAAAGTGATCTCTTGAGCAAACAAACATGATCCTCTTTCCCTTCCACCTTGAAGCCTTCGGGCTGCTCCATATAAATTTTCTCCTCCAAATCACCATGAAGGAATGTCGTCTTCACATCTAGCTGCTCAAGCTCCAAGTCATACATGACTACCATAGCTAGTAAAACACTAATTGATGTGTGTTTTACAACCAGGGAAAATATCTCATCGTAATCAATCCCCTCCTTCTATGCATAGCCCCTAGCAACAAGTCGGGCCTTGTATCTCTCTTACTCTTTCTCCATTGCTACTTCCTTTCTTCGAAGAACCCATTTGCAACCAATGACATTCCGATCATTGGGCTTCTTCACAAGTTCCCATATCTCATTCTTTTGTAACGACTCCATCTCCTCCATCATTGCGGTTATCCACTTTTCTTTGTGATCACTTTTCAAAGCTTCATGGTAGGAGCTTGGATCGCCAGAGCCTATGGTAAGAGCATAAGCAACCATATCCTCAAAACCGTACCTCTCTGGTGCTTTGGGAGTGCGCCTTCCTCGACCTGTCGCAATGGTACGAGGAACTTCTACCGTTTCTTTGACTTCCGAAGCTTCATCAGATGACTCGCCATTCTCTGCAGATTCTCTGGTTTCAAGCTCCACCTTAACGATAGATTTATCACTCTCCTCTTCAACAGCCGCGCGTGGCACACAGCTTGACTTCAACATTGCAGATTCATCAAATATAACATCCTTGCTCGTCAGAACTTTCTTCTCACTTGGATCCCATAATTTGTAGCCTTTCACTCCTTTCTCGTAATCGAGAAATATGCATTGTTTTGATTTTGGATCCAACTTCAAGCATTTCGAGGTCTACACATGTACAAAAGCAGGACAATCGAATATTCTTAAATTAGAACAATCGACAATTTTACTAGTCTATACCTCTTTGGGAATTTTGCATTTAATTGCAGTTGATGGAGACCGATTCACAAGATAACATGCCATGCAGACAGCTTCTACCCAAAACTCCTTGCTCAATCCCGCATGTAGCCTCATGCTTCGAGCTCTCTCTAATAAGGTCCGATTCATCCTTTCTGCTACGCCATTCTGTTGGGGCGTTCCGAAACTGTGAAATGACGTTTAATTCCTTCATTCTTGCAAAGCTCCATGAATGGTGTCGATTTGTATTCTCCTTCGTTGTTCGATCTCAAGCACTTAACATTTTTCCCCGTTGAAGTCTCAACTTCAGCTTTCCATTCTTTGAACTTTTCAAAGACTTCACTTTTGTGTCGCATGAAGTAGACCCAAACTTTGCGAGAGAAATCGTCAATGAATGTCACGAAGTATTCCTTCCCTCCTTTTGACTTTACCAGTGAAGGACCCCATACATCTGTGTGTACATACTCGAGCACGCCCTTGCTTGTATGAGTTATAGCATTGAACCGTATTCCAAACACACAAAATTTGCAGAAATCTAATTTGCATGTTTTTATACCTTGGAGTGCATTCCTCTTGTGAAGCTCCATCAACCCTCTTTCTCCCATATGCTTCATAGATAGGTGTTATCTATCTCCGTGCTAGCATCCGTGGACATAGATGCTCCGCCTTGCACCGTGGTTCCTATAAGTCGATATAGGTTCCCGTGCCTTTGTCCCTTAAGAACAACCAGAGCTCCCTTAATCACCTTCAAGACTCTACCTTGAGCCGTGTACTTCCATCCATTGGATTCAAGTGCTCCCAATGAGATCAAATTCTTCCTTAGACCCGGAACATGACTTACGTTTGCCAAGGTTCTAATCATGCCATCAAACATCTTGATTTTCACGGTTCCAACACCCACTGTCTTGCACAAAGTATCATTCCCCATGAGAACTGAACCACCATCATATGCCTTGTACTCATCGAAGGCTTCTCGATGAGGACACATGTGAAAAGTGCATCCAAAGTCCATGATCCACGAATCTTCAAAGGTGTTCTTCCCTGACGATACGGACAAGATGTCCCCATCATCGGTCTCAACGCTATCGGCTATACTTGCCTCATCCGAGCTCTTCTTCTTTTTATCGTTCTTATTTGGACAGAATCTCTTGGTATGCCCTTCCTGATTACACCTATAGCATCTTCCTTTGAACCTTCCCTTGGATTTTGATCGACCCCTACTGCTCAATCCTTGATCCGTTGATCTTCCTCTTCCTTGATTGCTTTTCTCCTTTGCAAAGAGTCCCTCTCCCGAAGATTTTGAACTACTTGCCCTTTTTCGAGTGTCATTTGAAATTAGGGCAGCAGTCACCTCTTCAATCTCCAGGGTTTCCTTTCCATAAAGGAGCGTAGTCACCAAGTGGTCAAACGAATTCGGCAACGATACCAGTAGTAGAAGCGCTATGTCTTCATCCTCAAACCTTACCTCCAAGCTTGTAAGTTCACTAATCATCTTATTGAACACATTGAGGTGTTCCAACAAATCTCCTTCTTCACTTATCTGAAGTGAATACAATCTCTTCTTCAAGAACAACTTGTTCATAAGAGATTTCATCATGTAAATGCTTTCAAGTTTGAGCCATACCTCCAAAGCATATTCGATTTCTGCTAAATATTGAAGGGCTTCATCCGATAGGTTCAATCGGATTGCACTGCACGCCCTCCCCTCCATGTCGGCCCAATCATCATCAGTGATGGTGTCCAGCTTGTTTGATTTTCCCAGAAGAACCTTTGATAAACCTTGTTGAATCAACAGATCCTTCATCATTCTCCGCCATAGTGTAAAACTATTCTTCCCGATGAATCGTTCAATATCAAATCAAACGGTTGAATCTTTTCCAGCCATCTAGTTAGAAGTCGCAATACAGGAACAAAGAACCTGGATTGCTCTAATACCAATTGTTGTGCGGAAGAACACCCTAACTAGATGAGAAAAGTAAACAAGAATAATCAATAACACGGAGATTTACGTGGTTCGGCGAAAGATCCGCCTATGTCCTTGGGAGAGAGAGAGAGAGAGAGAGGATTTCTTATTTGAGCGTATGTCAAGAGTACAAGGTAGAATGTTGAAATAAATAGATCTTTAGATCCCCACTTTCCTAAACCTAGTAGGAAAGGAATTCCACCATAAAGATATTATCAAATTTGAAACTCAAATCTAGGAAATATATTAGGAAACAAATAGCCTGCAATCTTCAAGCCTTCCTAGATTTCCCGATTGAATTTTGTGGAATTCAAGACAACATTAGCATTCCCCACCTCCAGCACCCTCCTCCGACGGCCCACGTCAGAGACGTCGCCAAGAAACCCCTTCCTCCTCCCGTTGGCCCCAGCAGCTGCATGAGCACTGGCGGCGCCAGTGCTCCTCCGCATTCTGGTGAAATACAGCAAATGCTTCTCACAATACTTCTCCCCGCTGACAGCTCTCTCCTTGCACCGCCAGTTAGGCGTGCCGGTTCTCGTGCACCTCTGGCGAGTCGGCGTCCATTTCAAGAATCCGGGTCAGTCGGAATGAAGCTCAAGCGTGTGGAGCAAGTGGAAAGGAGGGGTTTTGAAGGCTGGCTGTGGGATCAACAGCTGCTTTTTCCTTTCTACTACGAAAGCATTGATGGTGGGGACTGCATTGATCGGCTGAACGGTGGCCCCCCAAAAAAGCAATCATGTCAATTCAAGTCAATCTTGTAACTCCATTTCAGTGACACATTAATTGGCCACGTCTCGATATCAAAGAAAATTCGGAAGATCTCGAACGACTTACGGGTATCAATCACATCCTTACGATGTATGAAATACCTTTGTCGTCATCTTGGTCTTGCCAAGGCACTCATTATTGGAGTTATAAATGTCCGCCGTACGTTTCTGAAAGTTACAGTGATGATGATGGCGACGATAGAAGATTGCCTTCTGCAAAGTTGACAGGATTCATATGGGGCCCGCCAATGGAGAGGTACGAGACTCCAGTATGAAAGGAGGGCGAAACGCCTACCAGACTAGCATCATGCCGTTGCATCAAAACAAACCAACAAACCAACAAACGTAAACTGGCTCGTCGGATAAACTACCTCCGGATCTCCGAAATTGTCACGTGTATTACAAGACCAGAATATTAAGAAAAAGGAAAAAAAAATTTAATGTAAATTTAGTGGCCTAAAACCCTAAAAGACACCAACTTTAACTTTAATCTCAATAGAACCAAAAAAAAAAAATTTCTCATAAAAAATCCTGAACTTTTTTTTTTTTTTTAAAGATAAAAATTGTAAGATAAGTCGCGCACACATGCACACACATATATATAATATATAATGTCATATCGATTTCACATCCTCATGGAAAAAATTTTCCAAACTAATCCTTGGTCCATGACAAGCCTTAACTACATTTGATCGTCCGGATAATAATCAGGATAGGATAGGATAAAGTAGGATATTAAATCCTTTGGATAATAAAGGCGGACATATCTAATCATATCAAGTGTTTGGTGCACAAGACTTTAGGATAAGATTAAAAAATAAATATGATATTCATTTAAATTATAAAATTAAAAAATAGAAAATTCAATTAATTAAAGGCCATGGAAAAACCCTAGATCTAAAAATTGTGGCCACCTCCGCAGTGGCCACCATTGAAAACAACAAATGATATCTTCTCTTTTTGTTAAGTTCTTTCTTTCCTTAAAAAAAAAGTCTTATCCAATCCGGACTTATCCCACCCCTCCCCGGATTTTTATCCGGCGTTTTATCCAGATATATCCAGGGTTTGTCCGATCCGGTGGACATTCCTAAACATCGGATAGGATAACAAATTATTCTATCCGACTCAAATCCGAATTACCAAACACAGCCTAAGTTATAAGGAAAGGGAAATTAGTATAGAAATATTACAAATATATAAAGTGCAGTCGTGTGAAGCGAACCGTATTGCTCCGTAATTTGCAAACGTAAAAACCAGCATCAGCATCCGAGCGCAAGCTTCGACAGTCAACTTTTTCCACAGAAACGAACAAGACGCAAAATGTGGGGGGACCGATGCTAAACAGATTCCCATGAAGCGACCTGACAGGGCATCGGACAGAGAATTGGCGGAAAGAGAGCGCGCTTTATCTTAATCCAAGATTAATTAGTCACTAAATGCTCTATTTTAAAAATAATTTGTCCCTTCTCGAATGGTCTGGTGATCTATGGAGAAACGTGGGACGGTCGCACCCAGGAGAAACATTAGAAAAAGTCAAGGTTGTGCGCCGCTAGAGTGACAAATGATGAGTACGGCGAAGACGCTTTTTACCTTAAAAGTCGCTTGCTTGCTTGTCTGTAATAATATGTACCGTTCGCTTTCTTTTTTTGTCTGCCCATTTTCCTTAAAAGAAGAATCCATTCTAATTGAGAATTTCAAAATTAAACCGCTCCAAAACAGTCGTGTAAAATACTGCCCATAAAGTAGTACTCACAGAATACGCTAGAGCATAGTTTCTAATAAGTGCGTTCCACAAGTGCAGAGGGTACCATAGTTATGATAACCGAAATTTTATCTGAGATCACGAAAAGCACTTGCAAATATCAGGCATCCTCATTGGCATTGATTTTGAAACATACCATTGAGGGGGATAGATAGATGAAGCGATGCCTCTTGACTAATGATTCCAGAACACCAATCCAACAAAGAGGGCAAAAATGTTTAACAGTTTCAATTCCAAAAAATTGGTAGCTGCAAAAAACACACTCAGTCAGTGATTCTCTCGTCTCTTTCATTTACTCGGCATAGACAATTATCCCTTTTTTTTTTTTTTTCTTTTAATGAAAGTAAGTAATATACTGGGGGAAAATACAAAGGATGTCAGCTTCAAAAACTTGCACTTGCACTCAAGACGGATAGACCCATTATGAGTCAAAAACTTGCATTATGAGTCAAAAACTTGCACTCAAGACGGATAGACCTAGAGAAAAAGCTGCCAAGCGGCCACAACTAGAAACAATAAAAAGAGAGCACCAAACGGCATAAACAACCGCGAGTCAAGAGCAACCAACCAAAAAGAGACCAGGGCAAGAGATGGGGTAGACATAATTATCCCATGTTTCCAAGGCCGGAAATATAAAACTTGAAATAATTCACGAGGAAATGGTGGGGTAGACATAATTAAACGGGGAGAATTCCACCTTCGGACAATGATTTTTCATGAAAGGCTCGGTTTTGTCCATTACTGATGAAGTCCACAATCTCCCAAAAAATTGGCGCTTATCTTCCTCGCAAGCTCTTGTAATCTTACGTATCTTGCATAGGATCATTCTCAACTCTGACATAGCCTCTGCAATCTGCGTCCCTACTTGTGTACTCTCTGGCAAAGTATTTATATGAATTTCAGATGTGACAACAGGAAAGATTATGTCTGGCTTCCTGAAGAGGCAAAATGGTAAACCAGGTCACTCATAGCAGTTAATGGAGATATCCTTCCTTAAACATGAACTAGCAATCGGGTCAACCAAGAACTCAGCAGCCGTAATAATCAACAGAGCATGTAGTAATAGTATGGCGTTGTGAAACTTGCTTAAGATTATGAAACAAATAGAAAAAACAAGCCACAGGATATTCTTGCTACTGCAACAGCTTTTACAGCAAAGAACCAACTTCCTTGATCAATTTGAAGAATGATTGACTACGCATCTAAAATGTCTCTCTACCTTTTCTCCATCTCAAAGAAAATGCGAAGAAGAGAAGTGCAGGCATATTCTGGGTCTATGTAGCCAATGGTCCCCATTATGTATGTAGAAGTATGGGACTTCGTTGTGCACAGGCTCTTTGCAATCCCAAAATCAGTGAGATGCACCTCAAATTCCTTATCGAGTAGAATGATTGACGATTTCACGTCCCTGTGGATGATACGCGGACTACAATCATGGTGAAGATACGAAAGCCCCTCAGTGGCACCAAGAAGTTACGTCACAAGCCATCCAAGTATGAGGATCTCAATTGTGATAATCAATAATCACACCCGACACTGACATGACAACACGACAAAAGGTGACATGAATGAACCACTCAGAACTACGATAGCAATTGCAAGGTGAGCTAGCAAATGTTTTGAGCAAAACAGCAGTGAACATAAGTGACGTGAAAGCCATAAAGCTTTCTGCCTAATAGTACCGGGTTTTAAGGCATTAGGGCACAGGTATAGGTCACTAGGTGAGTCTATCCCTGTTGACTAGGGGAATAAAACAAACATGCAAAAAGAGCTTAGAACATCAATAAGCATCTGACATTCATGTTTGTCAAATATGTGGGTTGGAGAATAGGCAGCTAAGACAAATGAATAAGCTCAAACAACGAAGAATTTGTGAATAACAATCTCAAGCACCAAATATATCCCAGTTTAGGAATATTATGAAAACCATCAAAGGCCTATCAAAGGGAGTGAATGCGTATAATGAGAATATGCTTTGAAGTTGACTAAGTTCTTCAGGGATCAAGCCCGATAGATGATTATTTGAAAGATCTCTGCAACATAGAGGCTTAAATTAGAGACTCCGGAATTTCTCAGTCTTCAAAAGGAAATTACGGCAACTAAGATAATAGGTTTTACACATATCCATGATGCTTCTCAGATTGCCAAACTCAGCAGGAATAAATCCTGTCAAGTGATTTCTGCTAAGATTCCTGCAAAGAGAAAAACACTGAAGTCAGCACAAGATCAGATGATACCTCCCATCTCCATGTGACCGTTGTTTTCTAGTTTATGACACTCACAGCTTTAGCAGATGTTCACTTGCAAAAACCACATCTAACTTCAAGTTTTTCATATTTTCTTTCTTGATCGGATGAGTTGATAGAATATCCCTCACAATTACACACAAAAGTGCGTCGAGTTATTTCTCCTTTATCATTTTTTCTAATTTTAAACTTCCTCACTCCAAATCCTTTACCTATAACATAGGCCACATATTTATGATACGCTTCAAGTTCACTTGCAAAAACCATTCCTACTGTAAACTCAAAATCTTTTTCCAAATCACGAATAACATGTGCTAGATCAGTAGTTTCATGCTGCAAACAAAGAACAAAAAATGATTAAGGCAATACTTTTACAAGTTAAATAACATCCCATCCATTTTTTGAAAAAGTAAATATCTTTTACATAGTATGACTTCAAAATTACCTCCGATTAAGCCATCTAATAACCTTGCACGTGTGGATTAATTGACTAACATGAGCAAACCTTTGTCCGTTGGAGTTCTTGCCAAATTGAAGAGAGATTGAATTTTGAAATTCAGTGCCGTCCTAAACAAACCAAACCTCCAAATAATCACAACACCGGACACTCAAGGGTAAAACTATCAACTCAATAGCCAAACTCAAGCAATTACCCATCAATAATTTAAAAAAAAAAAAACTCCACAAAAATAGTAGAAACAGCAAAAAAAATAAACAGAAAAAGTTTAAAATTTAGGGAGCTTTTTGAGATCTTCATGATCCATCATAACATCTTAAACATGGTAAACAAAGTTTTGAGAAACAATGACCTAGCGCCTAGAAGGAGCTTCACAAAAAGGATAATCTGAAAGTTTCCAGGGACAAAGAAAGACCAAATATTTAGACTAAATGCACTAGACATGGAATAAAACAAAATCCTCAACCAATTATCATTCTTGAGGATACATTCTATGGAAGTATTCCCTATTTTCACCTCTCCTTACATATGCAAAAATATGAAATTTCAATTACCTTATTGACTTTTAAAATGAAAACACCTCGGTTCACTTGTGGTAGGCTTGTTAATTATAATTATTTTCCTAGAGCAGGATCTTCAAACACCAACGAAGTTAATCACTCACAAGACATGATGTCCCAACTTTATCATTTATGCATATGATATCATGGAACCTAGCAGACTGGAATTCTTTCAACCAGGATGAACTTCCATGAAGAGAAGGCAATAAAAGTGAAGAAAAAAACATGGAGAAAACCTTGGCTTTGGTGTCTTGTGTATGAACAAGTAACAGCAACCTACCTGATTTCTCCAGTGAAAGCTCCACCTTTCCCAGTCCAAGAGTTTTGAGAAGCTATCTCAATCCGTGGCGTTAATGAGTTCTTAACCTGGTCAATGTATACAAAGGGAGGTGCCACAACGACATCTGCACAGGCCACAAAAGGAATATCAGGCAAAATGAACAGCGCATAATTAAGGCCAACATATGTTAGTTTCAGTTTAACAGAGTGCGCGCGCGCGCGGGGCAATGCCCTTGATTATCAGCTTCTTACCCATCCACTTGCTACAAGTTACTAGCAGGCAATAAGCCGCCAACTACAGCCATAAAAGAGAAGCAAAAGATGCTTCCCAATAACTCCATCTAATGCATTTAACATTATAATAGTGATAGTCAATCTCGAAAAGGATGGACACATAAGCATCATTTATCAACTCCATGGGAGAGATAGTCAAATTTTGCTGTATAGGTAGATATAATTACCGAGAAAATAGTCTCGAACTCCAATTTTTAGACAATAAATTTTGCTGTATAGGTAGATATATATGCATATATGTTTCCTGATAAAAGAAAAGGCCAACAACAACAGCTGCTCGCACTAGCCTCAGTACCTTATGGGTAGCGGCAACTGGCGAACTCTACAATCTGCACAGATCATTTGTTTTTTAACAAATCAAACTAAACAATGAAAGACAAGAAGCTCTACCGCATTCCTGCCTTCTTTCTGATAACTAATCTACCAAGAAAGATGTCTTCACAACATGTAACAAGCAACTGCACAACACGCGCTCAAGGGTATCCAAGGACAAGCACTGCACACCTTAGCTGCAAAAAAAAAAAAAAAAAAAAAGACCTCAATCCCTCGTCCGACAACACAGCCCGGCCCCACAAGACGACAAAAATTAGATTGCGACCAAACTGTTCACGCTCCATCATCTTCCTCGGATCAAACAACCCCCCCAACCCCTACGGGAACGCCCGGAATCATTTGCGATCGAGACGCATCCACTCAATCGATCGGAATTTCCACGGCTTGCGAAGCTTCAAAGCAAACGACATCAAACACGAGAGGAGACGGGGAAGGCGAGGAACCTGAGGAGGAGCCAAGAGGCCTGGGTGGTAGAGCGACTGCTGCTGGAGAAGGGCTCGCTGCATCATCGCCGGCTGCTGCTGCTGCTTCTTCTTATAGAACTGTTGGTTTCACCTCCCCATTGCTTTGAAAACCAATCCTCAATCCTTGCTGGACACGCCCGGTGAGCTTTTGGGTGTCGGTGATCACCTAGAAGGCACACGCGGAGAAGGTTAGAGCTTGGGACGCAGCCACGACCGGCGGGGCTCTTCGGATCGAGTAGCACCTGGTGGTGACAGCGGAGGCGATCGAGCTTGGCAAGCAGCGGGCTTTTGGGTGTCCACGCTCGCCGAAGAGGCCAAGGCAGAGATGGTCGGGACCCAACCACGATCGGTGGGGTTCTTGGGAGTGAATGGTTCTTGACGGCAACATCAGAGGTGGCCAAGCTAGGAGGCGACCAGCAGAGGTGGCCAAGCTCGAAGGCGATTGGCTGGATTTTGAGCGTACGCGATCGTCGAAGAGGCCGAGGCAGAAATGGTCAAAGCTTGGGACCCAAACACGACCGGCGAGGCTCTTCGGAGCGAGTGGCTCCTGGCTACGATGGCGGAGGCGGCCGAGCTCGGAGGCGACCATCGGGCTTTTAGGTGTCCGCGCTCACCTTAGAGGCCGAGGCGAAGATGGTTAGAGTTCGGGACCCAGCCACGACCGGAAGAGTTCTTCGGAGCGAGTGGTTCCCGAGGGCGACGGTAGAGGCGGCCAACCTTGGAGGCAACTGGCGAGCTTTTGGTCGAGAGAGATGAGGTTGCAGGTTTCATGGAGAAAAATGCAGAACGAAAAATTTTGAAAGAGAATGCAAGGGAAAGGGGAAGGGACGGCTTGCGTGCAAATAGGAGAAAAGGACGCAGTCATTAATGAAGAGAGAGAAGGACACGGCTGGCTAAAAAAAAAGCAGGACCCGGCTCCACGTGGCGACACGTGTCGCATCCTGATTGGGGGGGGCGCACGATGACGTGGAGCGCCCGGCGCACCTAATATTTTCTCGCATGCTGGGAACGTCGAGTGCGTGAGGGCCACACACGTGTCGCTCGACACTAGGGTTCACATGATCGATGACGTCATCCACTCGACCTGATGATCTGACCCGGTTGACTAGTCAACTAATTAGACCGAAGCAGTAGCATGCGTCACACGCGTTGCGTGTGGGTGCGTGAAAGCTCTAATCGGAGTGTGATTGGTGCTGTTGCGTTCTTATTGAAGTGCTCTATATTATGGTAAAGTTATTTTACATGTTTGAAGCTTTTAAAGATATAAAAATGCATATAAAATATGTATATTTTTTGGGTATAAATGTATTGTTTATTTCTTATTATTTGTATTTGCTTATGGTTTTGGAAATATAGAAGCTAGCCCACGTGTAAATGATCACATATAGTTTGTGTGGAGTTTGATTCAATGATGGTATGTATATATTTTGATGTGCTTGCAATTTCTTGGTTCTGAGCAAACTTGAACAATGGTTGGAGTTTGGGAAAGATTCAGCCTAAGTTTCCTACCTATCGGATTAATCTTAAAGCCGCATAAGTCCAGATGCAATTGTGACCTTTACTATGCTTTCTTCTAGTTCACCTCTTCCTTAATCATCTTTGTCATAAACATTGCAAGCTCGCCTCTGAGATTGAAGCATCTAAATGTCCACTTATGTTATTCGATGTTATATTGCTCTTACCCTTAAGACTAGGTGAGTCATGTCCTAAAAACCTATGAAGCACGGACACGTTCTAGGAGCTTCTGTGTTGTGTTGGACATCCTGACACGTGTCCGACACGCTGAAAATCCGACACGTAGTCAACTCTTTCCGACACACTCCGACACTTGTGCCTAGAATTACGAGAGGCATGGTGATTTTCGGGGTGGGTCTGCAAGTGCGAAGGGAGAGAAAAATATTGAAGAAGGTGATGGAGGGTGGAGGCAAGGGTGAGGGGGAGGTTTTCGTGGTGTAGTGGGGTTGCGGAGAGAAAATGCGGGAGGGAAATATTTTTGGGGGATGGCGGTTTTTATTTTGATGGTTTTGGTTTGGGTGGGGGGGGAATGAAGGAGAATATTGGGCCGGAGGGTTTTTTTTAGAAAAATAAATAAGTAGGGCTAAAAGTGATTTCAAAAAAATTAAAATACTGAATGTTAAATAATGAAATGATAAATTTTGGTCATTATAGAAGGTCATAGATTTATATAAATAAGTTGATTATAATCTTTTGTTAGTCATTAGTTTCATCAATAATTTGTATTAAAATTAGAAACATATTATCAAATATGGGTATGCATTAAATATGAATATGTCTTTCGAATTTCCTATGAATAGATTTATTAATATTATTAGTGTAAATTCATTGTAAGCTCTCTTTTTATTATTTATTTATTTGTAAATTCGAATCAAATTAATTAAAAATAAAAATATTCATTTAATATATAACGTATCCCAACGTATCGGAATTCTCTACTTTTGAAAAATGACGTGTTGGCGTAGGGGAGGGGAGGAACGGAGGAGAATATTGGGCTAGAGGGTTTTTCTTTTAGAAAAATAAATAAGTAGGGCTAAAAGTGATTTCAAAAAATTAAACTACTGAATGTTAAATAATGATAATGATAAATTTTGGTCATTATAGAAGATTATAGATTTATATAAATAAGTTGATTATAATCTTGTGTTAGTCATTAGTTTCATTGATAATTTGTATTAAGATTAGAAATATATTCTCAAATATGGGTATGCATTAACTATGAATATGTCTTTCGAATTTCCTATGAAAAGATATATTAATATTATTAGTGTAAATTCATTGTAAGCTCTCTTTTTTATTATTTATTTATTTGTAAATTCGAATCAAATTAATTAAAAATAAAAATATTCATTTAATATATAATGTGTTTCTACGTGTCGAATTCTCTATTTTTGAAAAATGACGTATCGGCGTAGTGGGGAGGGAAGGAACGAAGGAGAATATTCGGCCGGGGTTTTTTTTTCAGAAAAATAAATAAGTAGGGCTAAAAAGTGATTTCAAAAAATTAAAATACTGAATGTTAAATAATGATAAATTTTGGTCATCATAGAAGATCATATATTTATATAAATAAGTTGATTCTAATCTTTTGTCAGTCATTAGTTTCATCGATAATTTGTATTAAAATTGGAAACATATTCTCAAATATGGGTATGTATTAACTATGAATATGTCTTTCGAATTTCCTATGAATAGATTTATTAATATTATTAGTATAAATTCATTGTAAGCTCTTTTTTATTATTTATTTATTTGTAAATCCGAATCAAATTAATTAAAAATAAAAATACATTTAATATATAATGCGTCCCAATGTGTCTAAATTCTCTATTTTTGAAAAATGACGTGTCAGCGTATCATATCGCATGCTCGTGTCACGTGTCGGTGCTACTTAGCTAAAAACCAAGGCCGATGGCATCCACATAGACATGCGTGTGCATATTGCCCTCAACTTTCTCCTGGATAGGTCATAACCTCAGCACCATCTTTCCTGAGGAAAACACAGCTTTTGTATGGTCGGTCATCACATTCATATCCAGTTAATTTCGAAAGCCATATAAGAAAAGCTAGGCATGTAATTAAGCCGATACACCCATACTTAACCTTCGAATCTCAACTCGATGTCAATCAAGTACTAAAATTTCTGTTTGAGCTCGACTCGACTAGAAAATTGAGATATTCAAGTTCTGCTTGACTTTACTCAGCTAAAATTAATTTATGAAGGAACTCGAGCTTGAGCCTGATATCAACCAAAGCTCACATAATATGTGCTTATTATATGATTTTGAGGACATCTATGTCTATTTTTAATCAACAAGCATCTTTTGCAGAAATTGAGTTAAGGTTGGTTAGGGTCCTCAAGCCCGTCGAGCTGAGAATTGGGGAGTGTGAGCTTGACGTGACAAGATACTCCAGTAGCTCGAGCTTGACACAAAAATCAAATCAGTCGATCTTGAGCGATCATCAAGCTATTCCAAGCTAGTCGCAAGTAAGTTGACATGGTTTGTTCATTAGGATAAGCTGTACAAATTGCCTCCCGCACCTTTTTGACTTTAAATCAACTCCAAACGATGACAAAATGAAGAGACAACACCAACCATAAATCGACCTTTTCTTCATTTGTGGGTATTCCCGACTTACACTGGAAGATTGATATTTTCGTCCCTGGTCCTCTAATATGGCAAGGCATGGACTTAAATTAGTAATGGTGCATGGAAAAAGAATGATATTTGGCTAACTAATTGGAGAAGTTTTTTGGAGGTAAATCGATTCTCTCTCTTTTATATATATATATATATATATATATATATATATATATATATATATATATATTTTTTTTTTTTTGTTACTGCGAGAATTAATTTGATTCACTATTTATTTTATTGAGGTAAGGTCGAATAATGAGAAAATACTAGTTGAAATCACATGCACAACACAGGTTTGAAAATGTACTTATTGTTAACTTAGTTGGATAGTATCATTTTCAGTATTTACCTAAGGTGTACAAAAAATTTACATTTGATGGCATTTACCCAACAAAAATATATTTATTGACAATGAAAGCTCTTAGGTAATGTGTCTAAAAATAGCATCTAATAAATTGGGACCTCCTTTTGCATATCCATATAATATGAGACTTTTTTTTTTTTTTTTTGCATATAAATAAACTAAAGTATTGCGACATTGTGATCATATTATGTGGCATCCCAAAAAATTCAAGACAAGCTGTAAGATGTATTAAAGCCCATAAATAGGTAATGGAATTACCTATGGTTTATGCTTTAGCCATTAGTTTTCTCTTAAGACTAAGTGTTATATGCTTGTGTTCTTGAGTTCTTAAAATTAGTATTATAGGATAAATTAATAAGAAGAATTTATTCTTGGCTATGCACCTCATAGATTTGATTCCTATAGATAAAATGTTACAAGATTTTGGCCATGTGAAATTTAAAATTTGGAATCTATAAAAGAAAGAATTAAAGGTAAAAAAAAAAATTGGGGTTTAATTAGGTTTGGGCCTTAGGCCCAATAGCATGGACTTTGGTGGGCCAAATGGCCGGCCCATTTGAGCCAAGGAGGGGCTGTTGACCGGCCCATTTGCTGGCCCAAAGCCCAGCCGAGAATGAGGCCCATTTTTGCATGATGAAGGCTATGTGTCTCTCCCAAATTGCCAAGTGTTGATCATGCAATTAGCAATCATTGCTAATGATGGAAGGGAAGACCATTAGGGGGGGGGGGATAGTGGCCGGTTAAGGTGAGAAAGAGAGGGAGAGAGAGGGCTTCGACCGAGTGAGGGAGAGAGTGAGTTGCGAGAGAAAGAGAGAAACCGAGAGAGGAGGAAGAAGGAGCCGCTCGCCGTTCGTCCGCCCGATGCTGTCCGTTTGCCGTCCGTTTGCCATCCGTGTGCCGTCGTTCGTTTGATTTTAGAGGCAAGTTAGGATCCATTTTTCTACTCTTGCATGTGTGTCTTGCATGTGTGGTTGAAGTGGTGTTGAATCTTGGGTGTTTAGAGGTAAGAACCGAAGCTAATGTGTTTTGTTTCTTGAAATGGCTTGCTGATTTCGTGTATACCGCCTGACTCAGAAACTTGTGGAGGCTTGCATGCGTGTTTGGAGTTGGATTTTGAATTAGACTCCTTCATGAAAGTTGTAGAAAACATTTCAAAGTATAACATACTAAAATTTGGGATAAAATGGTTGAGTTTTAAGGGGAAAAACCCTCCTCCTACGAAGACACTAGATCTGGAACTGCTTTGCGACCTTTTGGTGGTTTTGTGGGTTGCATGTTGCTTTTTACCGAGAATTTCCCTTTGCCTTCTTCATGAAACTTGTATAGAACATCCTAAATACTAACATACTAAAATTTTAGGTAAAATGAGCAAGTGTAGCCTAGTGAATCGATTCTCTTTTGAAGACAGTAAATCTGGAAATACGGTGCTGGACACCCGAGACTTCTTGAACCTATATGGTGACTATAATTTGAAAATTTGACTTATATTCCTTAATGAAAGTTGTAGGGGACCTTTTGAGACAAAACATATCAAAATTTCAGAGGAAACGAAGAAATATAAGTAGGCAAAACCTCGATTTTTCGGAAGATAGCTATACTGGACTGTTTCGGTACTAGGAACAGGAGCTTCGACCGTCTATAGTTAATTATCTAGAGAGAATCTGGCCTAGATGTCTTCATGAAAAATATACCTTAGAGTCTTGAATATAACCTGGTAAAATTTCATAATTTTTGGAGGTCATTAGGGTATTTTAATCGAAATATTTCAAGAACTGCACAACCTGATTTTATCCGAATTTTGCATGCTGTATTGTGTGAGCTATATCTTTTTGTGTGAAGATATTTTGGGCATGTGTTCTTCATGAAATTGTTACCTTTATGTCTTATCTAGTACATGCTCTGATTTTGTGATTTTTGAGAATTATATGGATATTTAATTTAAATGTTTTCCAAAATTGTGCGAGCTGGAATTTAGTAAATTTCAAAAAGGCATGATATATGGACTATTCTAAGTTGTATGGATTCCATGGATCATATTGTCTCTAGTAATTGTATCTTGCTGCATGTATGATGATGATTGGAAATGCATATAAGAGTTAAAAGGATGAAAGTGATCTTGTTTGCCATTACATCATATGCCATGCTGAGTTGAGACATAAATTGATGAGCATGAACATTGATAAATGAGGAAACTGTTGGAGGCGGACGATAATGCCTTGGGAGTGTTAGGATGCCCGGGATGGGGGGTGTCGGATGCCCGGAATGTATAGAGATACATGTCCGGATGGCCTCGGGAGTTTCGATATGCTCGGAATGGTTGGGTGCCGGAAGCCTCGGAGGTTTGTGCCCGAGGGGATGCCTCATGATGCCAATTGGGATGCGAGATGCCCGGAATGTGGGGGTGCCGGATGCCCGGTGGCCTTAAATGGCTGAATGCCGGTGGTTTTTCTTGGGATGCCAGGTTGGGGTGCGAGTGGTAACGTATGGGATGCAATTACTAATCCTGATAAAGAGAGATGTGGTGATCAAATTGAAAGAAAAAAGGGGAAATTAAATCATGCACATGTGATATGATGACATACGTACGGATGTGTGACATGATGATGATCACCTATGGCATGATGATATATGTGTGACATGATAATGATCACCTATGGCATGATGATATGTGTGTCACATGATGATGATCACCTATGGCATGATGTTTATGTATGACATGAATGTGATGAGTACATGAAGATGTGTGATCACATGATATGATGGTATATGCATGGCTTCAAGGTAAGTTATGCTTGGATGCATGAATGACATGTATTGTGCTATGATTGTATTGTGTGATGCATTGAGTGGTTAATTGGATCTTTTACCTGCTGAGTGGCTGTACTCACCCCTTCGGGGACCAACATTTTAGATTAGAAAGATGCCGCTTCCTACCGTCACGTGAGGCACCTTCTATGGCCTCCTATCGGATGTAGAGGTAGAGTGTACAGAGATCGACTGCGTCCTCATCCCTGGACTGACATATGTGCGAGTGTGAGTGCTGGTTATGTACGATGTGGGCTTAGCTGAGGGCCTTGTCATTCAGGAGTTTCTGTCAGTTCATGTATGCCGAGATGGAGTGATTAGGGGGATGTTGCCACCACCACCGCTCGACGCACCAGGATGGGTGTGATGGTCACGTGAGGGGTAGAGAGCTGATGTTTCTTTTTGGGAATAGCCGCCACTGTTAGATGGAGGATGACACATGATCACTATAGGGGTCGTAGTATCTTTTTGGGATATGGCCAAGTGTAGCTAAAAATCTTGGCTTTCTTTTGTTGTATCGACCTGAGAAAATCCATAATGAAAATATGTAAATAAAAGTGGCCTGGCTTTATCTTTTCCTATGGTGCTTAGTGATGTGCATTGTATCATGATTGTTGGAGGGAGAGATGTTGATAATAAATTATGCTTCTACTTATAAGTTGCGCTTGGACCGTTTTCAAAAAAAAAAAAAAAAAAAAATGCTTATGAACTACAACGCTTCTACTAAGAGATGTAACTAGTGTCCATTAGGTGTAGCAACAAGTGCCTGTGGCGACCTAAGGTGTTTCGGGGTGCCACATATTAAATTTTTTTTTTTGTCAGTTATACTCTACTCATACTTTAACTCTCACTCTTAGACTTTTGCTCTGCAGGATGCAGGAGTTGAAATCCATACTTGAAACTAAATCGATCCATCCTAACTCCCTTGAGAAGATGGGGATTCAAACCCCTCACTTTCCATTTTTCATATGGGAAGGGTCGATCCTAGTGGTTGATTATATTGATTTAACTTTGTAGTATAATTGATGTAAGATACTAATGACATCCTTGTGTTAATTTTGATGTCGTAGTATTAAATATATAATTGCCCATGCGAGTATGATATTTAAATACTAATTATATGAATAAGGACTTCTTTTCATAAAGTTTTTATTAATGTTATATGATTTTCTATATACGTTTGATAAATCTTTTAATTATGCTGATTCAATCTTAAACAATTTCATGTTTTGCCAATTTACTTCATTTGCCTAATTTTAGCCGAAAATCATTAATGCGAAAGCCAGCTATCCTATGTGGCATGGTCAATATTGATATGGACAATATTTAATGATAAATTAATATTCTATCAACTTTTTTTATTTTCTTTATTTTATTTTCTTCTCTTTCCCTTATTTACTTTTTTTTTTTCCTTATTCTCTACTCTTCTTTTCTTCTTTTTCCCTTTTTGCCTTTTCATGACCAAATAATTATTTGTTAATTTATGAGCTCCTTTGATATCGCGTGGATTGATCATGTTTCTGCAAATAGGTGGAAAAAAAAATCTTGAGTAATGAATGAAAGAGAATTTTTGGATTTTATTTTATTAGCAAATTGATTACTTATTATTTTCAATCAATACATTTAAATAACACCTTTCAGTTTTTCATCATGCTTCATTTTATTGAATAAAATGTTTCGTAATTTATTAAACATTTTTGAGCTCTTTACATGTCACACTTTGGTCCACTGATTTCAAAAAATTTGGCAATGCATGCTATTTTTTTTTTTTTTGGAAGCACGGAGCAGAAACTCGATACCTTCAACTAGGAGGCTGTCGAGAGGAAGCCAAAGTCCGAGTCCTTCAATATATCTAGTTAGATCCACATTCACTCAAAAGCTTAAGTAAATAACTTATGAGTAAATTAGAGTGCGTTTGGTAACGTTTCTGTTTAAAAATTATTCTAGGGAATAGAAATAAAAAAAAATTATTTTTGTTTCGGGGAACAATTTTTTAACAAAAGAATGCGTTTGGTAAATTTGTTCATGGAATAGAAAAAGAACAGAAACATGTTTGGTAAATTTGTATAATTTTTTTGTTTCTTTTAATTTTTAAATATTTTTATTTTATTTTTCCTTTTTCCTTTTTCCTTTTTTCTTCCTTTTTGCCAGTCACCGGCCTTAGCCATGGCCGGCGACTGGTCGACGAGGATCGGCAGCCTCGCCCAGCCACCAGCGAGGCCGAGCCTCACCCGGCCACCGTCGGGCAACACCGACCTAGCGGTGGCCCGACGACACCGAGCCTCATCGGTGGTGGGCGAGCTTAGCCTCGCCGAGGCTAGCAACGCTGGGCGAGGTCGCCGGCCCTCAACAACGACGCCGGCCCTTAATGGCTAGTCGCTGGCCCTTAATGGCCGGTCGCCGGCCATGGCCGAGGTTGGCGACCAACCAAAGAAAAAAGAAGAAGAAAAGAAAGAGAATAGAAACATAGGAGAGAGAAAAATTGTTTCTTGGAAGTCTCCAGTAACAAGAATCAAGTTTTTTTTTGTCTCTTGTTTATGTTCTAAAGTTGTTCCTGTGAACAAAAAAATAAATTTGGAACAAAAACACAAACATACGCGTTTTTTTTTTTTTGTTTCTCGGAACAAAAAGAACAGGAATTGTGTTCATGAACAAATAATATGAACACAAACAAATGCAGCCTTAACAGCTCAATATTATACTAATTCTTTAATGTATAACTTTTTTAACACAACTCATGTGCATGTTAACAATTTCCTTCTCACGTGTGAGCTCAAGTGTTAGATTTGCTCTCTCTTAACTAATGTATCTTTTTGTATCAATCTATCTCAATCTAAATCTCTAATGCCAAACTTCGTTCCTTGTCTCTTTCTCCATGAGCCTCTGTTCTACAGTAAAAAATCGTAACTGCTTTTTCATTATTGAGGTCTTGAGCTGAGGTCTTTCTCAATAATCAACTCTGGAGGTTCTCTTCTTTTTACGCATTGGGGTCTCGAAGATTCAACCTCCATCGAAGGGGTGAGTACAGTCACTTAACAGGTAAAAGATCCAATAAACTACTTAATGCATCACACAACACAATCACAACATCATAGCATAGTACATGTCATCCATGCATCCAAGCATAACTTACCTTGCAGCTATGCATATGTCATCATACTATATGTGCATACAACCATGCACTCATCATCAAGTATCTACGCATATACCATGCCTGATGTACACATACCATCATGCCATAGGTGCACATACAACCATGCACTCATCATCAAGCATCCATGCATATACCATGCCTCATGTACACATACCATCATGCCATAGGTACACATACAACCATGCACTCATACACATCATATCAAACAGCCATGCATACATATCACTATACCATGCATGATTCAATTTCCACTTTTTATCTTTCAATTTGATCACCACATCTTTCTTTCCTGGGATGAGTAATTGCATCCCACATTATCACTTGCACCCCAACCTGGCATCACGAGAAAACCTCCGACACACACCACTGGGCATCTCGCACCCCCACATTCCGGGCATCTCGCATTCCAACTGGCATCACGAGGCATTCTCCAGGCACAAACCTCCGAGGCTTCCGACACCCAACCATTTCGGGCATCTCGAAACTCCCTAGGACATCCGGGCATGTATCATAATACAACCGAGCATCTGGCACTCCCCATCCCGGGCATACTGACACTCCTAGGGCATTATCGGCCCACCTCCAATAGTCTCCTCATTCATCATAATTCATATTCACCAATTTATGTCTCACAATCAACATGGCATATGATGTAATGGCAACAAAGTCAAATTCAGCATTTGATTCTATATGCAATGCCAAATATCATCACATGCTCAGCAAGATTCAATCACCTCAATCAATATAATTCATAGGGCTCATCCAAAACAGAATAATCATAAATTACAGCATTTGAAAGTCGCTCAATCCAGCTTGCATAGTTTTAGAAAATATTTCCATTAAATACCCAAATGACCTTTAAAAATTATGAACTTCGAACATGTGATAATCAAGACATAAAGGCAGATATTTAATAAAGGACACCACACCAAAAGACCCTCATACAATTTGATATAGACCATGTGTGGCATCCCGGAATTTCAAAGCCAAGCCTTAAGGTGTGTTAAATGTCTTTAGTTAGGTGATGAAATTTTATGGCCTATGCTTAAGCCAATTTGCCCTTGTATTTGATGAATTTTGCTTGTGATTGTGGAAATTTAAACTTAATTAGTTAATGCTTGGCCATATGATTTAAATTTCAATAATTAGAAATATTCCAAGACTTTGGCCAAGATGGAAATTGGAATTCAAAAATATTATAGAAGAAATTTTTTTTAAAAAAAAAGGGATAAAATTCGAATGGGCCTTGGGCCCATTAGCCTAAAGCTTGGTGGGCCAAGCTAGTCGGCCCATTGGGCCCAAGAGGTGGCTGTCGACCAGCCCAAGGAAGAGTGGCCGGTTGGGCCTAAACTCAAGCCCAACTAATTCAAAAACAAAATTAACAAGTGGCAAAGATGATGGGCATGCATTGGTGGGATTTTAGGCAAGGTAATCATGAGCTTTTGGGGAAATAAAAGGGGTTAGGAGAGAGAGTGGCCGGACTTCTTGCTTCATTTCCGTCCAAAGAGAGAGGTGTGCGAGAGAGAGAGCTCGAGCGGAAGAGAGGGACCGAGAGGGAGAGAGAGGAGGCGGAGCCGAGAGGGAGGTGCCACCGTGTGCTCGCCGTCCGTTCGCCTAGACCGACCGCCGTTTGTCGCCGTTTGCTCATCTTGGAGGCAAGTGTGGTCCTTAACTTCTCTTGCATGTCTATTTTGTTGGTTGCATGTTCGGTTTTAGGTGTGGTTTGGGCGAAGAACCGAGGTAAGGGTTGAATGTGTTCAAGCTATGTGACTGTTTTCGTTCGGTTTGTGGTAGTCAGTACTTTATTCGAGCTTGCATGTGTATTTGGAGTGCGATTTTGGCTTCGGTGTCTTCATGAAAGTTGAAGCTAACATCTTGTAGTATGACATACTCGAATTTCATGGAAAACGAGGAATATTTGAGGGGTCAAAAGCTCTATTATACGGAGACCTCAGATCTGTGAAATCGTCACTGACCTTTTGTTGATTTCTTGGTTGCATGTTGATTTCTGTTGGAGATCTCACCTTGTTGTCTTCATGAAAGTTGTAGGTAACATCCTAAAATACAACATACTCAAATTTGAAGAGAAACGAATGAGTATAGCCTAGTGAATCGGCTAGATCTTTGAGACGGTTGGTTCTGTTGAAGTATACCGAGACACCCGAGACTTCAAGGACTTAAAAGAGGATCATAATTTGGTTATTTAACCTAGATCTCTTCATGAAACTTGTAAAGGACACATTGATACATAACATAATCGAATTTGAGAGGAAAAGAAAGGGATTAGATGGGTCAAACCTAAGTTTTTCGGTGATATGTACTCTGGACGAAACGGTAGAGGTTCCAGAAGCTTCGTGGAGCTGTATAAATTAATCTATGAAGAATTTGGCTTAGGGTTCTGCATGAAAAATGCACGAAAATGTGTTGGTTATCACCCTGTAAAATTTCGTAATTTTGGAGGCCATATGAGTATTTTAATCGAATTAATTTGAAAACTGTGCAATCTGGCCATTATCCGAATGTTATGTGCTATTTTGTGGAAATTTGGGAAATTATGTGAAATGCAAATTGGCCATGAATTTTGTGTGAAATTGTGATTCTAATTGTTTGTTTAGTGATTGTTTGAATATTATGATTTTTGGAAAATCATAAATATTAAATATAATATTTATTTATGAAAATAAATAAATAAATAATATAATAATATAATAATAATAAAATAATAATTAAATAAAAGCGGATTATTTTATTAGCCATGTATTCCATTGAATTTATGATGCATTGTTATATGATATAGATGCATGTATGATCATGAATTGTGATGGATGTGCGTGATTCATATGCCATGTAATAATAATAAGATTAAAAGGAAGGTGAATGTGGAAGTGGTATGTGAGTAAGGGGTTGTGGCGGAGGATGATGTCTGGTGGCCCAAAAGGCATAATTCCAGAGATTCCCTGAGAGTTTCAGGATGCCCGGAATGTGGGGGGCCGGAAGCCCTGTCGGAGGTTTCTGCCCGAAGGGAGTGACTCGCGATGCCAGGATTGGGGTGCGAGATCCCCGGCTAGAAGGGTAAAGGCCGGAAGCCCTGTCGAAGGTTTCTGCCCGAAGGGAATGCCTCGTGATGCTAGTTGAGATGTGAGATGCCCGGAATGTGGGGGGCCGGAAGCCCAGTGGCCATGAGATGGCCGGAATGCCGGGATCCCCGTCGGAGGTTTTCGCCCGAAGGGATGATGATGATGGTGAATTTGATGATTTGAGAAAAGATAATGTGGGATCAATTGATAAGTAAAAGTGGAAATTGATCTATAATGATGATATGATGTGATATGCATGGTGATGCATGGTTAATGATGATATGATGTGATATGCATGGTGATGCATGGTTAATGATGATGTGATATGCATGGTGATACATGGTTAATGATGATATGATGTGATATGCATGGTGATGCATGGTTAATGATGATGTGATATGCATGGTGATGCATGGTTAATAATGATATGATGTGATATGCATGGTGATGCATGGTTAATGATGATGTGATATGCATGGTGATGCATGGTTAATGATGATATGATGTGATATGCATGGTGATGCATGGTTAATGATGATGTGATGATAATGATATATGAGATGCCATGGTGATGATATATATGCTATGATGGTGCATGAATATGCTTGATATCAAAGAGGTAAGCAATGCCTGCATTGTATGATGGTATGCATGGTGCATTGAGTTGTTATTGGATTTCCCTATCTGCTGAGTGGTTGTACTCACCCCTTTTGGGGATAACATTTCAGATTAGCACTATGCCGCTTCCTACCGTCACGCGAGGCACCTTCTATGGTATACCGTCAGACGTAGAAGTAGATTGTACGGAGATCGACTGCGTCACTATCCCCGGACCGACATATGTGCGAGTGCGTGTGCTGGTCATGTACGACGTGGGCCCGGGGGGCCCGGTCATCCAGGAGTTTTTGTTCTGTTCATGTCCGCCGAGACGGAGTGATTAGGGGGATGTTGCCGCCACCACCACCCGATACACCGGATGGGTGTGATGGTTGCGTGAAGGGTAGAGAGCTGGTGTCTCTTTTTGGGGAGTAGCCGCCACCTTTGTTAGATGGGGGATGTCATGTGATTTTCTTAGGGGTCGTAGTATCTTTTGGGATGAGGCCGAGTGTGGCTGAAAATCTTGGTCTCCTTTTTTGTTGTATCGACCCGTGAAAAACCCATCACGTTAATATGTAAATAAAAGTGGCATGGCTTATCTTTTTTAAATCATGATGATTTAGTGGTGTGTATTTGTATCATGGATTGGTAGGGGGATAGATGGTGATGTTTAATTTGCTTCCGCTATGAGTCGCGCATGGGACCGCTTTAAAAAAAAAAAATGCCTGTAATCTGGCAAGGCTTAATTTAGATAAGAGATAGAGATGGTAAAAGATGTAACATCGGCACTGTTAACGACCTGCGAAGGGTTCGGGGTGTTACACCATGCATCACAGCATTACTATTCTAACAATACAGCTTGCACAGTTTTTGAAATTTTTTTGGTTAAATAGGCAAATGAACAGCAAATGAACTTAAAAAATTATCAAATTTTAATATGTCACAGGGAAGACATAAAGAAAGATACTTTGTGTAGAACACTTTGCCGAAAGAGCTTCATAAAAAATGATATGACCCATGCATTGAAACTGACTAAGTCCGTACGCGTCAGATTACACGGTTTTTGAGATATTTCCGATTAAATATCCTAATGACCTTCAAAATTCATGAAATTCGACTATATTGTATTTAAGATCTTAAGGTAGGTTTTTCATGAAGAAATAAAAGTCAAATTCAATATAGACGGTTAAAGCTTCTGTTTCAATACCGAAGTCTCCAGATCTAACTACTTTTGAAAAACTACAATTTCACCTGTCTATTCTTGTTAGTATTCTCTAATGTTTTGATATGTTAAACCTCAGGATGTCCTTTACATCTTTTGTTAAGAAGTCAAAGTGAAATTTCAACAAAAGATAGGCTTACAGACCATGCATTCATCAAAGGTAGTTACCGAAATCTCCCGATTCAGTCTCTCCGAAAAATACAGATTTCACCCACTTATACTTGTTCGTTTTGTCCCAAATTCGAGCATGTTATATTTAAAGAAGTCCTTAACAACTTTCATTCAGAAGTCACGGCCAAAATTCAACTCAAACAACACATGCAAGCCAATAGAACATCCAAGGTCGAACTGTTTTCTCAAGAACAGTTTACTAATCTCAAACATCCCTCTTAAAACTTCAACTTTTAACACCCTAAACATCCGAATTATTTCACTATTCAAGCACACATACTAGACACAACATGCAAGAGCAGATTAAGGATCCCAACTTGCCTCTAAACCGAGCAAACAACGAGCTCAGACGGCGATGAGCAACGGATGCACGGCGGACGGTCGACGGACAGCTCCCTTCCTTTCCTCTCTTCTTCCTTTCTCTCTCGATTTCTCTCTTCCCCTCGGTAGCTCTCTCTCTCCCTCACTCCCTCTCTCCGATGACGCTTCCCCTTCATCATCAATCGGTTCCCTCAAATTTTCCTCTCCTCAATGATGAACAATCATTGCTTTTGCATGAAGGACACTTGGACTAAGGGGGAAACACTTGGCAAAATCTTAATGCAAAAGAGTGGGCCTCTCATGGGCCGGTTCCTCCTTGGTCGACAGCCTAATGGGGCTCCATCCGGCCGGGCTTGAGGCGAGCCATGGGCCAGTGGTTGCTTCCCTTCCTTGGGCTTTGCGGCTACGACCAAATGGCCAAAGGGTGGGGCTTCTTGTGGGCTGGTCGAGAATGGGGTGAGGCAATTGGGCTGGTTTGGGCCTTCAATTATCTAGCCCATCCTCATTCTATTAATTTACCTAATCCTTAATTTATATAAACACCTAATTGGAATTTAAGATTCACAAAACTTTGTGGCCTATCTTAATAAATTCCAATCCATAATTCCACATGGCCAAAAATAGAATTTTCCTATTAAATAATTATTCACCAAAACCTTAGCCAAAGTCTTAATGCAAGACATGAATTAGAGCACCCCTAAAGATTGACAAGGAATTCTAGGATGCCACAATTCTCCCCTCCTTAGAGAATTTCGTCCTCGAAATTAGATAGTTACTCATGCCTTTTGAAACAAGTAGGGGTACTTTTTCTTAATCTGATCTTCACTTTCCCATGTGGCTTTTTCCATATCATGATGTCGCCATAATACCTTAACCAAATGAATCTTCTTAGTTTTAAGAATTTGTTTCTTTCGATCCAATATTTGCACAGGCTCTTCGATGTACCTCACTTTCTTATCCACTTTGATGGCTTCATGATCGAGTATGTGACAAGGATCCGACTAGTACTTTCTCAGCATCGACACATGAAACACATCTTGTAAATTCCCCAATTTAGGAGGCAGCGCTAAACGATAAACTACATCTCCTATTCTTTCAAGTATCTCAAAAGGTCCAACAAATCTAGGGCTCAACTTATCCTTCATTCCAAATCGAGATACTCCTTTCATTGGAGATACCTTAAGGAATAGATGATCTCCCACATTAAATTCCAAAGGCCTTCTACGCCTATCTGCGTAGTCTTTTTGTCTACTCTGAGCTATTTTAAGTCTGTTCCTGATAATTTTGACAGCTTCAGTGGTAACTTGTACCAGTTCAGGTCCTGTCAATTTCTTTTCACCTACTTCATTCCAATAGACAGGAGTCCTACATCTCCTTCCATATAATGCTTCAGAGGGAGCCATGTTTATACTTTTCTGAGAACTATTATTATAAGCAAACTCCACCAAATGTAATCTTTCATCCCAATTTCCTTTAAAATCAATCACACAAGCCCTCAACATATCCTCTAATGTCTGGATTACTCTTTTTATTTGTCCATCTGTTTGAGGGTGAAAGCAATACTAAATTGGAGTTTAGTTCCTAAGGCAATTTGAAGACTCCGCCAAAAGTTCGAAGTAAATCTTGAATCCCGATCTGAGGTAATAGTTACTGGAACATCATGTAAGCGTACTACTTGACTTACATATATATTCGCATATTTGTCCATTGGATAGTCTATGCGAACTGCTAGGAAATGAGCATACTTAGTTAGACGGTCTACTATTACCCAGATAGTCATGACCACTTGATGTCTTTGGCAATCATTGTACAAAGTTCATTGTTATATGTTCCCATTTCCATTTTGGTATGTCTAACGGTCTCAAGAGTCCAGCGGGTTTGCGATGCTCCGCTTTTACTTGCTGGCACGTCAAACATTGAGAAACGTGCTTAGCCGTATTTGCTTTCATATCGTTCCACCAAAATTGCTGACGCAATTTCCTGTACATCTTTGTACTACTTGGATGAACACTGTAATTACTCCTATGTGCCTCTGACAAAATTTCCTTCTTTACTTCTTCATTGTCGGGAACACAAAGTCGTCATTGGCATCTTACCACTCCATCTTCAGAGACTTGAAATTCCGGTCTTTTTCCTAAAGACACTGCATCTTTTACTTTCAAAATTTCTGGGTCAGACTCTTGTAAGGTCTTAACTTTCTGAATAATTTCAGGTTCGATTCTTAATGCACTAAGCATATTTGTAAGACAGTCCATTTTCAATTTAAACTCTGAGTCCGCTACGAACTTTAACAAGCTCCATTCCGCCATTCTTAAACTAGCCATCTCCATAGCTGACTTATGACTAAGAGCATCCGCTACCTTGTTTGCTTTCCTTGGATGGTATCGTATCTCACAATCATAATCCTTTAACAACTCCATCCACTTCCTTTGTCTCATGTTCAATTCCTTTTGTGAGAACAAATACTTCAAGCTCTTATCATCGGTATAAATCTCAAACTTTTCCCCATATAAGTAATGTCTCCATATCTTCAAAGCGAACACTATAGCTGCTAATTCTAAATCATGCGTGGGGTAATTTAGTTCATGGGGTTTCAATTGCCTAGACGCATAGGCTATGACCTTGCCATGTTGCATCAGAACACATCCCAGTCCTTTGTGAGATGCATCATTGTATACCGTAAAACCATCCGATCCTGTCGGTATAGTCAAGATTGGAGCCGAGGTCAATTTTCTTTTAAGCTCCTGGAAACTCCTTTCGCATTCCCCATTCCATTCAAACTTCACGTTCTTTCGAGTCAATTTTGTTAAAGGACCTGCCAATCGTGAGAATCCTTCAATAAACCTTCTATAATAACCAGGTAGTTCTAAGAAATTCCGTATTTCAGTAGGTGTCGTTGGTCTCGGCCAATTTATTACCATCTCAACTTTTGCCGGGTCTACTGCAATTCCTTCTCCTGATACTACGTGCCCCAAAAATATTATTTGGTCCAGCCAGAATTCACATTTGCTAAATTTGGCATACAACTTATGATCTCTCAGAGTTTGCAAAACTATCCTCAAGTGTTGTTCATGCTCTTTAGGCCCTCTTGAATATATCAGGATGTCATCAATAAAAACAATCACAAACTGGTCTAAATAAGGCTTAAATACCCTATTCATTAGATCCATAAATGCAGCCGGTGCATTTGTCAATCCAAATGGCATGACCAGGAACTCATAATGTCCATAACGAGTCTTAAACGCAGTCTTAGGAATGTCCTCTTTCTTAATTCTTAGCTGATGGTATCCCGACCTTAAGTCAATCTTAGAGAAGACCGAACTTCCTTGGAGTTGGTCAAATAGGTCATCAATTCTAGGCAAATGATATTTATTTTTAATGGTTACTTGATTCAGTTGCCTATAGTCAATGCACAAGCATATCGACCCATCTTTCTTTTTCACAAACAAAACTGGCGTACCCCAAGGTGAAGCACTTGGCCTAATGAATCCTTTGTCAAGCAACTCTTGTAGTTGCACTTTTAATTCCTTCAATTCGACTAAGGCCATTCTATACGGGGCTTTAGATATTGGTCCTGTTCCAGGTATTAATTCAATTTCGAACTCAATTTCTCATTCCAGTGGTAATCTAGGAAATTCCTCAGGAAATACATTTTGAAATTCATTAACCACTCGAACTTCATCAAGTTTAGGCTCTTCCCTAGTATAATCTTTAACCACGGCCAGGTCCTGAAATAAGTGCTGTAGGTAGGTGGGTCTGACCTCCCAAAAATTCACAACTAGACTGATCAGGTAAGACAAATTGGATCACTTTTCTATAACAATCCATTTTGGCTTGATACTTACGAAGCCAATCCATTCCTATGATAACATCAAAATCATACATAGCCATTACAACCAAGTCTATTTCCATATCCTTTCCTCCTATCGATATCTTACAATTTCCACACACCAGCGTAGATAATACCATATTCTTTAAAGGCGTAGAAACACAAAGATGCGTCTCAAGAGGTGTAACTTCTATTTTACTCAAATGCCTATATCTTTCAGACACAAATAAATGCGTAGCACCCGTATCAAATAATGCATATGCCTTTTTACCATTGATAAGGATCGTACCTGAGATAACATTTTTAGAAGCTTCCGCTTCCTCTTGGGTGACCGCATACACCCTTCCTTGTGTTGGTGGCTTTTGAGGATTCCTTGGTAAGTTTGATCTAATAGCACTCTGATATCCTTGTCGCACCGAGCCAACACTCATTTGCGACCTTTCTTGTGGGCAACTTCTCCTAAGGTGGCCCACTTGTCCACAACCAAAACATCTCAGTCGTCCATTGCAAGGTCCTGGGCCATGTCCCCCATTACATCTTTGACAAACATAAGGCTGATAGGGTGCTTTCCCTATATTCAGGCCATCTTTTGCTCTCCCAAAATTTCCAAAATTGCTCTTCTTCTTCACATTCCAAGTCTGACCTTGACCAGGGTAGGGTCTCTTACCCCTTCTCACATCATTAAAGTTTAGTTGTTTCTTAAACTCTGATCGCTCTCTCATAAGCTTCTGCTCCACTAACTGTGCCATTTCATAAATCTCATGATAATCCCTTATATTTAGAGGCACTAGTTGTTTCCTGAGATCAGTTCTCAACCCTTTCAGAAATCTCTTAGCCTTTTCTTCTTGATCCTTAATTAGTCTAGGAGCATATCTAGACAGTTCAGAAAATCTAGCCTCATATTGGTCCATTGTCAGCTCCTTTTGTTCTAACTGAACAAATTCTGAAATTTCCTGGCCTTAGCACAGTCAGAAAAATGCTTTCTATTGAAAGCTCTCACAAACTCCTCCCAGTTAACATTAGTACTTGGTGGAAAGATTATGTCCTTCGAAGCTCTCCACCAAAACTTCGCATTTCCCTCTAGCTGGTACTCTGCCAAAGTTATTTTCTCAGCATCATTGCAGTTCAACAGCTGGAAAATTTGTTCCATCCCATCAATCCAATGCTCTGCCTCCTCAGGACTTCCCATTCCATTGAACTTAGGTGGCTTCAGCTTCAGAAATTGCTCTACTAGTCCTTGAGTACGCGCGTTCTGCTTCGGGCTGTTGCTGCACTTGTCTTTCCATCAGATTTCCTATATTGGCTAATGTCTGCAGGATATCTTCCATCCGAGGTTCAGCCCTTGCTGTAGAGGCTTCAGCCCTCGATGGATGAGCACTTCCAGCTCGTACAATGATTTCCCTGCAGTTTCCAAGCATTTGCCTCAGG
Source organism: Eucalyptus virginea (assembly GCA_014182375.1). NCBI lineage: Eukaryota > Viridiplantae > Streptophyta > Magnoliopsida > Myrtales > Myrtaceae > Eucalyptus > Eucalyptus virginea. The sequence continues at coordinate 12,152,198 of CM024520.1, forward strand.
AAATATCTGTGACTCAATGTCTTCTTTAAAAACAAGAGCAACTAAAGAAAATAAGTAACATGACCATGTCACTGGTACCTAAAAGCAATAACTACTAAGGATCTACGAGTGATTACTCATCACCTGTTATTCAAAGTTACCCAACTATTCCAGTTAATATCCTATGGTGTGCATTGTTATCATGTTCCTCAATTTCCAAATGAGGCTCCTTATCGCTCCAACCTATAACCATTGCTTTGATACCAACAAAGCAGGATGTGGCACCCCTCGACGGCCCCCGATCTGTTAGGGTCGCCATAGCCTGCTGATTGCTTTCTCTCAAAAGATTCCTTACCAATCTTTAAGGGTGTTTTAATTTATGTCTTGTATCAAGATTTTGGCCAAGCTTTTGGTGAATAATTATTTGATAGAAAAATTCTATTTTTGGCCATGTGGGATTATGGATTGGAATTTATTAAGATAGGTCGCAAAATTTTGTGATTTATAAATTTCAATTAGGTGTTTATAAAAATTAAAATTAAGGTTTAAGGAGGATTAATAGGATGAGGATGGGTTGGACAATTGAAAGCCCAAACTAGCCCATGACCTCACCCCATTCTCGACCAGCCCACAAGAAGCCCCACCCTTCGGCCATTTGGGCCTAGCCCACGAAGCCCAAGGAAGGGAAGCAGCCGCTGGCCCATGGCTCGCCTCAAGCCCGGCCGGATGGAGCCCCATTGGGCCGTCGACCAAGGAGGAACTGGCCCATGAGAGGCCCACTCTTTTGCATTAAGATTTTGCCAAGTGTTTCCCCCTTAGTCCAAGTGTCCTTCATGCAAAAGCAATGATTGTTCATCATTGAGGAGAGGAAAATTTGAGGGAACTGGTTGATGATGAAGGGGAAGCGTTGTCGGAGAGAGGGAGTGAGGGAGAGAGAGAGCTACCGAGGGGAAGAGAGAAATCGAGAGAGAAAGGAAGAAGAGAGGAAAGGAAGAGAGCTGTCTGTCGACTGTCTGCCGTGCGTCCGTCGCTCGTCGCCGTCCGTGCTCGCTGTTTGCTTGGTTTAGAGGCAAGTTGGGATCCTTAATCTGCTCTTGCATGTTGTGTCTAGTATGTGTGCTTGAATAGTGAAAGAATTCGGATGTTTAGGGTGTTAAAAGTTGAAGTTTTAAGAGGGATGTTTGAGATTAGTAAACTGTTCTTGAGAAAACAGTTCGACCTTGGATGTTCTATTGGCTTGCATGTGTTGTTTGAGTTGAATTTTGGCCGTGAATTCTGAATGAAAGTTGTTAAGGACTTCTTTAAATATAACATACTCGAATTTGGGACAAAACGGACAAGTATAAGTGGGTGAAATCTGTATTTTTCGGAGAGACTGAATCGGGAGATTTTGGTAACTACCTTTGATGAATGCATGGTCTGTGAGCATATCTTTTTGTTGAAATTTCACTTCTATTTATTAACAAAATATGTAAAGGACATCCTGAGGTTTAACATATAAAAAATTTAGAGAAAAATAACAAGAATAGATAGGTGAAATCGTAGTTTTTCAAAAGTAGTTAGATCTGGAGACTTCGGTATTGAAACAAGAGATTTAACCATCTATATTAAATCACCTAGAACGAATTTGACTTTGATTTCTTCATGAAAAACCTACCTTAAGATCTTAACTACAACATAGTCGAATTTCATGAATTTTGAAGGTCATTAGGATATTTAATCGGAAATATCTCAAAAACCGTGTAATCTGACGCGTTCGGACTTAGTCAGTTTCAATGCATGGGTCATATCATTTTTTATGAAGCTCTTTCGGCAAAGTGTTCTTCACAAAGTATCTTTCATTATGTCTTCCCTGTAACATATTAAAATTTCATAATTTTTTAAGTTCATTTTCCTATTTAACCAAAAATGTTTCAAAAACTGTGCAAGCTGTATTGTTAGAATAGTAATGCTGTGATGCATGGTCTATATAAAATTTTATGAGGGTCTTTTGGTGTGGTGTCCTTCATTAAATATCTGAATTTATATCTTGACTATCACATGTTCGAAGTTCATAATTTTTAAAGGTCATTTGGGTATTTAATGGAAATATTTTCTAAAACTGTGCAAGCTGGATTGAGCGACTTTCAAATGCTGTAATTTATGATTATTCTGTTTTGGATGAGCCCTATGAATTATATTGATTGAGGTGATTGAATCTTGCTGAGCATGTGATGATATTTGGCATTGCATATAGAATCAAATGCCGAATTTGACTTTGTTGCCATTACATCATGTACCATGTTGATTGTGAGACATAAATTGGTGAACATGAATTATGATGAATGAGGAGATTGTTGGAGGTGGGCCGATAATGCCCTAGGAGTGTCAGGATGCTCGGGATGGGGCGTGCTGGATGCCCAGTTGTATTGTGATACATGCTCGGATGTCCTCGGGAGTTTCAAGATGCCCGGAATGGTTGGGTGTCGGAAGCCTCGGAGGTTTGTGCCCGGGGAATGCCTCGTGATGCCAGTTGGGATGCAAGATGCCCAGAATGTGGGGGTGCCGGATGCCCGGTGGTGTGTACCGGAGGTTTTCTCGTGATGCCAGGTAGGGGTGCGAGTGATAATGTGGGATGCAATTATTGATCTCGGGAAAGAAAGATGTGGTGATCAAATTGAAAGATAAAAAGTGGAAATTGAATCATGCATGGTATAGTGATATGTATGCATGGCTGTATGATATGATGTGTATGAGTGCATGGTTGTATGTGCACCTATGGCATGATGGTATGTGTACATGATGGTATGTGTACATGAGGCATGGTATATGCGTGGATGCTTGATGATGTGTGCATGGTTGTATGCACATATGATATGATGACATATGCATGGCTACAAGGTAAGTTATGCTTGGATGCATGGATGACATGTACTATGCTATGATGTTGTGATTGTATTGTGTGATGCATTGAGTAGTTTATTGGATCTTTTACTTGCTAAGTGGCTGTACTCACCCCTTTGGGGACCAACATTTCAGATTAGGAAGATGCCGCTCTCTCCGGTCACGCGGGGTACCTTCTATGGCCTCCCATTTGACATGGAAGTAAAGTGTTCGGAGATTGATTGCATTACCATCCCTGGTCTGACGTTTGTGTGAGTTCGCATGCTGGTCATGTACGATGTGGGCTTGGCTGGGGGCCCAGTCATTCAGGAGTTACTGTTGGTTCATGTCCGCCGATGGCGTGATTCGGGGGATGTTGCCGCCACCACCGCTCGACGCACCAGGATGGGTGTGATGGCCGCGTGAGGAGTAGAGAGCTGACGTTTCTTTTTGAGAGTAGCTGACACTGATAGATGGAGGATGACACGTGATCGTTATAGGGGTCGAGATATCTTTTAGGTTATGGCCAAGTGTAGTTAAAAGTCTTGGCTTTCTTTTTTGGTTGTACCGACCCGAGAAAATCCATCATGAAAATATATAAATAAAAGTGGTTCGGTCTTATCTTTTCATATGGTGCGTAGTTGGTGTGTATTGCATCATGGTTATTGGAGGGAGAGATAGTGAAACTCAATTATGCTTCTGCTAATAAGTTGCGCTGGGACCATTTTAAAAAAAAAAAAAAAATTATATGCCTAAGGACCTCGGTCCTTCTTTAAACCCCTTTTTATAAAAGACAAGTAATGGATATCTTTTGAGAGAAAGCGATCGGCAGGTTGGGCGACCCTAACGGATCGGGGGCCGTCGAGGGGTGCCACAATAACTAATACCAAAACCATACTTTCGCAGCGCACACGTCCAAAATTTCTTAACAAAGACAAACGCAGTCTTATTGAGAGCTTATGTAGGTTTGATAAAACCGAAGAAGGAACACTAGAACATGCTGAAAAAACTTCTCTTCGCTGGGGAGCGTAAGCTGAGACAATGGGACTTATCACAACGTGAGTTCCATTGATCTCTTTCCAACTGATGTACCCGAAGTTAACTATGTAGTCGCTCTGCGGAATCGACTCTTCCAAAGGGATCTCTACCGTCACGTTGAACTCGACTCTGTCGTACTTCCTCACAAACCATAGCGCCAAGGGTTTTGCCGTAGCCTTCATGCTTGACAGAGTCGTCACCGTGGCCCAGTAACATGAAGGTCCGTCAGCCACGTTGGTTAGAACTCTTTTGAAAGTGACGCTCATGGTTTTGGAGTTGTTGAGGATGACTATGAATGAAGGGTAGTTGATGTCGAGAGTTGCGGATGCAAAAGAGAAGTTTGATCTCCCGCTTATGATCTTAATCTGGTTGGCGGAATAGTTCATTCCGCAGAGGAACTTGATGTAATCCTCGGGTTCAATGTCGTAGATCGACCGGGATCGAAGCCTTTTTCCGGTCTATATGTCCCGCTCCGAAATCAAGAGGCGTTCCCGAAGCTCAAGTGGTCATGTCGATGATGGTTTCGTCGGTGTTATCGAGAGTGTAAGCTGTGTTCATCATTGCCGATCGGATAGTGGCAGGGCTCCAATCTGGATGGGCTGATTTTAGCAGCGCAGCGACTCCGGCAACATGAGGAGCCGACATGGAAGTTCCCAATAAGAGAGCGTAGTTGCTAAGCAAGTAGCTCTGACCTATCTGTGCTATTCCTCGGTTCGGCACCCATGCCGCCAAAACATCAACTCCAGGAGCTAACATATCCGGCTTCAAGATGCACGGGGCTTGGCGGCCTGGTCCTCTAGCCGAAAACCAAACAACTCGAGGTGCTGGTTTGGTCCCGAAAATGGTTATCAAGAACTCGATACTGACTGTCAGATTCTCTGACTTCAGCAAGTAGTCCTTGACTCTATCTCCATCTTCCGGTACGATGGCCATGAACAGAATATTGAAGTCTTTGGGTTTGAGGAAAACCCTGAATTCGGTACTGAAGATGGCACCTGCAGCTCCAGCTCCAGTGATTTCATCAGTATCAACTCCATCGTCTTCACTAACAAAGTCGCAGAAGACTATCTTTCCGGCGACATCCTTTGGGTTGAGAGAGTAACTGTCGCAGATTTCCTTGCTTCTGTTGCCATGGCCGAAGTATAGAGGAACTCTTGAGATCAGCAGATTTTCTGGGAAGATGGATTTTCCTCTAACTGTCATGGTTCTGTTGCCAAGAGCTATGTTAGCCACGAAGTCCCTTGATATGGTTCCGGCGCCTACAGTCGTTAGCCATGGAGCTCCATTTTGTATTGTGTATCCATGAGGGCCGCCATTACCGGCTGAACAAGCAACGAAGATTCCTCTCTCAGAGACAATATATCAACGAAGTCATCTATGGCTTGGTCCATGCCTAAGAGGGTGTCCACTGGAGCTGAATCGTATGTGCCATTCAGGAATAGCACCTTGTACATCTTGAGCTTAGCAGCGGGTGCCATACCCATTGCCGTGCCCTTGGCGTAGCCGAAGTAGCTAGCAGCTATCACAGGGCTCCCGGCCACTGTGGACGACGTGTGGGTCCCGTGGCCCCAGTAGTCCCTTGGGGAATCAGAGTCATCAGTCGTTGATATGTTCAGGCCGTGCTGCTTCATTCCTTTGCTGAATGACCGGGCTCCGATGAGCTTCCAGTTGCAGTTGGACTAGTTGAACTCCACCCCGGACTCGCAAGAGCCTCGCCATCTCTCCGGCACAGGGTACGTGCCTTCGTCCTTGAAGCTCTCACTCTTGGGCCATATCCTGCTGTCCAAGACCATCGCCGAATTCAGCTCTTGGCCAAAGCCCTTTCTGTTTGTTCAGGCAAAGAAACTTAGGAGTATATGTTGTGTGAGCGTTTCTGAATGTGTCCGGATACGAGGCAATATGACCAGGAACCTGTTCCAGCTTGTCTAATTGGAACTGCGACAGCACTACACTGAATCCATTCAAGACATGGATGTATGTATAGATATGGGTTGGATCAATTTCGTCTGGGGACAATAATAGGGATGACAGAAAAGATGTGTACCAATCATGGTGATGCGAGAACGAAGCGGGCAATGCCGATTTGTCCATGGTGACAAGGAAGATCTTACAAAGCCTTTCATATTCCATTATCATTTCGTACAGGTCTCTGAAACTGAACGGTTTTTGTCTCAAAACTATAAGGAAAGATTAGCTTGGATTTATATAGAGGACCAAACTCTTTCTATGTATAACCATATCCCGTGCAAAAATATATTGAGAGGTGATGGACGTGACCGAGTCAATGAAACCAAAATGTAAGATGCACTTTTAACCGGCGAATTCTATGCTAGTTGGTGCAGACCATGCAGGATGGTCCACCGGATCATAGACGAGATTGCAGAAGAGTATGCTGGGAAGATTAGATGTTTTCTACTCAACACTGACAATGACCTGGATATTGCCGAAGACTATGATATCAAGGCTGTTCCGGTGGTCTTCTTTCTTTTCAAGAACGGACAGAAGCGTGAGTCTGTTGTCGGTACCATGCCAAAGGATTTCTTTGTTGCCGCAATACAGAGGGAAATAGACTTCTAAGAACATTTACGGAGAAAATTAGTCGGAGGATGATATATTTGACCATCATCCCTCGCAGTATGATGAAGTTCTGCTCGCCTTCAAGCATCAAGTGCATGATGATGTAGAATGTACATCCTTTAGATGTTGTAACCACCAAAAATCTCAGCCTCCTAGTTTTGGGTACAGTACTTTTTCATCTCAGGCTTTCCTGGCTTGAGGGAACGGTTTGAATTCTCTTCTATGAACAGTAGTGGTGCCAGCTTCTGTCTGTCTCCAATTTCACATAGATAAGTGGTTTTCTCTCGTCAGATTCAATTTGTTGCTGGTACTAATGAAATGGTCAAGTTGCGGGTACGCAAAAATCACACCATTTGCTTCCTTCTTAATAGAGTTCATCTACAAAGTTTGGGATGATAAGAAGGGAGAGGCTACGTTAGCTACAGTAATTTTATAGAGTCAAATATATAAATCTTATCAATTGTATCCCCTATGTGTGGTCGTCTGTTCATCTATGGTAAGATCTGCTCATATTAATTTCTGTTCCCTACAACGGCATGCTCTTTTCAGGAAAGATTCAGCTATGTTTCCTACCCGTCCTATAATCTTCCAAGTCCCTTCTGCATAAGTCCAGATGCAATGGCCACCTCTACAATGCTTTCTTCTGGTTCGCCTCTTCCCTGGTCATCTCTGTCATAAACACTGCGAGCTCGCCTCTGAGACTGAAGAATCTAAATGTCCACTTATGTTATCCGATGTTATATAGCTCTTCTCTTAAGACTAGGTGAGTCCTGCCCTGGAAACCAAGGTCGATGGTGTCCACATAAACAGGCCTGTGCATATTGCCTTCAACTCTCTCCTGTACAGGTCATAATCTCAACACCATCATTATTAAGTTTCCTAACGCACGACTTTTGTACGGATGGTTGGTTGTCATCTTCATATGCGGTTAATTTTGAAAGCCATATAGGATAAGCTAGGCGCGTAGTCGCGCTGATACAGTCCAAAGCAAGATTTCGACTTGACTCGCATACCTTTACCCACATGAAGTTTTACCGTGAAAATATTTTATCCATTGGACAAATATAGATTCAATTGAGATTTGCCTTTCCCGATTACCGAAGGCAAGCTTGACATTGTTATGAACTTAAAGCTCGACAGTGTGGAACCTCAAAGAGGTTGGCCCAATTATGGGATACGATAGCTTGTCTATGATCCTAATGTTTTTGCCATTACTCTATCCTAATTCTGTTCCGGATTGTACTCTCTATTGGAAAATATAGTACCCTTAGGAAAAGCTCCTATCATGATGAATCCTGTGATGTATTGGTGATGAGTATATAATGCAGTTTGAGTTCCAAACTCAATTGGAACTCAATCATGCAATTTTTGCTCAAGATTGGCTCAATTGGAATATAGAAATACTCTAGTTTAGCTTGACTCGACTCAACTCAACCCAATTACATAATTTATTTTTAGATAAGCTCACCAAAAGTCTAAAACTTATCGCGAAAGTGCGATCGAATTCTAAACTTTTAAAAAGTACAATCAAGTTATAAAATTGTCAAATTTGTGCAATTGAATTATTCCATTAACTCTGCTTAATTTGGCTAATGAAAATTTTTGAAGTTTTCTCTCTAATAATGACGTCATAAGTGACATTAAGGGCTGTTTAGTAACACACCCTGAAACAATTGATTATATTATTTTGTTTTTGAGAGCAAAAAAAGAACAAAAATCCATTCGGTAAATTTTTTGTTCCCAGGAACAAAAATCAATTTTTTTTTTTGAGAATAAATTTGGAATAGAATCAAGAAGCAGAAAAAAAAAGTTTATTTTTGTTTTCAGGAACAATTCCTAGAATCAATTCCATATTTTCTTCTCTTTCCTTTTTTCTTCTTCTTCTTTTGACTGGTCGCCGACCTCGGCCATGGCCAGTGATGCCGAGCCATAGTGAGGCTTGTCAACCCAAGCTTTACCGTGGCTAGGCAAGGCTCGACCTCGCTGGTCCACCTCCAAGTTGGCGTCGCCTGGCAAGTGGCTGGGTGAGCGCGGCCTTGCTAGATTTGGGTGAGGTCGACCTTGCCAAGCTAAGGTGAGGCTTGCTTGGCCATTGGCAAGGCTTGGCCTTGCCTAGATCTAGTGAGCTAGCAAAGCCGAGGCTCGCCCTAGCCAGCGAGACTCCAACGAGCTCGTCGAACCTTGCCCAACCAGCAATGGCTAGCAATCGACTACAAAGAAGGAGGAAGAAGAGAAAAAGAAAAAAAAAAAAGAGAAAAATATAATGAAAGTATTAAAAAATTAAAAGAAACAAAAAAATTCAAGAATCCTACCAAACGCATTTATATCCTAAGAATATAAATTTTAAACAATTATCAAGTGTGTTCTTTTGCTCAGAAATTATTTCCAAAAATAAAATCAGAAAAAAATTATTTCTAACAAAAAATTGTTCTCAACACAATCGTTATCAAATGCGCTTTAAGATTAACTAATGCGCTGAAACGATGTCTTTTTGGTCAAAATTCTAATAATTTTTATACCAAATCTTAATTAAATTTGGTTAAGACGTCCAAAAAAATTTTCATAGAAAAATAAAATGACTAACTAAAAGAAATAGGCTAAAAGTTATAAAAAAGAAAACACTCGTGCGCGCGTGCGCATAAGAAAACCATTGCCTACGGGCTACCCCATGGCTACACGCTAGCGTTCGTCCTCGTGGCCTCCTCAGCTCTTTTCGGCAATGGCCCACTGGCTAAGGGCCTAGCCCTTCCTCTTGTAATCTTTTTATTTTATTTGATCTTTTTTGTGTTTTTTAGCATTTTATTTTTAAAATCTAATTTAATTAAAATATAGGTTTAAAAATTAAGGTTTTGACCAAAATTATGTTGTTTTAGTGCTTTAGTTAATCTTAACGTCACATAGGAACAAGAAAATAATTATTCAAAAATTACGTTAGTCTTTTTGTTACCCAAATTTAGTGAAGTTAATGGAAAAAAATTAGATTTATCAATATATAAAGTTTTAAGATTTAATTATATTTTTGAAAATTTTAGAATTCAATTGTATTTTTCTAATAAGTGTCAAAACTTTTAGCATACTTGCACAGTTAATTTATGGAGGAATTCCAATTTGAGCTTGATCTAAATAAAGGTCGAATAATATGGCATATTATATAATCCTGAGGACACCTATGTCTATCTTTAACTAAAAAATACCTTTTGAAGAATAATAGAAACTGGATTGGACTTGATTAGCCTGTTGAGCTAATAATTAGTGAGCACGTGGTAACTCAAAACCAAACTATTCTATCTCGAGTAATAATTAAGCCGTTTTGAGCTCAATGTGAATACACTCGGTTTTTTTTTTTTTTTGGGTGTAAATATGTTAATATCATTAATCATATGAGGTACAAAAGCTTAGGAGAATCCCTAGCATTTCATAAAAACTACTTGTGTGAGGAGATGGAGGAAGGAAGCCTCCATATAGTAGCCAATAAAAAAATTGTCTGGGAAGGCATACACTTTTAGTAGAGTGACGCCCTACATCTTACAACCTTTTGAATCCTAGCCAACAAAAGATAAAGCTCAATCGACGTGTTTTGAAACCATCTGTGGTTACGTTCCATCCAGATACAATAGATTATCTCTAAGAAAGACAGCTTGAGAAATCTTGGTTTTGCCACTAAAGTAAGTTATATAGAATTGCCTCAAGCACCCTTTTGATAGGAAAATTGTCCAAAAATCTTCCTTTTGTGTGACAGCTAATTCAGTTCTAAGCATTTTAGTTATGCAAATTTAGTCATAACCATTTTAATGATTTGTTAATTTTATTTCAAAACCTTTCAATTGTGCCACTTTAGTCTTTAACCTTTTGATGATTTACCAATTTAGTCCTTCCAACCACCTTTGGTTGGAAATTGTTAACGTAAACGTTTACTGTTATACATGGCACAATTGGTATTAATATGGACATTTTTTTCCTTAATTTTTTATAAATTTTTCCTTTTTCCTCTTTTTTTGTCATTCTTCCTCTATCAATCACTGGGTCTAGGCGAAAGATTGCAATTAGCCATAAACAAGGGCCGGCAAAGTCGACCTTGTTGAACTAGGCGAATGTCGAGCCTTGTTGGTCACTGGTGAGGCTTGACCCTCACCTATGGCTTGTCACTGGCTATCGCTAAGGAATGAGGAAAAAAAAGAAAGGAAAAGGAAATAAAAGAAGTTGAAATATTCTAAAAAAATGTTTTTGTTAACGTTGGTTGTGTCACATAGGATGACCAATATCCATATTAGTGATTTTCAACTAAAATTAATTGGAAAAGCCAAATTGACACACCACCAAAAGGTTTGGAATTGAATTAGCATAATTAAAAATCTAGATCTAATTTGATAAAATTCAAAGATTTATGATTGAATTGGCCGCTATTTTATAGGTTTAGGATTTTTTTTGACAATTTCCATTTTTTTTTTTACCGTAAATTAACTCCAAACGAGGACAAAATGAAGCCATGCAATCTCGAGTATCGTTCCTTCAAAGATAAAGGCTTGTTTAGTCCTTTTGCGACGTTCCATGATCTGTGGAAGATTGACATTTTCGTCCCCGGCCCTCTAATATGGCAAGGCGTGGACTTTTATTAGTAATGGTGTAAGGAAAAAGAATGATACTTGGCTGACTAATATGAGAAGTTCTTCAAAGTTAAGTCGATTTTTTTTTTCTAATTTTGTTACCACGAGAATTGATTTGATTCACTATTTTTTTTTTTATTGATTTACAGTCGACTTATTAGAAAATACTAGTTGTAAAGATGTACTTATTGTACTTAGTTGGATAGTAATTTTCAAAAATTATATAAGTTGTACAAATTTTTACATTTTATGACATTCACGAGAATGAAAATATAATTTTTAACGATGAAAGTTCTAAAGTAAGGTATCTTTAAATAGTTTTAAATAAAGTGGTCCTTTTGCAAGTTTATGTACTTTGAGATTCTTTTTGTATATACATAATAACATTTTGTGAAATCAGTACAAACTATTCTAAAAAATTAAACTGTTAGATAAAGATGTGATTAAATATTTAATTGTTCTAGTACTTCCCTTTATACTTCGTCTAGTCTTTTTGTCTAGTACTGACATAGACATATTTAATTTATGAGGCAAATGGAGTTTGGAAAAATTTAAACGCAGGATCTCTAGTTCTGAAACTATGTGAGATTTTGTGAGACTACTGCTAACATAAATTGAAGGATTACAACATGGTGATTATATTGATTCAACTTTGTGGTATAATTGAGTGTTGGATCCTAGTGACTTGCCATCTCTCCAACTATGTGAGATTTTGTGAGACTACTACTAATACAAGAGCCTCGCCATCTCTCCGGCACGAGGGACATGCCCTTGTCCTTGAAGCTCGCTCTCGGGCCATATCTCGGAGTCCACAACGCCAACGATCATGCCGTCGCCGAATTTGGCTCTTGGCCAGAGGCCTGTTTGTCTGTTCAGGCCAAGAAACTTAGGAGTATATGTTGTGTGAGCGTTTCCGAATGTGTCCGCATATGATGCAACATGACCAGGAACCTGTTCCAGCTTCTCTAATTGGGACGGTGACAGCACTGCACTGAATCCATTCAAGGCATGGTCGTATGTGTAGAGATGGGTCGGGTCTACTTTGTCGGGGGATGGCGATAGGGACGACAGAAGTGATGTGTACCAGTCATGGTGACGAGAGAATGAAGTGGGCAATGCCGATTCGTCCATGTAAATTATGTAGGGTTTTTGGTATTCTGTGGCCAAAGTGGACACTATGGTTGAGATGACAAGGAAGAGCTTACAAAGCATATCATATTCCATTGTCATTCTGTATAGATATCTAAAACTGAATGGTGTTTATGTTACAATCATAAAGAGAGATTAATCTGGGCTTATATAGAGGACCATATCTCGTGGCAGTGGTTTTCTTGTGTGTGCGTGCACGAGAGTGTTTTTTTTTTTTTTTTTTTTAAATAACTTTTAACCTATTTCTTTTAGTTAGTCATTTTGTTTTTCTATGCAAAATAGTCATTTTTTTTTTTTTGGTTAGTCCTACTCTATTCCTACTCTACATTCACCCTCAGACTTTTGCCCTGCCTCTTGCAGAGCGTGGGAGTCGAAACCCACTCCTGAAACTTACGCGTCCTCACCCCATCAATATGTACATCAAGAGGCCTGCTTTCCATATACTCAACCATGGAGTGAAATACAAGATTGAGAACATCAGAGATTTACAAAGCTGGAAAAATACCCCCAGGAGATCATCCAAGCAAATCCAGAACGACAGTTTCTTGCGAGAACCCGGAAAATCTCATGTGGCAATGCCATACGAGATCTATTCAGGTTCAATGGAGGTTCGATTCTTTATCATTTCGAGTTAAATTTAAATTATCCTTTCATTCATCCTCTTATCTGGAAGGAAGATGATTTCCCTGACCAGCTCAAGACGCTGTTATGGTACTTAACCAATAAGTACTTAATAGCCATTGAAATTCCTACCAGAAGATTCATTGCAAATCTCACCAGGATATTCTTACTCGGAAGAAATGTGGAAAAAGAAAGTGATAAGAATCTCTTAGACTTTCTTAATTGGTTCTATCATCCTACATGTTGGAAACACGAAACTCGGTGGGGTGGAAGATGAGGAAGATGGAGCAAGAGAAACAGGTGTTTCGTGGATTTCTGGTTGCGTAGACATGATGAGAAGAGATCTTCTCAGCACTGGAGTCACCTACCAAGCGCATGGAATGGATAACATCAAAAACGAGACCATGGCTCTGATACCATGAATGGACCTAGACTTAGAACTAGGGAAGGAGAGTATATTTTCTACAGGTATGCCTTCCCACAGTGGGCGAACAACCTCGTTCAAGCCCTTCAGGGACGGCCTTTTAGCAGAGAACAACTCGCCTTTTAGTTCAAAGTCTAGAGACACTCAGAGATGCCAGGATGGAAACGCTTCTAATCTACCCAAGCTGCATTTCTGGGATCCTACCTTTGGAGAAGAAGAGGAGACTTAGAAAGCCATAGAGAGAATATAAACACTCACTTTACTTCAAGGGACTCTACCCAACACATTACACCCTCTTTGCCTTATATAGACAATAAGAGGTCACAAACCAACAAACAAGGACCAATCACATGGGGTTCGAGTACAAACAGGGGCACCGAAAACTTTCGGGAGGGAATTATTCGCGCACTATGAACAAGAATCGTACGTGAACGGTACTTTCCCTAGCCTAGTGCTACAGTAAAAGTGAACAGTGATTTGCTACAGTGAAACTGTACGGACTCAGCGGTCTCGTCCGTCACGGGCATTGTAGCTGCATACTGAGTCATCATCCGAGCTTTCTTCCAGGAGATGTGCCTCGTACTTTTCTTGTAAGGCTTCAAGATCTGCAGGTGAGAGGATTTGATTCAGCCTTCTGGATGAGGATGCTTGTTCACGAGTCCAATGAGATGCTTCTTCTTCTGCCCAGTTTGTATTTTCGCTGGTAGTATTGGCAGGAATACTTGGCTGAGGCCAATTGGATGGCTGCGCATAAAAGGACATGTCCATGTTTTGGAATGATGACGAAGGTTCCTGTTCGTAGGGGTTCTGGGACAGAGGACCTCCAAAGCGTGCATAGGGGTCTTGAGTAGACTGGACAATGTCATCTTCACTTGTCATTTGATGCTCTTGGGACGATTCAGCTTGTCTGTATCGTATGAGTGCTTCCTTAGCTTCTGGTGCTAGGTCATAATGATCCCACGTAGTGGGTGCATTGTACCAAACGTCTTCAGGAACGGTTTTGTTTTCCTGGCATATAATTCTCTGGAGTTCTCGATACTCATGTTCGCAAATTCTAATAGATCTTGGAACATAGCAATGGAGGAGGTGGGTGGTGTTTCTTCTGGAGCTTCAAGTGGGTAAGAATGCTTCTTAGCCCATTTGAGGATAGGTCCATTCATGGTATCAGAGCCATGGTCTCGTTTTTGATGTTATCCATTCCATGCGCTTGGTAGGTGACTCCAGTGCTGAGAAGATCTCTTCTCATCATGTCTACGCAACCAGAAATCCTCGAAGCACCTGTTTCTCTTGCTCCATCTTCCTCATCTTCCACCCCACCAGAGTTTCGTGTTTCCAATGTTTCTAAGATAGACTATCTCTATGAAGTCTCTCTTAGTGATGAAACCAAGATTTCAGAAACCCAACTTCCGCTCATGAACCCATACTCAGCTTTGGCTAAACCTACTTCATCTTTCTCACCTATCCGCTCAATCCGCCAACTTATTCACCAAACCCCGAAGCAAGTAATGGAGTACGTCCAGTCCTCCAAGTTCGACCAGCATCCTATTCCTGCTACTGAAAATGAATACTTTGTTACTCTCCAGATCCCTCCAGAGTTTCCCAGACAATGGGCTCAACAGGGATACACTCATGTCCATTATGGCGCTGTTCGTCTTGCTCTAACCTTTCATGGTCGTAAGGGTTTACCTGTCGTAGCAAGAACTGCTTTGTTAGATACCAGATTTCTACAGTACCAACTTGCTTGCATTGGTACTGTCCAAACCACTTTAAATGCAGGAACAGTTTTTGTGACTTTATATCCAAATTTCAACATCGCTCTTTCGGACCCTCAGCTACTTTCTTTTATGAAAGTCCAAATCCAGCTCACCGGAGCCCCTCAAACCGCTGAATCTGTAGCCGCAACCTTGCACTACCATATGGTCTACCGAGTACAGAACCATGCTCTAGATCTCAACTTCAACAATGGTAATGAAGATGCGTTGTTCATCTCCATGCAGAATGATCAGGCATCCTGCATCCATGTTCCTAGACAGATCCCGAAGGATACGTTAGTCAAGCTCCTTCCGGAGACTTGGATCACCAACTATGAAAAGCTACACCAGCACAACAAACCCTTCCAGTCTACGGACTCAGAGTTCGTTCGGAAAAAAGATGGAACTGTTTCCATCAAATTTGGCAAAGAAAAGGAAGAAAGCTCTTCTATCTTCCAGACCCTCTTCATGATTGAACCATGTGTTCCCCAATCAATTTTCGAGCCAGATGCAAAAAAGCATGTTCGACATTTTGATGGTGAAGGACATCCTGTCTATCACTACAAAGACAACAATGGTCATTGTTTTTGGGATCATTTTTGCCAATGTTCCTATTGTACAAACTCCCCCGACGAGGTAGATCCTCTGGCAAGATCGCCACCTCGAAGAAAGAAACCCAAGGATCAGATCTACCAAAGGCACTTAAACGGAGATCCCTCCGTTGATACCCTTGGTGAGTGTGATAAATACCAATTCATGGTTTCTTATGCACCACCTCCACCACCAGAGTTTAGTACTACATCCCAAACCCCACCAGACCCACCAAAGTCACCTCCATCATCTCCTCCTAAAAAAAACAAGCCCTCTCTCCGTTTTACAAACCAATCCTCAAATGGGCTAAGAAGCATTCTTACCCACTTGAAGCTCCAGAAGAAACACCACCCACCTCCTCCATTGCTATGTTCCAAGATGCTGATTTTCCTCCTCTTGTCAAAGAAGGATCAAAATTACTATTTCCTGCTCCAGAGGAATTCATTGATCCTCAAAACAGATATCGCCATATCCCAAAGATAGCAACCCCCACTGATGTGGATGAACATGGGAGGTAGAAAAAAACCTCCGCTGCTGAAGCCATTCTAAACTGGCAATCAGAGACTCTGTTGGCACAAAACAATGCCTTCAGGGCAATTGATTCCAAAATTGGAAATGTGCAACAAGACCTCCGAAAGTATGATGAGAGTACCAAAAAGATACTTGCTGAGTTCTAGAAAAGGCTTCACGCCTTAGAATCAGGACAACATCTTGGGTACCATTATCTTGAAAGTCCAAAGCCAGAAATAGAAAAGCTCAAGAAGCAGATCCAACTTCTTGAAGAAGGAAAATTCAGACCCTTTGATCCATTGGCACCTGCTGTTAGAACCGGGTATTTACCTCCAACATCACAAACTTCTGTTTTTGCTAATATCCCAGAAGATCCTTACAAAAGAGAAGCAGATATGGCAGGAATACGAAACCGCCTCAAAGCTATGCAAAAGGATAAAGGGAAAGAAAAAATGCCTCTTAAGGAATCAGGTTCAATTGTTATTAGAGAAAGACCAGATCAGATGATGTTATCAAATCCGTTAGAATCTTTTCTAAAGAATCTAGGTACTCAGGAATCTAATCCTACTACCCAACAATCTGATCCTCCTATTCCTTCTCCAGAAAAACAAATTATGTTTCCAGCTGAACAAACTTCTTCTGATACTCAATCAGATTTAGTATCTATTTCTTCCTCTTCATCCTTCTCAATTCCTACAGATGATTCCCTCCCCATTCAACCTATAACTTCATCCATATTCATGGATGATACTCCAGATGATGATGAAATGGAATCAAACTACTCTGATCCAGAATATGGTCAGACAAGTAATCCTGCTAGAAGCAATCCAGCCAGACATGTGTCCATGGCATCAAAACAATTCTTCACCCTTGACGATATTCCTTATCCCAAATGGCCAGAAAGACTTGAAGAATTTCATACTTGGTTGAATACCCAGTCTATCACCAACCATGATATGAATGATGTTCTTTACAATTTTGTTACAAGATTCACAGGAAGTCTCAAACTTTGGTGGCAATCAATTTCAGAACAGGACCAAATTCACTTTCTAATGTCGCCTCATTTCGGCCATGCCATCACTCTGTTGTATCATGTTTTTGTGGGAAAACTTGGAGATCTCGTAGAGATGAAAAGGCGAGAATTTTTCGAAAGAAGATGCTGCTCTCTCCAAGAGAGGCATCTTGATAAGCATTACCGAATAATGCTTCAGCTATTTTTCCAAGTCGGAGCAGATCCAAATTTGAAGCATGTTTTCCTCACATCCATCCTTAAAGAGCTGTCCCAGATGGTTGAAAGATCTTTCTTCTCAAAACAAAGAAAAATACAGGATATTCCCTTGGGGGAAATACAGCAAGAAATCCATATATGCCTTGAAGAATTTTGCTTAAATCGTCAGATGGTTCATACCTACATTACAGATGACAAGCGTCTCGAATCAGCTTGTTCTCGCCAGAAGTTAAAAATAAAATGCTCCAAACAAGGCGTGACGGTACTTGTGGCAAGTATTCCGGAAGAAAAAGCACTACAAGAAGTATTGGATGAAGAAATCCAAACATGGCTCCAAGCATTTCCGGAAGAAGAAGAAATGGCGATACCTACGCAAAAGAAAGGATCGCATAGGCCATAAGAAGTCAAACCGTTGCTACATTTGCAACAAGTCAGGACATTTCGCTAAAAATTGTCCTCAAGCGAGAAAAGGCCAGAATCATCACATTGAGGTTGAGACAGGTATTTCTCTTGAAAATGATGATATTGAATCCTTATTCTCTGCTGATGAAGAACCATCGAACAAATTCTTTGTGTCATCCCCTTTTACCAAACTTCCGGTGGCGAGTCGGACTCGGAGTCGAAGATATTTTCACATATCTCCTACATCTTCAGAACCAAGCTTTGACATATTTTCAAGCCAAACTCACTGTCCCCATTTCCCAGTAAAAATCCTCACTTCGAAGTTTGCCAAACCAATCAATGTCATTGCTCTCATTGACACAGGAGCAAGTTGTTCTATTCTCGATACTAAAATTTTGCCTGAAGAATATTGGACCCCCATATCCGATATTTCAATTCTGCTTCTGGAGATACTTTCTCCACAAATGTCAGGACCGCCCCCGTAACGGTCCAGTTCTTTCCACAGTGTTCCGTAACTGCAAAAATTTTTGGATCAGACCTCCCCAATAAAGATCTGATAATTGGGTGGGACATCATGACTCAAATTTCTCAACTTCGCATCATTCCGGGAAAAGATCTTCGATATAAAGATCAATTCTCTGAATTTGTTAATATCCAGAGACTCTTTTCCATCCAGATGAGTCTACTAGATCCAATTATGCAAAAGTTACTAGAATCTTGTTCAGAATCTCATTCAGAATTTGCTCAAAAATGTCCTCATCCTTTATGGAAAAATCCAGAATTCTTTGTTTGCCTCCCTTTCAAGAAAAATGAAGATATCAATCCAACAAAGGCGAGTCATGTGGGAATGAAGCCAGAACATCTGGCTTTAGCCCAAAGGGAATGCTCGAAACTCTTGCAACAAGGCCTTATTGAAATCTCTGATTCTCAATGGGCTTGCGAAGCCTTTATGTCAATAAGCGTGCCGAGCAAAAAACGGGGAAAAATGAGACCGGTGATTAACTATCAACCTCTCAATCTTTTCCTCCAAGATGATAAGTTCCCTTTACCATCTAGAGATTCTCTCTTTAGTGGTCTAACCAAGGCCCATATCTATTCCAAATTCGACCTCAAAGCCGGATTTTGGCAACTGGGCATCCATCCTGAAGACAGATCCAAGACAGGATTTTGTATCCCGAACCAACACTTTCAGTGGAAGGTTCTTCCTTTTGGCCTGAAGGTAGCACCATCCCTTTTCCAAAAGGCCATGTGTCGTATATTTCAGCCAATCTTGGCAAGTGCAGCCGTATACATCGACGACATTCTGCTCTACGATCGACGAACAGTCACACTTGTCAACTCCTTGAACAGTTTGCAGAGATTGTAAAAAAGCAGGGCATTATGCTTTCTCAAAGAAAAATGAATATTGCCCAGACAGAAATTAAATTTCTTGGTATGCACCTTAACAAAGGTACGTACTATCCAGGGCCACATATCGCCCAAGAATTACTGAAGTTTCCTGAAGAAAACTTCACGACAAAGCAGGTTCAGCAATTTCTAGGGATAATCAATTATCTCAGGGTTTTTGTCCCGAATATTACAAAGCTTCTGATTCCCTTGCAATCCATGCTGAAGAAGAATTCACCACCATGGGGAAAACCCTAGACTAGCTGTTGCTGAGCTTAAGGAGATTATGCAGAATCTCCCACCATTGCAAATACCATCAACGGGAAAAAGAATTCTTCAAACTGACGCCAGTGATGAATACTGGGCAGCCATTCTCTTTGAAGAAATTGATGGTAAGAAACACCTTTGTGCCCACAAAAGTGGAAAGTTTTCTCAAGCTGAAATGCATTACCACTCCACTTTCAAAGAAATCCTAGCGAGTCAAAAATGGAATAAAAAAATTTGAGTTTCATCTCATTGGCCATCACTTCTGGTAGAATTAGATATGGCATCTTTCCCTCGGATGACCAAGTTTAAACAGAAACAAATTCCAAATTCTCAACTACTCCGATGGGCTGAATGGTTTTCCAAATACTCCTTTGAAACCAAACATATTCCTGGAAGAAAGAATGTACTTGCTGACTTCCTATCAAGACTCGGAGCACTAGCCGAAATCAATATGTACATCAAGAGGCCTGCTTTCCATATGCTCAACCATGGAGTGAAATACAAGATTGAGAACATAAGAGATTTACAAAGTTGGAAATGCCCCCAGGAGATCATCCAGCAAATCCGAACGCCGAGTCTTGCGAGAACCTGGAAAATCTCATGTGGCAATGCCATACGGATCTATTCGGAGTTCAATGGAGGTTCGATTCTTTATCCTTTCGGGTTAAATTTAAATTATCCTTTCATTCATCCTCTTATCCGAAAGGAAGATGATTTCCCGACCAGCTCAAGACATTTGTTATGGTACTTAACCAATAAGTACTTAATAGCCATTGAAATTCCTACCAGAAGATTCATTGCAAATCTCACCAGGATATTCTTACTCGGAAGAAATGTAGAAAAAGAAAGTGATAAGAATCTCTTAGACTTTCTTAATTGGTTCTATTATCCTACATGTTGGAAACAAGATCTGGAAAAAGAACTGAGAACCATGACACCAAATCCTGAGGTCCACACCATCTTGTTTTTCTGACGTCCATGGAATTTTTGCAGAAACAATGGCAGTATTCTCCATGCACCACTCGAAATAGGAACCACATCCTATAAACCTAACTTGAACAGCCGAGAAGCCCGAATCTACAAATCTTATCCAAGATCTGTTAGAATTTGCGAACATGAGTATCGAGAACTCCAGAGAATTCTATGCCAGGAAAACAAAACCGTTCCTGAAGACGTTTGGTATAATGCACCCACTACGTGAGATCATTATGACCTAGCACCAGAAGCTAAGGAAGCACTCATACAATACAGACAAGCTGAATCGTCCCAAGAGCATCAAATGACAAGTGAAGATGACATTGTCTAGTCTACTCAAGACCCCTATGCACGCTTTGGAGGTCCTCTATCCCAGAACCCCTACGAACAGGAACCTTCGTCATCATTCCAAAACATGGACATGTCCTTTTATGCGCAGCCATCCAATTGGCCTCAGCCAAGTATTCCTGCCAATACTACCAGCGAAAATACAAACTGGGCAGAAGAAGAAGCATCTCATTGGGCTCGTGAACAAGCATCCTCATCCAGAAGGCTGAATCAAATCCTCTCACTGCAGATCTTGAAGCCCTACGGGGAAAAGTACGAGGCACATCTCCTGGAAGAAAGCTCGGATGATGACTCAGTATGCAGCTACAATGCCCGTGACGGACGAGACCGCTGAGCCCGTACAGTTTCACTGTAGCAAATCACTGTTCACTTTTACTGTAGCACTAGGCTAGGGAAAGTACTGTTCATAGTACAGTTACTGTTCATAGTGCGCGAATAATTCCCTCCCGAAAGTTTTCGGTGCCCCTGTTTGTACTCGGACCCCATGTGATTGGTCCTTGTTTGTTGGTTTGTGACCTCTTATTGTCTATATAAGGCAAAGAGGGTGTAATGTGTTGGGCAGAGTCCCTTGAAGTAAAGTGAGTGTTTATATTCTCTCTATGGCTTTCTAAGTCTCCTCTTCTTCTCCAGCCTGGTAGGATCCTCCGAGAAATGCAGCTTGGGTAGATTAGAAGCGTTTCCATCCTGGCATCTCTGAGTGTCTCTAGACTTTGAACTAAAAGGCGAGTTGTTCTCTGCTAAAAGGCCGTCCCTGAAGGGCTTGAACGAGGTTGTTTGCCCACTGTGGGAAGGCATACCTGCAGAAAAACCCCTCACCTCCCCCTTCCATGTTGGAAGGGTGGCTACTGGGGCGAATCCCAGTGGTTAAATAGTCATTTTGTTTTTCTATGCAAAAAATTTTGGATGTCTTAACTAAATTTAATTAAGATTTGGTGTAAAAATTATTAGAATTTTGACCAAAATGACATCATTTCAGCGCATTAGTTAATCTTAGGGTGCGTTAATCGAATGTACGGTGGCCCAATAGAATCTAAGATCGCATTCAATGATTCAATGAACAATGTTCATTTGGCACGTTGTAATCTGTATCATAAAATTAAGTACGCGTGCTACATTCCTTGAAAACGATATTTCGAAGTCAACTATCCGCACTCATCTCACTTCGCCGGCTAAAAATGCATCTTTAATTTTGATTTCATTGACTCGATCACAATCATTGCCTCTGGACATATTTTTGCATGAGAAAATATTAGATGGTCCTGGCGCACCAGCTTAGCGTGGTCCTGGACCAATCATGGAGCGCCACGTTAGTCCACGTGGTGCTGTGGGGTCCGCTCGCCAAGATGGAATTGCTGCTGGTAAAATAATCTTCTTTCTATTTCCTCTAGCTAGCTAGCTCTCTCCGGCATTGCGTTTGTCAAGCGGCCGTTCCCCGCTGTTGCCCGGTGCTCGCTCGCTCGCTTGCTGGTCCTGTCACTTCCTCCGTCTCTGCTCCGGCACTCTTTGCTCCATTGCTCACTCCATCTTTGCTCTGGCGCCGCTTTCCTTCGTGCATTAATCTGCTTGGGCGGCCGAGATTTGGGGGATCCCATTTCTGCAACCACCTGCAGAGCAGTGTCGACGCCTTCCAGGCTGGTTACGAGATTTGTGGGATGTGTACACGCAGAGCAAGAGCAGTAGATTGCCCAAATTCTGGCGGGACGCCTTCCAGGCCGGTTACGAGTTCTTGATGAGTGACGTGCCGGGCGTATTGAGGGCTTGTTTTTTATTGATACGGATTTATGATGACTTAAGGTTAAGCTGCAAAGCCGCCCTTTTCATCACCTGGAAAATGGTTGGGAAACTGAGATGTTTTGATGCTTGAATTTGGATGATTTCTGTCCGAATTCAGCAATTATATCTCTGCCATCAAAGAACTATACTCGTGTCTCGTCCGTGCCCAATGGAAATTTGAATACTAAGAAGCATGCCGTAAATCTAATGATTTTCGTAGGTGTTCAAGAGCGTGAGAATTACTAAATCAAATTTTTATTCTTTCTGGGGTAGGTCAAACTCTTTCGGGTGCAGGGCATTCATGTTTTTGCGGGGCTTGTGATTGTTATACCCTTCAAATGCCAACTGTCTCATCCTTTTTCCTAATCCTATTAGTTTATTGTCCTTTGAAATTCTCTTGAATATGCAAAATTTACGTCGGAATCTGACCTTGTTGATGTGCACAGGTTACGCTTTTGAATTGGCTTTCTGTTTCGTATCATCCCAAGGGTGTAATAGAATAAAATAATAAGTTGACTAGAAGATTTTCTTGTCCTTTTTATCATCTACTGGTGTTGTAACTCATTATTTTTGTTACAATTAAAGTTTTAAAATGTAAGACTGCCAGCTACTTGTTTATGAACTTGATGCACGAGGTCCCTGTGAAGAAGCAAGACCTTCCGACATCTGGACCTTGATAAAAGATCAAGCAAATTTTTGTTTTGGCTTGATGCTGGGAACTTTGGCTCTGCTGCTGTTAATATAAGATCAGCATATGCCCATAATATATGGGTTACTACTAAATGGTCAACGTGATTTCCATGTTTTTTTGATTATTTATATCATTTTTCATTCAAGTACTTTTTCTTGAAGATTATATGGTGGGAATTTTGTAATTATTGGGAGATTTAGGGCCTTAAACCGAAGAATCTGATCTTGGTTGCACATGTTATGTTTTTTCCCCTTTGGAAAGCAACAAACGTTTTCTTGTTATTCTTTCTTAGACAACAAGGTTAATTGTGGATCATAGTAATGACTATTTGTAAAGTTACTCGATAACTGTTGAAACAATGCCTCGTTATTCTTAATAATCGAAGGACAGTTACAAGAAGATGCATGTTCTTGATGATTCTGCTTTTGAATCAATTTGATTCATAAACTGAGTGATCTGATTCTCGATCATCTTGTCTTATGCAGAATGACGACAACCAAAGAGAGACTTCTGCGACAATGCTCAAAGCAGGATAGGGCACTCGTTTTGCGAGGATACTATGACTAGAATCTCTCTTCTACACGATGCACCTCACCGGAATGCCTGGCTAGCTGCTTTTGGTTTTTACTGAAGATGGCTCGATCACACACATAAAATCCATCGTTTGGAGGTAAATAATCCACGTGGAATACATTACACCTATTTCGGAATCCCGTGTTTTTGTACTGTGTACTTCCATTCTCTCAGTCGGAAGGTAATAACATTGAGCTATGTATGAGCTTATGCTAAACTAGAAAGCTCATGAAGATATGGATTTCAATTTCCATTACATGTATGCATGAGTGACTCTCTCTGGAGTTTCATCCGAAGATCTGATGTAATACGTACTTATGTTTAGTCCATTAGAAATAAAAAAACAGATCAAATTTCAGAGCTTAATGGAGGTTTGCGTGCATGGTTTTTTTTTTTTTTTTGCCGGGAGCATTGAGTTGAAAAAATTTCTTCATGCAAAGCGAAAACAGAAAGTTGAAAGTAAACGTTAGAAGAAGACCACATCTCCACCTGACTTTCGCGCATTTCTCAAATTAACAAACGACGTCTCTCTCTCTCTCTAAAAAAACTTTGCTTATTTATCTCGACCGTCCAAGAGAAGACTCATGTTGGACGGCACATGTAGGATATCAGCCGTCGCTTGTATTTGACCTAGATTTGGCCTTTTGAAACATCCTTCGGCAGGGGGTTAAATTATCACTGGAGAAAGAGTTGGAATGTCTCCGCAAACGCATCTCTGGGGAAGAAGGCAGGTCCGTTCCAGCTCACAAGGCGGAGATATTTTCGCAGACGCAATCGCCATCGTGAAAGCCCTAAATGCATCTTGAATGATGGAGTTTAGCTAGTCGACGATCTACCCCTAGGGCTTGAGTCTCGAGAGCAGCGTGTAATCACTAGGGGTGTGCAAAATACCCGGGAAATGTCCAGACCGCCTGGAACCGGACCGGAACCGCCTGGAACCGGCGGTTCTTGAGGGAACTGGTCCGGTTCCGGGTTCCAATTTTTCGAAACCAGTGGGTACCGGTCCAGTTCCGGTTTCATGGGCGGACCACCCACCCGGACCGGATTGGAACCTTTTTAATATTAAAAAAATTACTAAAAGAAACCCTAAATTAGATCTCATTTCCTCACTCCCTTCGTCTTCGGTTCTCTCTCTCTTTATCTCTTCCTCGGTTCCTCCTAATCCTATCGCCATTTTGATTCCTCCCCGAGCGTTGACATTGCCGCTGCTACTCCTCCGCCACTGTTGTTCGCCCCCTCGCGTCGGCTGCCACCCGCCACAGCCGTGGAAAATTGTTCCGCGACTGTTCTATGTTGGAAACTCAACCATAGACCTCATCCCCTCCTTCTCAACTCATAGACCCGACCATTCTATGTTGAAAACCAAAATTGTTTCGCGTCAAGATTGGTTCCATGGATCCACCCGAGAACTGGATCGGACTGGACTGGTGGCCCGGTTCCCGGGTGGATCCATGCAACAAACGAGTGGATCCCGATTCCAATATTTTGGAACCGGTCCTTAGTGGGCGATTCCCAGTTCTAGGTCGGGAACCGCCCGCCCGGATCATGCACACCCCTAGTAATCACTGAGCCTAGTTACCGATCGGCTCCACAACGTGCAGTGGTAGGATATGTGCCTTAGGCTCCACTCCTGCAAAACCACGGCCAAATCTCTATCCCTGTTCCTCCGCCTTAGGAAGAAATGGCTCTTCCTCCTCCTCCGGTCACTTGACAAACGCTAGAGTAGCACGGAAAGAGAAGCAAGCGAGCGCCGTAGTAGGGGCGCCTACTTTGCCGGCGACGGCAGGGGAACAACCGCTTGACAAACTTCGAACAAATGTTAGACTAGCAAGGAGCACATAGAGAAGCAAGCGAGCTTTGGAGTAGGGGTGGCCGTAATGTGGTTTGTTGACGTCGGCGGGGGAACGGTAGCTTGACGAACGCCGGAACAAACACCGGAGAGTAGCAATGAGAGCGGAGAGAGAAGTGAGTGGCGCCAGAGCAAGGGCGCTCGTAATGTAGTTTGTTGGCAACGGCAGGGAACGGCCACTTGACGCACGATGGAGCAGCGATTTGGGATTCAAAATTTTGAAACCTCTGTCGAGTGAAAGAATTCGCAGCAGTAGGAGAGGAACCGTGCCGAGCATATGCTTCTCTTTCCTTCATTTGAAGAGGAAAGAGAAAAGTCTGTACCATAATAAATGCATTACAGGTGAGAGAGAATGTATAGGTTGTGCAACTTAGGGGGAGAATGGACGTGCGCAGGCTAGGAGAAGGCTAATGAGAGGAGAAAGAAAGGGAAAATACATAATACAGCAAGGGGTCCACGCTTCCACGTGGCGCTGCGTGAGTGGTCGGGGACTGAGCTCTTGGACCGCCCAATATTTTCTCCATATGAGAACGGGCTATCGCCCCATCGCTACTCAATAGCGCTCATCCTCGTGGCCTCCTCAGCTCTTTTCGGCAATGGCCCATTCGCTGGGGCCTAGCCCTTCCTCTTGTAATATTTTTATTTTATTTTATCTTTTTTGTGTTTTTTAGCTTTTTAATTTTTTAAATCTAATTTAATTAAAATTTTGGTTTAAAAATTGAGGTTTGACCAAAATTACGTTATTTTAGTGCTTTAGTTAATCTTAATGTCACATAGAAACAAGAAAATAATTATATAAAAGTATGTCGTTATTTTTGTTACCCAAATTTAGTGGAGTTAATGGAAAATTTTGATTTATTAATATGAAAAGTTTTAGGATTTAATTGTATTTTTGAAAATTTTAGAATTCAATTGCACTTATTCGATAAGTTTCAAAACTTTTAGCATACTTGCACAGTTAATTTATGGAGGAATTCCAGTTTGAGCTTGATCTAAATGAAGGTCGAATAATATGGCATATTATATAATCCTGAGGACACCTATGTCTATCTTTAACTAGAAAAGTACCTTTTGAAGAATAATAGAAACCGGATTGGACTTGATTAGCCTGTTGAGCTAATAATTAGTGAGCACAAGGTAACTCAAAATCAAACTATGTAATTATTAAGCCGTTTTGAGCTCATTGCGGATACACTTGGTTTTTTTTTTTTTTTTTTTTGGTGTAAATATGTGAATATCATTAATCAAATGAGGTACAAAAGCTTAGGAGAATCTCCTAGCATTTCATAAAAACTACTTATGTGAAGAGATGGAGGAAGGAAGCCTTCATATAGTAGCCAATAAAAAATTTCTTTGGGAAGGCATGCACTTTTAGTGGAGTGACGCCCGACATCTTACATCTTACGCCCTATTATATGAAGACATAGTTAAATATTTAATCATTCTAACATACATAAATGGAAGGATTGTGACATGGTGATTATATCGATTTAACTTTGCCGTATAATTGAGTGTTGGATACTAGTGACTTTTTTGTATTTATTTTGATGTCATAATATTTAATACACAACTGCCTATGCGAGTATGATATTTAAATACTAACTAGAAGAATAAGTACTTCTTCTTATGAAGTTTTTCTCAAGGGTAACTAATTTACTGGAAATTGCAATATATGTTACATGATTTCTTTTAATATTTTAGGATTTTCAATATGTTACAATTTTCATAGTCACCAAATAATTATTTGTTAATTTATACTCTTTTTTGATATAGGATGGGTTAATCATCTATCGGTAGATAGGTCGAAAAAAAAAAAAAAAACTTTTGAGTAATGAATGAAAGAGGATATTTGGATTTTTATCTTATTAGCAAATTGATTAATTAATTTTTATTTTAAATTAATACATTAAACAGATACCATTCTTTTTTCATCATGCTTCATTTTCTTAAATAAAATGTTTTGGTAATTAAGTAAACATCTATGTGCTCTTTGCATGTGACATTGGTCCACTAATTTCCTATAAAAATTTGGGAATGGATAATATTTTGACACATGGCGCAATCATTGAAGCCTATTCTACCTAGCTTTCTAATTATATATAAGCTTATGGTTCCCTTTTTTTTTTTTTTTTTTTTTTTTGGGTCGAAAGCTTATGATCCATTTATTTCGCAAAAAATAAATAATTTCATAAAAATAACGTTTATATTGCTTACAAAAATGAATGAATGAAAAATATTTTTATCATTTATGAAAATTTTTAGACATAAATTATAATGAGTAACGAAAATAGTTTTTGTTAACTAATTATTTCTAACTATATAAATTATCATTCTTAGGAAAATTTCTTTTCAAATCGTTTAGCTTTCTGCTAAACAAACGCACTCTTAACAACACTTAAATTCTTTTTAGCTGCCATCGGATCTTTGCAATGTTAGATTGGCAACACAGACAAAAGACAGAGCAGCAAGAGATACTGCACAACATATCATATATAGAAAGACAAACGCAGAATTTTATTGAGAGCTTCTGTATGTTCGATAAACTGAATAAGGAACACCAGAACTTGCTGAAAAAAACTTGTCTTCGCTAGAGAGCGTAAGCTGAGACGATGGGACTTCTCACAACGTGAGTTCCATTGATCTCCTTCCAAGTGATGTAACCATAGTTACCTATGTAATTGCTCTGCGGAATCGACCCTTCCAAAGAGATCTCTACCGTCAAGTTGAACTCGGCTCTGTCGTACTTGCTAGTGAACCACAGCTCCGAGGGTTTTGCTGTGGCCTTCATGCTCGACGGAGTTGTCACTGTGGCCTGGTAACTTGCAGGCCCGTCAGCTACGTTGGTTAGGATTCTTTTGAAAGTGGCGCTCGTGGTGTTGGTGTTGCTGAGGATGACCATGAATGAAGGGTAGTTGATGTCAAGAGTCGCGGATGCACAAGAGAAGTTCAATCTCCTGCTTATGATCTTTATCTGATTGGCGGAATAGTTCATTCCGCAGAGGACATTGATGTAATCCTCGGGTTTGACGTCGTAGATCAGACCGGGATCTGAAGCCTTTTCCGGATCTATATGTCCTGCTCCGAAATCAAGAGGCGTTCCTGAAGCTTGGGTGGTCATGTCGATGATGGTTTCATTGGTGTTATCGAGAATGTAAGCCGTGGTCATCATTGCCGATCGGATAGCAGCGGGGCTCCAATCTGGATGGGCTGATTTTAGCAGCGCAGCGACTCCAGCCACATGAGGAGCCGACATGGAAGTTCCCAAATCGAGCTTGTAGTCACCAAGCAAGTAGCTCTGACCTATCTGTGCTATTTTTCGGTTCAGCGCCCATGCCGCCAAGATATTGACTCCAGGAGCTAACATATCCGGCTTCAAGATCCACGGGGCCTGACGGTTCGGTCCTCGAGACGAAAACGATGCTACCTCAGGAGCTGGTTTGGTCCCGAAAATGGTTATCAAGAACATGATGCTGACTGTCGGATTCTGCGACTTCAGCAAGTAGTCCTTGATTCTGTCTCCATCTTCGGGTACGACGGCCATGGACGGAATAGTGAAGATTTCGGGCATGAGTAAAGCCCCGGGTCCAGTAGTGAAGATGGCACCTGCAGCTCCGGCTCGGGTGATTTCGTAGGGATTAAATCCGTCGCAGAAAACTATCTTCCCAACGACATCCTTCGGGTCAAGAGAGTAATCGTTGCAGATTTCCTTGCTTCTGTTGCCGCGGCCAAAGTATAGAGGAACTCTTGAGATAAGCAGATCTTCTGGGAAGATGGATTTTCCTCTAACAGTTAGGGTTCCGTTGCCGAGGATTATATTGGCCGCAAAGTCCCTTGATATGGTTCCAGCGCCGACAGTCGTTAGCCACGGAGCTCCATTTCGCATCGTGTATCCTTGAGGGCCGTCATTACCTGCTGAACAAGCAACGAAGATTCCTCTCTCCATTGCTGCAAAAGCTCCCACAGCGATTGGATTAAGGTCGAACGATGTCTCGTCAAATCCAAGTGATAGAGACAATATATCGACGCCGTCCGCTATGGCTTGGTCCATGCCTGCTAGGGTGTCCGTCGCAGCCGAGTCGTACGTGTCGGTCAGGAATAACACCTTGTACATCGCGAGCCTAGCAGCGGGTGCCATACCTGTTGCCGTGCCCTTGGCATAGCCGAAGTAGCTAGCGTCCCTCACGGGGCTCCCGGCCGCTGTGGACGACGTGTGGGTCCCGTGCCCCCTAAAATCCCTCGGGGAATCGTAGTCATCGGTCGTCGATATGTTCAAGCCTTGCTGCTTCATTCCTTTGCTGAACGATCGGGCTCCAATGAGCTTCCGGTTGCAGTTGGACGAGTTGAAGTCCACCCCGGACTCGCAAGAGCCTCGCCATCTCTCCGGCACGGGGGACATGCCCTTGTCCTTGAAGCTCTCGCTCTCGGGCCATATCCCGGTGTCTACGATGCCGACGATCACGCCATCACCGAATTTGGCTCTTGGCCAGAGCCCTTTATGTCTATTCAGGCCAAGGAACTTAGGAGTATATGTTGTGTGAGCATTTCCGAATGTGTCTAGATACGATGCAACATGACCAGGAACTTGTTCCAACTTCTCTAATTGGACGGTGACAACACTGCACTGAATCCATTCAAGACATGATTGTATGTATAGAGATGGGTTGGGTCTACTTCGTCGGGGGACGACGATAGGGACGACAGAAGTGATGTGTACCACTCATGGTGACGAGAGAACGAAGTGGGCAACGCCGATTCGTCCATGTAAATTATGTAGGGTTTATGGTATTCTGTGGCCAAAGCAGACACTATGGTCGAGATGACAAGGAAGAGCTTACAAAGCATATCATATTCCATTGTCATTCCGTATAGATATCTAAAACTGGACGGTGTTTATGTTACAATTATAAAGGGAGTTTAACCCGGGCTTATATAGAGGACCATATCTCGTGCAAAAGTATGTCGAGGCAATGATTGCGATCAAGTCAATGAAATCAAAATTAAAGATGCATTTTTAGCCGGCGAAGTGAGACAAGTGCGGAAAGTTGACTTCGAAATATCGTTTTCATGGAACATACGCACGCATACTTAATTTTATGACACATTACGACGTGCCAAATGAACATTGTTCATTGAATCATCGAATGCGATCTTAGATTCTATGGGCCCACCGTACATTCGATCGGCCGAGAAGGGCAATAAGGTAAAAAGGATCTGAAATTGTCAACCTCCTAGTAGGTTGAATCGAAAGAATCTCTCCGGGGAGAGACATTCAAAAGGTATGGTTTATTCAAGATTTCGGTCGACATGAGAATCAATCTAATGAAAAGAAGGAAGAAGGACGGTTCTCAACCTTCTATCTTGTTATCAGACGGCATAATTACCCCCCGCAAACTTAGCAGTCTATCTTGCCGGTGAAGTCGGTGATCATTTTCAAGAGACGGCAATTGTTCGTATTTTCCAAATGGAATCAATTTGCCCAGCTAGTATCGGACTGGAATAAGATTCAATTCAAAGAGCAGAACATCAAAGAACATTGGCATCAACAACATAAAAAGCTGCCGAAAGGATTTTTGGAGTTTGAAGGTCTCCAGCGTAGAGATGCGAAAAGCAAAAAGTAGCGATTTTAAGGACGTGAAGCCAAACGGGCATTGGACTCCCGATCGATATACTGGGTGCGTTTGGGAACCACTTTGGGGGAAAGTTTTTAGGAAAATGCAAATACCTTTGAGTTAAAGGTGTTTTCCAAAATGCAACCGTATTTGGTAAATTGTACTTTGAAAGCTCTTTGTAAAGCATTTTGAGCAAAATAGCGTTTGGGGAATTACATTTACAAAGGATCTTTGTGGTAAAAAAAAAAAATTATCAAAAGAAAAATTAAAAAAAATTGACCAAAGGGCAGTGGCCGCTGGCGACCTCCGGCGACCTCCGGCGATGCCGGATCTGGGGCAGCGAGGTCGCGGGAGGACCTCGCCGCCCCAAATCTGGGTCGCGGCGGGGTTGCGCGACCTCACCGCCCTTGGATCCTGGGGGTGGTGAGGTCGCGGGAGGTCGCGCGACGCCGCCGCGACCCGGATCCGAGGGCCGCGAGGTCGAGCGACCCGGATCGGGGGCGACAAGGTCCTCCCGTGACCCCGCCACCCGGATCCGGGGTTGCGGTGACCCGCACCTTGCCGTGGGTCGCGGCGGTCGCGCCACCCCCGGCGTCGTCATATCGGGGTGACGGTCGCCAGCGATCGCTCGCGGAAGAAGAAGCTCGCGGAAGAAGAAGACCACCTACCGCCCCAGATTTGGGTTGCGGCGACCCAGCCTTCGGTCGCGCCACCTCCGGTGTCGGTTGCGCCACCTCCGGCGTCGGTCGCGCCATCCCCCGACGATCGCCGGCGTCCCTCTACCAGTCGCCGGCTGCTCACAGTCAGCCAGAACCGAACCCCCCAGAGAAGATGAACAGTTGCGACACAAGAGCAAGAACCGGAAAAACAAAAAATTCGTGAGGACAATTTCGGAAAAAAAAGAATATGAACAATGCCCGTGTGGGCATGCCGAAAAACCCGAAAGCCCAAGGCAAGTCCCCTGCCTTAGGCTTTCCGCTTCACAATGCTGTCATTTAGGGAATGGAGGCTCAAAATTTTTTGCCAAATGGGCTAGCATTTGCCCAAGTATCTTTAGACTTCAAAGGGGCTTTGGGAAGTGGTTCCCAAACGCACCCACTATCCGGCTCGTCAAGATTTACTGCTACCCTCTCTAGATGAAGAAATGCATATCCTATCTGAAAGGTTCCCAATGCAAGAGCTAAAAGGAGCACTTCTTAGAATTTCATGACACCATGAAAGCACATGCAACTCTTTGTCACCTCTCTTTAACAAAATGTTCGGCAAACTTGTGACACTAGCCTTACAATTAGCAAACTTTCCCCGCTCATGAGGCCAGCTGAAAAACCTCAAGGGGTGGACATCCACTTTAAGGCTACCTATCATATTTTGTTGGTTCACCCATGATGGGATGTGTCCAAGGGGCACGGTTAGCCCTAATGAGATGTGTGTTCAAGAGGCACCAATTGCCTATGATGAGGGGTGTCTTGAGAGATACCTCTTGAAGAAGTATTAGTGATTATTTTTAAGGTAAGTTACAAATAAATTCTATAGATAACCATCATATTATGAGATAGAAAAAGAACTTATGAAGAGAACGAACATTCTTCTCTCTCTCTATCAATGAATAACATACAAAAGACTTCCATTATCTAAGCAATACCGACACGGACATACAACATGACACAACACGATACGCTAACACATTAGGACACGTTGTATATTAAATATATTTTTATATATACATAACTATTTCAATCAAATTAATTTGATTCAAATTCACAAATAAATAAATAATAAAAAGAGCTTAGAATGAATTTATGCTAAAAATATTAATTCACCATTTGTTA
Source organism: Eucalyptus virginea (assembly GCA_014182375.1). Classification (NCBI taxonomy): domain Eukaryota; kingdom Viridiplantae; phylum Streptophyta; class Magnoliopsida; order Myrtales; family Myrtaceae; genus Eucalyptus; species Eucalyptus virginea. The sequence continues at coordinate 12,185,234 of CM024520.1, forward strand.
ATATCATTCATTATTTCAATTTGACAAATTCAATTACATTTTAATATTTTATAAAACTTGGAGGGAAAAAAATAATCCACATTTTGAACTCGCAAGTCAAAGTATGTCAAAAGAGAAGAGGAAAAAAAAACTTGGGGGATAAATTACATGTCACAGGAAGTGAGAGTCGAAAGAGAAGAAAATACTAAATTTTTCTTCTTTTCCCTTTATTGATTTTTTATTTTTATTTTTACTTTTTTTACATATTTACAATTTGACCCACCATTTATTGAAAACTTTTAAAATTGACTTCGCCTATGTCGGAATTCTAGACTCGAGTGTCGAAGAGTATCGGGAGAGTTGACTAGGTGTCGGATTTTCTAACACATGTTGACTAAGTGTCAGACTTTGACTCGACACGAAGGCTTCTGAAAAGTGTCGGTGCTTCCATTACTACTTCGAAAAGTCAATTGGCATTAACGCTATGGAATGAGAATACTTTTATTGTGATCGTATTAGAACCATTGTGAAGTTGTAGATTCGTTTATTGCATGTTGATGATTCAACGTATATTCCTGGGTAATCACTTTTATTGTATATCAAGCGGTTAGCCATTTCTTCCATCGACTTTTTTTCAACATTGGTATCGGAGCTTATGTTTATGACCTCTGCTTTGTTTTTTTCCGTTGAATTTTTTCGCTTGTTACTTTGATATGGAGATTGAAAGGTTAAACTTCATATTGCCGGCATGTTTATTGCTCGGAAATTGCAATATGAATGATTAAGATGAACCGATGTGAAGATTGGGTTTGGAGGATGTAGACGACCGCTCTTTTTGGTCGATTTGCGAATTACTTTTCCGGTGAAAATCAAATTTTAATCATACAAGGTTAAAGATCTCATCAAGACGAGCAGAACAGTGGATCACACTCTTTCGGAAGACACAATACGCGCCTTCACGCTCAGTTGTAAACCGCGGTGTTGTCAATGATGCACCCTAAGGGTGTGCAAAAGAATACTACCCGGATCGCCCGGAACCGGACCGAAACCGCCCGAAATCGGCAGTTCTTGAGGGAATTGGTCGGGTTCCCAATTCTAATTTATGGGAACCGGTGGGTACCGGTCCAGTTTCCAGTTCCATGGGCCAATCCGCCAGCCCGCCCCGCCCACCCGGATCGGACCACTTAATTTTTAATATTAAAAAAAATTACTAAAACAAACCCTAGATCACATCTCGACTGTCTCTTTGTCTTCGGTTTTCTCTCTCTCTCTCTCTCTCTCTCTCTCTCTCTCTCTCTCTCTCTCTCTCTTCCTCGTTCTTCCTATCGCCATTTTGATTCCTCCTCGAGCGTCGATGTCGCCGCCGCTCCTCCTTCGCCGCTCGCTCGCCCCTCGCGCCGGCTGCCACTAGCCACAACCCTCGCTTCGCCCGGTGACCCGCGACACCACGGCTCGTCTCCACACCGACCAACACGCCGCAGCCGCAAGCGCCCTTCGCCCACTCGCCCGTCACCGCGTTCGCCTTCACTTCTATTGCTTTCCGTTTGAGCACCAACGCCGTTGCTTCTGCTATGGGCCCCCTCCGCCATCAATTCGATGCCATTGTAGCCCTTATAGCCACGATGGCCAACATCAACAAATCCTGAACCGGTCATTGCGCCTCCGTCGCTGTTCCACCGCCCCTCCGCGCGATCCTTGCAGCCATTTTGATTCCTCCTCGAGCGTCGATGCCGCCGCCGTTGCTATCCGCCCCTTCGCGTCGGCCGCCACAGCCTCTGCTCCACCCAACAATGACTCGCTGTCACGCCCCGGACCCCGAGCGCGTGCCCATCCCTATTTGGTCGATAATAATTTGCGACTTCCCAGGACGAGTTGCCGACCCTTTCCATTTTATTGCACATGCGGAAGCGAAAAGAAATCCCCTGACAGTAATCATCTCGGGATAGAAAAGCAGGATACAAATTCATAAACAAACATGCTTTTATATTCACACTGAGTCATGTACAAAAGTCTATGGCCAAAAGACTACAAAAGACTGGCCTTCCAAAAAGAAGCGGGTCCTAAGCCGAACTACGCTTCCGATCACCTCCTCTCGCTCCAGGTCCTCCACTCGACAACCCCGAAAATGTTGTCCCACAACGGGTGAGATATCATCTCAGCGAGTCTAAGCTCTAAACCCCAATTAGGAGGGAAATACGCCAAGAAGCGTCCTAATCACACAATCACACAATCAAGGAGACTTACCTCGTCTCAGATCCACCCTGCAGGTCAGTACAATTTATCTCACAAACAACATGAGAGCATGAGCAACAAATAAGCTCCAATAACTGAAATGCCACACTCAATTAATCATGCGTTCCTAGTTTTGATCTCGGCATATAGCACGGCCTACTCTCAGTTCGGCGGTCTTCTGGCATTGCCAGGCATCGTCTCACCCCATTGAGCACGGCACGTCTCTTTATCAGACGGCTTTCTCGAAGGAGCATATGGTCAATCAACCGCGACCGGCTTCCCGTTGTCGGGGTATCCCAAATAGGGATAACGTCCAGCTCAATAGCCCGGGATGATTTCTCTTGACCATCACACGATCACTCAAATATGGCCCAAGGCACCGTGCATTGCACTCAAATGCTTCAATTAAAATGGTGAGCCTGGCCTTTTTCTTCGTATTAGAAATTCACATGAAATTACTCGTGTGTGGGCACACGGTCAACTTGATCCAGAAAAATTGATAATCTTTCTTTTTGAAATCCCACTATTTCATATAGTACTAAAAACCGTTTTCGGTGTCAAAACCCGACACCTGGGATTTTCTGAATAAATATTGGAAATTCACAATTTTTGGAATTAAATACCAAAAATCCAATTGGCATCAATTTGCATAATTTAACACTCAATTGCAGAAATTAACCACACCATTGCAATCGAACGAAATTCGGTAAACGGCTATCTCGGCCTAATTTCCGGAAAAATAATTAATAATTAAATAATTACTGAAATTAATTAAATAAATCAATTTAAATTCTAAAAATACTAACCTAGGCCATAACCATTAAATTAATAACCAATATGGACTCGGAGAAATTCCCGAACCATTCTAGATAAATAGTACAATTTATTTAGGCCTTAGCTAAACCATGCTAACCACTTAACATGCTTAAATAAATAATTCAATTTCTAATTTAATCTAACTAACCACCTAATTCCTAATAAAATAAATCTAACACCCCTTAAACGTTATTAGCCTACTAAGCAGAGTTTAGAGTATAAACTCACCGGTGTATCGCGAAAACCGGTTCACCGCGACGACGGTGCGACGGCGGCCGAAATTTGAATTTTCGGCGGCGTCGGCAAACTTGGGCCGGGCCTAAACTTGGCCCAATAAATCTCAGCCCAACTGAGATTTGTTGCTGAAACGGGCCGGGCTTCACTGGACTGAGCTGCCTTCAAGATGGGCTGCTGGACTTGGGCTTAAAGGAGCTGCTGGACTAAGCTTCAAATGGGCTGAAATGGGCTGAAACCAAAAGTGAATTGGGCTTGAATCTCACGGGGTGAAAGTGGGCCAAAATTCCTGTGGGCCTGACTTCAGACTTCGCTGAAATCTCGCGGAGCTTGAAGATGCGGGCGTCAATGGAGTAGCTTCGGTGGACGAGCTGCACGAAGGAAAATGGGGGACGACGCGCGCGTTTAAGGAGCTGCGGGAGTGAAGACCAAAGCTGAGAAGTGTTCAGTGGACTGGGGCTTCGTTGGCGAGCTGGTGGAGAAGACACGAGGAGGGAATGCTGATCTTCGGCGCAGCTGCAGCTTCGTTGGACGTGGTTGCTCGAAGATCGTCGGTAGACGTGGCAACGGCAGGAGCTGCTCAGTCAGCCAAGGAATTCGGTGGAGGCGTTGGCGGTTCAACAATCAAAGCCAGTTTGGAGAAGCTTTGACCGAAGAAGTTGAAAACGCAAGGCTGAGGGGAGGAAATATGGTGATGGCGTTAGATGATGGTGTATGTTGGATGATGATGGCGGTGGGAAGACAAAACTCAGTGGAGATGGCGAGAGGAGAGAGATCGTGGGGCTGAGGTCTTCGGTGGTTGTGAAATGAAGAAGAAAATGAAAACAAAACAGGAACCGGAAGAGATGAAGTCGGCGAGAAGATGGGGGGCAGCTGGACGGCGTGTGAGAGAAGCAGCCGGTGGAGGGTCCCAATCAAGCATCCTTATCCCCTCCATTAAAAGCATGTTCCCCCTTAATACTTTCTTGTAATGCATAAGTCACTAATTAATCCAATTTAAAGTCCCAATTTTCAGCTTTATGCTTAATTTCCTCTCCGGTTGTCCAAATCGAGGTCCGATTTTGCTGAAGAAAAATCCCAAACAATTATCTGTAAGTCCTTGATACTCGAAGGCTCGGCTTGGAAGTCCAAATTTCCTTTAATTTGGCCCGTACGAATTTCCGCTAATTTTCCGCAACGTCTGAATCGGTTTTCCGCAAAAATCCTGGAATCTCTGAAAATTTCTCGGAGAGTGAGTCGACATTCCTAAAATAGCTTGTGACACCTCAGAACTTTCAATTTTTGAAATCGGGTTCAAATTCGCGGTTATTTTCAATCCGGCGCGCTTTTAGCGTGACCTAGTCTACCGGGTAACTTTTAGGAATTTTTAGTGCAATTGACCCGTGATCGATTTATCTCGAGTCATAATGTACATCTTTGACACATTAGCAACTTTTAGTTGTCATGAAAATCTCGAGATTTCAATTACGGGCACCGGGTACCAAAACGACAGAAAATCAATTTAGTGCCGATCGATGAGAATTTTTCAATCAAGTGGAATCACCTACAATTTGATCACACATCTTAGTCGAATCGACCTATCTCGATTTTCGATCGATCTCGACGGTGCCGTAATGACCCTTGCAGATCAACACGGTCGGCGGTCGATTCTTGGTCGAATTCTCAAGTCCAATTGCATTTAGATTCCCTAATTGCTTGCCCGATAGTCCAGGTTATCTCGTGAGTGATCAGCTCAGAGAATAGCACTATTAGCGTTTCGATGAAAGGCCCGATTTATTTAATCGAAAACAAATTATGAAAATTCAGGCTGTCACAACTCTTCCCCTCTTATAAAAATTTCGTCCTCGAAATTTAAACCTATTACAAGACTTGATCGAAAGGTGGGGTACAATTCTCTCATTGACTCCTCAGTCTCCCATGTCGCTCCTTCTGTACCGTGGTGTTGCCAGACCACTTTTACCAACGGGATGGTCTTGGTGCGCAAGACTTGCTCTTTACGACCGACAATCTGAATCGGGCTTTCGACGTATGACACACGGTCATCCACATCCAATTCCTCGAAATTGAGCACGTGGGTCGAGTCAGGCTCGTACTTCCTTAACATCGACACGTGAAAAACGTCATGCACTTGCGCCAATCTTGGCGGCAATGCAAGACGATACGCTAGGTTCCCGATTCTTTCAAGAATCTCAAACGGACCTACGTACCTCGGACTCAATTTGCCTTTCTTACCAAAGCGTGAAGTTCCCCTCATTGGTGACACTTTCAGAAAAACGTGATCACCAACTTGGAATTCCAAAGACCTTCGACGCTTATCTGCATAACTTTTTTGCCGCTCTCGCGCTGTCTTTAATCTACCTCGATCATCGCCACGGCATCTACCGACCTGCTGAATCAACTTGGGCATGTTATCTTCCTTTCCCCAACTTCATCCCAACACACTGGTGTTCTGCACGCTCGGCCATACAACGCTTCGAAAGGAGCCATTTGAATACTCTGTTGATAACTGTTATTGTAGGCAAATTCTACCAGGTGAAGCTGATCTTCCCAACTTCCTTTGAAGTCTATTATGCAAGCTCTCAGCATGTCCTCGAGAGTTTGAATTGTCCTTTCAGATTGACCATCCGTCTGAGGATGATATGCTGTACTGTACTGAAGCTTTGTACCTAAAGCACTCTGCAAGCTCTTCCAAAAAGCAGCAGTAAACCTCGGGTCTCTATCTGAAGTTATCGTAACCGGCACTCCATGCATACGAACCACCTGACGCACATACAGGTCTGCGTGTCTATCCAGACTCAGGTCCTTTCGTACTGCAATGAAGTGAGCTGACTTTGTCAGCCTGTCGACCACTACCCAAATTGAATCATTTCCTCTTTGACTCCTTGGTAGTCCAGTCACGACGTCCATCATGATATGCTCCCATTTCCATTCTGGGATCGCGGGAGGTTGTAGAAATCCTCCCGGCTTGCAATGCTGGGCTTTTACTTGCTGACATGTCAAACACTTGGCCACATGCTTAGCGATGTCCACATTCATACCTGACCACCAATAGTGTTGACGCAGAATCTGATACATTTTAGTGCTTCCGGGATGAATGCTATAACTACTACGATGTGCCTCAGATAAAATTTCTTCTCTAAGCTCTACATCGTCAGGTACAACCAATCGTCCTTGGAACCTCAATGTTTCGTCCTCAGAAATCTGAAAGTCAGCTTTTCTTTTATCGGTATCCTCTTGCAGGATCTTTTGAATATCTGGATCTGTCGGCTGAAGCATCTTGATTTTGACTTGCACTTCCGGCTCAATTCTGAGGGTGGCCATAAGATTTGAAGGTGGCCTACCTCAAATTTGAAAACCGAATCTCTAGCCTTCTCGATTAAAGTCCATTCCTTAAGTACCATCTGTGCAACTGAGGACTTTCGACTCAGTGCATCGGCGACTTTGTTCGCTTTTCCGGGGTGATACAAATATCACAGTCATAGTCCTTCAACAGTTCCATCCATCGGCGTTGTCTCATGTTCAACTCCTTCTGAGAGAACAGATACTTGAGACTCTGATGGTCCGTGAAGATTTGAAACTTTTCCCCGCACAAGTAGTGCCTCCAAATCTTCAATGCAAATATGATGGCTGCGAGTTCTAAGTCATGCGTCGGATAGTTCTGCTCGTGAGGTCTCAACTGACGGGACGCGTATGCAACAACTCTACCATGTTGCATCAACACGCAACCCAATCCTCTGAAAGACGCATCACTATAGATCTCGAATCCTCCATGACCAGATGAAATCGTCAGTACCGGTGCGGTAGTCAGCTTTTCCTTCAGCTCTTGAAAACTATGCTCGCACTTGTCTGTCCATATGAACTTCTCGTTTTTCTTCGTGAGCTTTGTCAGAGGTGAGGCTAACGATGAGAAGCCTTCCACAAATCGTCTGTAATACCCTGCCAAACCTAGAAAACTTCTGATTTCTGTCACTGTAGTAGGTCTTGGCCAATTGATCACTGCTTCTATCTTGGTTGAGTTTACGGAGATTCCTTTTCCTGAAATCACGTGACCTAGGAAAGCAACACGAGTTAACCAAAACTCGCACTTGCTAAACTTAGCATACAGTTCGTGAGTCCTTAGAGTTTGCAGTACTAGTCTCAATTGTCCTTCATGCTCTTCTGGACTTCTAGAGTACACCAGAATGTCATCAATGAACACGATCACGAACTGATCCAAGTATTCCTTGAACACTCGGTTCATTAGATCCATGAAAGCAGCTGGGGCGTTCGTCAATCCAAATGGCATGACAGTGAATTCATAATGACCGTACCGAGTACGAAATGCTGACTTTGGAATGTCTTCTTTTCTGATCCTCAACTGATGATATCCCGTCCTCAAGTCGATCTTTGAAAATATTGACGCTCCTTGTAACTGATCAAACAAGTCATCAATTCTCGGGAGTGGATACTTGTTCTTGATCGTCACCTAATTGAGTTGTCGATAGTCAATGCACAGGCGCAATGAACTATCTTTCTTTTTCACGAACAGAACTGGTGCTCCCCAAGGTGATGCACTGGGACGTATGAATCCCTTATCCAATAGTTCCTGCATCTGCACCTTCAGTTCTTTCAATTCCGATAAAGCCATCCGGTAAGGAGCCTTAGAGATTGGCTCTGTCCCCGGGGGCTAACTCAATCACAAATTCTATTTCTCTTTCTGGCGGCAAACCTGGCAATACTTTCGGGAATACATTTGGAAACTCTTGAACTACTGCAATGTCTTCTATCTTTAGCTCTTCAACTGTTGTGTCCACGACAGTCGCCAGATAACCCTGACGACCCTCATCTAACAACCGGGTTGCCTCTAGTGACGAGATTAGGGAAATCGAGGGTCCTCCTCGACTCCCAATAAACTCAAAACTTTTACCCTTTAATGGGTTAAACTGGATCGCCTTGCGATAACAGTCTAGCTTAGCTCGTTGCTTGGTGAGCCAGTCCATGCCAATTATCAGGTCAAAGTCATACATGGCTCGGACTATCAAGTCTATTTTCCCCTCTCGCTCACCAATCGCTAACGTGCAACCAAGACAACCCACTGTGGCTAACACCTTATCCTTTAATGGTGTCGATATGCTAATCACTGATTCCAACAACTTAGGAATTAATCCTACCAACTTAACATACCGCTCAGCTATGAATGAATGAGTTGCACTAGGGTCAAATAAAGCATAAGCAACATGGTTGTTCAGTGAAACAGTACCTGTAATCACATTAGGCGCATCCTCCGCCTGTCCTCTTGTGATCGCATAAGTTCTTCCCTGAGCTGGAGGCCTAAGTAGTCCACCCTGCTGTACAATCGGTGGCGGGAGTCCTTGGTTCTGATTCATCTGTGGTGGTGGCGGCAACTGCGGCGGTCCCATCGGTCTTCTGGGACAATTTCTGGCCATGTGACCCTGCTGGCCACACTCAAAACAAGCACCCGACCTAGAGTGGCACGGGGCTGACCCATGTCGCTTTCCGCAGAAGCGATAGGCACCATTCTGTCTCCATGCTGATTTTCCTATCCCACCCTTCCTGTTGGGCGAGGCGGGGTATCTTCCTCCAGTCATTGATCTTTTCCCAAACCGATTTCTATCTTGGTTCGAATTAAACCGCGATCTAGATGCGGCAACTCGTTCATTCAGATTTTTCTCGATCAGCTGAGCTCGTCCATACAGCTCATTGTAGTTCTTTATATCCAATGGCACCAGCGGATCTTTCAGTTATGGTTGGAGGCCATCTATAAACCTCATTGCCTTCTCCTCAGGATCCTGGATCAACCTAGGAGCATACTGTGAAAGCTCGGCAAACTTTGCCTCATATTGGTCCACGGTCATTGGACCTTGACTGAGACGCAGAAATTCTGCCATCTTTAATTGCTTGGCGCAGCTGGAGAAGTACTTGTTATTGAATGCTCTAACGAAGACGTTCCACACTGGGACTACGCCTTCCGGGAATACTTCTCTCCTGGTGGCTTTCCACCAAGTACTTGCAACTCCCTGCATCTGATATACCGCAAGGGTAACCTTCTCTTCCTTAGAGCACTTCAGTAGCTCAAATGCTTTTTCCAGTTCTTCGATCCAACGGGTCGCAGCCTCAGGATCTCCTGTCCCGGTGAACTTTGGTGGTTGCAACTTCAGGAAATGCTCAACGAGCTTATGAATCGGTCTATCTGTAACTACATTCCCTTCTGGAACATAAGCTTGAGCGGCAGCGGCTGCGGCAGCTTGGTTCTGGGCCTGCTGCCCCATCAGATTACCAACAGTCTGGAGCACCTGCATGATCCCTTCAAACCTGGGATCACCAGGGGCTGCTACCCCGGCATCAACCAGCGGGACTAGCGGTGGTGCTACACCACTCGCGCTAGCCTCAGCTTACGCTCTACCTCGGCCGCCTCGGGTACTGCCTCTTGTCGGCGTTCTGGCCCGAGTCACTGAGGATAAGGTCCTCTGCCTAGGAGTTCTCGGCTCCTGATCACTCATATTGTAGACGTTCTACAACACCTATTTCCAATTCCATACCGAATTAGAAACTGAGTGATTTCACAATCAATTTACCAAGCAGCTATCAATCACATGCATCAGCATAATATAAAAGCCATTCTTACTAACTATCCCAAGAACCCATCGCACCTTATCACTCCAAATACAAACTTTGCTCTGATACCATAAAAGGGGATGTCACGCCCGGACCGAGCGCGTGCCCATCCCTATCTCGGTCGATAATAATTTGCGACTTCGGGACGAGTCGCCGACCCTTTCCATTTTATTGCACATGCGGAAGCGAAAAGAAATCCCCTGACAGTAATCATCTCGGGATAGAAAAGCAGGATACAAATTCATAAATAAACATGCTTTTATATTCACACTGAGTCATGTACAAAAGTCTATGGCCAGAAGACTACAAAAGACTGGCCTTCCAAAAAGAAGCGGTCCTAACTGAACTACGCTTCCGATCACCTCCTCTCTGCTCCAGGTCCTCCACTCGACAACCCTGAAAATGTTGTCCCACAATGGGGTGAGATATCATCTCAGCGAGTCTAAGCTCTAAACCCCAATTAGGAGGGAAATACGCCAAGAAGCGTCCTAATCACACAATCACACAATCAAGGAGACTTACCTCGTCTCAGATCCACCCCGCAGGTCGGTACAATTTATCTCACAAACAACATGAGAGCATGAGCAACAAATAAGCTCCAATAACTGAAATGCCACACTCAATTAATCATGCGTTCCTAGTTTTGATCTCGGCATATAGCACGGCCTACTCTCAGTTTGGCGGTCTTCTGGCATTGCCAGGCATCGTCTCACCCCATTGAGCACGGCACGTCTCTTTATCAGACGGCTTTCCCGAAGGAGCATAGGGTCCAGAATCAACTGCGACCGGCTTCCCGTTGTCCAGGGGGTATCCCAAATAGGGATAACGTCCAGCTCAATAGCTCGGGACGATTTCTCTTGACCATCACACGATCACTCAAATATGGCCCAGGGCACCGTGCATTGCACTCAAATGCTTCAATTAAAATGGTGAGCCTGGCCTTTTTCTTCGTATTAGAAATTTACATGAAATTACTCGTGTGTGGGCACACGGTCAACTTGATCCAGAAAAATTGATAATCTTTCTTTTGAAATCCCACTATTTCATATAGTACTAAAAACCGTTTTTGGTGTCAAAACCCGACACTGGGATTTTTGAATAAATATTGGAAATTCACAATTTTTGGAATTAAATACCAAAAATCCAATCGGCATCAATTTGCATAATTTAACACTCAATTGCAGAAATTAACCACACCATTTCAATCAGCACGAAATTCCGGTAAACGGCTATCTCGGCCTAATTTCCGGAAAAATAATTAATAATTAAATAATTACTGAAATTAATTAAATAAATCAATTTCAATTCTAAAAATACTAACCTAGGCCATAACCATTAAATTAATAACCAATACGGACTCGGAGAAATTCCCAAACCCTTCTAGATAAATAGTACAATTTATTTAGGCCTTAGCTAAACCATGCTAGCCACCTAACATGCTTAATTAAATAATTCAATTTCTAATTTAATCTAACTAACCACCTAATTCCTAATAAAATGAATCTAACACCCCTTAAATGTTATTAGCCTACTAAGCAGAGTTTAGAGTATAAACTCACCGGTGTATCGCGAAAACCGGTTCACCGCAACGACGGCGCGACGGCGGCCGAAATTTGAATTTTCGGCGGCGTCGGCAAACTTGGGCCGGGCCTAAACTTGGCCCAATAAATCTCAGCCCAACTGAGATTTGTTGCTGAAACGGGCCGGGCTTCACTGGACCGAGCTGCCTTCAAGGCCGGGCTGCTGGACTTGGGCTTAAAGGAGCTGCTGGACTAAGCTTCAAATGGGCTGAAATGGGCTGAAACCAAAAGTGAATTGGGCTTGAATCTCACGGGGTGAAAGTGGGCCAAAATCCCGGAATCTCTGAAAATTTCTCGGAGAGTGAGTCGACGTTCCTAAAATAACTTGTGACACCTCAGAACTTTCAATTTTTGAAATCGGATTCAAATTCGCGGTTATTTTCAATCCGGCGCGCTTTTAGCGTGACCTAGTCTACCGGGTAACTTTTAGGAATTTTTAGTGCAATTGACCCGCGATCGATTTATCTCGAGTCACAATGTACATCTTCGACACATTAGCGGCTCTCAGTTGTCGTGAAAATCTCGAGGTTTCAATTACGGGCACCGGGTACCAAAACGACAGAAAATCAATTTAGTGCCGATCGATGAGAATTTTTCAATCAAGTGGAATCACCCACAATTTGATCACACATCTCAGTCGAATCGACCTATCTCTGATTTCTGATCGATCTCTGACGGTGCCGTAATGACCCTTGCAAATCAACATGATCGAGCAGTCGATTCTTGGTCGAATTCTCAAGTCCAATTGCATTTAGATTCCCTAATTGCTTGCTCAGATAGTCCATTTATCTCGTGAGTGATCAGCTCAGAGAATAGCACTATTATTGTTTCGATGAAAGGCCCGATTTATTTAATCGAAAACAAATTATGAAAATTCAGGCTGTCACACTCGCAACGCCACAGCTCGCCTCCGCGCCGACCACCGTGCCAGTAGCCGCGAGCGCCCTTCGCTCGCTCGCCCGTCATCGCGATCGCCTTTGCTTCTTCTACTTTTCATTCGATCACCACCACCGTTGCTTATGCTCCGGGTGTCACGCCCCGAACCCCGAGCGCACGCACATCCCACTACGGTCGATCAAATATGCGATATCCCAGGATACGTCCCCGACCCATTCCTTCTTTTACGCATGCGGAAGCGAAACAAATCCCCTGACAACATTTAACTTGGGATAGAAAGGCAGGCAATCAATCACAACACCAAACACTCATTTACAAACACATAGGTCTGAATACAACACTGGATTGTCTACAAAATAGACCAGCTCGACAAAAGGGGGATTATCCTAAAACCAACTAGCAAGACACGTTCACCGATACTTCAGTCTCCACCTTTCCAGACTTAGGGCTTCGGGTCCTCCACGACCGCCATCTAGGGACCTGAAATTATAATCCCCAAACCGGGATGAGACAATGTCTCAGCAAGTTCGACCCCCTAAACTCCTATTAGAAAGAAAATACGCCCCGGGTGGCCTAGCCACATCACACAAAAGACTTACCTCGCATTAACCTTCATCTGCAGGTTAGCACAGTTTATATAATTCAACCACATGCAATTATAATAACCAAACAACTGTAGCACAATCACATCATCAGAACAATTCAACCACTTGGATCGTCTCAGCGATCAATCGACTCGGCCGATTACATGTCATTCTAGTAACCCAATTACTGCTTCCAATCTCGACCCTATAGGAAGGTTTAATAACCAGTGGCAATCACGGCCCCACTCGGCACGACCTTTAATTAGGTGGTTTATCACGGCCTCACTGGGCACGACCTCTAATAGGTGGTCCATCACGGCCCTATTAGGCACGACCTCTCATAGGTGGTTCATCACGGCCTCACTGGGCACGACCTCTAATAGGTGGTCCATCACGGCCTCACTGGGCACGACCTCTAATAGGTGGTTAATCACGGCCAATCTCCCATCAATTTCCATACTTAGGGTTTTCTAAAGAATCCTCATAAATCGCAATCACACTCAATTCGCCACAACCAATCATCACATTCAAATTCTAAATGCACAACAGCGATCGGCACGAAATTCTGAGAAAGTAAGGTCCCAAAATAATTTTCAGAATTTATTAAATAATTAAATTTATTCCGAAAATTAATATAATAATAATATCCATATTTTTCACGATCTACGCTCAATTTATAATATCCAATCATCAATTTCAAAATCCGATTACACAGTAGCGATCGGCACGAAATTCTGAGCAACCGGGCTCAAAAATAACTTTTTCGTTTTTTTAAATAATATTTTAATAATTTCGGAATTAATATAATATTATAAATTTCCAGAATTTTGAAGCAATTAAATAATTCAGAATTAAAACCCTATTATGTCACATCAAAGCTTATATTAATATAACTACTCACTTAACCTTAAATTAAACACAATTTAAGTTAATCAAACACCTTAATATAATCTACACTTAAATAAATTAAACTAACCACCTAATAACACTTAACATAAACTAAACACCCACAAAGCATCATTAACTCTCTAATTAGGGTTTAGTGAGGTAAACTCACCGGATTAGCGAACCGAGCGGACCAAAACGACGGGGACGACGCGAGGATCGACTTTCCTCAAAACGGGCCGAGCATCCGGGCTCGGGAAGGCGGCCAAAGCGAGCCAAACACCCGCTGAAATACCCATTTTTCTTGGCTGCTGTCCATGGCGGTTTGAGGCCGAGGAAGGGGCGGATCCGGCGCCGGTTGAGGCGCACAAGGGCCAAGATGGACTGAGGGATTTCCGGCGGGCTGAGGCGGGGATGTACGGCGGCGGAGGGAGCTCCTGTGATGGTCTGAGCTACTCGAAGAAGCTGCTGGATCTTGGCTGAAGCAGGGACGATGGCGTGAGGAGGCTGAGACGGGCGGAGCTACGACGAGCAGCGGCGGCCTTGAGCGGGGACGAACGGCGACGGCGGCGGCGTCGAATGAGCGGACGGAGGAGCGGACGAGCAGCTGGTCTCTGGACTACGAACAACGTCCCGAACGAGCTGACGAGGGCGGAGTAGCGGTGTGAGTTGGCTGGCGGATGTGCGGGCACGCGGGGCAGCGCGCGAACGGGCGGCGACGGCGACGGCGGTGTGCGGGTGGCCGAGCGGGCGGAGGGGCGGCCGGCCATGCTTGCTGGTTCGAACGGCAGCTCCTCTCTCTCCTCCTCAAGTCCCAAGAAAAGTCCCTTGATTCAAGGAGGAAGATGATGGTGATGGGCCACCTTTTCTCGGGCAAATCTCCACCGACCACGTGTCAAGATCTCAACCCTTGGCCTCAACCACCATGACATCATCTTATGTCATACCCCACTATCTCCAAACCTCCCACAACATTTTCCAATGGTTGCAATTTACTTTTCCGCCGGGGTCCAATCCTTGTGCATCAAATTCTTCAATTATAATCAATCCACTTCCAATTAAATCCAAATTGAAGTCCATAAAATTAATCCAATGTCACCACACTTCAATTCACATCTTCAATTGTCCGTAGAACCAACTTAAGTCCCAAAAGTACGACCAAAAGCGGGCTTACTAATTTCTCGAGCCAAATTAGCCATTCTTTGATTATCTTGCTGAAAAACTCGACTTGCATGAAAAATCTTCCAAAGATAAGTCAATGATCCTAAAATGATTTGTGACACACCCAAACTTCCAATTTCTGAATTCAATCTCAATTTCACGGTTAATTTCACTTTGGCACGATACTAGCGCAAATTGACCCTCTTTGGGTAGCCTTTAGAAATTTTCACGTATTTGACCCGTGGTTGATCATCTCAAGCCACAATGTACATCTTTGAAACATTGGCGACTTTCGATTGTCGGGTAATCTCAAGGTTTCAAATACGAACACAGGTACCCAATCGATAGAAAAGTCGGTCCAAAGTGCCGATCGACAAGAATTATGCGATCTGGTGGAATCACCCACACCTGATCACATGCCTCTGTCGAGTCAACCTATCTCCGATCTCTAATCGATTTTAATCGTGCCGTAATGACCCTTGCAAATTAGCTCGGTCGAAAGGTCGCTTCCTGGTCAAATTCTCGAGTTTGATGCATTAGAAACTCTTAACAGCTTCACCCGATAAACTAGTTTTCATATGAGTGGCCGACTCAAGGAAAAGAACTATATGCGTGCCAACGAAATGCCCGTCTCCATTTATTGAAAATAGAATTGAAAAATCGGGATGTCACACCGGGCCCCCTCCGCCAGTAATTCGACGCCGTTGCAGCCCCTACAGCCGCAACAACCAATGCGAGCAAATCCTAAACCGGTCGTTGCCCCTCCATCGTTGCTCCGCCACCCCTCCGCGCGATCCCTGCAGCCCCTACGACTCCGGTTTCCCCTGTCCGTTGCTGGTTCGCCTTGCTACTGACGCCACACCTTCGCCGGTCTCGTCGCCGAAGCTCCACATCGGCGTCCATCCAGCACCTCACTGCTGTTTTTCCACCTCACCAAATTGCTGCCTCGCACAGCGGAAGTCTTTGCCTCGATGAGCCTCTGCTCTCCTTCACAGCGTGGGTGCCTCTGAATATGATCTCGTCTCCCATATAAAGTGCTCTTTTTTGGATGTTTTGGCATAGTTGCATCTGGTGGGACTGTCTCATTCTAATGCTTTTGTTAATTATCGATCAATTCCTTTACCTTTTGTCCCAGAAGTTTCCGGGTTATACACTAAGAGTTCTATTTCAACCCAAACACCAGATCCCAGTCGAAAATGTGTTCATCCAGTTTATATTTGGATGCTGAATAGCCCGACAATACTTGTAGTTTGTCTATCTTAGATTTCCTTGTCAATCTTTCCAGTGCTAGAAGATTGTATTCTTAGATTCCTTACTCCTAAGGCTCTATCTCTTTTGACAGCATGAATGTCGTTTGTCAAAAAGTTGTCTGGTCTAGAATATGAAAAGAAAATATGATTTTATATCTATTTTCTGTTGTAAGTAAAATATGATTTAGCTCCATGAGAAGTGTTTAAGGGTTGACAGTGCGTTGCTTGATTCAGGTGATTCATTAACATGTTGATGGAAGTAGAGGAATCCTATGATGCAATAACGCCGAGTGGAATCAACATCACAAAAACATGAAGGAGGTGAAAACTTAGAAGAAACATCTAAAACAAATAAGGTATCCGGTTATTGTCCATGTCCTCCTCCTAGTAAGCGAAAATCAATAGCTTGGCTTCATTTTCGAAAAGGAACAACTCACACAGATGGGAAAGTTGATGTATTTTGCAATTAATGCGGATCCAAGTATTTGTACCACGTTGATAATGGTATTTATGTTGAAGCACTTGAGAAAGTGCAATAAATATCCTCGCAATGTGGATAAAAGGAAAAAATTGTTTGCATCACAAAGAGTAAATGAAACTCAAATGATAGGAGGAGATACTACTAGTAGTACTGGGAGTGATGGAATTTTAACGACATGGAAGTTTGATCAAGAGAAATGTAGGCAAATGCTTATTCGGATGATTATAATTGATGAACAATCATTTTCGATTGCTGAACGTGTTGGATTTCGTAATTATGTGAATCAATTACAATAGCTCCTCAAGCATATGTCGCGATTTATGGTGGCTAGGGATTGCATGAAGTTGTATTTTTGCGAAAAAAGAAATTTAAAGGCTTCTTTTCGTAAGCTTAATTCTAGGATCGCACTCATGACTGATACATGGAGTTCCATTCAGAATTTGAACTATCTATGCCTTACTGCACATTTTATTGATGAAAAGTGAAAATTGCACAAAAGAATCATCAATTTTGTGGTGATAGTTAGTTACAAGGGCAGGGATATTGGGAGAGTAGTTGATAAATGCATATATAAGTGGGGAATAGAGAAAAAAAGTGTTCACAATCACAGTGGATAATGCTAGTTCAAATGATGTGGCCATTAATTATTTGAAATAAAATAATTTCAAGAGAGAGGTTATTGATCTTAAATGGTGAATCTTTATACATGAGGTGCATGGCTCATATATTAAACTTGATATTGAAGGATGGCTTGGTCAAGATACGTGATTCCATTGCACATATTTGAAATGTGGTTAGGTATGTGAGGAGTTCTCCTATGAGAGTTAAGACATTTCAAGATTGCATTGAAAATACAAAGATTACTTATAAGGGTTCAATTTGTCTTGATGTCTCAACTAAGCAGAATTCCACTTACCTAATGTTAGAGAGTGCCATAAAGCTAAGAAAAGCTTTTGAAAGGATGGAAGAAGAAGATGTTTCTTTCTTAACTAAGCTTAATTCTGTTACTCCAAGTATTGTTAATTGGGAAAATGCTATTGTTCTTTCTAATTTTTTGAAGAAGTTTTATGATACCACTAAGAAGATGTCCGGAACTTTGAATATCACTTCAAATGATTATTTTGTGAGGATAGCTTCTTTGTATAAATATTTGTGAGAAGCGACGAAAGCTTTTGATCATAGGGTGAGAGTTATGGGCTTAAAAATGAAAGATAAGTTTGACAAATATTATGGGAGTTTCGAAAAAGCAAATATGATGGTGTTGATTGCGGTAACATTAGATCCTAGAAAAAGCTGAATTATGTGAGGTATTGTTGTAAACTCATTTATGATGATACTGCAGAAGTTGATGAGATGTTTGATAATGTGAAGTTTGCCCTGAAACGTGTGTTTAAATTTTATAAGAAATCTTGTCACACTTCTAGAGACAAAAATTTGGATGGTAAATTTGTAAATTCTACTAATATCGGTAGTAGCTACGATTCTTATTTCAATGAGGGAATTGAAGAGGACGATTGCAGCTTAAATTTCTATGTGCAAGAGCCTTCATATGATGACTTTCTTAATGAGGAGAAGAAAAAGTCTGATGGCAACTTATCTGAGCTCGATCGATATCTTAAAGCTGAACTTGAAGATGGTCGTGATCTTGACATTTTGAAATGGTGGAGTGTTGCTAGCCAAAAATTTAAAATCTTATCTTTGATGGCTTGGGATATCTTGTCTATTTCCATTACTACCGTTGCTTCAGAATCAACTTTTAGTACTTCTGGTCGTGTGCTTGATCGTTTTCGGAGTTCTTTGACTCCTAGAGTTGTGGAAGCTTTGATTTGCACTCAAGATTGGTTGAGAGCAATTCTTGAGCCAATTACTGTTGAAGAATGTATCGAAAATGCGGAAAAGTTTGAATTGGGTAAGTCCATATCATTTCATCATGTAATTCTTTTGTATATCTATTATCTAATAACTGAATACTTTATTTACTATCTTCTTTCTGTTAGATATGGATCATGTTAACAAGGAGATTAACAAGGAGATTGACAGTCCATAGAGTTTACAAGTTGAAGTGGGAAGAATATATGTGGTAAGAATTTCAATAATTGTTTGAGTTCAATTTTTACTAATGTTGAGCAATCATTTATTAATTATTGTTTCAATTTTAGGAGATTGGAACTTGGAATTTTAGAGCTCAAAACTTGGGATTCACAAGCTTTATAAGTCATGAAGTTTTAGGTGAATCTTGTTGCGATTGTTTTTTTTTTTTTTTTTTTTTTTGTAAAGAATCTTGTTGTGATTGTTGCGCTGTTGTAAAGTGTAAACTTGTCTAATTTACTCTACTTGATGAGTTTGTTCCATGTACTTAAATTTGGTTTTTCTTTCTTTGGAATGGTCCTGCCCTTCCAACTCCTTTCCCTTGCATTCAATCATGTGAATTACTATGTCGACATGCCAACTGTAAGTCACTCATTTGAACATTCCTCTGTCACTCATTAGAAACTTTTGTCTAGTTTGAAGTCATATTGAATGTCACAGCTTGTAATTTCCTACCAAGCTATTCTATTCACATATAATTTTTCTGGAACAAACTAGTTCTTTACATAAATTTCTTGAGTGTAAGGTCTAGCTATAGAAGTTACACATGCGTTGTATGCTAGGAAATGAAGAAACAAGGAGTTGAAGAAGATCGTCTCCAGCTGCCTGAGAGATGTTAGTGGTGCTTTTAGGCCACGTGTGCTAACAGCACTAGTAGGTGTTAGTGGTGTAGGCAAAACGACTCTAATGGACATTCTAGCAGGGAGAAAGACTGATGTCTCTAGACAAAACAAACAAGGAAGCAGGACAATAGGGAACCTTTACCTTTGGTCAAAGAAAATTTAGCCATCTGTGGTTACTTGCAAGTAGGAAATGGGAGAATGTTGCATTCCATCTGTACGCTTTTTTATTTTTATTTTTTATCTACGAGATACATTATAGTTACAACAAATGAATCTTTGTTCCATGTACTTAAATTTGGTTATTTTTTTTCTTTGGCTTGCTTTGATGTCACGTAGTCGTTCTATGTTGAAAACCAAAATTGTTTCGCATCAAGATCAGTTCCATGGATCCACTCGAAACCGGACTAGGCTGGCAATCCGATTCCTGGGTGGATCCATGCAACAAATGGGTGGATCCTAGTTCCAATTTTTTGGAACTAGTCCTAGCGGGCGGTTCCCGGTTCTAAGTCAGGAACCGCTTGCTCGAACCATGCACACCCCTAATACGCCCCATGTGCGGCCACATGCTGGAAACGTTGAGCGCATGAGGGCCACACACGTGTCGCTCGATGCCATGGTTAACATGATCGATGATGTCATCCACTCGACCTAATGATCTGTTGACACCTAAATTTTGGCGATCCGTTTAGTCATTTATCGCATTAAAAAATCAGGGATTAATTTTAACCCCTAAAAAAAAATTAATTCCATAACATATGGTCATTAGAAGCATATTTCATTTAATTGCATATTTGTTAGGCCGGCGGTGAATGGATTTTGGTAAATGGCTTTGAATATTGAAGCCAACAAGAGCATTAAACTGTGGATAAGTCGATAATTCCTCCATGGTGATTGATATTACATGGGTGTCCTAAATTGTTAAAAGTCAATTAAGAAATTTCCAGCATATTGGCACCGACATATTTGTGCACAAATGCAAAGGAAGGACGGCGTGTGGCATCCCGGAAATTCAAAGCCAAGCCTTAAGGTGTGTTAAATTTAATTAGTTAATGCTTGGCCATATGATTTAAATTTCAATAATTAGAAATATTCCAAGACTTTGGCCAAGATGGAAATTGGAATTCAAAAATATTATAGAAGAAATTTTAAAAAAAAAAAAGAAGAGAAAGAGGGTTAAAATTCGAATGGGCCTTGGGCCAATTAGCCTAAAGCTTGGTGGGCCAAGCTAGTTGGCCCATTGGGCCCAAGAGGTGGCTGTCGACCAGCCCAAGGAAGAGTGGCCGGTTGGGCCTAAGCCCAAGCCCAATCAAATTCAAAAATAAAAATTTACAAGTGGCACAAAGGAGAGCATGCATTGGAGGGTCATTAGGCAAGTAATCATTGCATATGATGGGCTTTTGGGGGAATAAAAGGAGAGAGGAGAGAGAAGTGGCCGGCTCCTTTGCTTCATTTGGCCGAGAAAAGAGAGAGGGTGAGAGAGAGAGAGAGAGAGAAATCGCGAGTGAGAGGGAGAGACCGAGAGGGAAAGGAGGAGCGGCCGAGAGAGAGGAGGAGGTGTGTCCGCCGTTCGTCCGCCGTCCGACCACCGTACGCCGCCGTGTGTTGTTGCTTGTTCATCTTGGAGGCAAGTGGGGTCCTTAACTTCTCTTGCATGTCTGTTTTTCTTGGTTGCATGTTCGGTTTTAGGTGTGATTTGGGCGAAAAACCGAGGTAAGGGTTGGATGTGTTCAAGCTATGTGACTGTTTTCGTTTGGTTTGTGGTAGTCAGTATCTTAGTCGAGCTTGCATGTGTATTTGGAGTGCGATTTTGGCTTCGGTGTCCTCCTGAAATTTGAAGCTAACATCTTGTAGTATGACATACTCGAATTTCATGGAAAACGATGGTGATCTGAGGGGTCAAAAGCTCTATTATACGGAGACCTCAGATCTGTGAAATCTTCACTGACCTTTTGTTGATTTCTTGGTTGCATGTTGATTTTTGTTGGAGATCTCACCTTGTTGTCTTCATTAAAGTTGTTGGTAACATCCTAAACTACAACATACTCAAATTTGAAGAGAAACGAATGAGTATAGCCTAGTGAATCGGCTAGATCTTTGAGACGGTTGGTTCTGTTGAAGTATACCGAGACACCCGAGACTTCAAGGACTTAAAAGAGGATCATACATTGGTTATTTAACCTAGATCTCTTCATGAAACTTGTAAAGGACACATTGATACATAACATACTCGAATTTCAGAGGAAACGAAAGGGATTAGATGGGTCAAACCTAAGTTTTTCGGTGATATGTACTCTGGACGAAACGGTAGAGGTTCCAGAAGCTTCGTGGAGTTGTATAAATTAATCTATGAAGAATTTGGCTTAGGGTTCTGCATGAAAAATGCACGAAAATGTGTTGGTTATCACCCTGTAAAATTTCGTAATTTTTGGAGACCATATGAGTATTTAATCGAATTAATTTGAAAACTGTGCAATCTGGCCATTTTCCGAATGTTAAGTGCTATTTTGTGGAAAATTGAGAAATTATGTAAAATGCAAACTGGCCATGAATTTTGCATAAAATTGTGATTCTAATTGTTTAGTGATTGTTTAAATATTATGATTTTGGGAAAATCATAAATATTAAATGAAATGTTTATTTATAAAAATAATAATAAATTAATAAAATAATAATAATAATAATAATAATAATAATAATAAAATAATAAAATAATAATAAAAAAATAATAATGGATTATTTTATTAGCCATGTATTCCATTGAATTTATGATGCATTGTTATATGACATAGATGCATGTATGATCATGAATTGTGATGCATGTGCGTGATTCATATGCCATGTAATAATAATAAGATTAAAAGGAAGGTGAATGTGGAAGTGGTATGTGAGTAAGGGGTTGTGGCGGAGGATGATGTCTGGTGGCCCAAAAGGCATAATTCTAGAGATTCCCTGGGAGTTTCAGGATGCCCGGAATGTGGGGGGCCGGAAGCCCTATCAGAGGTTTCTGCCCGAAGGGAGTGACTCGCGATGCCAGGATTGGGGTGCGAGATCCCGGCTAGAAGGGTAAAGGCCGGAAGCCCACATCGGAGGTTTCTGCCCGAAGGGAATGCCTCGTGATGCTAGTTGAGATGCGAGATGCCCGGAATGTGGGGGCCGGAAGCCCGGTGGCCATGAGATGGTGGAATGCGGGATCCCCTCGTCGGAGGTTTTCGCCCGAAGGGATGATGATGAATTTGATGATTTGAGAAAAGATAATGTGGGATCAATTGATAAGTAAAAGTGGAAATTGATCTATAATGATGATATGATGTGATATGCATGGTGATGCATGGTTAATGATGATGATGTGATATGCATGGTGATGCATGGTTAATGATGATGTGATATGCAGGGTGATGCATGGTTAATGATGATATGATGTGATATGCATGGTGATGCATGGTTAATGATGATATGATGTGATATGCATGGTGATGCATGGTTAATGATGATGTGATGATAATGATATATGAGATGCCATGGTGATTATGTATATGCTATGATGGTGCATGAATATGCTTGACATCAAAGAGGTAAGCAATGCCTGCATTGTATGATGGTATGCATGGTGCATTGAGTTGTTATTGGATTTCCCTATCTGCTAAGTGGTTGTACTCACCCCTTTTGGGGATAACATTTCATATTAGCACTATGCCGCTTCCTACCGTCACGCGAGGCACCTTCTATGGTATACCGTCGATGTAGAAGTAGATTGTACGGAGATCGACTGCGCGTCACTATCCCCGGACCGACATATGTGCGAGTGCGTGTGCTGGTCATGTACGACGTGGCCTGGGTGGGGGCCCGATCATCCAGGAGTTTTTGTCTTTCATGTCCGCCGAGACGGAGTGATTAGGGGGATGTTGCCGTCACCACCACCCGATACACTTGGATGGGTGTGATGGTTGCGTGAAGGGTAGAGAGCTGGTGTCTCTTTTTGGGGAGTAGCCGGCACTATGAGATGGGGGATGTCATGTGATTTTCTTAGGGGTCGTAGTATCTTTTTGGGATGAGGCCGAGTGTGGCTGAAAATCTTGGTCTCCTTTTTGTTGTATCGACCCGTGAAAAACCCATCACGTTAATATGTAAATAAAAGTGGCATGGCTTATCTTTTTAAATCATGATGATTTAGTGGTGTGTATTTGTATCATGGATTGGTAGGGGGATAGATGGTGATGTTTAATTTGCTTCCGCTATGAGTCGCGCATGGGACCGCTTTAAAAAAAAAAAAAAATTTGCCCGTAATCCGGCAAGGCTTAATTTAGAGAAGAGGTAGAGATGGTAAAAGATGTAACATCGGCACTGTTAACTACCTGCGAAGAGGGTTCGGGGTGTTACAGTCGCCCCCTTTTTGGTATCAGAGCGAATGGTTATAGGTGGAGTGATAAGGAGCCTCATTTGGAATTGAGGAACATGATGACAATGCACACCATAGGATGTAAAACATAATAATTGAATAACGGGTGATGAGAATTCACTCGTAGATCCTTAGTAGTCTGCTTTGAATTGCCTTTAGGTGCCAGTAACATGTATATGTTACTTATGTGGTAGTGATAATTGCTTTGAGTGGAGGCAGTGAGTCTTAGATTATTCCTGAGGCAATGCTTGGAAATTGCAGGAGAGTCATGGTGCGAGCTGGAAGTGCTCATCCATCGAGGGCTGAAGCCTCTCGCTGCAAGGGCTGAACCCCGAATGGAAGATATCCCAGGCATTAGCCAATATTGGAAATCGATGGAGAGGCAAGCGCAAAGAACAGCCCGGAGCGTAACGCCGGACTCGGGGACTAGTGGAGCAGTTTTTGAAGCCGAAGCCACTTAAGTTTAATGGAATGGGAAGTCCTGAGGAGGCAGAGCAATGGATTGATGGAATGGAACAAATTTTCCGGCTGTTGGACTGCACTAATGCTGAGAAAATAGTTCTAGCAGAGTACCAATTGGAGGGAAATGCGAAGTTTTGGTGGAGAGCTTCGAAGGACATAATCTTTCCACCAGGTACTGATGTTAATTGGGAGGAGTTTGTTAGGGCCTTTAATAGGAAGCATTTCTCTGACTGTGCTAAGGATAGGAAGATTACTGAATTTGTTCAGCTAGAACAAAAGGGACTGACTGTAGATTAGTATGAGGCTAGATTTTCTAAATTGTCTAGATATGCTCCTAGATTGATTGAGGATCAGGAGGAGAAGGCTAAGAGATTCCTGAAAGGGCTGAGGACTGACATTAGGAAGCAACTGGTGCCTTTGAATATAAGAGATTATAATGAGATTTATGAAAGGGCGCAGTTGGTGGAGCAAGAGCTATTGAGGGAAAGGTCGGAATTTAAGAAACCGGTGAATTATAAATGTGAGAAAAGGGAAGAGACCTTATTCTGGTCAAGGTCAGACCTGGAATGTGAAGAAGAAGGGAAATTTTGGAAATTTTAGAGGAGCAAGGAGTGGTCTGAACATAGGGAAAGCACCCTATCACCCTGGACAACAGAAATGTTTTGGCTGTGGACAAGTGGGACATCTTAGGAGGAATTGCCCGCGAGAGAGATTGCAAGTGAGTGTTGGCTCAGTGCGGCAGGGATATCAGAGTGCTGTTAGGTCGAATCCGCAAGGAAATCCTCAAAGACCACCTGTACAAGGAAGGGTGTATGCGATCACCCAGGAGGAAGCGGAAGCTTCCAAGAATGTTATCTCAGGTACGATCCTTATTAATGGCGAAAAGGCATATGCATTGTTTGACACGGGTGCAACGCATTCATTTGTGTCTGAAAGATATAGATGCTTGAATAAGATAGAAGTTATGCCTCTTGAGACGCCTCTTTGTGTTTCCACGCCTTTAAAGGATATGGTATTGTCTACGCTGGTGTGTGAAAATTGTAAGATATCAATGGGAGGAAAGGACATGGAAATAGACTTGGTTGTAATGGCTATGTATGATTTTGATGTTATTATAGGAATGGACTGGCTTCGTAAGTATCGGGCTAGAATGGATTGTTATAGAAAAGTGATTCAATTTGTTTTACCTGATCAGTCTAGTTGTGAATTCTTAGGTGGTCAGACTCATTTTCCTGTAGCGCTTATCTCGGCAGTAGAAGCTTGTAAGTTACTTGACCAAGGATGTCAAGGGTACCTAGCCATAGTTAGAGATTGTGCTAGAGAGGAGCCTAATCTTGAGGAAGTTCATGTAGTTAACGAATTTCAAGATGTCTTTCCTGAGGAATTGCCTGGATTGCCGCCAGAACGGGAGATTGAATTTGAAATTGAATTAATGCCTGGAACGGGACCAATATCAAAAGCCCCATATAGGATGGCCTTAGTTGAATTGAAGGAGTTGAAAGTGCAACTGCAGGAGTTACTTGATAAAGGATTCATTAGACCAAGTGCTTCACCTTGGGGTGCACCGGTCTTGTTTGTGAAAAAGAAGGATGGGTCAATGCGCTTGTGTATTGACTATAGGCGCTTGAATCAGGTGACCATTAAGAATAAGTATCCTTTGCCTAGAATTGATGACTTGTTTGACCAACTCCAGGAAGTTCGTCTTTTCTAAGATTGATTTGAGATCGGGATACCATCGTTAAGAATTAAGAAGGAGGACATCCCTAAGACCGCATTTAGGACTCGTTATGGACACTATGAGTTCCTTGTTATGCCATTTGATTGACTAACGCCCGGCTGCATTTATGGATTTGATGAATAGGATATTTCAGCCTTATCTAGACCGGCTTTGTGATTGTTTTTATTGATGATATTCTGGTATATTCGAAAGGGCCTAAAGAGCATGAGCAGCATTTGAGAATTGTTTTGCAGACCCTGAGAGAGCATAAATTGTATGCTAAGTTTAGTAAGTGTGAATTCTAGTTGGACCGGATAGTATTTTTAGGACATGTGGTGTCAGGAAAAGGAATTGCAGTAGATCCAGCAAAAGTTGAAATGGTAGTGAATTGGCCGAGACCAACGACACCTACTGAAATACGAAGTTTCTTAGGATTGGCTGGTTATTATAGAAGGTTCATTGAAGGATTTTCAAGGCTGGCAGGACCTTTAACTAAATTGACCCGAAAGAATGTGAAATTTGAGTGGAATGGAGAATGTGAAAGGAGTTTCCAAAGGAAATTGACTTCAGCTCCAATTCTGACTATACCTACTGGACCTGATGGTTTCACAGTGTATAGTGATGCATCTCATAAAGGATTAGGATGTGTGTTGATGCAGCATGGCAGGGTTGTAGCCTATGCATCCAGACAATTGAAACCCCATGAGTTGAATTATCCGACGCATGATTTAGAACTAGCAGCTATAGTGTTTGCCTTAAAGATATGGAGACACTATTTGTATGGGGAAAAGTTTGAGATTTATACGGATCATAAGAGTTTGAAGTATCTCGTTCTCACAAAATGAATTGAACATGAGACAAAGAAGATGGATGGAGTTGTGAAGGACTATGACCTGTGAGATAAAATATCATCCAGGAAAGCGAATAGAGCAGCAGATGCTCTTAGTCGTAAGTCGGCCATTGAGATAGCTAGTTTGAGAATGGCGGAATGGAAATTGTTAGAATCTGTAGCAAATTCAGAATTTAAATTGGAAATGAATTGTCTTACTGGCGTGCTTAGTGCATTAAGGATAGAGCTAGAGATTATCCAGAAAATTAAAGTTTTGCAAAAATCTGACCCAGAGATTTTGAAAATGAAAGATGCTGTATCTTTAGGGAAAAGATCAGAATTTCATATCTCTGATGATGGGATAGTGAAATGTCAAGGACGACTTTGTGTTCCCGACAATGAGGAATTGAGGAAGGAAATTTTGTCGGAGGCACATAAGAGTAATTATAGTATCCACCCAGGTAGTACAAAGATGTACAGAAATTTACGTCAGCAATTTTGGTGGAATGGTATGAAAGCAGATACGGCTAGATACGTATCTCAATGTTTGACGTGTCAGCAAGTAAAAGCGGAACATCGAAAACCCGCAGGACTTTTGAGACCATTGGACATTCCTGAATGGAAATGGGAACATGTAACGATGGATTTTGTGCAAGGATTGCCAAGGACATCAAGGAATCATGATTCAATTTGGGTTATAGTGGATCGTTTGACTAAGTCGGCACATTTCTTAGCGATTCGCATGGACTACCCAATGGATAAGTATGCGGACATGTATGTAAGTCAAGTGGTACACTTACATGGTGTTCCAGTGACTATTACTTCAGATCGAGACCCGAGGTTTACGTCGAATTTTTGGAGGAGTCTCCAAGTTGCGTTAGGATCTAAGATTTAGTTTAGCACAGCTTTTCATCCTCAGACTGATGGCCAATCAGAAAGAGTGATTTAGATACTGGAGGATATGTTAAGAGCTTGTGTGATTGATTTCAAAGGAAATTGGGACGAGAGATTGCATTTGGTAGAGTTTGCCTATAATAATAGCTTTCAGAAGAGTATAGGTATGGCACCTTATGAAGCATTGTATGGACGGAGATGTAGGACTCCTATTTGTTGGAATGAAGTGGGCGAGAGGAAATTGACAGGACCTGAACTGGTACAAGTTACCACTGAGGCTGTTGATGTTATTAGAGAGAGGCTTAGAACGGCTCAGAGTAGACAGAAAGACTACGCAGATAAACGTAGAAGGCCTTTGGAATTTAATGTAGGAGACCATGTATTCCTTAAAGTATCTCCAATGAAAGGAATATCTCGATTCGGGATAAAGGGTAAGTTAAGCCCCGCATTTGTTGGACCTTTTGAAATTCTTGAGAAGATAGGAGATAGGGCTTATCGTTTAGCATTACCTCCTAGATTAGAAAATCTGCACGATGTGTTTCATGTATCGATGTTGAGGAAGTACCAGCCGGATCCTGGTCACATACTCGATCATGAAGCCATCAAAATGGATGAGAAAGTTAGGTACATTGAAGAGCCTGTGCAGATATTGGATCGAAAGGAGCAAATTCTTAGGACTAAAAAGATCCATTAGTTAAGGTGTTATGGCGATATCATGATGTGGAAGAAGCCACATGGGAAAGTGAGGATGAGATGAGGGAAAAGTACCCTTATTTATTTCAAGAAGGCGCGAGTAGTGCTTGAATTTCGAGGACGAAATTCTCTAAGGAGGGGAGAATTGTGGCATCCCAGAAATTCAAAGCCAAGCCTTAAGGTATGTTAAATGTCTTTAATTAGGTGGTAGAATTTTATGGCCTATGCTTAAGCCAATTTGCCCTTGTATTTGATGAATTTTGCTTGTGATTGTGGAAATTTAAATTTAATTAGTTAATGCTTGGCCATATGATTTAAATTTCAATAATTAGAAATATTCCAAGACTTTGGCCAAGATGGAAATTGGAATTCAAAAATATTATAGAAGAAATTTAAAAAAAAAAAAAGAGAAAAAGGGTTAAAATTCGAATGGGCCTTGGGCCCATTAGCCTAAAGCTTGGTGGGCCAAGCTAGTCCGCCCATTGGTCCCAAGAGGTGGCTGTCGACCAGCCCAAGGAAGAGTGGCCGGTTGGGCCTAAGCCCAAGCCCAATCAAATTCAAAAATAAAAATTTACAAGTGGCACAAAGGAGAGCATGCATTGGAGGGTCATTAGGCAAGTAATCATTGCATATGATGGGCTTTTGGGGGAATAAAAGGAGAGAGGAGAGAGAAGTGGCCGGCTCCTTTGCTTCATTTGGCCGAGAAAAGAGAGAGGGTGAGAGAGAGAGAGAGAGAGAGAAATCGCGAGTGAGAGGGAGAGACCGAGAGGGAAAGGAGGAGCGGCCGAGAGAGAGGAGGAGGTGTGTCCGCCGTTCGTCCGCCGTCCGACCACCGTACGCCGTGTGTTTTTGCTTGTTCATCTTGGAGGCAAGTGGGGTCCTTAACTTCTCTTGCATGTCTGTTTTTCTTGGTTGCATGTTCGGTTTTAGGTGTGATTTGGGCGAAAAACCGAGGTAAGGGTTGGATGTGTTCAAGCTATGTGACTGTTTTCGTTTGGTTTGTGGTAGTCAGTATCTTAGTCGAGCTTGCATGTGTATTTGAAGTGCGATTTTGGCTTCGGTGTCTTCATGAAAGTTGAAGCTAACACCTTGTACTATGACATACTCGAATTTCATGGAAAACTATGGTGATATGAGGGGTCAAAAGCTCTATTATACGGAGACCTCAGATCTGTGAAATCTTCACTGACCTTTTGTTGATTTCTTGGTTGCATGTTGATTTTTGTTGGAGATCTCACCTTGTTGTCTTCATGAAAGTTGTTGGTAACATCCTAAACTACAACATACTCAAATTTGAAGAGAAACGAATGAGTATAGCATAGTGAATCGGCTAGATCTTTGAGACGGTTGGTTCTGTTGAAGTATACCGAGACACCCGAGACTTCAAGGACTTAAAAGAGGATCATAATTTGGTTATTTAACCTAGATCTCTTCATGAAACTTGTAAAGGACACATTGATACATAACATACTCGAATTTCAGAGGAAAAGAAAGGGATTAGATGGGTCAAACCTAAGTTTTTCGGTGATATGTACTCTGGACGAAACGGGAGAGGTTCCAGAAGCTTCGTGGAGTTGTATAAATTAATCTATGAAGAATTTGGCTTAGGGTTCTGCATGAAAAATGCACGAAAATGTGTTGGTTATCACCCTGTAAAATTTCGTAATTTTTGGAGGCCATATGAGTATTTTAATCGAATTAATTTGAAAACTGTGCAATCTGGCCATTTTCCGAATGTTAAGTGCTATTTTGTGGAAAATTGAGAAATTATGTAAAATGCAAATTGGCCATGAATTTTGCATAAAATTGTGATTCTAATTGTTTAGTGATTGTTTAAATATTATTATTTTGGGAAAATCATAAATATTAAATGAAATGTTTATTTATAAAAATAATAATAAATTAAT
Source organism: Eucalyptus virginea (assembly GCA_014182375.1). Classification (NCBI taxonomy): domain Eukaryota; kingdom Viridiplantae; phylum Streptophyta; class Magnoliopsida; order Myrtales; family Myrtaceae; genus Eucalyptus; species Eucalyptus virginea. Next base: position 12,215,557 of record CM024520.1, read on the forward strand.
AAAATAATAATATAATAATAAAAAAATAATAAAAAAATAATAAAAAAAAAATAATAAAAAATAATAATGGATTATTTTATTAGCCATGTATTCCATTGAATTTATGATGCATTGTTATATGACATAGATGCATGTATGATCATGAATTGTGATGCATGTGCGTGATTCATATGCCATGTAATAATAATAAGATTAAAAGGAAGGTGAATGTGGAAGTGGTATGTGAGTAAGGGGTTGTGGCGGAGGATGATGTCTGGTGGCCCAAAAGGCATAATTCTAGAGATTCCCTGGGAGTTTCAGGATGCCCGGAATGTGGGGGCGGAAGCCCTATCGAGGTTTCGCCCGAAGGGAGTGACTCGCGATGCCGGGATTGGGGTGCGAGATCCCCGGCTAGAAGGGTAAAGGCCGGAAGCCCCGTCGGAGGTTTCGCCCGAAGGGAATGCCTCGTGATGCTAGTTGAGATGCGAGATGCCCGGAATGTGGGGGCCGGAAGCCCAAGTGGCCATGAGATGGCTGGAATGCCGGGATCCCCGTCGGAGGTTTCTCGCCCGAAGGGATGATGATGATGATGAATTTGATGATTTGAGAAAAGATAATGTGGGATCAATTGATAAGTAAAAGTGGAAATTGATCTATAATGATGATATGATGTGATATGCATGGTGATGCATGGTTAATGATGATGATGTGATATGCATGGTGATGCATGGTTAATGATGATGTGATATGCAGGGTGATGCATGGTTAATGATGATGTGATATGCATGGTGATGCATGGTTAATGATGATATGATGTGATATGCATGGTGATGCTTGGTTAATGATGATATGATGTGATATGCATGGTGATGCATGGTTAATGATGATGTGATATGCATGGTGATGCATGGTTAATGATGATATGATGTGATATGCATGGTGATGCATGGTTAATGATGATGTGATGATAATGATATATGAGATGCCATGGTGATTATGTACATGCTATGATGGTGCATGAATATGCTTGACATCAAAGAGGTAAGCAATGCCTGCATTGTATGATGGTATGCATGGTGCATTGAGTTGTTATTGGATTTCCCTATCTACTAAGTGGTTGTACTCACCCCTTTTGGGGATAACATTTCATATTAGCACTATGCCGCTTCCTACCGTCACGCGAGGCACCTTCTATGGTATACCGTCAGATGTAGAAGTAGATTGTACGGAGATCGACTGCGTCACTATCCCTGGACTGACATATGTGCGAGTGCGTGTGCTGGTCATGTACGACGTGGGCCTGGCTGGGGGCCCAGTCATCCAGGAGTTTTTGTCTGTTCATGTCCGCCGAGACGGAGTGATTAGGGGGATGTTGCCGCCACCACCACCCGATACACCTGGATGGGTGTGATGGTTGCGTGAAGGGTAGAGAGCTGGTGTCTATTTTTGGGGAGTAGCCACCACTATGAGATGGGGGATGTCATGTGATTTTCTTAGGGGTCGTAGTATCTTTTTGGGATGAGGCCGAGTGTGGCTGAAAATCTTGGTCTCCTTTTTGTTGTATCGACCCGTGAAAAACCCATCACGTTAATATGTAAATAAAAGTGGCATGGCTTATCTTTTTAAATCATGATGATTTAGTGGTGTGTATTTGTATCATGGATTGGTAGGGGGATAGATGGTGATGTTTAATTTGCTTCCGCTATGAGTCGCGCATGGGACCGCCTTAAAAAAAAAAAAAAAAAAAAAAAATTTGCCTGTAATCTGGCAAGGCTTAATTTAGAGAAGAGGTAGAGATGGTAAAAGATGTAACATCGGCACTGTTAACGACCTGCGAAGAGGGTTCGGGGTGTTACACGGCGTGTAAGCGGCCACCGGTTCGAACATAGAGAAGCCCATCCACATGAAGGAAAATTATGCGCTTTCCCATAATTCGGTCAACGTGGGGAGTAAGAAATTGACCAGCATTATTTTAAGAGGAAAGATACGAGCATATGCACAAAGGAAATTCGGAAGATCAGCATGAGCAAGGAATGTTGAGCACGTTCTACACTGCGGGCACATTGATTTGCAAAAAAAGATATATTCCTGCAGAGAAGGCATTCGGTCAACGAGGAAAAGAAAAGGAAATAGAATATATTTCAAAGCATGCACAGAAGAGAAAACGAAATATGCTGTTTTTCTTAATAAGTTCGGACCTTCTCCCTATAAAAGGGACCTTTCGCAGACTAGAGAAAAGAGGATTTTTGGAGCAATACAGAGAACACATGAGAGAGAGAGTTGATGTTTCTTCCCTGAGAGTGAGTCTCCGTAGCTGCAATTGGGGTATACCAGCTTCATGATTCAGCGTTGCAAAGGACGCCACTGACTTTTGCTAGTGTCGCCCTCCACTGATCCGAGTGGTGCCGAGACTCATCCTTTTGGGCCGTCATCTCCAGCTGCATCTGTGACGCCGAAGCTTTTATCCCGACGTTGTTGCTGACTTCGTTGCGACATCTAGGCCATGCACGTCATACCTTCTCCCTACCGAAGTGATCAATGAAGTCTGGCGAGTCAATCCCTGCGAAGCCACATCTCGCGCTTTCTTGACGTGAGTTGGGCCAGCATACAAATAGCAAGCAACGGCTGCTATTCGCATCTTGTAATCCACGACGCCCCGGCTACTGTTCAGAACCGTTCCTTAGTCGAAGCAAACACCATAGCAAGCTGTCCTTGCGCCATCACATTGAGCCCCTATCGTGATTCACGAGCCGCCGTTCGGAGGCCAAAATTTGGAAGCAAATATTTGGGATAGGTAAGAATTTTGTCTATGTTAATTTCTGAAAATTTTGTTTCCTTATTTGATATATTCATCGGTGCACGTGATGGAAATTCCCAATATGCCATGATATTCGCAACACGATTGGCCTTTTAAATTGGGAAATCTTCCTAATTTCGCAACGTACATATGATTGACGGTCCGATTTCATGCTCGAAATACGACCCGCAATCGTACGGAAAAATCACCAATCCGATCTCACGCTCGAGATATGATTCGTGATTTTATTTAAAAATTGGCCAATCCGATCTCATGCGCGAGATATGATTCGTCAATTTAGTTCCCAAAATTAAATGGACGTGGATGATGTCTTGCTTGATTTGGTGCGGTGTTGTTCTTGATGCTTTATTTGTTTGCTCCCGTAAGAGAAAAAATATTTGAGTTAGATTCGATGCATGTTAGGATGTTACTTGTTTTAGATTATTTTGCATGTCTAGAATAGGAAATTTATTTATTTTGAATTTTTGAAAAAATGAAAAAACACAAAAAAGTTAGGATGTTAGATTTCTGCTTCACTAGTCTAAATTGCATGTTTAACTATTTGGGAACTATTAATTTCGAAATTTAAAAAAAAAAAGGGGAAAAAAGGAAAAACACAAAAAAAAGTTATTATGCATATGTCATGTAAAATTAGGGCATTTTTTGCACGTCATTGCATGCTAGGATTGCATATTATAGGTTTAGATAATTTCTCCTAAATAGATTGCATGCTTATTAGGAAAATAAAAACCATGTGCACGTCATATAGAATTATGTTCATACAATGCACGTCATTTAGTGATTTTTGTTAGGTCCATTTAATTAGAAATTGCTCGTCATTAGAATTAGGTCATTAGATTAATTTAGATTGCATATTTAAGTGTTGCATTTCTTTAATTTCGAATCTCATGGAAAATACAAAAAAAATTATTTTTTAGAATAAATCCATCTCATGCTTCAGGATAGATTACATGCTTATTTATGTCATATCGCTTAGGTCATATAGCTAAGTCATGTTGCCATGTCATATCATTTCATGTTAAATTAGTGGCATGCATTGCATAAAGCATGATTCTCATTAATTAAGTGAAAACAAAAAAATGAAATTGCGTGTTAATTAGAAATCATATCTAGGATTGTTGATGTGAATTCTGATCTAACAACGCAAATGCTTTCGTTGCTATGAGGTAAGTCTTGCAATTTATTCATTGCTTTACTTGAATGTTAAATTGGTGGTTTGCGCACCTACATGAACACCTCACATGTTAGGGAGATAATTTAAAATCAATCCAAACTGCTTGCCAAACATTTTTCAAAATAAAAAGAAAGGTACCGAAAAGGCGTTAGAGAATTCTAGCGTAATCAAGTCCCCGTACCCATAGTCTCTGGTTCGTAGGAGTAAAATAATTCTCCCGTTATTTTACTTGGGTTTCTAATCGACCCGCCAAAAATAGATTAGTGGCGACTCCTAATTAAAACAATTGCATGTTAAGAACTTGAACCTAAGTCGCGAATTGGTATGGGCTTGGGAGAGCCCGAGTTAAGTCTAGGCTTAACAATCCATTAGCCAAATCTTAGGTGGTTCAAACCCCGAAAAAATTGGTCGCGACAGCTTGGCGACTCCGCTGGGGACTTGAGTTAAAACTCTTAGTGGACTTAGGCCAATTTTTCTTTTCTTTTGAAAAATGTTTTTGTTTGGCAGCGAGGATTCCAGTACGCCCTAACATTTAAGGCATTAAATGTTCTTGCAGGATGGGAGGTATAAGGGGAAGTGTTTGCTGACCTTTGTTTTGCAGGGAGGTGTAGGAATATATGGTTTATTTTCATATACGAAGTGTTGCTTGATATAAACTATTGTGTATGCCTTGCATTTGCACTACACTATTGCACACACAACCTGCCGCCGGACCTGGGCCACATTAGGATCATCTAGGATGTTATTGAGATGTTTGCCACTCCGACCGCATGCTCGCGGTATGAGTCGCCCATCTCAATCCCGAAGTTTCTTTCATGGTGTCAAGAATACCCACCTCGGTCCGCATGCTCGTGACCCGGGTTGGCTCTTTGACTAAGCCGGAGTCATGAGGACCTGACATAGTCCACAAGCTCATGGCTAGTCTGATCATCCTTGTGGCTCCACCTTGATAAGCCTTATAGATTAGAAATCGAGCCACTTACCATGCGCATGTCTATGTGATTGCCCATCATTGGTAAAGTAGGTTCTCTAAATTTTTGGCCTTTGCAATTTACTTACTTTATCGCATTATTTTGTCGGTCCATGGCATTAGGATTGTCCTGAGTCTTGATCAATATACAATGGTGACACCGGACATTCGAATTATTTTCCCTCCGAGGGAAGAGCTTAGCACTTGGTGGGACAAGTTAGATCAAGATGGCCGTCGGTTTGTAGAGTCACATATTGGTCGACTGCTTCCACTGTTGCGTATCAACATCCATGTCAGCCTCCTCCAAGCACTCGCCCACTGTTGGTGCCCCGAGACTTCTACCTTTATCTTCGGTGGTAAGCATGAGCTCACTCCCACCTTGGAAGAATATAACATTGCCATAGGAAAATCCTTGAAAGCTGAATTGATTAGTCCACCTATCGGAATAGATCCTGTTATGGCCTTATCTGATTTTTTGAGAATTAAGGAAGACGATTTAAGAAAAGTTTTAAAGGCTAACCGCAATGCATGTCCTTTATCTTTTCTGAAACAATGTTTTGAGAAAGGCACTTCATCTCAAATGCGAAGGGTTTTCCTTTTAGCTTTCTTTGGGTTTATAGTTTTTCCTTACTGCAAGAATGCTATTAACCCTTTGATCACTCAATTAGTTAAACAAGTGTTGGAAGGAAAGAATTTTGTAAACACTGTTCTAACTGAAACTTTCCTTTCCCTCACTCGGTTTAAAGGAGGCGGTGATAAGACTTTCCATTCCTCTCCTAAACTTTTGCAAATTTGGTTTCTTTCACATATAAAAGGGTTTGGTGGTCTAATGACTATACATGATGTTAGTAATTCCAATCACCCTATTATGAGATTTGAGAACAACCAAAAACATGCACCGGATTATCATTATTCTAGGTGCTAGCTTTCATGAAAAAACCAACTTCCAAGGGTTTCCTATGGCATGCTAAATGGTTCCAAGTTCGGGTAGTGAGACTCTCGTGTGGAGGAGTTGGCCCAATCCCTCTATTGGGATTCACTGGAGCATTGGAGTACTATCCGACTAGAGTGACTCGTCAGTATTAGGTCGTACAAGAGCTTCCCCTGGTGTTACAAGCGGATCCACTCCAAGTTAGCTTCGTTGATGGAAGCCGAGGCCATGAAGATTCCATTCTCACTATCAAATCGATGTGGGACATGTGCCATCCTCGAAAGCTTAAATGGCCCGAGGAAGAGTTGAAAGGTAAAGAAAGGAAGTACTATGCCTCGACTGAGTACATTCAACAACACAAGATCCCTGAAGAGTTGCTTCCGAAGATACCAGAGGTGCCGTTGAAGATCAACAATCTTGCTGAGAATAAACGCCTCAAAAGAGTTGCTGAAAGAGCTCAAGAAGAGAATAAACGATTGCACCGAATGGTGTCCCGAGTGTATATTGATCAGGCCAAATGAAATGCTTGAATCAATCTTGCTATTTTTATTTTTAGATTAATGTTTAGGAAGTTGAGTCATTTACTTTCCTAGTTCATTTGTTTAGGACATTTCGAACTTCTATTTTGATAGGATTGTCAAAAGCTCCATTGATGAATAAAAGTTCTAGATCATTGCCATGGACCGGCATATTTCATATGAGATACTTATTTTTGTTCATTTCTTTAAATATTAGGTTATAACGGATCTGTCACGTTCGCCCATCATCACGCGATTAAGAGCTAGAATGGCCGACCAAACTGAAATGCGTGATCGTATGTCCGCTGTGGAGACTCAACTCCAACAAGTGCTCGCCTCTATACAGCTTGTGATGGATCAACTCCAATCCCTCCGAGCGAATCCGACTCCTGCACCTGCTCTTCCTGAGATAGTTATTCCAAAGCAAGCAAGCAAGGCTCAAATGAGTGATGTCGACATGCCTGAGCTAGAAGATGACCCACCGTTGATCATCACTGAAAGGGCTAAGCTTGATAACGTCCCTAAGATGGGGCAAGATGAACGCTTCGCAAAGCTGGAAGAGAAGGTGAAGCAATTGCAAGGGTCACAAAGCTCACTCCCGTTTGACTTGTCAGTGTATGAGAAAGTCAAGATGCCAAAGAAGTTTAAAATGCCGGAGTTTGAGAAGTACGATGGTACTTCCTGCCCGAAAGCTCACTTGCAAATGTATCACGTACGCATGGCCCAATATGTCAAGAATGAGCCTCTCATGATTCAATCATTCCATGCTAGTCTGACTGGACCCGCACTGAATTGGTACATAATGAAGAAGTAAACCTCTCAACACTTGGAATGAAGTGACTGATGCGTTTCTAAAGCAATATAAGTTCAACATGAACATTGCACCTTCGCGAGAGGATCTTGAGCGGATGGAGAAGAAGAAAAGTGAGTCATTCAAGGAATATGCTGTGAGGTGGCGAAATCTGGCGGCTCAAATTACTCTTGAACCTACTAACAAGGAGTTGATGAAGTTGTTCGTCAAGACTCTCCCGTTTGAGTTCCGCAACCGGATGGCTAGCACGTATGTTGAAAACTTCAACCAACTTATCCCGGTGGGTGAACAGATCGAGATTGGGCTAAGAGACGGATGGTTCAATGAGCCAACCCATCAAGGCAAAAGGTTCACTATGAAGAAAGACAAAGAACCTAGCACTGAAGTCAATGTTGCATATGCACAATCTAGCAAGCCTCCGATTGTTCATGTCCCTAAGAATCAACAAGGCGAAGGCCGACCGTCCACCCCTCGACAATTTGTTAAGAGGCAATTCACTCCTCTTCCTGGTTCTCTGTCCCAAGTCTTGAAGGTCTTGCAAAAGAAGGGGTTGCTGTCCTACGAGCCAAAGCGACCCAATGCTGAAAAATTTTCCAACTACAATCCCTCCAAGAAATGCGAGTACCATATGGGGGAAGTAGGACATTCAACTGATGAATGCATAACTTTGAAGCATAAGGTCCAAAACTTACTGGACACCAAGGCGTTTACCTTTAGTACCACTCAGCCGAATGTCAAAAAGAATCCTCTACCTGAGCATGAGGATAGGGTGAATGCCATTGATGAGGGACCTTTGGAAGAAATGGGCCCTGGCCCGCAAGAGTAACTTATTACTTTTGCACATTCCCCTGCGCGGGAATTTTTATCGCTTTCTAGGAATTGTTATTGCTTTTTAGGAGTTATTATCGCTATCTAGCGATTGTTTTCGATTTCTTCTTTTCCACTTTCTTTTTAGGACTTGAATTCGCATTTTCCATTCAATAAACGTAATTGATTGATGAATATCAATGAAATTACAAGTTTTATTTTGAGGGCATGATGAGGTACACCAAACTAGCCCGGTGATGTTATCCAGCCGATAAACAAAAAGAAAAATCCAAGGAGAATTCCGAGGCCTAGGCTCCATCATGCTTTCTCGTGCTAAAATGCTTTTCCAATTGCTTTTCAAAAAAAAATTTCAAAAAAAAAAAATCTTTCAAAAAAAAAAATGATTTACCTTGTTTGTCTTTTTGATCCATCTACTTTCCATTTCAAGGGCGGTCATATAGCATGCAAAGGTATGAAAATGGTCCAATCCAATGCAACAAGTGCTGACAATGATGGTCCCAAAGACTTGATCGAAGATGCCATTGAAGTGCAGCGTAGCTGGGAACAACATGAAAGAGCCAAGGCTCTTACATCCGAGCAGACCGTCACTATTAATTTAGATGACACTGAAGAAGCCAAGGAGGTAAATGATCTTGTTCTAAGAGAGTTGTTGCCAATTTTTCCAAATCCTAGGGGCAAGTTTACTCCAAATTACAACGACCCATATATGGTGAAGAAGGTACTTCCTGGAGGTGCTTTGATCCTGGCAAAATGGATGGTTGTGAGTTTTCTATTCCAGTTAATTATGATGCTATCAAGAGGTATTACCCATGATTGAATTTGCCATGTCATGTTTTGAATTGTGAGCATTTTTATGATGAATAAATTGCCTCAATGAGTTGCAAATTCAATGGTTCAAATTTGTTATAAATCTTGCATGTTTTCCTTGATGAATTATGTGAGATAAATTAAATGTGTAAAATGGGATACTTTGGAATGACGAAAGGCAAGCCCAAATCCATACACTTTTCATACACTAATCCGTGGTGAGTCGTGTGAAAAAAATTCCATGCCTACGAGGAAAAGGGTGATCTCGCAAAGGGTACGTCAACCAAGGTGATGAGAGGCAGTTTCTTTCTTTACCCGAAACGCTACAGGTATACCCGTTGTTTAGCCCTTTGAGCCCACACACATGAAGAACTTTTTAAAATCATCCCAGTCAAGGATCATCCCATACTGGGACCAAATTTGAAGTGAATGATAGGAATTTTCTTACTCACACTTGCATCAATATTCGAGTATTGCTTTCGCAGTGTAACTTATACGGTAATTGAAGTGCCTTAGGATGACGAAGAGCATTTCTTTCTCTATCCACACACTTTTATCCATTGCATAGCCCATTTGACCCTATGAATTCATTTCACATTAAACCCGGTTGGTGATCATCCCCCACACTGGGGCAATGCAAGAAAATCAAACCACTCAAGTAGCATGATTTACAATGCTAATAAAAATTGAGACTTTGTCCAAAAAAAAGAGAGTGCAAAAAATGGGGCATGAAAAAGCAGTGTGCCTGGTAAAAGCAAGGCCAATGCCCAAAGAAAAAATCAAACACTTGATGAAATGAGTCGTATCTCCAACAAGGTGGTACCCAAAAAAAAAAAAAAAAAAACTCAAATGTTGAGATGTTGCAATCAGTGGAGTTGTGATGTGAAGAAAATCTTCGATGATGGGAAGGAAAATTGTTGGAAATGTCAAGATGATCACCAACTTTGACCCTATAAACATTTTTTGAGCCAAATGATCCTTTCGTTTCTCAACCCATGAACCCAACCTACGTTACGTCCCTTACAAAGTCTCTTCAGATTATGGCACTTGAATTAACATAAAAGTTCATATGTTTGAAAGCATTGCTTGAAGAAGTGTGAGTAAGATGATTTCTGCAACATTTCGTGTGTTTCTTGACTTGTAAATCCCAAGATGATTGTGGAATATCACTCATTTTTTTCAATAGCCTCGACTCAAAGAGTCCTCTTTGTAAAACCGTTGACCAAGCCTATATTACGGTCCATGTTAAAGACCTCTCAGATTGGTAAGGTCGTACCACTTGCGAGATTGCTTAGACCCTTGTTTGGCATGACGATGGTGAGATAGAGCGATTGTCAAAAATCCTGCATCAAAGGTCAGGATGAAATGACCCTTTTAATGAGGATGAGTGAAAAGTCCTTTCAGACTGAAAGATCCCTCATTTGACATATTCATGACATTCATGTGTTCATATTGGAATGAAAATGCCAGATTGATGGAAATTATCATGCATGAACATCTCTTGAATTAATGCATGTTCGTGATTGCAAATGCATATCACCTCTCCTACGACCATGTTTTGCAGGAAACATATCCCTCAGGACCAGAGATGTTACCAGGTAAGTATATCTCTATCCATGCCTTAAATATTTGTCATTGCACAGATATTTTCCTCTCAAATGCACCGACACTCGACTCAATTGAGTTGTCCCCCAGAAGTTTTCTTCAGATTCAAGCGACCGAAGAGAGGTTTGAGTCCTGGTCGAATAATCAATGTTGCAATGCTAGGCGACCGTAGAAAGGTACGGGTCTTGGATATGTAACACCAACTATCCTGGGTCACTCTACCCTCCTTGAAGGTAAGATATTCCAGGTAAGTTTCTTTACCATTTTCCAAAAATTAGACATCTCAGTCTGGATCTGGATGTCTCAATTGTTTTGGTTGAACATTTCACTCTGGATGTGAATGTTCTTCGACCTTCCTCGTTATACCTTAGTCTGGATCTAGGTATTTCGAGATTTCAAAAATCATGACATCTCTGTCTGGACCCGGATGTCTTGATTATTTTCATCGAACATTTTACTCTGGATGTGAATATTCTTTGATTTTCCTCGTTATACCTTAGTCTGGATCTAGGTATTTCGAGCTTTTAAAAATCATGACATCTCCGTTTGGACCCGGGATGTCTTGATTAGTTTCGTTGAACATTTCACTGGATGTGAGTGTTCTTTGATTTTCTCGTTATACCTTAGTCTGGATCTAGGTATTTTGAGTCCCAAACTGTTGACATCTCGCCCCGGGACCCGGATGTTTTGATTATATTCATTCAAACATTTCACTTTGGATGTGAATGTTTTTCAATCCTTCTCGTTATACCTTAGTTTGGATCTAGGTATTTCGAGTTCAAAAATTTCGACATTTCGCCTCCCTGGATCTAGATGTCTTAATTATTTTCGTCTAAACATTTCACTGGATGTGAATGTTTTTTTGATCTTTCTCGTTATACCTTAGTCTGAATCTAGGTATTTCGAATTAAAACTCGACATCTCGCCTTGGATCCGGATGTCTTAATTCTTTCGTTGAACATTTCACTGATGTGAATGTTTTTCAAGCTTTCTTGTTATACCTTAGTCTGGATCTAGGTATTTCAAGTCTAAAAATCTTGACATCTCGCCTGATCCGGATGTCTCAATTCTTTTCATTGAACATTTCACTTTGGATGTGAATGTTCTTCTCAATCTCAATGTCTCAATCTATTACCTGTTACACTCTTCAAGGAACCTGAGTGAGAGTTAGGTACTTACATAGTAAATGGGGATTTATCATGTACCTCAAGATGCTCTACCGCACTGACTGGTAAGTAATTGTAGGTATGTTCTTTCCTTTCGCATCATGCATTTGCATTAGCATTTCCATGCATCATATGAATTGCATTTAAAAAAAAAAAATAGGATTCCTTTTCCAAAAAAAAATCAAAAGTCATGGGCATGGTAAAAATTTATGTCTCAATTTGTCTTTGAATGCAACCTCTACGAGCTCACCTTCAAAGAGGGGCAACTGTTGACACCTAAATTTTGGCGATCCGTTTAGTCATTTATCGCATTAAAAAATCAGGGATTAATTTTAACCCCTAAAAAAAAATTAATTCCATAACATATGGTCATTAGAAGCATATTTCATTTAATTGCATATTTGTTAGGCCGGCGGTGAATGGATTTTGGTAAATGGCTTTGAATATTGAAGCCAACAAGAGCATTAAACTGTGGATAAGTCGATAATTCCTCCATGGTGATTGATATTACATGGGTGTCCTAAATTGTTAAAAGTCAATTAAGAAATTTCCAGCATATTGGCACCGACATATTTGTGCACGAATGCAAAGGAAGGACAGCGTGTAAGCGGCCACCGATTCGAACATAGAGAAGCCCATCCACATGAAGGAAAATTATGTGCTTTCCCATAATTCGGTCAACGTGGGGAGTAAGAAATTGACCAGCATTATTTTAAGAGGAAAGATACGAGCATATGCACAAAGGAAATTCGGAAGATCAGCATGAGCAAGGAATGTTGAGCACGTTCTACACTGCGGGCACATTGATTTGCAAAAAAAGATATATTCCTGCAGAGAAGGCATTCGGTCAACGAGGAAAAGAAAAGGAAATAGAATATATTTCAAAGCATGCACAGAAGAGAAAACGAAATATGCTGTTTTTCTTAATAAGTTCGGACCTTCTCCCTATAAAAGGGACCTTTCGCAGACTAGAGAAAAGAGGATTTTTGGAGCAATACAGAGAACACATGAGAGAGAGAGTTGATGTTTCTTCCTTGAGAGTGAGTCTCCGTAGCTGCAATTGGGGTCTACCAGCTTCACGATTCAGCGTTGCAAAGGATGCCACTGACTTTTGCTGGTGTCGTCCTCCACTGATCCGAGTCGTGCCGAGACTCATCCTTTTGGGCCGTCATCTCCAGCTGCATCTGTGACGCCGAAGCTTTTATCCCGACGTTGTTGCTGACTTCGTTGCGACGTCTAGGCCATGCATGTCATACCTTCTCCCTACCGCAGTGATCAATGAAGTCTGGCGAGTCAATCCTTGCGAAGCCACATCTCGCGCTTTCTTGACGTGAGTTGGACCAGCGTACAAATAGCAAGCAACGGCCGCTATTCGCATCTTGTAATCCACGACGCCCCGGCTACTGTTCAGAACCGTTCCTTAGTCGAAGCAAACACCACAGCAAGCTGTCCTTGCGCCATCACATTGAGCCCCTATCGTGATTCACGAGCCGCCGTTCGGAGGCCAAAATTTGGAAGCAAATATTTGGGATAGGTAAGAATTTTGTCTATGTTAATTTCTGAAAATTTTGTTTCCTTATTTGATATATTCATCGGTGCACGTGATGGAAATTCCCAATATGCCATGATATTCGCAACACGATTGGCCTTTTAAATTGGGAAATCTTCCTAATTTCGCAACGTACATATGATTGACGGTCCGATTTCATGCTCGAAATACGACCCGCATCGTACGGAAAATCACCAATCTGATCTCACGCTCGAGATATGATTCGTGATTTTATTTAAAAATTGGCCAATCCGATCTCATGCGCGAGATATGATTCGTCAATTTAGTTCCCAAAATTAAATGGACGTGGATGATGTCTTGCTTGATTTGGTGCGGTGTTGTTCTTGATGCTTTATTTGTTTGCTCCCGTAAGAGAAAAATATTTGAGTTAGATTCGATGCATGTTAGGATGTTACTTGTTTTAGATTATTTTGCATGTCTAGAATAGGAAATTTATTTATTTTGAATTTTGAAAAAATGAAAAACACAAAAAAGTTAGGATGTTAGATTTCTGCTTCACTAGTCTAAATTGCATGTTTAACTATTTGGCAATTATTAATTTCGAAATTTAAAAAAAAAAAAAGGAAAAAAAGGAAAAACAAAAAAAAAAAAAAAAAAAGTTATTATGCATATGTCATGTAAAATTAGGGCATTTTTTGCACGTCATTGCATGCTAGGATTGCATATTATAGGTTTAGATAATTTCTCCTAAATAGATTGCATGCTTATTAGGAAAATAAAAACAATGTGCACGTCATATAGAATTATGTTCATACAATGCACATCATTTAGTGATTTTTGTTAGGTCCATTTAATTAGAAATTGCCCGTCATTAGAATTAGGTCATTAGATTAATTTAGATTGCATATTTAAGTGTTGCATTTCTTTAATTTCGAATCTCATGGAAAATACAAAAAAATTATTTTTTAGAATAAATCCATCTCATGCTTCAGGATAGATTACATGCTTATTTATGTCATATCGCTTAGGTCATATAGCTAAGTCATGTTGTTATGTCATATCATTTCATGTTAAATTAGTAGCATGCATTGCATAAAGCATGATTCTCATTAATTAAGTGAAAACAAAAAAAAGAAATTGCGTGTTAATTAGAAATCATATCTAGGATTGTTGATGTAAATTCTGATCTAACAATGCAGATGCTTTCGTTGCTATGAGGTAAGTCTTGCAATTTATTCATTACTTTACTTGAGTGTTAAATTGGTGGTTTGCACACCTGCATGAACACCTCACATGTTAGGGAGATAATTTAAAATCAATCCAAACTGCTTGCCAAACATTTTTCAAAATAAAAAGAAAGGTACCGAAAAGGCGTTAGAGAATTCTAGCGTAACCAAGTCCCCGTACCCATAGTCTCTGGTTCGTAGGAGTAAAATAATTCTCCCGATATTTTACTTGAGTTTCTAATCGACCTACCAAAAATAGATTAGTGGCGACTCCTAATTAAAACAATTGCATGTTAAGAACTTGAACCTAAGTCGCGAATTGGTATGGGCTCGGGAGAGCCCGAGTTAAGTCTAGGCTTAACAATCCATTAGCCAAATCTTAGGTGGTTCAAACTCCGAAAAAATTGGTCGCGACATGATCCAACCCGGTTGACTAGTCAACTAATTAGACCGAAGCAGTAGCTTGGTTTGGGCCAGGCGCCTGCATCACACTCGTTATGCGTGTGGGGGTGTGGAAGCTCCAATCGAGGTTGGTGTTGTTGCGTTCGTATTGAAGTGCTCTACATTGTGGTAAAGTTATTTTACTTGTTTGAGCTTTTAAAGGTATAAAAAATGCATACAAAATACGTGTATTTTTTGGGTATAAATGTATTATTTATTTCTTATTATTTGTATTTGCTTATGGTTTTGGAAATATAGAAGCTAGCCCACATGTAAATGATCACATATAGGTTGTGTGGAGCTTGGTTCAATGATGGTATGTACATATTTTGATGTGCTTGTAATTTCTTGGTTTTGAGCAAACTTGAACAATGGCTAGAGTTTGGAAAAGATTCAACCTAAGTTTCCTACCTATCGGATTAATCTTAAAGTCACATAAGTCCATATGCAATTGTGACCTTTACAATGCGTTCTTCTGGTTCGCCTCTTCCTTGATCATCTCTATCATAAACATTGCGAGCTCACCTCTGAGATTGAAGCATCTAAATGTCCACTTATGTTATTTGATGTTATATTGCTCTTACTCTTAAGACTAGGTGAGTCATGCCCTAAAAACCTATGAAGCACGGACACGTTTTAGGAGCTTCTATGTTGTGTCGGACATCCTGACACTTGTTCGACACGCTCGGATACGTTGATGATGCAGCATGTAGTCAACTCTTTCTGACATGCTCCGACACGCGTGTTTGGAATGTGAGAGGCATGGTGGTTTCTGGGGTGGGTCTGCAAGTTCGAAGGGAGAGAAAATTGTTGAAGAAGGTGATGAAAGGTGAGGGAGCGGAGTTGAGGTCACGAGCGACGGTGAGGCCATGACTACGATGCCGTGATGGAGGATCAGAGGTGAGGCTGCGGCTACAAAGGAGGAAGGGCCGAAGGTAAGACAGTGAGGAATTGCGATTAGACGACCAAAAGAGAACAAAGATCAAGATGAAGAGAATCGGGCAAGGAGGAGGAAGAGGAAGCTGTGGAGGAGGGTTTTAACAAGAAGAGTAGATAACATTTTAAAATGGAAATTCTGATGTGGAGGGTGGAGCGTGGGGGATGACTTCAATTTTTAAGAGAAATGACAGCCTTGATAGGTGATGGGAGAGAAGAAATGAGGAAAGAAATCGGGGGTGGTTTAAAATGGGGATTCTGATGTGGAGGTTGGAGTGTGGGGGATGACTTCAATTTTTAAGGGAAATGACAGCCTTGACAAGTGATGGGAGGGAAGAAATGAGGAAAGAAACCGGGGAAGGGGGTGGTTTAAAATGGGGATTCTGACGTGGAGGGTGAAGTGTGAGGGATGACTTCAGTTTTTTTCAATTTTTAAGGGAAATGACAGCCTTGATAGTGATGGGAGGGAAGAAACGGGGAAAGAAACCGTAGGCGGAAGGGGAGTGGTTTGGTGGTGTGGCGGAAAGAGAAATGCAAGAGGGAAATATTTTTTGGGGTTGGCGCGGTTTTTGTTTTATGGGGTTGGGGGAAGGTTTTCGTGGTGTGGTGGGGTTGCGGAGAAAGAAACGCGGGAGGGAAATATTTTTGGGGGATGGCGATTTTTGTTTTGATGGTTTTGGATGGGGTGGGGGAGGAGAAACGAAGGAGAATATTGAGCCGCAAGGTATTTTTTAGAAAAATAAATAAGTTGGGGTAAAAAGTGATTTCAAAAAAATTAAAATACTGAATGTTAAATAATGATAAATTTTGGTCATCATAGAAAATCATAGATTTATATAAATAAGTTGATTCTAATCTTTTGTTGGTCATTAGTTTCATCAATAATTTTTATTAAAATTAGAAACATATTCTCAAATATGGGTATGCATTAACTATAAATATGTTTTTTGAATTTCTATTAATATTAATATTATTAGTGTAAATTCATTGTAAGCTATTTTTATTATTTATTTATTTGTGAATTCGAATCGAATTAATTAAAAATAAATATTTTCATTTAATATATAATGCATCTCAACGTGTCGGAATTCTCTATTTTTGAAAAATGATATGTCGACATATCGTGTTGTGTCGTGTCGTATGTTCGTGTCACGTGTCTTTGCTACTTAGCTAAAAACCAAGGTAAATGGCATTCACATAGATGTGTGTGCATATTGCTCTCAACTTTATCCTGGATAGGTCATAACCTCAGCACCATCTTTCCTTAGGAAAACACAGCTTTTGTATGGTTCATATCCAGTTAATTTCGAAAGCCATATAGGAAAAGCTAGGCATGTATTTAAGCCGATACAGTATCAAGCTTAGAGCTACCCATACTTAACCTTCGAATCTCAACTCAATGTCAATCAAGTACTAAAATTTCTATTTGAGCTTGACTCGACTAGAAAATTGAGATATTCAAGTTCAGCTTGACTTTACTCAGCTAAAATTAATTTATGAAGGAACTCGAGCTTGAGCCTGATATCAACCAAAGCTCACATAATATGTGCTTATTATATGATTTTGAGGACATCTATGTCTATTTTTAACCAACAAGCATCTTTTGCAGAAATTGAGTTAAGGTTGGTTAGGGTCGCAAGCCCGTCGAGCTGAGAATTGGTGAGTGTGAGCTTGACGTGACAAGATATTCCAATAGCTCGAGCTTGACGCAAAAATCAAATCAGTCGATCTTGAGCGATTATCAAGCTATTCCGAGCTAGTCGCAAGTTGACCTGGTTTGTTCATTAGGACAAGCTGTACAAATTGCCTCCCGCTCCTTTTTGACTTTAAATCAACTCCAAACGATGACAAAATGAAGAGACAACACCAACCATATATTGACCTTTTCTTCATTTGTGGATATTCCCAACTTACTCTGGAAGATTGATATTTTCGTCCCTGGTACTCTAATATGGCAAGGCATGGACTTAAATTAGTAATGGTGCATGGAAAAAGAATGATATTTGGCTAACTAATTGGAGAAGTTTTTCGGAGGTGAATTGATTCTCTCTCTCTCTTATTTTTTTATTTTATTTTTGTTACCGAGAAAATTAATTTGATTCATTATTTATTTTATTGAGGTAAGGTCGAATAATGAGAAAACACTAGTTGAAATCTCGTGCATGGCACAGGTTTGAAAATGTACTTATTGTTAACTTAGTTGGATAGTATCATTTTCAGTATTTACCTAAGGTGTACAAAAATTTACATTTTATGGCATTTACGCAACAAAAATATATTTATTGACAATGAAAGTTCTTAGGTAATGTGTCTCTAAAAATAGCATCTAATAAATTGGGACCTCCTTTTGCATATCCATATAATATGAGACTTTTTTTTTTTTTTGCATATAAATAAAGTAAAGTATTGCAACATTGCAATCATATTAACTTCTTCTTCTTTTTTGGGTCGGTCATACTCTACTCATACTTTAACTCTCACTCTTAGACTTTTGCCCTGCAGGTACAGGAGTTAAAACCTATACTTGAAACTAAATCGACCCATCCCAACCCCTTTGAGAAGATGGGGATTCGAACCCCTAACTTTCCATTTTTCATATGAGAAGAGTCGACCCTAGTGGTCGATTATATTGATTTAACTTTGCAGTATAATTGATGTAAGATACTAATGACATCCTTGTGTTAATTTTGATGTCGTAGTAATAAATATATAATTGCCCATGCGAGTATGATATTTAAATACTAATTATATGAATAAGGACTTCTTTCCATAAAGTTTTTCTTAATGTTATATGATTTTCTATATTTTAGGATTTCTGTATGTTACAATTTTGGGAAAGTTGTCCAAAAGTCTTAAACTTATTATACATTTGTCAATTCAATTATAAATCTTTTAATTATGCTAACTCAATCTTAAACAATTTCACATTTTGCCAATTTACTTCATTTGCCCAACTTTAGCCGAAAATCGTTAATGCGAATGCCAGCTATCCTATGTGGCACGATCAATATTGATATGGACAATATTTAATGATAAATTAATATTCTATCAGAATTTTTTATTTTCTTTATTTATTTTCTTCTCTTTTCCTTCTTTACTTTTTTTCCCCTATTCTCTACTCTTCTTTTCTTCTTTTTCCCTTTTTTCCTTTTCGTGACTAAACAATTATTTGTTAATTTATGAGCTCTTTTGATATCGCGTGGATTGATCATGTTTCTGTAGATAGGTGGAAAAAAAATCTTGAGTAATGAATGAAAGAGAATTTTTGGATTTTATTTTATTAGCAAATTGATTACTTATTATTTTCAATCAGTACATTTAAATAACACCTTTTAGTTTTTCATCGTGCTTCATTTTATTGAATAAAATGTTTTGTTAATTTAGTAAACATTTTTTAGCTCTTTACATGTCACACTTTGTTCCACTGATTTCCTAAAAAATTTGGCAATGCATACTATTTATTTTTATTTTTTTGGAAGCACAGAGCAGAATCAACTGGGAGGCCATCAAGAGGAAGCCAAAGTCCAAGTCCTTCAATATATCCAGTTAGATCCACCTTCACTCAAAAGCTTAAGTAAATAACTTATGAGTAAATTAGGGTGCATTTGGTAACGTTTCTATCTAAAAATTATTCCAAGAAACATAAATACAAAAAACTATTTGTTCGGGAAATAATTTTTGAATAGAAGAACGCGTTTGGTAAATTTGTTCTGGAATAAAAAAGAACAAAAATACTTTTGGTAAACTTGTATAATTTTTTTTAATTTTTTAATTTTTTAATTTTATTTTTTATTTTTTATTTTTCTTCCTTTTTGCTGGTCACGGCCTCGACCATGGCCGGCGACCAGCCAACAAGGGCCTTGACTCTATCTCCATCTTCCGGTACGATGGCCACAAACAGAATATTGAAGTCTTCGGGTTTGAGGTAAACCCTGAATTCAGTACTGAAGACGGCACCTGCAGCTCCGGCTCCAGTGATTTCGATATCAACTCCATCGTCTTCACTAACAAAGTCGCAGAAGACTATCTTTCAGGCGACATCCTTTGGGTTGAGAGAGTAGCTGTCGCAGATTTCCTTGCTTCTGTTGCCGCGGCCGAAGCATAGAGGAACTCTTGAGATCAGCAGATTTTCTGGGAAGATGGATTTTCCTCTAACTGTCATGGTTCCGTTGCCAAGAGCTATGTTAGCCGCGAAGTCCCTTGATATGGTTCCAGCGCCGACAGTCGTTAGCCATGGAGCTCCATTTTGTATTGTGTATCCATGAGGGCCGCCGTTACCACAACGAAGATTCCTCTCTCCATTGCTGCGAAAGCTCCTACAGTCATTGGATTCTGGTCGAACGGTGTCTCGAAAAATCCAAGCAATAGAGACAATATATCAACGCAGTCATCTTTGGCTTGGTCCATGCCTGCGAGGGTGTCCACTGGAGCCGAATCGTATGTGCCATTCAGGAATAGCACCTTGTATATCTTGAGCTTAGCAGCGGGTGCCATACCCATTGCCGTGCCCTTGGCGTAGCCGAAGTAGCTAGCATCTATCACAGGGCTCCCGGCCGCTGTGGACGATATGTGGGTCCCGTGGCCCCGGTAATCCCTTGGGGAATCGAGTCATCGGTCGTCGATATGTTCAAGCCGTGCTGCTTCATTTCTTTTGCTGAACGACCGAGCTCCGATGAGCTTCCGGTTGCAATTGGACTAGTTGAACTCCACCCCGGACTCGCAAGAGCCTCGTCATCTCTCCGGCACAGGGTACATGCCTTCGTCCTTGAAGCTCTCACTCTTGGGCCATATCCTGCTGTCCAAGACCATTGCAGAATTTAGCTCTTGGCCAAAGCCCTTTCTGTGTGAGCGTTTCCCAATGTGTCCGGATACGAGGCAATATGACCAGGAACCTGTTTCAGCTTGTCTAATTGGGACTGTGACAGCATTGCACTGAATCCATTCAAGACATGGATGTATGTATAGATATGGGTTGGATCAATTTCGTCTGGGGACAATAATAGGGATGACAGAAAAGATGTGTACCAGTCATTGTGACACGAGAACGAAGCGGACAATGCCGATTCGTCCATGGTGACAAGGAAGATCTTACAAAGCCTTTCATATGCCATTATCATTTCATACAGGTCTCTGAAACTGAACGGTTTTTGTCTCACAACTATAAGGAAAGATTAGCTTGGATTTATATAGATGACCAAACTCTTTCTATGTATAACCATATCCCGTGCAAAAATATATTGAGAGGTGATGGACGTGACCGAGTCAATGAAACCAAAATGTAAGATGCACTTTTAACCGGCGAATTCTATGCTAGTTGGTGCAGACCATGCAGGATGGTCCACCGGATCATAGACGAGATTGCAGAAGAGTATGCTGGGAAGATTAGATGTTTTCTACTCAACACAGACAGTGACCTGGATATTGCTGAAGACTATGATATCAAGGCTGTTCCGGTGGTCTTCTTGCTTTTCAATAACGGACAGAAGCGTGAGTCTGTTATCGGTACCATGCCAAAAAGGATTTCTTTGTTGCCGCAATACAGAGGGAAATAGACTTCTAAGAACATTTACAGAGGAAATTAGCTGGAGGATGGTATATTTGACCGTCATCCCTCTCAGTATGATAAAGTTCTGCTCACCTTCAAGCATCAAGTGCATGATGATGTAGAATGTACATCCTTCAGATGTTGTAACAACTAAAAAGCTCAACCTCCCATAGTTTTGGGTACGGTTACTTTTTCATCTCTGGCTTTCCTGGCTTGGGGGAACGGTTTGAATTATCTTCTATTAACAGTAGTGGTGCCGCCTTCTTTCTGTCTTCAATTTCACATAGATAAGTGGTTCTCTCTCATCAAATTCAATTTGTTGCTTGGATTAATGAAATGGTCAAGTTGCGGATACGCAAAAATTGCACTGTTTGCTTCCTTCTCAATAGAGTTCATATACAAAGTTTGGGATGGTAAGGAGAAAGAGGCTACGTCGGCTACTGTGGCTTTGTAGAATCAATTATATATCAATCTTATCAATTGGATCCCCTTTGTGTAGTCATCTCTCCATCTAAGGTAAGATTAGCTCATATTAAGTTCTGTTCTCTACAATGGCATGCTCTTTTGAGGAAAGATTCGGCTAAGTTTCCTACCTATCCTAATAATCGTCCAAGTCCCTTTCACATGAGTCCATATGCAATGGCGACCTCTACAGTGCTCTCTTCTGGTTCGCCTCTTCCCCAGTCATCTTCGTCATGAACACTGCAAGCTTGCCTCTGAGATTGAAGCATCTAAACGTCCACTTATGTTATCCGATGTTATATTGCTCTTACTCTTTAAGACTAGGTGAGTCCTGTGTAAGAGTTTTCTTTATGTGAACTATATTAATTGAGATCGTAATTACCGTTTTACGGAGTTGGTCTAATAAGGTAAGGCATAAGGTTTTCTTGATAGTCAAATATGAGCCTGGCATTGTGTGGGCCGAGTTGGGCGTGGCCTGTGATGAGAGGCCCCGTCCAAAACTCTATAAATAGCGCTAAGGTCCCTCCTCTAGCCCTCATTCTTTCCACGAACTCACTCTCTCTCTCCTCACATAAGGCAAGCTGTGAGTTGCAAGTGGCGGTCTCATTGAACCAGGAACTGAGGGTCATAGAGGAGAAGAACCTGAGCGTCAACTCGTCATTTGAGAGTTGGATTGTCATCATTCCGCATAAAGAACGATGGATTACAAATAAGGTATACAAATCTTCGTATTCTCCTCATACATGTTCGGTTTTCTAGCTATGCCAATCCTGGAAAGCCGCTTCGATGGCCAACATCCTGCCTTGCAAACTGAGGTCAATGGCGTCCACTTATAGAGGCGTGTGCATATTGCCTTCGACTCTCTCCTGTATGGATGGTCGGTTGTCAGCTTCATACACGGTTAATTTTGAAAGGCACATAGGATAAGCCACACGCGTAGTTAAGCTGATGCGGTCCAAAGCTAGATTTCGACTTGACTCGCATACCTTTATCCACATGAAGTTCTGCCATGAACGTATTTTATTTATTGGACAAATATAGGTTCAATTGAGATTTGCCCTTTCGGATTACGGAAAGCAAGCTTGACATT
This sequence comes from Eucalyptus virginea, assembly GCA_014182375.1. NCBI lineage: Eukaryota > Viridiplantae > Streptophyta > Magnoliopsida > Myrtales > Myrtaceae > Eucalyptus > Eucalyptus virginea. The sequence goes on from CM024520.1 coordinate 12,238,374, forward strand.
GTTATTATGAACATAAAGCTCTAAAGTGTGGAACCTCAAAGAAGCTGGCCCAATTATGGGACACGATAGCTCATCTATGGTCTAACGTTTTTGCCATTAGTCTATCCTAATTCTGTTCTGGATTGTACTATCTATTGGAATATATATAGTCCCCTGAGCAAAAACTCCTGTCATGATGAATCCAATGATGTATTGATGATGAGTATATAAATCCTGCAATGTATTAGTGATGAGTATATAATGCAGCTTGAGTTCAATACTTGATTGGAACTCGATCATGCAATTTTTATTCAAGGTTGGCTCAATTAGAAAATGGAAACACTCTGACTTAGCTTGACTTGACTCAACTCAACTCAATTACAGAATTTATTTTCAGATAACCCACCAACAGTTTAAAACTTGTCATGGAAGTGCTATTGAGTCCTAAATTTTTAAAAAGTACAGTCAAATCATAAAATATCCAAATTTGTGCAATTAAATCCTTCCATTAACTCTATTCAATTTGGCTAATGAAAAATATTGATGTTTTTTCTCTAATATGTAACGTCATAAGTGACATTAAGGTTAACTAATGCATTGAAACGGCATTGTTTTGGTCAAAATTCTAATAATCTTTATACCAAATCTTAATTAAATTTAGTTAAAACGTCCAAAGTTTTTTCACAAAATAATAAATTGACTACCTTAAAAAAAATAGGCTAACAATTATAAAAACACACACACACAAAAGAAAACCACTGCCTGTGGGCCACCACCCCATCGCTGGGGCTCGTCCTCATGGCCTCGCCGGCTCTTTTTGGCAATGGACCGAAGGCCCGCTGGTAGAGGACCTAGCCCTCCCTCTTGTAATCTTTTTTTTTTTTTAATCTAACTTAATTAAAATTTAGGTTTAAAATTGAGGTTTTGACCAAAAGTACTTCATATTAATGCTTTAGTTAATCTTTTTTTTGTTTTTTGGTGACCCAGGGAACCCCGCACAGCCGGCAGCCAGAGGTAAACCATTGGGGGCGACACATGCTAGCCACCACACACATTCCACCGGGTAAGTCGCCAAGAGTCTCAAAGCTAGCCTTCTTGCAACTTGCGTTGCAGGAGTTTCGAACACTAGACCTTCTCGATGGAAGTCTAACGCCTACCCAGCTGAACCACCGCGGTGGGTGGTATGCTTTAGTTAATCTTAACACCACATAGGAGCAAGAAACCGATAATAAAACGTCATGTTAGTATTTTTGTTACCCAAATTAAGTAGTGTTAACAAAAAACTTGATTTATTAATATGAGAAGTTTTAGGATTTAATTATATTTTTGAAAATTTTACAACTCAATTGTATTTTAAATTTTTAGCATACTTACACTTTTTATTTATGAAGGAATTCCAGTTTGAGCTTGATCTAAATAGAGCTTGAATAGTATGGCATATTATATAATATTGAGGACATCTATGTCTATCTTTAACCCAAAAATACCTTTTGAAGAATAATAGAAACTGGATTAGACTTTATTAGCCAGTCCAGCTAATAATTAGTGAGCACGAGCTCAACTTAAAATCAAACTATTCTCGAGTAATTATTAAGCCGTTCAGAGCTCATTATGGGTACACTCGGTTTTGCCACTAAGATAAGTTATATGGAATTGCCTCATGCACCTTTTTGATGGGAAAATTGTCCAAAAATCTTCTTTCCGTGTGACAGCTAATTTAATTCTAAACATTTCAATTGTGTAAATTTAGCTGTAACTATTTTAATGATTTGTCAATTTTGTCTTAAAATTTAGCTGTAACTATTTTAATGATTTGTCAATTTTGTCTTAAACCTTTTAATTGTGTTAATTTAATTTTTAATCTTTTGACGATTTGTTAATTTGATCCTTTTAATCAACTTTGGCTGAAAAGTATTGATGTAGACATTAGCTATTGTATGTGGCACAATTGGTATTAATATGGAAAAAAAATTTCTTAATTTTTTATAACATTTTCCCTGTTCCTCTTTTTTTGTCCTTTTTACTTTGTGAGTCACTGGGTCTAGGTGAGGGATTACGATTGGCCAAAAACAAGGGCTGTTGAAGTCGACCTTGTTGGACTAGGTAGGCTTCGAGCCTTGTTGACCACTGGCAAGGCTTGACCCTCACCCGTGACTTGTCGTTGGCCATCGCTAAGAAAGGAGGGGGAAAAAAGAAAAGGAAAATGAAAAAAGAACAAAAAAGTTGAAAATTTCTAAAAAAATCGTTCACAATAACATTAGTGATGCCATGTAGGATGGCTAGTGTCCACATTAGTCATTTCTGATTGAAATTGATTGTAGAAACTAAATTGACACATTGTTAAAAGGTTTAGAACTAAATTAGTATAGTCCAAAAGTTTAAAACTAAATTGGCAAAATTCAAAGATTTATGATTGAATAGGGCACCATTTTATAGGTTGAGGACCTTTTTTTTTTTACAATTTCTGCCTCTTTTTTTTAACCATAAATTAACTCCGAACGAGATCAAAATGAAGCCCCGCAATCTTGAGTATCGTTCCTTCAAAGATGAAGGCTTGTTTAGTCCTTTTGCGACGTTCCATAATCTCGTGGGAGATTGACAATTTCGTCCCTGGCCTTCTAATATGGCAAGGCGTGGACGTTGATTAGTAATGATGTAAGGAAAAAGAATGATACGTGGCCGACTAACATGAGAAGTTCTTCAGAGTTAAGTCGATTCTCTCTTTTTATTTTTATTTTTGTTACAATGGGAATGATTTGATTCATTTTTTTTTTAATTAAAGTTGACTAATCAGAAAAAACTTTTTGTAAAGATGTACTTATTGTAACTCAGCTGGATAGTATAATTTTCAAAAATTATATAAATTGCGCAACTTTTTACATTTTATGACATTTACAATAATGAAAATAAAATTTTAACAATGAATGTTCTAAAGTAAGGTATCTTTAAATAGTTTTAAATGAATTGGTGGTCCTTTTGCATGTTTACATACTTTAAGATTCTTTTTGTGTATAAATTATGATATTTTGTGGGATCATTGCCAACTCTTCAAGTAATACCAACATTGACACGTGACATGCGATACGACACTACACACCAACACATTGTTTATAAAAGAATAAAGAATTCCAACACGTTGAAACACAATGTATATTAAATATATAAGGTTAATGTTCTGAAAAATCCCAAACTTTACCCTAAATTAATTTTTTTTATCACAAAAAACTCTATACTGGTACACCTTTGACAAATTTACTCTCTATTAGTTTCCGTTAAATTTTATTATCAAATTATTAAGTTGAATGACATGTGATAATTGATTGATATATCGGTTTTGGATTTTACTCTCTGTTTATCACAATTATACAATTTTTATAAGTTTTTTGTATTAATCCAATTTAACAGAGGGTATATTTATCACAAATGTACCACTTTAGGATTTTTGATGGCCGAATAAATTAGTTTTGGGTAAATTTGTCACAAGCAAATCAGTTTAGGATTTTTATGGTCAGTTGTGGTGAATTTGTCACATGTGTACCAATTTGGGGATTTTCATGGTCAAAAAATTAGTTTAGGGTAAATTTGTCACACGTGTACTAATTTGGGGTTCAAAATATTAATCCTAAATATATATTTAGATATATGAGAAATATCATATTTATTATTATTTGAATCAAATTAATTTGATTCAAATTTACAAATAAATAAATAATAAAAGAGATCCCATAATAAATTTACTTTGAAAATATTAATCCATCAGCTATTAATGTCATTAATTGTTTCAATTTAACAAATCCAACTACATTCCAATAATCCTAAAACTTTGAAAAAAAACAAGCAATCTACAATCGGACTCGCATGTCGGAGCGTGTAGGAAGAGAAGATAAATTTTTATTTTTTTTTTATTTTTTTATATATTTACATTTTAATCCCTCATTTATTGAAAAATGTCCAAAATTGACCCAGTGTGTGTCGAAATCACATGTCACAATTCCGAACTTGCACATCAGAATTCCCGACTTACATGTCGGAGAGTGTTGAAAGAGTTGAATATGTGTCGGATTTTTCATCACTTATTGACTGAGTGTCAGAAAATGTCAAAGAGTGTCAGAGAGTATCGGATACGTGTCGGAATATCCAACACAACACGAAGCTATTAGAAAGTGTCGGTACTTCCTTGTTAACTATTTAAAAAGTTTGAGCTGTTAGATGTAAACATGATTAAATATTTAATTATTCTAATATTACCCTTTATCCTTTGTCTAGTCTTTTTATCTAGTATTAAACATAGACATATTTAATTGAGGTGGCAAACAGGGCCTGGAAAATATTTTACTCAGAATTTTTAGGCCTAAATGAGATTTTATGAAATCACTATCAATTGTTCTAAAAGTTTAAGCGGTTAGATGAATGCATGGTTAAATATTTAATCATTCTAACATGCAAAAATAGAAGGATTGCAACATAGCGTTTATATTGATTTAACTTTGCGGTATAATTGAGTGTTGGATACTAGTGACTTTTTTGTATTTATTTTGATGTCAGAATTTTTAATACCCAACTGCCTATGTGAGTATGATATTTAAGTACTAATAGATGAATAAGGACTTCTCCTCATGAAGTTTTTCTCAAGGGTAACTAATTTTCTAGAAATTGCAATATATGTTAGGTGATTTCTTTTCTAGAAATTGCAATATATGTTAGGTGATTTCTTTTAATATTTTAGGATTTTCAGTATGTTACAATTTTCATAGTCGCCAAATAATTAATTGTTCATTTATAAGCTCTTATGATATAGCGTGGATTAATCATGTATCTCCAGATAGGTGGAAAAAAAAACTCCTGAGTAATGAATGAAAGTGAACATTTGGATTTTTATCTTATTAGCAAAGTGATTAATGCATTAAACATATACCGTTCAATTTTTCATCATGCTTCATTTTCTTAAATAAAATGTTTTGGCAATTAAGTAAATATCTATGTGCTCTTTGCATGTCACATTGGTCCACTAATTTCCTATAAAATTTGGGAATGCATAATATTTTGACACGTGGCACAATCATTGAAGCCTATTTTACCTAGCTTTCTAATTATATAATTGACACGTGGCACAATCATTGAAGCCTATTTTACCTAGCTTTCTAATTATATATAAGCTTATGGTTTGTTTGTTTGTTTGTTTTTTTTTATTGAAAGCTTATGGTTCATTTATTTCACAGAAAGTAAATAATTTGAAAATTAATTTCCTAAAAATGACGTTTACATTGCTTCCAAAGATGAATGAATAAATGAAAAATATTTTCATCATTTATGAAAATACTTAAACATAAACTGTTATAGATAATGAAAATAGTTTTCGTTGACTAATTATTTCAAGTTAAATGAGCTGTCATTTTTAGGGAAAAAAAAAATTCAAATCGTTTAGCAAAGCTAAACAAACGCCCTCTTAATAACACTTAAATTCTTTTTAGCTACCATCGAACCTTTGCAAGGTTAGATTGGCAACTCAGACAAAAGATAAAGCAGCCAAGAGATACTGCACAACATATTATGCATAGAAAAACGCAGAGTTTTATTGGGAGCTTCTGTATGTTCGATAAACTGAATAAGGAACACCAGAACGTGCTGAAAACAACTTGTCTTCGCTAGAGAGCGTAAGCTGAGACGATGGGACTTCTCACAACGCGGGTTCCATTGATCTCCTTCCAACTGATGTACCCGTAGTTACCTATGTAATTGCGCCGTGGAATCGACCGTGGAATCGACCCTTCCAGAGAGATCTCTACCGTCAAGTTGAACTCGGCTCTGTCGTACTTGCTAGTGAAGCACAGCTCCGAGGGTTTTGCTGTGGCCTTCATGCTCGACGGAGTTGTCACTGTGGCCTTGTAACTTGCAGGCCCGTCGGCCACGTTGGTTAGGACTCTTTTGAAAGTGACGCTCGTGGTGTTGGTTTTGTTGAGGATGACCATGAATGTGTTGGAGAAATCTTTCTAGAATATTTTGAAGCTGACAAAACGTTTCTATCAGTCTAGTCTGGATATTTGCAAACCGTCTGTTTAAAGTCTGAAGACTTTGTGATCACCAGACTCAGCACTCAAGACTCAAGACTTAAGACTCAAGACTATTCTCATTGATAGTCTTTCGATCCATAAGAAGGAGGAAATCCATAACCGAAGTATATGGTTAAGGATTTAATCCTATCCTCTGGAGAAGATCTCTCGGTTGGATAAATATAACGGATTCTTTTATTTGTATCTAGATCGATTGGAGATCCGATGGTCGACGAAATATTCTTGGAAGGTTCTATTCTTGGAAACCAAGATCCTGATTGTATGAGCGAACAGGATTGATGGGCTATCGTCAGGTTCCTTTAATAGCTCGAATGATCTTCTTAATTGATTCCGTCCAACGGGTAGATTGGAGGAATTCCTTTGGTAAGTGCCAACGGGTATGATGGCATAAAGGAGTATAAAAGGGAAGACGCTCTAGTTGTTTTTGTAGCATGATTGATAGAGAAATTCCAGAGTCTGAAGCACCTTGATTATTAGTCGATACAGTTTGAGCGAAATTGTATACACAGAGAGTGTCTATACTTGGTGATACCTTGAGCGTGTGTGGTAGATCATCTACACCTAGAAATCAAGGAAGATCAACGCTGTAACATCTCTTTGTTCATAGTGGAATCCAGCCGATTGGTTGTCAGTGCAGAAGAGTGAACGTAGGCTTGAATCAAGCCGAACCACTATAAACCGCGTGTTTAATTCTCTCTTTCATTTACTTAGTCTTACATCGATTGTTATTTGTTGCAAATCCTTCAACTGTCTAAGTATTGCGAAATTATCAAGAAAAATCTTGTATATACCTATTCACCCCCCTCTAGGTACTCGTACTAGCTATATCAATTGGTATCAGAGCTCGTGTTCTTACTTTATTTGAAGTTTTTTACTTCAGAGTAAAAGATCCATGGCTAGTATGCTAGCACCAGGGCTGGTGGAAGGGCAAAGCAATACCAGACCACCCTACTTTGATGGAAAGGATTACAACATCTGGAAGAACAAGATGAAAGCTTTCCTACGATTAAAGGATCCTCTGGAATGGGACGTTGTGGAAAGAGGAATCACTCCTACTGTTGCATCAGTCTCGAAAGAGGGAAAGAAACTTGATTGAGACCAAGTGGAATGACACAGGAAGAAATAATCAAGAGACAAGCACTCGATGCAAAAGCAATTTACTCTTTATATTGTGCTTTGTCACCAACTGAATATAACAGAATATCTTCTTGTGTTACAGCAAAAGAAGTATGGGACAGATTACATATCACCTATGAAGGAACGGTCGAGTGAAGGAGACCAGAATTAACATTCTCCTTGGTCAATATGAATCCTTCAAAATGAAACCAGGAGAATCTATAACTGACATGTTTAGTCGTTTTACAGATATTGTCAATGGTCTTGAGAACCAAGGACAAAAAATTTCTGATCCCATGAAGGTGAACAAGCTACTGCGTGGACTCTCGAAGGATTAGAATCATATAAAGACTTCAATAAGAGAGACGCAAAGAATTATGCCACTATCGTCGACGAGCTGATTGGAACTCTTGATCTTATGAAGTGGAACGAATTAATGAAGACGAAGATCCAAGAGGTAAGAAATCCATTGCATTAAAATCAAATGATGATTCGATGATACAGATTCGAAGATGATCCGGACGACGAGGAGCTTGCTCTTATGATAAGAAGATTCGAAAACTGAATAGAAAAGGAAGAAGGTTCAACTCAAAGAAACAAAGTTTTCAAAGACAGCGAGACCAAGTCTGTTTATGATGAGGAACCAAACAAAGATGTGGTTTGCTTTGAATGTAAGAAAAAGGGACACATCAGACCCAACTGTCCTCTTCGGAAGAAGAAGAAAGGAAAAGCTGAAAAGTCTCGAAAAGCGCTCAAAGCCAAAACCTGGAGTGATACTGAGTGTGAAGAAAGTGATGAAGAATATACCAACCTGTGTCTGATGGCACAATCGGACTCAAACTCGGATTTCGGATCGGACTCGGACGGTGAATTTGAGGTAAGTGATTTTAAAATTCCTGTCAAAGTCTCTAAATATATTGATGAACTGTGTTTTAGTCTTAAGACTTCTCTCAAAAGAATTTCCGAACTTAAAAGGAAAACTTAGCTCTAAAACAAAAGGAAAACATTTTAGAAGAAAGAGTTAAAAGTTTAGACTTGAATGTTTCTACTCTTAAAGAAAAAGAAGATAATCTCTTAAAAAAAAATGCTTTTTTAAAAACTGACTTATCAAATATTTCAAGGAAATTTTCGATAGGATCCGAAAAACTTGAAAAAGTTCTTTCGGTTCAAAGACCTTACTTCAATAAGTCTGGTCTAGGTATGACAGCAGAAACAATTCCCTTGATTGATTTTCCCAAAGTAAAAGAAAGAATTAAGAAAAGACCGTCGAAAGAGGCTTACAAAAATCATTTCAAGAAAGTTTTTGTAAAGTCTGTAGGTCGAAATGCTCTAAGGTGTTCAAAATGTAACAGCAAGGATCACTTTGAAAAAGAATGTCCTATGATTTGGAAGACTGTTAAGAAAGTATGGCCTAATAATGTTGATCCTACTAACACCAAAGGACCCAAGAAAATTTGGGTACCAAAGAAAGCTTGAGACTCTCTTTTGAATGCAGGTCTCCGTCAAGAAAAAGGTAAAGTGGTATCTTGACAGCGGATGTTCAAGACACATGACAGGAGACTCAAATTGCTTCATAAAGCTTATTCAAGTGGATGGAGGAAAAGTTTCATTTAGAGGAAACAGCAAAGAAAGTATTGTGGGATTTGGAACTGTAAAAATTGGAAATCTCACAATAAGCAATGTTTCTCTAGTAGAATGACTCAATTACAATCTTCTCAGCATTAGTCAATTATGTGATACTGGTTTCAAGATCTTTTTTCAAGAAGGAACATGTTCTGGAATCAGTAAAGACTCTACTCAGTCTTTCAAGGGTCGAAGACACTGAAATATCTACCTCTTAGACGTGAAACCAAATGAATCTCAATGCCTAATCTCAATTCAAGATGAAACAAGCTTATGGCACAGAAAGCTTGGTCATGTCAACATGAAGCAATTAGCCAAAATCTCATCAAAACAGCTTGTTCGAGGTCTACCCAAATTACCATATCAAAAGTCCGATCCATGCACACCATGTATTCTCGGGGAAAGCGAGGTAAGAAATTCATTTAAGCCAATAAATCATGTCTCTACTAATCATGTACTACAGTTGCTGCATATGGATCTATTCGGACCAACCAGAACCCAGAGTATTGGAGGTAAGAAATATTGCCTAGTAATTGTGGACGATTACTCCCGTTTTACTTGGGTATATTTCCTTGCTAGTAAGTCAGAAACCTTCTCGTATTTTGAAAAATTTGCTAAAAATGTTCAAAATGAAAAAGGATGTGTTATCTCAAGTATAAGAACAGACCATGGAGGTGAATTTGAAAATCAAGATTTCACAAAATTGTGTGATGAATCTGGATTTAAGCATGTGTTTTCCTCTCCATATACTCCTCAGCAAAATGGAGTTGTGGAAAGAAAGAATAGATCTCTTCAAGAAATGGCTAGAACTCTGTTAATTGAAAGTAAAATTTCTTCACGATTTTGGGCTGAAGCTGTTTCAACAGCATGCTATATCATCAATAGAGTCTTCCTAAGACCTATTTTAGAGAAAACCCCCTATGAGTTATTCGAAGGTAAGAAGCCTATTGTTTCATACTTTCATGTATTCGGTTGCAAATGCTTTATATTGAAAAATGCAAAAGATCAAGTTGGTAAGTTTGAAGAAAGATCAGATGAAGGCATCTTCCTTGGATATTCTACATCAAGCAAAGCCTACATAGTCTATAATAAGAAGAGCCAGTCTGTGGAAGAGTCAATGAATGTCAAATTTCAAGACTCTACGCAAGATGAATCTAGTCAGACTCAACATGAAGAGTCTGAACCTGCTCCAGACCCTCCAAAGCTTACAACTCAAGAAGCATCTCAGACTCTGGAGGATCAGCATCAAGTTGTTCGTGAAGACTCAAATAAAGAAATAGATCATCAACCAGACAAATCAACCAGTAATTGGAAGCATAAATCCATTCATCCCAAAGATCTCATTATCGGCGAAATTAATGAAGGAATTCGCATCAGATCCAAAAGGCGTGAAGAGTCTAGCGCTGTGGCTCTCATTTCTGAAATTGAACCAAAAAGCATAGAAGAAGCTTTATCTGATAAAAGCTGGATTGAAGCTATGCAAGAAGAGCTCAGACAGTTCAACATTAATGATGTCTGGGAATTGACATCTAAACCAAAAGGTAAAACTGTTATTGGAACCAAGTGGGTGTTCAGAAACAAGATGAATGAAAAAGGAAAAGTCGTACGAAACAAAGCAAGACTCGTGGCCAAAGGATATACGCAAGAAGAAGGAATTGACTATGATGAGACTTACGCTCCTGTAGCAAGGTTAGAAGCTATTCGACTATTACTTGCGTTTGCTTGTTATAAAAATTTCAGGTTATTCCAAATGGACGTCAAAAGTGCCTTCCTAAATGGATTTATCCATGAGGAAGTTTACGTGGAACAACCTCCAGGGTTTGAAGGCCCAAAGAAGCCAAACTCGGTCTTGGTGAAAAAGGCATTGTATGGTTTAAAGCAAGCACCTCGAGCTTGGTACGGACAGACTAAGTAAGTTCTTATTACAGAATGGTTTTGTCAAAGGTAAAGTAGATACTACTTTATTTATCAAAAAGGAAAACAAAAGCTTTTTACTTGTTCAAATATATGTGGATGATATTATTTTTGAATCCCCTAATGAAAGTCTGTGCAAGAAATTTTCAAGGTCTACGCAGGATGAGTTTGAAATGAGTATGATGGGAGAATTAACATTATTTCTTGGTCTTCAAGTAAAGCAATTGAAGGAAGGAACTTTTATTTACCAAGAAAAATATGCTAATGATCTTGTCAAAAGGTTTGAATTGGAAAATTGCAAAAAGATTGACATACCAAAGTCAAGTTCTTTGAAGATAGACAAAGATGAAGAAGGGAAGAAAGTTGATCAAAAGCTGTACAAGAGCATCATTGGTTCACTTCTTTATCTTACTGCTTCTAGACCTGACATTTTGTTGAGTGTTTGCATTTGTGCTAGGTTTCAATAAGATCCTAGAGAATCTCATCTCAGTGCTGCAAAGCGTATTATTAAATACGTTGCTTCATCTTCAAGCATCGGTCTTTGGTATCCTAAGAAGGGAGACTTTAATCTTCTGGGATATTCAGACGCAGATCTGGCCGGTTGCAGAGTCGATAGAAAGAGTACTTCAGGAACTTGCCAGTTGCTTGGAAGCAGGACAGTGTCTTGGTTTTCAAGGAAACAAAGCACGTAGCCCTCTCAACAACGAAGCGAGTATATAGCTCTTGGAAGCTGCTGTTCGCAAATTCTATGGATAAAATAACAGCTACAAGACTTTGGGATTGAAGACTCATGCACATAAATCAGATGTGACAACACCAGCGCGATCAATCTCACCAAAAATCCAATCCTTCATTGAAGAGCAAAGCATATAGAGATTCGACATCATTTCATTAGAGATCATATTCAAAGTGGAGAAATCTCAATTCAATTTGTTGATTCGAAAAGTCAACTAGTGGATATATTCACAAAGCCTTTGGAGAAAAATCAATTTGATTCTATCCGTTCCATACTCAACATTTTGAAGCTTGAAGAGGTTAAAGTCTAGAGAATCTCCAACTCTCATACTCTAAACCCTCAGACTCTAAATCCTCAGACTCGGACATTCATGGCTATAGGCGTAAGTTGTTTTTATATTCAATCTCGAAAAGGTACGATCATTTGTTCAGTTATAATTGATTTATATTATCTTTAATTTTCGTAAAAAAAAAAAAAAAAAAAAAAAAAAAAAAAAAAAAAACTAGAAACTTGCCTTTTCAAAATGATAACTTCTATTTAAAATGACAGTTATTATCTTTAAAAAGGAGACGACTGTTCACTTTCCTTTATGCCGATTGAACTTTCCTTTTCAAAACTGAGTTATATAAATACAGTTTTCTTTTTCACCCAATCTTCAAAACCCTAAAAGACATTCTCCTCCGAATCCTGTTTCTACTTCGTGTTCATCCTCGAGAAAGTTGTCATCTTTTCTTGGGAAAGCGAGTAAAGGAATCTTTCATCGACAAGGAAGGATGTCTTCTTCGAGAAAGTCTTCAAGAATCACGAACAGGGAACCACAGAGAATGAAGGAAGGACCTACCCACTTCGATCTCACCGAGGAGGAAGATTTGTCGGGACAGCAACATAGCCCATTTCCCTCTCCACCTCATCACTCGCCATCTACCCCCCAACGTGCGGGTCACCAACAGGAGGAAGAGATACTCGAGGACGTAGAACCTGTGAGAGCTCAAAAACTCTCTTTTATTTATAAGCTCTATCGTGCGTTGAAAGCCACTGGTACTCCTCTGAACTATATAGATGGTTTCCTTAAAGATAAGAATTATGAGACTGAGTACATATTTTTGAGGAAAATGGAGGATTTGGGAATTGCTCCCAAAGGAAAGGCTGAGGAAGCACTTGCGAACATTCCAAGTGACCCTCGTGTAGGAGGATTGAATCCCACCGCGGGAACGATGATGATAAAATGTTCGGTGATTTTCAACCGAGAATGGGTATTCTTTGCAAAGGTGAAGGGAAAGAGAATGGATTTGTTTAAATCGAAGGAACAGGAGAATCTGTTCTTGGTATTGTTGAAACGAGAGGTGATAAACCCTAGGAGTGTTGATTTCGATTTCTTGGATGCCGTTAATGTGAACTTAAGGGAGAAGTTCAATCTGCTTCAACTTGGCAGTTTTGCTCCGATACCACGAGACGGTTATGCGCATTTGACAGCATACTTCTATTCGAATCTTAGCTTTTAGATGCGAATAGAATATCATTCGAGTGTTCGAGACCGAGGACTATGTGGTAGACGTGGACATGTTAGCGGACATAATTGGAGTTGAACGAGGACGTTATCAACCAATCAAAGTCTCGATTGCTCGTGCTACACCGGAACTTGTCAAAAATAGAGATACGAGAGGGAAGAATTACCTACTCGAAAATGAGTGCCTCAATATTGTGCTGCACAAAATTGTGATCAATTGCATCAGGCCCAAGTCTACATCAAAGACTGATGTTTCTAATTCGGAGGCAAAATTGATGTACGCAATCAACTCGGGCAAGAAGTTCTCTCTCCCTCACACTATTCTCTTTCACATGTACAGAGCAATGTCAAAGGACAAGGGACAATTGCCTTACCCAGGTCTGGTGACCAAGATCTTCAGACACATGAATATTGAACCGCCACATACTCTCTGTGTTCGACCGTGCGACAAGATGGTGGTAGGTCTGAAGATGTTGACGAAGATGCGTCTGAAAGAGCTTAGCAAGGCAATGGAGAAGTTCAAAGTGAAGACTCCAGTATCTTCTGCATCAAAGAGAAAAGGGAAGGAGCCCATTGGTGCCCCATCCAAAAAAAAAAAAAGATCTCTCATCTTGGAGGATGAAGAAGAAGAGGAAGATCTCACTATCTCTGCACTGGTAAGAACTAGACATTCTGTACCTCAACCAACAGAACTTCAGAAGAAACAGAGAGAAGAAGAGGAGCAACTCAAGAATAGAGAAGAAGAAGAGCAGCGAGAGAAGGAGAAAGAAGCTGAAGAAGAAGGAGAAGAAGAGAAAGAAAAGTCTGTAGCTGAATGCGGAGAAAAGGTAATTCAAGATACAGAAGAGCATGATCATCACTCTTCCCCTTTTGATGTCCTAGAGACAGGGGGAGTTGGCGAGCAAGGAAGGTCCACACCTCATGCTGCTATTAGTGAAGATCTAAGACAATCGCCAGCAGATCCGAAAGAGTTTCAGGTTTCTTAATTGCCTGAAGAAGGACACGATACGTCAACACCAAATCTGCAAGGTTATACAGAAGCGCCATCGTTTGCATTCACTCTCTCTAAGAAAGCAAATGCTAGTACACAGACGGACAATTCAACAGATTTTCGTCGTATTCTTGATGTTCTTCTGGAAATGCGGGGACAAATTTATGCTCTGGACTATGAGATTCAAACCATAAAGAATGCTGGACAAGCATCTTCGGTTATCCTGGAGGACAAAATGAAAGACCTCACTCTACAACTTCAAGCCAATGCAAAAGGAGAGGAGGTAGCTCATCTAAGGGAAGACTTGAAGAGGCTAGAAGGCATAGTACAGTCCATGGGAGATTTCCAGATCGTGCGCATTCCCAAGCGGACCGACTCCTTTCTCACCTTTTTTAATGATGACAAAAAGGGGAGAAGCAATTTGAACCAACCATCTTTAAACTTTGACTTTAAATTTGTTTTTGTGGTTATGTTTGTGTTTTTGAGTATGACTTGAGTGAACTTGGGTGTGAACTAAAATTGACTGAATTGGCTGTGGATTTTGATGCTTGACTGTTTGCATTTATATCAAGTGTTGTTATATGATATTACTCATGAAAGACTAACCAATTTTCTGTGGATGTAGAGTCTGGTTGTTTTATTAATCTTTATGAGATAGCCATATTGCTTGAGAAATGTTTTTGCAGGTCAAAGTTGTTCAAATCTACAGGAAAGTTTTGTCATCATCAAAAAGGGGGAGATTGTTGGAGAAATCTTTCCAGAATATTTTGAAGCTGACAAAACGTTTCTATCAGTCTAGTCTGGATATTTGCAGATCATCTGTTTAAAGTCTGAAGACTTTCTGATCACGGACTCAAGACTAGCACTCAAGACTCAAGACTTAAGACTCAAGACTATTCTCATTGATAATCTTTCTGATCCAGTAACGAAGGAAATCCATAACCGAAGTATATGGTTAAGGATTTAATCCTATCCTCTGGAGAAGATCTCTCGGTTGGATAAATATAACGGATTCTTTTATTTGTATCTAGATCGATTGGAGATCCGATGGTCGACGAAATATTCTTGGAAGGTTCTATTCTTGGAAACCAAGATCCCGATTGTATGGGCGAACAGGATTGATGGGCTATCGTCAGGTTCCTTTAATAGCTCGAATGATCTTCTTAATTGATTCCGTCCAACGGGTAGATTGGAGGAATTCCTTTAGTAAGTGCCAACGGGTATGATGGCATAAAGGAGTATAAAAGGGAAGACGCTCTAGTTGTTTTGTAGCGTGATTGATAGAGAAATTCCAGTCCGAAGCACCTTGATTATTAGTCGATACGGTTTGAGCGAAATTGTATACACAGAGAGTGTCTATACTTGGTGATACCTTGAGCGTGTGTGGTAGATCATCTACACCTAGAAATCAAGGAAGATCAAGTAACATCTCTTTGAAGAATCAACGGTGGAGAAGAGTGGACGTAGGCTTGAATCAAGCCGAAACACCGCGTGTTCAATTCTCTCTTTCATTTACTTAGTCTTACGTCGATTGTTATTTGTTGCAAATCCTTCAACTGTCTAAGTATTGCGCAATTATCAAGAAAAATCTTTTATATACCTATTCACCCCCCTCTAGGTACTCGTACTAGCTATATCAATGAAGGGTAGTTGATGTCAAGAGTCGCGGACGTAGGCGATCTGATGATCTTTATCGATTGGCGGAATAGTTCACCGAGGGAAATTGATGTAATCCTCGGGTTCGATGTCGTGTTCAATTCTCTATATGTCTTTCATTTAGCTCTTGGTCATGTCGATGATGGTTTCGTTGGTGTTATCGAGAATTAGCCGTGGTCATCATTGCCGATCGAATGCGGGGCTCCGGATCAAGGCGACTGCCTACATGAGGAGCCGACATGGAAGTTTATTCAGCCGGGAGAAAACCTATCTATGCTATTTCTCGGTTCGGCGCCCATATACCTGGCTGCAGGAGCTAACACCCGGCTTCAAGATAGTTCGGTACGAAAACGATGCTACCCGAGGAGCCGGTTTGGTCCCGAAAATGGTTATCGAGAACTTGATCACCGTTGGACTCTCCGAGCTTCAGCAAGTAGTCCTTGATTCTGTCTCCATCTTCGGGTACGACGGCCACGAACGGAATATCGAAGTCTCGGGGCCGAGAGAAGCCCAGTGATGCGAAGATGGCAACTCCGGCTCGGGTGATTTCGTAGGAATTGATTACTGTCGCAGAAAACTATCTTTCCAGTGACATCATTCGGGTCGAGAGATGGATTTCCTTTTCCTGCCGCGGCCAAAGTATAGAGGAACTCTTGAGATAAGCAGATCTTCCGGGAAGATGGATTTTCCTCTAACAGTTAGGGTTCCGTTGCCGAGGACTATATTGGCCGCAAAGTCCCTTGATATGGTTCTAGCGCCGACAGTCGTTAGCCATGGAGCTCCATTTCGCATCGTGTAGTATCCTTGACGGCCGTCGTTACCCGCTGAACAAGCAACGAAGATTTCCTCTCGCATGGCTGCAAAAGCTCCCATGGCGATCGGATTAAGGTCGAACGATGTCTCGTTAAATGCAAGTGATAGAGACAATATATCGACGCCGTCCGCTATGGCTTGGTCCATGCCTGCTAGGGTGTCTGTCGCAGCCAAGTTGTTAAAGTCGTCGGTCAGGAACATCACCTTGTACATCGCGAGCCTAGCAGCGGACGCAATACCCATTGCCGTGCCCTTGGCATAGCCGAAGTAGCTAGCATCCATGACGGGGCTTCCGGCCGCTGTGGACGACGTGTGGGTCCCGTGGCCCCAGTAGTCCCTCGGGGAATCGTAGTCATCGGTCGTCGATATGTTCAAGCCGCGTTGCTTCATTCCTTTGCTGAACGGTCGGGCTCCAATGAGCTTCCGGTTGCAATTGGACGAGTTGAACTCCACCCCGGACTCGCAAGAGCCTCGCCATCTCTTCGGCACGGGGGACATGCCCCTGTCCTTGAAGCTCTCGCTCTCCGGCCATATCCCGGAGTCTCGACGCCGACAATCTTTGTCGCCAAATTTGGTTTTTGGCCGGAGACACATGTCTGTTCAGGCCAAGAAACTTAGGAGTATATGTTGTGTGAGTGTTTCCAAATGTGTCCGCATACGAGGCAACATGACCAGAAACCTGTTCCAACTTCTCCAATTGGGACTGTGACAGCACTGCACTGAATTCATTCAAGACATGGTTGTATGTGTAGAGATGAGTCGGATCAATTTCGTCGGGAGACGATGACAGGGATGACAGAAGCGATGTGTACCAGTCATGGTGACGTGAGAACAAAGCGGGCAATGCCGATTCGTCCATGTGGATTATGTAGGGTTTTCGGTAGTCTTTGGCCAAAGTAGACACTATGATCGAGATGAGAAAAAATAGCTTACAAAGCATATTACATTTCATTGTCATTCTATCCGAACGGCTTTTGTGATACAATTATAAAGGAAGATTAACTCGGGCTTATATAGAGGATCATGTCACGTGCAAAAATACGTCAAGAGGCGATGATTGTGACCGAGTCGATGAAACCAAAATAAGAAAAACTTTTGGCCGGCCAAGCTAGACCAGTGCAGATAGTTTACTTCGAACACCATTTTCAAGGTGATGATTGCGACATTGTCAATGATGCGCCCCACTTGCGGCCACGTGCATGCCACTTGGCACAGAGCTGACGTACATCATCAACATGACCCCATAGCCGACCCCACCCAATGATCCGATCGGATTGACCAGTCAATCAGGGGACTGGTCAGCTAGTGGGACCGATCGGGCTACCTAGACTGGAGCAATAGCTTGATTTGGGCTAGGCACGTGCGCCACGTGCGCCGTGCACATGGAAGCTCCGACAAAGCGTGGTAGGTGTCACGTTCGTTTGTGGTAAAGTTATTTTACGGTGCACTTGGCGCACGTGCACATGGAAGCTCCGACAAAGCGTGGTAGGTGTCACGTTCGTTTGTGGTAAAGTAATTTTACATGTTTAAAGTATCCAAAGGTATAAAAATGCTCATGAAACAGTACATTGTCTATTCCTTATTACTTATATTTTCTTATGGTTTTGGAAATATAAAAACTAGTCTGTATATAAATGACCACATACAACTTATGTAGAGCTTGGTTCAGTGATAGCATGTGCAATATTTTGACGTGCTAGTAATTTATTGATTCTGAGCAAACTCGAACAATGGCTAGAGATTAGGAAAGATTCGGGCTGAGTTTCCTACCCATCATAATAATCTTTAAGTCGCATAAGTCCAAATGCAATTGTGACCTTTACAATGCTTTCTTCTGGTTCGCCTCTTCCCCGGTCATCTCTGTAACAAACATTGCGAGCTCACTGCTGAAATGGAAGCATCTAAATATCCACTTATGTTATTCGATGTTTTATTGCTCTTACTCTTAAAGACTAGGTGAATCCTACCCTGGAAACTAACGTCGATAGCGTCCACACAGACAGGCGTGTGCATATTGCCTTCAACTTTCTCCTGTGTAGGTCGTAACCTCAGCACCATCATTCCTCGGAAATACACAGCGTTTGTATGGTTGGTCATCACATTCATATCCAGTTAATTTCGAGAACCATATGGGAAAAGCTAGGCGTGTAATTAAGCCGATACAATACCAAGCTTGAGCTACCCATACTTAACGTTCAAAACTTGACTCGAGGTCGATCAAATACTAAAATTTCTGCTTGAGCTTGACTCAACTAAATAGTCGAGATATTCGAGCTTACCTTGACCTGACTTTACTCAACCACAATTAATTCATGAAGGAACTCCAGCTTGAGCTTAATATCAACAGGAGCTCGCATAGTATGTACTTATTATATGATTTTGGGGATATCTATTTATATTTTTATCTAACAAGTATCTTTTGAAGAAATTGAGTTAGGCTTGATTAGGGTCACAAGCCCGTCAAGCTGAGAATTGATGAGACTGTGAACTTGACGTGACAAGATACTCGAATGGCAGAAGCTCGACTCGACAACAAATTAGTCGATCTCAAGCGATTATCAAGCTGCTCCGAGCTACTCGCGGGTAGGTTGACCTGGTTTCTTCACTAGGATAAGCTGTACAAATTGCCTCTCGCACCTTTCTGACTATAAATTAACACCAAACGATGAAGAAATGAAGAGAACACCAATCATATATTGACCTTCTCTTCATTTGTGGATATTCCCAACTTACGCTGGAAGATTGCCACTATCGTCGCTAGTCCTCTAATATGGCAAGGCATGGACTTTAATTAGTAATGGTGCATGGAAAAAGAATGATATTTAGCTCACTAATTTAAGAAGTTTTCAGAGCTACGATTCTCTCTCTCTCTCTCTCTCTCTCTCTCTCTCTCTCTCTCTTCTTTTTTGTCACCATGAGAATAAATTTGATTCACTATTTATTTTATTGAGATAAGGACAAATAATGAGAAAACACTAGTTGAAATCTCATGCACTGCACGGGCTTGAAAATGTACTTATTAGTTATTATTAACTTAGTTGGATAGTATTTACATAAGGTGTACAAAAATTTAAATTTTGTTGCATTTATGCAACTAAAATATATTTATTGATAATTAATGTTCTTAGGTAATGTATCTCTAAATAGCTTCAAATAAATTGGTGTTCTCCTTTTGCATATTCATATAATATGAGACTTTTTTTTTTTGCATATAAATAAAATAAAGTATTGCAACATTGCAATTATATTGATTAAACTTTGCAGTATAATTGATGTTGGATACTAATCACATATTTGTGTTAATTCTGATGTCATAGTATTAAGTATATAACTGCGTATGCGAGTATGATATTTGAATACTAATTATATGAATAAGGGCTTCTTTTCAAAAAGTTTTTCTTAGGGATAACTAATTTATTGGAAATTTCACTATATGTTATATGATTTTCTATATTTTAGGATTTCTAGCATGTTATAATTTTGGGAAAATTATCCAAAATGTCCTGAATTTATTACATTATTGTTGATTCATTCCTAAATCTTTTAATTATGTCAATTCAAATATAAATCTTTTCACGTTTTGCTAATTAACTTTATCAAACTAATTTTAGTTAAAAATCGTTAACGTGGATGCTAGCCATCCTATGTGGCACAGCCAGCATTAATGTTAGTAATATTTAATAATATTTTTAATATTATATCAAATTTGTTTAGTAAATTTATTTATTTATTATTATTTTCCTTCTCTTTTTCATCTTTACTTCTTCTTCTATTTCCTTTTCTCTTCTCTTGTTTTCCTTCTCTTTTTCATCCCCAATGTCTCAATTATCCCTTGCTGGAACTTTTCTCGCGTGAAATGGCAGTCCACTTCTATATGCTTCGTTCTTTCATGAACTATTGGGTTCGAGGCAAGTTTGAGGGCCGCATCGTTGTCACAAAATAATTTGGTTGGTCCTTCAATTTGTACCCCAAGATCTCGAAGCAATCCGCGCAGCCATACTATCTCACATACGGTTTTTGCCATGGCTCGATACTCTGCTTCTGCTGAGGATAATGAAACAGTTGGTTGCTTCTTTGTCTTCCATGAAAGTAAAGAATCCCCTAACTTGATACAGAACCCTGTTATGGACCTCCTGCTCATCGGACATGTCGCATAATCTGCATCGCAATATGCAGTCATTCTCATATCACATTTCTTGGAGAGAAGAATTCCAAGTCCTGGACATTTCTTCAGATACTTTACCACTTTGAGTGCTACATTCATATGGGACTGCTTTGGGTTGTGCATAAACTGACTAAGAGTTTGCACAGCATAACTGATGTTCGGCCTTGTCATAATCAAATAGATGAGCTTTCCAACAAGTTTCTGACAGCTCATTGAATCTTTTAGTGCAGGATCAGATTCTTGAGAGATTCCAGTATCATACTCTGCTGTGGTCAGTTTAATATTCTGCTCTATCGGAATTACTGCCGGCTTACATCCTAACAGTCCAGCTTCTGATATGATTTCTAAGGCAAATTTTCTCTGGCTAAGACATATTCCTTGATCTGAGCGAGCAATTTCTATTCCAAGAAAATACTTTGGCGACCCTAGATCTTTTATATGGAAAGTAGAGTGCAAGTATTTCTTGAAACTTTTAACAGCCTTCTCATCATTGCCCATAATCAAGATATCATCTACATATATCATCAAGTATATAGATGACATACCTTTGGTCCATGTGAAAACAACATAATCAAATTTGGATTGTTGAAAACCAACAGCTATCAGGGACTCAGAAAATTTGGCATACCATTGTCTGGATGCTTGCTTGAGCCCATATAAGGATTTGCGGAGACGACATACTTTATTCTCCCCTGTCTCCGTAAACCCTGTGGTATGTCCATATAAATCTCTTTAGCTAAATCTCCATGCAAGAATGCATTATGGACATCCATCTGATGTAATGACCGGTCTTGGTAAGCTACTACGGAGAGGAATGAACGGATTGTAACATCCTTGGCTACGGGCGAGAAAGTTTCGTGATAATCAAAACCTTCCTTATGTGTGAAACCCTTTGCCACTAGTCGGGCTTTGTACCTTGCAACTGAACCATCAGCTCGATATTTGATTTTGTAGACCCATTTGCATCCAATGGGTTTGCGATGTGGAGGTAGACTAACAAAATCCCATGTCTGATTGTCCACCAGTGTCTGCAATTCTTCTTCCATCGCCTTTTGCCATCGCGGGTCAGTACTCGCCTCTTCATAGTTTGATGGTTCTTGTTCTTCAGAAATGCGAGTAATACAACATCTATGCTCCTCGGGTAACCAATCGAAGGAAACATAAGAGGAAATTGGAAAAAGAATACCTGGATTTCTCACTCCACATATGTAATCCTTGGTCCAAGTTGGAGGACGTGTTGTTTGTCTTGACCTTCTTGGCTGAATGTCCTTAGAAGAAGACTGAGTTGCTGGAATATCTATAGGCAGGGTCTCCAATGCAATCCTCTCATTTGGTTCTTGATCCGTGTCTTCTGCTTAAGGTGTCATTGGTATAGTGGGAGCAGGAGCAGGACCTGTATTAGCTGAGGAAGGAAGCAGAACATATCCGGGATCATTGATGGATTCTTCGATATTGTTAGTGTGAGAATAGTCCTGTCTGTTCCTGTCTGATTCCTTTATAGAAAAAGGAAAAAAATCTTCTTGGAAGGAAACATCTCTACTAACGAAGAATTCACCTATAGAGGGATCATATATTCGGTATCCCTTATGTAGGGTAGCATACCCCATAAATATGCAACGGCGAGCTCGTGGACCCATCTTATCCTTAGGCCCTACTATAGATGCATAGCATAGACATCCAAAAATCCTTAAATGATTAAGATAAGGCTTCTTCCCAAAAAGAATTTCAAAAGGGCTTCGACCGTTAAGAACCTTGGTGGGCATACGGTTGATCAAATATGTTCCAGTCAATACACATTCCCCCAAAAAGTATTTGGAATGGAACCCCGAAATTTTAAGGCCCTGGCTACTTCTAGCAAATGACGATGCTTCCTTTCCACTATTCCATTTTGTTGAGGTGTGTATATGCAAGAACTCTCATGTAGAATCCCTTGAGATGATAATAAAGTCGTACACTCATGATTGAAAAACTCTTTCCCATTATCTGTCCTAATTTTTTGAATAGTTTTCCCAAATTGGGTTTTCAACAGAGAGAGGAAAGTTTTTAAGTATGAAATGACTTGACTCTTAGATTGCATGAGGAAAATCCATGTAGCCCTTGAATGATCATCCACAATGGTAAGAAAAAAACGAGAGCCATCATGATTCAGTGTATGATACGGTCCCCAAACATCCATATGAAGTAAAGAGAAAATGTCAGTTGCACGACTTTTGCTCAATGGAAAAGGGTTGCGTGATTACTTTGCAAGTGGGCAAATATGACATTGAGAATAGGGAAATGAGGAACTATGACCCAATCTGGAATGGAAAATGAAATTTTTATCATTGGTAGTCAGATTACACAATGATTGTTTATTGCAATGAAAAAAATCCAGATTCTTGGGTGAACTTCTCCAGAAAAATAGTCCATCTGATAGATTACCCCATCCCATCAGTTTCCCAGTCGAAAGGGCCTGAAATTGACAACTATCAGCATTGAAGGAAACTTGACACGAGTTCTCCTTACAGGCTCTAGACACAGATATAAGATTGAACTGGAACAGAGGAATATATAGGACATTGGTGAGAATGATTTCAAAACTAAGATTAACTGTCCCGGTTGTAGTGACATGAGCAGTATTCCCATTTGGTAATTGCACTATAATGAGATTATCTAGTTCTTTATTAATAGTGGTAAATAATGTTTTCTCACATGCAATATGATCACTGGCTCCAGAATCAACAATCCAAGTATTTTTTGATATATTGTTTATTCGACAATGAGAAATACCTGTAAAGCTACCCCCTTTTTTTTTTAACATCTAATCTGTGCAATGCCTGCATCAACTGCTCATATTTAGCATGAGTGATAGGATGATTTGTACCCGCCTGTCCTGTAAGTTGATATGCTGCTGATGATATTTCTTTGCCCTTTTTTTCATCGGGTTTGCCATGCAGCTTCTAGCAATTCTCTATGGTGTGATGAGGTCGTCTGTAGAATTCACAATATAATTTGGCCTTATCTTTTAGATTCGGCCCATAGGAATTAGACCCATAAGAGCTCTGCCCAAAAGAATTGGGCCCGTGAGAATTAGGCCCATACGGATTTGGCCCATGGCTTCGCGAAAGGTTTCCACCGTTGGATCCTTTAATGAGCAAACCATCTCCACTGTCCATATCTCCATGTGTTCGCGCCCCTCTCCAGCCGTCCGGTCGCTACGTGCGATCGTGACCGTCCGCGGCAGAGCCTTTAAAAGGCTTAGCTTCCGCGAACCCTAGGGTTTCATCGCACTTCCTGTCTAGGGTTCGCGAAGCTCTCTCCGTTCTTGCAGTGAGGGCTAGGGTTTCCGCCCCCTTTCCTTCAGTCGAAGCAAGCCTTTGGCTTTCTTCTTGCACGGCAAGTTGAAATATTCGGCCGATCGAGAGTGCTGGCTCCATCGCGAGTATCTGTGACCTGAAATGGAGGTAAGAATCATTAAGGATAAGGAGAAATCGAGTCGCTTTCTCCCTGTCCTTTATCGCCTTATACTGTTGAATGGTTGTTTTGGGTCCGTTTAGTTTCTCCTCCGCTGCTTCTAGCTCGTTCCAGAGCGCTGACAGCTTGTTAAAGCACATTGTCACAGACGTGTTTCCTTGCTTCAGTTCGGTAAGAGCTTGATGTAGCGAGAACATTCTCGCCCGATTCAATTTCCCGTACATTTCTCTTATATTATCCCAAAAAATTTTCGAATCTTCTGTTGGGGGCAACCCAACTGCTATCTCTGGGCTGATGCAGTTGCCTATCCACGTCCTGACCAATTGATTGCACTTTTTCCATTGTCACCCTAATTTCTCATTAGTTGGAACCAGGACGGTTCCGTCGATAAATCCCTCTTTGTCTTTTGTTACGAGGGCTCGACGGAATTCGCGTGCCCAATTCGAGTAATTTTCGGATCCTGTGAGGGGGTGACTAATAAGCTGCAACTCTGGTCCGTCGGTGTTGGATACATATAGCGCGTCGCCGGGTTCTGGACGACCCATGGCGGCCGCGAATGGAAAGGGTATGAACCCTATTGGGAATCCTGAATTTGTAGACTGTCCCGCACTCAAATTTTCTGATCCGCCCGTCTGCTCAGGGCCAATGGCTGTGCCTGCCCTAGTGTTGGCCGGTAGGCCTCCATCGGTCTGCACACTCTGGTAGCCCGGCTGTGATGTACCTGGGTTTAATCCCTAGATCCATGGGTATGGCATCCATTGATAAGGATACCCCGAGAAAGGTAACCTTGGATTGAACTGAGCCGGATTTTGTTGCCACTATGTGTGCTGAAATGGTGTTTGACCTTGGCTAGGTTGCTGTTGTTCAACAATGGATGAGTCTGATCTTAACGAAACAGGTGGTGTCGATTGATCTCCAGAGGGTAAGGTGACTTCTTGTGGTTTGGTCATGATGAAATTTTGTTTTGTAGATTGATTCTTTTTGCAGATTCTGAATTCCTCCCGAAGACTGCTCTATTCTGCAAGAGTCGTAGCAACAAAGACGGAAAGGAAAAAGAAGGCAATTCGAACAAGGATGCGGAAGCTAGGTCAGAATCAGAGGCAGCTCTGATACCATGAAAGAAGATGAGAAGGAGATAGTCGAGAGAAGAGAACGGGAGAATTTTCTATTGTAATCTGTATTGATCAATGTACAATGTTTACATTGTTTATAATACAAAGTCTGTGTATGAAAAGCAAGTAAATATTTTACAATATTTGTATCCGATTAGATCCGATACTAATTGGATGTAGATCCGATACTAAATGGATGTAATTGATCTTTGGATGATATTGTAAATCTTCACGCGTATCTTCCAACAAACTCCGTCATCTTCACTAACAAAGTCGCAGAAGACTATCTTTCCGGCGACATCCTTCGAGTCGAGAGAGTAACTGTTGCAAACTTCCTTGCTTCTGTTGCCACGACCGAAGTATAGAGGAACTCTTGATATCAGGATATTCTCTAGGAAAATGGATTTTCCTCTGACTGTTACGGTTCCGTTGCTGAGGGCTATGTTACCGCGAAATCCCTTGATATGGTTCCCGCGCCAACAGTTGTTAGCCATGGAGCTCCATTTTGTATCGTGTATCCATGAGGGCTGCCATTACCTACTGAACAAGCAACGAAGATTCCTCTCTCCATTGCTGCGAAAGCTCTTACAGCGATCGGATTATGGTCGAATGGTGTCTCGAAAAATCCTACTGATAGAGACAATATATCGACGCCGTCTGCTATGGCTTGGTCCAAGCCTGCTAGGGTGTCCGTTGCAACTGAATCATACGTGTCATTCAAGAATAAGACCTTGTACATTGCGAGCCTAGCAGCGGGTGCCATACCCGTCACCGTGCCCTTGGCGTAGCCAAAGTAGCTAGCGTCTATCACGGGGCTCCCGGCTGCTATGGACGACGTGTGGGTCCCGTGGCCCCAGTAGTCCCTCGGGGAATCGTAGTCATCGGTCGTCGATATGTTCAAGCCGCGCTGCTTCATTCCTTTGCTGAATGACCGGGCTCCGATGAGCTTACGGTTGCGGTTGGACGAGTTGAACTCCACCCCGGACTCGCAAGAGTCTCGCCATCTCTCCGGCACAGGGGACATGCCTTTGTCGTTGAAGCTCTCACTCTCAGGCCATATCCTGCTGTCCAAGACACCGACGATCATGCTGTCACCAAAGTTGGCTCTCAGCCAAAGCCCTTTCTGTTTGTTCAGGCCAAGAAACTTAGGAGTGTATGTTGTGTGAGCGTTTCCGAATGTGTCCAGATACGACGCAACATGACCAGCAACCTGTTCCAGCTTGTCTAATTGGGACTCTGATAGTACTGCACTAAATCCATTCAAGACATGGTTGTATGTATAAAGATGGGTCGGATCAATTTCGTCAGGGGACGATGATAGGGATGACAGAAGCGACGTGTACCAATCATGGTGACGCGAGAACGAAGCAGGCAATGCTGAATTGTCTATGTGGATTATGTAGGGTTTTCGGTAGTCTGTGGCCAAAGCGTACACTACAGTCAAGATGATAATGAAGAGCTTACAAAGCATCTCATATTCCATTGTCATTTCACATAGGTCTCTGTAACTGAACGGTTTTTGTTTCACAACTATAAGAAAAGATTAGCTTGGATTATATAGAGGACCAAACTCTTTCTATGTATAACCATATCTCGTGCAAAAATATGTTGAGAGGTGATGGACGTGACCAAGTCGATGAAACCAAAATGTAAGATGCACTTTTAGCTGGCCAAGCTAGATAAGTGCAGATGGTTGACGCTAAACGATAGTTTTCAAGGATCATGCATGTGTCGAAGTTTACGATCGACATACCCAATGAAAATGGAGTAGAATATTATTGTTCATTGGATCATCAAATGCGATCTCAGATTCTATCGGCCCATCATAGATTCAATCGGCCAAGAAGGGCAATAAGGAGAAGGATATGGAAAGGCCAACCTCCCAGCAAGTTGAATCATTAGAATCTCCACAGGTAGAGACATTCAAAAGGTTCGGTTTATTCGAGATTTCAGTCAACATGAGAATCAATCTAATGAAAAGAAGGAAGAAGGATTAGGGCTTTTTTCATAACAATTTTTGACAGATCTCAACCCTCTAGTTTGTCATCAGACAGTATAATTACCCCTGCAAATTTAGCAATCTATTTTGCCATTGGAGTTAGTAATCATTTTGACGAGACGGCAATTGTTCGCATTTTCTAATGGAATCATTTGCCCGGCTAGTATCAGACAGGAATAAGATTCAATTCAAAGAGTAGAACATCGAAGAACATTTACATCGACAACTTAAAAAGCTGCCCAAAAGAATTTAGAGTTTGAAGGTCCCCAGCACGGAGACACGAAAAGCAAAAAGTAACAATTTTAAGGACTTGAAGCCAAACAGGCACTGGACTTCTGATAGATATACTATCCGGTTCATCTACTAGCTTGTCTAGATGAAGGAATGTGTATCCGGTCTAAAAGGTTCCTAATACAAGAACTAAAAGGAGCAGGTACACTAGCAATACTGCTTCTTATTAAGAATGATCTACAGAGCACTTTTCAGAATTTCATGATATCATAAAAGCACATGCAACTCTTTTGTAACCTCTTTAACAAAATCCTGACCAAACTTGTGACACAAACCTTACAATTGTTAGGGAAATCCCTTATGATGTTTTAAAGATGATAAAATAAATCAAAGGCTACTAACGTATTTAACGGTTGAGTAACAGACTATGTAGATAATAGAACATGTAAATGATATTATCAAAGACTACACTTGGAAGAACCAGAAGACTGAATATAACTTATGTCCAAAGTATATTCTGAAGATTTCTAGACTTCTATGTCAAAGTTTGAAGACTGTCAGATTTTAGTGTCAAAGTTTGTTCTACATCAAAAGTTTGCTCACTCTGACAAACTCCAAACTAAACGTAAATGAAGAACCAGAAAACAGATTCTATGCTAAAGCTGAACTAGAAGACAGACTCTATGCTAAAGCTGAACTTATTCAGACTGTGTTCAGACCTTAAAGCTAAATCTGTTCAGAAGCAAAATATGTTCAGACTCAGATTGTAAAGTCTATTGCACTCATACTCAGATTATACAGTTTATTGCACTCAGACTTTACATCCAGATTTGACAGAACGTTACTCAAGCCCCAATCATACAACGGCTAGTGATCTAGTTTGGATTCTACATCAAGATTAATTTGATTGACTCAATCTAATTGATTAACAATTGGATCTTGAAGACAAGAACTTTCTATACAAAGAAGCTCTACTTATGGAAACCAAGATTCTGTTTGTATGGGCGATCAGAATCAATTTGGGATTCTACTTTTGTCACTCAACAGCTACCAAATCTTCTAGATATAGATCTGTCCAATGGGTAGATTGGAAGACGATCCTCAAGATACTCTTCAATGGCTAGTTTGGAAGTGGAGGAGTATTTAAGGAGATCAAGGATCGATGAGCAAGTAAGAGACGGAGCATAGAATTTATAATTCCAAAGTCTGAGCGACCTTCGATCATACACTTGTCTTTGGTGAGCTTAAACGTTTGTGATTGTGAGAAAAATACCAAAAATGTGACTTAGAGAGATAGTGTGATCTACTACTAAGTGTTTACACTCAAAGTTGTAATTTCTTGTTGATTGCATAATGGAATCCAGCCAAGAAGGCTGTTAGCGTGGGAGAGTGGACGTAGGCTTGGATTAAGCCAAACCACTATAAACCTTGTGTTCTTATTATCTTCCCTGAATCTCTTTATTTTGTTCGTAGTTCTATTTAATTGCTAAAGTCTGATCTCACTCAAAATCTGCTGCTATTCAGACTCAGTTTCAAAAGTCTGTTGTTATTCAGACTTAGGTTAAAAGTAAAAGTTTTTACTGCATTTTGCAGAATCTGTTTTTACACCTATTCACCCCCTTTAGATGTTCATACTAGCACTTTCAATTGGTATCAGAGCTAGGTGCTCAGTTTATAAAAGTGTTTTTACTTTTGAGCTAAAGATCTTCTATCGCTAGTATCTTGGCACTAGGACTTATGAAGGGACAAAGCAACACCAGGCCACCATATTTTGATGGAAAGAATTACAACATGTGGATGAACAAAATGAAAGCATTCCTAAGATCCAGATATCCTTTGCAATGGGATGTTGTGGAAAAATGAATCAATCCTACTACTGCGTCTACATCAAATAAGAATGGCAAAGACAAAAAAAAGCAAACCCCCCACTCCTATGTCTTGAACGGAGACGTCTAAAAGAGAAGCTCTTGATGCGAAAGCAATTTATTCTTTATATTACGCTTTGTCTCCTACTGAATATAATAGAATCTCTTCATGTGAAACAGCAAAAGAAGTTTGGGATAGACTTCATGTTACATATGAAGGGATTGATCGTGTAAAAGAGACAAAAGTAAACTTCCTACTCAGCAAATATGAATCTTTCAAGATGAAATAAGGAGAGTCGATTGAAGATATGTTCAGCCGTTTTGCAAAAATTGTAAATGGTTTAGCATATCAAGGTCAGCCAATTTCTTCCCCAATGAAGGTCAACAAACTCTTGCAAGGTCTCTCAAAAGATTCGAACTATGTCAAGACCTCAATCCGGAGACTCAAAGGATTATGCCACTCTTTGTTGATGAATTGATTGACACTCTTCAATCCTATGAAGTGGAACAAATCAACGAAGAAGATCCGGAAGGTAAGAAGTCCATCGCTTTAATATCTAATGCTAATTCTAATGATACAAACTCAGAAAATGACATGGACGGCGAAGAACTTGCTTTTATGATCAAGAAATTCAAAAAGCTAAGTAGAAAAAGGAGGAAATTCAGTGAAAGAAAACAATATAAGCAGAATGGCCAGAAAAGAACCATAAAAGAAGATGACCAGCAAGGAAATCTATGCTTGATGGCACATTCAGAATCTGAGTCTGACTCAGACATATACTTAGAATCAGAGTCTGATCCAGACACAGACTCAGAATCCCGATAAGGAAATCGAGATAAGCCATTCAAAAATTCCTCTCAAAGTTTCAAAGTATATAAATGAGCTTTGCTCAAATCTCAAATCTTATCTTAAAAGGATCTTCGAACTTAAAAAGGAGAATTCTTGGCTTGAACAAAAAGATCTTTTTCGAAAAGAAAAGTTTGAAATTTTACAAAAAGATTTTCTACAAACAAAAGAAAGTTGAGATTTACTTGTCAAAGAAAATGATTCTTTGAAGAAAGAATTTTCAAATATTTCGACAAGATTTTCAAATGGATCAAAAACATTAAAGCATATCCTTTCCATACAAGTACCTTACTATAATAAGTCGGGACTTGGTTTCAATAAGGAAAGTGATTCTCTAATTGATTTTCCTAAAGTCAATGAGAGACTTAGACAAAGACCTCCAAAGGCATTTTACAAAAATCATTTTCAAAAAGTGTTTGTAAAACCTATTGGTGGAAATGCCCTCAAGTGTTTAAATTGTGGAGATTCGGAACACTTTGAGAAAGAATGTCCTAAATTTTGGATACCTATTAAGAAAGATTGGATAAAAGCAGCATATTCTACTAACTCTCATGAACCCAATAAAAAATGGGTACCAAAGAAAAGATGAGTTATTTTTGCAGGAAATAAAGGAAGAGAAGAATGAGAGTTTAGTAAGGAATGTATATTTTTTTTATTTTCAATTTGGTTTGAGTATACAATTTAAAATTTCTCATTATACTTGATATTCGATATATCCTTGGTTGATTGAGATTTTATAATGATCATATCTTGTTTTATTGAAGAAAGAATCGTGTGATTTGTTTTTGTGATTCGAGATTTGATTTGATACATGTGATTATTTTTGAAATCCTGCTTAGAAACAAATGAATTTATTTGGATTGATTTTATACTATCAGATTTAATCATATTTTGCAAAGTGAAAATCTGTTTTACATGATGATGCAAGATATTTTTAAATATTCAAGAATTTTATTCTCTCTGTTTTTATCATATTATGACTAAGCGAGAATTTGTTTATCAAAATATCACAGTGCATAATATTCTTTTTTTTTTTTAATACTTTGTTATGATGAATTAAGAAAGGTTTTTTTTTTTTTTTTTTTTTTATCTGTGGAGATTTTCTATTTTACTCTAACCAAAAGGAATGATCCAAATGGATGGATACCCAAAAGGAAATGAGTTGATTGCAGGAAATTCTATAAGGGAAGAGCGATTGTGAATCTACGCAGATTTTGGTACAATCTGAAAAATATCGCCTGCGAAGATTGGTAATGATTTTATTTTTTTTTTTAATGGTATATTTCAAACATATACCATGGGTAAGAGAATATTTTTCACCATCCCGCCTTACAAATTTCTACATGCATTTATCATAATTTTGGATGATTGTTTATTATATTGCAAATATCGTTTGTCATAAATATAAGACATTACAAGTTTTTACTTGATTTGGCACGTGATAAAAATATCATTTTTCTTTCTAAGAAATGATTCAATAATATATTTTTGAGATTTATGTTCAAGGAAATCTCTTTGATCTCAAAAGATATTACCGCATATTCACGGATATTCTTGCTATATTTTTAGAAGATATATTATATCTAGCAAGTTTGATTCGCAAATCAAAAGAAGATATTACGTGATATTTTTGCAAAGATGATTATCTATTATACAAGATTTTGCAGGTGACAATAGAATCTTCCATATGAATTTTGGAAATCTCGATCTAAAAATTATGAAGATTCTATACTATCTTTTGAAGGTTTAAAAATTCCCTTCCTTGTGTGAAATTTTTGCTTATTGAGGAAATCTCTTATGCGTCGTACAAAAGATTGAGTAGTTCTGAATTTTAATTTCATATATGAATACTTTTAATTTCATATATGGTATTCAATTTATTTATTTGAAGAAATGGGATTATATATTATATGAATACTATTATACCTTATTTGTGCAAAAAGTTTGTTAAGTTGATGCAGGTTGAATTCAAGACGAGCTTGATTGAAGAAAATAAAATTTTGCCTCGAATTTCAAAATGCAAGTGATCGTTGCGGATGTTGTCGCTACAAAGGAAATACTGGAAAAATATTATATTCAACGTGCACAAGCCACAATTAGTGCTATTCGCAAATATTGTCATGATGACAGGGGGAGAAAGTGAATCCAAGAGAAAGGAAAGAATCATGATCATTTCAAAAATGCAACAAATTGAGGGGGAGCATTAATCAATTATGGAAAAATCTTTTGGATTCATCGTGATCTTGTTATGGAAAGAATGAAAGGTAAATGCGTCAAAATTTAAGTTCTACAAAATCCGGTTAATGTATCTCTTATTACCTTTTGTCATTAACAAATCTCTTATTGATACTATTATTTTATTATGACAAAAATGGTACATGCATTTTATGATGCATCTATGAATTTTATTGGATATTTGCTAATATATATGATCAAAGTGAGTTATATTGCATATCTTTAATATTCGATTTAATTTATAAAAACTGATTTTTCAAAAATTGTGTTTCATGCAAAATATTTGTCATCATTTTATATTCTCTAGGTGTTACTTTTTATCGCTTTTTGATCATGACAAAAAAGGGGAGAGAATATAAATATGCATATGTGTTGATATTATTGAGCCGCGATTATTTTTTCTATATATTATTATGCTCAATCTATTTGTTGTCTTTTAATTCAAATCACATTATTTGAAAATCTAAGATGATTGATTTATCATTATTTTAGAAAGTGTGATTACACATCTGCATATTTAGAGATTGTTTTGTCATCATCAAAAAGGGAGAGATTGTTAGGGAAATTCCATATGATGTTTTGAAGATGACAAAATAAATCAAATGCTACTAACGTGTTTAAAGGTTGAGTAACAGACTATGCAGATGATAGAACATGTAAAGGATATTATCAAATACTATACTTGGAAGAACCAGAAGACTGAATGTAACTTATGTCCAAAGTATATTTTGAAGATTTCCAGACTTCTATGTCAAAATTTGAAGACTGTCAGACTTTAGTGTCAAAGTCTGTTCTACATCAAAAGTTTGCTTACTCCGACAAATTCCAAACTAAACACGAATGAAGAACCAGAAGACAAATTCTATGTTGAAGCTGAACTTATGAGACTCTATGCTGAAGCTGAACTTATTCAAACTGTGTTCGGACCTTAAAGCTAAATTTGTTCAGAAGCAAAATATGTTCAAACCTAGATTGTAAAGTCTATTATACTCAGACTCAGATTGTACAATCTATTGCACTCAGACTTTACATCCAAATTCAACAGAACGTAACTCAAGCCCCAATCATAGAACGGCTAGTGATCTGGTTTGGATTCTACATCAAGATTGATTTGATTGACTCAATCTAATTGATTGACAAGAACATTCTATACGAAGAAGCTCTACTTATGGCAACCAAAATTCTGTTTGTATGGGCGATCGGAATCAATTTGGGATTCTACTTTTGTCACTCAACGGCTACCAAATCTTCTAGATACAAATATGTCTAATGGATAAATTGGAAGACGATCCTCAAGATACTATCCAACGGCTAGTTTGGAAGTGGAGAAGTATTTAAGGAGATCAATGACCGATGAGTAAGTAAGAAACGGAGCGTAAAATTTATAATTCCAAAGTCTGAGTGACCTTTCATCATACACTTGTCTTTGGTGAGCATAAACGTTTGTGATCGTGAGAAAAATACCAAAATGGTGACTTAATGAGATAGTGTGATCTACTACTAAGTGTTTGCACTCAAAGTTGTAATCTCTTGTTGATTGCACAATGGAATCCAGCCAAGAAGGCTGTTAATGTGGGAAAGTGGACGTAGGCTTGGATTAAGCCGAATCACTATAAATCTTGTGTTTTTATTCTCTTCCCTGAATTTCTTTATTTTGTTTGTAGTTCTATTTAACTGCTAAAGTCTGATCTCGCTCAAAATCTACTGCTATTCAGACTCAGTTTCAAAAGTCTGTTGTTATCCAGACTTAAGTTAAAAGTAAAGATTTTTACTGCATTTTGTAGAATCTGTTTTTACACCTATTCACCCTCTCTAGGTGTTCATACTAGCACTTTCAGCAATTATTCAACTTTACTGCTCACCAAGGCTAGCTAAAAAACCTCAAGGGGTGGACATCCTCTTTAAGGCTATACACAACAAAAATTGAAAGCATATATGGAAAATCTAAAGAGAAACCATAAAAGAAAATCCCTTCCCTTTGCTGGCTTAGATTGCCCTGTACTTTGCTTTCTAACTTCCTAAAAACTCATAGATAAAGAGGCTTCATAGTGAAAGCATATTAGGAGGAGAATGTGGTGACTCGGATTCAAGCAAAAAGCTTCTACTACCATGTGACCTAGATGTATTGGAAGACGAGGCTAGATATCTTACATCACTACTGTTAAAAATGGTATCGTTCTTATGCATTTTCCCTTTACTCACTCTTCCTCGACCTGCACATCCACCAAACTCTCCCTCTTCATCAGTTTGCAGGAACCCGCTACAGACAAGATCTGAAGTCTCATATAGAAGCCTAAGAATCTGTTTAATTGAAGACCTAGCCCGTCCTTCTGGCTGAGTGCACCATTGCACGATACTCACTATGGTTTGCAGTTGGTCGAAATCAAAAGTGTCCTTAATTCTGGGGTCCACAAGCTCAGGTATTCTATGAGTAGATGTCAGATATGTTTGAGACCATTCCACTAAACCTTGCCATCTTATATGGCTCGTCTTGCTGTTACCATCTGTTAGAATTCAAGTCAGCGGAAGACGACTTACCTAATTCCGATGAGCAAATAGCAATTAACCTCAGAACGAACGTTGAATTGCGAATGAATCACGAACAAAAACTATCTCACGTCGGTCTAAATGCAATCACGAGGAAAGCACCCGATTTCCACAGCGTAAATGCCAATTGTTCTTTGTAATAGTGAAAATGGAATGCCTTTTCCCTTTTGATGGAAATAGAACAAACGAGTGAGAGGATTTTCTGATCGTATGCTCTGCCAACCGGTGCCAACGGGTGTCTACAAAAGACTTATATACGACACACTTCATACCCTTTCAAAAGGGTGTATTTCCATCGTAACATATCAAGTCCAAATGGTGCGGTCCAATCGCACCCCATCATGGACGTACTAGCTAAAGTACAACATCTCCCACTCGAACATGATGGGCTTGATATCGCTATATCAAGAATATAAGGCATTCAACATTCATCAACTTTACAAAACACTTCATATTGGCAAATAAGCTGTGTAACTAGTGAGTACATCTGCACTTGGGAGTTCAAATTATGCACCTGTTAGGGATGACATAATGGCTATAATCCTGAAAAAGAAATAAACAATCGATGTCTCACAGTACCCCAGACATATTTTGTTACATCAATCCAAGTATACCTATCCCTTAAAGGCTATACTTGACTATTCTAAAAAAAAAACCATGTATTTACAATTATATCCGTAACCACATAGGGCAATATAATTGGTCAACTAGTAAATACATGTGATAGATGTAAAACAACAATAGTCTTTCTTCGCACTCATGTCTCTCTCCATTTTAGAACAACTGCTTTCCTAGACACATCCCATAAGGCCATATTTATTCATTACCGCCGATAACATGCTAAAGTAGCAACAATGATCTTTCACTTCGAGAACATAGTCAGAAGTAACATAGGGCACACAATTGAGGTAAATTATAAATTACCTCAAGGGCTCACACGATGAGTAAATAGGGATAATTTTACTCACATTCCCTTGTCGGTTGTATAATGCACATGTAGTATGAATTACATGCTATAGCGGATTTCTCTTTCTATAAGAGCCTATGTCATTTATCAAATATATCCACTATACAGATCTTAGCCTAAACAAAGTCACGTGCTTCTCACGTACTCATGTTTAGCCCGAGTGCTATATTAGCTCGCTTTCTATAGCGCCCAATTAAGTACTCGCATTCGGTATCTTTTAGGCATACATGATTGTGGGACTATTATGTTCGATCTTGTTATAAACAAATCACATACCTCATCTTGACTACAATTAAGGCGACATATTTTATATACCAGACTTGCTCTTCAGTATTTATTTGTACATAACGTCTCATCTCAATGTGCTATCTAAAGCACTTAAGGCGATTGCTCGTGTGAATGAGCTAATCATTGCCTGCTGACATATTTTTCAATAATACATGTGTGTTTGTGCTAGTCTCATAGTGGATTTATACTTATTGATAAAACATCAAATCACTAATAAATAAACAAGTACAATACATCGGTCCACAAATACATAAACCAATAATCCTCTACAATAACAAATATCACATTCTACACAATCCTAGTGACATCCTATGGGTCAAGAATATGTCTTTAGGAATAGCCTTCGTAAATGGATCAGCAACCATTCTATTGGTTGAAATGTATTGCAGGATCACTTCTTTTTGCGATATTGCTTTGACCTTCCATGATACTTGGGATCTTTCACATAGGCAATGGTTGCTTGACTATCGCAATAAATTGTCACCGGTTTTGGAACTTTAGTGACAGTGGCTAAATTTTCCAAGAAACGTTTTAGCCATACTGCTCTTGCATTGCAGCAGAACATGCAATAAATTCTGCCTCCATCATAGACAAGGCCGTGCATGTCTGTTTTTTGCTATTCCAAAAAATCGCACCTCAATTTAGCAAGAACGCATATCCAGAAGTCGATTTATGCTCATCCAGGTCTCCACCCAAATCGGCATCTGAATAACCCAATAGGCGTAAATCATTCCCTTGGCAACAAAGTCGATAATCCATGATGCCCTTCAAGTATTTCAGGATCCTCTTCACTGCTTTCCTGTGTGCTTGATCGAGATTTGATTGATATCGGCTCACCAATCCCACGGCATAGCATATGTCGAGTCGAGTACACATCATAGCATACATCAAACTTCTAACCGCACTAGCGTAAGGAACAGTTTCCATCACTTTAATTTCTTATGGAGTCTTAGGACACATCTCAGTACTTAGATCTTCACCATGCATGACAGGGGTATCAATGGGATTACAATGCTGCATATTGAAATGCTCAAGAATCTTCATAATATAAGACTCTTGTGATAAAGTAAGGAGTTTCCTTGATCGATCTCTTTCGATCTTAACTCCTAATATATAAGCAGCTTCTCCCATGTCTTTCATTTCAAAATTAGAGGACAACCATTCTTTTATGGTAATAACCAAAACCTTGACTTTTCCAGCCAATAGAATATCGTCCACATAAAGTGATAAAATCACAAATTTATCTTCGGACCGCTTGACATATACACAGTGATCTTCCTCGATCATCATGAAACCAAAAGTTATTATGGCTCGATAAAAACGAAGATACCACTATTTAGATGATTGCTTAAGGCCATATATTGAGCGATGAAATTTGTAAACTTTATGCTTTTGACCTTTAGCTACGAAACCTATTGGTTGTTTCATATAGATTTCTTCATCTAGGTCTCCATTGATAAATGTCGTCTTTACATCCATCTGATGTAATTCAAGGTCCAAATGTGCAACGATGGTTAGGATAAGGCGTATTGAGGCAAACCTTACAACTGGTGAAAAAGTTTCCTCATAGTCTATACCCTCTCGTTGAGTATAACCTTTCGCCACAAGGCGAGCCTTATACTTTTCAATGGATCCATCCGCCCTTCGCTTAATCTTGAAGACCCATTTGTTTCCAATGACGTTACAATTGGTGGTAGATCAATCAAGTCCCAGACATGGTTTGCCCTCATTGACTCCATCTCATCTTCCAAAGCTTTTCTCCATTCTTCCTTATTAGAGGATGAGAGGGCCTCTTGAACAGTCTTAGGCTCGACATCATCATTCTGAGCAATCATAAATGCTTCCCCTTCAATCTCAAGATGACAACGAGGAATACTTTTACGATTACTTTTACGTAATTGAATTTCTCTTGAATTCAATTCGTTGGGCGATGCAACACTCCCGCTAGGTCTTGCATGTTGAGGTAAATTTTCATTTCCCTCTACAACATCAGTGGGTGTGTTACCAGGATCTTCCATCTCATATAATTGGAAGTCCTTATCAATCTCACATCTACTAGGAAAATCATTCTCCAAGAACGTGACATCTCGTGATTCCATTTCGGTCACACTTCCATCAGCTTGTTCACCTATGAACACATATCCTTTGGAGTGTTCAGAATATCTTGTAAATATACATTTTTTCCCTCTAGGACCTAATTTGCCATATTGATGGGAAGAATCATGAACATAAGCTGTACATCCCCACGGATGTAGACTACCCAAGTCTGGTTTCCTACCAGTCCATAATTCATAAGGGGTGGAAGTGACCGATTTTGATGGCACTCGGTTAAGTATAAATGCAACAGTCAATAATGCATCTCCTCAATAGGAGATAGATAAATTTGCTTGCACCATCATAGACCTAACCATTTCCAATAAGGTTCTATTCCTTCTCCTAGTTACCCCCATTTTGTTGTAGAGTACCAGGAATAGTCAATTGTTGTACAATTCCATT
Source organism: Eucalyptus virginea (assembly GCA_014182375.1). Lineage (NCBI taxonomy): Eukaryota > Viridiplantae > Streptophyta > Magnoliopsida > Myrtales > Myrtaceae > Eucalyptus > Eucalyptus virginea. The sequence continues at coordinate 12,276,985 of CM024520.1, forward strand.
TTCATCACAAAGAGCCTTGAATTGCTCCGATAGATACTCACGTCCACGATCGGTTCTCAATGCCATCACTATATATCGTCTAAAGCAGTCTAATGCTTCTGACTTATGGGAGATCAAAAAGACATAACCGAAACGTGTGAAGTCATCTATGAAAGTGATGAAATATGAGGCTCTATGCCTCGTCCTCACATTCAAAGGACCACAAATGTCAAAATGTATGAGATGCAACGGAAATTCAGCTCTAGTCCCTTTATCGAATGGTTTTTTAGTTGTTTTTCCCGCTAGACAATGTTCACATACGGATAGACTAATATTAGTGAGTGACCCTAAAAGGCCTTCTCTAGCTAATCTTTGCATTCTTTGCAATCCAATGTGACATAATCTAGCATGCCAAGTACTTACATCAATCTCAACATTACTAGAAGATTCAATTAAAGAAAAACAACCATTGACATTAACATTGTACTGATCATAGTCAATGTTTAACACCATAAAACCATTTGATACATGACCTGAACCATAATAAACTGTTCCATACAAAATGTCAACACAATCACCATGGAAATTCAATACATAACCTAAGCTAAGAAGAACAACTACAAAGACCAAGTTTCGTCGAATATTTGGAGCATAAAGGGCATCATGCAAGAACAGGTTTCGACCACCACATAAGATTAATTTACATGTGCCAATACCCTTCACTTCAACATCTTCTTCCAGGCGGTATCCGACGATACTCCACAAATGCTTCTCGGTCTCTAGCTACGTGGTCTGTTGCTTTTGAGTCTACAGTCCATATTGGATGAGATTCAGCAAGTATTACAGTACTAAAAACAAAAGCATTACTCAAAGTAATTGAGTAATAGGGTACCTTTTTTGGCTCAGTGCATTCATGAGCAAAGTGATCCATCTTGCCACAATTGTAGCACTCCATCTTGGCCTTGTCCTTCTTCCCACCACGCTTCCTGCGTTGAAAGGTCTTAGCCCTTTTTGGTGCCTGATCAGTCTTCTTCCCTTTGTTGTTGAACTGAATGTTCCTCTTACGCTTGAAGCCCGAAGCCTTGCGCGAACTCAATTCAGCAACATAAGCATGGGTAGAGGATCTGCAGCCTCAAGGCGCTCATTCTCTAATTTCAAATAACGCGCAATATCATCAAAAGTGACAATATTTTCATTATGCGTTATATTGATCTTCATATGCTCCCAATTGTTAGGAAAAGACCTTATAACAACCTGAACTTGTTGTTCATCAGTAAGGGAGTGACTTGCCGACTTCAACTCATGGATCATGTTTAACATCTCCCGAAGATGTTGCCTCATTGTTACATTTGGGCGCTTCTGGAATGTGTCAAACTTGATGGTGAGTCTCCTTAGTTTAGTGGCAGATGTACCCCGAAACTTATCTTTCAAGACAACCCACATAGCTTGAGCTTTATCATATTTTTCAAACTCACACATGAGATCATCTTCCATACAGCTGAGTAACGTGATACGAGCAATGCTATTTTTCTTTTTCCAAGCTTGATAAGCTTCCACATCTCTCCTGTGTTAAGCTGAAGGTCCATGCTCAGGTTCATCCATGGTATGATTGAGAGTTTCCAAGACCTCTTGCTCCTCAAGGATGTACTGAACTTTCGGTACCAAATATCATAATTGTCACTGTTCAGCTTATCACCCTTATTGAGGTCAGCCACAATGGTCTTGGATGTCGATCCCACAATCAATTGCTATAACACATTGACATAATAAACGCATAATCAATACTAGCACACTTTACAGAGTAACACATATTTAATTTGCAGCAAAGACAAACTAAATTAATGATAATTCAACAAAAGATACAAAAGCAAAAGTTCACTATGTTCCCAATCAACTTCTATGTGCAGTTGTTCTATTATCATTAATTAGTTTAATTTGTGCAAATTTTAAGTTCTAGGTGAGAATTCTTTCAAATTCTACTAACCTTCGAACTCCCACTAGGAAAAATAATTACATGACCTTATGTAATTTCTACATTTTTCTTTAACACAAAAAAAAAAAAAAAAAAAAAAAACATAGCATGATAATAACCAACGTATAAACAACAATCATGCCTCAACTATAATCAAAATCGCAATTCAACATGTAACGGATTTCCTACCATTGTTCGAATTTTCTAGCAACTAGAAAATTGCAAGTATATTATACTATATACATGATATCATCGAACCAAGCTCTACACAGCATATATGACATCATTTGCACACAAGCTAGCTACTGTATTTCCTAAATCACAAGAAAATACAAGCCACAAACGAATAAATTATGCATTAAACCCCAAAAAAATACGCGTACATAAGGTTTCTTACGCATTTTCATACATTTATAAAATTCAAAATTAAAAAAATAATTATACCACAATGTAGAGCACATCCATACGAACCTAACGCCTCCAACCATGCTCCAATCGAAGCTTACACGCGGCCCCATGCGCCGCCTGAGTGCGTGGCACACGCACCAGTGAGCCAAACGGCTCCTGGCCAGTCCGACCGTTGACCGATCAACGGTCAGGTCGGGTCGGGTCACGAGTCGGGTCGACAGCCGGTGACCGGCTGGCCAACTGCTGCCGGCGATGACATCATCGATGACATCATCCCAACGGTTGCCAACCGTAGGGTGACGTCATCACGCGCCGGTTCGCGATCGACGCGTGACGCGCACTTGCCGATTCGCCGACCGATGCGTGGCGCTCATGCATAGCGGCTTCCGGCCGCGCATGTGGGCATGTCCGGCGTCTTCCAGTGGTGCTCGACCCATCACCAGACTCGTCTCGACGAGTACTTGCACCCTATATGTTTAAAAATTAGTTTTGGGCAAAAAATTATTTCATAAAATGGCCAAAACCATATGGGTGTACGCGACCCTGAACCCGTTCTTCGCTTTGGTTCGATTTCGAGTTTTTCAGATTGCAATTCCGACTATCAGCTATCCAAACTGTGTAGATTTCATATTCTTGATCTCAATATCAAATGGTAAACGAGAAAATTCAATGAATAAACAAGGCAGAAATCACAACCGGGCTCTGATACCAATGTTAGAATTCAAGTCGGCCGAAGATGACTTACTTGATTTCGATGCGCAAACAGCAATTAACCCCAGAACGAACGTTGAATTGCGAATGAATCACGAACAAAAACTATCTCATGTCGGTCTGAATGCAATCACGAGGAAAGCACCTGATTTCCACAGCGTAAATGCCGATTGTTCTTTGTAATAGTGAAAATGGAATGCCTTTTCCCTTTCGATGGAAATAGAACAAACGAGTGAGAGGATTTTCTGATCATATGCTCTGCCAACTAGTGCCAACGGGTGTCTACAAAAGACTTATATACGACACCCTTCATACCCTTTCAAAATGGTGTCTTTCAATCGTAGCATATCAAGTCCAAATGGTGTAGTCCAATCACACCCCATCATGGACGTACTAACTAAAGTACAACACCATCTCTAACAATAGCACGTCATAGCTGTAGACATCGCTCTTCTCCGTGAGCTACTGAGTGATTACATACTCAGGATCCATGTAACTTGGGGAAAAAAGTAAGGCTCATATTTGATTAAAACAATGCAGATCATTAACCAAAGGAGAGCTTTTTCGACCTGGAGTTTCTCGTACATCAGTATTTACTATTTACTGGTTCAAAGCAAATTGAGCCATCTTTTGAAGCATGTGCGAGACCGAAATTAGCCACCTAGACTCAAAGATGACAAGAAATGAGAAAAGTCACCGGAAGCAATCAATTTGATATGTCAAGGAAGTCCCTGGCTTCCTGCTACTTAGCATCTTGCAAAGACTGCATCAGGGATATCCGATTTTACAATTGAACTTGGATTACTGTATATTGGGAGCTAAGATCTAATCAAAGAGTCACTTTCACATAACTATCCTACCTTGGCAACAAAATTCTCATCGAGTAAAATGTTGCTTGACTTGATGTCTCTGTGAAACAAGGGAGGATCACAATAGAAATGGAGATACTCTTGCATTGATAATGTAGAAGTCCGAAGACTAAGACGTTGATAAGAAATAGTTAAATCACTCCAAATGACCACGGAAGTTCAAAATTATCAAAGCATTAGCCACATCAATAGTTATTTGGATCCTCGTCCGCCAACTCAAAGGATTTATGTTAGGTGCTGCACACAATGGATAAGTCAACAACATGATGACTAAGGAACCCTAAAACAAAAAAGCCTAGTGGTTTTAGGTTTTATGAATGTGTTCATATAGCAGTGTAAGAACAACTTCAATGTAAGCATCAGTTAAATATTCAATACATGGCAATAAATGTTAAGTGATTGGCTCATGATTTCGCTCAACAAGTATGCACTTACGAGTCTGCGTACATCTTAGCATGTGCACATGGCTGCAGCAGATTGTGCCTATGCTCTGTGTGAGAGAGATAGAGAGAGAGAGATCCATAAAATCAGTGCAAGAAAAACATGTGTACCATGAAGATGATCTTTCAAGCTTCCATTTGCCATGTATTCATACATAAGAAACCTGCAGAGAGCTGAAATCAACTAATTACTCCAGTTCAAATCAGTCACATGAATGCAGAAGCACTCACCCACTCATTGTGTAGATGTGTACACGTGTGCATGCAAGCAAAAGATGACCCACAGAAATTGAATCATCAGCTTGTGAGGCATGAGTGCACGTGTGGTGTTGTGCGCGCGCGCGTTGGTGGGGGATGGGGGGTATAGACTTTGGTGTGGATAAAACTAATTTCTATTAAATTATTGATTCAATTTCTAGAAACTTCATGAAAGATTTAAGCTAGAAAAGTCAAGAAAAATTCTTAAGAAAATCTAGCTTAGGTGGCAAAAGAAAAGTGTCAAAGCACAAATGTAGAAATCTCTAGAAGAAGAATGGATAAACAACAATCTAGAATTTTCTAGAAGAAGCCTAAGTGGATAACATTCCACATAAATCTAGAATGTTGTATTTAGTCCCTATAAATAGGAAAGAGGGGGGAGCGTAGCAAACCAACAAATGTAAGCAAGCTCCTTCCCTTCCCTTTGTACTATAATCAATAATAAATAAATATAAGTTCTTTCTTGTTCCCTTGTACTCGCTTCTAACACTCCCTTGCACACACATTAACACACGCTTCCGCAATCACCAACAGTGGTATCAGAGCCACGTCTTTGGTTGGTATTGGGCGTTAGTCCTACCTACCCATTCCTAAAATTACCATTTCCAAATACCCAATAACTAAACCATGGCTAACTCTACCTCATCCTCATTTCCCATCCCCATTTTTTATGGGAACAACAATGACTTTTGGAGCATAAAAATGACTACATTCTTGATGGCCCAAGACTTATGGGATATCGTGGAAAAAAGTTGCAAGGCTCCGCAAGAAGGTACAAGTGTTTCAAAGGATCAACTACAAAAGGATGCAAGGGCACTATATTTTATCTAGCAAGCACTCTCAGAAACCATATTTCCAAGAATAATTGGATCAAGGACTGCAAAAGGGATTTGGGATATACTACGAGAAGAATTTCAAGGATCGGAAAAAGTATGCACTATTCGCCTTCAAACTCTGAGAAGAGATTTTGAGAATTCTAAAATGAAAAATTAGGAGACCGTACAAGAATATTGTGGAAAATTATATATTAAAGTGATGGACTTCTTACCTTCGAAATCTTCATCAACGATTTGTTCTGCTTCATAGAATTGAAGAGTGCCAATCAATTTATCAATGGAGAGTGGCATAATCCTCTGAGTCTCCCGGATTGAGGTCTTGACATGGTTCCATTCTTTTGAAAAACCTCACAAAAGTTTGTTGACCTTCATTGGGGAAGAAATTGGCTGACCTTGATATGCTAAACCATTTATAATTTCTGTAAAACAGCTGAACATATCTCCAATTGACTCTCATGACTTCATCTTGAAGGATTCATATTGGCCGAGCAAGAAGTTTACTTTTGTCTCTTTTATATGATCAGTTCCTTCATATGTAACATGTAGTCTATTCCAAACTTCTTTAGCTGTTTTACATGAAGAGATTCTATTATATTCAGCAGGAGACAAGGCATAATATAATGAATAAATAGCTTTTGCATTAAGGGCCGCAAGGTATTTTTTTAGAAAAATAAATAAGTAGGGCTAAAAAGTGATTTCAAAAAAATTAAAATACTGAATGTTAAATAATAATAAATTTTGGTCATTATAGAAATCATAGATTTATATAAATAAGTTGATTCTAATATTTGTTAGTCATTAGTTTCATCAATAATTTTTATTAAAATTAGAAACATATTCTCAAATATGGGTATGCATTAACTATGAATAGTTTTGTTAATATTATTAATGTAATTTCATTGTAAGCTCTTTTTTTATTAGTTATTTATTTGTGAATTTGAATCAAATTAATTAAAAATAAATATATTCATTTAATATATAATGTGTCTCAACGTGTTGGAATTCTCTATTTTTGAAAAATGACGTGTCGACATATCATGCTGTGTCATGTCGAGTGTTCGTGTTACGTGTCGGTGCTACTTAGCTAAAAACCAAGGCAGATGGCACATACATAGATGTGTGTGCATATTGCCCTCAACTTTCTCCCGGATAGGTCATAACCTCAGCACCATCTTTCCTCAGGAAAACACAGCTTTTGTATGGTTGGTTATCACATTCATATCCTGTTGGAATTCTAGTGGGCGAAAGACGACTTACTTTTATCCAATGCGCAAACTTTAATTAGCCCCGGAACGAACATTGAATTGCCGATGAAACACGAACAATATTACTCCACGTTGGTCTGGATGCAATCATGAGGAAAGCACCCAATTTCCATGGCGTAAATGCAAACTGTTTTCGTAAAAGTGAAATGGAACGCCTTATCTCTTTGATGGAAATGGAGGGAAACTTTGGTACAAATGATCTGCCAACCCCTCCAACGGTTGTGTTCGGGAGGCTTTTATGTCTTCCTTTGTACCCCTCCATTAGTATCTCTCCATCGTAACGTATCAAGTCGATACGATGCGATCCAATCGCACCCCATCATGTATGTACCAGCTAAAGTACAACATCTCCCACTCGGACATGATGAGCTTGATAACGTTCTATCAAGAATATAAGGCATTAAACATTCATCAACTTTACAAACAATTCATACTAGCAAATAAGTCATGCGACCAGTGAGTACACCTGCACTTGGGAGCTCAAATTATGCACCTGTTAGGGCTGACATAATGGCTACAACCCCGAAAAGAAATAAAAAAATCGATGTCTCACAGTGCCCCAAACATATTTTGTTACATCGGTCCAAGTATACCTATCCCTTAAAGGCTATACTTGACTATTCTAAAAAACACCATGTATTTACAATTACATCCGCAACCACAGAGGGCAATATAATTGGTCGACCAATAAATACATGTGATAGATGTAAAACAACAATAATCTTCCTTCGCACTCATGTCTCTCTCAATTTCAGAACAACTGCTTTCCTAGACACGTCCCATAGACCATATCTATTCATGACCGCCCGTAACATGCTAAAGTAGCAACATTGATCTTTCACTTCGAGAACATAGTCAGAAGTAACATAGGGCACAAAATCGAGGTAAATTATAAATTACCTCAAGGGCTCACACGATGAGTAAATAGGGATAATTTTACTCATCTTCCCTTATTGGTCGTACAATGTACATGTAGTATGAATTACATGCTATAGTGGATTACTCCTTCTATGAGAGCGTATGTGTAGCACCCCAAACCCTTCGGCGGTCACCACAAGCACCAATGTTACACCTTATTACCCTTGCATCTTAGACTTAGAAGAAGCGTCGCTATTCACAGGCATTTTTTTTTTAAAGCGGTCCCATGTGCAACTCATTAGCGGAAGCAAAATAAAGCATCACCATCTCTCCCCTTACTAACCATGATACCAATACACACCACTAATCAACATGATTTTATAAACACGCCACGACACCTTATTTACATATACTTTCAAGATGGGACTCTCTTTTGGGTCGATACATAACAAGGAAAAGCTAGGACTCTGCCATGTCCAGCCTAAAACCTCAAAAAGAACCCTCGACCCTCTACATCACGTGTGTACAATCCCCATCACAGGTGTCGGCTAACTATCCCAAAAAGTGACACAACTCCTACTCATCACGCTCGGGCCTCACACCCAGTCCGGTGCGTCAGGCGGCGGCGGCGGCGGCAGCGTCCCTCTCATCACCCCATCGCGGCGAACGTGAACGGAAACAAACTCCTGAACGACCGGGCCCCCAGCCAGGCCTACGTCGTACATGACAAAACAGCGCACGCGTATGTAGGTGAGTCCAGGTACAGAAGGACAGCTGAACTCCTCACACTCTACCTCGACGTCGGACGGTAACCCGTAAAATGCACCCTGCGCGACGGCAGGAAGCGGCATACTGCTAATCTGAAATGTTGGTCCCCAAAAGGGGTGAGTACAACCACTCAGCAGATAAGGAATCCAATAAAAACTCAATGCATCATACAAATCATACATGCATTGCAAGCATTACTTACCTTATAGCCACGCGCATACTATCATGCGTCAATCTCATAATCACATATATATAACATCATGACATTATCACATCACACACGTCGTCATCATCATGACATCATCACATCACACATGTCATCATCATCATGACATCATCACATCACACATGTCATCATCATCATGACATCATCACATCACACATGTCATCATCACCATGACATCATCACATCATCATCATGGCATATCATCATGCATATCATGTCATGGGTGATCATTATATCATATCACATATCATCATCACTATCATCATCATGCATATCATCATGCATATCATGCCATGAGTGATCATTATATCATGTCACATATCATCATCACTATCATCATCATGCATATCATCATGCATATCATGTCATGGGTGATCATTATATCATGTCACATATCATCATCCCTATCATCATCATGCATATCATCATGCATATCATGTCATGGGTTAATTTTCATCTTTATCTTTCAATTTGATCATCACATCACCCATTTCTCAAATCATCAATCTCATCATCCCTTCGGGCAAAGACCTCTGACAGGGCTCCCGGCAATTCAGCCATCCCATGGCCACCGGGCTTCCGGCCCCCCACATTCCGGGCATCTCGCATCTCAACTAGCATCACGAGGCATTCCCTTCGGGCAAAAACCTCCGACAGGGCTTCCGGCATTTACACTCCCTGGCCGGGCATCCCGCACCCAAATCCTGGCATCGCGAGGCATTCCTCGGGCAAAGACCTCCGACAGGGCTTCCGGTCCCCCACATTCCGGGCATCCTGAATCTCCCAGGGAAATCCGGCAATGTATCTCCGTACATTCTGGCCATTATCCTCCACCACAACAATTTCCTCATTTCCCATCATCCACATTTATCAATATTTTAATATCAATTTAACATGGCATGTGGCGTGACATCACACAAGTCATACTTGGCATAGGATTCACACATGCATCACAATCCAATCTCATATATATATATACCAAGACTTTATCACACATGCCACATAAATAAATTAAATGGAATCAACGGCCAATAAAATAATCTATTTTATTTTATTATTATTATTTTATTATTATTATTATTATTATTATTTTATTAATATTATTATTTTTATTATTTTTATTATTATTATTTTATTATTATTTTAAATATCTATAAATTCCCAAGATTATAAAATCCAAGCAATTATTAAACAAACCAATAGGATGATAATTACATGCAAAATTCATGGCCAAATCGAATTTCACACAATTTCACAATTTCCACAGAACAGCACATAATATTCGGATAAAACCAGAATGCACAGTTTCCGAAGAAATTCGATTAAAATATCCATACGGTCTCAAAAAATTACGAAATTTTACTGGATTATAGCCAAGACTTTTTTGCACAACTTTCATGAAGAACTCCAAGCCAGATTCTTTTTCGATTAGTTTTTACAACCTCACGAAGCTTCTGGACTCATTACCGCATCGTCCAGTGTACACATCTCCGAAATGTTGAGATTTCACCTACCTATTCTCTTTAGTTGTCTCTGAAATTTGGATATGTTATACATCAAGATATCCTCTACAAGTTTCATGAAGAGATCTAAGTCAAATAACCAGAGTATAGTCATCATTTAAGTCCTTGAAGTCTCGGGTGTCCCGAAATACACCTCCAGAATCATCGTCTTCAAGATCTAGTATATTTACTAGGCTATACTTGTTCATTTCTCTTCAAATTTTATTATGTTGTATTTTAAGGTGTCCCCTACAACTTTCATGAAGAAATCAAAGTGAGATTCTCATCAAAAACCAACATGCAACCACAAATCCAACAACAGGTCAGTAAAAACTTTCCAGATCTGAGGTCTCCGTAAGATGAGACTTTAACCCCTCAAATCTCCATCATTTTCCACGAAATTTTAGTATGTTGTAGTTCAAGATGTTATGTACAACTTTCATGAAGAATAAAAGCCAAAATCGACTCTAAACACACATGCAAGCTCAAACAAGTTTCTGACTCAGGTGGTTCGAGCAAGAACAGTAACACCATTCACACACAACTCATCCATGCTTCGGTTTTTCTCATCTAACATCCAAAAATTCGACATGCAAACAACATACAAGCATGCAAGAGAAGCTAGAGGACTCCCACTTGCCTCTAGACCTCACGAAGGACAGCGTAGGGCGGCGAACACGGCGGACGGACGGCGAGCGACGGCGGTTCCTCCTCCTCTCCCTCTCGGCCGCTCCCTCTCTCTCTCGCGATTTCTCTCTCTCTCTCTCACCCTTTCTCGGCCGAATGGTGTAAACCGGCCACCTCTCTCTCTCTTCCCTTTTATTCCCTAATCCTCATGATTACTTGCCTACAAACCAGCCAATGCATGGCCTTCCCCTTTTGCCACTTGTCTTATTGAATTTTTGAATTAATTTGGGCTTCTTGGGCTTGGGCTATCCGGCCACTTCTTGGGCCTCCCCTTGGCTGGTCGACGACCACCTTGTGGGCTTCTATTGGGCCGGCCAATCTTGGCCCATTTAAAAGCTTAGGCCAATGGGCCTAAGGCCCATCCTAAAATTGACATTTTCCTCTCTTTTTTTCTTTTTTTTTTTTGGAATTCCTTCTATAAATATTTTAAACTCTAATTTTCAACATGGCTAAAGTCTTGGGACATTTTAATTATTGAAATTTAATTTATAAAGTACATGGCCAAGCATAAATTATTAATCTATCAAATTTAAATTCTCGCACTCATATGCATAATTCAACTAAATAAAAAGACTAATGGCTAAAGCATAAGCCATGGGAAATTTATCACCTAATTAGAGACTTTAACACAGCTTATGATTTGGCTTTGAATTTCTGGGATGCCACAATTCTCCCCTCCTTAGAGAATTTCGTCCTCGAAATTAAACACCACTCGCGCCTTCTTGAAACAAATAGGGATATTTTTCCTTCATCTCGATCCTCACTCTCCCATGTGGCTTTCTCCACATCATGATGTCGCCATAATACCTTAACTAATGGGATCTTCTTGCTCCTAAGAATTTGCTCCTTTCGATCCAATATCTGCACAAGCTCTTCAATGTACCTTACTCTCTCATCCACTTTGATGGCTTCATGATCGAGTATGTGACCAGGATCCAGCTGGTACTTCCTCAACATCGATACATGAAACACATCATGCAGATTTCCTAACTTAGGAGGTAACGCTAAACGACAAGCTACATCCCCTATCCTCTCAAGTATTTTAAAAGGTCCAACAAATCTAGGGCTTAACTTACCCTTCATCCCGAATCGAGATATTCCTTTCATTGGAGATACCTTAGGGAATACATGGTCTCCTACACTAAATTCCAAAGGCCTCCTACACCTATCTACGTAGTCTTTCTGTCTACTCTGAGCTGTTCTAAGTCTTTCTCTGATAATTTCAACAGCCTCAGTGGTAACTTGTACTAGTTCAGGTCCTGTCAATTTCCTCTCGCCTACCTCACTCCAATAGACAGAAGTCCTACACCTCCTTCCATATAATGCTTCATAGGGAGCCATGCCTATACTCTTCTGAAAGCTATTATTATAGGCAAACTCCACCAAATGCAATCTTTCATCCCAATTTCCTTTGAAATCAATTACACAAGCCCTTAACATATCCTCCAATATCTGGATTACTCTTTCGTTTGTCCATCTGTGGGGATGAAAAAAGTACTAAATTAAAGCTTAGTCCCTAATGCAATTTGAAAACTTTGCCAAAAATTCGAAGTAAACCTCGAATCCCGATCCGAGGTAATAGTCACCGGAACACCATGTAGCGTACCACTTGACCCACATACATGTCCGCATATTTATCCATTGGGTAGTCCATACGAATCGCTAAGAAATGAGCCGATTTAGTCAAACGATCCACTATAACCCAAATTGAATCATGACTACTGATGTCCTTGGCAATCCTTGCACAAAGTCCATGTTATATGTTCCCATTTCCATTCGGGAATCTAATGGTCTCAAAGTCCTGCGGGTTTACGATGTTCCGCTTTTACTTGTTGGCACGTCAAACATTGAGAAACGTACTTAGCCATATCCGCTTTCATACCATTCCACCAAAATTGCTGACGCAAATTCTCGTACATCTTTGTACTACCCCCGGGTGGATACTATAATTACTCTTATGTGCCTCCAACAAAATTTCCTTCTTTAACTCTTCATTGTCGGGAACACAAAGTCGTCCTTGACATCTTACTATTCCATCATCATAGATTTGAAATTCCGATCTTTTTCCTAAAGATACTGTATCTTTCACTTTCAAAATCTCTGGGTCAGATTCTTGCAGGATTTTAATTTTCTGGATAATTTCAGGCTCAATCCTTAATGCACTAAGCATACTAGTAAGACAATCCATTTACCAATTTAAATTTGAATTTGCTACAGATTTCTAACAAGCTCCATTCTACCATCCTCAAACTAGCTATCTCCATAGCCGACTTACGACTAAGAGCGTCTGCTATTCTATTCGCTTTCCCTGGATGATATTTTATCTCACAATCATAATCCTTCAACAATTCCATCCATCTCCTTTGTCTCATGTTCAATTCCTTTTGTGAGAACAGATACTTTAAACTCTTATGATCCGTATAAATCTCAAACTTTTCCCCATACAAATAGTGTCTCCATATCTTCAAGGCAAACACTATAGCTGCTAGCTCTAAATCATGTGTCGGATAATTCAGCTCATGGGGTTTCAATTGTCTGGATGCATAGGCTACAACTTTGCCATGCTGCATCAAAACACATCCTAGTCCTTTGTGAAATGCATCACTATACACTGTAAAACCATCAGGTCCAGTAGGTATAGTCAAAATTGGAGCTGAAGTCAATTTCCTATTGAGCTCTTGAAAACTCCTTTCACATTCCCCATTCCACTCAAATTTCACATTCTTTCGGGTCAATTTAGTTAAAGGTCCTGCTAGCCTTGAAAATCCTTCAATGAATCTCCTATAATAGCCAGCCAGTCCTAAGAAACTTCATATCTCGGTGGGTGTCGTTGGTCTCGGCCAATTTACTACCATTTCAACTTTTGCCGGGTCTACTGCAATTCCTTTTCCTGACACCACATGCCCTAAAAATATTATCCGGTCCAGCCAAAACTCACACTTACTAAACTTAGCATACAACTTATGCTCTCTCAGGGTCTACAAAACTATCCTCAAATGATGCTCATGCTCTTTAGGCCCTTTTGAATATACCAGAATATCATTAATAAAAACAATCACAAATTGGTAAATAAGGCTGAAATATCCTATTCATCAAATCCATAAATGCAGCCGGCGCGTTAGTCAATCCAAATGGCATAACAAGGAACTCATAGTGTCCATAACGAGTCCTAAACGCAGTCTTGGGGATGTCCTCCTTCTTAATTCTTAACTGATGGTATCCCGACCTCAAGTCAATTTTAGAGAAGACTGAACTTCCCTGGAGTTGGTCAAACAAGTCATCAATTCTAGGCAAAGGATACTTATTCTTAATGGTCACCGATTCAACCTGCCTATAGTCAATACACAAGCGCATCGATCCATCCTTCTTTTTCACAAACAAGACCGGTGCACCCCAAGGTGAACCACTTGGTCTAGTGAATCCTTTGTCAAGCAACTCCTGCAGTTGCACTTTCAACTCCTTCAATTCAACTAAGGCCATCCTATATGGGGCTTTTGATATAGGTCCTGTTCTAGACATTAATTCAATTTCAAATTCAATCTCCCGCTCTGGTGGCAATCCAGGCAATTCCTCAGGAAATACATCTTCAAATTCATTAACTACACGAACTTCCTCAAGTTTAGGCTCCTCCCTTGCATAATCTTTAACTATGGCTAGGTACCCTTGACATCCTTTGTCAAGTAACTTACATGTGCTTCTCTGCTAAAATAAGTGCTACGGGAAGATGGGTCGACCTCCTAAAAATTCACAACTAGATCGATCGGGTAAAACGAATTGAACCACTCTTCTATAACAATCCATTCTAGCCCGATACTTACGAAGCCAGTCCATTCCTATAATAACGTCAAAATCATACATAGCCATTACAACCAAATCTATTTCCATATCCTTTCCTCCCATTGATATCTTACAATTTCCACACACCAGCGTAGACAATACCATATCCTTTAAAGGAGTGGAAACACAAAGAGGCGTCTCAAGAGGCATAACTTCTATCTTATTCAAACGTCTATATCTTTCAAACACAAACGAATGCGTTGCACCCGTATCAAACAATGCATATGCCTTTTCACCATTAATAAGAATCGTACCTGAGATAACATTTTTGGAAGCTTCCGCTTCCTCCTGGGTGATCACATATACCCTTCCTTGTGCAGGTGGTCTCTGAGGATTTCCTTGTGGGTTTGACGTAATAGCACTTTGATATCCCTATCGCACTGAGCCAACACTCACTTGCGACCTCTCTTGTGGGCAATTTCTCCTAAGATGACCCACTTGTCCACAACCAAAACATTTATGTTGTCCAGTACAAGGTCCTGGGCCATGTCTCCCATTACACTTCTGACAAACACCAGGCTGATAGGGTGCTTTCCCTATATTAGACCACTTCTTGCTCCTCCAAAATTCCCAAAATTACTCTTCTTCTTCACATTCCATGTGTGACCTTGACCAGAATAAGGCCTCTTCCCCTTTCTCACATCATTAAAATTTAACGGTTTCTTAAACTCCGACCGTTCTCTCAATAATTCTTGTTCCACTAACTGTGCCCTTTCATAAATCTCATTATAATCTCTTATATTCAGAGGCACCAGTTGCTTCCTAATGTCAGTCCTCAGTCCTTTCCGGAATCTCTTAGCCTTCTCTTCCTAATCCTCAATCAATCTAGGAGCATATCTAGACAATTTAGAAAATCTAGCCTCATACTGATCTACTGTCAACCCCTTTTGTTCTAACTGAACAAATTCAGTAATCTTCCTATCTTTAGCACAATCAGAAAAATGCTTCCTATTGAAGGCTGTAACAAACTCCTCCCAGTTAACATCGCACTGGTGGAAAGATTATGTCCTTGAAGCTCTCCACCAAAACTTCGCATTTCCCTCCAATTGGTACTCTGCTAAAACTATTTTCTCAGCATTAGTGCAGTCCAACAGCCAGAAAATTTGTTCCATCCCATCAATCCATTGCTCTGCCTCCTCAGGACTTCCCATTCCATTAAACTTAAGTGGCTTCAGCTTCAAAAACTGTTCCACTAGTCCTTGAGTATGGCATTCTACTCCAGGCTGTTGCTGCGCCTGCCTTTCCATCATATTTCCAATATTGGCTAATGCCTGCAGGATGTCTTCCATTCGGGGTTTAGCCCTTGCAGTAGAAGCTTCAGCCCTCGATGGATGAGCACTTCCAGCTCGCACCATGACTTTCTGCAATTTCCAAGCATTGCCTCGGGAATAATCCGAGACTCACTGCCTCCATTCAAAGCAACTACTACTACCACATAAGTAACATATACATGTTACTGGTACCTAAAGGCAATTCAAAATAAACTACTAGGGATCTACGAGTGAATTCTCATCACCCGTTATTCAATTATTTCATTTTATATCCTATGGTGTGCATTGTCATCATGTTCCTCAATTTCCAAATGAGGCTCCTTATCACTCCACCTATAACCATTCGCTCTGATACCAAAAAGGGGGATTGTAGCACCCCGAACCCTTCGGCGGTCGCCACAAGCACCAATGTTACATCTAATTACCTTTTTATCATTCATAAGAGGCGTCGGAATTCACAGGCATATTTTTTTTTTTTTTTTTAAAGCGGTCCCATGCGCAATTCATTAACGGAAGCAAAATAAAGCATCACCATCTCTCCCCTTACTAACCATGATACCAATACACACCACTAATCAACATGATTTTATAAACAAGCCACGACACCTTATTTACATATACTTTCAAGATGGGACTCCTTTTGGGTCGATACATAACAAGGAAAAGCTAGGACTCTGCCATGTCCAGCCTAAAACTTCAAAAAGAACCCTCGACCCTCTACATCACGTGTGTACAATCCCCATCACAGGTGTCGGCTAACTATCCCAAAAAGTGACACAGCTCCTACTCGTCACGCTCGGGCCTCACACCTAGTCCGGTGCATCAGGCGGCGACGGCGGCAGCATCCCTCTCATCACCCCATCGCGGCGAACGTGAACGGAAACAAACTCCTGAACGACCGAGCCCCTAGCCAGGCCTACGTCGTACATGACAAAACAGCGCACGCGTATGTAGGTGAGTCCAGTGCGAAGGACAGCTGAACTCCTCACACTCTACCTCGACGTCGGACGGTAACCCGTAAAATGCACCCCGCGCGACGGCAGGAAGCGGCATACTACTAATCTGAAATGTTGGTCCCCAAAATGGGTGAGTACAACCACTCAACAGATAAAGAATCCAATAACAACTCAATGCATCATACAAATAATACATGCATTGCAAGCGTTACTTACCTTATAGCCACGCGCATACTATCATGCGTCAATCTCATAATCACATATATATAACATCATGACATCATCAGATCACACACGTCATCATCATCATGACATCATCACATCACACATGTCATCATCATCATCATCACATCATCACATCATCATCATGGCATATCATCATGCATATCATCATGCCATATCACATATCATTATCATCATCATGCATATCATGTCATGGGTAATCATTATATCATATCACATATCATCATCACTATCATCATCATGCATATCATCATGCATATCATGCCATGGGTGATCATTATATCATATCACATATCATCATGCATATCATCATCATGCATATCATCATGCATATCATGCCATGGGTTAATTTTCATCTTTATCTTTCAATTTGATCACCACATCACCCATTTCTCAAATCATCAATCTCATCATCCCTTCGGGCAAAGACCTCCGACAGGGCTCCCGGCAATTCAGCCATCCCATGGCCACTAGGCTTCCGGCCCCCCACATTCCGGGCATCTCGCATCTCAACTAGTATCACGAGGAATTCCCTTCGGGCAGAAACCTCCGACAAGGCTTCCGGCATTTACACTTCCTGGCCGGGCATCCCGCACCCAAATCCTAGCATCGCAAGGCATTCCCTTCGGGCAAAGACCTCCGACAGGGCTTCCGGCCCCCCACATTCCGGGCATCCTAAATCTCCTAGGGAAATCCGGCAATGTATCTCCGTACAATCCGGCCATCATCCTCCACCACAACCATTTCCTCATTTCATATCATCCACATTTATCAATATTTTAATCTCAATTTAACATGGCATATGGCGTGACATCACACAAATCATACTTGGCATAGGATTCACACATGCACCACAATCCAATGTCAATGTCATATATATATATATATCTATACCAAGACTTTATCACACATGCTACATAAATAAATTAAATGGAATCAATGGCCAATAAAATAATCTATTTTATTTTATTTTATTATTTTATTATTATTATTATTTTTTATTTAATATCTATAATTATTCATCTAAAATTTATAAAATTCAAGCAATTATTAAAAAACCAATAGTATGATAATTACATGCAAAATTCATGGCCAAATTGAATTTCACACAATTTAACAATTTCCACAAAACAGCACATAATATTCGGATAAAACCAGAATGCACAGTTTTGGAGAAATTCGATTAAAATATCCATACGGTCTCCAAAAATTACAAAATTTTACTGGATTATAGCCAAGATATTTTTGTACAACTTTCATGGAGAACTCCAAGCCAGATTAGTTTTAGATTAATTTTATATAACCACAAGAAGCTTCTGGACTCATTACCGCATCGTCCAGTGTACACATCTCCGAAATATTGAGATTTCACCTACCTATTTCTTTATTTTTCTCTAAAATTTGGATATGTTATATATCAAGATATCCTCTACAAGTTTCATGAAGAGATCTAAGTCAAATAACCAGAGTATAGTCATCATTTAATTCCTTGAAGTCTCGGGTGTCCCGAAATACACCTCCAGAATCATTGTCTTCAAGATCTAGTAGATTTACTAGGCTATACTTGTTCATTTATCTTCAAATTTTATTATGTTTTAGTTTAAGGTGTCCCCTACAAATTTCATGAATAAATCGAAGTGATATTCTCATCAAAAACCAACATGCAACCACAAATCCAACAACAGGTCAGTAAAAACTTTCCAGATCTGAGGTCTCCGTAAGATGAGACTTTAACCGATCAAATATCCATAATTTTCCACGAAATTTTAGTATGTTGTATTTCAAGATGTTAGCTACAACTTTTATGAAGAGATCGAAGCCAAAATCTGACTGTAAACACACATACAAGCTCAAACAAGTTTCTGACTCACACGATCCGAGCAAGAACAGTTACACCATTCACACACAACTCATCCATGCTTCGGTTTTTCTCATCTAACATCCAAAAATTCGACATGCAAACAACATACAAGCATGCAAGAGAAGCTAGAGGACTCCCACTTGCCTCTAGACCTCACGAACGATGGCATAGGGTGGCGAACACGGCGGACAGACGGCGAGCGACGGCGGTTCTTCCTCCTTTCCCTCTCAGCCGCTCCCTCTCTCTCGCACAAGCTCTCTCTCTCTCTCTCTCTCTCTCTCTCTCTCTCTTTCTCTTTGGGCAAGCAAATGGCTGGCCACCCTTCTCTCTCTTCCCTTTTTATTTCCCCAAATCCTCATGATTACTTGCCTACAAACCAACCAATGCATGGCTTTCCCTTTTTGCCACTTGTCTTATTGAAATTTGGAATTGATTTGGGCTTCTTGGGCTTGGGCTATCCGGCCACTTCTTGGGCCTCCCCTTGGCTGGTCGACGGCAACCTTGTGGGCTTCAATTGGGCCGGCCAATCTTGGCCCATTTAAAAGCTTAGGCCAATGGGCCTAAGGCCCATCCTAAAATTGACATTTTCCTTTTTTTTTTTTTTTTTTTTGAATTCCTTCTATAAATATTTTTAAATTCTAATTTTCATCTTGGCTAAAGTCTTGGGACATTTTATTTATTGAAATTTAATTTATAAAGTACATGGCCAAACATAAATTATTAATCTATCAAATTTAAATTCTCACAATCATATGCATAATTCAACTAAATAGAGAAAAACTATGAATGATGCTAAAGTCATTTATCAAAATATCCACCATGGGAAATTTATCACTTAATTAGAGACTTTAACACACCTTGTGATTTGGCTTTGAATGATTATGGGAATGCCACAAATTACTTGTGTGAGTGAGCCAATCATTGCCTACTGACATACTTTTCAAAAATACATGTGTGTTTGTGCTAGTCTCATAGTGGATTTATACTTATTGATCAAACATCAAACTACTAACAAATAAACAAGTACAATACAACTATTAACAAATACATAAAGCAATAATCCTCTACAATAACAGATATCACATTCTACACAATTCTAGTGACATCCTATGGGTCAAGAATATGTCTCTATGAATAGTCTTCGTAAATAGATCAACAACCATTCTATTGGTTAGAATGTATTGCAAGATCACTTCTTTCTACGCTATAATATCTCTGATGAAGTTACTCATTATTTCAATGTGCTTCGTCCTTCCATGAAACTTGGGATCTTTCACATAGACAATGGCTACTTGACTATCACAATAAACTATCACCAGTCTTAGAACCTCAGTGACAGTGGCTAAATTTTCCAAGAAACGTTTTAGCCATATTGCTTCTTGCACTGCGACAGAACATGCAATAACGTTTGCCTCCATCATAGATAAGGCCGTGCATGTTTATTTTTTGCTATTCTAAGAAATCGCACCGCCATTGAGCAAGAACGCATATCTAGAAGTCGATTTACGCTTATATGGGTCTCCACCCCAATCAGCATCTAAATAGCATAATAGGCATAAATCACTCTCTTGGTAACAAAGTCGATAGTCCATGGTGCATTTCAAGTATCTCAGGATCCTCTTCACTACTTTCCAGTGAACTTGACTAGGATTTGATTGATATCGGCTCACCAATCCAATGGCATAACATATGTTGGGTCTAGTATATATCATAGCATACATCAAACTTCCGACCGCACTAACGTAAGGAACAGTTTCCATCACTTTAATTTCTTCTGAAGTCTTAGGACACATCTCAATACTTAGGCCTTCACCTTGCATGACAGGGGTATCAATGGGATTACAATACTGCATATTGAAATACTCAAGAATCTTCATAATATAAGACTCTTGTGATAAAGTAAGAAGTTTCCTTGATCGATCTCTTTCGATCTTAACTCATAATATATAAGCAGCTTCTCCCATGTCCTTCATTTCAAAATTAGAAGGCAACCATTCTTTTATGGTAATAACCAAAACCCTGACATTTCCAACCAATAGAACATCGTCCACATAAAGTGATAAAATCATAAATTTATCTTTAGACCGCTTGACATATACACAGTAATCTTCCTCGATCATCAAGAAACCAAAAGTGGTTATGGCTCGATGAAAACGAAGATACCACTGTCTAGATGATTGCTTAAGGCCATATATTGAGCGATAAAGTTTGCAAACTTTATGCTCTTGACCTTTAGCTACGAAACCTATTGGTTGTTTCATATAGATTTCCTCATCTAGGTCTCCATTGAGAAATGCCGTCTTTACATTCATTTGATGTAATTCAAGGTCCAAATGTGCAACGATGGCCAGAATAAGGCGTATTGAGGCAAACATAGCATGATAATAACCAACGTATAAACAACAATCATGCTTCAAGCATAATCAAAATCGCAATTCAACATGTAATGGATTTCCTACCATTGTTCGAATTTTCTAGCAACTAAAAATTTGCAAGTATATTAAACTATATACATGATATCATCGAACCAAGCTCTACACAGCATATATGACATCACTTGTACACAAGCTAGCTACTTTATTTCCTAAATCACAAGAAAATACAAACTACAAATGAATAAACTATGCATTAAATCCAAAAAAATACGAGTACATAGGGTTTCTTACACATTTTCATACATTTATAAAATTCAAAATTAAAAAATAATTATACCACAGTGTAAAGCACATCCATATGAACCCAATGCCTCCAACCACACTCTAATCAGAGCTTGCACGCTCCCCCACGTGTTGCCTAATTGCGCCGCGCGTGTGGCACACGCGCCAGCGAGCCAAACGGCTCCTGGCCGGTCCCACCGGTCCGATAGGTGACTGGTTCGATCGGTTTGACCGTCAAATCGGTTGACCGGTTTGACCGCCGGACCGATTGACCGGTCACCGGTCGGTCAACGGTCGAGTTAGGGCAGGTCAACCCGGTCGGTTCGGGTCTCGGGTCGAGTCGGGTTTAGTCGCCAGTCGGTGACAAGCCGGCCAACTGCCACCGGCGCTGACGTCATCGACGACATTCATCAACTTTACAAAACAATTCATACTGGCAAATAAGCTATGCGACTAGTGAGTACACCTACACTTGGGAGCCCAAATTATGCACATGTTAGAAATGACATAATGGCTACAACCCTGAAAAGAAATAAACAATGGATGTCTCACAGTGCCCAGACATATTTTGTTACATCAGTCCAAGTATACCTATCCCTTAAAGGATATACTTAACTATTCTTAAAAACACCATGTATTTACAATTCCATCCGCAACCACATAGGGCGATGTAATTGGTCGACTACTAAATACATGTGATAGATGTAAAACAACAATAGTCTTCCTTCGCACTCATGTCTCTTTCAATTTCAGAACAACTACTTTTCTAGACATGTTCCATAGGCCATATCTATTCATAACCGCCTGTAACATGCTAAAGTAGCAACATTGATCTTTTACTTAGAGAACATAGTCAGAAGTAACATAAGGCACATAATGAGATAAATTATAAATTACCTCAAAGGCTCACACGATAAGTAAATAAGGATAATTTTACTCACCTTTCCTTATCAATCGAACAATGCACATGTAGTATGAATTGCATGCTATAGTGGATTTATCTTTCTATAAGAGCGTATGTCATTTACTAAATATATCCACTATACGGATCTTAGCCTAAACATAGTCACGTGCCTCTCACATACTCATATTTAGCCCGAGTGCTATATCAGCTCGCTTCCTATAGCGCCCAATTAAATACTCGCATCCAGCTTCTTACAGGTATACATGATTGTAGGACTATCATGTCCGGTCTTGTTATAAACAAATCACATACCTCATCTTGACTCCAATCAAGGCAACATATTTTATGTACCAGACTTGCTCTTCAGTATTTATTTGTACATAACGTCTCATCTCAACGTGCTAACTACAATACTTGAGGCGATTGCTCATGTGAGTGAGCCAATCATTGCCTGCTGACATTTTTTTTTTAAAATAATATATGTGTGTTTATGCTAGTCTCATAATAGATTTGTACTTATTGATAAAACATCAAATCACTAATAAACAAACAAGTACAATACATCTATCCACAAATACATAAATCAATGATCCTCTACAATAACAGATATCACATTCTACGCAATCCTAGTGACATCCTATGGGTCAAGAATATGTCTCTAGGAATAGTCTTCGTAAATGGATCAGCAACCATTCTATTAGTTGAAAAATATTGCAGGATCACTTCTTTATGCGCTATAATATCTCTGATGAAGTTATTATTTATGTCAATGTGCTTTGTCCTTCCATGATACTTGGGATCTTTCACATAGGTAATGGCTGCTTGACTATCGCAATAAATTGTCACTGGTCTTGGAACTTCAGTGACAGTGGCTAAATTTTCCAAGAAACGTTTTAGCCATACTGCTTCTTGCACTGCGGTAGAACATGCAATAAATTCTGCCTCCATCATAGACAAGGCCGTGCATGTCTGTTTCTTGCTATTCCAAGAAATCGCACCTCCATTGAGCAAGAACACATATCTAAAAGTCGATTTATGCTCATCCAGGTCTCCACCCCCAATTAGCATCTGAATAGTCTAATAGGCGTAAATCATTCCCTTGGTAACAAAGTCGATAGTCCATGGTACCCTTCAAGTATCTCAGGATCATCTTCACTACTTCCCAATGTGCTCGACCGGGATTTGATTGATATCGGCTCACCAATCCCACAGCATAACATATGTCGGGTCGAGTACACATCATAGCATACATTAAACTTCCAACTGCACTAGCGTAAGGAACAGTTTCCATCACTTTAATTTCTTCTGAAGTTTTAGGACACATCTCAGTACTTAGACCTTCACCTTGCATGACGGGGGTATCAATGGGATTTCAATGCTGCATATTGAAATGCTCAAGAATCTTTATAATATAAGACTCTTGTGATAGAGTAAGGAGTTTTATTGATCGATCTCTTTCAATCTTAACTCCTAATATATAAGCAGCTTCTCCCATGTCCTTCATCTCAAAATTGGAGGACAACCATTCTTTTATGGTGATAACCAAAATCTTGTTATTTCCAGACAACAGAATATCGTCCACATAAAGTGATAAAATCACAAATTTATCTTTGGACTGCTTGACATATACACAGTGATCTTCTTCAGTCATCGTGAAACCAAAAGTTATTATTACTTAATGAAAACGAAGATACCACTGTCTAGATGATTGCTTAAGGCCATATATTGAGTGATGAAGCTTGCAAACTTTATGCTCTTGACCTTTAGCTATGAAACATATTGGTTGTTTCATATAGATTTCCTCATCTAATTCTCCATTGAGAAAAACCGTATTTACATCCATTTGATGTAATTCAAGTTCTAAATGTGCAACAATTGCTAGAATAAGGCGTATTGAGGTAAACCTTACAACTGATGAAAAAGTTTCCTCATAGACTATACCCTCTTGTTAAGTATAACCTTTTGCCACAAAGCGAGCCTTATATTTTTCAATGGATCCATCCGCCCTAAGCTTAATCTTAAAGACCCATTTATTTCCAATGGCCTTATGATTGGGTGGTAGATCAACCAAGTTCCAGACATGGTTTGCCCTCATTGACTCCATCTCATCTTCCAAAACTTTTCTCCATTCTTCATTATCAGAGGATGAGAGAGCCTCTTGAACAGTATTAGGCTCGGCATCGTCTTTTTGAGCAATCATAAATACTTCCCCTTCAATCTCAAAACAACGACGGGGAATACTTTTGCGATTATTTTTACGCAATTGAATTTCTCTTAAATTCAATTCATCATGCGATGCAACACTCCCACTAGGTCTTGTGTGTTAAAGTAAATCTTCATTTCCCTCTACAACATCAGTGGGTGTGTTATCAGGATCTTCCATCTCATACAATTGGAAGTCCTTATCAATCTCACCTCTACTAGGAAAATCGTTCTCCAAGAACGTGACATCTCGTGACTCCATTTCGATCACACTTCCATCAACTTGTTCACCTATGAACACGTACCCTTTGGAACATTCGGAATATCTTATAAAGATACATTTCTTCTCTTTATGACCTAATTTGCCATGTTTATGGGAAGAATCATGAACATAAGTTGCACATCCCCATGGACGTAGACTACTCAAGTCTAGTTTCCTACCAGTCCATAATTCGTAAGAGGTGGAAGTGACCGATTTTGAGGGCACACGATTAAGTATATAGGTAGCAGTCAATAATACATCTCCCCAATAGGAAATAGGTAAATTTGTTTGCGCCATCATAGACCTAACCATTTCCAATAGGGTTCTATTCCTTCTCTCAGCTACCCCATTTTGTTGTGGAATACCATGAATAATCAATTGTCATACAATTCCCTTTTCATCACAAAGAGCCTTGAATTGCTCCGATAGATACTCACGTCCACAACCGGTTCTCAATGCCTTTATTGTTTTGTTCAACTGATTCTCTACCATCGCTATATATCGTCTAAAGCAGTCTAATGCTTCTGACTTATAGGAGATCAGAAAGACATAACCGAAACGTGTGAAGTCATCTATGAAAGTGATGAAATATGAGGCTCCATGCCTCGCCTTCATATTCAAAGGACTACAAATGTTAGAATGTATGGGATGTAGTGGAAATTCAGCTCTAGTCCCTTTTACCGAATGGTTTTCTAGTTGCTTTTCCCGCTAGACAATGTTCATATACGGATAGACTAACATTAGTAAGTGACCCTAAAAGGCCTTCTCTAGCTAGTATTTGCATTCTTTACAATCCAATGTGACCTAATCTAGCATGCCAAATACTTGCATCAATTTCAACATTATTAGAATATGCAATTAAAGAAGAACAACCATTAACATTAACATTGTACTGATCACAGTCAATGTCTAACACCATAAAACCATTTGATACATGACCTGAACCATAATAAACTGTTTCATACAAAATGTCAATACAATCACCATGGAAATTCAATATATAACCTAAGCTAAGAAGAACAACTACAGAGATCAAGCTTCGCCTAATATCTGGAGCATAAAGGACATCATGCAGGAATAGGTTTCAACCACCACGTAAGATTAATTTACATGTGCCGATACCCTTCACTTCAACTCTTTAGTTATTCCCAACATATATCCATCTTCTTCTAGGCGATATCCGACGATACTCCACAAATGCTTCTTGGTCTCTAGCTACATGGTCTGTTGCTCCTGAGTCTACAGTCCACATTGGATGAGATTCAGCAAGCATTACAGTACTAGAAACAAAAGCATTACTCAAAGTAATGGAGTAATAGGGTACCTTTTTCGGCTCAATGCATTCACGAGCAAAGTGACCCATTTTGCCACAATTGTGGCACTCCATCTTGGCCTTGTCCTTCTTCCCACCACGCTTCTTGCGTCGGAAGGTCTTAGCCCTCTTAGGTGCCTGATTAGTCCTCTTCCATTTGTTGTTGAATTGAGAATTCCTTTTGCACTTGAAGCTCAAAGCCTTGCGCAAACTCGATTTAGCAACATAAGCATGGGTAGTGGATCTCGCAGCCTCTAGGCACTCATCCTCAATCTCGCAACATACCAATGTTGGAATTCTAGTGGGCGGAAGACGACTTACCTTTATCCGATGCACAAACTTTAAGTAGCCCTGGAACGAACGTTGAATTACCGATGAAATGCGAACAATATTACTCCACGATGGTCTAGATGTAATCACGAGGAAAGAACCCGATTTCCACGGCGTAAATGCAAACTGTTTTCGTAAAAGTGAAATGAACGCATTATCTCTTTGATGAAAATGGAAAGAAACTTTGGTACAAATGATCTGCCAACCCTTCCAACGGTTGTGTTCGGGAGGCTTTTATATGTCTCCCTTCGTACCCCTCCATTAGTGTCTTTCCATCGTAACGTATCAAGTCGATACGGTGCGATCCAATCGCACCCCATCATGGACGTACCAGCTAAAGTACAACATATCCAGTTAATTTCAAAAGCCATATAGGAAAAGCTAAGCATGTATTTTAAGCCGATACAGTACCAAGCTTAGAGCTACCTATACTTAACCTTCTAATCTCAACTTGATGTCAATCAAGTACTAAAATTTCTGTTTGAGCTTGACTCGACTAGAAAATCGAGATATTCAAGTTCAGTTTGACTTTACTCAGCTAAAATTAATTTACGAAGGAACTCGAGCTTGAGCTTGATATCCAAAGCTCACATAATATGTGCTTATTATATGATTTTGAGGACATCCATGTCTATTTTTAACCAACAAGCATCTTTTGAGGAAATTGGGTTAAGGTTGATTAGGGTCGCAAGCCCGTCGAGCTGAGAATTGGTGAGTGTGAGCTTGACGTGACAAGATATTCCAATAGCTCGAGCTTGACGCAAAAATCAAATCAGTCGATCTTGAGCGATTATCAAGCTATTCCGAGCTAGTCGCAAGTTGACCTGGTTTGTTCATTAGGACAAGCTGTACAAATTGCCTCCCGCTCCTTTTTGACTTTAAATCAACTCCAAACGATGACAAAATGAAGAGACAACACCAACCATATATTGACCTTTTCTTCATTTGTGAATATTCCCAACTTACACTGGAAGATTGATATTTTCGTCCCTGGTACTCTAATATGGCAAGGCATGGACTTAAATTAGTAATGGTGCATGGAAAAAGAATGATATTTGGCTAACTAATTGGAGAAGTTTTTCGGAGGTGAATTGATTCTCTCTCTCTTATTTTTTTATTTTATTTTTGTTACCGAGAAAATTAATTTGATTCACTATTTATTTTATTGAGGTAAGGTCGAATAATGAGAAAACACTAGTTGAAATCTCGTGCACGGCACAAGTTTGAAAATGTACTTATTGTTAACTTAGTTGGATAGTATCATTTTCAGCATTTACCTAAGGTGTACAAAAATTTACATTTTATGGCATTTACGCAACAAAAATATATTTATTGACAATGAAAGTTCTTAGGTAATGTGTCTCTAAAATACCATCTAATAAATTGGGACCTCCTTTTGCATATCCATATAATATGAGACTTTTTTTTTTTTTGCATATAAATAAAGTAAAGTATTGCAACATTGCAATCATATTAACTTTTTCTTTTTTGGGTCAGTCATACTCTACTCATACTTTAACTCTCACTCTTAGACTTTTGCCATGCAGGTGCAGGAGTTAAAACTCATACTTGAAACTAAATCGACCCATCCCAACCCTCTTGAGAAGATGGGGATTCGAACCCCTAACTTTCCATTTTTCATATGAGAAGGGTCGACCCTAGTGGTCGATTATATTGATTTAACTTTGCAGTATAATTGATGTAAGATACTAATGACATCCTTGTGTTAATTTTGATGTCGTAGTAATAAATATATAATTGCCCATGCAAGTATGATATTTAAATACTAATTATATGAATAAGGACTTCTTTCCATAAAGTTTTTCTTAATGTTATATGATTTTCTATATTTTAGGATTTCCTGTATGTTACAATTTTGGGAAAGTTGTCCAAAAGTCTTAAACTTATTATACGTTTGTCAATTCAATTATAAATCTTTTAATTATGCTAATTCAATCTTAAACAATTTCACGTTTTGCCAATTTACTTCATTTGCCCAATTTTAGCCGAAAATCGTTAATGCGAATGCCAGCTATCCTATGTGGCACGATCAATATTGATATGGACAATATTTAATGATAAATTAATATTCTATTAGAATTTTTTATTTTCTTTATTTATTTTCTTCTCTTTTCCTTCTTTACTTTTTTTCCCTATTCTCTACTCTTCTTTTCTTCTTTTTCCCTTTTTGCCTTTTCATGACCAAACAATTATTTGTTAATTTATGAGCTCTTTCGATATCGCGTGGATTGATCATGTTTATGTAGATAGGTGGAAAAAAAAATCTTGAGTAATGAATGAAAGAGAATTTTTGGATTTTATTTTATTAGCAAATTGATTACTTATTATTTTCAATCAGTACATTTAAATAACACCTTTTAGTTTTTCATCGTGCTTCATTTTATTGAATAAAATGTTTTGTTAATTTAGTAAACACTTTTTAGCTCTTTACATGTCACACTGGTCCACTGATTTCCTAAAAAATTTGGCAATGCATACTATTTTTTTTTGGAAGCACGGAGTAGAAACTCGATACCTTCAACTGGGAAGCCGTCAAGAGGAAGCCAAAGTCCGAGTCCTTCAATATATCCAGTTAGATCCACCTTCACTCAAAAGCTTAAGTAAATAACTTATGAGTAAATTACGGTGCGTTTGGTAACGTTTCTATTTAAAAATTATTCCAAGAAACAGAAATAGAAAAAACTATTTCTATTCCAGAAATAATTTTTGAATAGAAAACGCGTTGTAAATTTGTTCCTGGAATAAATAAATAAATAAAAGAACAAAAATACGTTTGGTAAACTTGTATAATTTTTTTTAATTTTTTTAATTTTTTAATTTTATTTTATTTTATTATTTTTTATTTTTTCTTCCTTTTTGCTGGTCATGGCCTCGGCCATGGCCGGCAACCAGCCAACAAGGGCCGGAGGCCTCGCCTTGCCTAGGCGAGCTCGAGCCAAGCTCGCCCAGCCACCGGTGAGGCTCGGTCCCACCGAGGGTCGGCGATGCTCTAGCGAGGTCGCCGGCCCTCAATGACGTCGCTGGCCCTCAACGGCCAATCGCTGACCATGGCCGAGACCGACAATTGGCCAAAGGAAAAAGAAGAAGAAAAGAAAGAGAGAAAAAAAAAATAGGAGAGAGAAAAATTGTTTCTCGGAAGTCTCTAGAAACAAGAAACAATTTTTTTTCTTGTTTCTGTTCGAAATTTGTTCTCAAGAACAAAAAAATAGATTTGGAACAAAACGCGAACAAATGCATTTTGTTCTTTTTTTGTTCCCCGGAACAAAAAAACAGGAATTGTGTTCATGAACAAAAATATGAACACAAACAAATGCAGCCTTAACAACTCAATATTATACTAATTCTTTAATATATAACTTTTTTAACACAACTCACATGTGCATGTTAACAATTTCCTTCTCACGTGTGAGCTCAAGTGTTAGATTTGCTCTCTCTTAATTAATGTATCTTTCTGTATCAATCTATCTCAATCTAAATCTCCAATGCCAAACTTCATTCCTTGTCTCTTTCTCCATGAGCCTCTGTTCTACAGTAAAAAATCATAACTGCTTTTTCATTATTGAGGTCTTGACCTTAGGTCTTTCCCAATAATCAAGTCCGGAGGTTCTCTTCTTTTTACGCATTGGGGTCTCGAAGATTCAACCTCCATCGAAGGAAGGACGGAGGCAACCCCTCTTTCATCCTTTTTTGCTCTCCCCCCCTTTTCGGTTTTAAAGAAGTCGAAAAAAGAACCCACCTGCAGTTATAGTAGCTATAAGCCCAACTTCAATCGCCAACAAGTGAGTCAGCAAAGTTCTCTTAGGAAGTTAGCCTATTGTTTTGACCACATCGGAGGATGTGATAAGAAAGTCTTAGATCCCGGCGAGCTTGAAATGATGAACTTCATGTTATCTAAAATCTACATTTTTTAGGGATATGATTTCTAAAATAAAAATTTATCTTTAGATATTGACCCACTTTTCTCTTTTAAGTAACAGTTATTCCACCATATAGTTTTCCATATTTGTACATTTTCGTTGACAACCACCCATTTAAAAACCGCCTTAGTTTATAAAACACGATTTTTCGTTTACATAAGGGCATGACAAGGTTCAAGCCAAATCCTCTCTTCCGAAAATGCACCATTAGTACGTGAGGGGATTGGGTTAGTAGAGTGTGTCCATAATTGCTGTCGAATGTCTATAGATTTCCATTGCATGCAAACTTGAATAATGGCTAGAGGTCATATTTATTTTACTTGTGCATTCCACATATAATTCTAATTGATGCTTGAATTCTTTTCTTCAATGCATGATTCGAATCATTCATTTTATCTTACACTTCATCCACTCCATCTCTAGTCTTTTTCTCTGTACTTAACCATGAAGTCTACCATGAGGCCCACGCTTCTATACTAGTACCCCCACCACCCAAAAACCATAGATTGGTGGTTCACCAATTGACTATCGACTTTGATACTATTTATTGGAAAGCATGTAACAGAAGTTCAATACCTTTAGCCGGAGAGATTGCCAAGAGAGAATTTAAGTACGAGCCCATCAACATATACAGTTGAACTATGACAAAAGAAAAAAAAAACACATATCTAGCTGAACTCACCTTCACTCAAAAGTTTAAGTTATTAAATTATGGGCCAACTATGATTAACTGCTCAACACTAAATCAATTTTTCAATATTGGATTTCTCTAACACAATTCACATATGCATCCTAACAATTTGGCATTGCCGCTTTCAACCATTGAAGCCTAATCTACCTAGCTTTCTAATTATATATATATATTTATTTAATATCTTTCTAATCATATATAAGCTCAAAAATACTTAATTTTTTATAGCTACCATCGGATGTTGGATTGGCAACATAGACAAAAGATGGAGCAACACGAGATATTGCACAACTGTCAGATACGGAAAGACAAACGCAGTCTTATTGAGAGATTCTGTAGGTTTGATAAAACAGAAGAAGGAACACCAGAACATGCTGAAAAAACTTCTCTTCGCTGGGGAGCGTAAGCTAAGACAATGGGACTTCTCACAACGTGAGTTCCATTGATCTCTTTCCAACTGATGTACCCGAAGTTAACTATGTAGTCGCTCTGCGGAATCGACTCTTCCAAAGAGATCTCTACCGTCACGTTGAACTCGACTCTGTCGTACTTCCTCACAAACCATAGTACCGAGGGTTTTGCCGTAGCCTTCATGCTCGACGGAATCGTCACCGTGGCCCAGTAACATGAAGGTCCGTCAGCCACGTTGGTTAGAACTCTTTTGAAAGTGACGCTCGTGGTTTTGGTGTTGTTGAGGATGACTATGAATGAAGGGTAGTTGATGTCGAGAGTCGCGGATGCGAAAGAGAAGTTTGATCTCCCGCTTATGATCTTAATCTGGTTGGCGGAATAGTTCATTCCACAGTGGAACTTGATGTAATCCTCGGGTTCAATGTCGTAGATCAGACCGGGATCTGAAGCCTTTTCCGGGTCTAAATGTCCTGCTCCGAAATCAAGAGCCGTTCCTGAAGCTCAAGTGGTCATGTCGATGATGGTTTCGTCGGTGTTATCGAGAGTGTAAGCTGTGGTCATCATTGCCGATCGGATAGCAGCGAGGCTCCAATCTGGATGGGCCGATTTTAGCAGTGCAGCAACTCCGGCGACATGAGGAGCCGACATGGAAGTTCCCAATAAGAGCGTGTAGTTGCTAAGCAAGTAGCTCTGACCTGTTTGTGCTATTCCTCGGTTCAGCACCCATGCCGCCAAAACATCAACTCCAGGAGCTAATATATCCAGCTTCAAGATGCACGGGGCTTGGCAGCCCGGTCCTCGAGCCAAAAACCAAACAACTCGAGGTGCTGGTTTGGTCCCGAAAATGGTTATCAAGAACTCGATACTGACTGTCGGATTCTCCGACTTCAGCAAGTAGTCCTTGACTCTATCTCCATCTTCCGGTACGATGGCCACGAACAGAATATTGAAGTCTTCGGGTTTGAGGAAAACCCTGAATTCAGTACTGAAGACGGCACCTGCAGCTCCGGCTCCAGTGATTTCATCGATATCAACTCCATTGTCTTCACTAACAAAGTCGTGGAAGACTATCTTTCCGGCAACATCCTTTGGGTTGAGAGAGTAGCTGTCGCAGATTTCCTTGCTTCTGTTGCCGCGGCCGAAGTATAGAGGAACCCTTGAGATCAGCAGATTTTCTGGGAAGATGGATTTTCCTCTAACTGTCATGGTTCCGTTGCCAAGAGCTATGTTAGCTGCGAAGTCCCTTGATATGGTTCCAGCGCCGACAGTCGTTAGCCATGGAGCTCCATTTTGTATTGTGTATCCATGAGGGCCGCCGTTACCAGCTGAACAAGCAACGAAGATTCCTCTCTCCATTGCTGCGAAAGCTCCTACAGTCATTGGATTCTGGTCGAACGGTGTCTCGAAAAATCCAAGCAATAGAGACAATATATCAACGCAGTCATCTTTGGCTTGGTCCATGCCTGCGAGGGTGTCCACTGGTGCCGAATCGTATGTGCCATTCAGGAATAGCACCTTGTATATCTTGAGCTTAGCAGCGGGTGCCATACCCATTGCCGTGCCCTTGGCGTAGCCGAAGTAGCTAGCATCTATCACAGGGCTCCCGGCCGCTGTGGACGATATGTGGGTCCCGTGGCCCCAGTAGCCCCTTGGGGAATCAGAGTCATCGGTCGTCGATATGTTCAAGCCGTGCTGCTTCATTTCTTTTGCTGAACGACCGAGCTCCGATGAGCTTCCGGTTGCAATTGGACTAGTTGAACTCCACCCCGGACTCGCAAGAGCCTCGCCATCTCTCCGGCACAGGGTACATGCCTTCGTCCTTGAAGCTCTCACTCTTGGGCCATATCCTGCTGTCCAAGACCATTGCCGAATTTAGCTCTTGGCCAAAGCCCTTTCTGTTTGTTCAGGCAAAGAAACTTAGGAGTATATGTTGTGTGAGCGTTTCCCAATGTGTCCGGATACGAGGCAATATGACCAAGAACCTGTTTCAGCTTGTCTAATTGGGACTGTGACAGCACTGCACTGAATCCATTCAAGACATGGATGTATGTATAGATATGGGTTGGATCAATTTCGTCTGGGGACAATAATAGGGATGACAGAAAAGATGTGTACCAGTCATTGTGACGCGAGAACGAAGCGGACAATGCCGATTCGTCCATGGTGACAAGGAAGATCTTACAAAGCCTTTCATATGCCATTATCATTTCATACAGGTCTCTGAAACTGAACGGTTTTTGTCTCACAACTATAAGGAAAGATTAGCTTGGATTTATATAGAGGACCATACTCTTTCTATGTATAACCATATCCCGTGCAAAAATATATTGAGAGGTGATGGACGTAACCGAGTCAATGAAACCAAAATGTAAGATGCACTTTTAACTGGCGAATTCTATGCTAGTCGGTGCAGACCATGCAGGATGGCCCACCGGATCATAGACGAGATTGCAGAAGAGTATGCTGGGAAGATTAGATGTTTTCTACCCAACACAGACAACGACCTGGATATTGCTGAAGACTATGATATCTAGGCTGTTCCGGTGATCTTCTTGCTTTTCAATAACGGACAGAAGCGTGAGTCTGTTGTCGGTACCATGCCAAAAAGGATTTCTTTGTTGCCGCAATACAGAGGGAAATAGACTTCTCAGAACATTTACAGAGGAAATTAGCTGGAGGATGGTATATTTGACCGTCATCCCTCTCAGTGTGATAAAGTTCTGCTCACCTTCAAGCATCAAGTGCATGATGATGTAGAATGTACATCCTTCAGATGTTGTAACAACTAAAAATCTCAACCTCCTAGTTTTGGGTACGGTTACTTTTTCATCTCTGGCTTTCCTGGCTTGGGGGAATGGTTTGAATTCTCTTCTATTAACAGTAGTGGTGCCACCTTCTTTCTGTCTTCAATTTCACATAGATAAGTGGTTCTCTCTCATCAAATTCAACTTGTTGCTTGGATTAATGAAATGGTCAAGTTGCGGATACGCAAAAATTGCACTGTTTGCTTCCTTCTCAATAGAGTTCATATACAAAGTTTGGGATGGTAAGGAGAAAGAGGCTACGTCGGCTACTGTGGCTTTGTAGAATCAATTACAGATCAATCTTATCAATTGTATCCCCTTTGTGTAGTCATCTTTCCATCTACGGTAAGATTTGCTCATATTAAGTTCTGTTCTCTACAATGGCATGCTCTTTTGAGGAAAGATTCGGCTAAGTTTCCTACCCATCCTATTAATCCTCCAAGTCCCTTTCACATAAGTCCATATGCAATGGCGACCTCTACAGTGCTCTCTTCTGGTTCGCCTCTTCCCCAGTCATCTCCGTCATGAACATTGCGAGCTCACCTCTGAGATTGAAGCATCTAAACGTCCACTTATGTTATCCGATGTTATATTGCTCTTACCCTTAAGACTAGGTGAGTCCTGCCCTGCAAACCGAGGTCGATGGCGTCCACGTATAGAGGCGTGTGCATATTGCCTTCAACTCTCTCCTGTATGGATGGCCTGTTGTCAGCTTCATACACGGTTAATTTTGAAAGGCACATGGGATAAGCTAGGCGCGTAGTTGAGCTGATGCGGTCCAAAGCTAGATTTCGACTTGACTCGCATACCTTTATCCACATGAAGTTCTGCCATGAACGTATTTTATTTTATTGGACAAATATAGGTTCAATTGAGATTTTCCCTTCCGGATTACAAAAAGCAAGCTTGACATTGTTATTATGAACATAAAGCTCTAAAGTGTGGAACCTCAAAGAAGTTGGCCCAATTATGGGACACGATAGCTTATCTATGATCTAACGTTTTTGCCATTACTCTATCCTAATTCTGTTCTGGATTGTACTATCTATTGGAATATATAGTCCCCTGAGCAAAAACTCCTGTCATGATGAATCCAACGATGTATTGATGATGAGTATATAAATCCTGCAATGTATTAGTGATGAGTATATAATGCAGCTTGAGTTCAATACTCGATTGGAACTCGATCGGAACTCGATCATGCAATTTTTATTCAAGGTTGGCTCAATTAGAAAATGGAAACACACTGGCTTAGCTTGACTTGACTCAACTCAACTCAATTACAGAATTTATTTTCAGATAAGCCCACTAATAGTTCAAAACTTGTCATGGAAGTGCCATTGAGTCCTAAATTTTTAAAAAGTATAGTCAAGTTATAAAATTTCCAAATTTGTGCAATTAAATCCTTCCATTAGCTCTATTCAATTTGGCTAATGGAAAATATTGATGTTTTTTCTCTAATATGTAACGTCATAAGTGACATTAAGGTTAACTAATGCACTGAAACGGCATTGTTTTGGTCAAAATTCTAATAATTTTTATACCAAATCTTAATTAAATTTAGTTAAAACGTCCAAAGTTTTTTCACAGAATAATAAAATGACTACCTTAAAAAAAAAAAAATAGGCTAACAGTTACAAAAAAAAAAAAAAAAAAAAGACACACACACACAAAAGAAAACCACTGCCTGCGGGCCACCACCCCATCGCTGGGGCTCGTCCTCATGGCCTTGCTGGCTCTTTTGGCAATGGACCGAAGGCCGCTGGTAGAGGACCTAGCCCTTCCTCTTGTAATCTTTTTTTTTTTAATTATTTTTTTAATAAGTTTTAACTTTTTAAGTTTTTTTTAATCTGATTTAATTAAAATTTGGGTTTAAAATTGAGGTTTTGACCAAAAGTACTTCATATTAATGCTTTAGTTAATCTTAACACCACATAGGAGCAAGAAAATAATAATAAAAAAGTCATGTTAGTATTTTTGTTACCCAAATTAAGTAGTGTTAACAAAAAACTTGATTTATTAATATGAGAAGTTTTAGGATTTAATTATATTTTTGAAAATTTTACAACTCAATTGCATTTTTAACTTTTAGCATACTTATACTTTTTATTTACGAAGGAATTCCTGTTTGAGCTTGATCTAAATAGAGCTCGAATAGTATGGCATATTATGTAATATTGAGGACATCTATGTCTATCTTTAACCCAAAAATACCTTTTGAAGAATAATAGAAACTGGATTAGACTTTTTATTAGTCCGGCTAATAATTAGTGAGCACGAGCTCAACTTAAAATCAAACTATCCTATCTCGAGTAATTATTAAGCCGTTCAGAGCTCATTATGGGTACACTCGGTTTTGCCACTAAGATAAGTTATATGGAATTGCCTCATGCACCTTTTTGATAGGAAAATTGTCCAAAAAGCTTCTTTTTGTGTGACAGCTAATTTAATTCTAAACATTTCAATTGTGTAAATTTAGCTATAACTATTCGTGAAAATAAATATTAGCTGTAACT
Organism: Eucalyptus virginea; assembly: GCA_014182375.1. Lineage (NCBI taxonomy): Eukaryota > Viridiplantae > Streptophyta > Magnoliopsida > Myrtales > Myrtaceae > Eucalyptus > Eucalyptus virginea. Next base: position 12,313,959 of record CM024520.1, read on the forward strand.
ATTTTAATGATTTGTCAATTTTGTCTTAAACCATTTAATTGTGTTAATTTAATTTTTAATTTTTTGACGATTTGTCAATTTAATCCTTTTAACCAACTTTGGCTGAAAAGTATTGATGTAGACATTAGCTATTGTATGTGGCACAATTGGTATTAATATGGAAAAAAAATTTCTTAATTTTTTATAACATTTTCCTTGTTCCTCTTTTTTTTGTCCTTCTTACTTTGTGAGTCACTGGTCCAGGCGAGGGATTGCGATTGGTCAAAAACAAGGGCTGGTGAAGTCGACCTCATTGGACTAGGTAGGCTTCGAGCCTTGTTGACCACTGGCAAGGCTTGACCCTCACCCGTGGCTTGTCGTTGGCTATCGTTGAGAAAGGAAGGGAAAAAAAAAGAAAAGGAAAATGAAAAAAGGAAAAAAAATGAAAAATTCTAAAAAAATCGTTCACAATAACATTGGTGATGTCATGTAGGATGGCTAGTGTCCACATTACTCATTTCCGATTGAAATTGATTGTAGAAACTAAATTGACACATCGTTAAAAGGTCTAGAACTAAATTAGTGTAGTCCAAAAGTTTAAAACTAAATTGGCAAAATTCAAAGATTTATGATTAAATAGGCCACCATTTTATAGGTTGAGGATTTTATTTTTTTTACAATTTCCACCTTTTTTTTTTAACCATAAATTAACTACGAACGAGATCAAAATGAAGCCCCGCAATCTCGAGTATCGTTCCTTCAAAGATGAAGGCTTGTTTAGTCCTTTTGCGACGTTCCATAATCTCGTGGAGGATTTGACAATTTCGTCCCTGGCCCTCTAATGTGGCAAGGTGTGGACGTTGATTAGTAATGGTGTAAGGAAAAAGAATGATACGTGGCTGACTAATATGAGAAGTTCTTCAAAGTTAAGTCGATTCTCTCTCTTTTTTTTTTTTTTTTCTATTTTTGTTACAATGGGAATTGATTTGATTCATTTTTTTTTTTAATTAAGGTTGACTAATCAGAAATTTTTTTTTTGTAAAGATGTACTTATTGTAACTTAGCTGGATAGTATAATTTTCAAAAATTATATAAATTGCACAATTTTTTACATTTTATGACATTTACGAGAATGAAAATAAAATTTTAACAATCAATGTTCTAAAGTAAGGTATCTCTAAATAGTTTTAAATAAATTGGTAGTCCTTTTGCATTTTTACATACTTTAAGATTCTTTTTGTGTATACATTATGATATTTTATGGGATTATTGCCAACTGTTCAAGTAGTATCAACATTGACACGTGACACGCGATACGACACGACACACCAACACATTGTTTATAAAAGAATAAAGAATTTCAACACGTTGAAACACAATGTATATTAAATATATAGGTTAATGTCCTGAAAAATCCCAAACTTTACCCTAAACTTATTTTTTTTATCACAAAAAACTCTATACTGGTACACCTTTGACAAATTTATTCTCTATTAGTTTCCGTTAAATTTTACTGTCAAATTATTAAGTTAAATGACATGTAACAGTTGATTGGTATACCGGTTTGGAATTTTACTCTCTATTTATCACAGTTATACAATTTTTATAAAATTTTTGTATTAATCCAATTTAACAGAGGGTATTATTTATCACAAATGTACCACTTTAGGATTTTTAGCAGTCGAATAAATTAGTTTTTGGTAAATTTATCACAAGCGAATCAGTTTAGGATTTTTTATGGTTAGTTGTGGTGAATTTGTCACATGTGTACTAGTTTGAAATTTTTTATGGTCAAAAAATCAGTTTAGGGTAAATTTGTCACATGTGTACTAATTTGGGGTTTTTCAAAATATTAATCCTAAATATATATTTATATATATGAGAAATTATCATATTTATTATTATTTTAATCAAATTAATTTGATTCAAATTTACAAATAAATAAATAATAAAAGAGAGCCCATAATTAATTTACATTGAAAATATTAATCCATCAGCTATTAATATCATTAATTATTTCAAGTTAACAAATCCAACTACATTCCAATAATCCTAAAACTTTGAAAAAAAAACAAGCAATCTACAATCTGGACTCGCATGTCAGAGCGTGTCGGAAGAGAAGATAAATTTGTATTATTTTTCTTTTTTACATATTTACATTTTGATCCCTCATTTATTGAAAAATGTTTAAAATTGACCTAATGTGTGTTGAAATTACATGTCACAATTCTGAACTTGCACGTCAGAATTCACGACGAGAGTGTTGAAAGAGTTGAACATGTGTCAGATTTTTCATCACTTATTGACTAAGTGTCAGAAAATGTCGAAGATTATCAGAGAATATCGGATACGTGTCGGAATATCCGACACAACACGAAGTTATTAGAAAGTGTCGGTACTTCATTGTTAACTGTTTAAAAAGTTTGAGCTGTTAGATGTAAACGTGATTAAATATTTAATTATTCTAATATTACCCTTTATCCTTTGTCTAGTTTTTATCTAGTATTAAACATGGACATATTTAATTGAGGTGGCAAACGGGGCCTGGAAAAGTTTTTACTCAGAACTTTTAGGCCTAAAATCATATGAGATTTTATAGGATTACTATCAATCGTTCTAAAAGTTTAAGCAGTTAGATGAATGCATGGTTAAATATTTAATCATTCTAACATATGAAAATAGAAGGATTGCAACATAGCGATTATATTGATTTAACTTTGCAGTATAATTGAGTGTTGGATACTAGTGACTTTTTTGTATTTATTTTGATGTCAGAATTTTTAATACCCAACTGCCTATGTGAGTATGATATTTAAGTACCGATAGATGAATAAGGACTTCTTCTCATGAAGTTTTTCTCAAGGGTAACTAATTTTCTAGAAATTGCAATATATGTTAGGTGATTTCTTTTGATATTTTAGGATTTTCAGTATGTTACAATTTTTTTTTTTTTGATGACCCAAGAACCTCGGACAACCGGCAGCCCCATCATCCCCGGCGTACCACTTAAGACACCACACAACGCTTCAGCTTCCTTGCTTCACAGCGGCTTCGAACCTTGTCCCTCAGGGATAAAAGATAAAGGATCTACCATCCACGCTGTAATGGCCGGTGGTATGTTACAATTTTCATAGTCACCAAATAATTAATTGTTAATTTATAAAAGCCCTTATGATATACCGTGGATTAATCATGTATCTCCAGATAGGTGGAAAAAAAACTCCTGAGTAATGAATGAAAGTGAACATTTGGATTTTTATCTTATTAGCAAAGTGATTAATGCATTAAACAAATACCGTTCAATTTTTCATCATGCTTCATTTTCTTAAATAAAATGTTTTGGCAATTAAGTAAATATCTATGTGCTCTTTGCGTGTCACATTGGTCCACTAATTTCCTATAAAATTTGGGAATGCATAATATTTTGACACGTGGCACAATTATTGAAGCCTATTCTACCTAGCTTTCTAATTATATATAAGCTTATGGATTGTTTTCTTATTTATTTATTGAAAGCTTGTCGCGACCAAATTTTCGGGTGAACCACCTAAGGTTTGGCTAATAGATTATTAAGCCTAGACTTAACGCAAGCTTTCCAAGCACATACTAATTCGCGCGACTTAGGTTTAAATTCTTAACATACAAATGATTTTCAATCGGGAGTCGCCACTATTCTAAAAATGCAATCTATCCTAGAAATTGCAACTAATTTATCCTAAGACAAATTTTTATGAAATGCAAAACATAACTATCTAGATTAAAATTCTATCTAACTTATATTAAGGATCCGGTCAGACTAAATCCTAATTTAAACTAAGATACTGTCTTAACCTAGCAAACTCTAACCTAAGATGCAAAAATCAATCTAAAATAAAAATGAAACATGCAATTTATTCTAATATGCCATGACGTGTAAAGAATGCTCTAATTCTAATTTTTTTTTTCTTTTATGAAATTCGAAATTAAGATTAAACATGCAATTCAAATAAAAAAAACTAATATCTTAAATAAATGCACTTTTTTTGGATTTTTATTTAAAAATTTGAAATAAGATTGCAATTCTAAACATGCAATATAACCTAAGACTAGGAACATTCTAAAACACACTTTAACCCTAATTCGAATTTTTTTGGATTTTTTTCTTTAACGAAAATAAAACGACTCAAACACCACGACATCAAATCAAGCGATAATGTTTTTTTTTTTTTTTTTTTTTTTTTTGGTACGGGAACCTCCGCACTGTCGTTTCGCGGCGAAAGAAACCCCAGGACTCGGGCCTCCCACCACTAGTCCTTTCGCAGTTAAGACGCACGTTTGTGCATGACACTGGCGTCCACGAAGTTTCGAACTCTTCCTCTTTGCGAAAAGTGCAAGCTCTTAACCGCGGCCACCGCGGGTGGTGGTTCAAGCGATAATGTTGATATTGAAAAATTGGTGAATCATATCTCATGTCGTGAGATCGGGTTGATCAATTTTAAAATCAAATCATGATCGAATTTTGGGTTTGAAATTGAATTGTCGATTTTGCAAGGGATTACGAGTCGGATTTCGGGCACGAAAATCGGACTGACAACCCCTAATGAGCACTTTCATGTTGGAACATCAATCATATATTTAGGAATAATTTTACTAAAAAAAAAACAAGCTATAGAAGAAAATAAAAGTAAACAAAAAATAAATAAATAAAAAGACTACCTAATCCTCCTTTTTTGACCCAAAAAAAAAAAAATCCTCCTTTTCTTTTTTTTTTTTTTTCTTTTTCCCAAAAGTGGGCTTGCTCGTGCGGCTGGTCACCGGCTCCGATGAAGGGTGGCGGATTGGAGGTCTGGCAGGGGAAACTCCGGCGAGGGTGGCAACGGGCAGAGACAGGTCGCAGGGCTTCGGCTCCGAGCAACAGGGCGTCGAGATCAAGGCCGTTGATCGCTGGTCCTCGGGGCAATCGGGCTCGGACAGAGCAGCGTCGGGTCGGAAGGCTCGAGCAGCAGGGCGGTAGTGGTGCGCAGTAGAGCGGAGCGGCGAGCTCGCGGGTACAGAGGCGCGGCGGCGTCGGTTGCTGCAGAGGTGCGGATCGGGTGGCACTCCGGCGCTCGGACAGAGCAGCGTCGGGTTGGAAGGCTCGAGCAGCAGGGCGGTAGTGGTGCGCAGTAGAGCGGAGCGGCGAGCTCGCGGGTACAGAGGCGCGGCGGCGTCGGTTGCTGCAGAGGTGCGGATCGGGTGGCACTCCGGCGCGGTGGCGAGCGAGCAGGAGGTCGCGGGTCACAGTGGGCTGCAACAGAGGGCAGATCGGCTCGGCGGTACGGCTGATTTGGGGCTCCGTTGGCGTCGCGATTTTGGGGCACGGGCAATACTCAGAGCGCGGCACACGAGTCGACACGGCTGGGTTGCTGTGCGGCAAGGCGGTAGCTCCGTCGGACTGGTGCAGAGGCAGATCGGCGCTGGGCGGTCGCGGACCACCGGCGGAGCGGCGATGGCTGGCGGTTCAACTGTCGGCGGTGGGTGGAGACGCGGTAGGCGCGACAACGAGCAGAACAGGAGCCGCAGCAACGTCGGAAGGGGAACGGGCAGTGGCCGGCACGGCACGAGACTACCCACGCGAAGAAGACGACACTGTTCCTTTTGTTTTCTTTTTATTTTTTCTTTCCTTGCTGATTGACGTCTTATCACGGTCTCCTTTCTCTGCTCACCTTTACTTTTCTGCAGAAACTTCACTTTTTTTCGCTTTTGACCTTTTCTCTTCTTTCCTTTTGACGAAACCTACCCCCCTCCAAAAAAAAATCTCTCACCGTACCGTACACAATTGCTTTTATAGGTAAAAATAGGTAATTTTATTTTATCTCACTTTTTCAATATAAACGAAAATAATCTATAACCTCCCGATCACCCAAAATCCTCTTATTTTCTCTTATCTCCTTCATATTCTTAATGATCTTATTACCTAAAGATTAAAGATAAAATTGCAACCCGATTCCAAAAAATTATCGTAATGATTCCAAAAAATTATCGTAATATCGCATTAAATCTCAATTTCTCACGAGATAATTAATTTAAAAACACCGGGCTTGAGCTAATTTACTCCTTTCGCGGATGTAATCCGGCCCCAAGCTAGAGTTCAGAAATATTAATTCACACCCCTCCACCACCAGTCCTAAAAATAAAATGCAAATATGCAAACTAAAAAAATAAATGCATCTAAATTTATATGTTATGCAATAAATATTTTTCGGGAATAAAATTATCCTAATTTTCTATACTGATAAATAAATGACTGGCCATTAAAATTTAGGTGTCAACAACAAAGCTTATAGTTCATTTATTTCATAGAAAAGAAATAATTTGAAAATTAATTTCCTAAAAATGACGTTTACATTGCTTCCAAAAATGAATGAATAAATGAAAAATATTTTCATCATTTATGAAAATGCTTAAACATAAACTGTTATTGATAACGAAAATAATTTTCGTTGACTAATTATTTCAAATTATATAAGCTCTCATTTTGAGGAAAAAAAAAATATTCTAAATCGTTTAGCTTTCTGCTAAACAAACGCCCTCTTAATAACACTTAAATTCTTTTTAGCTACCATCGGATCTTTGCAAGGTTAGATTGGCAACTCAGACAAAAGATAAAGCAGCCAAGAGATACTGCACAACATATTATACCCAGACAAACGCAGAGTTTTATTGGGAGCTTCTGTATGTTCGATAAACTGAATAAGGAACACCAGAACGTGCTGAAAAAACTTGTCTTCGCTAGAGAGCGTAATCTGAGACGATGGGACTTCTCACAACGCGAGTTCCATTGATCTCCTTCCAACTGATGTACCCGTAGTTACCTATGTAATTGCGCCGTGGAATCGACCCTTCCAGAGATATCTCTACCGTCAAATTGAACTCGGCTCTGTCGTACTTGCTAGTGAAGCACAGCTCCGAGGGTTTTGCTGTGGCCTTCATGCTCGACGGAGTTGTCACTGTGGCCTTGTAACTTGCAGGCCCGTCGGCCACGTTGGTTAGGACTCTTTTGAAAGTGACGCTCGTGGTGTTGGTTTTGTTGAGGATGACCATGAATGAAGGGTAGTTGATGTCAAGAGTCGCGGACGCGCAAGAGAAGTTCGATCTCCCGCTTATGATCTTTATCTGATTGGCGGAATAGTTCATTCCGCAGAGGAAATTGATGTAATCCTCAGGTTCGATGTCATAGATCAGACCGGGATCTGAAGCCTTTTCGGATCTATATGTCCTGCTCCGAAATCAGGAGGCGTTCCTGAAGCTCGGGTGGTCATGTCGATGATGGTTTCGTTGGTGTTATCGAGAATGTAAGCCGTGGTCATCATTGCCGATCGGATAGCAGCGGGGCTCCAATCTGGATGGGCTGATTTTAGCAGCGCAGCGACTCCAGCCACATGAGGAGCCGACATGGAAGTTCCCGATTCAAGCTTGTAGTCACCAAGCAAGTAGCTCTGACCTATCTGTGCTATTTCTCGGTTCGGCGCCCATGCTGCCAAGATATTGTATCCAGGAGCTAACATATCCGGCTTCAAGATCCACGGAGCCTGACGGTACGGTCCTCGAGACGAAAACGATGTTACCTGAGGAGCTGGTTTGGTCCCGAAATTGGTTATCAAGAACTTGATGCTGACTGTCGGATTCTGCGACTTCAGCAAGTAGTCCTTGATTCTATCTCCATCTTCTGGTACGACGGCCACGGACGGAATAGTGAAGATTTCGGGTATGAGTAAAGCCCCGGGTCCAGTAGTGAAGATGGCACCTGCAGCTCCGGCTCGGGTGATTTCGTCGGTATTGACTTCGTAGTCTTCACTAACAAAGTCGCAGAAAACTATCTTCCCAGCGACATCCTTCGGGTCAAGAGAGTAACTGTTGCAGATTTCCTTGCTTCTGTTGCCGCGGCCAAAGTATAGAGGAACCCTTGAGATAAGCAGATCTTCTGGGAAGATGGATTTTCCTCTAGCAGTTAGGGTTCCGTTGCCGAGGACTATATTCGCCGCAAAGTCCCTTGATATGGTTCCAGCGCCGACAGTCGTTAGCCACGGAGCTCCATTTTGCATCGTGTATCCTTGAGGGCCGTCGTTACCTGCTGAACAAGCAACGAAGATTCCTCTCTCCATTGCTGCAAAAACTCCCACAGCGATCGGATTAAGGTCGAACGATGTCTCGTCAAATCCAAGTGATAGAGACAATATATCGACGCCGTCCGCTATGGCTTGGTCCATGCCTGCTTGGGTGTCCGTCGCAGAGGAGTCGCCATATTCGTCGGTCTTGAAAAACACCTTGTACATCGCGAGCCTAGCAGCGGGTGCCATACCTGTTGCCGTGCCCTTGGCATAGCCGAAGTAGCTAGCGTCCCTCACGGGGCTCCCGGCCGCCGTGGACGACGTGTGGGTCCCGTGTCCCATAAAATCCCTCGGGGAATCGTAGTCATCGGTCGTCGATATGTTCAAGCCGTACTGCTTCATTCCTTTGCTGAACGACCGGGCTCCAATGAGATTCCGGTTGCAGTTGGACGAGTTGAACTCCACCCCGGACTCGCAAGAGCCTCGCCATCTCTCTGGCACGGGAGACATGCCCTTGTCCTTGAAGCTCTCGCTCTCGGGCCATATCCCGGAGTCTATGACGCCGATGATCACGCCGTCGCCGAATTTGGCTCTTGGCCAAAGGCCTGTCTGTCTGTTCAGGCCAAGGAACTTAGGAGTATATGTTGTGTGAGCGTTTCCGAATATGTCCGGATATGACGCAACATGACCAGGAATCTGCTCTAGCTTCTCCAATTGAGACTGTGACAGCACTGTACTGAATCCATTCAAGGCATGGTTGTATGTGTAGAGATGGGTCGGATCAATTTCGTCGGGGGACGACGATAGGGACGATAGGGACGACAGAAGCGACATGTACCAGTCATGGTGACGCGAGAACGAAGTGGGCAATGCCGATTCGTCCATGTAAATTATATAGGATTTTCGGTAATTTTTGGTCGAAGAGGACACTACGATCGAGACGAGAAGAAAGAGCTTACAAAGCATATTACATTCCATTGTCATTCCGTTTGAACAGCTTTTGTGTTATAATTGTAAAGGAAGATTAGCTCAGGCTTATACGATGGACAATATCTCGTGCAAAAATATGTCAAAGGGCAATGATTGCGACCGATTAAATGAAACCAAAATAAAAGAACTTTTAGCTGGCAAAGCTAGACCAGTGCAGATAGTTTACTTCGAACACCAAAGGTGATGATTGCGGCATCGTTAGTGGTGCGCCCCATTTGCGGCCACGTGCATGCCACTTGGCACAGAGCTGACGTCTTCGATGACATCATCAACATGATCCATAGCCGAACCCACCCAATGATCCGACCCGATTGACCAGTCAATCAGGGGACTGGTCAGCTAGTGGGACCGGTCGGGCTAGCTAGACTGGAGCAATAGCTTGATTTGGACTAGGCATGTGCGCCACGTGCGCCGTGCACATGGAAGCTCTGATCAAAGCGTGATAGGTGTTGTTACGTTTGTCTGTAGTAAAGTTATTTTACATGTCTAAAGTATTTAAAGGTATAAAAATGTTTTAAAATACATTGTTTATTCCTTATTACTTACATTTTATTATGGTTTTGGAAATATAAAAATTAGCCTACATGTAAATGACCACGTACGGGTTATGTAAAGCTTGGTTTAATGATTAACATTTGCAATATTCTGACGTGCTTGTAATTTATTGATTCTGAGCAAACTCGAACAATGATCGGAGATTGAGAAAGATTCGGGTTGAGTTTCATACCCATTGTAATAATCTTTAAGTCACATAAGTCCAAATGCAATTGTGACCTTTACAATGCTTTCTTCTGGTTCGCCTCTTCCCCAATCATCTCTGTAGTAAACATTACAGCTCGCCGCTGAGATGGAAGCATCTAAATGTCCACTTATGTTATTCAATGTTTTATTGCTCTTACTCTTAAAGACTAGGTGAATCTTGCCGTGGAAGCTAAGGTCAATGGCGTCCACGGAGATAGGCGTGTGCATATTGCCTTCAACTTTCTCCTATGTAGGTCGTAACCTCAGCACCATCATTCCTCGAAAATACGCAGCATTTGTATGGTTGGTTATCACATTCATATCCAGTTAATTTCGAGAGCCATATGGGAATAGTTTGGCATGTAATTAAGCCGATACAGTACCAAGCTTGAGCTACCCATACTTAACGTTCAAAACTCGACTCGAGGTCGATCAAGTACTAAAATTTCTGCTTGAGCTCGACTCAACTAAATAGTCGATATATTCAAGCTTACCTTGACCTGACTTTACTCAACCACAATTAATTCATGAAGGAACTCCAGCTTGAGCTTGATATCAACAGAAGCTCGCATAGTATGTACTTATTATATGATTTTGGGGATATCTATTTCTATTTTTAACTAACAAGTATCTTTTGAAGAAATTGAGTTAGGCTTGATTAGGGTCACAAGCCTGTCGAACTGAAAATTGATGAGATTATGAGCTTGACGTGACAAAATACTCGAATGGCTCAAGCTCGACTCGACAACAAATTAGTCGATCTCAAGCGATTATCAAGCTGTTCCAAGCTACTCGCGGGTAGGTTGACCTGGTTTCTTCACTAGGATAAGCTGTACAAATTGCCTCTTGCACCTTTCTCACTATAAATTAACTCCAAACGATGAAGAAATGAAGAGACGACACCAACCATATATTGTCCTTCTCTTCATTTGTGGATATTCCCAACTTACGCTGGAAGATTGCCATTATCGTCGCTAGTCCTCTAATATGAGAAGGCATGGACTTTAATTAGTAATGGTGCATGGAAAAAAGAATGATATTTAGCTCACTAATTTAAGAAGTTTTTCAGAGCTACGATCTTCTCTCTCTCTCTCTCTCTCTCTCTCTCTCTCTCTCTCTCTCTCTCTCTCTCTATTTCTTTTTTGTCACCATGAGAATAAATTTGATTCACTATTTATTTTATTGAGATAAGATCGAATAATGAGAAAACACTAGTTGAAATCTCATGCACCACACGGGTTTGAAAATGTACTTATTATTGACTTAGTTGGATAGTATAATTTCAGTATTTACACAAGGTGTACAAAAATTTATATTTTGTGGCATTTACACAACTAAAATATATTTATTGATAATGAATGTTCTTAGGTATTGTATCTCTAAATAGCTTCAAATAAATTGGTGTTCTCCTTTTGCGTATTCATATAATATGAGACTTTTTTATTTTTTATTTTTTTTGCATATAAATAAACTAAAGTATTGCAACATTGCAATTATATTGATTTAACTTTGCAGTATAATTGATGTTGGATACTAATCACATCTTTGTGTCAAATTTGATGTCGTAGTATTAAGTATATAACTGCCTATGCAAGTATGATATTTGAATACTTATTATATGAATAAGGACTTCTTTTCAAAATGTTTTTCTTAGGGATAACTAATTTATTGGAGATTTCACCATATGTTATATGGTTTTCTATATTTTAGATTTCTAGCATGTTACAATTTTAAGAAAATTATCCAAAAAGTCCTGAATCTATTATATTATCATTGATTCATTCCTAAATCTTTTAATTATGCCAATTCAAACATAAACATTTTCACGTTTTGCTAATAAACTTTATCCGGCCAATTTTAGTCAAAAATCGTTAACGTGGATTCTAGCTGTCCTATGTGGCACAACTAGCATTAATGAGTAATATTTAACAATATTTTAATATTGTATCAACTTTGTTTACTAAATGTATTTATTTTTCTTCTTTTTTTCCTTCTCTTTTCCATCTTTACCCCCTTCTTCTTTTTGCTTTTCTCTGCTCTTGTTTTCTTCTTCTTCTCTTTGTTTTTTTTTTTTGGTTTTTTCTTTTCACGACCAATTTATGAGCTCTTTTGATATCACGTGGATTGATCATGTTTCTGCAGATAGGTGGAAAATTTTTTTGAGTAATGAATGAAAGGGGACTTTTGTATTTATCTCATTAGCAAATTGGTTACTTACTTATTATTTTCAATTAAAACATTTAAATAACACATTTGAATTTTTCTTCATGCTTTATCTTATTGAATAAAATGTTGTGGTAATTAGGTAAACGTTTTTTTAGCTCTTTACATGTCACATTGGTCCACTGATTTCCTAAAAAAATTGAGAATGCATAATATTTTTAGTGGAAAGCACAAAGCAGAAACCCAATACCTTCAACTGGGGAGGCCATCAAAAGGAAACCGAAATCCGAGGTCTCAATATATCCAATTAAATCCATCTTCACTCAAATGAGTTATAAGCTAATTATGATATATTAACCACTCAACGCTACACCAATTCTCTAATATGTCACTTTTTTTAACACAACTCACATGTCCATGCTAACAAGTTCCTTCTCATTGTGAGCTCAAATTTGCTCACTCTTAATTAAGGTATCCTTCTGCATCAATCTATCTCAATCTAAATCTCCAATACCAAACTTTATCCCTTGTCTCTTTCTCCACAAGCCTCTGTTCTACAGTGTAAAATAGTAACTGTTTTTTCATTATTGAGGTCTTGACCTTAGGCCTTTCCTAATAATCAACTCTTGAAGTTCTCTTCTTTTTGCACACAAGGGTCTTGAAGATTCAACCTCCATTGAAGGAAGGACGAAGGCAACTCCTCTTTCATCCTTTTTCACTCTCCCTCGTTTCTGGTTTTAAAGAAGTCGAGAGAAGAGCCCACCTATGATTATAGTAGTTCTAAGCCCAACTTCAATCATTAGCAAGTGAATCAGTAAAGTTCTCTAAGAAGTCAGCCCATTGCTTTGACCACATAGGAGGATGTAATAAGAAAGTCTTGGACCCTGGCGAGCTTGAAACGATGAACTTCATGTTATTTATAATATGATCCCATATTTTTTAGGGATATGATTTTTAAAATAAAAATTTGTCCTTAAACATTGACCCACTTTTCTCTTTTAAGTAAGAGTTTTTCCACCATATGGTTTTCCACATTCGGACATTTTTGTTGCCACCCATTTGGAAAGTTGCCTTGATGAAAGGCAATTTATAAAAGACAATTGTTCTTTTATGTAAGCACATGACAAGGTTTAAGCCAAATCCTCTCTTTCAAAAATACACCATCGGTATGTGAAGGGATTGGGCTAGTAGAGTGCGCCCATAATTATTGTCAAGTCTCCACGGATTTTTGTTGCATACAAACTCGAATAATGGCTGGAGGTCAGATTTATTTTACGTTGTATGTTCAGCATATGATTTTAATTGATGCTTGAATTATGTTCGTCAATGCATAGTTCGAATTGTTCATCTTGTCTTACACTTCATCCACTCCATCCCTAGTATTTTTCTCCATACTTAATCATGAAATCTGCCATGAGGCCCCATGGGGCCCGTTCTGCTACACTAGTACCCCCACCGCCCAGAAATCGCAGATTGATAGCTCACCAATCAACTATTGGCTCCGATATCATTTTATGGAAGCGCGTAGCGGTTCTGATACCATTTGTTGGGAAGCATGTAATAGAAGTTCAATTCCTCATCTGGGAAGATCGCCAAGAGAGAGTTCAAGTACAAGTCCATTAATATATCTAGTTAAACTATGACAAAAAGAAAAAAAAATCATATCAAATTAAAATCACCTTCACTTAAAAGTTTAAATTAATGAGTTATAAGCCAACTATGATGTATTAATTGCTCAACACTAGCCAATTCTCTAATGTTGAATTTTTCTAACACAACTCACACATGCATCATAACAATTTGGCACGTGATGCAACCATTGAAGCCTATTCTACCTAGCTTTCTAATTATATATAAGTTTAATATCTTTCTAATTATATATAAGCTTAAAGCACTTTTGTTTTTTTTTTTTAATAGCTACCATTGGATCTTCGCAAGGTTAGATTGGCAACATAGACAAACGATGGAGCAGCAAGAGATATTGCACAACATATCAGATATGGAAAGACAAACGCAGTCTTATTGAGAGCTTCTGTAGGTTTGATAAAACTGAAGAAGGAACACCAGAACATGCTGAAAAACTTGTCTTCGCTAGGGAGCGTAAGCTGAGACAATGGGACTTCTCACAACGTGAGTTCCATTGATCTCTATCCAACTGATGTACCCGAAGTTAACTATGTAATCGCTCTGCGGAATTGACTCTTCCAAAGAGATCTCTACCGTCATGTTGAACTCGGCTGTGTCGTACTTACTCGCGAACCATAGCTCTGAGGGTTTCGCCATGGCCTTCATGCTCGACGGAGTTGTCACCATGGCCCTGTAACTTGAAGGTCCATCGGCCACGTTGGTTAGGACTCTTTTGAAAGTGACGCTCGTGGTGTTGGTGTTGTTGAGGATGACTATGAATGAAGGGTAGTTGATGTCGAGAGTCACGGATGCGCAAGAGAAGTTTGATATCCCGCTTATGATCTTAATCTGGTTGGCGGAATAGTTCATTCCGCAGAGGAATTTGATGTAATCCTCGGGTTCAATGTCGTAGATCAGACCGGGATCTGAAGCCTTTTCTGGGTCTATATGTCCTGCTCCGAAATCAAGAGGCGTCCCTGAAGCTCGAGTGGTCATGTCGATGATGGTTTCGTTGGTGTTATCGAGAGTGTAAGCTGTGGTCATCATTGCCGATCGGATAGTGGCGGGGCTCCAATCTGGATGGGCCGATTTTAGCAGCGCAGCAACTCCGACGACATGAGGAGCCGACATGGAAGTTCCCGATAAGAGCGCGTAGTTGCTAAGCAAGTAGCTCTGACCTATCTCCGCTATTCCTCGGTTCGGCGCCCATGCTGCCAAAACATCAACTCCAGGAGCTAACATATCCGGCTTCAAGATCCATGGGGCTTGGCGGCCTGGTCCTCGAGCCAAAAACCAAACAGCTTGAGGTGCTGGTTTGGTCCCAAAAATGGTTATCAAGAACTTGATACTGTCGGATTTTCCAACTTCAGCAAGTAGTCCTTGATTCTATCTCCATCTTCCGGTACGACCGCCACAAACGGAATATTGAAGTCTCTGGGTTTGAGGAAAACCCCGAATTCAGTACTGAAGATGGCACCTGCAGCTCCAGCTCGGGTGATTTCATCGGTATCAACTCCGTCATCTTCGCTAACAAAGTCGCAAAGACTATCTTTCGGGCGACATCCTTCGGGTCGAGAGAGTAACCGTTGCAGATTTCCTTGCTTCTGTTGCCATGGCCGAAGTATAGAGGAACTCTTGATATCAGGAGATTCTCTAGGAAGATGGATTTTCCTCTGATTGTTACGGTTCCGTTGCCGAGGGCTATGTTAGCCACGAAATCCCTTGATATGGTTCCCGCGCCGACAGTTGTTAGCCATGGAGCTCCATTTTGTATCTTGTATCCATGAGGGCCGCCGTTACCTGCTGAACAAGCAACGAAGATTCCTCTCTCCATTGCCGCGAAAGCTCCTACAGCAATCGGATTCTGGTCGAACGGTGTCTCGAAAAATCCTAGTGATAGAGACAATATATCGATGCCGTCTGCTATGGCTTGGTCCATGCTTGCCAGGGTGTCCGTTGCAGCTGAATCATACGTGTCGTTTAGGAATAGCACCTTGTACATCGCGAGCCTAGCAGCGGGTGCCATACCCGTCGCTGTGCCCTTGGCGTAGCCGAAGTAGCTAGCGTCTATGACGGGGCTCCCAGCTGCTGTGGACGACGTGTGGGTCCCGTGGCCCCAGTAGTCCCTCGGGGAATCGTAGTCATCCGTCGTCGATATGTTCAAGCCGCGCTGCTTCATTCCTTTGCTGAATGACTGGGCTCCGATGAGCTTCCGGTTGCAGTTGGACGAGTTGAACTCCACCCCAGACTCGCAAGAGCCTTGCCATCTCTCCGGCACGGGGGACATGCCTTTGTCCTTGAAGCTCTCACTCTCAGGCCATATCCCGCTGTCCAAGACGCCGACGATCATGCCGTCACCAAATTTGGCTCTCGGTCAAATCCCTTTCTGTTTGTTTAGGCCAAGAAACTTAGGAGTATATGTTGTGTGAGCGTTTCCGAATGTGTTTGGATACGATGCAACATGACTGGCAACCTGTTTCAGCTTGTCTAATTGGGACTCTGACAGCACTGCACTTAATCCATTCAAGACATGGTTGTATGTATAGAGATGGGTCGGATCAATTTCGTCGGAGGACGATGATAGGGATGACAGAAGCGACGTGTACCAGTCATGGTGACGCGAGAACGAGGCGGGCAATGCCGATTTGTCCATATGGATTATGTAGGCTTTTCGGTAGTCTATGGCCAAAGTAGACACTACAGTTGAGATGACGAGAAAGAGCTTACAGAGCATTTCATATTCCATTGTCATTTCATATAGGTCTCTGTAACTAAACGTTTTTGTCTCACAACTATAAGAAAAGATTAGCTTGGATTATATAGAGGACCAAACTCTTTCTATGTATAACCATATCTCGTGCAAAAATATGTTGAGAGGTGATGGACGTGACCAAGTCGATGAAACCAAAATGTAAGATGCACTTTTAGCCGGCCAAGCTAGACAAGTGCAGATGGTTGACGCTAAACGATAGTTTTCAAGGATCGTGCATGTGTCGAAGTTTACGATCGACATACCCAATGAAAATGGAGTAGAATATTATTGTTCATTGGATCATCGAATGTGATCTCAGATTCTATCGGCCCATCATAGATTCAATCGGCCAAGAAGGGCAATAAGGAGAAGGATATGGAAAGGCCAACCTCCCAGCAAGTTGAATTATTAGAATCTCCACAGGTAGAGGCATTCAAAAGGTTCGGTTTATTTCAGATTTCAGTCAACATGAGAATCAATCTAATGAAAAGAAGGAAGAAGGATTCGGGCTTTTTTCATAACAAATTTTGACAGATCTCAACCCTCTAGTTTGTCATCAGACAGTATAATTACCCCTGCAAATTTAGCAATCTATTTTGCCATTGGAGTTAGCAATCATTTTGACGAGACGGCAATTGTTCGCATTTTCTAAATGGAATCATTTGCCCGGCTAGTATCAGACAAGAATAAGATTCAATTCAAAGAGCAGAACATTGAAGAACATTTACATCGACAACTTAAAAAGCTGCCCAAAAGAATTTAGAGTTTGAAGGTCCCCAGCACAAACACGCAAAAAGCAAAAAGTAACAATTTTAAGGACTTGAAGCCAAACAGGCACTGTGTTGGAGAAATTTCTCTAGAAGATTTTGAAGCTGACAAAACGTTTCTATCAGTCTAGTCTGGATATTTGCAGACTGTATGTTTAAGGTCTGAAGACTTTCTGATCACCAGACTCAGTACTCAAGACTCAAGACTTAAGACTCAAGATTATTCTCATTGACAGTTTATCTGATCCAGTGACGAAGGAAATCCAAAACCGAAGTAAATGGTCAAGGATTTAATCTTAACCTCGGAGAAGATCTTTTGGCTGGATAAACGGATTCTTTGATTCGTATCTAGATCGATTGAAGATCCGATGATTGACGAAGTATTCTTGGAAGGTTCTATTCATGGAAACCAAGATCCTGATTGTATGGGCGAACAGGATTGATGGGCTATCGCCAGATTCCTTTAATAGCTTGAATGATCTTTTTGATTGATTCCATCCAACGGGTAGATTGGAGGAATTCCTTTGGAAAGTGCCAACGGGTATGATGGCATAAAGGAGTATAAAAGGAAGTCGTTCTAGTTGTTTCTAAAGTGTGGTCGATAGAGAAATTCCAGAGTCTGAAGCACCTTGATTATTAGTCGATACAGTTTGAGCGAAATTGTATTACACAGAGAGTGTCTATACTTGGTGATACCTTGAGCGAGTGTGGTAGATCATCTACACTTAGAAATCAAGGAAGATCAACGCTGTAACATCTCTTTGTTCATAGTGGAATCCAGCCGATTGGCTGTCAGTGCAGAAGAGTGGACGTAGGCTTTAATCAAGCCGAACCACTATAAACCGCGTGTTCAATTCTCTCTTTCATTTACTGAGTCTTACGTTGATTGTTATTTGTCGCAAATTCTTCTAACTGTTTAAGTATTGTGCGAAAAATCGTTTATATACCTATTCACCCCCCTCTAGGTACTAGCACTAGCTATATCAATTGGTATCAGAGCCTCTGTTATTACTTTATTTGAAGTGTTTTACTTCAGAGTAAAAGATCCATGGCTAGTATCGGGCACTGGGCTGGTGGAAGGGCAAAGCAATACCAGACCACCCTACTTTGATGGAAAGGATTACAACATCTGGAAGAACAAGATGAAAGCTTTTCTACGATCAAAGGATCCTCTGGAATGGGACGTTGTGGAAAGAGGAATTACTCCTACTGCAGCATCAGTCTCTGAAAGAGGGAAAGAAACAGTTGAGACCAGTGGAATGACTCAGGAAGAAATAAACAAGAGACAAGCACTCGATGCAAAAGCAATTTACTCCTTATATTGTGCTTTGTCACCAACTGAATATAACATAATATCTTCTTGTGTTACAGCAAAAGAAGTATGGGACAGATTACACATCACCTATGAAGGAACAGATCGAGTGAAGGAGACCAGAATCAATATTCTTCTTGGTCAATATGAATCCTACAAAATGAAACCAGGAGAATCTATAACTGACATGTTTAGTCGTTTTACAGATATTGTCAATGGTCTTGAGAACCAAGGACAAAAAATTACTGATCCCATGAAGGTGAACAAGCTACTGCGTGGACTCTCTAAGGATTGGAATCATATAAAGACTTCAATAAGGGAGACGCAAAGAATTATGCCACTATCTGTCGATGAGCTGATTGGAACTCTTCAGTCTTATGAAGTGGAACGAATTAATGAAGACGAAGATCCAAGAGGTAAGAAATCCATTGCATTAAAATCAAATGATGATTCGATGATGCAGATTCGAAGATGATCTAGACGACGAGGAGCTTGCTCTTATGATAAGAAGATTCAGAAAACTAAATAGAAAAGGAAGAAGGTTCAACTCTAAGAAACAAAGTTTTCAAAGACAGCAGACCAAGTCTGTTGATGATGAGGAACCGAACAAAGATGTAGTTTGTTTCGAATGTAAGAAAAAGGGACACATCGACCCAACTGTCCTCTTCGAAGAAGAAGAAAGGAAAAGCTGAAAAGTTTCGAAAAGCACTCAAAGCCGAAACTTGGAGTGATGCTGAGTGTGAAGAAAGTGATGATGAATATGCCAATCTGTGTCTAATGGCACAATCAGACTCAGACTCGGATTCTGGATCAGACTCAGAGAGTGAATTTGAGGTAAGCGATTTTAAAATTCCTGTCAAAGTCTCTAAATACATTGATGAACTGTGTTTTAGTCTTAAGACTTCTCTCAAAAGAATTTCCGAACTTAAAAAGGAAAACTTAGCTTTAAAACAAAAAGAAAACATTTTAGAAGAAAGAGTTAAAAGTTTAGACTTAGATATTTCCACTCTTAAAGAAAAAGAAGATAATCTCTTACAAGAGAATGCTTTTCTAAAAACTGACTTGTCAAATATTTCAAGGAAATTTTCTATAGGATCTGAAAAACTTGAAAAAGTTCTTTCAGTTCAAAGACCTTACTTCAATAAGTCTGGTCTAGGTATGACAGCAGAAACAATTCCCTTGATTGATTTTCCCAAAGTAAAAGAAAGAATTAAGAAAACACCGTCGAAAGAGGCTTACAAAAATCATTTCAAGAAAGTTTTTGTAAAATCTGTAGGTCGAAATGCTCTAAGATGTTCAAAGTGTAAAGAAGGATCACTTCGAAAAAGAGTGTCCTATGATTTGGAAGCCTGTTAAGAAAGCATGGCCTTATAATGTTTATCCTACTAACACCAAAGGACCCAAGAAAATTTGGGTACCAAAGAAGGTTTGAGACTCTCTTTTGATTGTAGGTCTCCGTCAAGAAAAAGGTAAAGTGGTATCTTGATAGCGGATGTTCAAGACACATGACAGAGACTCAAATTGCTTCATAAAGCTTATTCAAGTGAATGGAGGAAAGGTTTCATTTGGAGGAAACAGCAAAGGAAATATTGTGGGATTTGGAACTGTCAAAATTGGAAATCTCACAATAAACAATGTTTCTCTAGTGGAAGGACTCAATTACAATCTTCTCAGCATTAGTCAATTATGTGATACTGGATTCAAGATTTTCTTCCAAGAAGGAACATGTTCTGGAATCAGTAAAGACTCTACTCAGTCTTTCAAGGGTCGAAGATATGGAAATATCTACCTCCTAGACGTAAAACCAAATGAATCGCATTGCTTAATCTCAATTCAAGACGAAGCAAGCTTATGGCATAGAAAGCTCGGTCATGTCAACATGAAGCAATTGGCCAAAATCTCATCAAAACAGCTTGTTCGAGGACTACCCAAATTACCATATCAAAAGACCAATCTATGCACACCATGTATTCTGGGAAAACAGGTAAGAAATTCATTCAAACCAATAAATCATGTCTCTACTAATCATGTACTACAGTTGCTGCATATGGATCTCTTCGGACCAACCAGAACCCAGAGTATTGGAGGTAAGAAATATTGCCTAGTAATTGTAGATGATTACTCCCGTTTTTACTTGGGTATATTTTCTTGCAAGTAAGTCGAAACATTCTCGTATTTTGAAAAATTTGCTAAAAGATTCAAAATGAAATTGGATGTGTTATATCAAGTATAAGAACAGATCATGGAGGTGAATTTGAAAATCAAAATTTTACAAAATTTTGTGATGATTCAGATTTAAACATGAATTCTCCTCTCCATATACTCCTCAACAAAATGGAGTTGTGGAAAGGAAGAATCGATCTCTTCAAGAAATGGCTAGAACTTTGTTAATTGAAAGTAAAATTTCTTCACGATTTTGGGCCGAAGCTGTTTCAACAGCATGCTATATAATCAATAGAGTCTTCCTAAGACCTATTCTTGAGAAAACCCCTTATGAATTATTCAAAGGTAAGAAGCCTATTGTTTCATACTTTCATGTATTCGGTTGCAAATGTTTTATATTGAAACATGCAAAAGATCAAGTTGGTAAGTTTGAAGAAAGATCAGATGAAGGCATCTTCCTTGGATATTCTACATCAAGCAAAGCCTACATAGTCTATAATAAGAAGAGCCAGTCTGTGGAGGAGTCAATGAACGTCAAATTTCAAGACTCTACGCAAGATGAATCCAGTCAGACTCAGCATGAAGAGTCTGAACCTACTCCAGACTCTCAAAAGCTTACAACTCAAGAAGCTTCTCAGACTCTGGAGGATCAGCATCAAGCTACTCGTGAAGACTCAGATAAAGAAAGAGATAATCAACCAGTCAAATCAACCAGTAACTGGAAGCATAAATCCAGTCATCCTAAAGATCTCATTATCGGAGAAATTAATGAAGGAATTCATACCAGATCCAAAAGGCGTGAAGAGTCTAGTGCTGTAGCTCTTATTTCTGAAATTGAACCAAAAAGCATAGAAGAAGCTTTATCGATGAAAGCTGGATTGAAGCCATGCAAGAAGAGCTCGATAGCAGTTCAACATTAACGACGTTTGGGATCTGACATCTAAACCAAAAGGTAAAACTGTTATTGGAACCAAATGGGTGTTCAGAAACAAGATGAATGAAAAAGGAAAAGTCGTACGAAACAAAGCAAGACTCGTGGCCAAAGGATACACGCAAGAAGAAGGAATAGACTATGATGAGACTTACGCTCCTGTGGCAAGGTTAGAAGCTATTCGTTTATTACTTGCGTTTGCTTGTTACAAAAATTTCAGGTTATTCCAAATGGACGTCAAAAGCGCTTTCTTAAATGGATTTATCCATGAGGAAGTTTACGTGGAACAACCTCCAGGGTTTGAAGACCCAAAGAAGCCAGACTCAGTCTTCAGACTGAAAAAGGCTCTGTACGATTTAAAACAGGCACCTCGAGCTTGGTACGACAGACTAAGTAAGTTCTTATTAAAGAATGGTTTTGTCAAAGGTAAAGTTGATACTACTTTATTTATCAAAAAGGAAAACAAAAGCTTTTTACTCGTTCAAATATATGTGGATGATATCATATTTGGATCCCTAATGAAAGTACTGTGTAAGAAATTTTCAAAGTCTATGCGGGATGAGTTTGAAATGAGTATGATGGGAGAATTAACATTCTTTCTTGGTCTTCAAGTAAAGCAATTGAAGGAAGGAACTTTCATTTGCCAAGAAAAATATGCTAATGATCTTGTCAAAAGGTTTGGATTGGAAAATTGCAAAAAGACTGATATACCAATGTCAAGTTCGTTGAAGATAGACAAAGATGAAGAAGGGAAGAAAGTCGATCAAAAGGCCGTACGGAAGCATCATCGGTTCACTTCTTTATCTTCTTGCTTCTAGACGACATTTTGTTGAGTGTTTGCATCGTGCTAGGTTTCAATCAGATCCTAGAGAATCTCATCTCAATGTTGCAAAACGTGTTATTAAATACGTTGCCTCGTCTTCAAGCATCGGTCTATGGTATCCTAAGAAGGGAGATTTTAATCTTCTGGGATACTCAGACGCAAATCTGGCCGGTTGCAGAGTCGATAGAAAGAGTACTTTAGGAACTTGCCAGTTGCTTGGAAACAGGACAGTGTCTTGGTTTTCAAGGAAACGAAAACTTGTAGCTCTTTCTACAAGAGGTAGAGTATGTAGCTCTTGGAAGCTGCTGTTCGCAAATTCTATGGATAAAACAACATCTACAAGACTTTGGGATTGAAGACTCATGCATAGAGATCAGATGTGACAACACCAGCGCGATCAATCTTACCAAAAATCCAATCCTTCATTCAAGAGCTAAGCATATAGAGATTCGACATCATTTCATTAGAGATCATATTCAAAATGGAGAAATCTCAATTCAATTTGTTGATTCAAAAAGTCAACTAGCAGATATATTCACAAAGCCTTTGGAGAAAAGTCAATTCGACTTTATCCGTTCCAGACTCAACATCTTGAAGCTTGAAGAGATTAAAGTCTGAAGAATCTTCATCTCTCATCAATCAGACTCTAACCTTCAGACTCTGAATTCTCAGACTCAGATCTTCATCGTATAGTCTGTAAGTTGTTTTTATCTCGAAAATGTACGATTATTCGTTAAGTTAGAATTGATTGATACCGTTTTTGATTTCCGTAAAAATTGGAAACATGCCTTTTCAAAAAGGGTTAATTTCTTTTTAAAATGGCAGTTATTATTTTTAAAGAAAGACGACTGTTCACTTTCCTTCGTACCGATTGATCTTTCCTTTTCAAAACTGAGTTATATATACACAGTTTTCTTTTTACTCGATTCTCAAAACCCTAAAAGGCATTCTCCTCTCAATACTGTTTTCTACTTCGTGTTCACTCTCGAGAAATTTGTCATCTTCTCTTGGGAAAGCGAGTAAAGGAATCTTTCATCATCAAGAAAGGATGTCTTCCTCGAGAAAGTCTTCAAGGATTGCAAGCAGGGGACCACAGAGAATGAAGGAGGGACCTACGCACTTCGATCTCACCGAGGAAGATGATGTGTCGGGACAGCAACAGAGTCCTTTTCCCTCTCCACCTCATCACTCACCATCTACCCCACAAGATGCGGGCCATCAACAGGAGGAAGAGATACTAGAGGACGTGGAACCTGTGAGAGCTCAAAAACCCTCTTTTATTTATAAGCTCTATCGTGCGTTGAAAGCTGCTGGTTCTCCTCTGAGTTATATAGATAGTTTCCTTAAAGATAAGAATTATGGGAATGAGTACAAATTTTTGAAGCGAATGGAGGAATTGGGAATTGCTCCCAAAGGAAAGGCTGAAGAGGCACTTGCGAATATTCCAAGTGACCCTCGTGTTGCAAGATCGAATCCCACTGAAGGGAACGATGATGATAAAATGTTCAGTGATTTTCAACCGAGAATGGGTATTGCTGCAAAGGTGAAGGGAAAGAAAATGGAGTTGTTTAAATCAAAGGAACAGGAGAATCTGTTCTTCAGACTGTTAAAACGAGGGGTGATAAACCCTAGGAGTGTTGATTTCGATTTCCTAGATGCTGTTAATGTGAACTTAAGGGAAAAGTTCAAACTGCTTCAACTTGAGCAGTTTTGCACCGATACAACAGATGGGTATGCACACTTGACTGCATATTTTTATTCGAATCTCAGCTTTCTAGATGCGAATAGAATATCATTCAGTGTTCGAGATCAGGACTATGTGATAGATGCGGATATGTTAGCGGACATAATTGGTGTGGAACGAGGACGTTATCAACCAATCAAAGTCTCGATTGCTCGTGCTACTCTGGAACTTGTCAAAAACAGAGATACAGAGGCGAGAATTACCTACTCGAAGATGAGTGCCATCAATATTGTGCTGCACAAAATTGTGATCAATTGCATCGAGGCCAAAGTCTACATCAAAGACTCGATGTATCTAATTCGGAGGCAAAATTGATGTATGCCATCAACTCGGGGAAGAAGTTCTCTCTCCCTCATACTATTCTCTTCCATATGTACGAGCAATGTCGAAGAACAAGGGACAATTGCCTTACCCAAGTCTCGGTGACCAAGATCTTCGAGACACATGAATATTGAACCGCCACATACTCTCGTGTTCGATCGTGCGATAAAATGGTGGTAGGTCTGGAAGATGTTGACGAAGATGCGTCCGAAAGAACTTAGCAAGGAAATGGCGAAGTTCAAAGTAAAGACTCCACTCTCTTCGCATCAAAGAGAAAAGGGAAGGAGCCCATTGGTGCTCCATCCAAAAAGAGAAGATCTCTCATCTTGGAGGATGAAGAAGAAGAGGAAGATCTTACTATCACTGCACTGGTAAGGACTAGACGTTCTGTACCTCGATCAACGGAACTTCAGTCGAAGCAAAGAGAAGAAGAAGAGCAGAGAGAGAAAGAGAAAGAAGCTGAAGAAGAAGGAGAAGAAGGGAAAGAAAAGTCTGCTGCTGAATCTGGAGAGAAGGAAATAGAAGAGCATGATCATCACTCCTCCCATCTTGATGTCTTAGAGACAGGGGGAGTTGGCGAGCAAGAAAGGTCCTCACCTCATGCTGCCATCAGTGAAGGTCTAAGACAATCACCAGCAGCTCCTGAAGAGTTTCAGGCTTCTCAATTGCCTGAAGAAGAACACGATACATCATCAAATCTGCAAGGTTATACAGAAGCGCCATCGTCTGCATTCACTCCATCTGAGAAAGCAAATGCTAGTACACAGACGGACAATTCAGCAGATTTTCATCGTATTCTTGACATTCTTCTGGAAATGCGGGGCCAAATCTATGCTCTGGACTATGAGATTCAAACCATCAAGAATGCTGGACAAGCATCTTCAGTTACCCTGGAGGACAGAATGAAAGACCTCGCTCTACAGCTTCAAGCCAATGCCAAAGGAGAGGAGGTAGCTCAGTTAAGGGAAGACTTGAAGAGACTAGAAGGCATAGTACAGTCCATGGGAGATTTCCAGATCGTGCGCATTCCCAAGCAGACCTGACTCTTTTCTCACCTTTTTACTGATGACAAAAAGGGGGAGAAGCAATTTGAACCAAGCAACTATCTTTCAAACGTTGATTTTAAATTTGTTTTTGTGGTTGTGTTTGAGAGTTTTTAAGTATGTTTTTGAGTATGACTTGTGTGTGAACTTGGGTGTGGACTGAATTTGGTTGTGGATTTTTGATGCTTGACTGTTGGCATTTATATCAAGTGTTGTTATATGGTATTACTCATGAAAGTCTAACCATTTTTCTGTGGATGCAGAGTCTGGTTGTTTTATTAATCTTTATGAGATAGCCATATTGCTTGAGAAATGTTTTTGCAGGTCAACGTTGTTCAAATCTACGGGAAAGTTTTGTCATCATCAAAAAGGGGAGATTGTTGGAGAAATTTCTCTAGAAGATTTTGAAGCGACAAAACGTTTATCGTCTCTAGTCCGGATATTTTGCAGACTATCCGTTTAAGGTCTGAAGACTTTTTGATCACCAGACTCAGTACTCAAGACTCAAGACTTAAGACTCAAGATTATTCTCATTGACAGTTTATCTGATCCAGTGACGAAGGAAATCCAAAACCGAAGTAAATGGTCAATGATTTAATCTTAA
Source organism: Eucalyptus virginea (assembly GCA_014182375.1). Lineage (NCBI taxonomy): Eukaryota > Viridiplantae > Streptophyta > Magnoliopsida > Myrtales > Myrtaceae > Eucalyptus > Eucalyptus virginea. The sequence continues at coordinate 12,339,987 of CM024520.1, forward strand.
CCTCTGGAGAAGATCTTTTGGCTGGATAAAACGGATTCTTTGATTCGTATCTAGATCGATTGAAGATCCGATGATCGACGAAGTATTCTTGGAAGGTTCTATTCATGGAAACCAAGATCCCGATTGTATGGGCGAACAGATTGATGGGCTATCGCCGCATTCCTTTAATAGCTTGAATGATCTTCTTGATTGATTCCATCCAACGGGTAGATTGGAGGAATTCCTTTGGAAAGTGCCAACGGGTATGATGGCATAAAGGAGTATAAAAGGAAGTCGTTCTAGTTGTTTCTAAAGTGTGGTCGATAGAGGAATTCCAGAGTCTGAAGCACCTTGATTATTAGTCGATACAGTTTGAGTGAAATTGTATTACACAGAGAGTGTCTATACTTGGTGATACCTTGAGCGAGTGTGGTAGATCATCTACACTTAGAAATCAAGGAAGATCAACGCTGTAACATCTCTTTGTTCATAGTGGAATCCAGCCGATTGGCTGTCAGTGCAGAAGAGTGGACGTAGGCTTGAATCAAGCCGAACCACTATAAACTGCGTGTTCAATTCTCTCTTTCATTTACTGAGTCTTACGTTGATTGTTATTTGTCGCAAATTCTTCTAACTGTTTAAGTATTGTGCGAAAAATCGTTTATATACCTATTCACCCCCCCTCTAGGTACTAGCACTAGCTATATCACACTGGACTTCTGATAGATATACTATCCGGTTCATCTGCTAGCTTGTCTAGATGAAGGAATGCATATCCGGTCTAAAAGGTTCCTAATACAAGAACTAAAAGGAGCAAGTACACTAGCAATACTGCTCCTTATTGAGAATGATCTACAGAGCTCTTTTCAGAATTTCAGGATATCATAAAAGCACATGCAACTCTTTGTAACCTCTTTAACAAAATCTTGAGCAAACTTGTGACACAAACCTTACAATTGTTAGGAAAATCCCTTATGATGTTTTAAAGATGACAAAATAAATCAAAGGTTACTAACGTGTTTAATGGTTGAGTAACAGACTATGCAGATGATAGAACATGTAAATGATATTATCAAAGACTATACTTGGAAGAAAGAGAATACTGAATGTAACTTATGTCCAAAGTGTATTCTGAAAATTTCCAGACTTCTATGTCAAAGTTTGAAAACTGTCAGACTTTAGTGTCAAAGTTTGTTCTACATTAGAAGTTTGCTCACTCTGACAAATTCCAAAATAAACGTAAATGAAGACCCAGAAGACAGATTCTATGCTAAAGCTGAACCAAAAGACAGACTCTATACTGAAGCTGAACTTATTCAAACTGTGTTCAGACCTTAAAGCTAAATTTGTTCAGAAGCAAAATATGTTCAGACTCAAATTGTAAAGTCTATTGCACTCAGACTCAGATTGTACAGTCTATTGCACTCAGACTCAGATTGTACAGTCTGTTACACTCAGACTTTACATCCAGATTCGACAGAATGTAACTCAAGCCCCAATCATACAATGGCGAGTGATCTGGTTTGAATTCTACATCAAGATTGATTTGATTTACTCAATCTAATTGATTAACAATTGGATCTTGAAGAAAAGAACTTTCTATACGAAGAAGTTCTACTTATGGAAACCAAGATTCTATTTGTATGGGCGATCGGAATCAATTTGGGATTCTACTTTTGTCACTCAACGGCTATGAAATCTTCTAGATACAGATCTGTCCAATAGGTAGATTGGAAGACGATCCTCAAGATACTCTCCAATGGCTAGTTTGGAAATGGAGGAGTATTTAAGGAGATCAAGGACTGATGAGCAAGTAAGAGACAGAGCGTAGAATTTACAATTCCAAAGTCTGAGCGACCTTCAATCATACACTTGTCTTTGGTGAGCTTAAACGTTTGTGATCGTGAGAGAAATACTAAAAGGGTGACTTAGTGAGATAATGTGATCTACTACTAAGTGTTTGCACTCAAAGTTGTAATCTCTTGTTAATTGCATAGTGGAATCCAACCAAGAAGGCTGTTAGCATGGGAGAGTGGACGTAGGCTTGGATTAAGCCGAACCACTATAAACCTTATGTTCTTATTCTCTTCCCTGAATCTCTTTATTTTGTTTGTAGTTCTATTTAACTGCTAAAGTCTGATCTCGCTCAAAATCTGCTACTATTCAGACTCAGTTTCAAAAGTCTGTTGTTATTCAGACTTAGGTTAAAAATAAAGGTTTTTACTGCATTTTGCAAAATCTATTTTTACACCTATTCACCCCCTCTAGGTGTTCATACTAGCATTTTCAATTGGTATCAGAGCTAGGTGCTCGGTTTATAAAAGTGTTTTTACTTTTGAGCTAAAGATCTTCTATGGCTAGTATCTTGGCACCAGGACTTATGGAGGGACAAAGTAACACCAGGCCACCATATTTTGATGGAAAGGAATACAACATGTGGAAGAACAAAATGAAAGCATTTCTAAGATCCAGAGATCCTTTGCAATGGGATGTTGTGAAAAAAGGAATCAATCCCACTGCCGCATCTACATCAAATAAGAATGGCAAAGACAAAGAAAGCAAACCCTCTGCTCCTATGTCTCGAACGGAGACGTTCAAAAGAGAAGCTCTTGATGCAAAAGCAATTTATTCTTTATATTGCGCTTTGTCTCCTGCTGAATATATAGAATCTCTTCATGTGAAATAGTAAAAGAAGTTTGGGATAGACTTCATGTTACATATGAAGGGACTGATCGTGTAAAAGAGACAAAAGTAAACTTCCTGCTCGGCAAATATGAATCTTTCAAGATGAAGCAAGGAGAGTTGATTGGATATATGTTCAGCCGTCTTACAAAAATTGTAAATGGTTTAGCATATCAAGGTCAGTGAAGGTTAACAAACTCTTGCGAGGTCTCTCAAAAGATTGGAACTATGTCAAGACCTCAATCCGGGAGACTCAAAAGATTATGCCACTCTCTGTTGATGAATTGATTGGCACTCTTCAAGCTTACGAAGTGGAACAAATCAACGAAGAAGATCCGGAAGGTAAGAAGTCCGCTGCTTTAATATCTAATGCTAATTCTAATGATACAGACTCAGAAAATGACATGGACGGCGAAGAACTTGCTTTTATGATCAAGAGATTCAAAAAGCTAAGTAGAAAAAGGAGGAAATTCAGTGAAAGAAAACAATACAAGTAGAATGGCCAGAAAAGAATCATGAAAGAAGATGACGAGCAAGGAAATCTATGCTTGATGGCACATTCAGAATCTGAGTCTGACTCAAACACATACTTAGAATTAGAGTCTGACCTAGACACAGACTCAGAATCCGATAAGGAAATCGAGGCAAGCCATTTAAAAATTTCTCTCAAAGTTTCAAAGTATATAAATAAGCTTTGGTCAAATCTCAAATCTTCTCTTAAAAGGATCTCCAAACTTAAAAAGGAGAATTCTTGGCTTAAACAACAAGATCTTTTCGAAAAGAAAAGTTTGAAATTTTACAAAAAGATTTTCTACAAATAAAAAAAGTCGAGATTTACTTGTCAAAGAAAATGATTCTTTGAAGAAAGAATTTTAAAATATTTCGACAAGATTTTCAAATGGATCAAAAACATTAAAGCATATCATTTCCATACAAGTACCTTACTATAATAAGTCGGGACTTGGTTTCACTAAGGAAAGTAATTCTCTAATTGATTTTCCTAAAGTCAAAGAGAGACGTAGACAAAGACCTCCAAAAGCATTTTACAAAAATCATTTTCAAAAAGTGTTTGTAAAACCTGTTGGTAGAAATGCCCTCAAGTGTTTAAATTGTGGAGATTTTGAACACTTTAAGAAAGAATGTCCTAAATTTTGGATACCTATTAAGAAAGATTGGATAAAAGCAGCATATTCTACTAACTCTCATGGACCCAAGAAAAATGGGTACCAAAGAAAAGATGAGTTATTTTTGCAAGAAATAAAGGAAGAGAAGAATGAGAGTTTGGTAAGGAATGTATATTTTTTTTATTCTCAATTTGGTTTGAGTACAATTTAAAATTTCTCATTATACTTAATATTCGATATATCCTTGGTTGTTGAGAATTTATAATGATCATATTTTGTTTTATTGAAGAAAGAATCATGTGATTTTTTTTTTTTGTGATTCGAGATTTGATTTGATACGTGTGATTATTTTTGATATCCTGCTTAGAAATAAATAAATTTACTTGGATTGATTTTATACTATCAGATTTAATCATATTTGCAAAGTGAAAATCTGTTTTACATGATAATGCAAGATATTTTTAGATATTCAAGAATTTTATTCTCTTTGTTTTTATCGTATTATGACTAAGTGAGAATTTTTTTTTTTGGCAAAATATCACTGTGCATAATATTCCTTTTTTTTTAATACTTTGTTATGATGAATTAAGAAAGAATATTTGTTTATCTATGGAGATTTTCTATTTTACTCTAACCAAAAGGAATGATCCAAATTGATGGATACCAAAAAGGAAATGAGTTGATTGTAGAAAATTTTATAAGGGAAGAGCGATCGTGAATCTACACAGATTTTGGTACAATCTGAAAAATATCTCTTGCGAAGATTGGTAATGATTTTATTTTTTTTAATGGTATATTTCAAACATATACCATGGGTAAGAGAATATTTTTCATCATCCTGCCTTACAAATTTCTACGTGCATTTATCATAATTTTGGATGATTGTTTATTATATTGCAAATATCGTTTGTCATAAATATAAGACATTGCAAGTTCTTACTTGATTTGGCACGTGATAAAAATATCATTTTTCTTTTATGAAATAATTCAATAATATATTTTTGAGATTTATGTTCAAGGAAATCTCTTTGATCTCGAAAGATATTACTGCATATTCATGGATATTCTTGCTATATTTTTAGAAGATATATTATATCTAGCAAGTTTGATTCGCAAATCAAAAGAAGATATTACGTGACATTTTTGCAAAGATGATTATCTATTATACAAGATTTTGCAGGTAACAATAGAATCTTCTACATGAATTTTGGAAAGCTCGATCTGAAAATTATGAAGATTCTATACTATCTTTTGAAGGTTTAAAAATTCCCTTCCTTGTGCGAAATTTTTGCTTATTGAGGAAATCCCTTATGCGTCTTACGAAAGATTGAGTAGTTCTGAATTTTAATTTCATATATGAATACTTTTAATTTCATATATGGTATTCAATTTATTTATTTGAAGAAATTGGATTATATATTATATGGATACTATTACAGCTTATTTGTGCAAAAAGTTTGTTAAGTTGATGTAGGTTGAATTCAAGACGAGCTTGATTGAAGAAAATAAAATTTTGCCTCGAATTTCAAAATACAAGTGATCGTTGTGGATGTTGTCGCTACAAAGGAAATATTGGAAAAATATTATATTCAATGTGCACAAGCCACAATTAGTGCTATTCGCAAAATATTGTCATGATGACAGAGGGAGAAAGTGAATCCAAGAGAAAGGAAATAATTGTGATCATTTCAAAAATGCAACAAATTGAGAGGGAGCATTGATCAATTATGGAAAAACCTTTTTGGATTGATCATGATCTTGTTATGGAAAGAAGGAAAAGGTAAATGCGTCAGAATTTAAGTTCTAAAAAATCCGGTTAGTGCATCTCTTATTACTAGTGCATCTCTTATTACCTTTTGTCATTAACAGATCTCTTATTGATATTATCATTTTATTATGACAAAAAGGGTACGTGCATTTTATGATGCATCTGTGAATTTTATTGGATATTTGCTAATATATACGATCAAAGTGAGTTATATCGCATATCTTTAATATTCGATTTACTTTATAAAAACTGATTTTTCAAAAATTGTGTTTCATGCAAAATATTTGTTATCATTTTATATTCTCTACGTGTTACTTTTTATCGCTTTTTGATTATGACAAAAATGGGGAGAGAATATAAATATGCATATGTGTTGATATTATTGAGCTACGATTATTTTTTTCTATATATTGTTATGCTCAATTTATTTGCTGTCTTTCGATTCAAATCACATTATTTGAAAATCTAAGATGATTGATTTATCATTATTTTAGAAAGTGTGATTACACATCTGCATATTCAGAGATTGTTTTGTCATCATCAAAAATGGGGAGATTGTTAGGGAAATCTCTTATAATGTTTTGAAGATGACAAAATAAATCAAATGCTACTAACGTGTTTAATGGTTGAGTAACATACTATGCAGATGATAGAATATGTAAAGGATATTATCAAATACTATACTTGGAAGAACCAGAAGACTGAATGTAACTTATGTCCAAAGTATATTCTGAAGATTTCCAGACTTCTATGTTAAAGTTTGAAGACTGTCAGACTTTAGTGTCAAAGTTTGTTCTACATCAAAAGTCTGTTCTCTCTAACAAATTCCAGACTAAACATGAATGAAGAACCGGAAGACAAATTCTATGTTGAAGCTGAACCAGAAGACAGACTCTATGCTGAAGCTGAACTTATTCAAACTGTGTTCAGACCTTAAAGCTAAATCTGTTCAGAAGCAAAATAAGTTCAGACTCAGATTGTAAAGTCTATTACATTCAGACTCAGATTGTACAGTCTATCGCACTCAAACTTTACATCCAAATTCAACAGAACGTAACTCAAGCCCCAATCATACAACGGCTAGTGATCTAGTTTGGATTCTACATCAAGATTGATTTGATTGACTCAATCTAATTGATTGACAATTGGATCTTGAAGATAAAAACTTTCTATACTAAGAAGCTCTACTTATAGAAACCAAGATTATGTTTGTATGAGTAATCGGAATCAATTTGGGATTCTACTTTTATCACTCAACGGCTACCAAATCTTCTAGATACAAATCTGTCTAATGAGTAGATTGGAAGACGATCCTCAAGATACTGTCCAATGGCTAGTTTGGAAGTGGAGGAGTATTTAAGGAGATCAATGACTGATGAGCAAGTAAGAGATGGAGCATAGAATTTATAATTCCAAAGTCTGAGCGACCTTCGATCATACACTTGTCTTTGGTGAGCTTAAACGTTTGTGATCGTGAGAGAAATACCAAAAGGGTGACTTAATGAGATAGTGTGATCTACTACTAAGTGTTTGCACTCAAAGTTGTAATATCTTGTTGATTGCACAGTGGAATCTAGCCAAGAAGGCTATTAGCGTGGGAGAGTGGACGTAGGCTTAAATTAAGCCGAATCACTATAAACCTTGTGTTCTTATTCTCTTCCCTAAATTTCTTTATTTTGTTTGTTGTTCTATTTAATTGCTAAAGTCTGATCTCGCTCAAAATCTGCTATTATTCAGACTCAGTTTCAAAAATCTATTGTTATTCAGACTCAAGTTAAAAGTAAAGATTTTCACTGCATTTTGCATAATCTGTTTTTACACCTATTCACCCCCTCTAGGTGTTCATACTAGCACTTTCAGCAATTATTCAACTTTACCCGCTCATCGAGGCTAGCTGAAAAACCTCAAGGGGTGGACATCCTCTTTAAGGCTACACACAACAAAAATTGAAAGCATATATGGAAAATCTCAAGAGAAATCATAAAAGAAAATCCCTTCCCTTTGTTGGCTTAGATTGCCCTGTACTTTGCTTTCTAACTTCCTAAAAACTCAGAGATAAAGAGGCTTCATAGATAAAGCATATTAGGAGGAGATTGTGGTGACCCGGATTCAAGCAAAAAGCTTGACCTAGATGTATTGGAAGAAAAGGCTAGATATCTTACATCACTACTGTTAAAAACGGCATCGTTCTTATCCATTTTCACTTTACTCACTCTTCCCCGACCTGCACATCCACCAAACTCTCCCTCTTCATCAGTTTGCAGGAACCTGCTACAGACAAGATCTGAAGTCTCACATAGAAGCCTAAGAATCTGTTTAACTGAAGGCCTAGCCCGTCCTTTTGGCTGAGTGCACCATTGCATGATACTCACTATGGTTTGCAGCTGGTCGAAATCAAAGGTGTCCTTAATTCTGGGGTCCATAAGCTCAGGTATTCTATGAGTAGATGTCAATTATGTTTGAGACCATTCCACTAAATTCTTGCCATCTTGTATAGCCCGTCTTGCTGTTACCATATGTTAGAATTTAAGTCGGCGAAAGACGATTTACCTAATTCTAATGTGCAAACAGCAATTAATCTGGGAACGAACGTTGAATTGTGAATGAATCACGAACAAAAACTATCTCATGTCGGTTTGAATGCAATCACGAGGAAAGCACCCGATTTCCACAACATAAATGCCGATTGTTCTTTGTAATAGTGAAAATGGAATGCCTTTTCCCTTTTGATGGAAATAGAACAAACGAGTGAGAGGATTTTCTGATCGTATGCTCTGCCTACTGGTGCCAACGGGTGTCTACAAAAGACTTATATATGACACCCTTCATACCCTTTCAAAAGGGTGTCTTTCCATCGTAGCATATCAAGTCCAAATGGTGCGGTCCAATCGCACCCCATCATGGACGTACTAGCTAAAGTACAACATCTCCCACTCGGACATGATGGGCTTGACATCGCTCTATCAAGAATATAAGGCATTCAACATTCATCAACTTTACAAAACAATTCATACTGACAAATAAGCTATGCGACCAGTGAGTACAACTGCACTTGAGAGCTCAAATTATGCACCTGTTAGGGATGACATAATGGCTACAACCTCAAAAAGAAATAAATAATCGATGTCTCACAGTGCCTCAGACATATTTTGTTACATCAGTCCAAGTATACCTATTCCTTAAAGGCTATACTTGACTATTCTAAAAAAACACAATGTATTTACAATTATATACGTAACCACAAAGGGCGATATAATTGGTCGACCAGTAAATACATGTGATAGATGTAAAACAACAACAGTCTTCCTTCGCACTCATGTCTCTCTCCATTTCAGAACAACTGCTTTCCTAGACACGTCTTATACGGCTATATTTATTCATGACCGCCGGTAACATAAAGTAGCAACATTGATCTTTCACTTCGAGAACATAGTCAGAAGTAACATAGGGTACAAAATTGAGGTAAATTATAAATTACCTCAAGGGCTCACATGATGAGTAAATATGGATAATTTTACTCACCTTCCCTTGTCGGTCGTATAATGCACATGTAGTATGAATTACATGCTATAATGGATTTCTCTTTCTATAAGACCGTATGTCATTTATCAAATATATCCACTATACGGATCTTAGTCTAAACATAGTCACGTGCTTCTCACATACTCATGTTTAGCCCGAGTGCTATATTAGCTCGCTTTCTATAGTGCCCAATTAAGTACTCACATTCGACATCTTTTAGGCATACATGATTGTGGGACTATCATGTTTGGTCTTGTTATAAACAAATCACAGACCTCATCTTGACTCCAATCAAGGCGACATATTTTATGTACCAGACTTGCTCTTTAGTATATATTTGTACAGAACGTCTCATCTCAACGTGCTATCTAAAGCACTTGAGGCGATTGCTCATGTGAATGAGCCAATCATTGGCTGCTGATATACTTTTTAATAATACATGTGTGTTTGTGCTAGTCTCATAATGGATTTATACTTATTGATAAAACATCAAATCACTAATAAATAAACAAGTACAATACATCTGTCCACAAATACATAAACCAATGATCATCTACAATAACATATATCACATTCTACGCAATCCTAGTGCCATCCTATGGGTCAAGAATATGTCTCTAGGAATAGCCTTCGTAAATGGATCAGCAATCATTCTATTGGTTGAAATGTATTGTAGGATCACTTCTTTTTGCGCTATAATATCTCTGATGAAGTTATTCTTTATGTCAATGTGCTTTGTCCTTCGATGATACTTGGAATATTTCACATAGGCAATGGATGCTTGACTATCGCAATAAACTGTCACCGGTTTTAGAACTTCAAGGTGACGGTGACTAAATTTTTCAAGAAACGTTTTAGCCATTGTTGACACCTAATTTTTAGTCGATACATCATTAAAAATAAAAAAAATAAAAATAAAAATAGAGAGAAAACCCCAATTAGTTCACAATTAATCGTCGCTGTTCATCAATAATGCATCATGGCCGTTGAAATAGGCATGTGCTCAATTAGGGGAACTCTTAACTAAGAAGATCAAATCCTAGCCGTTAGTTCAATCCAAGGGCTAAGATTTGATCTTGCTTGAAAATATATAAAGAGAAAAAAAGAAAGAAAAGGGGGAGGCCATTTTGATGAGGATCCACTCTCTCTCTATAACGGTTTTCTCTCTCTCTCCCTCTCGGGGGTCGATCGCTCTCTTTTGCACTGCTCTTCCTGGTTCTCCGTCTTTTCTCTCGGGAGTTGTCATTGAAGGCGAGGGTTTTCTTCCATTGTGGAAAGCAAAAGAGAGAATTCCACCCATTCTCTCTCATTCATGGATCTTCACGAACACACACAGACTCGTTTTCATCTTCATGGAGTCATCATTGAAGCTTGACATCTGGAATAAAGTAGACGCATGCTTGCACATAATCAAGCTCGATCGGATGAAGATTCATCTCTTCGAACTCTCCATTACTTGATCACAGCAGCAAGACCAAAGCTAAGTCTTCTTTCCTATCCTCTAGTTTTGACTTTGATGCGATCGATTAGTTGATTTTCTTAGCGATCTTAGGCTATCGTGATAGTTTATTCTCAGATAGTGCTTTGATCTTGATCAATTTCCTTTCAACAGATTTTGTTGATTCGATTTCGTTGATTTTGTTGACGATGAAGCTGAGAAAATGCTCGTAGATTACAACTATGAAGAAGCGGTTACGATCATCAAGTTTAAAGCCAAGGCATCCGTTGATGAGTCTCATAAATCGAAGATCGGAGATCAACATCAAACAAACAAAGTCCAGCGGCAATGACACACTGATGTGTTCACCTTCGAGTGTCAATCTAGAAAAAAGATTAGAGAAGAGCGATCATGATCTGCAAAAGTCATAAATCAGAGGTTGAAGATTGGTGCTGAACAGCTCTTATACCAGAATCTGACTTAGCGTTATTCACGTTCCGTGGTCCTTGAAGCAAAATCAGAGCTAAGCGCTCAATTTCCTTTTTTTCTGTTTTGATTACAGAACAAAATAAAATTCGACTCTCCACTGATTTCAATATTTTTTTTTCTTTGGGTTAAATAGCAGTTTTGTCATTGCTAAATGAAGAGATCTTCGAAGGCATGTTTTTCGCCGATTCAATCAAGGTAAGTGCGTTGAAACTCCTTTTAATAGCATCTGATGAGGCGAGAGCTTCTCGTGTCGAAATGCATTCTCGACAACGAAGGTTCGGGGCCAGGATGCATTGCGAATCTGATTATAATCAATACTTGATTGATTTAGAGTTGATTACAGTTAGATCTTTTGGTTCTATGATTTTTGAACTTGGATGACAATTGTTCTGCAACCTCGGATTCCTGACTGACCTCTTTGTGTGTATGCTCGGAATTGAGTTAGTATATGTGCTTTTTGGTGCTCGATGTCTTCGTGAAAGTCAAAGATGGTTTGATTAGCTTTCTAACGAGCTACAGTACGTTCTGATCCGATATCATTAGCTATCTGAAATCTTCTTCGAAAATTAGGAGATGATTCTGGAAAACTGACATATTGTAGTTTACTGTTATGCATTGTTCGACCTTGATTGTTTTCCCGATTTTCTACTGAATTTTGTACTTGAATTCATAGATCGGTGTCTCATGAAAAGTTGCTTGAAATGTCCTTGGCTACAACATATAATTTTTTTCAGAATTTTTTGGAGTTGATTTGATTAGGAAAATGCTCATTAAATCGTCCTTAGTGTGGACTGTCTTGTCTGACCTGATTGCTGTTTGCCTTGAATGAGCTAGTAGATGTGTCCAATTGCCTTAGATGTGTTGTAGATATTCATAAAGGGCATTTCAGACTTCGGAAAGACGCATGGTACGCACCATTTGAGCTTCGTTTGATATGTCAAACCTCTGCCAAAGTTACTGCACTTGTTCTTCAATCATGCACTGTCTTGAATAGGTTGATAGACCTACTTAGGTTAATGAATTTCGGTAATTTTTTCTGTGCATTGATCTAAGGATAGATGTTCTCATCACATTTGTCTCTAACATCTATACTTAGGACATACCGAAATATTATGAAATTCATGCACCATTTGAGTAGGATGAAAGTCCGAGCACTTCATGACGACTAGATACATTCCATGACTTGATGAAGTTATATCTCTCTTTTCATCAAATCTTTCAAAATGACATCCTTTGTCAATTGTCTACAAAACGGTTTTATGTATCATGTGGGTTACATATTGACTGCTTTGTATGTCTTAAATACATGTGTTGCATGAGCAAATTCAATGGTGCACGTGTTTGAATATGTGATCCTTAGTTGGTTCACTCATTGGTTTGGATTGGATAAGAATCAAGATCATATGGCCTAAATGCTTGTCATTTTATTTGCTTTGCATATGATTGTTAGATGAATGATTTAGGTGCGACACATAATAATGATGAACCTTGAGATATCACCTAGAATTTGATCTAAAGACTTTGTGACTTTAGTCATTCTTTTTGAACACAAAAGATGTCTTGTCTTTTTTTGTTGTTTTGATATGCATGTTTGTTTCTCTCATTTGTATGTACCTAGTTATTAGTTTCTTAGACTAGGTTTAGAATAGGATCCTGAACATGGATAAAGCGTGAAGATGGTAAAGGTCGATGTCCATTCCGACCATTGTCATGTAATATTCGTTTTCCCGACATATGTCTCGGGTTCCATGCATTGTATAAAACCCGACGAGTTGCGGGTTTCCTTTCTTTCCCAATTGTTTTGTCTTTTATATTTTTAGAATTACATGATTAGGTTTAACTGCTTTTCTTGATTGTTTACTTCATGTCTTGCAATTTCATTTTCATTATTTGTTTTCCTTTCATTTCTTAGGAATAGAATAGAATGAAAGTAATCTACCACGCATGATAATTTAGTATAGAATTGATGATCTTGAAAATATAAAAAGAAATGCATGAACATGTTAGGAAAAACACAACATACTGTTTAGGTACCGAAAGGGCGCTAATAGCAATATTAGCGTAACCCAAGTCCCCGAACCTAGATATTTGGTTACGTAGGAATCGAGAGAACACTCCCGACCCTCAATTAGGTTTCTAGCCGACCCCCAAAAAGAGGCTAGTGGCGACTCTTGCCTATTTTTTTAGGTTGTTAAACAATTAGACCGCATAAATAAACCCGTTGTCACGCAGGGTATGAGCTTGCGAGAGCCCGCGATTTTGTGAGGGAACTCTCGTGATCAAGTACCCCTAAACTCGACCTTTCCCACCTTGGACATTTTGAGGGCGGCGAGATCGGATGGCGACAACCATATTGCTTCTTACACTATGGCAGAGCTTGCAATAAATTCTGCCTCCAACGTAGACAAGGCCGTGCATGTCTATTTCTTACTATTCCAAGAAATCGCATCTTCATTGAGCAAGAACGCATATCTAGAAGTCGATTTATGTTCATCAAGGTCTCCACCCCAATCGGCATCTGAATAACCCAATAGGCGTAAATCATTCCCTTGGTAACAAAGTCGATAGTACATGGTGCCCTTCAAGTATCTCAGGATCCTCTTCACTGCTTTCCAGTATGCTTGACCGGGATTTGATTGATATCAGTTCACCAATCCCACGGCATAGCATATGTCGGGTCGAGTACACATCATAGCATACATCAAACTTTTGACCGCACTAGCGTAAGGAACAGCTTCCATCACTTTAATTTCTTCTGGAGTCTTAGGACACATCTCAGTACTTGCATGACAAAGGTATCAATGGCATTACAATGCTGCATATTGAAACACTCAAGAATTTTCATAATATAAGACTCTTGTGATAAAGTAAGGAGTTTCCTTGATCGATATATTTTGATCTTAACTCCTAATATATAAGCAGCTTCTCCCATGTCCTTCATTTCAAAATTAGAGGACAACCATTCTTTTATAGTGATAATCAAAACCTTATCTTTTCCAATCAATAGAATATTGTTCACATAAAGTGATAAAATCACAAATTTATCTTCGAACCGCTTGACATATACACAGTGATCTTCCTCGATCATCGTGAAACCAAAAGTGGTTATGGCTCGATAAAAACGAAGATACCACTGTTTAGATGATTGCTTAAGGTCATACATTGAGCGATGAAGTTTGCAAACTTTATGCTCTTGACCTTTAGCTACGAAACTTATTGGTTGTTTCATATAGATTTCTTCATATAGGTCTCCATTGATAAATGTCGTCTTTACATCCATCTGATGTAATTCAAGGTCCAAATGTGCAACGATGGCTAGAATAAGGCGTATTGAGGCAAACCTTACAGCTGGTGAAAATGTTTCCTCATAGTCTATACCCTCTTGTTGAGTATAACCTTTAGCCACAAGGCGAGCCTTATACTTTTCAATGGATCCATCCGCCCTTCGTTTAATCTTGAAGACCCATTTGTTTCCAATGGTCTTACGATTAGGTGGTAGATCAATCAAGTCCTAAACATTGTTTGCCCTTATTAACTCAATCTCATCTTCCAAAACTTTTCTCCATTCTTCCTTATCAGAGGATGAGGGAGCCTCTTGAACAGTCTTAGGTTCGGCATCATTATTCTGAGCAATCATAAATGCTTCCCCTTCAATCTCAAAACGACGACGGGGAATACTTTTACGATTACTTTTACGCAATTGAATTTATCTTGAATTCAATTCGTTAGGCGATGCAACACTCCCACTAGGTCGTGCATGTTGAGGTAAATTTTCATTTTCCTCTATAACATCAGTGGGTGTGTTATCAGGATCTTCTATTTCATATAATTGGAAGTCCTTATCAATCTCACCTCTACTAGGAAAATCGTTCTCCAAGAACGTGACATCTCGTGACTCCATTTTTGTCACACTTCCATCAGCTTGTTCACCTATGAACACTTACCCTTTGGAGTGTTCGCAATATCTTATAAAAATACATTTGTTCCCTCTATGACCTAATTTGCCATGTTTATGGGAAGAATCATGAACATAAGCTACACATCCCCATGGACGTAGACTACTCAAGTTTGGTTTCCTACCAGTCCATAATTCATAAGGGGTGGAAGTGATCGATTTTGATGGCACTCGGTTAAGTATAAATGCAGCAGTCAATAATGCATCTCCCTAATAGGAGATAGATAAATTTGCTTGCGCCATCATAGACCTAACAATTTCCAATAAGGTTCTATTCCTTCTCCCAGCTACCCCATTTTGTTGTGGAGTACCAGGAATAGTCAATTGTCGTACAATTCTCTTTTCATCACAAAGAGCCTTAAACTGCTCCGATAGATACTCACGTCCACGATCGGTTCTCAATGCCTTTATTATTTTGTTCAACTGATTCTCTATCATCGCTATATATCGTCTAAAGCAGTCTAATGCTTCTGACTTATGGGAGATAAAAAAAATATAACCAAAACGTGTGAAGTCATCTATGAAAGTGATGAAATATGAGGCTCTATGCCTCGCCCTCACATTCAAAGGACCACAAATGTCAGAATGTATGAGATGCAACGGAAATTCAGCTCTAGTCCCTTTATAGAATGGTTTACTAGTTGCTTTTCCCGCTAGACAATGTTCACATACGGATAGATTAACATTAGTGAGTGACCTAAAAGGCATTTTCTAGCTAATCTTTGTATTCTTTGCAATCCAATGTGACCTAATCTAGCATGCCAAGTACTTACATCAATCTTAACATTACTAGAATATTCAATTAAAGAAAAACAACCATCGTCATTACCATTGTACTGATCATAGTCAATGTCTAACAACATAAAACCATTCGATACATGACCTAAACCATAATAAACCGCTCCATACAAATTTCAACACAATCACCATGGAAATTCAATACATAACCTAAGCTAAGAAGAACAATTACAAAAACCAAGTTTCGTCGAATATTTGGAAAGGACATCATGCAAGAACAGGTTTCGACCACCACGTAAGATTAATTTACATTTGCCAATACCCTTCACTTCAACTCTTGAGTTATTCCCAACATATATCCATCTTCTTCAAGGCGGTATCCGACGATACTCCACAAATACTTCTCGGTCTCTAGCTACGTGGTCTGTTGCTCTTGAGTCTACAATCCACATTGGATGAAATTTAGCAAGCATTACAGTACTAGAAACAAAAGCATTACTCAAAGTAATGGAGTAATATGGTACCTTTTTCGGCTGAGTGCATTTACGAGCAAAGTGACCCATCTTGCCACAATTGTAGCACTCCATCTTGGCCTTGTCCTTCTTCCTACCATGCTTCTTGCATTGGAAGGTCTTAGCCCTTTTTGGTGCCTGATCAGTCTTCTTCCCTTTGTTGTTGAACTGAAGGTTCCTCTTATGCTTGAAGCCTGAAGCCTTACGCGAACTCGATTCAACAACATAAGCATGGGTAGAGGATCTCGCAGCCTCTAGGCGCTCATCCTCTAATTCCAATTGACACACAATATCATCAAAAGTGACAATGTTCTCATTATGTGTTATATTAATCTGCATATGTTTCCAATTGTCAGGAAGAGACCTTATAATAGCCTGAACTTGCTGTTCATCAGTAAGGGAGTGACCTGCCGACTTCAGCTTACGGATCATGTTTGACATCTCCCGAAGATGTTGCTTCATCGTTACATTTGGGCACTTTCGGAATGTGTCAAACTTGATGGTGAGTCTCCTCAGCTTAGTGGCAAATGTACCCCCAAACTTATCTTTTAAGGCAACCCACATAACTTGAACTTTATCATAACTTTCAAACTCACATATGAGATCATCTTCTGTACAGCTTAGCAACGTTATACAAGCAATGCTATTTTTCCTTTTCCAAGCTTGATAAGCTTCCAAATCTCTCCTGTGTTGAGCTGAAGTTCCATACTCAAGTTCATCCATGGTATGATAGAGGGTTTCCAAGACCTCTTGCTCCTCAAGGATGTACTTAACCTTTTAGTGCCAAATATCATAATTGTCACCGTTCAGCTTTTCTCCCTTATTGAGGTCAGCCACAATGGTCTTAGATGCCGATGCCATAATCAATTGCTATAATATATTGACATAATAAACGCAGAATCAGTACTAGCATACTTTATAGAGTAACACAAATATTTAATTTGCAGCAAAGACAAACTAAATTAATGATTATTCAACAAAAGACACAAAAACAAAAGTTCACTATGTTCCCAATCAACTTCTATGTGCAGTTGTTTTATTATCATTAATTAGTTTAATTTGCGCAAATTTTAAGATCTAGGTGAGAACTCTTTCAAATTCTACCAACTTTCGAACTCCCACTAGGAAAAATAATTACATAACCTTATGTAATTTTTACATTTTTCCTTAACAAAAAAAAAAAAAAAAACATAGCATGATAATAACCAACGTATAAACAACAATCATGCTTCAACTATAATTAAAATCGTAATTCAACATGTAATGGATTTCCTACCATTGTTCGAATTTTTTAGCAACTAGAAAATTGCAAGTATACTAAATTATATACATGATATTATCGAATCAAGCTCTACACAGCATATATGACATCATTTGCACACAAGCTAGCTACTGTATTTCCTAAATCACAAGAAAATACAACCTACAAATAAATAGACGATGCAATAAACCCCAAAAAATACGCGTACATAGGGTTCTCTATGCATGTTCATACATTTATAAAATTCAAAATTAAAAAATAATTATACCACAGTGTAGAGCACATCCATACGAACCCAACACCTCTAACCACGCTCCAATCGGAGTTTACACGCGCCCCCACGTGCTGCCTGAGTGCACGACGCGTGTGGTGCACGCGCCAACGTGTCAAACGGCTCCTGGCCGGTTCAATCGGTTCGACCGGTCAGACCGGTTTGACTGCCGGACCGGTTGACCTGTCCGATCGTTGATCGGTCAATGGTCGGGTCAGGTCACGGGTCAGGTCGACGGCCGGTGATCGACCGGCCAACTGCCTGTAGCACCCCGAACCCTTCGAAGGTCGCCACAAGCACCAATGTTACATCTTATTACCCTTATTATCTTTGTACTTAGAAGAAGCGTCGTTATTCACAGGCGTTTTTTTTTTTTTTTTTTTATAAAAGAAAAGCGGTCCTGGCGCGACTCATTAGCGGAAGCAAAATATCACCATCTCTCCCCTACCAACCATGATACAAATACACACCACTAATCACCATGATTTTATAGACAAGCCACGACACTTTATTTACATATATTTTCAAGATGGGACTTCTTTTGGGTCGACACATCAAAAGGAAAAGCTAGGACTCAGCCATGTCCAGCTTAAAACCCCAAAAAGAACCCTCCACCCTCTACATCACACGTGCACAACCCCCATCGTAAGTGTCGGCTAACTATCCCCAAAAACACAGCTCCTACTCGTCACGCACGGGCCTCACACCTAATCCGGTGCGTCAGGCGGTGGCGGTGGCAGCATCCCTCTCATCACCCCGTCGCGACGAGCGTGGACGGAGACAAACTCCTGGACAATCGGGCCCCCAGCCAGGCCTATGTCGTACATGACAAAACAGCGCACTTGTATGTATGCTAGTCCAGGTACAGAAGGACAGCTGAACTCCTAGCACTCTACCTCGACGTCGGATGGTAAACCGTAAAACATACCCCGCGTGACGGTAGGGAGCGGCATGCTGCTAATCTGAAACGTTGGTCCCCAATAGGGGTGAGTACAACCACTCAGCAGGTAAAGGAATCCAATAACCACTCAATGCATCATGCAAATTGTACATGCATTGCAAGCGTTACTTACCTTGAAGCCATGCGCATATTATCATGCATCAATCTCATAATCATATACATGTCATCGTCATCATGACATCATCACATCACACATGTCATCATCATCATGGCATCATCATATCATATACATGTCATTATCATTATGACATCATCATCATGCATATCATCATGCATATCATATATCATCATCATCATCACCATGCATATCATCATGCCATATCATATATCATCATCATCATCATCATGCATATCATCATGCCATGGGTTTAATTTCCACTTTTAACTTTCAATTTGATCACCACATTACCCATTTCTCAGATCATTTATTTCATCATCACCTCGGGCAAAGACCTCCGAGGCTTCCAGCATTCAGTCATTCTAGGCCACCGGGCATCCGGCCCCCCACATTCCGGGCATCTCGCATCCCAACTGGCATCACGAGGCATTCCCTCGGGCAAAAACCTCCGACAGGGCTTCCGGCATTTACACTCCCTGGCCGGGCATCCCGCACCCCAATCCTGGCATCTCGAGGCATTCCCCTCGGGCAAAAACCTCCGACAGGGCTTCCGGCACCCCTACATTCCGGGCATCCTGAATCTCCCAAGGCCATCCGGCAATGCATCTCTATACATTCCAAGCATCATCCTCCACCACAACCACCTCCTCATTTACCATTATCCACGTTTACCAATTTCAGTTTTAATTTAGCATGGCATATGACGTGACATCAAACAAGTCATACTTGGCATGGAATTCATACATATGTGTCAATTCAATGTCATGCATACATCAAGACCTCATCATACATATAACATGGTATAATTATTTATGAAATAAATAATGGAATTTATGGCCAATAAAATAATCCATTTTTCATTTATTTAAAATTCCAACTTTTGTCATTTTCAAAATATTAGATTTAATATCTATAAATTCCCAAAAATTATAAAAATTAAAGCAAGTATTAAACTCGCCAATAGGATGATAATTACATGCAAAATACATGGCCACATAGAATTTCACACAATTTCACAATTTTCACAAAACATCGTATAATTTTCGGATGAAACCAGAATGCACGGTTTCCGAATAAATTCGATTAAAATATCCATACGGCCTCCAAAAATTACGAAATTTTACCAAGTTATGTTGTAGTTTAAGATGTTAGCTACAACTTTAGTGAAGAAATCGAAGCCAAAATCGGACTCCAAACATGCATGAAAGCTCACACAAAATTCTGACTCAAACCGTTCGAACGAAAACAGTCACACCACTTCAAGATCAAGCTATCCATACTTCGGTTTTCCTCTTCCAATCACCCAAATTCGACACTATATCAACCATACATACAACAAACACACATGCAAGAGCAGCTAAAGGAACCCCAACTTGCCTCTAGACCGGACGGACGACGGCACATGGCGGCGAGCACGGCGGTCGGACGGTGGCTCCTCCTTGGCTTCTCCTTCTCTCGGCCGTTCTCCCTCTCTCTCTCTCGCGAAATCTCTCTCTCTCTCTCTCTCTCTCTCTCAGCTGAATGAACCGGCCACCCTTCTCTCTCTCTTCCCTTTTATCCCCCCTAATCCTCATCATTGATAATCATTACTTGCCTTCAAATTAGCCAATGCATGACATTCTCCTTTGTGCCACTTGTCACCACACATGCAAGGGCTTTGGGCTTTGAATTTGGGCTTGGGCTTTGGGCCAACTACTCTTGGGCCTCCCCTTGGTCGACGGTAGCCCACTTGTGGGCTTCAATGGGCCGGCCAACTTGGCCCATTAAAGATCCACTCTTGGGCTTAAGGCCCAACTAATTTTTTTTTTTTAATTTCTTCTATAGATATTTTTAAAATTTTAATTTTCAACATAGCCAAAGTCTTGTGACATTTTGTTTATTGAAATTTAATTTATAAAGTGCATAGCCAAGCATAAATTATTATCATTAATCTATCAAATTTAAATTCTCACAAACATATGCACAAATTATCTATTCTTAAAAAGAATTATGGCTAAAGCATAAGCCATGAGAAATTTTATTACCTAATTAGAGACTTTAACACACCTTATGGCTTGACTTTGAATTTTGGGATGCCACAATTCTCCCCTCCTTAGAGAATTTCGTCCTCGAAATTAGACACCACTCGTGCCTTCTTGAAATAAATAAGGGTACTTTTCCTTCATCTGATCCTCACTTTCCCATGTGGCTTCCTCCATATCATGATGTCGCCATAATACCTTAACCAATGGGATCTTCTTAGTCCTAAGAATTTGCTCCTTTCGATCCAATATCCGCACAGGTTCTTCAATGTACCTCACTTTCTCATCCACTTTGATGGCTTCATGATCGAGTATGTGACCAGGATCCGGCTGGTACTTCCTCAACATCGATACATGAAACACATCGTGCAGATTTCCTAACTTAGGGGGTAACGCTAAACGATAAGCTACATCCCCTATCCTTTCAAGTATTTCAAAAGGTCCAACAAATCTAGGGCTTAACTTACCCTTTATCCTGAATCGAGATATCCCTTTCATTGGAGATACCTTAAGGAATACATGGTCTCCTACACTAAATTCCAAAGGCCTTCTACGCCTATCTGCGTAGTCTTTCTGTCTACTCTAAGCTGTTCTAAGTCTTTCTCTAATAATTTCAACAGCCTCAGTGGTAACTTGTACCAATTCAGGTCCTGTCAATTTCCTTTCACCTACTTCACTCCAACAAATAGGAGTCCTACATCTCCTTCCATATAGTGCTTCATAGGGAGCCATGCCTATACTCTTCTGAAAACTATTATTATAGGCAAACTCCACCAAATGCAATCTTTCATCCCAATTTCCTTTGAAATCAATTACGCAAGCTCTTAACATATCCTCTAATATCTGGATTACTCTTTCTGTCTGTCCATTTGTCTAGGGATGAAAAGCAGTACTAAACTGAAGCTTAGTTCCTAATGCAATTTGAAGACTTCGCCAAAAGTTCGAAGTAAACCTCGAATCCCGATTTGAAGTAATGGTCACTGGAACACCATATAAGCGTACCACTTGACTTACATACATGTCCGCATACTTATCCATTGGGTAGTTTATGTGAATCGCTAAGAAATGAGCCGATTTAGTCAAACGATCCACTATAACCCAAATCGAGTCATGACTGCTTGACGTCCTTGGCAATCCTTGTACAAAGTCCATTGTTATATGTTCCCATTTCCATTCTGGAATGTCTAATGGTCTCAAAAGTCCTGCGGGTGTACGATGTTCCGTTTTTACTTGCTGGCACGTCAAACGTTGAGAAACGTACTTAGCCGTATCTGCCTTCATACCATTCCACCAAAATTGCTGATGTAAATTCCTGTACATCTTTGTACTACCTGGGTGGATACTATAATTACTCTTATGTGCCTTTGACAGAATTTCCTTCTTTAACTCTTCATTGTCGGGAACGCAAAGTCGTCCTTGACATCTCACTATTCCATCATCAGAGACTTGAAATTCCGATCTTTTTCCTAAAGATACTGTATCTTTTACTTTCAAAATCTCTGGGTCAGATTCTTGCAAGATTTTAACTTTCTGAATAATTTCGGGTTCTATCCTTAATACACTAAGTATACCAGTAAGACAATCCATTCCCAGTTTAAATTATGAGTCTGCTATAGACTTTAACAATTCCCACTCTACCATCCTTAAACTGGCCATCTCCATAGCCGACTTACGACTAAGAGCATCCGCTACCCTATTCGCTTTCCTTGGATGATATTTTATCTCACAATCATAATCCTTTAACAACTCCATCCACCTCCTCTGTCTCATGTTCAATTCCTTTTGTGAGAACAGATACTTCAAACTCTTATGATCCGTATAAATCTCAAACTTCTCCCTATACAAATAGTGTCTCCATATCTTCAAGGCAAACACTATAGCTGCTAGCTCTAAATCATGCGTTGGGTAATTCAACTCATGGGGTTTCAATTGTCTAGATGCATAGGCTACGACCTTGCCATGCTGCATCAAAACACATCCCAGTCCTTTGTGAGATGCATCACTATACACTGTGAAACCATCAGGTCCAATAGGTATAGTCAGAATTGGAGCTGAAGTCAATTTCCTTTTAAGCTCCTGGAAACTCCTTTCACATTCCCCATTCCATTCAAATTTCACATTCTTTCGGGTTAACTTAGTTAAAGGTCTTGCCAGTCATGAGAATCCTTCAATGAACCTTCTATAATAGCCAGCCAGTCCTAAGAAACTTCGTATTTCAGTGGGTGTCGTTGGTTTCGGCCAATTTACTACCATTTCAACTTTTGCCGGGTCTACTGCAATTCCTTTTCCTGACACCACATGCCCTAGAAATATTATCTAGTCCAACCAGAACTCACACTTACTAAACTTAGCATACAACTTATGCTCTCTCAGGGTCTGTAAAACTATCCTCAAATGTTGCTCATGCTCTTTAGGCCCTTTCGAATATACCAGAATATCATCAATGAAAACAATCACAAACTGGTCCAAATAAGGCTGAAATATTCTATTCATCAAATCCATGAATGCAGCCGGCGCGCTAGTCAATCCAAATGGCATAACAAGGAACTCGTAGTGTCCATAACGAGTCCTAAACGCAGTCTTAGGAATGTCCTCCTTCTTAATTCTTAGCGATGGTATCCCGACCTCAAGTCAATCTTAGAGAAGACCGAACTTCCCGGAGTTGGTCAAACAAGTCATCAATTCTAGGCAAATGATACTTATTCTTAATGGTCACCTGATTCAGCTGCCTATAGTCAATACACAAGCGCATCGATCCATCATTCTTTTTCACAAACAAGACCGGTGCACCCCAAGGTGAAGCACTTGGTCTAATGAATCCTTTGTCAAGCAACTCCTGCAGTTGCACTTTCAACTCCTTCAATTTGACTAAGGCCATCCTATATGGGGCTTTTGATATTGGTCCTGTTCCAGGCATTAATTCAATTTCAAATTCAATCTCCCGCTCTGGCGGCAATCCAGGCAATTCCTCAGGGAATACATCTTGAAATTCGTTAACTACACGAACTTCCTCAAGTTTAGGCTCCTCCCTTGCATAATCTCTAACTATGGCTAGGTACCCTTGACATCCTTCGTCAAGTAACTTACAGGCTTCTACTGCCGAAATAAGTGCTACAGAAAAATGGGTCTAACCTCCTAAAAATTCACAACTAGACTGGTCAGGTAAAACAAATTGTACCACTCTTCTATAACAATCCATTCTAGCCCGATACTTATGAAGCCAGTCCATTCCTATAATAACGTCAAAATCATACATAGCCATTACAACCAAGTCTATTTCCATATTCTTTCCTCCCATAGATATCTTACAATTTCTACGCACCAGTGTAGACAATACCATATCCTTTAAAGGCGTGGAAACACAAAGAGGCGTCTCAAGAGGCATCACTTCTATCTTATTCAAACGTCTATATCTTTCAGACACAAATGAATGCGTTGCACCCGTATCAAACAATGCATATGCCTTTTCACCATTGATAAAGATCGTACCTGAGATAACATTTTTGGAAGCTTTCGCTTCCTCCTGGGTGATCGCATACACCCTTCCTTGTGCTGGTAGCCTCTGAGGATTTCCTTGTAGGTTTGACCTAACAACACTCTGATATCCCTGTCGCACCGAGCCAACACTCACTTGCGACCTCTCTTGTGGGCAACTTCTCCTAAGATGACCCACTTGTCCACAACCAAAACATTTCAGTTGTCCCGTGCAAGGTCCAGGACCATGTCTCCCATTACACTTTTGACAAACACCAGGCTGATAGGGCACTTTCCCTATATTCAGACCATTTCTAGCTCCTCCAAAATTCCCAAAATTACTCTTATTCTTCACATTCCAAGTCTAACCTTGACCAGAATAAGGTCTCTTACCCTTTCTCACATCATTAAAATTCAACGGTTTCTTAAACTCCGACCGTTCTCTCAGCAGTTCTTGCTCCACTAATTGTGCCATTTCATAAATTTCATTATAATCCCTTATGTTCAAAGGCATCAGTTGCTTCTTAATGTCATTCCTTAGCCCTTTCAGGAATCTCTTAGCCTTCTCTTCCTGATCCTCAATCAATCTAGGAGCATATCTAGACAATTCAGAAAATCTAGCCTCATACTGATCTACTGTCAACCCCTTTTGTTCTAGCTAAACAAATTCAGTAATCTTTCTATCCTTAGCACAATCAGAAAAATGCTTCCTATTGAAAGCTCTAACAAACTCCTCCCAGTTAACATCAATACCTGGTGGAAAGATTATGTCCTTTGAAGCTCTCCACCAAAACTTCGCATTTCCCTCCAACCGGTACTCTGCTAAAACTATTTTCTCAGCATCAGTGCAGTCCAACAGCCGGAAAATTCGTTCCATCCCATCAATCCATTGCTCCGCCTCCTCAGGACTTCCCATTCCATTGAACTTAAGTGGCTTCAGCTTCAGAAACTGCTCCACTAGTCCTTGAGTACGGCGTTCTGCTCCGGGCTGTTGCTGCGCCTGCCTTTCCATCAGATTTTCAATATTGGCTAATGCCTGCAAGATGTCTTCCATTCGGGGTTCAACCCTTGTAGCAGAGGCTTCAGCCCTCGATGGATGAGCACTTCCAGCTCGCACCATGATTTTCTTGCAATTTCCAAGCATTGCCTCAGGAATAATCTGAGACTCACTGCCTCCATTCAAAGCAACTACTACTACATAAGTAACATATACATGTTACTGGTACCTAAAGGCAACTCAAAATGAACTACTAGGGATCTACGAGTGAATTCTCATCACCCGTTATTCAATTATTCCGTTTTATATCCTATGGTGTACATTGCCATCATGTTCCTCAATTTCCAAATGAGGCTCCTTATCACTCCATCTATAACCATTCGCTCTGATACCAAAAAGGGCGGATGTAGCACCCCGAACCCTTCGAAGGTCGCCACAAGCACCAATGTTACATCTTATTACCCTTCTTATCTTTGTACTTAGAAGAAGCGTCGTTATTCATAGGTGTTTTTTTTTTTTTTTTAAAGAAAAGCGGTCCCGGCGCGACTTATTAGCGGAAGCAAAATATCACCATCTCTCCCCCTACCAACCATGATACAAATACACACCACTAATCACCATGATTTTATAGACAAGCCACGACACTTTATTTACATATATTTTCAAGATGGGACTTCTTTTGGGTCGACACATCAAAAGGAAAAGCTAGGACTCAGCTATGTCCAGCCTAAAACCCAAAAAAGAACCCTCGACCCTCTACATCACACGTGCATAACCCCCATCATAAGTGTCGGCTAACTATCCCCAAAAACACAGCTCCTACTCGTCACGCACGGGCCTCACACCCAATCCGGTGTGTCAGGCGATGGCGGTGGCAGCATCCCTCTCATCACCCCGTTGCGACGAACGTGGATGAAGACAAACTCCTGGACAATCGGGCCCCCAACCAGGCCTATGTCGTACATGACAAAACAACGCACTTGTATGTATGCTAGTCCAAGCACAGAAGGATAGCTGAACTCCTCACACTTTACCTCAACGTCGGATGGTAAACCGTCAAACATACCCCGCGTGACGGCAGGGAGCGTGTGGCATCCCAAAATTCATAATGACCTCTAATTACATTAAAGTCTATGAATAGGTGATGTAAGTACCATTAAGTTATTTTATAGCCATTTAATCCATAATTTGCAATAAGATTTATGGCCAAGCTTTTAATGGATAATTATTTGATAGGAAAGAAAATCCTATCATTGGCCATGTGTTTCATAAATTGGAATTTATGGATTTGTGACTATAAGTTTAATGGCCTTATTATTTTTGCAAGTTAGGTATTTATTTAAATAAGGATTAAGATGTATTATTAAAATAGACTTGGGCCATTTAAGTTTGGACCTTAGGCCCAAGTGAGATGGGCCTAAAGTGGGCCATAAGCCCGGCCCATTGTCGCATGGAGGGGTGGAGGAGGAGCCGCATGGCTTCCTCCAAGTGTCTTCAACCAAGGAGACACTTGTCTCCTTCTTAGGGACAAGTGTCCCCCATGCAAGATGAGGCTGCATGCAAGTATATAAGCCATCTAAAAGAGAGAGAGAGAGAGAGGGAGAGAGAGAGTGGCATTCGGCCAAGCCAAGTGAGAGAGAGTGAGTTGCGAGAGAGGAGAGGGAGGCCGAGGAGGAGGAGCTCGCCCGTCGTCGCCGTCCGTCCGCCGTGTGTCGCTGTCCGCTTGGTCTAGAGGCAAGTTGGAGTCCTCTAGCTGCTCTTGCATGTGTGTTTGTTGTATGTATGGTTGATATAGTGTCGATTTTGGGTGATTAGGTGAGGTTAACCGAAGTATGGATGACTTGTTCTTGAAGTGGTGTGACTGTTTTCGCTCGAACGGTTTGAGTCAGAATGTTGTGTGAGCTTTCATGTATGTTTGGAGTTCGATTTTGGCTTTGATATCCTCACAAAAGTTGTAGCTAACATCTTAAAATACAACATACTAAACTTTCGTGGAAAATTATGGAGATTTAAGGGGTTAAACTCCCATCCTAGGAGACCTCAGATCTGGAACGATTTCACTGACATCTTGATGGATTTGTGGTTGCATGTTGATTTGTGCTAAGAATAGTTCTTCGATATCTTCATGAAAGTTGTAGGGGACATCTTAAGCTACAACATAATCAAATTTTAAGTGAAATGAACAAGTATAGCCTAGTAAATAAACTAGATCTTGAAGATGATGATTCTGGAGGTGTATTTCGGGACACCCGAGACTTCATGGACTTAAAAGATGACTATAATCTGGTTATCTTACTTAGATCTCTTCATGAAAATTGTAGAGAACATCTTGATGTAGAACATATCCAAATTTCAGAGGAAACGAAGAAGAATAGGTAGGTGAAAACGCAGTATTTCGGAGAAGCACGTACTGGACGATCCGGTGATGGATCCAGAAGCTTCGTGAGGTTGTATAAAATAATCTAAAAATAATCTGTCTTGGAGTTTTTCATGAAAGTTGTGCGAAAATTTCTTGGCTATGATTCGGTAAAATTTCATAATTTTTGGAGGCCGTATGGATATTTTAATTGAATTTATCCGGAAATTGTGCATTCTGGTTTCATCCGAAAATCACATGATGTTTTGTGGAAATTGTGAAATTGTGTGAAATTCGATTTGGCCATGAATTTTGCATGTAATTATCATCCTATTGGTTTGTTGAATAATTGCTTGGATTTTATAATTTTGGGAATTTTTAGAAATAAAAAAATAATAATAAAATAAAATAAAAATAAAATAAAAATAGATTATTTTATTGGCCATGGATTCCATTTAATTTATTTATGTGGCATGTGTGATAAGGTCTTGGTATGTATGTGATATTGAATTGATATGCATGTGTGAACCCTATGCCAAGTATGACTTGTTTGATGTCATGACATATGCCATGTTAAACTAAGATTGAAATTGGTAAATGTGGATGATGGGAAATGAGGAAATGGTTGTGGTGGAGGATGATGGCTGGAATGTATAGAGATACATTGTTGGATAATGCCCCGAGAGTGTCGGGATGCCCGGTGGTATACGGTACGTAATTCCAGGGGAGGCCTGGTGGTATGTCGGTACATAATTCTGGAAGCCCTGTCGGAGGTCTTTGCCCGAAGGGAATGCCTCGCGATGCCAAGATTTGGGTGCGGGATGCCCGACTAGGGAGTGTAAATGCCGGAAGCCTTGTCGGAGGTTTCTGCCCGAAGGGAATGCCTCGTGATGCTAGTTGGGATGCGAGATGCCCGGAATGTGGGGGGCCGGATGCCCGGTGGCCTGGGATGGCTGAATGCCGGAAGCCTCGGAGGTTTTTGCCCGAGGGGATGATGAGATTGATGATTTGAGAAATGGGTGATGTGGTGATTAAATTTAAAGATAAAGATGAAAATTAACCCATGGCATGATATGCATGATGATATGCATGATGATGATGATATGTGATGTGATATGATGATCACCCATGGCATGATATGCATGATGATATGCCATGATAATGATGTGATGATGTGATGATGATAATGACATGTGTGATGTAATGGTGTCATGATGATGATGACATGTGTGATGTGATGATGTGATGATGTTGTATATATGATTATGAGATTGACGCATGATAGTATGCGCATGGCTATGAGGTAAGTAACGCTTGCAATGCATGTATGATTTGTATGATGCATTGAGTTGTTATTGGATTCCTTTACCTGCTGAGTGGTTGTACTCACCCCTTTTAGGGACCAACATTTCAGATTAGTAGATGAATTGAGCGGTTGGATATGACCGCGAGGAGAAGGATAGCAAAGGAAGGAACTTTTGGACGCCGACACTGATCGATGGACTTTAAGTATTCAACTGTTGGAGAAGATGTTGATCATCTTTTGAAGTATAGCCTAGCATAGAAAACTATGGCATTTTGATGTACCGATGAATGATGTCCATATGATTTAAGTGAACAAAAGTGTACGGCTTTTACCTATAAATGTTTAGCTGGTGTGCATCGTTTTCTAAATGTCGGGAAGGGAGTTGTTGGATGTGCTTCCGTATATATATTGCGCAAGGGACCGATCTAAAAAAAATAAAAATGTAAACCCCCAAATTGTATGGACCCGCTGTAATTGAAATGGTATAAGAGTGACAAGTTATTAGGAAAAGAGAATGGTAAGTGAACTATGGCGACCCTAATCGGATCGGGGGCCGTTGAGGGGTGCCACAGAGCGGCATGCTGCTAATATGAAATGTTGGTCCCCAAGAGGGGTGAGTACAACCACTCAGCAAGTAAAGAATCCAACAATCACTCAATGCATCATGCAAATTGTACATGCATTGCAGGCGTTACTTACCTTGAAGCCATACGCATACTATTATGCATCAATCTCATAATCATATACATGTCATCGTCATCATCACATCATCACATCACACATGTCATCATCATCATGGCATCATCATATCATATACATGTCATTATCATTATGACATCATCATAATGCATATCATCCTCATGCATATCATATATCATCATCATCATCATCATCATCATGCATATCATATATCATCATCATCATCACCATGCATATCATCATGCCATATCATATATCATCATCATCATCATCATCATGCATATCATCATGCATATCATATATCATCATCATCACCATGCATATCATCATGCCATATCATATATCATCATCATCATCATGATGGATATCATCATGCATATCATCATGCCATGGGTTTAATTTCCACTTTTAACTTTCAATTTGATCACCACATCACCCATTTCTCAGATCATTTATTTCATCATCCCCTTGGGCAAAGACCTCCGAGGCTTCCAGCATTCAGCCATTCCAGGCCACCGGGCATCCGGCCCCCCACATTCCGGGCATCTCGCATCCCAATTGGCATCACGAAGCATTCCCCTCGGGCAAATCCTCCGACAGGGCTTCCGGCATTTACACTCCTTGGCCGGGCATCCCGCACCCCAATCCTGGCATCGCGAGGCATTTCCCTCGGGCAAAAACCTCCGACAGGGCTTCCGGCACCCCCACATTCCGGGCATCCTGAATCTCCCAGGGCCATCCGGCAATGCATCTCTATACATTCCGGGCATCATCCTCCACCACAACCACCTCCTCATTTACCATTATCCACGTTTACCAATTTCAGTCTTAATTTAGCATGGCATATGACGTGACATCAAACAAGTCATACTTGGCATGGAATTCATACATGTATGTCAATTCAATGTCATGCATACATCAAGACCTCATCATACATATAACATGGTATAATTATTTACGAAATAAATAATGGAATTTATGGCCAATAAAATAATCCATTTTTCATTTAATTAAAATTCCAACTTTTGTCATTTTCAAAAATATTAGATTTAATATCTATGAATTCCCAAAAATTATAAAAATTAAAGCAAGTATTAAACTAGCAAATAGGATGATAATTACATGCAAAATACATGGCCACATAGAATTTCACACAATTTCACAATTTTCACAAAACATCGTATAATTTTCGGATGAAACCAGAATGCACGGTTTCCGAATAAATTCGATTAAAATATCCATACGGCTTCCAAAAATTACAAAATTTTACTGAGTTATAGCCAAGACATTTTCGTACAACTTTCATGAAGACTTCCAAGCCAGATTATTTTTAAATTATTTTCTACAGTCTCACGAAGCTTCTGGATCCATCACCGAATCGTCCAGTACATGCTTCTCCGAAATACTGAGTTCTCACCTACCTATTCTCTTTATTTTTCTCTTAAATTTTGATATGTTCTACATCAAGATGTCCTCTACAAGTTTCATGAAGAGATCTAAGTCAAATAACCATAGTATAGTCGTCATTTAAGTCTATGAAGTCTCGGGTGTCCCGAAATACATCTCCAGAATTACCGTCTTCAAGATCTAGTCGATTTACTAGGCTATACTTGTTCATTTCACTTCAAATTTGAGTATGTTGTATTTTAAGATGTCGCCTACAACTTTCATGAAGAGATCAAAGAAATATTCTTAGCACAAATCAACATGCAACCACAAATCCAACAAGATGTCAGTGAAATCTTTCCAGATCTGAGGTCTCCGTAGGATGAGAGTTTAACCCCTCAAATCTCCATCATTTTCCACGAAATTTTAGTATGTTGTATTTTAAGATGTTAGCTACAACATGCAAGCTATCGGACTCCAAACATACATGCAAGCTCACACAAAATTCTGACTCAAACCGTTCGAACGAAAACAGTCACACCACTTCAAGATCAAGCTATCCATACTTCGGTTTTCCTCTTCCATTCACCCAAATTCGACACTATATCAACCATACATACAACAAACACACATGCAAGAGCAGCTAGAGGACCCTCAACTTGCCTCTAGACCGGACGGACGACGGCACATGGCGGCGAGCACGGCGGTCGGACGGCGGCTCCTCCTCGGCTTCTCCTTCTCTCGGCCGTTCTCCCTCTCTCTCTCTCTCACTCTCACTCTCTCTCTCGGCCGAATGAACCGGTCACCCTTCTCTCTCTCTCTCTCTCTCTCTCTCTCTCTCTCTCTCTCTCTCTCTCGGCCGAATGAACCGGTCACCCTTCTCTCTCTCTTCTCTTTTATCCCCCCTAATCCTCATCATTAGTAATCATTGCTTTGCCTCCTAATTAGCCAATGCATGGCATTTCCCTTTGTGCCACTTGTCACCACACATGCAAGGGCTTTGGGCTTGGGCTTTGGGCCGGCCACTCTTGGGCCTCCCCTTGGTCGACGGTAGCCCACTTGTGGGCTTCAATGGGCCGGCCAACTTGGCCCATTAAAGATCCAATCTTGGGCTTAAGGCCCAACTAATTTTTATTTTTTTTTGAATTTCTTCTATATATATTTTTAAAATTTTAATTTTCAACATAGCCAAAGTCTTGTGACATCTTGTTTATTGAAATTTAATTTATAAAGTGCATAGCCAAGCATAAATTATTATCATTAATCTATCAAATTTAAATTCTCACAAACATATGCACAAATCATCTATTCTTAAAAAGGCTAATGGCTAAAGCATAAGCCATGAGAAATTTTATTACCTAATTAGAGACTTTAACACACTTTATGGCTTGACTTTGAATTTTGGGATGCCGCACCCACCGGTGATGACGTCATCGATGACGTCATCCCAACGGTTGCCAACTGTAGGGTGATGTCATCACACGCCGGTTCGCGACCGACACGTGACTCGCACCTGCCGATTCGCTGATTGGCACGTGTGGCGCATGCGCTGGCTTTGCGAGTGCTTCAAGCGCGTGGCACCCACGTGCAACGGCTTCTGGCCGCGCGTGTGGGCGTGTCCGGCGTCTTCCGGTGGTGCTCGACCCATCGCCAGATTCGTCTCGACGAGTACTTGCACCTTGTATGTTTAAAAAATAGTTTTGGCCAAAAAATTATTTCGAAAAAATTGCCAAAACCATACGGGTGTACATGACCCCGAACCCGTTCTTCGCTTCGGTTCGATTTCGAGTTTTTCAGATTGCAATTCCGACTATCAGACATCCAAACAGTGTAGATTTCATACTCTTGATCTCAATATCAAATGGTAAATGAGAAAATTCAATGAAAAAACAAGGCAGAAATCACGACGGGGCTCTAATAATAATGTTAGAATTCAAGTCTGCGGAAGACGACTTACCTGATTCCGATGCACAAATAGCAATTAACCCCGGAACGAACGTTGAATTGCGAATGAATCACGAACAAAAACTATCTCATGTCGGTCTGAATGCAATCACGAGGAAAGCACCCAATTTTCACAGCATAAATGCCGATTGTTCTTTGTAATAGTGAAAATGGAATGCCTTTTCCCTTTTGATGGAAATAAAACAAATGAGTGAGAGGATTTTCTGATCGTATGCTCTACCAACTGGTGCCAATGGGTGTTTACATAAGATTTATATACGACACCCTTCATACCCTTTCAAAAGGGTGTCTTTCCGTCGTAGCATATCAAGTCCAAATGGTGCGGTCCAATCGCACCCCATCATGGACATACTAGCTAAAGTACAACACCATCTCTAACAATAGCATGCCATAGCTGTAGACATTGCTCTTCTTCGTGAGCTACTGAGTGATTACATACTCAGGATCCATGTAACCTGGGCAAAAAAGTAAGGCTCATATTTGATTAAAACAATGCAGATCATTAACCAAAGGAGAGCTTTTTCGACCTGGAGTTCCTCGTACATCAGTATTTACTTTTTACTGGTTCAAAGCAAATTGAGCCATCTTTTGAAGCATGTGCAAGACCAAAATCAGCAACCTAGACTCAAAGATGACAAGAAATGAGAAAAGTCACCGGAAGCAATCAATTTGATATGTCAAGGAAGTCCCTGGCTTCTTGCTACTTAGCATCTTGCAAAGACTGCATCAGGGATATCCGATTTTACAATTGAACTTGGATTACTGTATATTGGGAGCTAAGATCTAATCAAAGAGTCACTTTCACAAAACTATCCTACCTTGGCAACAAAATTCTCATCGAGTAAAATGTTGCTTGACTTGATGTCTCTGCGAAACAAGGGAGGATCACAATAGAAATGGAGATACTCTTGCATTGATAATGTAGAAGTCCAAAGACTAAGACATTGATAAGAAATAGTTAAATCACTCCAAATGACCACGGAAGTTCAAAATTACCAAAGCATTAGCCACATCAATAGGTATTTGGATCCTCGTCCGCCAACTCAGAGGATTTCTATTAGGTTCCGCACACAATGGATAGGTCAACAACATGATGACTAAGGAACCCTAAAACAAAAAAGCCTAGTGGTTTTAGGTTTTATGAATGTGTTCATATAGCAGTGTAAGAACAATTTCAATGTAAGCATCGGTTAAATATTCAATACATGGTAATAAATGTTAAGTGATTGGCTCATGATTTCGCTCAACAAGTATGCACTTACGAGTCTGCGTACATCTTAGCATGTGCACATGGGTGCAGCAGATTGTGCCTATGCTCTATCTCTGAGAGAGAGAGAGAGGGAGAGAGAGAGAGAGAGAGAGAGAGAGAGAGAGATCCATAAAATCAGTGCAAGAAAAACATGTGTACCATGAAGATGATCTTTCAAGCTTCCATTTGCCATGTATTCATACATAAGAAACCTGCAGAGAGCTGAAATCAATTAATTACTCCGATTCAAATCAGTCACATGAATGCAGAAGCACTCACCCACTCATTGTGTAGATGTGTACACGTGTGCATGCAAGCAGAAGATGACCCACAGAAATTGAATCATCAGCTTGTGAGGCATGAGTGCACCTGTGGTGTTGTGTGCGCGCGCGTTGGTGGGGGATGGGGTGTATAGACTTTGGTGTGGATAAAACTAATTTCTGTTAAATTGTTAGATTCAATTTCTAGAAACTTCATGAAAGATTTAAGCTAGAATAGTCAAGAAAAATCCTTAAGAAAATCTAGCTTAGGTGGCAAAAGAAAAGTGTCGAAGCACAAATGTAGAAATCTCTAGAAGAAGAATAGATAAACAACAATCTAGAATTTCGTAGAAGAAGCCTAAGTGGACAACATTCCACATAAATCTAGAATGTTGTATTTAGTCCCTATAAATAGGAAAGAGGGGGGAGCGTAGCAAACTAACAAATGTAAGCAAGCTCCTTCCCTTCCCTTTGTACTATAATGAATAATAAATAAATAAAAGTTCTTTCTTGTTCCCTTGTACTCTCTTCTAACACTCCCTTGCACACACATTAACACACGCTTCCGCAATCACCAACAGTGGTATCAGAGCTACGTCTTTGGTTGGTATTGGGCGTTAGTCCTACCTACCCATTCCTAAAACTACCCTTTCCAAATACCCAATAACTAAACCATGGCCAACTCTACCTCATCCTCATTTCCCATCCCAATTTTTTATGGGAACAACAATGACTTTTGGAACATAAAAATGACTATATTCTTGATGGCCCAAGACTTATGGGACATCGTGGAAAAAGGTAGCAAGGCTCCACAAGAAGGTACAAGTGTTTCAAAGGATCAACTACAAAAGGATGCAATGGCACTATATTTTATCTAGCAAGCACTCTCAGAAACCATATTTCCAAGAATAATTGGATCAAGAACTGTAAAAGGGACTTGGGATATACTGCAAGAAGAATTTCAAGGATCGGAAAAGGTATGCACTATTCGCCTTCAAACTCTAAGAAGAGATTTTGAGAATTCTAAAATGAAAAATTATGAGACCGTACAAGAATATTGTGGAAAGTTAGATATTAAAGCGATGGACTTCTTACCTTCAGGATCTTCATCAACAATTTGTTCTACTTCATAGAATTGAAGAGTGTCAATCAATTTATCAATGGAGAGTGGCATAATCCTCTGAGTCTCCCGGATTGAGGTCTTGATATGGTTTCATTCTTTTGAAAGACCTTGCAAAAGTTTGTTGACCTTCATTGGGGAAGAAATTGGCTGACCTTGATATGCTAAACCATTTACAATTTCTGTAAAACGGCTGAACATATCTCCAATTAACTCTCATGGCTTCATCTTGAAGGATTCATATTGGCCGAGCAGGAAGTTTACTTTTGTCTCTTTTACATGATCAGTCCCTTTATATGTAACATGTAGTCTATTCCAAACTTCTTTAGTTGTTTCACATGAAGAGATTCTATTATATTCAGCAGAAAACAAGCCACAATATAATGAATAAATAGCTTTTGCATCAAGGGCCGCAAGATGTTTTTTTAGAAAAATAAATAAGTAGGGCTAAAAAGTGATTTAAAAAAAATTAAAATACTAAATGTTAAATAATGATAAATCTTGGTCATTATAGAAATCATAGATTTATATAAATAAGTTGATTCTAATATTTTGTTAGTCATTAGTTTCATCAATAATTTTTATTAAAATTAGAAACATATTCTCAAATATGGGTATGCATTAACTATAAATGTCTTTTGAATTTCCTAAGAACAGATTTATTAATATTATTAATGTAAATTCATTGTAAGCTCTTTTTTATTATTTATTTATTTGTGAATTCGAATCAAATTAATTAAAAATAAATATATTCATTTAATATATAATGTGTCTCAACGTTTCAAATTCTCTATTTTTGAAAAATGCCGTGTCGACATATCGTGTTGTGTCATGTCGAGTGTTTGTATTACGTGTCGGTGCTACTTAGCTAAAAACCAAGGCGGATGGCATCCACATAGATGTGTGTGCATATTGCCCTTAACTTTCTCTCGGATAGGTCATAACCTCAACACCATCTTTCCTCTGGAAAACACAGCTTATGTATGGTTGGTTATCACATTCATATCCTGTTGGAATTCTAGTGGGCGGAAGACGACTTACCTTTATCTGATGCGCAAACTTTAATTAGCCCCAGAACGAACGTTGAATTGCCGATGAAACACGAACAATATTACTCCATGTTGGTCTGGATGCAATCACGAGGAAAGCATTCGATTTTCACGGCGTAAATGCAAACTGTTTTCGTAAAAGTGAAATGGAATGACTTATCTCTTTCATGGAAATGGAGAGAAACTTTGGTGCAAATGATCTGCCAACCCTTCCAACGGTTGTGTTCGGGAGGTTTTTATATGTCTCCCTTCGTACCCCTCTATTAGTGTCTTTCCATCGTAACGTATCAAGTCGATACGGTGCGATCCAATCGCACCCCATCATGGACGTACCAGCTAAAGTACAACATCTCCCACTCGGACATGATGTGCTTGATAGCGCTCTATCAAGAATATAAGGCATTCAAAATTCATCAACTTTACAAAATAATTCATACTGGCAAATAAGCCATGCAACCAGTGAGTACACCCGCACTTGGGAGCTCAAATTATGCACCTGTTAGGGATGACATAATGGTTACAACCCCGAAAAGAAATAAACAATCGATATCTCACAGTGCCCCAGACATATTTTGTTATATCGGTCCAAGTATACCTATCTCTTAAAGGCTATACTTGACTATTTTCAAAAACACCATGTATTTACAATTACATCCGCAACCGCAGAGGGCAATATAATTGGTCGACCAGTAAATACATGTGATAGATGTAAAATAACAATAGCCTTCCTTCGCACTCATGTCTCTCTCAATTTCAGAACAACTGCTTTCCTAGACACGTCCCATAGGCCATATTTATTCATGACCACCCCGTAACAAGCTAAAGTAGTAACATTGATCTTTCACTTCGAGAACATAGTCAGAAGTAACATAGGGCACAAAATTGAGGTAAATTATAAATTACCTCAAGGGCTCACACAATGAGTAAATATGGATAATTTTACTCATATTTCCTTATTGGTCGTACAATGCACATGTAGTATGAATTACATGCTATAGTGGATTACTCTTTCTATGAGAGCGTATGTCATTTATCAAATATATCCACCATAAGGATCTTAGCCTAAACATAGTCACGTGCTTCTCATGTAGTCATGTTTAACTTGAGTGCTATATCAGCTCGCTTTCTATACCGCCTAATTAAGTACTCACATCCGGCATCTTTCAGGCATACATGATTGTGGGAATATCATATTCGGTTTTGTTATAAACAAATCACAGGCCTCATCTTGACTCCAATCAAGGCGACATATTTTATGTACCAGACTTGCTCTTTAGCATTTATTTATACATAACATCTCATCTCAACATGCTATCTAAAGCACTTGAGGCGATTGCTCGTGTGAGTGAGCCAATGATTGCCTGCTAACATACTTTTCAATAATACATGTGTGTTTGTGCTAGTCTCATAGTGGATTTATATTTATTGATCAAACATCAAATCACTAATAAACAAACAAGTACAATACATTTGTCCCCAAATACATAAACCAATGATCCTCTACAATAACATATATCACATTCTACGCAATCCTAGTGACATCCTATAAGTCAAGAATATGTCTCTAGAAATAGCCTTCATAAATGGATCAGCCATCATTCTATTGGTTGGAATGTATTGCATGATCACTTCTTTATGCGCTATAATATCTCTGATGAAGTTACTCTTTATGTCAATGTGCTTTGTCATTTCATGATACTTGGGATCCTTCACATAGGCAATGGCTACTTGACTATCACAATAAACTATCACCAGTCTCGGAACCTCAGTGAAAATGGCTAAATTTTCCAAGAAACGTTTTAGCCATACTGCTTCTTGCACTGCAGTAGAACATGAAATAACTTTTGCCTCCATTATAGGTAAGGCCGTGCATGTTTGTTTCTTGCTATTCTAAGAAATCGCACCACCATTGAGCAAGAACACATATCCAGAAGTCGACTTACGCTTATTTGGGTCTCCACCCCAATTAGCATCTAAATAGCATAATAGGCGTAAATCACTCTCTTGGTAACAAAGTCGATAATCCATGGTGCCTTTCAAGTATCTCAGGATCTTCTTCACCGCTTTCCAATGAGCTTGACTAGGATTTGATTGATATCAGCTTACCAATCCCACGGCATAACATATGCCGGGTCTAGTACACATTATAGCATACATCAAACTTCCGACCACACTAACATAAGGAACAGTTTCCATCACTTTAATTTCTTCTGGAGTCTTAGGACACATCTCAGTACTTAGGCCTTTACCTTGCATGACAAGGGTATCAATGGGATTACAATACTGCATATTGAAACGCTCAAGAATCTTCATAATATAAGACTCTTGTGATAAAGTAAGAAGTTTCCTTGATCGATCTCTTTCGATCTTAACTCCTAACATATAAGCAGCTTCTCACATGTCCTTCATTTCAAAATTAGAGGACAACCATTCTTTTATGGTGATAACCAAAACCTTGTCATTTCCAGCCAATAGAACATCGTTCACATAAAGTGATAAAATCACAAATTTATCTTTGGACTGCTTGACATATACACAGTGATCTTCCTCGATCATCGTAAAACTAAAAATGGTTATGGCTCGATAAAAACGAAGATACCACTGTATAGATTATTGCTTAAGGCCATATATTGAGCGATAAAGTTTGCAAACTTTATGCTCTTGACCTTTAGCTACGAAACTTATTGGTTGTTTCATATAGATTTCCTCATCTAGGTCTCCACTGAGAAATGTCGTCTTTACATCCATTTGATATAATTCAAGGTCCAAATGTGCAACGATGGCTAGAATAAGGCGTACTAAGGCAAACCTTACAACTGGTGAAAAAGTTTCCTCATAGTCTATACTCTCTTGTTGAGTATAACCTTTAGCCACAAGGCAAGCCTTATACTTTTCAATGAATCCATCCGCCCTACACTTAATCTTGAAGACCCATTTGTTTCCAACGGCCTTACGATTGGGTGGTAGATCAACCAAGTCACAGACATGGTTTGCCCTCATTGACTCCATCTCATCTTCCAAAACTTTTCTCCATTCTTCCTTATCAGAGGATGAGAGAGCCTCTTGAACAGTCTTAGGCTCGGCATCGTCTTTTTTAGCAATCATAAATGCTTCCCCTTCAATCTCAAAACGACGGCGGGAATACTTTTACGATTACTTTTACGCAATTGAATTTCTCTTGAATTCAATTCATCAGTGATGCAACACTCCCACTAGGTCTTGTGTGTTGAGATAAATCTTCATTTCCCTCTACAACATTAGTGGGCGTGTTATCAGGATCTTCCATCTCATACAATTAGAAGTCCTTATCAGTCTC
Source organism: Eucalyptus virginea (assembly GCA_014182375.1). Classification (NCBI taxonomy): domain Eukaryota; kingdom Viridiplantae; phylum Streptophyta; class Magnoliopsida; order Myrtales; family Myrtaceae; genus Eucalyptus; species Eucalyptus virginea. The sequence continues at coordinate 12,380,003 of CM024520.1, forward strand.
ACCTCTACTAGGAAAATCGTTCTTCAAGAACGTGACATCTCGTGAATCCATTTCAGTCACACTTCCATCAGCTTGTTCGCCTATGAACACGTACCCTTTGGAGTGTTCGGAATATCTTATAAAGATACATTTGTTCCCTCTATGACCTAATTTGCCATGTTTATGGAAAGAATCATGAACATAAGCTGCACATCTCCATGGATGTAGACTACTCAAGTCTGGTTTCCTACCAGTCCATAATTCATAGGGGTGGAAGTGACCGATTTTGAGGGCACACGGTTAAGTATATAGGCAGCAGTCAATAACGCATCTCCCCAATAGGAGATAGGTAAATTTGCTTGTGCCATCATAGACCTAAACATTTTCAATATGGTTCTATTCCTTCTCTCACCTACCCCATTTTGTTGTGGAGTACTAGGAATAGTCAATTATCGTACAATTCCCTTTTCATCACAAAGAGCCTTGAATTGCTCCGATAGATACTCACGTCCATGATCGGTTCTCAATGCCTTTATTATTTTGTTCAACTGATTCTCTACCATCGCTATATATCGTCTAAAGCAGTTTAATGCTTCTGACTTATGGGATATCAGACATAACCGAAACATGTAAAGTCATCTATAAAAGTGATGAAATATGAGGCTTCATGCATCACCCTCACATTTAAAAGACCACAAATGTCAGAATGTATGAGATGTAATGGAAATTCAACTCTAGTCCCTTTACCGAATGGTTTTCTAGTTGCTTTTCCCGCTAGACAATGTTCACATACGGATAGAATAACATTAGTGAGTGACCTTAAAAGGCCTTCTCTAGCTAATATTTGCATTCTTTGCAATCCAATGTGAGTTAATCTAGCATGCCAAGTACTTGCATCAATTTCAATGTTATTAGAAGATGTAATTAAAGAAAAACAACTATCAACATTAACATTGTACTGATCATAGTTAATGTCTAACACCATAAAATCATTCAATACATGACATAAACCATAATAAACCGTTCCATACAAAATGTCAATACAATCACCATGGAAATTCAATACATAACCTAAGCTAAGAAGAACAACTACAAATACCAAGTTTCGTCGAATATTTGGAGCATAAAGGACATCATGCAATACCATCGCTCGCGGTGGCCGCGTTGGTTCGGGCTTAGTACGCGTTGCGAAGGAAGAGGAGTTCGAATCTTCGTGGACGCGATGCTTCAATGCATAACACGCGATTTACCCGTGCTTGGGGGTCAGTGGTGGGGGCCCCCGGCGCCCCAGGGTTTACTCTCCACCGCGAAGCGGCGTGCGGAGGTTCCCTAGGTACCCAAAAAAAAAAAAAAGGACATCATGCAAGAACAGGTTTCGACCACCACGTAAGATTAATTTACATGTGCCCATACCCTTCACTTCAACTCTCGAGTTATTCCCAACATATATCCTTCTTCTTCCAAGTGGTATCCGACGATACTCCACAAATGCTTCTTGGTCTCTAGCTATGTGGTCTGTTGCTCCTGAGTCTACAGTCCACATTGGATGAGATTCAGCAAGCATTACAGTACTAGAAACAAAAGCATTACTAAAAGTAATTGAGTAATAGGGTACCTTTTTCGGTTCAGTGCATTCACGAGCAAAGTGACCCATCTTGCCATAATTGTGGCAGTCCATCTTGGCCTTGTCCTTTTTCCCACCACGCTTCTTGCGTCGGAAGGTCTTAGCCCTCTTAGGTGCCTGATCAGTCTTCTTCCTTTTGTTGTTGAACTAAAGGTTCCTCTTGCACTTGAAGCCCGAAGCCTTGCGCGAACTCAATTTAGCAACATAAGCATGGGTAGAGGATCTTGCAGCCTCTCGGCGCTCATCCTCTAATTCCAAATGACGTGCAATATCATCAAAAGTGACAATGTTCTCATTATGCGTCATATTGATTTTCATATGCTCCAAATTGTTAGGAAGATACCTTATAATAGCCTGAACTTGCTGTTCATCAGTAAGGGAGTGACCTACTGACATCAGCTCTCGGATCATGTTTAACATCTCTTGAAGATGCTGCCTCATCGTTACATTTGGGCGCTTTCGGAATGTGTCATACTTGATGGTGAGTCTCCTCAGCTTAGTGACAGATGTACCCCCAAACTTATCCTTCAAGGCAACCCACATAGTTTGAGCTTTATCATAACTTTCAAACTCACACATGAGATCATTTTCCATACAGCTTAGCAACGTGATGCGAGCAATGCTATTATTCTTTTTCCAAGCTTAATAAGCTTCAAGATCTCTCCTGTGTTGAGCTGAAGTTCCATGCTCAAGTTCATCCATGATATGGTTGAGGGTTTCTAAAACCTCTTGCTCCTCAAGGATGTACTGAACCTCGGTGCCAAATATCATAATTGTCAATGTTTATCTTCTCACCCTTATTGAGGTCAGCCACAATGGTCTTGGATGTCGAAGGCATAATCAATTGCTATAACACATTAACATAATAAACGCAGAATCAATATTAGCACACTTTATAGAGTAACACACATATTTAATTTGCAGCAAAGACAAACTAAACCAATGATAATTCAACAAAAGACATAAAAGCAAAAGTTCACTATGTTCCCAATCAATTTCTATGTACAATTGTTCTATTATCAGTAATTAGTTTAATTTGCGCAAATATTAAGTTCTAGGTGAAAACTATTTCATATTCTACCAACCTACGAACTCTCACAAGGAAAAATAATTACATGACCTTATGTAATTTCTACATTTTTCCTTAACACAAAAAACATAGCATGATAATAACCAACGTATAAACAACAATCATGCTTCTAGTATAATCAAAATCGCAATTCAACATGTAATGGATTTCCTACCATTGTTCGAATTTTCTAGCAAATGAAAAATTGCAAGTATATTAAACTATATACATGATATCATCGAACCAAGCTCTACATAGCATATATGACATCACTTTTTGTGGCACCCCAAACCCCTCGTAGGTCGCCACAGGCACCCAACATCACACCTAATTATATCTCTTAGAAGAAGCGTCGTAAATCATAGACATTTCTTTTTTCTTTTTTTTAAAAACGGTCCTAGCGCGACTCATTAGCGGAAGAAAAATATAATATCGCCATCTCCCCCTCCATCAACCATGATACAATTGCACACCACTAACATCATAATAAAAGACAAAGCCATGACACTTTATTTACATATTTCTCAAGATGGGTTTCCTTGGGTCGGTACATCAAAAGGTAAGACCAGGACATGAAGCCACAATCGGCCTAAACCCCAAAAAGAAACAATCGACCCACTACGATAATTGTGAAAGATCCCCCATCACTAGTGTCGGCTAACCATCCCAAAAAAGTTTCAGCTCCTAATTGTCACGTACGGGCTCGCACACCCATCCCGGTGCATCAGGCGGTGGCGGCGGTAACATTCCACGCATCACTCCGTTCCGACGAACATGGACGGATACGAACTCCTGGATAACAGGGCGCCCAGCCAGGCCCATATCATACATAACTAAACAGTGCACTCGAATATACGTCAATCCAGGAACAGAGGGACAGTCAAACTCCTCGCACTCGACCTCTACATCGGAAGGTAGGCCGTAAAACACGCCCCACGTGACAGCAGGGAGCGGCATCCTACTAATCTGAAATGTTGGTACCCAAAAGGGGTGAATACAACCACTCAGCAGGTAAAAGATCCGATAACCACTCAAGGCATCATACAATACAATCATAGCATAATACATGTTATACATGCATTCCAGGCATCACTTACCTTGAAGCCATGCATATACCATCATAAATCTTCGTCACAATCATGACACATACATGCCATCATGCCATAGGTTATCATCATCAGGTCATACACATGTATCATCATCATCCTCATGTCGTACACATGAATCGTCATATCATAGGTCATCGTCATATCATATCATATATGCATATCATCATGCCATAAGTGATCATCATCATATCATAAGTCAATCTTAGAGAAGAACGAACTTCCTTGGAGTTGGTCAAACAAGTCATCAATTCTAGGCAAAGGATACTTATTCCTAATGGTCACTTGGTTCAACTGCCTATAATCAATGCACAAATGCATCGATCCATCTTTCTTTTTCACAAACAAGACTGGTGCACCACAAGGTGAAGCACTTGGTCTAATAAATCTTTTGCCAAGCAACTCCTGCAGTTACACTTTCAATTCCTTCAACTCGACTAAGGCCATCCTATATGGGGCTTTTGATATAGGTCCTGTTCCAGGCATTAGCTCAATTTCAAACTCAACTTCCCGCTCTGGTGGTAATCTAGGCAATTCCTCAGGAAATACATCTTGAAATTCGTTAACTACTCGAACTTCGTTAAGTTTAGGCTCCTCCCTTGCGTAATCTTTAACTATGGCCAGGTACCCCTGACATCCCTTATCAAGTAACGCACAGGCTTCTACTGCTGAAATAAGTGCTATAGGTAGATGGGTCTGACCTCCCAAAAATTCACAACTAGACTGATCAGGCAAAACAAATTGGATCACTCTTCTATAACAATCCATTTTGGCTCGATACTTACGAAGCCAGTCCATTCCTATGATAACATCAAAATCATACATAGCCATTACAACCAAGTCTATTTCCATATCCTTCCCCCCATTGATATCTTACAATTTCCACACACCAGCGTAGACAATACCATATCCCTTAAAGGCGTGGAAACACAAAGAGGCGTCTCAAGAGGCATAACTTCTATTCTATTCAAACGTTTATATCTTTCAGACACAAACGAATGCATTGCACCCGTATCAAACAATGCATATGCCTTTCTATCATTTATAAGGATCGTACCTGAGATAACATTTTTGGAAGCTTCCGCTTCCTCTTGGGTGACCGCATACACCCTTCCTTGTGTTGGTGGCCTCTGAGGATTCCTTTGTAAGTTTGATCTAACAGCACTCTGATATCCCTGTCGCACCGAGCCAACACTCACTTGCGACCTCTCTTGTGGGCAACTTCTCCTAAGATGACCCACTTGTCCACAACCAAAATATTTCGGTCGTCCATTGCAAGGTCCTGGGCCATGTCGCCCATTACACCTTTGACAAACATCAGGCTGATAGGGTGCTTTCCCTATATTCAGGCCATTTCTTACTCCTCCAAAATTTCCAAAATTACTCTTCTTCTTCACATTCCAAGTCTGACCTTGACTAGAATAGGGTCTCTTACCCCTCCTCACATCATTAAGGTTCAGCGGTTTCTTAAACTCCGACCGCTCTCTCAACAGCTCTTGCTCCACCAACTATGCCCTCTCATAAATCTCATGGTAATCCCTTATGCTCAAAGGCACTAATTGCTTTCTAATGTCAGCCCTCAACCCTTTCAGAAATCTCTTAGCTTTTTCCTCCTGATCCTCAATCAGTTTAGGAGCATATCTAGACAGTTCAGAAAACTTAGCCTCATATTGATCTACTGTCAACCCTTTTTGTTCTAACTAAACAAATTCCGAAATTCTCTTATCCTTAGCACAGTTAGAAAAATGCTTTCTATTGAAAGCTCTCACAAACTCTTCCCAGTTAACATCAGTACCTGGTCGAAAGATTATGTCCTTCGAAGCTCTCCACCAAAACTTTGCATTTCCCTCCAACTAGTACTTTGCCAAAGTTATTTTCTCAGCATCATTGCAGTCCAACAGCCGGAAAATTCGTTCCATCCCATCAATCCATTGCTCCGCCTCCTCAGGACTCCCTATTCCATTGAACTTAGGTGGCTTCAACTTCAAAAATTGCTCCACTAGTCCTTGAACACGGCGTTTTGCTCCGGGCTGTTGCTGCGCCTGCCTTTCCATCAGATTTCCAATGTTGGCCAATGCTTGCAGGATGTCTTCCATCCGGGGTTCAGCCCTTGCAGCAGAGGCTTCGGCCCTCGATGGATGAGCACTTCTAGCTCGCACCATGACTTTCCTGCAATTTTCAAGCATTGCCTCGGGAATAATCTGAGACTGACTATCTCCATTCAAAGCGGCTACTACTACTACATAAGTAACATATACATGTTACTGGTACCTAAAGTCAACTCAAAGCCAACTACTAGGGATCTACGAGTGAATACTCATCACCCGTTATTCAATTATTCCGTTTTATATCCTATGGTGTGCATTGTCATCATGCTCCTCAATTTCCAAATGAGGCTCCTTATCACTCCATCTATAACCATTGCGCTCTGATACCAAAAAGGGTGCTATGGCACCCCGAACCCCTCGTAGGTTGCCATAGGCACCCAACATCACACCTAATTACATCTCTTAGAAGAAGCGTCGTAAATCATAGACATTTCTTCTTCTTTTTTTAAACGGTCCAAGCGTGACTCATTAGCGAAAGAAAAATATAATATCGCCATCTCCCCCTCCATCAACCATGATACAATTGCACACCACTAACATCATAATAAAAGACAAAGCCACGACACTTTATTTACATATTTCTCAAGATGGGTTTCCTTGGGTCGGTACATCAAAAGGTAAGACCAGGACATGAAGCCACAATTGGCCTAAACCCCAAAAAGAAACAATCGACCCACTACAATAACCGTGAAAGATCCCCCATCACTAGTGTCGGTTAACCATCCCAAAAAAAGTTTCAGCTCCTAATTGTCACGTACGGGCCCTCACACCCATCCCGGTGCATCAGGCGGTGGCGGTGGTAACATTCCACGCATCACTCCGTTTCGACAAACATGGACGAATACGAACTCCTAGATAACAGGGCCCCCAGCCAGGCCTACATCGTACATAACTAAACAGCGCACTCGAATATACGTCAGTCCAAGAACAGAGGGACAGTCAAACTCCTCGCACTTGACCTCTACATCAGAAGGTAGGCCGTAAAACACGCCCCGCGTGACAGCAGGGAGCGGCATCCTACTAATCTGAAATGTTGATCCCCAAAAGGGGTGAGTACAGCCACTCAGCAGGTAAAAGATCCGATAACCACTCAAGGCATCATACAATACAATCATAGCATAATACATGTCATACATGCATTCCAGGCATCACTTACCTTGAAGCCATGCATATATCATCATACATCTTTGTCACAATCATGACACATACATGCCATCATGCCATAGGTTATCATCATCAGGTCATACAAATGTATCATCATCGTCCTCATGTCGTACACATGAATCGTCATATCATAGGTCATCGTCATATCATATCATATATGCATATCATCATGCCATAAGTGATCATCACCATATCATATCATATATGCATATCATCATGCCATAAGTGATCATCACCATATCATATCATATATGCATGATTCAATTTCCACTTTTAACTTTCAATTTGATCACCACATCACTCTTACTCGGGATCATCAATTTCATCCCATACTTTACACTCGCACCCCATCTTGGCATCGCGAGAAAAACCTCCGGCATTCAACCATTTAAGGCCACTAGGCATCCGGCAACCCCACTCTCCGGGCATCTCGCATCCCAACCGACATCACGAGGCATCCCCTCGGGCAAAGACCTCCGAGGCTTCCGGCACCCAACCATTCTGGGCATTTCGAAACTCCCGAGGACATCCGTTCATGTATCTCTATACATTTTGGCCATCCGACACCCCCCATCCCGGGCATCCTGATACTCCCAGGACATTATCATCCGCCCCAAACAGTTTCCTCATTCATCATTGTTCATGTTTATCAATTCATGCCTCAACTCAGCATGGCGCACAATATAATGGCAAACAAGATCACTTTCATCCTTTAATTCATACATGCATCTCAATTCATTATCATGCATGCATCAAGACACCATCATCCAATCCATACAAAATTCCAGCAAGTACCATTTTTAGAAAATATTTAAATTAAATATCCATATGCTTCTCAAAAATCATAAAATTAAGACACGTGATAGACAAGACAATAAGATAGCAATTTCATGAAAAGCACATGCCCAATAGAGTTCCGCACAAGAAGGTACAATTCACACAAAACAGCATGCAATTTCGGATAGAAACAGAATGCACAGTTTCCGAAATAATTTGATTAAAATATCCAAACGACCTCCGAAAATTATGAAATTTTACCAGGTTATAGCCAAGACACTAAAGTAGATTTTTCATGAAGAAATCTAGGCCAAATTCGTTTTATATTATTTTCTATAATCATACGAAGCTTCTGGATCTAGCACCGAAACGTCCAGTGTATGTTTCTCCGAAATACTGAGTTTTCAACCACTTATTCTTCTTCGTTTCCTCTGAAATTTGGATATTTTTTACTCCAAGAGTTCCCCTAAAACTTTCATTAAGGGATCTAAGTAATATTTCCAAAGAATAGTCACCATACGGGTCCATGAAGTCTCGGGTATCCTGTACCGCGTCTCCAGATCTACGGTTTTCAAGAGTAAACTGATTTACTAGGCTACACTTGCTCATTTTGCTTCAAATTTGAGTATGTTAGTCTTTAAGATGTTCTCTACGAGTTTCATGAAGAAGTCGAAGATATATTCTTAGTAAAAATCAACATGCAACCACAAATCCACCGAAAGGTCAGTGAAAAATCGTTCCAGATCTAGCGTCTTCGTAGGATGAGGGTTTGACCCATTAAATCTCCATAATTTTGTCCCAAATTTTAGTATGTTGTAGTTTGAGATGTTTGATACAACTTTCATGAAGGAATAAAAGTCAAAATCGAACTAAAAACATGCATGTAAGCTCTCACAAGATTCTGAGTCAGGCGGATCTCACGAAAACAGCATGCAAACTCAAGAACAAGTCATTCTAGCTTCGGTTTCTCCCTCCTAATCACCCAAAATTCGACACTACTCCAAACATACATGCAACACACACATGCAAGAGTAGAAAACAGATCCCAACTTGCCTCTAGACCGAGCTAGCGACGAGCACACGGTGGCGAACGGGCGGCAAACGGGCGGCGACGGGCGGATGGACAGCGAGCTCCTTCCTCTCCCTCTCGGCTTCTCCTCTCTCAGCCTCACTCTCTCTCTCTCTCTCTCTCTCTCTCTCTCTCTCTCTCTCTCTTGCACGATTCTCTCTCTCTCCTTGGGCTTGGACGGAAAACCAACCGGCCACCTCTCTCTCTCCCCTTTTGTTTCCCCTAACCTCCATCATTTGCAATCATCACTTGCCTCTCCGATGGCCAATGCATGCCATCTCCCTTTTTGCCACTTGTCATGATATATGCATGGGCTTGGGCTTGGATTGGGCTTTGGGAGCAATTGGGCCAGCAAATGGGCCGGCCATTCCTCTCCCCCTGGTCGACGGCAACCCACTTGTGGGCTTTAATGGGCCGGCCAACTTGGCCCATTAAAATCCACCTTTGGGCCTAAGGCCCAAACCTAAATAAAAATCAAATTTTTCCCTTTCTTATTCTTCCTTTAGGAATTTAATTACTAAATTCCACATGGCCAAAAATCTTGTAACATTTTATTTATAGGAACTTAGTCTATAAAGTGCATGGCCAAGCATAGATTATTATCATTAATCTATCTAATTTAAAATCTCATAAACACAAGCACATAACACATAACCTTAAGAGAAAACTAATGGCTAAAGCATAAACATAGGTAATTTCATTACCTAATTACGGGCTTTAATTCCTCTAGAGGTTGTCTTGAATTTTGGGATGCCACACTTGTACACAAGCTAGCTACTGTATTTCCTAAATCGCAAGAAAATACAAACTACAAATGAATAAACTATGCATTAAACCCCAAAAAATACGCGTACATAGGGTTTCCTACGCATTTTAATACATTTATAAAATTCAAAATTAAAAAATAATTATACCATAGTGTAGAGTGCATACATACGAACCCAACGCCTCCGACCACGCTCAAATTGGAGCTTGCACGCGCCCCCACGTGTTACCTGAGTGCGCGGCGCGTGTGGCGCATGCGCCAGAGAGCCAAATGGCTCCTGGCCGGTCCGACTAGTCCCACTAGTCCCACCGGTCCGACATGTGACCGGTCCGATCAGTTTGACCGCCGGACTGGTTGATCGGTCCGATCTTTGACCGGTCAACGGTTGGTCAACGGTCGAGTCGAGTCGGGTCAATCGGTTCGGATCTCGGGTCGGGTAGGCTCGCTAGCCCGTGACGGGCCGGCCAACTACCGCCGGCGCTAACGTCATCGATTACATTCATCAACTTTACAAAATAATTTATACTGGCAAATAAGCTGTGTGACCAGTGAGTACACCTGCACTTGGGAGCTCAAATTATGCACTCGTTAGGGATGACATAATGGCTATAACCCCGAAAAGAAATAAACAATCAATGTCTCACAGTGCCCTAGACATATTTTATTACATTAGTCCAAGTATACATATCCCTTAAAGGTTATACTTGACTATTCTAAAAAATATCATGTATTTACAATTACATCCGCAACCACATAGGGCGATATAATTGGTCGACCAGTAAATACATGTGATAGATGTAAAACAACAATAGTCTTCCTTCGCACTCATGTCTTTCTCAATTTCAAAACAACTACTTTTCTAGACAGGTCCCACAGGCCATATCTATTCATGACTGCCCGTAATATGCTAAAGTAACAACATTGATCTTTTACTTTGAGAACATAGTCAGAAGTAACATAGGGCACATAATGAGGTAAATTATAAATTACCTCAAAGGCTCACACGATGAGTAAATAGGGATAATTTTACTCACCTTTCCTTATCGGTCGAACAATGCACATGTAGTATGAATTACATGCTATAGTGGATTTCTCTTTCTATAAGAGCGTATGTCATTTACTAAATATATCCATTATACGGATCTTAGCCTATTGTGGCACATGTTTAGCCCGAGTGTTATATCAGCTCGCTTTCTACAGCGCCCAATTAAGTACTCGTATCCGGCATCTTACAAGCATACATGATTGTGGCACTATCATGTTCAGTCTTGTTATAAACAAATCACAAACCTCATCTTAACTCCAATCAAGACAACATATTTTATGTACCAGACTTGCTTTTCAGCATTTATTTGTACATAATGTCTCATCTCAACGTGCTAACTACAACACTTGAGGCGATTGCTCGTGTGAGTGAGCCAATCATTGCCTACTGACATACTTTTTTTTTTTTAATAATATATGTGTGTTTGTGTTAGTCTCTTAGTGGATTTGTACTTATTGATAAAACATCAAATCACTAATAAACAAACAAGTACAATACATCTATCCACAAATACATAAACTAATGATCCTTTACAATAACAGATAACATATTCTACGCAATCCTAGTGACATCCTATGGGTCGAGAATATGTCTCTAGGAATAGCCTTCGTAAATGGATCAGCAACCATTCTATTGGTTGAAATGTATTGCAAAATCACTTCTTTTTGCGCTATAATATCTCTGATGAAGTTATTCTTTATGTTAATGTGCTTTATCCTTCCATGATACTTGGGATCTTTCACATAGTAATGGCTGATTGACTATCGCAATAAATTGTCACCGATCTTGGAACTTCAGTGACAGTGGCGAAATTTTACAAGAAACGTTTTAACCATATTGCTTCTTGTACTACGGCAGAACATGCAATAAATTTTGTCTCCATCGTAGACAAGGCCGTACATGTCTGTTTATTGCTATTCCAAGAAATCGCATCTCCATTGAGCAAGAATGCATATCCAGAAGTCGATTTACGCTCATCTAGGTCTCCACCCCAATCAGCATCTGAATAGCCTAATAGGCGTAAATCATTCCCTTGGTAACAAAGTCGATAGTCCATGGTGCCCTTCAAGTATCTCAGGATCCTCTTCAATGCTTTCCAGTGTGCTTGACTGGAATTTGATTGATATCTACTCACCAATCCTACAGTATAACATATGTCGGGTCGAGTACATATCATAACATACATCAAACTTCCAACCGCACTAGCATAAGGAACAGTTTCCATCACTTTAATTTTTTCTGGAGTCTTAGGACACATCTCAGTACTTAGACCTTCACCTTGCATGACGAGGGTATCAATGGGATTACAATGCTGCATATTGAAATGCTCAAGAATCTTTATAATATAAGACTCTTGTGATGGAGTAAAGAGTTTCATTGATCGATCTCTTTCGATCTTAACTCCTAATATATAAGCATCTTCTTCCATGTCATTCATCTCAAAATTGGAGGACAACCATTCTTTTATGGTGATAACCAAAACCTTGTTATTTCCAGCCAACAGAATATCGTCCACATAAAGTGGTAAAATCACAAATTTATCTTTGGACCGCTTGACATATACACAGTGATCTTCTTCGATCATCGTGATACCAAAAGTTATTATTGCTTGATGAAAACGAAGATACCACTATCTAGATGATTGCTTAAGGCCATATATTGAGCGATGAAGCTTGCAAACTTTATGCTCTTGACCTTTAGCTATGAAACATATTGGTTGTTTCATATAGATTTCCTCATCTAATTCTCCATTGAGAAAAGCCGTCTTTACATTCATTTGATGTAATTCAAGTACCAAATGTACAACGATGGCTAAAATAAGGCGTATTGAGGCAAACCTTACAACTGGTGAAAAAGTTTCCTTATAGTCTATACCCATTTGTTGAGTATAACATTTTGCTACAAGGCGAGCCTTATACTTTTCAATGAATCCATCCGCCCTATGCTTAATCTTGAAAACCCATTTGTTTCCAATGGCCTTACGATTGGGTGGTAGATCAACCAAGTCACAGACATGGTTTGCCCTCATTGACTCCATCTCATCTTCCAAAGCTTTTCTCCATTCTTCCTTATCAGAGGATGAGAGAGCCTCTTGAACAGTCTTAAGCTCGGCATCATCTTTTTGAGCAATCATAAATGATTCCCCTTCAATCTCAAAATGACGACGGGGAATATTTTTATGATTACTTTTACGCAATTGAATTTCTCTTGAATTCAATTCATCAGGCAATGCAACGCTCTCACTAGGCCTTGTGTGTTGAGGTAAATCTTCATTTCCCTCTACAACATCAGTGGGTGTATTATCAGGATCTTCCATCTCATACAATTGGAAGTCCTTATCAATCTCACATCTACTAGGAAAATCGTTCTTCAAGAACGTGACATCTCGTGACTCCATTTCGGTCACACTTCCATCAGTTTGTTCACCTATGAACACGTACCCTTTGGAGTGTTCGGAATATCTTATAAAAATACATTTGTTCCCTCTATGACCTAATCTGCAGTGTTTATGGGAAGAATCATGAACATAAGCTGCACATCCTCATGGATATAGTGTAACACCCCGAATCCTTCATAGATCGTTACCAGCGCCGATGTTACATCCTAATTACCTCTCTCTATCTTGTACTTAAAACAAGCGTCTTTAATTACAGGCATTTTTTTTTTCTAAAGCGGTCCCACGCGCAACTCATAGCGGAAGCAAATCAAACATCGTCATCTATCTCCCTACCGATCCATGATACAAATACACACCAGCTAAACATCAGGATTTTATAGACAACTTCGACACTTTGCTTACATACTTATATAACAAGATGGGGTGTCCTTCGGGTCGGTACAAAACAAGAAAGGTTAGGACTCTGCCATGTCCTACCTAAAATCTCAAAAAGAAACCTTGACCCCTAACATCGTACGTGCACAAAACCCTCCCATCGAAGCGTCGACTAGCTACATCAAAAAGAGATCCAGCTCCTACTCGTCGCGCGCAGGTCTCACACCCAACCCGGTGCATCAGGTGGTGGCGGCGGCAACATCCCTCGCATAGCTCCATCCCGTCGAACGTGCACAGAAATGAACTATTGTATGACGGGGCCCCGACAAAGCCGATATCATACATCACTAGACATCGCACTCGGATAAACGTCAGTCCGGGAACAGAGGGACAGTCTATCTTCGCACACTCTACCTCTACATCAGACGGTAGACCATAGAATACCCCACGCGAGACGGCGGGAAGCGGCATACTGCTAATCTGAAATGTTAATCCCCAAAAGGGGTGAGTACAACCACTCAGTAGATAGGGAAATCCAATAACAACTCAATGCACCATGCATATCGTCACACGTTGCAAGCATCACTTACCTTGAAATCATGCGCATCATACATCATCACATCATATATATCATCATCATCATGGCATCAGTATATCGTACATGTCATCATACATGTCATATATCATCATCATCCTCATCATGGCATATCATATATCATTACCATCATCATGCATTTCATCATGCATATCATACCATGGATGATCATCATGTCACATCACACATCATCATCATCATCATGCATCGTCATGCATCTATTATCATAGGTGATCATCATATCACATCACATGCCATCATCATCATGCATCATCATGCATCATCGCATCATGGGTGATCATCATATCACATCACATATCATCATCATCATGTATCATCATCATCATCATCATCATTAATTCTCATCTTTATCTTTCAATTTTGATCACCACATCACCCATTTCTCAAATCATCAATCTCATCATCAACAACCCTTCGGGCAGAAACCTCCGACAGGGTTCCCGGCCAACTCAGCCATCCCATGGCCACCGGACTTCCGACCCCCCACATTCCGGGCATCTCGCATCTCAACTAGCATCACGAGGCATTCCCTTCGGGCAGAAACCTCCGACAGGGCTTCCGGCCTTTACCCTTCTAGCCAGGCATCCCGCACCTAAATCCTGGCATCGCGAGGCATTCCCTTCGGGCAGAAACCTCCGACAGGGCTTCCGGCCCCCCACATTCCGGGCATCCTGAAACTCCCAGGGAATTCCGGCAATGTAACTCCGTACATTCCGGCCATCATCCTCCACCACAACCACTTCCTCATCCACATTTATCTTTTTTATCTCAATTTAACATGGCAATTGGCATGGCATCAAACAAATCACACTTGCATTTCAATTCACATGTCATACACATGCCAAAGCTTCATCACATATGCATTTCAATTCAATACATGTACAAGGACCATGTCATAGGCATATCAAGACTTTATCACATATACATTTCAATCCAATACATGTGCAAAGACCTCATCACACATATGCCACACAAATAAAATTGAATCCATGGCCAAATAAAAATCCATTTTATTTTATTATTATTTTATTATTATTTTATTATTTTATTTATTTATTTATTTATTATTTAATATCAATAAATTCCCAAAAATCCAAGAAATTATTAGACAAACCCATAGGATGATATTTACTTGCAAAATTCGTCGCCAATTTAAATTTTTACCAAATTCCACAATTTTCCCAAAACATCCTATGATTCTCGGATTTAAACCAATTGCACAGTTTCCGAATAAATTCATTCGGCCTCCAAAAATTACGAAATTTAACAGGGTGATAGCCAAGAAATTTTCGTACCCCTTTCATGAAGAACTCCAAGTCAAATTCCTTATAGATTATTTTATTCAACCGCACGAAGCTTCTGGAACCCTTACCGCATCGTCCAGAATGCATATCTCCGAAATACTAAGATTTCACCCGTCTATTCTCTTTTCGTTTCCTCTGAAATTTAGATATGTTATGTATCAAGGTGTCCTTTACAAGTTTCCTGAAGAGATCTAGGCCAAATAACCAAAGTAGAGTCGTATTTTAAGTCCTTGAAGTCTCGGGTGTCTCGGTACACCTCACCAGAATCAATCATCTCCAAGATCTAGCCGATTAACTAGGCTACACTCGTTCATTTCTCTTCAAATTTGAGTATGTTGTAGTTTAAGATGTTACCCACAACTTTCAAGAAGACAACGAAGTGAGATTTCCAACAGAAATCAACATGCAATCAAGAAATCAACAAGAGGTCAGTGAAAATTTCGCAGATCTAAAGTCTCCGTACAATAGAACTTTTGACCCCTCAAATCTCCATCGTTTTCTACGAATTTTTAGTATGTCATAGTACAAGACGTTAGCTTCAACTTTTATGAAGACACCGAAGCCAAAATCGAACTCCAAACACACATGCAAGCTCGAACAAGTCACTGACTTCCACAAACCGAACAAGAACAGTCACATGGCATGAAAATAACCAACCCTTACCTCGGTTTCTCTCACAAAATCACTCAAAACCGAACATGCAACCCATAGACACACATGCAAGAGAAGTTATAGGACTCCACTTGCCTCTAAGGTAGACAAACGACGACGCACAGTGGACGAACACGGCAAACGGACAGCGGCACACGGCGGCGACGGCAACTCCTTCCTTCCTTTCTCTCGGCCGCTCCTCCTCCCTCGTACAGCTCTCTCTCTCGCACGGTATCTCTCTCTCTCTCTCTCTCTTCTTGGGCGAAAAATGGAGCAAGTAACCGGCCACCTCTCTCTCCTCATCCCTTTTATATCCCCTTAATCTCATGATTACTTGCCTCTCAAAGGGACCAATGCATGAGGACTTGTCTTGCCACTTGTCATTTTATTTTTTGAATTGAATTTGGGTTGATGGGCTTTGGAGTTGGGCCATCCGGCCACTCCTCCTTGGGCTGGTTGACAGCCTTCTTGGGCTTTAATGGGCCGACTAGCTTGGCCCACCAAGCTTTAGGCTAATGGGCCCAAGGCCCATTTCGAAAATTCAACCCCTTTTCTCCCTTTTTTTTTTTTTTTTTTTTTTTTTGAAATTCTTTCCATAAATATTCCTGAATTCCAAATTTTCATCTTGGCCAAAGTCTTGGGATATATTTTAATTATTGAAATTTAAATCATATGGCCAAGCATTAATCTATTAAATTTAAATTTCCACAATCACAAGCATAATTCAATAAATTAAAAGACTATTGGCTAAAACATAAGCCATGGAAATTCTATCACCTAATTAAAGTCTTTAACACATCTTATGGCTTGGCTTTGAATTTCTGGGATGCCACATATAGACTACTCAAGTCTGGTTTCCTACCGATCCATAATTCATAAGGGGTGGAAGTGACCGATTTTGAGGGCACACAGTTAAGTATATAGGCAGCAGTCAATAACACATCTCCCCAATAGGAGATAAGTAAATTTTCTTGCGTCATTATAGACCTAACCATTTTCAATAAGGTTCTATACCTTCTCTCAGCTACCCCATTTTGGTGTGAAGTACCAAGAATAGTCATTGTCGTACAATTCCCTTTTCATCACAAAGAGCCTTGAATTGCTCCGATAGATACTCACGTCCACGATCGGTTCTCAATGCCTTTATTGTTTTATTCAACTGATTTTCTACTATCGCTATATATCGTCTAAAGCAGTTTAATGCTTTTGACTTATGGGAGATCAAAAGGACATAACCGAAACATGTGAAGTCATCTATAAAAATGATGAAATATGAGGCTCCATGCCTTGCCCTCACATTCAAAGGACCACAATTGTCAGAATGTATGAGATGCAACAGAAATTCAGCTCTAGTCCCTTTACCGAATGGTTTTCTAGTCGCTTTTCCCGCTAGACAATGTTCACATACGGATAGACTAACATTAGTGAGTGACCCTAAAAGGCATTCTCTAGCTAATATTTGCATTCTTTGCAATCCAATGTGACCTAATCTATCATGCCAAGTACTTGCATCAATTTCAACGTTATTAGAAGATGCAATTAAAGAAAAACAACCATCAACATTAACATTGTACTAATCATAATCAATGTCTAATACCGTAAAACCATTCGATACATGACTTGAATCATAATAAACTGTTCCATACAAAATGTCAACACAATCACCATGGAAATTCAATACATAACCTAAGCTAAAAAGAACAACTACAGAGACCAAGTTTCGTTGAATATCTTGAGCATAAAGGACACAATGTAGGAATAGGTTTCGACCACCACGTAAGATTAATTTACATGTGCCGATATGCTTCATTTCAACTCTTGAGTTATTCCCAACATATATCCATCTTCTTCCAAGCAGTATCCGACGATACTCCACAAATGCTTCTCGGTCTCTAGCTACGTGGTCTGTTGCTTCTAAGTCTACAGTCCACATTGGATGAGATTCAGCAAGTATTACAGTATTAGAAATAAAAGCATTATTCAAAATAATGGAGTAATAGGGTACATTTTTCGACTCAGTGCATTCACGAGCAAAGTGATCCATCTTACCACAATTGTGGTACTCCATCTTGGCCTTTTCCTTCTTCTCACCACGCTTCTTATGTCGGAAGGTCTTAGCCCTCTTAGGTGCCTGATCAGTCCTCTTCCATTTGTTGTTGAATTGAGAATTCATTTTGCGCTTGAAGCCCGAAGCCTTGCGCAAACTCGATTCAGCAACATAAGCATAGGTAGAGGATCTCGTAGCCTCTAGGCGCTCATCCTCAATCTCACAACATACCAATGTTGGAATTCTAGTAAAAGGAAGACGGCTTACCTTTATCCGATGCGCAAACTTTAATTAGCCCCGGAAAGAACATTGAATTGCCGATGAAATACGAACAATATTACTCCACGTTGGTCTGGATGCAATCACGAGGAAAGCACTCGATTTCCACGGCTTAAATGCAAACTGTTTTTGTAAAAGTGAAATGGAATGCCTTATCTCTTTGATGGAAATGGAGAGAAACTTTGGTACAAATGATCTGCCAATCCCTCCAACGATTGTGTTCGAGAGGCTTTTATATGTCTCCTTTCGTACCCCTCCATTAGTGTCTTTTCATCGTAACGTATCAAGTCGATACGGTGCGATCCAATCGCACCCCATCATGAACGTACCAGCTAAAGTACAACATATCTAGTTAATTTTGAAAGCCATATAGGAAAAGATAAGCATGTATTTAAGCCAATACAGTACCAAGCTTAGAGCTACCTATACTTAACCTTCGAATCTCAACTTGATGTCAATCAAGTACTAAAACTTATGTTTGAGCTTGACTCGACTAGAAAATCGAGATATTCAAGTTCAGTTTGACTTTACTCAACTAAAATTAATTTACGAAGGAACTCGAGCTTGAGCTTGATATCAACCAAAGCTCACATAATATGTGCTTATTATATGATTTTGAGGACATCCATATCTATTTTTAACCAACAAGCATCTCTTGAGTAAATTGAGTTAAGGTTGATTAGGGTCGCAAGCCCGTCGAGCTGAGAATTGGTGAGTGTGAGCTTGACGTGACAAGACACTCCAATAGCTCGAGCTTGACGCAAAAATCAAATTAGTCGATCTTGAGCGATTATCAAGCTATTCCGAGCTAGTCGCAAGTTGACCTGGTTTGTTCATTAGGACAAGCTGTACAAATTGCCTCCCGCACCTTTTTGACTTTAAATCAACTCCAAACGATGACAAAATGAAGAGACAACACCAACCATATATTGACCTTTTCTTCATTTGTGGATATTCCCAACATACACTAGAAGATTGATATTTTCGTCCCCGGTACTCTAATATGGCAAGGCATGGACTTAAATTAGTAATGGTGCATGGAAAAAGAATGATATTTGGCGGGATAAGAACGCTTCAAGTGCCAAAAGTTGGCGCGACAAAGGGACACTTAAGTGCCAAAGTTACGAAAGGTACACTTAAGTGTCACATTCGAAAAAAACGGATCGCTTAAGTGCCACTCCGGCCAAAGTCCGGCCAAAAAGGCTGACGTGGTATTTTTCCGACAATTTCCGGCGAAATGAACCCAAAACGACGCCGTTTTGAACGCGACGTGGCAAATAATGCAAAAAACGGCGTCGTTTTCGGGCGCGTGGTAAAAAATTAATATAAAAATTAAATAAATTAAATTTAAAATTAGATTTAGTTAAAATATTAAAAAAATAACAATTTTAAAATTAGATTTATTTAAAATATTTAAAAATAATAATTTTAAAATTAAATTTAGTTAAAATATTAAAAAATAATAATTTTAAAATTAAAGTTAGTTAAAATATTTAAAATAATAATTTTAAAATTAAAAAAATATAAATAATAATTCAAATAATAATTAATTTAAAATTACATTTAGTTAAAATATTGAAAAAATAATAATTTTAAAATTAAAAATTTAAATAATTAAAAAAAATTTCAAATGAGATTTAGTTAAAAATTAAAAAATAATTTAATATCAAATTTAGTTAAAATATTTAAAAAATAAAAAAATAAAAAAATTTAAAATTAGATTTAGTTAAAATATTAAAAATAATAATTTTAAAATTAAATTTAGCTAAAATATTAAAAAATAATAATTTTAAAATTAAAAAATTTAAAAAAAAGGGGGCGATGGCTAAGGCTCCCTCAACCACCGGCCCCCTTTTTATTAATTTTATTATTTTTATTATTTTTTTATTTTTTTAATTTTTTAATTTTTAAATTATAATTTTTAATATTTTGGCTAAACTTAATTGAAAATTATTATTTTTTAATATTTTAACTAAATCTAATTTAAAATTATTATTTTTTATTTTTTAAAAATTTTATTTTAAAAATTTTATTTTTTAATATTTTAAATAAATTAAGTTTTAAAATATTTTTTAAAATTTTAACTAAATCTAATTTTAAAATTAATTTTTTAATTATTTTTAATTTTTTAATTTTAAAATTATTATTTTTAATTTTTTAACTAAATATAATTTTAAATTAATTATTTTTTCAATATTTTTAAAATTATTAATTTTAAAATTATTAATTTTAAAGTATTTTAACTAAATTTAATTTTAAAATTATTAATTTATAAATATTTTAACTAAATCTAATTTTAAAATTATCATTTTTTAATATTTTAACTAAATCTAATTTTAAATTTAATTTATTTAATATATTTATTATTTTTTAATCACATGAGTCCAAAACGACACCGTTTTTGCATTATTTGGCCATGTCGGCATGCAAAAACGGCGTCGTTTTTTCCGTTAGCGGAAAAATGCCACATTGACATTTTGGCCGGATTTAGCCGGATTGGCACTCAAGTGATCCATTTTGCTCCGATTTTGGCACTTAAGTGTACCTTTCGTAACTTTTGGCGGCTTAAGTGTCCTTTCATGAACTTTTGGCACTCAGGGGTCCTTGTCTCGATATTTGGCTAACTAATTGGAGAAGTTTTCGGAGGTGAATTGATTCTCTCTCTCTCTTATTTTTTTATTTTATTTTTGTTACCGAGAAAATTAATTTGATTCACTATTTATTTTATTGAGGTAAGGTCAAATAATGAGAAAATACTAGTTGAAATCTTGTGCACGGCACGGGTTTGAAAATGTACTTATTGTTAACTTAGTTGGATAGTATCATTTTCAGTATTTACCTAAGGTGTACAAAAATTTACATTTTATGGCATTTATGCAACAAATATATATTTATTGACAATGAAAGTTCTTAGGTGATGTGTCTCTAAAAATAGCATCTAATAAATTAGGACCTCCTTTTGCATATCCATATAATATGAGACTTTTTTTTTGCGTATAAATAAAGTAAAGTATTGCAACATTGCAATCATATTAACTTCTTCTTTTTGGGTCGGTCATACTCTACTCATACTTTAACTCTCACTCTTAGACTTTTGCCCCCGCAGTGCGGGAGTTAAAACCTATACTTGAAACTAAATCGACCCATCCCAACCCCTTGAGAAAATAGGATTCGAACCCCTAACTTTCCATTTTTCATATGAGAAGGGTCGACCCTAGTGGTTGATTATATTGATTTAACTTTGCAATATAATTGATGTAAGATACTAATGACACCCTTGTGTTAATTTTGATGTCGTAGTATTAAATATATAATTGCCCATGCGAGTATGATATTTAAATACTAATTATATGAATACGGACTTCTTTCCATAAAGTTTTTCTTAATGTTATATGATTTTCTATATTTTAGGATTTCCTATATGTTACAATTTTGGGAAAGTTGTCCAAAAGTCTTAAACTTATTATAAGTTTGTCAATTCAATTATAAATCTTTTAATTATGCTAATTCAATCTTAAACAATTTCACGTTTTGCCAATTTACTTCATTTGCCCAATTTTAGCTGAAAATCGTTAATGCGAATGCCAGGTATCCTATGTGACATGATCAATATTGCTATGGATAATATTTAATGATAAATTAATATTCTATCAGAATTTTTTATTTTCTTTATATTATTTTCTGGGTTAATACCCCTGAAAAACCCCAAACTGGTACACTTATGACAAATTTACCCCAAACTTTTTTTTTACCATAAAAAACCCCAAACCGGTAAACTTCGACAAATTTACCCCAACCGACTATAAAAAAACCCTAAACCGGTACATTTATGACAAATTTACCCCAAACTAATTTATTCGACTGCAAAAAATCATAAACTGGTAAATTTGTGACAAATATACCATCTGTTAAATTGAATTAATACCACAAAAAAATCATAAAAATTGTAAATTGTGATAAACGAAGCGTAAAATCGGCACTGTTCATCTTCTTCGCGGGTGAACCCCCGCCCGCGCCGGTGCCACGCACGGTCAGCCTCCACCTCGTCCGCCAGCCCCCACGAGCAACGCCTCGCCGCCGACTGCAGACGGAGTCTCGTCGCCCTACCCGCGACGGACCCGAAGCGGCCGCCGTTCGTCCCACCCCGCCGCGGCGCATCCGCGATCCGGGACGCCGGATCTCTCCACCTGCAGTCCGAAGCTCCGGTGCTCTGTCCCGACACCGCCGTGCCGCCGCGACGCCGCACCCGGCCGGGCTGCGGTCCTCTTTCGCTCCGACGTCCGTAGACCCGCGACGTCCCCCTCACTTCGCCCGGCCGCCGCGCTCCACCCGCCGCCGGAGCTCCTCGCCGCACAACCCCTCTCGCCCATGAAGACCCAACGCCGCGACTCACTTGCTCCGCCATGGCTGCGCCCTTGCCGAAGTTCCTCGCCGGAACCCTAGCCGGCAATTTCCCTTCGCCGGACCGGTCACCAGCTTTGTTTTTCTTCTTTTTCAAAAAAAAAAAAAAAAGAAAAGAAAAGAAGAGAAATTTTTTTAGGTATTTTCTTTATCTTATTTTTGTTTTGTTATTTTTGCTGTTTTATTTTATCTTTTAGTGTAACTACTCCTTTAATGTGAAATTGAAATTCCATGATATGAAATTGCCTTGAAATTAGTGATTGTCGGTTTGATTTTCAAGCTTGAAATCCGACTCGCAATTACTTAAAAATTGCCAATCCGATCTCCCGCTCGAGATCCGATTCGTGATTTATGTGAAATTGGCTAACTCGATCTCATGCTCGAGATATGGTTCGTCAATTTGGGTATCAATATGGCTTGATTTGCTCTGGTGTTACTTAAATTAGTTTTCTTTAAAAAAATCAAAAAAAAAATAATGTAGCTTTAGGGTTTGCATGTTCATAATAGGAATGTTATTTTGAATTTTTAAAAAAATAAAAAAATCAAATCAATTAATTTAGGTTGCTAGTTTTCTTTAAAACTTGGATTGCATGTTTAATTATTTGGCAATTATAAATTTCGAAATTAAAAAAAAAAGGAAAAAAAATGAAAAAACATAAAAAAAAATCATCATCATTTCTTATGTCATGTAGAATTAGGGCATATTTTGCACGTCATTGCATATTAGGATTAAATTGCACTTAGTTTAATTCTAGATATTTTTTTTTTATAGGTTTAGGTATTTTATCATTAGGTTAAGATAATATATTAGTTTAAATTAGGATTTGGCTCAACCTAATTCCTAATATAAATTAATTAGGATCTTAATCTAATTAGGTAATTTTCACATTTCACCTAATTTCGAATTTTATAAAAAATACAAAAAATGTCCTAGAATAAATTAGTTTCAATCTCTAGAAAAAAAAAAAAAAAATGTCATGTGCATGTCATTAGGATTAGATTCATGAAATGCATGCCATTTAGTGGTTGTTGCTAGGTCTAATTAATTAGAAATTGCATGTCATTAGAATTAGGTCATTTAGTTAAGTATTGCATTGCATATTGCATGACTTTCATCAATTAAGTGAAAAAAAAAAAAAAGGAAATCGCGTGTTAATTAGAAACCATACGTAGGGTTGTTGATGTGGTTTTTGACTTAACATTGCAGATGCTTTCGTTGCTTTGAGGTAATTTTTTTTTTTTTTTTTTGCAATTTATTTATTATTTGGGTGTTAAATTGGTGGATTGCGCACCCGCATGATCACCTCACATGTTAGGAAAATAGATTTAAAATCAATCTAAACTGCTTGCCAAACATTTTTCAAAATAAAAAGAAAGGTACCGAAAGGGCGTTAGAGAATTCTAGCGTAACCAAGTCCCCGTACCCATAATCTCTGGTTCGTAGGAGTAAAATAATTCTCCCGTTATTTTACTTGGGTTTCTAATCGACCCACCAAAAATAGATTAGTGGCGACTCCTGATTGAAATATCATTTGCATGTTAAGAACTTGAATCTAAGTCGCGAATTGGTATGGGCTTGGGAGAGCCCGAGTTAAGTCTAGGCTTAACAATCCATTAGCCAAACCCTAGGTGGTTAACCCCACAAAAATTTGGTCGCGACAGCTTGGCGACTCCACTGGGGACTTATGTTAAAACTCTTAGTGGACTTAGGCCAATTTTTCTTTTCTTTTGAAAGAGTTTTTGTTTGGCAGCGAGGATTCCAGGTACATCCCTAACATTTAAGGTGTTAAATGTTTTTGCAGGATGGGAGGTATAAGGGGAAGTGTTTGTTAACCTTTGTTTTGCAGGGAGGTGTAGGAATGTATGGTTTATTTTCATGAACGGAGTGTTGCTTGATATAAACTATCGTGCATGCCTTGCATTTTGCACTACACTTTACACACACAACCTGCCGCCGGACTTGGGCCGCATTAGGATCATCTAGGATGGTATTGAGATGTTTGCCACTCCGACCGCATGCTCGCGGTATGAGTCGCCCATCTCAATCCCAAAGTTTCTTTCATGGTGTCAAGAGTACCCACCTCGGTCCGCATGCTCGCGACCCGGGTCGACTCTTTGACCAAGCCGGAGTCATGAGGACCCGACATAGTCCACAAGCTTGTGGCTAGTCCGATCATCCTTGTGGCTCCACTTTGATAAGCCTTATAGATTAGAAATCGAGCCACTTACCATGCGCATGTCTATGTGATTGCCCATCATTGGTAAAGTAAGTTCTCTAAATTTTTGGCCTTTGCAATGTACTTACTTTATCGCATTATTTTGTCGGTCCATGGCATTAGGATTGTCCTGAGTCTTGATCAATATACAATGGGGACACCGGACATTCGAATTATTTTCCCTCCGAGGGAGGAGCTTAGCACTTGGTGGGACAAGTTAGATCAAGATGGCCGTCAGTTTGTAGAGTCACATATTGGTCGACTACTTCCACTGCTGCGTATCAACATCCATGTCGGCCTCGTCCAAGCACTCGCCCACTGTTGGTGCCCCGAGACTTCTACCTTTATCTTCGGCGGTAAGCATGAGCTCACTCCCACCTTGGAAGAGTATAGCATTGCCATAGGAAAATCCTTGAAAGCTGAATTGATTAGTCCGCCTATCGGAATAGATCCTATTATGACCTTATCTGATTTTCTGAGAATTAAGGAAGACGATTTAAGAAAGGTTTTAAAGGCTAACCGCAATGCATGTCCTTTATCTTTTCTGAAACAATGTTTTGAGAAAGGCACTTCGTCTCAAATGCGAAGGGTTTTCCTTTTGGCTTTCTTTGGGTTTATAGTTTTTCCTTACCGCAATAATGCTATTAACCCTTTGATCACTCAATTAGTTAAACAAGTGTTGGAAGGAAAGAATTTTGTAAACACTGTTCTAACGAAACTTTCCCTTTCCTCACTCGGTTTAAAGGAGGCGGTGATAAGACCTTCCATTCCTCTCCTGAACTTTTGCAAATTTGGTTTCTTTCACATATAAATGGGTTTGGTGGTCTAATGACTATACATGAGGTTAGTAATTCCAATCACCCTATTATGAGATTTGAGAACAACCAAAAACATGCACCGGGTTATCATTATTCTAGGTGGCTAGCTTTCATGAAAAACCAACTTCCAAGGGTTTCCTATGGCATGCTAAATGGTTCCAAGTTAGGGTAGCGAGACTCTCGTGTGGAGGAGTGGGCCCAATCCCTCTATTGGGATTCACCGGAGCATTGGAGTACTATCCGGCTAGGGTGGCTCGTCAATATCAAGTCGTGCAAGAGCTTCCCCCGGCGTTACAAGTAGAGCCACTCCAAGTCAGTTTTGTCAATGGAAGCCGAGGCCATGAAGATTCCATTCTCACTATCAAATCGATGTGGGACATGTGCCATCCACGAAAGCTCAAATGGCCTGAGGAGGAGTTGAAAGGCAAGGAAAGGAAATACTATGCCTCGATTAAGTATATCCAACAACACAAGATTCCCGAGGAGCTGCTTCCGAAGATACCGGAGGCGCCGTTGAAGATCACCAATCAAGCTGAGAATAAACGCCTCAAAAGAGTTGCTGAAAAAGCTCAAGAGGAGTATAAACGATTGCGCCGAATCGTGTCCCGAATGTATATTGATCAAGCCAAATGAAGTGCTTGAATCAATCTTGCTATTTTCATTTTTAGATTAATGAGTTGGGGTCATTTACTTTCCTAGATCGTTTGTTTAGGACATATCGAATTTCTAGGCTTGTCAAAAGCTCCATTGATGAATAAAATTTCTAGAGTATTGCCATGGATCGGCGTATTTTCATATGAGATACTTATTTGTGTTCATTTCTGAAAATTTAGGTGACAACGGATCCTCCACGCTCTCCCATTATCACGCGATTAAGAGCAAGAATGGCCGAACAAACCGAAGTGCGTGATCGTGTCTCCGCTATGGAGGGCCAACTCCAACAATTAGCTGCCTCTATGGAGCTTATAACAGCTCAACTTCAATCCCTTCAAGTGAATCTGGCTCTTGTACCCACTCTTCCTGAGATAGCCGTCCCGAAGCCGGCAAACAAGGCCCAAACGGGTGAGGATGACATGCCCGGGCTGGAAGATGATCCATTCCCAATCAATGTGGAAAAGGCTAAGCTCGTCCAACATCCCTAAGACGGAGCGGGATGAACGCTTTGAGAAAATGGAAGAAAAGTTGAAACAACTGCAGAGTCACGAGTTCACTCCCGTTCGACTTGTCCGTATACGAGAAAGTCAAGATGCCAAAGAAATTCAAAATGCCGGATTTTGAGAAATACGATGGTACTTCCTGCCCAAAAGCTCATTTGCAAATGTACCACGTGCGCATGGCCCAATATGTCAAGAATGAGCCTCTCATGATCCAATCATTCCATGCGAGTTTGACTGGGCCTGCATTGAATTGGTATGTCATGAAAAATGTGAATCTTCTCGACACCTGGAATGAAGTGGCTGACGCATTTCTCAAACAATACAAGTTCAACATGGATATTGCACCTTCCCGAGAGGATCTCGAGAGGATGGAGAAAAAGAAGAGCGAGTCGTTCAAAGAGTATGCCGTAAGATGGCGAAATCTGGCAGCACAAATCACCCCCGAGCCTACTGACAAGGAGCTGATGAAGTTATTTATCAAAACTCTCCCATCTGAGTTTCGTATTCGGATGGCTAGCACGTACGTTGAAAGCTTCAATCAGCTTATTTCTGTGGGGGAACAAATCGAGATGGGGATAAGGGAAGGATGGTTTACTGAACCATCAAATAGAAGATTCTCTGCCAAGGAAAGAGAAGGAGGCTGTAGACGTGAATGTGGCTTATGGCCAGGAAAGTACCAATCGTACCCCGGCTATCTAGATGAATCAAAGACAACCACAAACTGCTGGCCGTCAATCATTTGCCCGAGCGAATAATAGAAGGCAATTCACTCCTCTCCCTGGGTCTCCATCCCAAGTGCTAACAATCCTCCGAAAGAAAGGTTTGCTTACTAGTGAACCAAAACGTCCCAACCGCAAAAACCTTCGTGGTTACGATCCGACAAAGAAGTGTGATTATCATAATGGTGAACTGGGACATTCAACTGATGAATGTTTCACCCTTAAGCACCGGATCCAGAGCCTCTTGGACACAAAAGCCTTTTCATTTCAAACTGCTCAACCAAATGTCCAGAAAAATCCACTACCGGAGCATGAGGGAAGGGTGAATGTTATCCTGGAATCTAAGGCCGGTCGAATCAGAAACTCAAGGGTGCACGTGAAGGATGCCTATAATGGACTGGTGAGAGCTGGATATTATTCAGATCAAGAGGATGTTCCTCTATCACTGATGAAGGAAAGAGTCACTAGGATGGTGGATGACGGAATCATCGTTTATGCTGACCATAACTGCATAGTTTCCACTATTTCCCCCATCATTATTGATTGGGAGGAGGAGCAAGCAGCGCTCAATGATGAAAAGGAGGAAGTTGATCCTTCACTTGTTGACATGCCCCCACTTGAAGATGCATCCGACAATGAGATAGTGATTGAAATGCCTCAACTGTATAAATATGTCAACAATAAGGCGGTCCCTTGGTCCTATGATCTAGATGTTGACCTCGTTATAAGGTCTGGTCGGACTTATTCTCAAGCCAATGCTCAACCTGCAAAACCTGTCACTGATGAAGAGGCTAAGGAGTTTCTGGCCCTGATCAAAGCAAGCGAGTATAAGGTGGTCGAACAGTTACGAAAGATGCCCGCCCAGATTTCTTTGCTTGAACTCCTGCTTACATCCCCTGTGCATCGAAAATCGCTAATGAAAGTGTTGAGTGAAATTCGTGTACCCGAAACGGTTGAGGCGGACAAGCTGGAAGATTTTGTGGGATCGATCCTTCTTAAGGACATGATTGCCTTCTTTTATGAGGAATTCCCTCTCGAGGGTAGGGGGCATAACAAGGCATTATATGTATCTGTCAAGCATAAGGCTTCTCATGTGTCTCGAGTGCTCATTGATAATGGGTCCGCCCTAAACATATGTCCACTGGCCATTCTTCATCGCCTTAAGGTGGACTCGTCCAAGATACATGCTACAAAGACTTCTGTTCGTGCTTTTGATGGTACGAAGAAGGAGGTGCTTGGGGAGATTCACCTTGATGTGCAAATAGGGCCAGTGGTTTTCAATGTTCCCTTTCAGGTAATGGATATCCCTATTGCCTTTAATTTCCTGCTGGGTCGTCCTTGGATTCATACTGCTGGGGCGGTACCATCAAGTCTACATCAAGCTGTGAAATTCGTAATCAAAGGGAAGTTGGTCACTGTCTATGGCGAGGAAGATCACCGAATTTACCATGAGACGACTATCCCCTATGTAGAGTCAGATTTTGAATTCGAATCGAGCTACCACTCATTTGAGTTGGTATCCACTATTCATGCTTCTCGAGACTCACCACCACCAACTCCTGAAGTTTCAAATGCTACTCTCATGGTGGGAAGGATGATGGTTGGGAATGGTTTTATTCCTGGTAATGGCCTTGGGAGAAACGGTCAGGGGATTCGAAACCCCATTGAAACCCCTCAGAGGTCCCGTGCTGCTGGATTAGGGTACCATGGAAGAGGTGGGGAAAATTCTAGAGGACGGAGACAGGAAAGGCGAAACCCGCCACCTGATCATGGGCGAGGAAGGCAAAACCCATTACCCCCAAACATTCGCGAGACATTCCCTGGTCCTCCCATAATGATGCAGGATGAAGCAGAGATAATACACACCCTGGGCAGCCAAGCGGAAAATTCAACTATCTGGTGAAGTATTCCGCTCCTCCCAGTTTCTACATTGATCCCCGTGACATTGTCCCAGATGGATGGGGTGGCATGGATGATTCGACACCCCCGGAGACGGAAAACTCTGAAGATGCATTGGAAGGAATCTCTAGTCTCTTCGATGACGTCTTCATAGGGACCATTGACAAAGGACTTCCAGAGGAGATGGGCTCTAGCCCACAAGAGTAACTCATTTTGCTTTTTCACATTCCCTGTGCGGGAATTTTTATCGCTTTCTAGGGCTTGTTTTTGATTTCTTCTTTTTCGCTTTCTTTTTAGGGCTTGAAAATTGCATTTCCATTCAATAAATGTAATTGGTTGATGAATAATCAATAAAATTACAAGTTTTATTTTGAGGGCATGATGAGGTACACCAAACTAGCACGGTGATGATATCCAGCCGATAAAAGAAAAAGAAAATCCAAGGAGAATTTCCGAGGCTGGGCTTCATCATGCTTTCTCGTGTCAAAACATTTCAAAATTTTTATTTTTATTTTTATCTTTTTTTAAAATGTATATATAACTTTGTTTTTCTTTCTAATTTAGTTACTTCATGTTTCAGGAGCAATCTTATGGCACACGAAGGTGCAAAAATGATCCAATCCTATGCAACAAATGCTGACATTGATGACCTCGAGGACTTGAATGAAGATTCCATTGAGGTGCAACGAAGTTGGGAACAACATGAAAAAGCTAAGGCTCTCACATCCGAGCAGACTGTCACTATTAATTTAGGTGACACCGAAGAAGTCAAAGAAATTAAAATTGGGGCAAATCTTCCCGAAGACGAGGCTGAGCGCCTAACTCAGCTGCTAAAGGAATACCAGGATGTCTTTGCATGGACCTATGCTGACATGCCTGGTTTAGACCCATCAATCGTCGAGCATTACTTGCCTACTAATCCGGACGTACCACCTAAGAAGCAAAGGCTCCGAAGAACTAAGCCCGAACTCTCGAAGAAGATAGAAGAAGAAGTGATGAAGCTTCTGAAAGTGGGATTCATTCAAGTCTTACAATACCCTGAATGGGTGGCTAATATCGTGCCGGTGATGAAGAAGGATGGTCGAGTTTGAGTTTGCGTCGACTATCGAGATCTGAACAAGGCCAGCCCGAAAGATGATTTCACACTGCCTCACATAGATGTTCTCGTGGATAGTACTGCCGGATTTGAACTATTCTCGTTTATGGATGGGTTTTCCGGGTACAATCAGATAAGGATGAAGGAGGAAGACAAGGAGAAGACTGCATTTATCACCCCGTGGGGGACCTTTCATTACAAGGTCATGCCCTTTGGACTCAAGAACGCTTGGGGGCAACTTACCGAGCCATGGTAACACTATTCCATGATATGATGCATCGGGAGATTGAAGTCTATGTTGATGATATGATCGCAAAGACTCGGCCTGGAAGAAGCCATGTAGAAACCCTGAAGAAGTTGTTTGATCGACTCCGTGAATTCAAGCTTCGACTAAATCCCACTAAATGCGTGTTCGGGGCAACATCCGGTAAATTACTCGGATTCATTGTAAGCAGTAAGGGGATTGAGATTGACCCATCCAAGGCTAAGGCCATATGCGAATTGCAACCTCCATCAAGCGTGAAAGAAGTTCGGATCCTCCGGGAAGGCGAATTACATAGCCCGATTCATTTCCCAACTCTCTGAAACTGCCAAGCCATTCTTCAAGCTCCTAAAGAAGAATGCACGAATCAACTGGGATGATGAGTGTCGAGAAGCGTTCAACAAGTTAAAGCAATACCTGATGAACCCACCAATTCTTGTCCCACCATCACCGGGGCATCCCTTGATTCTCTACCTCACCATTCATAGTGAGTCATTGGGTGCAATGTTGGCTCAGGAGAGTCCTGTTGATAAAAAAGAACGAGCCATTTATTATCTGAGTAAGAAGTTCACTGTATCAGAGCTGAAATATTCTGATGTTGAAAAGACTTGTGCGGCATTGGTGTGGGTATTGCATAGATTGCGACAATACACACTACATTATCAGACATTTCTCGTAACTGAGAATGACCCCATCAAGTATTTACTTGATCGGCCAGCTTTGGTGGGTAAGTTGGCCAAATGGCAAATTTTGATCTCCGAATTTGATGTGCAATACATGCCACAAAAGTCGGTTAAGGGTCGAGTGATCGCCGATCTATTGGCCGAGAATTCGGGAGTCTCTAATGACGATGACAGTTTCCTTGATGACCGTGTCTTGAATGTAAATGAAGACTCATGGAAGATGTTCTTTGATGGAGCTGTAAACTTGTCTGGTTCTGGTACTGGGGCAGTTCTGATATCCCCAAATGGACAGCACTATCCGATAGCTGCAAAATTGATATTCCCATGCACTAACAATGTGGCTGAGTATGAGGCTTGCATCCTCAGACTTCAAGCCGCAATCGAGATGGGTGTGGCCAAGTTAATGGTATTTGGAGATTCGGCACTAATCATATTACAGACTGTAGGTGAGTGGAAGACTAAGGATGCCAAGTTGCTCCCATACCACAAGTACTTAGAAGATATGGTAAATGAGTTCGACGAAATTTCATTTGAATACTTGCCAAGGGTTCATAATCAATTTGCGGATGCACTCGCGACTTTGTCGTCTATGTTGCAAGTCACTGACGGGTTAGAGGTTGAGCCTTTGAAGATAGAGGTTTTGCCAAAGCCGGCTTACTGTATGATTATAACTGAAGAACCTGATGGGAAACCGTGGTATTATGATATCATGAACTACATTAAAAGGCAAGAATTTCCTAAAGGAAGCACTCCCGCTGATAGGAAGTACATCACGAAGATGGCCTCAAAGTTCTTCATCAGTGGCGAGAATTTGTACAAGAGATCTTATGATTCAGTCTTGTTACGGTGTGTGGATACAACCGAAGACACTCAAATCATGCAAGAAGTGCACGAAGGAATATGTGGCCCTCATATGAATGGGCACATGATGGCTAAGAAGATTATGAGATTAGGCTACTATTGGCTCACACTAGAAAGTGACTGCATCAAGCATGTACGGAGTTGTCATCGTTGCTAGATCCATGGTGATAAGATAAATGTTCCTCCAACCGAGCTACATTAGTTTTCCGAGCCATGGCCCTTCTCAATGTGGGGCATTGATGTGATCGGCCCAATAAACCCAAAGGCTTCCAATGGGCACCAATTCATTTTAGTGGCCATAGACTATTTCTCCAAATGGATCGAAGCTTCGTCATTTGCAAGTGTCCTTTGCTCGTATCTTGTTGCAAAATTCATCAAACGTGACATAATTGCTCGCTATGGTGTCCCTGAAACAATCATCACTGACAACGGAACAAATTTGAACAACAAGCTTGTTGATGAATTGTTTAGCGAGTTCAAGATCAAGCATCTGAATTCGTCCCCTTATCGCCCTCAAATGAACGGCGCTGTTGAAGCCGCCAATAAGAACATTAAGAAGATTTTGGCTAAGACAGCCGAGAATTATAGAGATTGGCATGACAGGTTACCCTTCACACTAATGGCGTATCGGACATCGATCCGCACTTCCACCGGGGCAACCCCGTTTGCTTTGGTGTACGGCATGGAGGCAATTCTACCTGTAGAAGTGGAGATTCCTTCTCTGAGAGTTATATCCCAAATGGAGTTGTCGAAGCTGAATGGTCACAACAAAGACTTGAACAGTTAAACTTGATTGATGAGAAGAGCGAAGGCTCTTTGTCATGGCCAAGCTTATCAGCAAAGAGTTGCCAGATCCTTCAATCGAAAAGTACGACCAAGACATTTTGAGGTAGATGATCTTGTTCTAAGGAAGCTGTTGCCAATTTTCCCCGATCCTAGGGGCAAGTTCGCCCCAAATTATAGTGGTCCATATGTGGTGAAGAAGGTACTTCCTGGAGGTGCCTTGATCTTGGCAGAAATGGATGGTCGCGTGTTTTCCACTCCAGTTAATTCTGATACTGTCAAGAAGTATTATCCATGATAAAATTTGCCATGTCTTGTTTTGAATTGCAAGTATTTTATGATGAATAAGATGTCTCGATCAGTTGAATTGTTCAATGTTTGTCATAAATTTTGCAATGAATCATATGAGATAAATTGAATGTGTCAAATGAGATACCTTGGAATGATGAAAGGCAAGCCTTGTTCCATACACTACCCCATACACTAATCCTCGGTGAGTTGTGAAAGAGTTCCATGCCCGCAAGGAAGAGGGTAATCTCGCAAAGGGTACACTAACCAAGGTGACAAGAGGCAATTTCTTCTTCTATCTAAAACACTACAGGTATACCCATTGTTTAGCCCTTCGAGCCCACACACATGAAGAATTTTTAAATCATCCCTATTAAGGATCATCCCACATTGGAACAAAGTTTGAAATGAATGAAAGGAATTTTCTTACTCACACTTGCATCAATCTTTGAGTGTTGCTTTCGCGTTGTAACTCATATGATAATTTAAAGTGCCTTAGGATGATGAAGAGCAGTCGTTTCTCTATCCTACACACTTTTATCCATTGCATAGCCCACTTGAGCTTATGAATTCATTTCATATTAAACCCAGTTGGTGATCATCCCCCACACTGGGGCAAGACAAAAACATTCAAGTAGCATGAACTAGAATGCCGACAAAAATGGAGATTTTGTTACAAAAAATGCAAAAATGGGGCACGAAAAAGCAGTGTGCCTGGTAAAAGCAAGGCCGATGCCCAAAAGAAGAAGAAAAAAAAACTTAAATGCTGTTGCAATCAATGAGAGCAAGGAAAATCTTCGACATTGAAGAAGGAAAGTGGTAGAAATGTCAAGATGATCACCAACTTTGACCCTTCAAACACTTTTTGAGCCTAATGATCCTTTCATTTCACAACCCATAAACCAAGCCTACGTTACGTCCCTTGCAAAGTCTCTTCAGATTAGGGCACTTGAATTAACGTAAGAGTTCATATGCTTGAAAGCATTGCTTGAAGAAGTGCGAGTAAGATAATTACTGCCTCATTTCATATGTTTCTTGACTTGAAAATCCCAAGACAGTTACAAAATGTCATTTTTCAAATAGCCTCGACTCAAAGAGTCTCCTTTGTTAAGCCGTTGACTAAGCCCACATTACGGTCCCTTTTAAAGACCTCTCAGATTGGTGAGATCGTACCATTCGCGAGATTGCTCAGACCCTTGTTTGGCATGACGATGGTAAGATAGAGAGATTGTCAAAAATCCTGCATCAAAGGTCAGGATGAAACATCCATGAGGATGAGTGAAAAGTCCTTTCAGACCAAGAGGCCTTCTATTTGGCACATCCATGACACTCATGTGTTCAGATTGGAACATTCTTTGTGAAATCCTTCCCAATGGAAATTAGGTGATGCAGGCTTGATATAAATCACAGCGCATGGACCTCCATTATATTGATGCATGTTTATGATTACAAATGCATGTTGCCTCTCCTACGACCATGTTTTGCAGGAGACGTATCCACGGAGATCGGAGATGTTACCAGGTAAGTATATCTCTATCCATACCTTGAATATTTGTCATTGCACAGGTATTCCCTTTTAAGCATACCAACACTCAATTGAGTTGTCCCCCCCAAAGATTTTTCCTCCAGATTCAATCTGATTAAGGCGACTGAAGAATGGTTCGGGTCCTGGTCGGATGATTTCTGTCGCAAGGCTAGAAGACCGAAGAATGGTTCAGGTCCTAACCAAGCAAAACCTCAATCTAGGCGACCGTAGAAAGGTACGGATCCTAGACAACTTCATTGTTCTAACAGGCGACCGTAGAAAGGTACGGGTCCTAGAAAGCGAATCCCCGTTTAGGCGACCGTAGAAAGGTACCGGTCCTGGAAAGCGAATCCCCGTTTAGGCGACCGTAGAAAGGTACGGGTCCTAGACACAACCAAGCACTAGGCGACCGTAGAAAGGTACGGGTCCTAGGGAACCCTGTTGCTATACTAGGCGACCGTAGAAAGGTACAGGTCCTAGGAAAGCAGCACCGTCACAGGCCATGTTACTATTCTAGGCGACCGTATAATGGTACGGGTCCTAGATAGGTAACACCCACTACCTTGAATTACTCTATCCTCCTCGAAGGTAAGTTATTTCAGGTAGGTTCATCTATCATTTGCATTAATATTTCCATGCATCATATAAATTGCATTAAAAAAAATGGAATTCATGTTCCAACAAAAAATCATTCATTGCATTAGCATGACCAAAATTTAGGTCTCAATTTGTCTTTGAAGGCAACCTCTACGAGCTCACCTTCAAAGAGGGGCAGCTGTTGACACCTAAATTTTTGGAGTTAATAAAAAAAACACATGGCATATAGTTTAGAAACATTTTATTTTCATTTTTTTTGTTTTATTTTATTTTCATTTTTTTTTTGTTTTATTTTAGGCCGCCGGTGAAACAAGGATTTTTCACATATTCCGTTCAGATTTTTCACATATTCAAGTAATATACACTGGGAGGTGTATTTTGCCTGAAAAGGAAATTTTTTTGGATAGAATATGCGGAAAAAGCAAAAGAGAATATTGCACGAGCAAAATTGGAAACGAAATATGCAATAAGGATTCAATTTTTCACCCTATAAAAGGTGTGATGATGTACGAAAAAGGGGGTCGGCAAATTTTGAGAGCAAGATAGGTGAAAAGGTTGATTTTTTAGAGTAGAATTTCGAAAAAAGGAGAGAGCGTACGGTGTCGAACCGAAAAAAAAAAAGGAAAAAAAAAGAAAAAAATCGGCACTGTTCATCTTCTTCGCGGGTGAACCCCCGCCCGCGCCGGTGCCGCGCACGGTCAGCCTCCACCGCGTCCGCCAGCCCCCGCGAGCAGCGCCTCGCCGCCAACCTGCAGTACCGGAGTCCCGTCGCCCCTACCCGCGACAGACCCAGAAGCGGTTGCCGTTCGTCCCACCCCGCCGCGGCAGATCCGCGATCCAAACGCCCGGATCTCTCCACCTGCAGGTCCGAAGCTCCGGTGCTCCTGTCCCGACACCGCCGTGCCGCCGCGACGCCCGCACCCAGCCAGGCCCGCGGTCCTCTTTCGTTCCGACATCCAGTAGACCCGCGACGTCCCCCTCACCGCTTCGCCAGCCACCGACGCTCCCCGCCGCCGCCGAGCTCCTCGCCACACAACCCCTCGCCCGTGAAGACCCAACGCCGCGACTCACTTGCTCCGCCGATGTAGCTGCGCCCTTGCCGGAGTTCCTCGTCGGAACCACGGCCGGCGATTTCCCTTCGCCGGACCGGTCACCGGGTTTGTTTTTCTTCTTTTTCAAAAAAAAAAAAAAAGAAAAGAAGAGA
The DNA here is from genome assembly GCA_014182375.1 of Eucalyptus virginea. Classification (NCBI taxonomy): domain Eukaryota; kingdom Viridiplantae; phylum Streptophyta; class Magnoliopsida; order Myrtales; family Myrtaceae; genus Eucalyptus; species Eucalyptus virginea. Next base: position 12,416,889 of record CM024520.1, read on the forward strand.
AATTTTTTTAGGTATTTTCTTTATCTTATTTTTGTTTTGTTATTTTTGCTGTTTTATTTTATCTTTTTAGTGTAACTACTCCTTTAATGTGAAATTGAAATTCTATGATATGAAATTGCCTTGAAATTAGTGATTGTCGATCCGATTTTCAAGCTTGAAATCCGACTCGCAATTACTTAAAATTGCCAATCCGATCTCCCGCTCGAGATCCGATTCGTGATTTATGTGAAATTGGCCAACCCGATCTCATGCTCGAGATATGGTTCGTCAATTTGGGTATCAATATGGCTTGATTTGCTCTGGTGTTACTTAAATTAGTTTTCTTTAAAAAAAAAAAAAAAAAAAATGTAGCTTTAGGGTTTGCATGTTCATAATAGGAATGTTATTTCGAATTTTTAAAAAAATAAAAAAATCAAATCAATTAATTTAGGTTGCTGGTTTTCTTTAAAACTTGGATTGCATGTTTAATCATTTGGCAATTATAAATTTCGAAATTAAAAAAAAAAGGAAAAAAATGAAAAAACATAAAAAAAATCATCATCATTTCTTATGTCATGTAGAATTAGGGCATATTTTGCACGTCATTGCATATTAGGATTAAATTGCACTTAGTTTAATTCTAGATAATTTTTTTAAATTTATTATAGGTTTAGGTATTTTATCATTAGGTTAAGATAATATTTTAGTTTAAATTAGGATTTGGCTCAACCTAATTCCTAATATAAATTAATTAGGATCTTAATCTAATTAGGTAATTTTCACATTTCACCTAATTTCGAATTTTATAAAAAATACAAAAAATGTCCTAGAATAAATTAGTTTCAATCTCTAGAAAAAAAAAGAAAAAAAAAATGTCATGTGCATGTCATTAGGATTAGATTCATGAAATGCATGTCATTTAGTGGTTGTTGCTAGGTCTAATCAATTAGATATTGCATGTCATTAGAATTAGGTCATTTAGTTAAGTATTGCATTGCATATTGCATGACTTTCATCAATTAAGTGAAAAAAAAAAAAAAAGGAAATCGCGTGTTAATTAGAAACCATACGTAGGGTTGTTGATGTGGTTTTTGACTTAACATTGCAGATGCTTTCGTTGCTTTGAGGTAAGTTTTTTTTTTTTTTTTTTTGCAATTTATTTATTATTTTGGTGTTAAATTGGTGGATTGCGCACCCGCATGATCACCTCACATGTTAGGAAAATAGATTTAAAATCAATCTAAACTGCTTGCCAAACATTTTTCAAAATAAAAAGAAAGGTACCGAAAGGGCGTTAGAGAATTCTAGCGTAACCAAGTCCCCGTACCCATAATCTCTGGTTCGTAGGAGTAAAATAATTCTCCCGTTATTTTACTTGGGTTTCTAATCGACCCACCAAAAATAGATTAGTGGCGACTCCTGATTGAAATATCATTTGCATGTTAAGAACTTGAACCTAAGTCACGAATTGGTATGGGCTTGGGAGAGCCCGAGTTAAGTCTAGGCTTAACAATCCATTAGCCAAACCCTAGGTGGTTAACCCCACAAAAATTTGGTCGCGACAAATGCATTTATGTTCTTTTTTTGTTCCCCGGAACAAAATAACAGGAATTGTGTTCATGAACAAAAAATATGAACACAAATAAACGCAGCCTTAACAACTTAATATTATACTAATTCTTTAATGTATAACTTTTTTAACACAACTCACATGTGCATGTTAACAATTTCCTTCTCAAGTGTGAGCTCAAGTGTTAGATTTGCTCTCTCTTAATTAATGTATCTTTTTGTATCAATCTATCTCAATTTAAATCTCTAATGCCAAACTTCATTCCTTGTCTCTTTCTCCATAAGCCTCTGTCCTACAGTAAAGAATCATAACTGCTTTTTCATTATTGAGGTCTTGACCTTAGGTCTTTCCCAATAATCAACTCTGGAGGTTCTCTTCATTTTACGCATTGGGGTCTCGAAGATTCAACCTCCATCGAAGGAAGGACGGAGGCAACCCCTCTTTCATCCTTTTTTGCTCTCCCCCCGTTTCGGTTTTAAAGAAGTCGAAAGAAGAACCCACCTGCAGTTATAGTAGCTATAAGCCTAACTTCAATCGCCGGCAAGTGAGTCAGCAAAGTTCTCTAGGAAGTCAGCCTATTGCTTTGACCACATAGGAGGATGTGATAAGAAAGTCTTAGATCCCGGCGAGCTTGAAACGATGAACTTCATGTTTTATCTAAAAAATACATTTTTTAGGGATATGATTTCTAAAATAAAAATTTATCTTTAGATATTGACCCACTTTTCTCTTTTAAGTAACAATTATTCCACCATACGGTTTTCCATATTCGTACATTTTCGTTGACAACCACCCATTTAGAAACCGCCTTAGTTTATAAAACATGATTGTTCGTTTATATAAGGGCATGACAAGGTTCAAGTCAAATCCTCTCTTCCGAAAATACACCATTAGTATGTGAGGGGATTGGGTTAGTAGAGTGCGCCCATAATTGCTGTCGAATGTCTACATATTTCCATTGCATGCAAACTTGAATAAATGGCTAGAGGTCATATTTGTTTTACTTGTGCGTTCCACATATGATTCTAATTGATACTTGAATTCTTTTCTTCAATGCATGATTCGAATCATTCATTTTATCTTACACTTCATCCACTTCATCCGTACTCTTTTTCTCAGTACTTAACCATGAAGTCTACCATGAGGCCCACGCTGCTATACTAGTACCCCCACCACCCGAAACCGTAGATTGGTGTGGTTCACCAATTGACTATCGACTTTGATACCATTTATTGGGAAGCGTGTAATAGAAGTTCAATACCTTTAGTCGGAGAGATCGCCAAGAGAGAATTTAAGTACAAGCCCATCAACATATAAAGTTGAACTATGACAAAAGAAAAAGAAAACACATATCTAGCTGAACTTACCTTCACTCAAAAGTTTAAGTTAATAAATTATGGGCCAACTATGATTTATTAACTGCTCAACACTAAATCAATTTTTCAATATTGGATTTCTCTAACACAATTCACATATGCATCCTAACAATTTGGCATGCCGCTTTCAACCATTGAAGCCTATTCTACCTAGCTTTCTAATTATATATAAGTTTAATATCTTTCTAATCATATATAAGCTTGAAAACACTTAATTTTTTATAGCTACCATCGGATCTTTGCAAGGTTGGATTGGCAACATAGACAAAAGATGGAGCAGCACGAGATATTGCACAACTATCGATACGGAAAGACAAACGCAGTCTTATTGAGAGCTTCGTAGGTTTGATAAAACCGAAGAAGGAACACTAGAACATGCTGAAAAACTTCTCTTCTTAGCTGGGGAGCGTAAGGCGAGACAATGGGATTTCTCACAACGTGAGTTCCATTGATCTCTTTCCAACTGATGTACCCGAAGTTAACTATGTAGTCGCTCTGCGGAATCGACTCTTTCAAAGGGATCTCTACCGTCACGTTGAACTCGACTCTGTCGTACTTCCTCACAAACCATAGCGCCGAGGGTTTTGCCGTAGCCTTCATGCTCGACAGAGTCGTTACCGTGGCCCAGTAACATGAAGGTCCGTCAGCCACGTTGGTTAGAACTCTTTTGAAAGTGACGCTGGTGTTGTTGAGGATGACTATGAATGAAGGGTAGTTGATGTCGAGAGTCGCGGATGCGAAAGAGAAGTTTGATCTCCCGCTTATGATCTTAATCGGTTGGCGGAATAGTTCATTCCGCGAGAGGAACTTGATGTAATCCTCGGGTTCAATGTCGTAGATCGGACCGGGATGCGAAGCCTTTTCCGGTCTATATGTCCTGCTCCGAAATCAAGAGGCGTTCCTGAAGCTCAAGTGGTCATGTCGATGATGGTTTCGTCGGTGTTATCGAGAGTGTAAGCTGTGGTCATCATTGCCGATCGGATAGCAGCGGGGCTCCAATCTGGATGGGCCGATTTTAGCAGCGCAGCAACTCCGGCAACATGAGGAGCCGACATGGAAGTTCCCAATAAGAGAGCGTAGTTGCTAAGCAAGTAGCTCTGACCTATCTGTGCTATTCCTCGGTTCGGCACCCATGCCGCCAAAACATCAACTCCAAGAGCTAACATATCCGGCTTCAAGATGCACGGGGCTTGGTGGCCCGGTCCTCTAGCCGAAAACCAAACAACTCGAGGTGCTGGTTTGGTCCCGAAAATGGTTATCAAGAACTCGATACTGACTGTCAGATTCTCCGATTTCAGCAAGTAGTCCTTGACTCTATCTCCATCTTCCGGTACGATGACCACGAACAGAATATTGAAGTCTTCGGGTTTGAGGAAACCCCGATTCGATCGAAGACGGCACCCGCAGCTCCGGCTCCGGTGATTTCATCGGTATCAACTCCATCGTCTTCACTAACAAAGTCGCAGAAGACTATCTTTCCGGCGACATCCTTTGGGTTGAGAGAGTAATCGTCGCAGATTTCCTTGCTTACGTTGCCGCGGCCGAAGTATAGAGGAACTCTTGAGATCGGTAGATTTTCCGGGAAGATGGATTTTCCTCTAACTGTCATGGTTCCGTTGCCAAGAGCTATGTTAGCTGCGAAGTCCCTTGATATGGTTCCGACACCGACAGTCGTTAGCCATGGAGGTCCATTTTGTATTGTGTATCCATGAGGGCCGCCGTTACCTGCTGAACAAGCAACGAAGATTCCTCTCTCCATTGCTGCAAAAGCTCCTACAGTGATCGGATTCTGGTCGAACGGTGTCTCGAAAAATTCTAGCGGTAGAGACAATATATCAACGCAGTCATCTATGGCTTGGTCCATGCCTGCGAGGGTGTCCACTGGAGCTGAATCGTATGTGCCATTCAGGAATAGCACCTTGTACATCGCGAGCTTAGCAGCGGGTGCCATACCCATTGCCGTGCCCTTGGCGTAGCCGAAGTAGCTAGCATCTATCACAGGGCTCCCGGCCGCTGTGGACGACGTGTGGGTCCCGTGGCCCCAGTAGTCCCTTGGGAAATCAGAGTCATTGGTCGTCGATATGTTCAAGCCGTGCTGCTTCATTTCTTTTGCTGAACGACCGAGCTCCAATGAGCTTCCGGTTGCAGTTGGACTAGTTGAACTCCACCCCGGACTCGCAAGAGCCTCGCCATCTCTCCGGCACAGGGTACATGCCTTCGTCCTTGAAGCTCTCACTCTTGGGCCATATCCTGCTGTCCAAGACCATCGCCGAATTCAGCTCTTGGCCAAAGCCCTTTCTTTTTGTTCAGGCAAAGAAACGTAGGAGTATATGTTGTGTGAGCGTTTCCCAATGTGTCCGGATACGAGGCAATATGACCAGGAACCTGTTTCAGCTTGTGTAATTGGGACTGTGACAGCACTACACTGAATCCATTCAAGACATGGATGTATGTATAGATATGGGTTGGATCAATTTCGTCACAATAATAGGGATGACAGAAAACATGTGTACCAATCATGGTGACGCGAGAATGAAGCGAGCAATGCTGATTCATCCATGGTGACAAGGAAGATCTTACAAAGCCTTTCATATTCCATTATGATTTCTTACAGGTCTTTGAAACTGAACGGTTTTTGTCTCACAACTATAAGGAAAGATTAGTTTGGATTTATATAGAGGACCAAACTCTTTCTATGTATAACTATATCCCGTGCAAAAATATATTGAGAGGTGATGGACGTGACCGAGTCAATGAAACCAAAATGTAAGATGCACTTTTAACTGGCGAATTCTATGCTAGTCGGTGCAGACCATGCAGGATGGTCCACCGGATCATAGACGAGATTGCAGAAGAGTATGCTGGGAAGATTAGATGTTTTCTACTCAACACAGACAGTGACCTGGATATTGCTGAAGACTATGATATCAAGGCTGTTCCGGTGGTCTTCTCGCTTTTCAATAACAGACAGAAGCGTGAGTCTGTTGTCGGTACCATGCCAAAAAGGATTTCTTTGTTGCCGCAATACAGAGGGAAATAGACTTCTAAGAACATTTACAGAGGAAATTAGCTGGAGGATGGTATACTTGACCGTCATCCCTCTCAGTGTGATAAAGTTCTGCTCACCTTCAAGCATCAAGTGCATGATGATGTAGAATGTACATCCTTCAGATGTTGTAACAACTAAAAATCTCAACCTCCTAGTTTTGGGTACGGTTACTTTTTCATCTCTGGCTTTCCTGGCTTGGGGGAACGGTTTGAATTCTCTTCTATTAACAGTAGTGGTGCCACCTTCTTTCTGTCTTCAATTTCACATAGATAAGTGGTTCTCTCTCATCAAATTCAATTTGTTGCTTGGATTAATGAAATGGTCAAGTTGCGGATACGCAAAAATTGCACTGTTTGCTTCCTTCTCAATAGAGTTCATATACAAAGTTTGGAATGGTAAGGAGAAAGAGGCTACGTCGGCTACTGTGGCTTTGTAGAATCAATTATAGATCAATCTTATCAATTGTATCCCCTTTGTGTAGTCATCTTTCCATCTACGGTAAGATTTGCTCATATTAAGTTCTGTTCTCTACAATGGCATGCTCTTTTGAGGAAAGATTCGGCTAAGTTTCCTACCCATCCTATTAATCCTCCAAGTCCCTTTCACATGAGTCCATATGCAACGGCAACCTCTATAGTGCTCTCTTCTGGTTCGCCTCTTCCCCAGTCATCTCCGTCATGAACACTGCGAGCTCGCCTCTGAGATTGAAGCATCTAAACGTCCACTTATGTTATTCGATGTTATATTGCTCTTACTCTTTAAGACTGTGTGAGTCCTGTGTAAGAGTTTTCTTTATGTGAACTACATTAATTGAGATCGTAATTACCGTTTTACGGAGTTGGTCAGATAAGGTAAGGCATAAGGTTTTCTTAATAGTCAAATATGGGCCTGGCATTGTGTGGGCCAAATTGGACGTGGCCCGTGATGAGAGGCCCCGTCCAAAACTCTATAAATAGCGCTAAAGTCCCTCCTCTAGCCCTCATTCTTTCCACGAACTCACTCTCTCTCTCTCTCCTTACATAAGGCAAGCTGTGAGTTGCGAGTGGCGGTCTCATCGAACTAGGAACTGAGGGTCATAGAGGAAAAGAACCTGAGCGTCGGCTCGTCATTTGAGCGTTGGATTGTCATCATTCCGCATAAAGAACGATGGATTACAAATAAGTTATACAAATCTTCGTATTCTCCTCCTACATGTTCGGTTTTCTAGCTATGCGGATCCTGGAAAGCCGCTCCGACGGCCAACATCCTGCCTTGCAAACCGAGGTCAATGGCGTCCACATATAGAGGCGTGTACATATTGCCTTCAACTCTCTCCTGTATTGATGGCCGGTTGTCAGCTTCATACACGGTTAATTTTGAAAGGCACATAGGATAAGCCAGGTGCGTAGTTGAGCTGATGCGGTCCAAAGCTAGATTTGGACTTAACTCTTATACCTTTATCCACATGAAGTTCTGCCATGAACGTATTTTATTTTATTGGACAAATATAGGTTCAATTGAGATTTGCCCTTCTGGTACGGAAAGCAAGCTTGACATTGTTATGAACATAAAGCTCTAAAGTATGGAACCTCAAAGAGGTTGGCCCAATTATGGGACACGATAGCTTATCTATGGTCTAACATTTTTGCCATTACTCTATCCTAATTCTGTTCTGGATTGTACTATCTATTGGAATATATAGTCCCCTGAGCAAAAACTCCTGTCATGATGAATCCAACGATGTATTGATGATGAGTATATAAATCCTGCAATGTATTAATAATGAGTATATAATGCAGCTTGAGTTCAATACTCGATTGGAACTCGATTGGAACTCGATCATGCAATTTTTATTCAAGGTTGGCTCAATTAGAAAATGGAAACACTCTGACTTAGCTTGACTTGACTCAACTCAACTCAATTACAGAATTTATTTTCAGATAACCGACCAACAGTTTAAAACTTGTCATGGAAGTGCTATTGAGTCCTAAATTTTTAAAAAGTACAGTCAAATCATAAAATATCCAAATTTGTGCAATTAAATCCTTCCATTAACTCTGTTCAATTTGGCTAATGAAAAATATTGATGTTTTTCTCTAATATGTAACATCATAAGTGACATTAAGGTTAACTAATGCATTGAAACGGCATTGTTTTGGTCAAAATTCTAATAATCTTTATACCAAATCTTAATTAAATTTAGTCAAAACGTCCAAAGTTTTTTCACAAAATAATAAATTGACTACCTTAAAAAAAAATAGGCTAACAATTATAAAAAAACACACACACAAAAGAAAACCACTTCCTGTGGGCCACCACCCCATCGCTGGGGCTCCTCCTCATGGCCTCGCCGGCTCTTTTTGGCAATGGACCGAAGGCCCGCTGGTAGAGGACAATACTCCATAGACCGTTCGGACTCCATAGGAACAATAATCAATTTGAGGTTTTGACCAAAAGTACTTCATATTAATGCTTTAGTTAATCTTCTTCTTTTTTTTTGTGACCCAGGGAACCCCGCACAGCTGGCAGCCAGAGGTAAACCACTGGGGGCGACACGTGCTAGCCACCACACACGTTTCACTGGGGGCGACACGTGCTAGCCACCACACACATTCCACCGGGTAAGTCGCCAAGAGTCTCAAAGCTAGCCTTCCTGCAACTTGCGTTGCAGGAGTTTCGAACACTAAACCTTCTCGATGGAAGTCTAACGCCTACCCAGCTGAACCACCGCGGCGGGTGGTATGCTTTAGTTAATCTTAACACCACATAGGAGCAAGAAAATGATAATAAAAATGTCATGTTAGTATTTTTGTTACCCAAATTAAGTAGTGTTAACAAAAAACTTGATTTATTAATATGAGAAGTTTTAGGATTTAATTATATTTTTGAAAATTTTACAACTCAATTGTATTTTTAATTTTTAGCACTTACACTTTTTATTTATGAAGGAATTTCAGTTTGAGCTTGATCTAAATAGAGCTCGAATAGTATGGCATATTATATAATATTGAGGACATCTATGTCTATCTTTAACCCAAAAATACCTTTTGAAGAATAATAGAAACTGAATTAGACTTTATTAGCCAGTCCAGCTAATAATTATTGAGCACGAGCTCAACTTAAAATCAAACTATCCTCGAGTCCCAGTGGCCACCCTTCCAACATGGAAGGGGGAGGTGAGGGGTTCAAATCCCCACCTCCTCAGGGGGGGATGGGGGTAGGGACGCGTAAGTTTCGAGAGTGGGTTGCGACTCTCACGTCCTGCCAGAGGCAGGGCACAAGTCTGCAAGTGAGTGTAGAGTAGGAATAGAGTAGGACTGAACAAAAAAAAAAAAAACTATCCTCGAGTAATTATTAAGCCGTTCAGAGCTCATTATGGGTACACTTGGTTTTGCCACTAAGATAAGCTATATGGAATTGCCTCATGCACCTTTTTGATAGGAAAATTGTCCAAAAATCTTCTTTTCGTGTGACATCTAATTTAATTCTAAACATTTCAATTGTGTAAATTTAGCTGTAACTATTTTAATGATTTGTCAATTTTGTCTTAAACCTTTTAATTGTGTTAATTTAATTTTTAATCTTTTGACGATTTGTTAATTTGATCATTTTAACCAACTTTGGCTGAAAAGTATTGATGTAGACATTAGCTATCGTATGTGGCACAATTGGTATTAATATGGAAAAAAAAAATTCTTAATTTTTTATAACATTTTCCCTGTTCCTCTTTTTTTGTCCTTCTTACTTTGTGAGTCACTGGGTCTAGGCAGGGATTACGATTGGCCAAAAACAAGGGCTGTTGAACTCGACCTTGTTAGACTAGGTAGGCTTCGAGCCTTGTTGACCACTGGCAAGGCTTGACCCTCACCCGTGACTTGTCGTCTAGGTTGCACCGACAAGGCGGGACACGACACAACACGACACGACACGACATGTTGACACGTCATTTCTCAAAAATAGAAAATTCCGACACGCTGGGACACGTTATATATTAAATAAATATTTTTATTTTTAATTAGTTTGAATCTAATTTATAAATAAATAATTAATTAAAAATAATTTATTATAAATTTATACTAATCATTCAACATTTTCGGTAAGATTTTAAGTTTTTTTATTTTATTTCATTATCCCAAATTTATTTTTATTTCATTAAAATCAAACCCCCTCCCCCTAAAAAAAAAACCCCGCGGGCCCAAACTCCCTCCCTTTTTTTCCCTCGACAAACCCTACCCCCAAATTTTTTCACTTTTTTCCCTCCCCACCACCTGATAGCCGTCCCTTCCCCTCCCTCTTGTCATTTCCTTTTTGCTTCAACACGCAAGCCCCTTTTTTAATCTTTTATTTTCCTTTTGAGTTCTCAAAACCCTAGCAGCACGGCACCTTCTTCTCCTACTCAGTCCTCGCCGCACGACGCCTATCTCCGAAAGCATCGAAGACTCGCAAGAAAAGCACCAGCATTCACCGAAGGAGCGGAAAAGGGAGTAACCCAAAAAACATTTCAGTGGAAGGGATCGGAAAAGAAGACGGGACGCGCGGTCCCTGTGCGCGGAGAGGCTGCACACCGCCGCGAACTCCTCCTCCTCCCCCTTGCCGCCGCCGCCGCCGCCCCACTCGACGATGCTGCCCTCCCCCACGAGTGCCTCCCTCGTGAAGTTCCTCCTCACGGCCCTCGCCTCACTCTTTTCTCTTTCTCTGGCCGTCTCTCGCTGTCGCGGGCTCGCCTTCACTCGCGGCCTCGCCTTCACTCGCGGCCTCCACCCTTTCGGACACGCGTGTCGAAGCGTGTCGACTAACGTTGACCGCGTGTCGGATTTGTCAACACGCGGTCAACGCGTGTCCGAACGTGTCCGGCGTGTCCGAGCGTGTCGGACACGTCGACACGTGTCGGACACGACTCAAGAGCTCCGGCAGCGTGTCGGTGCTACCTAGCTTGTCGTTGGCCATCGCTAAGAAAGGAGGGGGAAAAAAGAAAAGGGAAAAATGAAAAAAGAAAAAAAAGTTGAAAAATTCTAAAAAAATCGTTCACAATAACATTAGTGATGCCATGTAGGATGGCTAGTGTCCACATTAGTCATTTCTGATTGAAATTGATTGTAGAAACTAAATTGACACATTATTAAAAGGTTTAGAACTAAATTAGTATAGTTCAAAAGTTTAAAACTAAATTGGCAAAATTCAAAGATTTATGATTGAATAGGCCACCATTTTATAGGTTGAGGATTTATTTTTTTTTACAATTTCCGCCTTTTTTTTAACCATAAATTAACTCCGAACGAGATCAAAATGAAGCCCCGCGATCTCGAGTATCGTTCCTTCAAAGATGAAGGCTTGTTTAGTCCTTTTGCGACGTTCCATAATCTCGTGGGAGATTGACAATTTCGTCCCTGGCCTTCTAATATGGCAAGGCGTGGACGTTGATTAGTAATGATGTAAGGAAAAAGAATGATACGTGGCCGACTAATATGAGAAGTTCTTCAGAGTTAAGTCGATTCTCTCTTCTTCTTTTTTTCTATTTCTGTTACAATGAGAATTGATTTGATTCATTTTTTTTTTGAATTAAAGTTGACTAATCAGAAAAAACTTTTTGTAAAGATGTACTTATTGTAACTTAGCTGGATAGTATAATTGTCAAAAATTATATAAATTGCGCAAATTTTTACATTTTATGACATTTACAAGAATGAAAATAAAATTTTAATAATGAATGTTCTAAAGTAAGGTATCTTTAAATAGTTTTAAATGAATTGGTGGTCCTTTTGCATGTTTACATACTTTAAGATTCTTTTTGTGTATACATTATGATATTTTGTGGGATCATTGTCAACTCTTCAAGTAGTATCAACATTGACACTTGACATGTGATACGACACGACACACTAACACATTGTTTATAAAAGAATAAAGAATTCCAACACGTTGAAACACAATGTATATTAAATATATAAGGTTAATGTCTTGAAAAACTCCAAACTTTACCCTAAACTAATTTTTTTTATCACAAAAAACTCTATACTGGTACAACTTTGACAAATTTACTTTCTATTAGTTTCCGTTAAATTTTACTGTCAAATTATTAAGTTAAATGACATGTGATAGTTGATTGGTATACCGGTTTGGGATTTTACTCTCTGTTTATCACAGTTATACAATTTTTATAAGTTTTTTTTGTATTAATCAAATTTAATAGAGGGTATATTTATCACAAATGTACCACTTTAGGATTTTTGGCAGCCCAATAAGTTAGTTTTGGGTAAATTTGTCACAAGCAATCGGTTTAGGATTTGTGATGGTCAATTGTGGTGAATTTGTCACATGTGTACCAATTTGGAGTTTTCATGGTCAAAAAATTAGTTTAGGGTAAATTTGTCACACGTGTACTAGTTTGGGGTTTTCAAAATATTAATCCTAAATATATATTTAGGTATATGAGAAATTATCATATTTATTATTATTTTAATCAAATTAATTTGATTCAAATTTACAAATAAATAAATAATAAAAGAGAGCCCATAATAAATTTACATTGAAAATATTAATCCATCAGCTATTAATATCATTAATTGTTTCAATTTAACAAATCCAACTACATTCCAATAATCCTAAAACTTTGAAAAAAAAAACAAGCAATCTACAATCTGGACTCGCGTGTCAGAGCGTGTCGGAAGAGAAGGTAAATTTTTATTTTTTTTTATTTTTTACATATTTACATTTTAATCCTCTCATTTATTGAAAAATGTTTAAAATTGACCCAATGTGTGTCGAAATTACATGTCACAATTCCGAACTTGGAAATCAGAATTCCCGACTTACGTGTCGGAGAGTGTTGAAAGAGTTGAACATGTGTCAGATTTTTCATCACTTATTGACTGAGTGTCAGAAAATGTCGAAGAGTGTCAGAGAGTATCGGATACGTGTCGGAATATCCAAAACAACACAAATCTATTAGAAAGTGTCGGTACTTCCTTATTAATTGTTTAAAAAGTTTGAGCTGTTAGATGTAAACGTGATTAAATATTTAATTATTCTAATATTACCCTTTATCCTTTGTCTAGTCTTTTTATCTAGTATTAAACATAGACATATTTAATTGAGGTGGCAAATGGGGCCTGGAAAAGTTTTTACTCAGAACTTTTAGGCCTAAATGAGATTTTATGAGATCACTAGCAATTGTTCTAAAAGTTTAAACGATTAGATGAACGCATGGTTAAATATTTAATCATTCTAACATGCGAAAATAGAAGGATTGCAACATAGTGATTATATTGATTTAACTTTGCGGTATAATTGAGTGTTGGATACTAGTGACTTTTTGTATTTATTTTGATGTCAGAATTTTTAATACCCAACTGCCTATGTGAGTATGATATTTAAGTACTAATAGATGAATAAGGACTTCTCCTCATGAAGTTTTTCTCAAGGGTAACTAATTTTCTAGAAATTGCAATATATGTTAGGTGATTTCTTTTAATATTTTAGGATTTTCAGTATGTTACAATTTTCATAGTCGCCAAATAATTAATTGTTAATTTATAAGCTCTTATGATATAGCGTGGATTAATCATGTATCTCCAGATAGGTGGAAAAGAAACTCCTGAGTAATGAATGAAAGTGAACATTTGGATTTTTATCTTATTAGCAAAGTGATTAATGCATTAAACAAATACCGTTCAATTTTTCATCATGCTTCATTTTCTTAAATAAATTTTTTTGGCAATTAAGTAAATATCTAAGTGCTCTTTGTATGTCACATTGGTCCACTAATTTCCTATAAAATTTGGGAATGCATAATATTTTGACACGTGGCACAATTATTGAAGCCTATTCTACCTAGCTTTCTAATTATATATAAGCTTATGGTTTTTTATTATTTATTTATTGAAAGCTTATGGTTCATTTATTTCACAGAAAATAAATAATTTGAAAATTAATTTCCTAAAAATGACATTTACATTACTTCCAAAAATGAATGAATAAATAAATAATATTTTCATCATTTATGAAAATGCTTAAACATAAATTGTTATCGATAACAAAATTAGTTTTCGTTGACTAATTATTTCAAGTTATATAAGCTCTCATTTTTAGGAGAAAAAATTTCCAAATCGTTTAGCTTTCTGCTAAACAAACGCCCTCTTAATAACACTTAAATTTTTTTTAGCGACCATCGGATCTTTGCAAGGTTAGATTGGCAACTCAGACAAAAGATAAAGCAGCCAAGAGATACTGCACAACATATTATACCCAGACAAACGCAGAGTTTTATTGGGAGCTTCTGTATGTTCGATAAACTGAATAAGGAACACCAGAACGTGCTGAAAAAACTTGTCTTCGCTAGAGAGCGTAATCTGAGACGATGGGACTTCTCACAACGCGAGTTCCATTGATCTCCTTCCAACTGATGTACCCGTAGTTACCTATGTAATTGCGCCGTGGAATCGACCCTTCCAGAGATATCTCTACCGTCAAATTGAACTCGGCTCTGTCGTACTTGCTAGTGAAGCACAGCTCCGAGGGTTTTGCTGTGGCCTTCATGCTCGACGGAGTTGTCACTGTGGCCTTGTAACTTGCAGGCCCGTCGGCCACGTTGGTTAGGACTCTTTTGAAAGTGACGCTCGTGGTGTTGGTTTTGTTGAGGATGACCATGAATGAAGGGTAGTTGATGTCAAGAGTCGCGGACGCGCAAGAGAAGTTCGATCTCCCGCTTATGATCTTTATCTGATTGGCGGAATAGTTCATTCCGCAGAGGAAATTGATGTAATCCTCAGGTTCGATGTCATAGATCAGACCGGGATCTGAAGCCTTTTCCGGATCTATATGTCCTGCTCCGAAATCAGGAGGCGTTCCTGAAGCTCGGGTGGTCATGTCGATGATGGTTTCGTTGGTGTTATCGAGAATGTAAGCCGTGGTCATCATTGCCGATCGGATAGCAGCGGGGCTCCAATCTGGATGGGCTGATTTTAGCAGCGCAGCGACTCCAGCCACATGAGGAGCCGACATGGAAGTTCCCGATTCAAGCTTGTAGTCACCAAGCAAGTAGCTCTGACCTATCTGTGCTATTTCTCGGTTCGGCGCCCATGCTGCCAAAATATTGTATCCAGGAGCTAACATATCCGGCTTCAAGATCCACGGGGCCTGACGGTACGGTCCTCGAGACGAAAACGATGCTACCTGAGGAGCTGGTTTGGTCCCGAAAATGGTTATCAAGAACTTGATGCTGACTGTTGGATTCTCTGACTTCAGCAAGTAGTCCTTGATTCTATCTCCATCTTCCGGTACGACGGCCACGAACGGGATAGTGAAGTTTTCGGGTATGCGTAAAGCCCCGGGTCCAATACTGAAGATGGCACCTGCAGCTCTGGCTTGGGTGATTTCGTCGGTATTGACTTCGTAGTCTTCACTAACAAAGTCGCAGAAAACTATCTTCCCAGCGACATCCTTCGGGTCAAGAGAGTAACTGTCGCAGATTTCCTTGCTTCTGTTGCCGCGGCCAAAGTATAGAGGAACTCTTGAGATAAGCAGATCTTCTGGGAAGATGGATTTTCCTCTAACAGTTAAGGTTCCGTTGCCGAGGACTATATTGGCCGCAAAGTCCCCTTGATATGGTTCCAGCGCCGACAGTCGTTAGCCACGGAGCTCCATTTCGCATCGTGTATCCTCGAGGGCCGTCGTTACCTGCTGAACAAGCAACGAAGATTCCTCTCTCCATTGCTGCGAAAGCTCCCACAGCGATTGGATTAAGGTCGAACGATGTCTCGTCAAATCCAAGCGATAGAGACAATATATCGACGCCGTCCGCTATGGCTTGGTCCATGCCTGCTAGGGTGTCCGTCGCAGCCGAGTCGTACGTGTCGGTCAGGATTAACACCTTGTACATCGCGAGCCTAGCAGCGGGTGCCATACCTGTTGCCGTGCCCTTGGCATAGCCGAAGTAGCTAGCGTCCCTCACGGGGGTCCCGGCCGCTGTGGACGACGTGTGGGTCCCGTGCCCCCTAAAATCCCTCGGGGAATCGTAGTCATCGGTCGTCGATATGTTCAAACCTTGCTGCTTCATTCCTTTGCTGAACGATCGGGCTCCAATGAGCTTCCGGTTGCAGTTGGACGCGTTGAAGTCCACCCCGGACTCGCAAGAGCCTCGCCATCTCTTCGGCACGGGGGACATGCCCTTGTCCTTGAAGCTCTCGCTCTCAGGCCATATCCCAGTGTCTACAACGCCGACGATCACGCCATCACCGAATTTGGCTCTTGGCCAGAGCCCTTTCTGTCTGTTCAGGCCAAGGAACTTAGGAGTATATGTTGTGTAAGCGTTTCCGAATGTGTCCGGATACGATGCAATATGACCAGCAACCTGTTCCAGCTTCTCCAATTGGGACTGTGACAACATTGCACTGAATCCATTCAAGGCATGGTTGTATGTGTAGAGATGGGTCGGATCAATTTCATCTGGGGACGACGACAGGGATGACAGAAGCTATGTGTACCAGTCATGGTGACGCGAGAACGAAGCGGGCAATACCGATTCGTCCATGTAGATTATGTAGGGTTTTCGGTAGTCTTTGGCCGAAGCGGACACTACAGTCGAGATAAGAAGGAAGGGCTTACAAAGCATATCACATTCCATTGTCATTCCGTATAGATATCTGAAACTGAACGGCTTTGGCTTTACAATTATAAAGGAAGATCAACTCGGGCTTATATAAAGGGCCATATCTCGTGCAAAAAATATGTCAAAGAGGCAATGATTGCGACCGAGTCAATAAAACCCTAATAAAAGAACTTTTAGCTGGCGAAGCTAGACCAGTGCAGATAGTTTTACTTCGAACGCCATCATCTTCAAGGCGATGATTGCGGCATTGTCAGTGACGCGCCCAACTTGCGGCCACGTGCATGCCACTTGGCACAGAGCTGACGTCTTCGATGACATCATCAACATGACCCGATAGCCGACCCCACCCAATGATCCGACCCGATTGACCAGTCAATCAGGGACTCGTCAGCAAGTGGGACCGGTCGGGCTAGCTAGACTGGAGCAATAGCTTGATTTGGGCTAGGCATTTGCGCCATGTGCGCCATGCACATGGAAGCTCCGATGAAAGGGTGGTAGCTGTCGTTACGTTCGTTTGTGGTAAAGTTATTTTACATATGTTTAAAGTATCCAAAGGTATAAAAATGCTCATGAAACAGTACATTGTTTATTCCTTATTACTTATATTTTCTTATGGTTTTGGAAATATAAAAACTAGTCTATATATAAATGACCACATACAGCTTATGTAGAGCTTGGTTCAGTGATAGCATGTGCAATATTTTGACGTGCTAGTAATTTATTGATTTTGAGCGAACTCGAACAATGGCTAGAGATTAGGAAAGATTCGGGCTGAGTTTCCTACCCATCATAATAATCTTTAAGTCGCATAAGTCCAAATGCAATTGTGACCTTTACAATGCTTTCTTCTGGTTCGCCTCTTCCCCGGTCATCTCTGTAATAAACATTGCGAGCTCACTGCTGAAATGGAACCATCTAAATGTCCACTTATGTTATTCGATGTTTTATTGCTCTTACTCTTAAAGACTAGGTGAATCCTACCCTGGAAACTAAGGTCGATGGCGTCCACACAAATAGGCGTGTGCATATTGCCTTCAACTTTCTCCTGTGTAGGTCGTAACCTCAGCACCATCATTCCTCGGAAATACACGGCGTTTGTATGATTGGTCATCACATTCATATCCAGTTAATTTCGAGAACCATATGGGAAAAGCTAGGCGTGTAATTAAGCCGATACAATACCAAGCTTGAGCTACCCATACTTAACGTTCAAAACTTGACTCGAGGTCGATCAAATACTAAAATTTCTGCTTGAGCTTGACTCAACTAAATAGTCGAGATATTCGAGCTTACCTTGACCTGACTTTACTCAACCACAATTAATTCATGAAGGAACTCCAGCTTGAGCTTGATATCAACAGGAGCTCGCATAGTATGTACTTATTATATGATTTTGGGGATATCTATTTATATTTTTATCTAACAAGTATCTTTTGAAGAAATTGAGTTAGGCTTGATTAGGGTCACAAGCCCGTCAAGCTGAGAATTGATGAGACTGTGAACTTGACGTGACAAGATACTCGAATGGCTCAAGCTCGACTCGACAACAAATTAGTCGATCTCAAGCGATTATCAAGCTGCTCCGAGCTACTCGCGCGTAGGTTGACCTGGTTTCTTCACTAGGATAAGCTGTACAAATTGCCTCTCGCACCTTTCTGACTATAAATTAACACCAAACGATGAAGAAATGAAGAGAACACCAATCATATATTGACCTTCTCTTCATTTGTGGATATTCCCAACTTACGCTGGAAGATTGCCACTATCGTCGCTAGTCCTCTAATATGGCAAGGCATGGACTTTAATTAGTAATGGTGCATGGAAAAAGAATGATATTTAGCTCACTAGTTTAAGAAGTTTTTCAGAGCTACGATTCTCTCTCTCTCTCTCTCTCTCTTCTTTTTTGTCACCATGAGAATAAATTTGATTCACTATTTATTTTATTGAGATAAGGTCAAATAATGAGAAAACACTAGTTGAAATCTCATGCACCGCACGGGTTTGAAAATGTACTTATTAGTTATTATTTAACTTAGTTGGATAGTATTTACATAAGGTGTACAAAAATTTAAATTTTGTGGCATTTATGCAACTAAAATATATTTATTGATAATTAATGTTCTTAGGTAATGTATCTCTAAATAGCTTCAAATAAATTGGTGTTCTCCTTTTGCATATTCATATAATATGAGACTTTTTTTTTTTTTTTTTTTGCATATAAATAAAATAAAGTATTGCAACATTGCAATTATATTGATTAAACTTTGCAGTTGGATACTAATCACATCTTTGTGTTAATTTTGATGTCGTAGTATTAAGTATATAACTGCCTATGCGAGTATGATATTTGAATACTAATTATATGAATAAGGGCTTCTTTTCAAAAAAAATTTCTTAGGGATAACTAATTTATTGGAAATTTCACTATATGTTATATGATTTTCTATATTTTAGGATTTCTAGCATGTTATAATTTTGGGAAAATTATCCAAAATTTCCTGAATTTATTACATTATTGTCGATTCATTCCTAAATCTTTTAATTATGTCAATTCAAATATAAAGCTTTTCACATTTTGCTAATTAATTTTATCCAGCTAATTTTAGTTAAAAATTGTTAATGTAGATGCTAGCCATCCTATGTGGCACAGCCAACATTAATGTGAGTAATATTTAATAATATTTTTTAATATTATATCAAATTTGTTTACTAAATTTATTTATTTATTATTTTTCTTTCTCTTTTTTCATCTTTACTTCTTCTTCTTTTTCCTTTTCTCTTCTCTCGTTTTCTTCTTTTTTCTTTTTTTTTTTCCTTTCTGCGACCAATTTATGAGCTCTTTTGATATCACGTGGATTGATCATGTTTCTGCAGATAGGTGGAAAAAAAGTTTTGAGTAATGAATGAAAGGGGACTTTTATATTATCTTATTAGCAAATTGATTACTTACTTATTATTTTCAATTAATACATTTAAATAACACATTTTAATTTTCCGTAATGCTTTATCTTATTGAGTAAAATGCTTTTGTAATTAGGTAAACGCTTTTTAGCTCTTTACATGTCACATTGGTCCACTGATTTCCTAAAAAATTTGAGAATGCATAATACTTTTGGTGGAAAGCACAGAGCAGAAACCAAATACCTACAATTGGGGAGGCCATCAAAAGGAAGTTAAAATCTGAGACTTCAATATATCTAGTTAAATCCATCTTCACTCAAATGAGTTATAAGCTAACTAGAATATATTAATCACTGAACGCTACACCAATTCTCTAATGTCACTTTTTTTAACACAACTCACATGTCCATGCTAACAAGTTCCTTCTCATTGTGAGCTCAAGTTCACTCCCTCTTAATTAAGGTATCCTTCTACATCAATCTATCTCAATCTAAATCTCCAATGCCAAACTTTATCCCTTGTCTTTTTCTCCACAAGCCTCTGTTATACAGTAAAAAAGAGTAACTGTTTTTTTCATTATTGAGATCTTGACCTCAGGCCTTTCCTAATAATCAACTCTTGAAGTTCTCTTCTTTTTGCACACAAGGGTCTTGAAGATTCAACCTCCATTGAAGGAAGGACGAAGGCAACTCCTCTTTCATCCTTTTTTGCTCTCCCCCGTTTCCGGTTCTAAAGAAGTTGAGAGAAGAGTCCACCTATAGTTATAGTAGTTATAAGCCCAGCTTCAATCGTCAGCAGGTGAGTCAGCAAAGTTCTCTAGGAAGTCAGCCCATTGCTTTGACCACATAGGAGGATGTAATAAGAAAGTCTTGGACCCTGGCGAGCTTGAAACGATGAACTTCATGTTATCTATAATATGATCCCATATTTTTTAGGGTTATAGTTTTTAAAATAAAAATTTATCCTTAAACATTGACCCACTTTTCTCTTTTAAGTAAGAGTTTTTCCACCATACAGTTTTCCACATTCGTACATTTTCGTTGCCAACCATCCATTTGGAAACTGTCTTGATGAAAGGCAATTTATAAAAGATGATCATTCGTTTATGTAAGCACATGACAAGGTTTAAGCCAAATCCTCTCTTTCAAAAATACACCATCAGTACATGAAGGGATCGGGCTAGTAAAGTACGCCCATAACTACTATTGAGTCTCCGTGGATTTCTGTTGCATATAAACTTGAATAATGGCTGGAGGTCAGATCTATTTTATGTTGTATGTTCAGCATATGATTTTAATTGATGCTTGAATTATGTTCTTAAATGCATAATTCGAATCGTTCATTTTGTCTTACACTTCATCCACTCCATCCCTAGTATTTTTCTCCATACTTAACCATGAAATCTACCATGAGGCCCCATGGGGCCCGTGTTGCTACACTAGTACCCCCACCGTGCAGAAATCGCACATTGATGGCTCACCAATCGACTATTGGCTCTGATATCATTTTTTGGAAGCGTGTAGCAGTTCTAATACCATTTGTTGGGAAGCGTGCAATAGAAGTTCAATTCCTTCATATGGGGAGATTGCCAAGAGAGACTCCAAGTATGAGTCCATCAATATATCTAGTTGAACTACGACAAATATATATCCAATTAAACTCACATTCACTTAATAGTTTAAATTAATGAGTTATGAGTCAACTATGATGTATTAGTTGCTCAGTACTACATCAATTCTCCAATGTTGGATTTTTCTAACATAACTTACACATGCATCATAACAATTTGGCACGTGACGCAACCATTGGAGTCTATTCTACCTAGCTTTCTAATTATATATAAGTTTAATATCTTTCTAATTATATATAAGCTTAAAGCACTTTTGTTTTCTTTAATAGCTACCATTGGATCTTCGCAAGGTTAGATTGGCAACATAGACAAACGATGGAGCAGCAAGAGATATTGGACAACATATCAGATATGGAAAGACAAACGCAGTCTTATTGAGAGCTTCTGTAGGTTTGATAAAACTGAAGAAGGAACACCAGAACATGTTGAAAAAACTTGTCTTCGCTAGGGAGCGTAAGCTGAGACAATGGGACTTCTCACAACGTGAGTTCCATTGATCTCTTTCCAACTGATGTACCCGAAGTTAACTATGTAATCGCTCTGCAGAATCGACTCTTCCAAAGAGATCTCTACCGCCATGTTGAACTCGGCTGTGTCGTACTTACTCGCGAACCATAGCTCCAAGGGTTTCGCCATGGCCTTCATGCTCGACGGAGTTGTCACCATGGCCCTGTAACTTGAAGGTCCATCGGCCACGTTGGTTAGGACTCTTTTGAAAGTGACGCTCGTGGTGTTAGTGTTGTTGAGGATGACTATGAATGAAGGGTAGTTGATGTCGAGAGTCGCGGATGCACAAGAGAAGTTTGATCTCCCGCTTATGATCTTAATCTGGTTGGCGGAATAATTCATTCCGCGGAGGAATTTGATGTAATCCTCAGGTTCAATGTCGTAGATGGATCTGAAGCCTTTTCTGGGTCTATATGTCCTGCTCCGAAATCAAGAGGCGTCCCTGAAGCTCGAGTGGTCATGTCTTTGATGGTTTCGTTGGTGTTATCGAGAGTGTAAGCTGTGGTCATCATTGCCGATCGGATAGTGGTGGGGCTCCAATCTGGATGGGCTGATTTTAGCAGCGCAGCGACTCCGGTGACATGAGGAGCCGACATGGAAGTTCCCGATAAGAGCGCATAGTTGCTAAGCAAGGTAGCTCTGACCTATCTCCGCTATTCCTCGGTTCGGCGCCCATGCCGCCAAAACATCAACTCCAGGAGCTAACATATCCGGCTTCAAGATCCACGAGGCTTGGCGGCCTGGTCCTCGAGCCGAAAACCAAACTACTTGAGGTGCTGGTTTGGTCCTGAAAATGGTTATCAAGAACTCGATACTGACTGTCGGATTTTCCGACTTCAGCAAGTAGTCCTTGATTCTATCTCCATCTTCCGGTACGACGGCCACAAACGGAGTATTGAAGTCTCCGGGTTTGAGGAAAACCCCGAATTCAGTACTGAAGATGGCACCTGCAGCTCCGGCTCGGGTGATTTCATCGGTATCAACTCTGTCATCTTCGCTAACAAAGTCGCAGAAGACTATCTTTCCGGTGACATCCTTCGGGTCGAGAGAGTAACTGTTGCAGATTTCCTTGCTTCTGTTGCCACGGCCGAAGTATAGAGGAACTCTTGATATCAGGAGATTCTCTGGGAAGATGGATTTTCCTCTGACTGTTACGGTTCCATTGCCGAGGGCTATGTTAGCCGCGAAATCCCTTGATATGGTTCCCGCACCGACAGTTGTTAGCCATGGAGCTCCATTTTGTATCGTGTATCCATGAGGGCCGCCGTTACCTGCTGAACAAGCAACGAAGATTCCTCTCTCCATTGCTGCGAAAGCTCCTACAGCGATCGGATTCTGGTCGAACGGTGTCTCGAAAAATCCTAGTGATAGAGACAATATATCGACGCCGTCTGCTATGGCTTGGTCCATGCCTGCTAGGGTGTCCGTTGCAGCTGAATCATACGTGTCGTTCAGGAATAGCACCTTGTACATCGCGAGCCTAGCAGCGGGTGCCATACCCGTCGCCGTGCCCTTGGCGTAGCCGAAGTAGCTAGCGTCTATCACGGGGCTCCCGGCTGCTGTGGACGACGTGTGGGTCCCGTGGCCCCAGTAGTCCCTCGGGGAATCGTAGTCATCGGTCGTCGATATGTTCAAGCTGCGCTGCTTCATTCCTTTGCTGAATGACCGGGCTCTGATGAGCTTCCGGTTGCAGTTGGACGAGTTGAACTCCACCCCAGACTCGCAAGAGCCTTGCCATCTCTCCGGCACAGGGGACATGCCTTTGTCCTTGAAGCTCTCACTCTCAGGCCATATCCTGCTGTCCAAGACGCCGACGATCATGCCGTCACCAAAGTTGGCTCTCGGCCAAAGCCCTTTCTGTTTGTTCAGGCCAAGAAACTTAGGAGTATATGTTGTGTGAGCGTTTCCGAATGTGTCCGGATACGATGCAACATGACCGGCAACCTGTTCCAGCTTGTCTAATTGGGACTCTGATAGCACTGCACTAAATCCATTCAAGACATAGTTGTAAGTATAGAGATGGGTCGGATCAATTTCGTCAGGGGACGACGATAGGGATGACAGAAGCGATGTGTACCAATCATGGTGACGCGAGAACGAAGCGGGCAATGCTGATTTGTCCATGTGGATTATGTAGGGTTTTCGGTAGTCTGGGGCCAAAGCGTACACTACAGTCGAGATGATAAGGAAGAGCTTAAAAAGCATATCATATTCCAGTGTCATTTCACATAACTGAACAGTTTTTGTCTCACAACTATAAGAAAAGATTAGCTTGGATTTATATAGAGGACCAAACTCTTTCTATGTATAACCATATCTCGTGCAAAAATATGTTGAGAGGTGATGGACGTGACCAAGTCGATGAAACCAAAATGTAAGATGCACTTTTAGCCGGCCAAGCTAGATAAGTGCAGATGGTTGACGCTAAACGATAGTTTTCAAGGATCGTGCATGCGTCGAAGTTTACGATCGGCATACCCAATGAAAATGGAGTAGAATATTATTGTTCATTGGATCATCGAATGCGATCTCAGATTCTATCGGCCCATCGTAGATTCAATCGACCAAGAAGGGCAATAAGGAGAAGGATATGGAATGGCCAACCTCCCAGCAAGTTGAATCACAAGAATCTCCACGGGTAGAGGCATTCAAAAGGTTCGGTTTATTCGAGATTTCAGCCAACATGAGAACCAATCTAATGAAAAGAAGGAATAAGGATTAGGGCTTTTTTCATAACAAGTTTTGACAGATCTCAACCCTCTAGCTTGTCATCAGACAGTATAATTACCCCTGCAAATTTAGCAATCTATTTTGCCATTGGAGTCATTTGACGAGAAGTCAATTGTTCGCATTATCTAAATGGAATCATTTGCCCAGCTAGTATCAGACAGGAATAAGATACAATTCAAAGAGCAGAACATTGATGAACATTTACATCGACAACTTATAAAAAGCTGCCCAAAAGAATTTAGAGTTTGAAGGTCCCCAGCAGGGCCAGCACAGAGGTGTGAAAAGCAAAAAGTAACAATTTTAAGGACATGAAGCCAAACAGGCATTGGACTTCTGATAGATATACTATCCGGTTCATCTGCTAGCCTGTCTAGATGAAGGAATGCACATCCGGTCTAAAAGGTTCCTAATACAAGAACTAAAAGGAGGAGATACACTAGCAATACTGCTTCTTATTGAGAATGATATACAGAGCACTTTTCAGAATTTCAGATATCATAAAAGCACATGCAACTCTTTGTAACCTCTTTAAAAAAATCCTGAGCAAACTTGTGACACTAACCTTACAATTATTCAACTTTTACCTGCTCACCGAGGCTAGCTGAAAAACCTCAATGGGTGGACATCCTCTTTAAGGCTACACACAACAAAAATTGAAAGCATATATGGAAAATCTCAAGAGAAATTATAAAAGAAAATCCCCTCCCTTTGCTGGCTTAGATTGCCCTGTACTTTGCTTTCTAACTCCCTAAAAACTCAGAGAAAACAGAGGCCTCATAGTGAAAGCATATTAGGAGGAGATTGTGGTGACCCGGATTCAAGCAAAAAGCTTCTACTGCCATGTGACCTAGATGTACTGGAAGAAGAGGCTAGATATCTTACATCTCTACTGTTAAAAACGGCATCATTCTTATGCATTTTCCCTTTACTTGCTCTTCCCCGACCTGCACATCCACCAAACTCTCCCTCTTCATCGGTTTGCGGGAACCCACTATGGACAGGATCTGAAGTCTCGTATAGAAGCCTAAGAATCTGTTTAATCGAAGGCCTAGCCCGTCCTTCTGGCTGAGTGCACCATTGCACGATACTCAATATGGTTTGAAGCTGGTCGAAATCGAAGGCGTCCTTAATTCTGGGGTCCACAAGCTCAGGTATTCTAGGAGTAGATGTCAGATATGTTTGAGACCATTCCACTAAATTCTTGCCATCCTGTATGGCCCGTCTTGCTGTTACCATCTCTAACAATAGCACACCATAGCTGTAGACATCGCTCTTCTCCGTGAGCTCCTGAGTGATTACATACTCAGGATCCATGTAACCTGGGGAAAAAAGTAAGGCTTAGATATTGATTAAAACAATGTAGATAATTAACCAAAGGGCAGCTTTTTCGACCTGGAGTTCCTCGTACATCAGTATTTACAGGTTCAAAGCAAATTGAGCCATCTTTTGAAGCATGTGCGAGACCAAAATCAGCAACCTAGACTCAAAGATGACAAGAAATGAGAAAAGTCACCCGAAGCAATCAATTTGATACGTCAAGGAAGTCTCTGGCTTCCTGCTACTTAGCATCTTGCAAAGATTACATCAGGGATATCCAATTTTACAATTGAACTTGGATTAATGTATATTGGGAGCTAAGATCTAATCAAAGAGTCACTTTTGCAGAACTATCCTACCTTGGCAACAAAATTCTCATCGAGTAAAATGTTGCTTGACTTGATGTCTCTGTGACACAAGGGAGGATCACAATAGAAATGGAGATACTCCTGCATTGATAATGTAAAAGTCCAAAGACTAAGACGTTGATAAGAAATAGTTAAATCACTCCAAATGACCATGGAAGTTCAAAATTACCAAAGCATGAGCCACATCAATGGCTATTTGGATCCTCGTCCGCCAACTCAGAGGATTTCTGTTAGGTGCTGCACACAATGGATAAGTCAACAACATGATGACTAAGGAACCCTAAAACAAAAAAGCCTAGTGGTTTTTATGAATGTGTTCATATAGCAGTGTAAGAACAACTTCAATGTAAGCATCACTTAAATATTCAGTACATGGTAATAAATGTTAAGTGATTGGCTCATGATTTCGCTCAACAAGTATGCACTTACGAGTCTGCATACATCTTAGCACGTACACATGGGTGCAGTAGATTGTGCCTATGCTCTGTGTGTGTGTGTGTGAGAGAGAGAGAGAGAGAGAGAGAGAGAGAGAGATCCATAAAATTGGTGCAAGAAAAACATGTGTACCATGAAGATGCTCTTTCAAGCTTCCATTTGCCATGTATTCATACATAAGAAACCTGCAGAGAGCTGAAATCAATTAATTACTCCAGCTCAAATCAGTCACGTGAATGCAGAAGCACTCACCCACTCATTGTGTAGATGTGTACATGTGTGCATGTGTGCATGCAAGCAGAAGATGACCCACGGAAATTGAATCATCAGCTTGTGAGGCATGAGTGCACGTGTGGTGTTGTGTGTGTGTGCGTTGGTGGGGGATGGGGAGTCTAGACTTTGGTGTGGATAAAACTAATTCGCTTCTCACCTTTCACGCTTCTCAATACAAAATCCTCTAAGAGCAACCAGATGACGATGATGAAGCCTAGCAAGAAGCTCTATTTCCCTGCAGAAGTCGTCCTCCCATTGTTCTGAGACTTTGTTCATTCGCTTTACTGCAACCACTAAACCATCATTAAATTGCGCTTTGTAAACAGTTCCAAATCCCCCTTCTCCAATGGCAGTGTTAAAATTATCCGTTGCCTTCTTGGTCTCCTTATAACTGAATTTCCGAAACTTCAATGACTGACCTGCAAGCCCATAATTTATCAGAAGCAACATATGGTGGGCATTTCAGTAAATATATTTTTGGGTTTTTTTTTTTTTTGTTGTGGGGGGGGAGGGGGAGAGAGAGAGAGAGAGAGAGAGAGAGAGGAGTACCATCCTGAAACTTTTTCACTGAATGAGGAGGAGGGAAGACCTTTGAAGACCTCATATCCATATCCTCAGAGTCCTCTAGCTCTCTGTTCTTCCTACGAATCAGAAATACCAACACAACCAGCATCAAAACAGCCACTACTGTAACAGCAATGCCAACACCTGGAACTAGTGTCAGGTGGTAGGGGTGGTGGGTCTCATTCAAAGGCACACCGAGTATCAGTTGATTCGGGCTAGCAGCAACCACAGGACTTGGAGAAGCTTTAGGAGAGTCTGCCGGTTGGGATGAATTGGAAACTAGCATCACATGCACAAAATATACCAATAAGTTTAAAGCTCAAGTACAGGATCTGATGCATTCATGGAAAATTCCATCATTTGATGCATTAAAGATCAAAGGCAATGTTTCACTCAAACTATAAGCCTCAAGCATGCTCCATCACATTAGAACTCACGAGACAACTAAGAGCCAAAAAGGATAAAGATGCAGCCATAAAGGCAAAAGCAAATCAATCTGCAACTTTGTCGAAACATCCCAATCTATAGAAGCAGTGTCTACAGGAGGAAAGATAATAAATTAACCATCTTTACATTAAGAGAAAAACAAGGAGAGAGCAAGAATGCTTTTTCAGAAAAATCATCAAGATTGCTTAGACATCCTAGTAACATACTTGAATGGAGTATCACTCCCTCCATGTTTCGAATGGTCAAAGAAAGTTACCATCAGGCAATCCTATATAAACAGTCATAGTACATCTGTGGTAGGCTATATCTATAAAAGTGTGAGGAAAACTTACTTTGTATTATTCAATAAAGTTTAATATATATACATAAAAAATAAACCCTAAAAGTGGTAAAGACTAATTTACCCTAAGACTAATTTACCCTTCTTACTCCTAACACTCCCCCTTAAGCTGGAGCATAAATATTAATCATGCCTAGCTTGTTACAAATATGTTCTATCCTCCCATTACTCAAGGACTTAGTAAAGATGTCTGCAAGTTGTTAGCTGGTTCGAATATGACTGGGAAGAATTACTCCACTTTGCAACTTCTCTCGGATAAAATGACAATCAACCTCAATGTGTTTTGTTCTCTCATGAAACACGGGGTTGGAAGCTATATGCACAGCAGCTTTATTATCGCACCACAGAGTCATGGGTACTAAATCTTTAAAGCCTAACTCAATCAATAACTGTCCAATCCACACTAATTCACACGTTACTTGTGCCATGGCTCTATATTCTGACTCAGCACTAGAGCAGGCAACAACACTTTGTTTCTTACTTTTCCATGATACCAAATTTCCTCCAACTAAGGTACAATATCCAGTAGTTGATCTTCTATCATCTGGAGACCCAGCCCAATCAGCATCAGAAAAACCTTCAACTCTGTTATGACCATGGTTTTGGTAGAGAATTCCTTTTCCCGGAGCTTTCTTCAAATACCTCAATATCCGAATAACGCATCCCAGTGAGATGTATGAGGGGAAGACAAAAACGGCTTACTACTGCGACGGGAAAAGCAATGTCGGTCGAGTAGCTGTAAGATAATTCAGCTTACCTACTAGTCTTCTATATCTCTCGGATTATTAAGAATTTCACCTCCATCAGCAACTAGTTTAACCCCTTGTTCCATGGGTGAATCAAGAGGCTTTGATCCCAACATACCTGTCTCAGTGAGCAAATCCAAGACATATTTTCGTTGTGACAGAACAACACCTTTTTGTGATTGTGCCACTTCGATTCCTAAGAAATATTTCGGCAGAAGAACAGCACAAGTGCCATAACTTGGCACGCCGGGACACTTAAGTGCCATAACTTCCAAACGGTACACTTAAGTGCCACTTTTTTTTTCGAGTGGGACACTTAAGTGCCACCTCCGGCTACCCTTGCCGGAAATCCTACGTGGCACTATTTTATTACTATTTTTTGCCAACGTGGCTTGCCGGAGAGCTGAGTCGGCTCTCCGTCACCAGAAACGACGTCGTTTGCATAATAAAAGCCCCAAATCTTCCAAAAACGATGTCGTCTCCCCAAATGCCCCAAATCTAAAACCCTAAATCGGCCAAAATCCCTATTGAAGTGCTCGAATTGAAGTCTCGAACCCTAATTTTCATTTGCCCAAAATTCCTTCGTCGAATCTTGGAAATGGAGAGCAGGACTCGCAGCAGCGCCTCAATTTCCTCTAACCGAAGCGAAGGAGAAGGCCAGCGTTTCTGTTTTTGTGGGTTACCGAGTCCAAGAAGAACATCGTGGACTCAAATCAATCCTGGGAGAAGATTTTATGGATGCGCCCGATATAAAGAAGCGTCGAAGTGCAAATACTTCAAATGGATCGATGAGAAGTTCTCTGACCGAGCCACAGAGGTGATATTGGATCTACTTCATAAAAGACAGCAATCTCCATCCGTGTTCGTGGACGACTTGGACGATGTTGACTCAATGCAAGCTCAAGTGTCTTCAGTTAAACTTTTGAAGAATGAAGTCTCAATGCACGCTCAAGCATCTTCAACTAAACCTTTCAAGAATGAAGTTCCAATTATGAAAATTGAACGAAAGTGTTACCAAGCGTGTATTATGGTGTTGTTTTGTTGTCTATTGTACTTTATGATGAAATGTAAAGTACTTGAAAATGAGAAAAAGTTTCTCCGACTGCCATAGTTAAAAATGGTGTTGTTCGGATTAAACGTTGGGTTTTTTCTTTTGAAAGATGCGAAGAAGTTTGTGTTGTGGAAGAAGATCATTGTTGCTTTGTTGTTGTTTGTGCTTTGTCGTATGGACTTGCCATAAGTTTACCATCATCTTCTCTGTTTTGATGCAGAATCATCTTCTCTGTTTTGCAATGCAGAATCATCTTCTCTGTTTTGATGCAGACCGACATATACACAAGAAAAACATCTGTGATTACCCGAGTGCCATAAGTTGTATTTAGTAATCACGTAAGTGCTAGTCGCGATGAAAAAAGGATCACTTTAGTGTCAAGTTATTGTTAAAGTGATCGGTTAAGTGTCACTTGTAGTTAAAATTGGACAGTTAAGTACCAAGTTTTTTTAGAATAGGATCAGTTAAGTGCCAATTTTTTTGTGGGTTTTCTGTAAAAATTGCGGCAGCCACCAGCACCGGCGACACCACCAACCATCACCACTAGCCACACTACACACTAGGCGCTCCAGCCACCACCATGCTGGTGGTGTTGTTGCTGCACAAGATACTAGTGCAAGCCGAGCCTTGCACTAGTTTGCACCAAGACACGTGGTGTAAGATGTGCAACCGCACACTTGTACCAGTGTAGGTGCAGCCGCTTAAGCCTATAACCCCACCACAAACCAATAATCACCAGGCATGACCACCAGCCACACCAGCACCCCAGCCACCACATTAGCACCCCAACAACAAACTGACTACCACCAAACATCACCATCCACCATCACCAGATACACCAGCACTCCAGCTATCACCACAGAACACCAACAGCAACAGCAACAAGTAAAAGCAGAATCCAATCCATGATAAACAACAACATAAATTGACAAGCAGCGCAAGATCATTTCATTGATATTTCATCAAGTCTGAGTCTGACAACATCAATGTCATTTCATTGATATTTCATCAAGTCTGAGTCTGAGTACAACATCAATGAATGACAAACTAAAGAAAAAAAAAACAAAAGATAACCATCCATAGACTTTCTATATGCACGACAACATCATCGTTTACATAACTATTTTTACTCCTAAGCTCCACAAATCCTATCACATCTGATCTCATCAATCAATATGCACGACACCCCCTGTTCGTCCTCCATTCGATGGGCCTTTCACTTGATTCATAATTCTGGCACTCTTTCTAACTGGACGTGCAATTTCTTCTTCAACCTTCTCAGTATCCACTGACTCAGATGGAGCTGCAAATGTGCTAGGCCGAATTGAATCAAAAGGAGCTGGAGCTGGAGCTGGAGCTGGAGCTGGAGCTGAAGCTCGAGCTGGAGCTCGAGCTCGAGCTGTGTTCTTTCTCTTATTTTTTGTTTGCACAGTTGATGCAGCTGTCGATTCTTGAGTTCGGCCTGAGATAAGAACTTCTGAACTTCTCCCAGGCTACAAAAAAAACAATAAATTGTTAGCAAAAATCTACAGCATAAATTAAATTAAATGCAGCCAATAAAACTTACATTGAGAATGACTGTTCCGACGCGCTCATCGTATAAAGGCCATAGCCATATTGTCGAACCTCTTCCCAAGTGCCCCTCTTGTTTGAATAGGGCGTCACTTTCAGAACTTGTGATTTGTTGCCCCTTTTTCTGCTTTCTTGGGCCCTTTAACTACGGTAGGGGCTTCTTCGACCAATTGTCTTTGGGCGTCTTCTAGATGGCCTTTGTGTACCTGCCCCTTCACCTGGCCTTGTTCTAGTTGTCCTCCTGTGTAGCCCTTCAACTGCAGTGACACCTCCTTCTGTTGGGCCTTCTGGTGGTACTGGTGGTGGTAGTTGTGGTGCCCCTTGCAGTGATTCTTCTGGTAGCGGGTGTGATGATCCTTGAGGTGGCTCCTGTGATGGCCCTTCAGTTGGCAGTTGAGTTCCAACTTGCTTTCTTCGAACCTGAGAAAGAGGCCAAAAGATACCATAAATATAATATCGAGACATATAATAATAAAAACTTAATACAAATTGGTTGAATTTAGCACTTGGGTATTTCTTTTTCGCTGAAGAAAACGAGTCGCACCGGCCGTGATCTTTGCTTGGGCTAATCCTTCACCTGACTGTGTTCTACCTTGCCTTCTTCGAACAGGCTGTTCAGTTTCATGACTTACTGAGGTTCTTCTTGTGACCTAACAAACACATTACAAGGCCAAATAGGATATTATGTACATTTTTATGATAAACGACAAGAAAGCAACATAAACATAAAATAAATTTCATGACTTACCGGGGTTCTACTTGTTGGCGAAGAACAAGTCGACTCACTTGGCCCCGTTGTGTGCATTTCTCCAACTGTCTCTTCACTAGGCCCTTCACCTTGCCTCAACCGTTGTTGCTTCCTCAATTGACAACCTTTAATATTGTGGCCTCTTAGGCGACAATAAGAGCACGTGATCTTTGCACCCTGCCTTCTCATTCTTTGCTGACCCTAGACCTCTCCCTCCGCCATTCTTCGTCTTCGTTTTGGCCTTCCAATTGTCTTCTTCAGTGGCAAAGGTTGAGGTGCTTCATGATCCGTGGGCTCCCAAAACTTGCTACTTCTAATTGGCTGCATCATGGCGATAGGAAGCAAGATATTTTGATTTATGGTACCAATCATCGATGTAATCATCTGTATTGTCGCCCTTCAACCTGGATGGCACATATGGCATGTGCACATGGAATTCCACTTACTTGCCATGCTCTACATGAACACTTCCTACTTCCTAGATTGACAATATACTTATCTGCACCCTTCATTATCTCATATCCGTCATCTCCATTCCAAATGGGATGACAATGCGTACTTGTAGCCAAGTTCTCATCCAATTTCTTCACAATCCTAGGACCATCTTGTCTTGTCCACTTTGCAGCCTCATCTCTTTGTTTCGCAGCCGAGTCATAACCGCAACTCGTATATCTTCAAGCATTGAGATGACTGGTTTGCATCTGGCATCTATTATCTTCAAATTAAATACTTCACAAATGTTGTTGTCGACGTTATCGCACTTGAACTCCTCACTGAAAAATGCCCTGCACCAATGCTTCGGTTCTAGTTGAAATAGGGTAGCACAACCTTCCTTTGTCAAGCGAAGATCCTTCTTTCGCTATTCTAAAGTCAGCCATGTTTGCACTCTTTGCTAATTGCCAAAATTGCAATTGCAGCTTATCCCCTTTATAGGTCTTTGCCCAATTTCCGTATATGTGCCGCGCACACATTCGATGTTCAGCTGGGGGCAACAACTCGGCTCTTTGCCGGAATCAATCCCCGCAATAATTCAAAGTAAGAAATACTAGAGCAAATTACATGTTCATATTACAAAGCAAAGCAAACTATTGACTAAACTTTTCAAAAGCAAGCATTACCTTCGTTGGTCACTCGTGAATGCCCACCCTTCCCCGTTTGTTATCTCCAAGTCAGCCATCAGATTTTTCAAGAACCGGGACCAATTGTCCTTGTTCTCAATCTTTACAATAGCCCAAGCTAGTGGGAACATTTGGTTATTCGCATCTCTTCCAATCGCTGCCAACAATTCTCCCTTGCACAAGCCCTTCAAGAAACATGACCCCGTCTAATCCTATAATCCGTCTACAACCAGCTAAAAATCCTCGCCTGCATGCATCAAAGCACACATAGAACTTATCGAACTTGGTCCCATGATCGGGAAGCGGTCTCTCAATCACCTCTACATACACTCTACTTGTAGGGGTTTGCAGCCTACACTCCCAAGCATACTCCCAGACTTTGCCCATATTCCTTAGCATACTGACCAATAAGTACCTTTATCACCTTTTGCTTTGCTCTTTTGCACTGATTCCTAGATACATTGATGCCTACACGCTCCTTCACCAGCATCCTAAAGTTAGCAAGTTTCAAGTTGGGCATCACCTTGATCAGATCGAAGAAGTGCTTGGACAACCATGAACTTGTTACCCTTTTGTTTTGAAAATTAATGGAACAAGTGTGTTCCTCTTGGTAGGCTCTAATCTGAAAAGACCCACTCTTCTTAACAAACGCACCGTAAATCTTCCATGGACAGTTTTACTACGAACACCTAGCTCTTACAAATTTCTTGGTATTTCTAATGAAATCAATATTTCTTTGTGCAGCAATGGAGTTCTTCAGTATAGCTTCCCTAAATTGTATCGCATCATGGAATTTCATACCTCGACAAAGTAGGAGATGCAACAGATGGATCATAGGAAGGAAACTTACTTTTCCTTCTACGCACAGCTCGTTGATCTTCTTCAACTTCGTCGGGAAGTTGCGGTGTCGATGCTTTCTTCATAATCTGTCTCGGGACACGGCCAGCAACACCAACATCTGCAGGGCCTTCGTCTCTGTTTGGATGAACAGCTACATGCAAAGTTGCAAATCTATCTGACAAAAAGTCCCTTTGTTTTTTCCTTGACTGTGTAAGCTCCTCATCGTCGGCGTCACTTAAGATTAACAAATTTTCAGCTTCAGCAGCCAACCCTTCATCGTCATCGTCATCATCACCGTCTTTGGATTCAGCTACTTCCCAATCTAATTCAGTGATGGTGACATCACCCATGTCACAATCGCTCTGGTGAACAGCATCTGCGCCCCTCTCCTCCCCATCCTGTCCATCTTCATCTCCTCCTTCTCCTACTTCGGTGGTATCTCTGTCATCATGTTCGTCCTCACTATTGTTTTCAACAAACACTTTCGCCTCTTCGCCATGAAGATAATGATATAAGACATCCCTAAAACCATTATCATCTTCCAAAACTCTCAAACCATCTCTCAAGCCTTTCCAGGGAACACAAGACAAGTAACTTTTGTACTCTACAAGGCAAAAATGTCACTATATCCCTAACAAATCCAATATAAGATGCCTTCTTTTTATCTACAAAGATAGTACCCTCATTCCCCCCCTCATACTCCCACTCATCCTCCCCAATCACAAAATCTCCACCGTAGTAAACGATGACAGCAACATAGTCTTTATGTGCCATTTCTGCAACAAAAGAGGACAAATATACAATTAACTTTTGGGACCACATTCACAAAGAACAGACAATTGCAAGTGGAGGTCCCCACACTCTTTATTAAAGAAAAGAAAAGAAAAGAAGAAGAGAGAGGGAAGATGCGGTCGTCGACAGCTGCAGCTTGAAAACAACAGGCCTCAGGACAAGGACAAATAAAAATTAAGATGGGACCCGACAACTGCTTTGATTATGCCGTCGCATTTCTTTAAAATATGGAGAGATTCCTCAGCATGGGTCCTCAACAATGCAATTTATTAAACAAATATCCAGAAGTCCCCATCCCCACAACCTTCGATTCGAACATGTGCAAAGTCCAATACTCTGAACCCTAACAATCACCAATCATCGCACATTTCACATCCGACCACTACAAATTACTTTCGCACATCACAATTCAACACCCTGAATGAATCACACATCACGGTGGATGAGGCGACGTCGAGCCCTACACCGAGCTCTAATTCCCGAGCACTACACCGAGCCTATATTTCAATGCCGCTCCTAAACTGTCAATTCGAACCCCCAATAGGATTGTAGCACTACATCTCAGCCATAAATCTCACATCAAGCCTGACCTTTCCGGCCGACCCCCAAATTTGAAGTCCGAGCCCTAATAAACGAGTCGGAGCCCTAATTTCACCACGGGGAGAGGAAGAAGAGAAAAAACCTGAGCAAGCGACGACGGCGAGCGACGACGGCGAGCGACGACGGCGACCGACGACGGCGAGCGATCACCTGCGAACGGCGAGCTGTGAACGGCGATGGATGGATGGAGAGGACGTCAGACCTAGTGTGAACTGACGAAATGTTAAAATCCAAATAAACGAACGACGTCGTTTAACACAACCAAAAAACGATGTCGTTTAGTTTGGCCAAATGCACAGTCGATGGGGCGACGTCGTTTTCCTCCTCCACGTGTGCTTTTTTTTTTTTAAAAAAAATTGCCACATCAATTAAGCTTGTCGCCGGAAAATTCCACGTCTGCATTTTGGCCGGTTTTTCGCCGGATTGGCACTTAAGTGTCCCATTTTACTCCGATGATGGCACTTAAGTGTACCGTTTGGAAGTTATGGCACTTAAGTGTCCCGGCGTGCCAAGTTATGGCACTCCAGGTGTCCTTACCTCGAAATATTTCAATTTTCCTAAGTCCTTAGTTTGAAACTGTTGCTGAAGATAGGCTTTTAGCTCAGCTATACCAACCAAGTCATCTCCCGTGATGATAATATCATCAACATACACAATCAAGAATAGTTTGCCTCCCCCTGATTGTTTATAAAAGAAAGAATGATCATTTCCACATCTTGATAGCCCAAAAGACAATACAACCTCAGAAAATCTTCCAAACCATGCTCGTGGAGATTGTTTCAAACCATATAAAGATTTTTTTAATTTGCAAACTAGTCCAGACTCCCCCTGAGCAACAAACCCTGGAGGTTGCTCCATATAAACTTCCTCATGAAGAGTGCCATGCAAAAAAGCATTCTTAACATCAAGCTGAAATAAAGGCCAATTATACGTTGCAGTAAGAGAGATCAAAATACGAACAGAAGTAAGTTTGGCAACAGGAGAAAATGTGTCTAGATAGTCAATCCCATACACCTGAGCATACCCTTTTGCAACAAGTCTTGCTTTTAAACGAGCAAGAGAACCATCGGGGTTAACTTTTACAGCATACACCCATCGACAACCAATAGCAGTTTTGTCTAGAGGAAGTGGTACTAAGTCCCAAGTTTGATTAACCTTAAGAGCCTGTAATTCTTCTTCCATTGCTGTCCTCCAACCAGAACTTTGTAATGCCTCAGCGACAGACTTGGGGATAGGATATTGTTCAACAGTAGTCAAAAAGGCTCGAAAAGTAGGAGACACAGAAGAGTGTGAAATAAAATTTGCAATAGAATGTTGAGTACAAGTACGTGTACCTTTGCGATGAGCAATAGGAAGATCAAGATCAGATACAAGAGGAGGGATAGCTAATGGCGGATCTGGAGCAGAAGTTGACGTAGTGGTGACATGAGGAGCAGGGGGAGCAGTAGTAGCAACACAATGACGTCGTGTATGAACCTGGAGAGGAGGTGGTTTCTCTGTAGATACTGGTGAAACATTGGGAATAGTAGACCGAATGGTGGTCACATACAAGTCTTCATCTAATTCAGACACATCAATTGGAACATTATGATAAGGAGTGGATTCAAAAAATGAAACATCAGCTGTTACAAAATATTTTCTCAGTAATGGAGAATAACAGCGATATCCCTTTTGAGTGCGGGAATAACCCATAAACATACACTTGAGTGCCTTGGGATCAAGTTTTGATACTCCGGGTCGATGATCACGAACAAAACAGACACAACCAAAGATACGAGGTGGTAAGACAAACAGTGGTTCACTAGGAAGCAAGGTGGAAAAAGGAATACCACCTTGCAGAATAGAAGAAGGCATGCGATTAATGAGATAACATGCAGTTAAAACAGCATCAGACCAAAAGATTTTCGGTACCTTCACCTCAAATAACATGGATCTAGTAACTTCCAATAAATGCCTATTCTTCCGTTCAGCAACACCATTCTGTTGTGGAGTGTCAGGACAGGAAGATTCATGGATCATACCATGTTGAGTCATAAAATCATAAAAGGATGTGGAAAAATACTCCTTAGCATTATCAGAACGCAGAACTTTAACATGCATGCCAAATTGAGTATAAATTTCAGATATAAAAGCACGAAAAATAGGAAATAATTCTGAACGATCTTTCATTAAATATAACCAAGTAATTCTGGAATAGTCATCAACAAAAGTAACAAAATATCTGAAACCCAAATTGGAAACCACACGACATGGACCCCAAATATCTGAATGAACTAATGAAAAAGGAGATGCTGATCGTTTAATGACTCGAGGTGTATAACTAACACGATGTAATTTGCCAAGTTGGCATGACTCGCACTCTAGACTAGAAGGAGATTGAAAACTAGAATCCAACTTTTGAAGACTACGTAGCGAAGGATGACCAAGACGACAATGGATTTGATGTGGGGACGCAACACTTGTGCAAGCAACTGAAGAAGCATCTTCAAGTACATACAGCCCCCCTTCCTCACGTCCTCTACCAATCGTCTTCTTCGTAGCCGGATCGGAAGACACAAGAATCGGGATAAAAGTTCTTGAACACTTAAAGTTTTTGGTTAACTTACTAACGAGACATTAGGTTAAATGGAAATTGTGGAAGATAAAGCACCGAGGACAAAGGTAATGAAGGACTTGGGTTAACGTGCCAATTCCCTTAACATGTGTAGGTGACCCATTGGCTAGAGTAACTATGGACGAAGATGGAGAAAAAGAGGAAAATATACCTGAAAGACCTGACATGTGATCAGAAGCCCCTGAATCAATGATCCAAGGACGAGAAGTAGCCGAAAGACATGCAGTAGCATTACTTGTCTGAGCCAAAGTAGCAGTGGAAGAAACAGGCTGTGAGATTTGAGACTGTGTGTACCGAGCATATTCCTCACCAGACATAACCACCACCTTGTCTTCAGATGACTGTGGAGTAGGGTCTATATTAGACGCCATATTAGCAAATTGGTGCTGCTGCCCTGGTCTCCCATGTAGCTTGTAGCAAAATTTTTGAATATGACCAGGTTTGCCACAGTAATGACAAACTCGTGTAGTTCCCGAATTATCGGTAGATATATGGAATTGTCCGAAGGATGCCGATTACCTTGACCTCTCCCTATTCCAATGCCTCGGCCTCCTCCTCGGACACCACGCCCACTATATCCGCCACGGGTTCCTCCATCACTCCTATTACCACTACCAGTTCGAGTCTGGGACACAAGGGCTGAACTTCCTACCATAGATGTAGTATCCTAAGAGGACTCACGAGATACTCGAAGAACTCGAGCAAATGTATCTGTGAGTGACGCTATATTCTCTCCTCCAAGAATCTGAGATCTAACATTTTCACACTCAGAACCAAGACATCCTAAGAATCCCATTACAGCCAATTGTTCCCTTTGACGTTGCATTTGTTGAACATCAGCTGAAATAGGGAGCTTGACATTCAACTCCTTATACAATCTCTTAAATTCTGCAAAGCACTGAGTAATAGAGCGCCCCTTTCTTTCAAATCGATAAAACTCCTGCGATAGCTCATAAATCCGTGACAAATTATCTTGGCCAGAATACAGCACATTCAAATACTCCCATAGTTCTCTCACTGTATCAATATGAGTTACCATGTCAACTATATTACTCTCCATAGAATTCAGCATTTGACCAAGAATACGTGCATCAACACCATCCCAAGTAACATCATCTCTGGGCTTAAACTCAGTTAGGTGTCTATGTTGATTCCTGCCTGTCAAAGTAAGCTTCACAATTTTCTTCCATTGGTGGAAGTTAGCACTACCTGCGAGCTTCTTATCAGTAATTCGATTAGATGAAGAGGAAATTACCTCAGTCATCATAGTATTACTCTTCTCATCGCCCATTTTCCAAATAAGAATAAGCAAACTCTGACCTTAGCTTCCGTCAAATAACTCAGCCTCAATAATTCAATAACCCAATAATACCACTACCAAATAAAGTGACAGAAGCTACCAAAATAACTTTCAAATCATCAAATAAATAACTGCACTATACCCAAGCAGCAACTTGCTTCATCACAAGTTTCAAACAAATTAATCAGCCAAATCAGCAACTTTAAAGCAAACTATAACCCACAAAACCATCCCGAAATTAGCAACTTGCTACTACACTCTGTCACTGCTACAACCTTTCTACTTTCTCTCTCTAGGGTTTTCCCTCTCCTTCACCGACCTCACATACAAGACGCAACACAGCTACACCACCAAATCCCACGAGCGCGGAAGTCGCGCGAGCAAGCCGATTGAGGGCGAGCGCGCCACACGAGCAGCACAATCAAGCCGTGCGGGCAGCGTGGGCGGTGCGAGCCGAGGGAGCTGCGCGAGCGAGCCCCAAGGGCGAGCCGCACGAGCGAGCCCCGCGAGCGAGCCGCGCGAGCTGCGCGAGCACCGCGAGTGAGCCTCGCGAGTGAGCTGCGCGAGAGAGAAGCCCTATTCTGGTGAACCGACGGCGGTCCGGCGAGTCGACGGCGGTCCGGCGAGTCGACGGCAGTCCGGCGAATCGACGGCGGCGAGCGGCTGCTCTAGGGTTAAGCCCTAGGCTCTGATACCATGTGAGGAAAACTTACTTTGTATTATTCAATAAAGTTTAATATATATACATCAAAAATAAACCCTAAAAGTGGTAAAGACTAATTTACCCTAAGACTAATTTACCCTTCTTACTCCTAACAAAAAGAAGATAAAGAAGGCAGAAGGATTATTGGCATTTGAGTAGAGCAGGCATTTAGAGGTACCATGACATCTTTAATGGAAGTCAAAGCACATCCTTTTATTTATTATTATTGTTGTTGTCTTGAAGTCCAAAGCATAAGCAATTTTGAATACCCAGACACATCCTCCTTTTCATCGTAATGCTTCCATCATGTTTGAATTTCTTCGGAGCTTGAACTTTAACCCAATTAAGCTAGCTACCAATCACGACTAAGCACATGAAGAGAGGGAAGTTAAGGAAAAGAAATTCAAACAGTAGCAACATAACAAGCTTAAAAATCATGTAAACTAGATTTGATCATTGGGAGGGCCGAGCAAGGGTTTGGGCCTTAAAGCCCTTGCCAAAGTCTGCGCATGATTTACAAAAGCGTCATTTATTCTTTACAAAATGATCAGCATGCCCCGATCAAAGAAGAGAGCAACTTGCCAGCGCTGATGATAATGACAAAAAATTAACTGGGCCCGGCCTCACAGGCCTTAGAATATGTCCAGGCCAATCACATCTAGATGGCACAACCTTTTTGGTAAGTAGTGAAAACCAAACCCAGATTCCCACTTAGTTGAACTTAAGGATGCTTCTAGCGGTCTGTCACAATAACTGGATAATAATTTATATTCTCTCACTAGATTAGTGCTATAAACAAAAAGGAAATGGGGAAACTTGGTTACCTACTCAGTACCCTCATAAGAACAATTGATCAACATTACCATGGTATTACTATATCTCTTTTTGGACAACATCTTGCTCACCTGTTAACTATTTGGATATTCTGTAAAATGCATAACATGCAAGGTTTCAGGAAAAGAGTGAGTGATAATCAATTCCATTACAAGTGCGACATCCCCATCCCAAAATTATCTTGCTTTGTCCGGTCATGCCACTATTAAAAACAAGGGTGGAAATTGGCAGTTCACATAAAGTTAAACACAGCGTGGTTGGATAGATAGATTTAAAAACAAAAGTATATAATTCATGCAAACCAAGTAGGAGCAAATGCTTCTGGAGATGCTATGTAGCTGTCTCCTGATTTCGCATAGCTGCACATACCTGGTAGAGTAATTAGCCCTTCAACACTAAAGAAACAAGTGGCGATGTTGACTGAAGATATATAATCAAGTTGACTCGCAAGGGCAGCGAACGTTGCATCTCGGCAAGTGCTGAATGTAACATTGTCATCCATTCCTACCACATGATGAAGATACACGAGGCCAGCATTTACACACTTTCTGCAATCGCTCTCTGCTGAAAGCGGCGTTCTGCAATTCATGACCACCTCCCCAAACCCCGGGGACTGCAGCATTTGCATCACATTCGTCCGGCCCACGCACTCATAGTAGACAGGGATCTTTGTTCCGAAGCCACAGAACGCCGTCGCGTTCTTCGACACCCCGTACAGCCCCAAGGTCTTCGATATCGAACTCAGGCAGACCTCACCCAAATCAGCAGTGACCCCCAAATTGCTTGTCGCGTTCGCGTACCGAGCGACGGAAACCGCCACGCACCCATTTATGTAGCGGCAGCACTTAGCCCTTTCGTCCTAGTTGGAGCACAGAGAAGCCACCAACGTGAAATTCGACCCGCTCAAGTCCAGAGGGCACTCTGCACAAGCACAGCAGCAGCAATCGCCACTAACCCAGGTTCAGTTCAGCAGGGAGAAAGGAAATCGACGGCACAGTCCAAACATCGAACGCTTGCATCGCACTTCAGGCGCTAGCGCAATGACCCTCGATGGAACAAGAGCCCCATTCCGGGAAACAGCTATCGAGAACGGCAAAAGAGAGCAAAAGAGAGCAACCCACTAAATCAACTCAAGCAAAACACAAGCGAACGCAGCACAACAAGGTCCTACGGCCACGAATTTCACTCGCGAGAAAAGAAAAAACCCAGAGAGACGACGCGTTCAGGTGAAGCGGAACTGACCCGACGCCTTTGCCGCCGCCGCCGCCGCCGGGGCAGCCGCGAGAAGAGGAGGAGAGCGAGAGAGCCGAGCAGGAGGGCAGCGGGTGCGGCGGCGCCATTGTCGGGCGGCCCGGAAGTGGAGGCAAGCGTGGAAGGGGAAGCGGGAAGGGGGAGGGAGGGAGGGAGGCGCGTGGAGGTGACGGCGGGAGCGGCGGCGCGTGAGGAGGCGGGGGATGGCCAGGCGATGCTTCTGCGGAGCACAATGCAATGGAGTGAAGAGGACGGCTCGAGAAAATATTGGCTGGGTTTTACCCTCCACGTAGGTGGTGGTAAGACCACTCAACGATCGACACGTGGCGCCACGTAGGCGAGGGCGTCAGGCGTTCAAAATTCGCGCGGGCGCGTGTGGGGCCCACCACTCGACGCTACCTCGCCTTTCTGCTCTCCTCTCCTGCGGCGCTTGCGCCCTGTCGAAATCGTCCTCTCTCTCCTCTCTCTCCTCTCTCTCTCCCGCGTTCTCCATTCCATTCCCGTTGCGGGGGAGAACAAAAGTCGCACAGCTGCTTCTCTCCCCCTCCTCTGCTCTCTCTCTCCATTCTCGACTCCGACGCCCCTTAAGTCGGTTGCCTCCGTCGCCCCCGACTTCGACGCCGAAGCCAACGCCGACGCCGACGCAGCCTCCCCCTATGCCCCTGAACCCGACTCGGACGCCGACGCCCCTCTGCCGGTTGCCTCCGTCGCCCCCGACTCTGACTCCAACGCCGATGCCGACGCCGACGCAGCCTCCGCCTCCGCCTTGAACCCGACTCGACGCCGACGCCTCCGCCGTTTGCCTCCGTCGCCCTCGACTCCCACGCCCCTGAAGTCGGTCGCCTCCGTCCCCCCCAACTCCGACGCCTCTGCCTCCACCTCCGCCTCCGCAAGGGACATCAACGACCTGCCGAAGATTGCTGTTACTATCCTGTCAGTCCTTTCGGCACGGAGGTTAGTCTCATACCGTAAGGTATGATGTTTAACAAATGCTGATGGTTCAAATGGTCAAATCCTAGAGTGGGAACATGTACCTCCTATGATAGCTGGTATAGTTTCTTTG
Organism: Eucalyptus virginea; assembly: GCA_014182375.1. NCBI lineage: Eukaryota > Viridiplantae > Streptophyta > Magnoliopsida > Myrtales > Myrtaceae > Eucalyptus > Eucalyptus virginea. Next base: position 12,460,192 of record CM024520.1, read on the forward strand.
GTTTGCACTTGAGTTTCCTCTCTGCATGGTGGGTTCTTTCTGTAGATTTAAGGTTTGTCACCATGTTGCCCATGACAAATCTGTTTTCTTAATGTTCCCAATTAAAGAATAATAACGGAACAAGTGCTGGTTTTCTCACTGATAATTGTGTTTATTTACTAATCATGTGTGCCTAATAGGTTTTGTCTAGTAGCAAAAGCACCTTTGTGAAAGGAGCCTGTGGAGTTGGCTTGGGTTTTTCATGCCAGGATCTTCTAACTAGGACTGAAGCTGCTGATAATGCTGACAGAGATTCCTACAAGATGGCTGAAGTTGAATTAGTAGGGAACATTATCAGGTCATTATCTATCACGATCTTGGAACTTACAAAATCAACATCCCAGATTCTTCAAAGTCTGTGTGAACATTTTCCCAATGACAGTGTGAGAATGGTAGATATCAGAATCCTCATTTCTTGAATGAGGACAGTGATCTTGTGGAGGAAGACACCTGGGGTCTTGCTGGACTTGTTCTTGGTTTGGGCAGCTCTATTAGTGCAGTTTACCGAAGTGGGGAAATTGATGTGACATTGACGATAAAGGACTTGATAACTTCATGGATTCCACACACGGAGCCATTTGTTTGGAACTCTTAACTCCTGCAATGAAGGATCTGAGATGCTTCTATCTGTTGGATCTTGTTGTGGCTTTCTGCCAAAGAGTAGAATTGATGGATGTTGGTGAACTAAACCAACTGATGAATAGTTATAGAGAACTTATATCCGAATTATTGTCTGTTAAAAAGTCAGGTGCATTCCACCAGAGCTTGTTGATGGAATCATGTGCTGGAGCAGGGAGTCTCCTTGCCTGTGTTGTGAAGGAAGGCATAGATTCCATTAAAGTTGGATGTCTGAAAGAGTTACTGGAATTGTTGAGGAGAAATTATTCCAATCCTCAGCTCCCTCCACTTACCTGGGAGGGATGCTTGGAATTGTTAATTCTTTGGGTGCAGAAGCTGGGTTGGTTTGATTCATCCCTTATCCTCCAATTATGGTCGTTACAGGCTGAAGGTGATTGAGGATTTTCCCTCAACTAACCTACTAATCATTTTTCGTGGTCCTTGTTTCTTACAGTGAAATGTTCTCTTGGCAGGAATCTTCTCATATAATGCGTGCGCTTCTTTCAAGTCCTGTCTGCGAGCCTTTGTTAACATCATCAATGCAAGAGATGTTTCTTGTTGCTCAACATTCTGAAGATAATCAGCTGCAACAATACTCTGCGTGGGCACTTTCTTTTCTTCGACATAGTCTGTGGTCCAAGGAAGTAAATTCGGATGATCATATTCAGACTGATACCACTGTCTCAGAAGTTGCTTCTCAAAGTTTCTCCAATGACAGTATAGTCATTAAACTCTGCTCATGGTTAACGAATGTGAATTCATCAAAGATGAATAGGCCAAATACAGAGGTGATGAGCTCCATTTATTGTTCTTGTTTCAGAATTCTTCATGTTGAAAGTTTATGTCACTCTATATCTGATGAAGGACTCACTGTAAAACTTTAGTCAGAAGTGGTTATCATGGACTCACAAAATCAACTTATATTTTCCTTTCTGAAGTGTTTGATTTTCCCTTGTTGGTGTACTTTCTGTTGTTGAGACTCTAAATTCTTGAATAGAACAAAATGAAGACATGTCCAACATATGGTTCAAGATGACCTATAACCTTGTGAATGCAGTTTGGATTAGCTGCTAAGCTGGCTAAATCTGAAGGTTATATGGTTGAGGTACTTCCCCTGTAATTACTTCTAGATGTAATTGTGATTTTAACATATGCTGGAGACTGGTGTCAAAAGGTTATGCCTTATTGCAGATGGTGATTGTCGGAGATGATTGTGCTTTACCTCCCCCTCAAGGCATAGTCGGGAGGAGAGGATTGGCAGGGACTATTCTAGTTCACAAGGTTTGCGGTCTTTTTCTCTCTGAAAGGTTGTGCTTTAAATGTCCCTCTTGGCACTAAACAATAATCTTTTCCTTCCCCACTTCTCATGGTCCACGCTTGTATCCTTAATTTTTGCCACCATCACTTTCATCTATTCGAGTGACTACGTCAACTTTAAAAACTCTTGATTTTCTTGTTGTAATAAATCTTTAATATAGGAAGCTCCTGTTTTGGCAAATCAATTTGTGGTTGGGACGATGGGTGTTTTCATAGGAAGCTCATTAGAAAGTTTTCATACCGATGTTTACTTAAACAATGCTGATGAGTAGCACCAAGATGTGAATTAGTAGTGAAGCTGCAGGGCATGAAAAGATGAGCGGACATTTTTTCCACATTCATATCATATTTGGATCTAATTCTTATATTTAGTAGTGAACTCAAGTGCCAAAGGAGTAGGACATCACGGATTTATCGATCATTCTCCGCAATTTAGTCGTTGATTACTTGATAGTATGATGTCGTAATGATGGACAAATGTCCAATTTAGTCGTTGATTACTTGATAGTATGATGTCGTAATGATGGACAAATGTCGCATTGAATCATAATCGGGCTTAGAATTTAAGCTTTGACGTACACTCCTAAGTCAAAATGAAGAATGTTAGATTTGAATGTTCAAAAAAATATATTAGTACACAATTATAACGCACACATAAATGCTTGATGGCAAGAGTATTGGCACTATAGGACAAGACAACGTTCATAACCCATAATGGATCATCAATCAAAGTAGCTGTAAAACCTCCATAGACAGTGTTCATATCCATGACATTTCTTATTTTATCAGTCCCAAGTGCAGGTAGTACTTTCTTGTAGTGCTTTGCCCGCACCTTCCACTTACTATCATCGTGCTTGAAAGCACTCGCGCTTCCTCCTTGTATTTCGACATGCGCTCGGTGTGACGTGCGGTCGCTCGGGCCATTTGGGGATGGATTTGAGATCGCGTATTCTTGAGCTTGGATCCGGAACAACCACGCAAGGATGGAGCGGAGTATACCAAGCGAGTCCAGCTCAAGGCTGTCATTGCATTTCGGTGGGTAGGCATCGGGTTTCGCAAGGCGATTGTAGCAACCGCCGTTTGAGGTTTTTTGCCACATGGCGATGTCATCCTTCTTGTTATACAGCTTGAAGCACATTGAGGTGAGAAGCTTCGCAGTCTGTCATAATCTCGACTTACATTTCGCACGATGGTGTTCCATCCACGCCAACGGTTTTGGTAGTTGATTTGGTGGTCCCGAGAGGACCCAAAACCTCCGCAGCCGCAGTATCCGGTTGATTTCTAGGAGGTATAATCCCCCGTGACCAATGAACTTTCATAAGTAAGAAAAGAGAGATTTCATACCCGACATCTAATTCTTCCTGGTATTTAGATTCAACGCATCAGGAAAAGGAGTTACCAAATTCAGTCCATGGAATAAGGCATCTTGAGCAGTGGGCCATATCGAATGAGTTTGACGGGAAAGGTAGCCATTGCGTAGAGATGTTGGCTAGTATTGTCGGAATCCCCCGTTCCAAGGCAAATTGGACTTGAGCTTCACGATTATCTCGAGGGGCAAGAGAAACGGTTAATATCCCATGATCCAACAAATTGCCTCCCCAGCTTGCAACCTGAAACAATTTAAAGATATTGTAGGCATCGCCTAAAACTACCACTAGAACCGTAAGTGCCAAATCTATTAAACCACGAAGCATCCGCACATCTCGAAATGCTAATTTCAAAAAGTACCACAATTCTTTTCCCCTTCATGAGTAAGTACAAACTCACCCCACAACCCGTGTCACTGGGTGTTCGAACTGTGCCATCTTTCATACCTGGGATCAGATCTTGCATCAAATCAACATATGCACTTACACCCTTGGGAAACATCGTACCGCCACCAGGAAAAAGAAACTTCTCTCCTTGCTTTCTCAGCCAGTTCTGGTTTGATATCTCTTTTGATCCAATCATATGGCACGTTCCTATGACCCGATCCACATATCCATTTTCACTATCATGTCATGAATTCAGAAATTTCTGTTTTCTAGTATGATTGAGGAAACACAATTACTCGTACCAACATTCGTCCCCGCTCTTTGGCCATCGATCGGCGGCTTGTACCCTTCCGTGGCGGGACCAAGCATTCCTTTCCCTCAAAACTGCCGGGCAATGGCGCTCCATGAAAGTCGACGATGCATGCCATACTTCCTCCACCTCTCGTGCCCAAAAGAAGAAAACCACATATCTTAGATTCGTTCGGTAGATCGGATCACAACAAACTATTTGGTCTGCTCGTACCTTAGGATCTGTGCGGGGAGTGTAGTCTTGGTAGTCTAAGCTACACTCGGGAACGAGACAAACTTCATCGAAGTGGAGCAAAAGAAACCACAGAGATAATCAAGGAAAGCAAACTAATTGGACACGCTTCATGTGATTTCATAATTCCTTGAGATGAGAGGCATTCCCAATTCAATTTGTCGATAATACTTTTTATTCATCGATGTTAGCTCTTCTAATAATTGACTTTCAAAAAGAAAAACTCACAATTAAAAGAGAACATGCAACAAAAGGAAAAGTTAGAACTCGAAAGATCTTCATTAAGCATCAATCTTTACTTTAGGCAGCACTTGGCAGGAAAAAGATGAGTTAAAAAGAACTTCAGCCTATCGTCAATGGGAATTAAAACCAACAGCAAAAATAATGCTCAAGGCGTATCCAAGCTCCTAGTTTCTCTCATTGAAATGCCCTTCTCAGAATCGCTGGAAAGACCTTACAAAAAGATATACAAGAAATTCTGCTTTACTCTAACAACAGCCACAATCATAGCAGAAAGTTAAAGCCTGACTACAGATTGAAGCAAATGAGCTAAAGCCCCTAAAAATTTGGAAGAACTCCACACATTAAATGGTTGGATGAGACTAAATTCACCAAATTATAAGGATAACAAGTCTCAATAGATAACTTCTTGCCTCCAAACTCTCGCCGACTTTAAGAATTAGATCCTCCTCCTCGCATTTCAAGGTGTCGGAATCCCTAGCAATTTTGTTCTGCACGTGTTCATAAACAAAAAAGTATCAACAAAGAAGCATAATAGAAACATAACATTTAAAATAAGAATGAACTTTTGATCAGCAGACTTGTGGTTGTCTTTAGCTTGCAGAAATATTACCTTCCCTCACGAAAACATTTAAACTAAGAATGAACTCTTGATCAGCAGACCAGTTGTAAACTTGAGAGGTGAACTCTGGCAGAACCCAACAAAAAAAAAAAATGCAAGCGCACTTTATAAACATGTTTAAGTGACCAAGGAAGATCGTTCAGTCCAACCATCACCATACCACAACACAGCAACCTGCGTGTTACGCCCCGATCCTCGGGCACGCACACATCAGTCTCACTTGGTCGATTTTATAATGCGATATCCCAGGACAAAGTATCGCCGACCCTTTCGTTTATTAAGCACGTGCGGAAGCAGTTAAAATCCCCAAACAATAAAACGATGGGATAGAAAAGCAGGGCCATATTTTTCATATTGAAATTTATAACCAAACTTTTATACAAAACACAAACCAATTCATAACTATTCACTTCAAAAGAAATTCTCAAAAGAAGATAGACTCTCAGCCCATTCAGGCCATACTTAAGGCCCCTCTCGGGATTATCTTCTTCTTCCAAAAATCCTTCTTTTTAAGTTTCACCTCTGAGTTCTCCTTCTTAGACTCCTCCTCGGCTCCTCATTGGGGTCCTGAAATGTTTTTCCCTAAACTGGTATGAGACTACGTCTCAGCGAGTTCTACCCCACTAAGCCCGATTAGTAAACCATTATACTAAAGGCTGCCTAAACACGCACAGGTCAGAAGACGTACCTTAGCATCAGATCCCACCTGCAAGTCAGTACAATTCACAATAGGCACTCAAGCAATCATATCACCGATCAAAACATCGATCAAATCGACCTAGTCGATTACAAGCCAATAAGACCACTCACGGTCATTTCCATCCAATCAATCAATTCACAGCATCATATCAAAACAATGATCAATCGACCTAGTCGATTACATGACATCACTACCCATGTTTGGTCTGCATATTCAATACTATCTATAAAGTCCTATCAAATCAGGACTGCTCACCCAAAGCTGATAAATAGATAGCATAGCTCATCCAAAGCTGATAATAAGGTATACTGCTCACCCAAAGCTGGCATATCGCCCTAAGGCTGATATAGTATACTGGTATACTACTCACCCAAAGCTGACATATCGCCCGAAGGCCGATATAGTATACCATGTGCTCACCCAAAGTTGATAATATATTGCTCTCCCAAAGCTGATAAGAAGGTATACTGCTCACCCAAAGCTGACATATCGCCCGTAGGTGGATATAGTATACCGGTATACTGCTCACCCAAAGCTGACATATCGCCCGAAGGCCGATATAGTATACCATATGCTCACCCAAAGCTGATAATAAATTGCTATTCCGTCCTAACTGATAGAACCAATCACCGAGCCACATGCATTCTCCAAGGCGACATACTTCGTCACCGAGCCATGTGCATTCTCCGAGGTGATGTACTACTCACCGAGCCACGTGCCTTTCATGATGATACATCCCGTTTCTAAAGTAATTATCCACAACCTTAATTCGTACTCAATTTACCCAAATAATCAATTTAGGAACATATCCTAAATATCCACAATTAAATCAATTTGGCACAATTCAAAGCTCAAATAAATAAATGAACTGTGGCACGACAACCAGCACGAGATTTCGGTCGTCGGCCATCTCAATCTTAATTTCTGAAAAATAAATAAATAATTAATTAATTTCGAAAATTAATTATTAAATATTAAAAATTCCGTTTAGCTCAAAATAAGGCCCAATTGAATAAACGAACTTCACCACGGTCATCGGCATAAATTTCCGGTCACGGGCCATCCCAGTTGAATTTTCGGAAAATAAATAATTAATTAATTAATTTCGAAAATTAATTAATATTAAAAATTCAATTTAGCTTAAAATAAAGTCCGATTAAATAAACGGACTTCACCAAAGTCATCCGCATAATATTCCGGTTCCGGACCATCTCCTTGAATTTTCAGAAAATAAATAATTAATTAATTTAATTCCGAAAAATAATATTTAAATGCCAAAAATCCCACTTAGGCCCGAATCGCCAAATTGAAGCCTGATTAGGGTCGGAAAATTCCGAGACACTTCCAATAATTTGTAGACCACGTCTACTTGCTAATTACACAATCAATTTATCTAAAACGCATCACAATTGACTAATAATTGCTAATTTATTCTAATCTAACAACCTAAACATAATTAATTAAAACTAAACCAACCTTAAAGCATAATTAGCCAACTAATCCGGGATTAGTGAGATTACTCACCAAATCACGCGCAAATCGGATCAATCCGACGGGGCGACGCGAGGAACGATTCTTCCCAAAGCGACTCACGGATCCGGGGCCCGGAAACGGGCCAAAACGGGCCTTGAACAGGGCGGGAAACCCATTTTTCCAGCCACTGTTCGTGGCCAAACGAAGCTGCTCCGGCGGCTAGGGCGGCGAGGGGAGGCTGGCGGAGGGCGAGGGGGACGCCGGGGAGGTCCGGCGGTGCTGGGCGGTGGCCGGAGCTGGCCGGACGGGGCTGGACGGAGGCTGGGTAGTGGCTGGGTCGTGCGGGAGGACGCCTGGCGCGAGGGAGGGGGCTGGCGGCGCACGGTGGCGAGCGGCGCGCACACGGGCACGGGCGCGGGCATGCAGTGCGGCGGCGGGACGGGCGGCGACGGCTGAGGGGCGAGCTGCTGTTGCTCGGCTTCTTCAGCTTCTGGTTTTTGATCGCACGAACAGGAGAGAAGAAAGAGGAAGAAAGCAGTCACGTGGGGTGGGGAAGAAGAGTGGAGAGAGAGAGAGAGAGAGAAAGGATTTTGACTGGTCAAAAAAATGAAAAAGAAAGAGAGAAGACAAAGTGGAAGACAGCAGGAGGGGCGATCGGTGGGGGAAAAATCCGCACGAGGGGGAGGGGAGGGAGAGAAATAGAGAGAGGGAGAGAGGGGAAAAATAAAATAAAAATAACACAACTATTCTTATTTTATTTTCTTTCTCTTTCCCTTTTATTTTCTTTCGGTCTTCAATCTTTCTCCGATAATTTCTTTATTGAAATTTCGGACTCAACAATTTGACGGACGATGAGGCAGTAATCCTAAAAATAAGAATTACGACGCACTTAAAATTCGATTCCCGAAATCGAGTTGATTTCGTGGTTAAAAATCGATCGACGTGATTTTAGCCAATCCAACCAATTGAGTAGCTTTGGGATTTTACCGCAGATACATCCCTTAATGACTTTACCCAATAGGTTAGTTAACTCGTGAGTGATCAGCTCAGAGAAAAAGGGCCATAGGCACGTTGACGAAATACTTATTTCACTTTATCGAAACGGGGTCGAATTTCAGGATGTCACACTGCGATCCTATGAAAGATATACACACCAAATAGTAGTCTCTAATACGAATACATGCAATTCATTGAAAAGAACAGGGCATCTTAAAGTCCCATTTCTTGTATCACATGTGGAAGCATGTATCTCTTTGAGAGGACAATTTTTTCAAGCTCTTTCTGATTTTCTCTTAATTGAAAAGAAGCTTGGATAGAAGTTGATGATGTTGGGGCCACAAAAAATCTTAAAACAATATGTCCAGCATTACAACAAATATTTACGATATGGAGGCCCAATGCTGTACATTATAAACAAACGCCCGATCCGACTTTTAGGGGGAAAATTTGCTCTTACTTCGCCATTCAGTTGAGACGAGAACTTAGGCTTTTTGCACCTTTCCACAAACATGACAGACATTGTGAAGATCTAACAGAAGAAGGATTACAATCTCCCTTTTGCAGAATTATACAGGTGATCGCTTGAACTTTGGATTAGCTGCTGAGCTAATCCAAATCCTTTTCCAATTGCATAAGCCACATACTTATGATATGCTTCATCTTCATTAGAAAAAAACCATCCTGATGGCAAACTCAAAATCATTTTCCATATCACAAATTACATGTGCAAGATGGGAAGTTTCATGCTGCAACGAAATGAACAATAAATAATCAATAAAAAAATAACATCAAAAGAAAACAAAATATATTTCACATTGTATGACAAAATATATTTCACATTGTATAAGTAAAGAATTACCTCTGATTCAGCCATTCGATAACTTTACACGTGCAAATTAATTGAGGTGATGTCTTCAAAATAGAAATAAATCTTCAAGAGTTCCCTTATAATAAAATACAAAACAAACCAAAAGAGCAACAGCGTTGATGTAGAAGTCAATTAGCGTCGCTGTCATCCACCTGCAAATTGATAGCACCATTCAATACATTCATAGGACACAAACTAATATGCTTACATGTTAAAAAACTGACTCGGATGCAAATGAAAGTAGGCCCCCCTCATATTTATTTATTTATTTTTTTAAATAAGAGTCCAGTCCTGGCATGGGGACTTGCTTAAATTGCATGATCTCATTATTGAAGAATAAAAGTACCAAAAGAAAAGCATAGAAACCTCCATACTTAAAACATCAATCTAATATCCCAAGGGTGTTCATTAGTGCAACATTTTAGCTTGCTGATATACTAACATCTACCTCAATAGTATATCCATCACTTATCAGCATCAAGCTATAAAATGGGAACTAGCATGACCTGGTATGACTAACTTGGTCAAACCAAGTTATCTTGATGGGAGAAAACAAGCCTCGCTGAAACTGAGCTGTTGGAGATGGGAATTTATTCTCACCTTCCTTAACTAAGCAACACAAAACTAATCAAATATGAGATACCATTGTTACCTTAGCGGAGAGACAAGACAACCAAGTCTTCCTAATATCATTTCCTTGGAAGTCTAGAAAGACAAAATGCTGACCGCAACAAAAGACTCCAACCAGATAATGTACAATCGCAATTAATTTTCCTTTTATTCCACAACTTGAGACAAAAGCAGCAAAACTCAGAGAGGATGAAGGTACCAATATTCCTTGCAATTATGCTCAAGCAGATTAGTCTCAACGAACAATGATTAGATAAACGAAGTAGCTTTTCCACCAAAAGCATCCATGCTCGAGCTCCCGCAAAGTTACAAGCGGCATCGAAACAGAATCCAGAGATTTGCAGTCAATGTATTTCAAATCCTTTCAGCTTAAGAATCAATCTGATGGAAGAGATGCTCTACAATTGCTGAGAAAGACACCATCTAAAAGCATCCACGATGAAGAATACAAATCAGAATACCTAATTATTTAAAGGGTGAAGATGATGCTTGAAATAAGTGAGCACATAATAAAATTAGCAAGGGCACGCATCAATTTGTAAACCCAATTATTCATACACTAAAGTCCCATTTCTTGTATCACATGTGGAAGCATGTATCTCTTTGAGAGGACAATTTTTTCAAGCTCTTTCTGATTTTCTCTTAATTGAAAAGAAGCTTGGACAGAAGTTTGATGATGTTGGGGCCACTAAAAATCTTAAAACAATATGTCCAGCATTACAACAAATATTTACGATATGGAGGCCCAATGCTGTACATTATAAACAAACGCCTGATTTGACTTTTTAGGGAAAAATTTGCTCTTACTTCGCCATTTAGTTGAGACGAGAACTTAGGCTTTTTGCACCTTTCCACAAACATGACAGACATGAAAAATGGATACTTTGCAAGTCCATAATTTATAAACACAAAAACATGCAGAAAGTTATCAAACCAAGCATTTGGCCACTCATCACATACCACTCCAGCAGGATCATCATGATTTCTATCACGGATTCAAATTTCACAAGCATTCCTAAGTCCACACTAAATTTTCAAAAAATAAAATGCATATCACGGCATAGTTTGAACCTAAAGCCGCCACCTCTCTTTCAAATATTGCGCACCGAGCAGCACAAACCTCTGCCGACACCTTGAGGTACGTTCACTCGATAGAGAGTTCGAATCTCCCGGGAAAGCACATTCACTTTCAGGCCGGTCGGTCACGAGCGAGTGAGCGGAGAAAGGAATCGGAAGCGGCGCTCACCTGGAATGTAGGTGTTCTTGGTGAGAATCGGCAGCAAAAGCAGAGCGTAACCCCGACAACGCAGCGGATGACACTTTGCGAAGAAGTCCACAAGGTCGAAGAAGCGCGTGAGCTCGCGCTCGAGTCGTCGGAACAGATTCGCCCGAATAACAACGAGCAGAGATAATCAAAGACCGAGAAGCTACTGCGGTACCCGACGAGGACGCCGTGAGATATGAGCGAGTCCCAGCCGAACGATTGGTCGAGGCTTCGGCGGAGGTGGAAAGGGCGTCGGCGGAGGCGGAGGCGGAGGTGGGCGTCGGCGTCGCGTCGGAGTCGGGGCGACGGAGTCGTGAGAGGGCGTCGGGGGGCGGAGGCGGAGGCGGCGTCGGAGGCGTCGGAGGCAACCGGCTTGAGGGGCGTCGGAGTCGGGGCGACGGACTCACGAGAGGGCATCGGGGGCGGAGGCGGCGTCGTCGGCGTTGGAGGCAACCGGCTTGAGGAGCGTCGGAGTCGGGCGTCGGAGTCGCGAGAGGGCGTCGGGGGCGGAGGCGGAGGCGGCGTCGTCGGCGTCGGAGGCAACCGGCTTGAGGAGCGTCGGAATCGGGGCGTCGGAGTCGCGAGAGGGCGTCGGGGCGGAGGCGGAGGCGGAGGCGGCGTCATCGGCGTCGGAGGCAACCGGCTTGAGGAGCGTCGGAGTCGGGGTGTCGGAGTCGCGAGAGGGCGTCGGGGCGGAGGCGGAGGCGAGGCGGCGTCGTCGGCGTCGGAGGTAACCGGCTTGAGGAGCGTCCGAGTCGGGGGCGTCGGAGTCAAGAATGGAGAGAGAGAACTCGTCGGCGAGAATGGCGAGAGAGAGAGCAGAGGAGGGGGAGAGAAGCAGCTGTGCGACTTTTGTTCTCCCCCGCAATGGAATGGAACGGAGAACAGGGGGAGAGAGAGAGAGAGAGGACGATTTCGACATGGCACAGGCATCGCAGAGGAGAGCAGAGCAGAGGGAGCGTTAGAGTGGTGGGCCCCACATGCGGTCCGCACAAATTTTAAACGCCTGATGCCCTCGCCTACGTGACGCCAAGTGTCGATCGTTGAGTGGTCTTACCCACCGCCTACGTGGAGGGTAATACCCAGCCAATATTTTCTCGTCGTTGCTCATTTCACTCTTGACTTCCTTCTTCTTCTGCGAAACATCGTCGGACGCCGGCAGTACCGCGCGCGCAACCACCCATGGAGCTCAAGCCCGGCTTGTCCGCTCTCGTCACCGGCGGAGCTTCCGGCATCGGTAAAAACCTCTCTTCTCCCCCACTCGTCTCGCCTCCGTCGCCGCCGCCGGGGGAACTGTCGATCGCAGTCGAACTCGATTTCGAGCTTTCGTCTTCCTTTCGTGTCCGTTAGATTCTGATGTTGCTGCCGATGTCGTCGTCATGATCGACGTGCTTTGACCTCGCCACGAGCTTACGTGTTGAGTAGTGATGACTTGATTTTGGTTTTGGATGGTGTTCTTCAGGTAAGGCTCTGGCGATAGCGCTCGCGGAGAAGGGGATATTCGTGACGGTGGTCGACTTCTCGGAAGACGGGGAAAGGAGGTGGCCTCCCTTGTCGAAGCGAATTCCAAGTTCCACTCCAGCTTGGGATTTCCCTCCTCCATCTTCGTGAAATGCGACGTCTCCAACTCGAGTGAGTTTGCCTCGTTGTCTCAAGCTTTTCGGGTTTCTCGGGTTTGCGGAGATTGTGGTGATGGATGTTGTCTTGTTTGGTGAGCAGGGGATGTCGTCAACGCCTTCGAGAAGCATGTCGCGACCTACGGGGGACTGGACGTCTGTATCAATTGCGCCGGCATCGCTACCCCGATGCCGTTCCACAAGGATCAGACCGACGGGACTCGATCCTGGCGGCAAGCGCTGAACGTGAATTTGGTTGCCATCATCGACTGCACTCTCCTCGCGGTAAGACCGCAATTTTTCCGAGCACTTCGCTTGGTAATGCTGCAGTGACCAAGGCGAGCTTTTTGAGCATTTGCCTGAGATTATCATCTTGTTTTCTCTCTTCCTTTCCTCTTTCGGTTGGAGGGAGCAATGACACTTCTGATTGCTAGTGGATATTGCTTTACTGTGAGGAAAGTAGCACAAAATGATCTGCACTTCTTAACAGGTTAAGGCCATGGAATCTGCTGGGAGACCCGGTGTAATAATAAACATGGGATCTGCTGCAGGTCTTTATCCTACGTACGCTGATCCTATCTATTCTGCCTCAAAAGGTTAGTTCTCAGTTAATCCCTCCTTTCATTTTTCAATTTCAATTCTGTTTCCCCAGATATATATATAGAGAGAGAGAGAGAGAGACGGAATTCCTGCACCGTGTCCCTCTGGTGATACCACCTTTTAATTATTAAGAGACTTGATAACATTGCAGGTGGTGTCGTCTTGTTTACCCGATCCCTTGCACCCTTCAAGCGCCAAGGAATTCGCGTCAATGTACTTTGCCCCGAGGTGCTGTATTAAACTAGAAGGTTTTGTGATGCGATGTACTAGTGTAATCAAAACTCAGGAAGATTGTTTCTTTTGATTGCTCATCTTGTGCTGTTTGAAAGTCGTCAGCAATTGACGTAGGCACTTTTAATGACATGATTATTCATCTTTCTTTTTATTTTTTCCCCTGAAGTGCTTAATATTGAGGATTCATTTTTCTGCTCTCAATTCCAGATTTGTTATGGTGGGAACTATTGTCTTCATGAATTTGAATCTTGCTCGGATTTATCAGAATTTTCTCCTTTATTAATTTTAATTTCAAGCAGGGGTATTATCGTGACCAGAAACTTCTATGGACCTTATGGTATATGACTCTTCTTCCGATGTTCGATAGTGTCATCCTCTAGAGATGATCTCTCTAAACACTCATTCTAGATCGGGGAAGACCAATAATTTGCAAGTTGATCTTTCTGATGTCCTGCTATGTTTCTGTATGTTGAATAACACCTTATGAAATAAATTCATCATGGTGATTGAGAAACATTATTCTACCACGAATACCTAACATAGTTTCTGTGTCTGAGTGTTCGATATGTCTGATTCCTTACACCTCGTTTTTGGTGCAGAAAGCAGAAAAAATTTGTTACTGTGTTTCTTTTTAACTAGTCGTAGCACTGTTGGAGTGCCTGAAAAGAATTGTAAGCTGGAGCTGATTTATGGAGGGAACTTCAAGATAACATTGCTAGTATATGGAATTGTACTTGGTCTTTTCAGGGAATAAACTGTGTTAGCAGTTGTACCTGATCCCTTTAGGGTGTAAAATAATATACTAATCTCAGCTAGTCCTTCTTTCTTTACCGATTCTTGCTTTTCATTTCCTTCAGGCTGGTCATTTGGTCTACGGGGAGATGCTTTGGTGACTGTTTGGCGCATTATCTTTAGTAAATTTCATTACTCCTAATGCTGTAGATCAATGGGAAGCTTAATCATTACTGAAAAATGTTGAGAATTGCATGTGCATCAAGCTATCTTTTCCTGTGACCTGGCCCTTTGTTTGATCGTTGGTTTAGCTTATTGTAGTCCAGTTTTATCTGACCTGATTTCCTTTGCTCCAGAAAATGTATTGCGGTGCGTATGATGCTGAATAGATGACCATTACTTATGCAGTTTGTTCGAACAGAGATGACCTTGAAGATGGATTCTGACTTCATAGACTTGATGGGGGGCTTTGTACCTATGGAAATGGTGGTGAAAGGTACATCCATATACAGTCTTCTCCACGTGCTTTACATCTTATCAGACTTATAAATCAAAATGAATGAAAATAAAATAGTTTTTGTATGATCAACACAAATTCACTCTCTTACTGCAATCAAATTTTCTGAGCATGAGTCGTTTGCTCTGGACTTTGGAGCATTTAAAGTTTCTGTATTAGGATTTAGATACACTATAGAGATGCATACTGGTACAACTACAGAGTTTGTAGAAAAATTTAAAGAACTGCCATACATGATTAGTGAGGGACTCATTGGATCCTGCTCCAAAAATGTGCTATCATATGTAGAAGGGATCGCTTCTGATGGCTAGTCCACTTACACTTTCCAGGAGCTTTCGAACTTATTACTGATGAAAGCAAAGGTGGTTCATGTCTATGGATTACAAAGCGCAATGGCATGCAATATTGGCCCAGTGCAGCAGAAGAGGCAAAATACCGAGTGAAATCCTCAAGTTCCACAAGAAGATTATTGTACAAAGGACCAGTGAATTTGCAACTTCCTAAGAATTTTGAGAAAATGTGAGTGAAGATAATTCGGGGCTACTGTATGTGTATACATAATTGAACTGTTCAACCAGAGTAGTGTTTAGCTTCTTATAGCGTAAACCTGGACTGCTTAGGTATTCCCTAGGTACTCCATCAGCTACAGTACGTCATTGCTCTTGTATAAGTGGAATAACAAATTGCCATGATGAGTTTAGGCTTGATGGTCTTCCATCTCTATGAGGCTTCTAGACAAACTTCTTTCACAGTTTGACCATGTTACATCATTTTATATCATAACAGCTTTTCTTTTCCTGGTTCGATTACCAGGGTAATGGGTACAGCTTGAACCATATCTTTGCTGAGAATCATTTCAGTCCCATCCTCTATTTATCTTGTTTTACTTTAAACATGCACAAAAGAGGAAGTCAGCTTTTGCAGAGTAGATCTGTTATCGATATTCAATGTGGACGTGAACAGTGGACTAAAGTAATTGTAAGCAATGACTTACTACACTTTAATGGGCTTGACATTTATATCACTGCAATAGCCATATCAATGCAATTATTAATTGGTCAAAAAATGAGTATGCTTTAGAATCATCCATGGATGGTTTTCGCTTCTATATGTTTGGATTAATAGGTGTTAGAGCACCCTCCAGAAGCTGTTATACTGGTTATGTTGATCCTTGAGTTCCAATTTTCTTTAGTGGATTTTAGATTTTTAGTTAATAACATGTTTTATTATCTGGTATTCTTATTGAATCCTGAATGGAATTTTTAAGCTTCTCTTCCTGAGGAACAAAGTACTTACAACTTAGAAATTTTGTTTGGGAATATAAGCATTTTATCAATCGGAAGATCTATTGATGTATTTTAAATTTTTGTATTCAGCGTGGTTCACACCTTGAGTCACAATTTCCGTGATGCTACCCGGATTATTCGAATGCCTTTGAGGTTGCCAATTGAACCACAGCATGTCCTTGTGAAAATCGTATATGCTGGAGTAAATGCGAGTGATGTAAGTTCAAGGCTTCTTTTAAGAATATTAGCTTTTTCTCATCCTTTATGATTGGTATTCTTTTAATTTCAGGTAAATCTTTCTCATCCTCTTCTCATATGCGTAGCTCTGTGTCGGCTGATCCATTTGTAAAATATTGCTTAAAACTTCAACTCGAACTTTAGCTTTTCTATTTGTTACTGTAGCAAATTGGATCTTTGTAATGTGGCTTATATACAGTTGATAGGACTATCCCTTAATACAAGCCAACTAAGTTATCCTTTAACCAGCCTATGAGTCAATAGATGACTGATAACTCGGCACCAAACTTAGTGTTCCAATTTCTTCAGTTGCTTGCTGGTATAACTGGTTTTTTCTTTTACTTAGAATCTTTTTTTCCCTTCAACTTCAGAAGTTTGTTATGAATTTGAAGGTTTTCACTCAGGATTCAGCTTGCATGTCAAAATTTATACAGAATCCATGTGTATTTCTGATGCTAGCGCATTTCTTGTGCAGTATTTAATAGAGAGAATTTATTAAAACTCCAGAGATCATCATTTAGTAATCGCTCATTAGCTAATCTTTATTATCACTATTTGACAGGCCCCAGACTGTTAGATCTGTGTGACTCTGTTAGATATTAGGAGCAATTGTGAATACTTGATATAGAGTCAGCATTCTAGCTTTTTTAATTAAAAAAATCATGCTTTAAACAGGTGAATTTCAGCTCGGGACGTTATTTCCAAGGTGGAAAGGGAGATGTTGGGTCCCATCTTCCTTTTGATGCTGGCTTTCAGGTCTGGGAAAAATCTATTTCTGTTGTCGCATTTTGCAATATCCAATAATGCTGATTTTCTTGGCATAGTTTTGTGGTTCCTCTAGCAGCACCATATATTTGTTATACTCATAATGGTATCTTCATGATTGACATGGCAGGCTGTGGGGATAATCGCTGCAGTTGGTGATTCTGTCAAGGATTTGAAAATTGGCATGCCTGCTGCACTGATGACTTTTGGAAGCTATGCAGAATTTACAATGGTAAAATTATATTCCATAGGGATATTTTAATGTCAATGGCTGGTTTTGACTGTGGTTAATATCTTTCATAGCCTCTCAGTACTGCAAATTCATGACATGGAGATCCCTGTTTTACTGTAATAAATATCATATCTTTCTCAGGTTCTGGCAAAACACGTCCTTTCAGTGGCCAAGCCAGATCCAGAAGTAGTTGCCATGCTTACTTCAGGGCTTACAGCATCTATTGCACTAGAAAAGGTCGGACTTTTATGCAATATAGCAAACTATGCTTTTTATTTCCTTTTGCAATTTTATTTGCTGGAGCTGTTGCTTTCGGTCATTTTTCTAGTCTAAGTACATCGAGATAATTACCTTCAGACATCTGATCATGTCTCATATGCCATATTAAAATTTGTTTGTTCTTGTTGAAAATTTAGGCTGGACAAATGGAATCTGGCAAAGTAGTTCTTGTTACAGCTGCTGCAGGAGGGACTGGGCAATTTGCTGTCCAGCTCTGTTTCTCATTCAGATTGATGCTATTAAATTAGTATTATTAGATCTATGACAATGTGATTTTGCAACTATAGTAGGACTGCAGAGGTCAGTATTGAGGGAATGAGATATGACGATCTCTATCTGTTGTGTTTTTACATAATTTGAATTGATCAATGTCCAACAATTAGTCTATTGATAAGGTAACTTGCTAAAGTGAAAGGTGCTGAAGAAGACGGCATGAATTAGGGAGCCATTAAGTAAGGATAGTTGGAAATAAAAATTTTGAAGAACACCGTGCAGTCACGTCTAACTCTTAGAGGTCCGCTTAACTGGCTTTCTATCTACATGCTTGCCAAGCTTGCTTGTGTACTTGAATGTTACTCCTAATCTTTTCTTTAGTAAGTGTATGATCTTGTCATGATCTGGTAATGTAATGTGTCTAATCATAATACGGTATCTATAGGGGTTTGCTTATTTACCCTTCTGTCCCGAGTAGTCAAGAACAATAAAAATTATACCCTCCTGCAAATTTAGGCGATTGTTATCCAGACTTCTGGCTATCTAGTTGTCTAATTTTCCATTGTTGATTTTTCCAGTTGTAGACTTAGAAGAATTAAAAAGTTACCTTAAGTTGCTTTTGCATATTTGCATGTAGCCTTGTGTCCTTGCATTCATGATTCCGCGTGTTTGCCAAAAGGGAAGAATTACACTGCAGCTTGCTGATATTATTGTTTCTAATATGTTAGCATTTTCTTCCAGAAGAAAAGAATCTCTTCTTTCTTAAACACAGCATTGCGTGTGCTTAACTATGTTCCTCAACTGTTCACATAATTTTACACTACTAAGAGTCACTTTGTCTATTGTGACCATTTCAGCTTGCAAAAGTTGCTGGAAATACAGCAGTAGCAACCTGTGGAGGGAGGGAGAAGGCCATGCTTTTGAAAGATTTGGGAGTCGATCGTGTGATAGATTATAAAGCCGAAGACATCAAAACTGTATGTCTCCTAAAAATCTGTCTCATCTGTTCAACTCTCCTTTATGCACACAATGTGGGGGTTGAGAAATCAAAGACCCTGATTCATTCAAGTAGTGCAGCAAATTATTTCTAGATAAGTTCACTGTCACACACGTCTCAGTAGATACTTATATTGTTTAGGTAAAAGTAAATGAGCATATTCATCCACATATGCACAGATACTATCATATCTACTCGTGCAAAATTAACGTGTACATGAAACCTTGGAAATTCTCTTTACCTTCAATGTTCATTTTATTTTTGAAATGTAGTGCTTGTCACGCCCCGATCCTCCGAGCGCGCGAACATCCCACTCTGGTCGATACAAATGCGACTTCCCAGGACACGTCGCCGACCCATTCATTTTTATTGCACATGCGGAAGCGAAACAAATCCCCTGACAACATCTAACTTGGGATAGAAAAGCAGGCAATCAATCACAACCAAACAAGCTTTCTATAAACACATAGGTTTATATACAACACTGGATTGTCTACAAAATAGACAGGCTCAACAGAAAGGGAACTGTCCTATGACCAACTAGTCAGACACGTTCACCGATTCTTCAGCCTCCACCTTCCGAACTCCAGGACTTCCGGTCCTCCATGACCGTCATCTAGGGACCTGAAATATTTTTCCCCAAACTGGGATGAGACAATGTCTCAGCGAGTTCTACCCTCTAAAACTCAATTAGGAAGAAAATACGCCTCAGGGCGTTCTTGCCACACAAATAGGATAGAGGACTTACCTCGCCTCAGTCCCTTTCCTGCACGTCAGTACAATTCATATTTAACGATGCTCGCACAAGCTGAAACTACCGGCATACCCATTGGTCTATCAATTCAGTCAATCCAATTGATATCATACGATCCACACATCTATCAATTCATATCATCTATTAAACCATACCATCTATTCATCCATCAATACAATTACGGCTCACACAAGCTTAAATGGATGCAATGCTCTCACAAGCTGATATAGATGGTAGCTCGCACAAGCTGATATATGGATCGTTGCTCTCACAAGCTGATAAACGATCATTGCTCTCACAAGCTGTATAGATAGACCGTGCTCGCACAAGCTGATAAAACGATCTTAGCTCACCAGAAGCTGCCATTTATATATATATATATATATATATATATATATATATATGTATATCATAATTGCTCATCTAAGCAGATGCATATATATAAACCAATGCTCGCCAAAGCTGATCATTCAATAATAAACCAACTCATACCTCAATTCAATCAATCAATCAATCCAATCGATTCAAACTGGGTCATACAAACCAATTACGGTGCTAAAGCCAACACCGGGTATTTTCAAGTTAAATACCACAACTTCATCAATTTTACACAATTTCACACTTTTGGAATTATTAACCATAATCATCAATCACTCAATTAACACAAACCGACCGCACCGCCGCGATCGCGAAATTCTAACGACCGGCTATCCCATAATTTTCGAAATTATTAAATAATTAAATTTAATTCCGAAAATTAAATAATTAAATATTATATTATAATAATATAATTTAATAAAATAATATTTATAAATTCGAAATAATTATTTAATTAAAAATAATTAATTAGGGCTTAAACTAGATTACACTAATTTAATCATACAATTAGCCCTAATTAAACATCCATTAAACTAATCATTCAACTAATCTAATTTACATTAAAATAATCTAATTTAACCACATAAACCTAATTAGACTAATCTAAACACCCCTTAAGCGTCATTAACTCACTAAGCAAGAATTAGAGGATAAACTCACCGGATTAACGTTCCGGCGAGTCCACGGCGACCACGACACCAAGGCGGTCGATAAACCCCAAAGCGGCGACACCAACGAAGGCTAGGAAGACACTGAAAACGGGCCTCGAAGTCTCCAAAACCTTGCTGTCTTCTGCTTCTGATCTGGGCTGAACTGCAGAGAAGAAACCAGCAACTTCAACGGCGAAAACGGGCCGATCGGAGCTCCGGCGAGCGGGTGGTTGGCAACCAATGGCTCCCAGGGGTCTTGGGGATCTTGTAGGAGGTTGGGATGGGCAAAGGAAGGGTCGGAAAGGGGCGAAACAGCAAGAAAACGCGAAACAGGCGGAGCAGGGCGGAACCAGACGGTCCGGCGGGCGGCGGCTTCGGGCGGCCGTACGGGACGGCCGAAGAATCGTTCCGGCGAGAGACGGGGTGCTCCGCAACGGGCTGGATGTCTTCTTCGCGGAGATGGGTGGCTCGTTCGCTGATTCAACCGGGAAGTTAACTTTTTACTCGGATCTTTGGCAAAAGGTCGGCTGGAGCAGAAACTGGAACGAGGAGAAAACAGAGGAGGAAATGGAGTCCGATGGGCATGCGACAGTGGAGGGCTGTTGCTGCTCGGTTTCTCTGGTTTTTGCTGAGCTTCTCTCCCTCAACAATAATGGAGAAAGCCACAAATTAAGGGAGAAGAAGGCTGCTTAGCAAGGGGGGTTTCCTTGGGCTCTTTAGAGCTCAACACTTGCCAATCTCTCATTGGCTTTGCCCCTACCATGACATCACATGACCTCAGCCACTCTCTCTCCTCAAGCTTCCTCCACAACCTTGCCAATAGGTGCAAAATAGCTCTCCCCCCATGGCATACGAATTTGTTACATTTCCCTCTTCAATCTCAATCAATTTCATCCAGTTCTCAACCAAACACATCCAATTGAAGCCCAATTAAATCCATCAAGGTATCCTCGTCCGTCTCATGACTTTTTCCCATCAAATGATCCAACTTGCATCCCGAAGATTCAATCAAAAACGACCCTCTGACAATTCCGAACAAAAACGGCCTTACTTTGCTTTTCTGCCAAAAATCTCGGTTTGTAGAAAAATCTTTTGGAGATGAGTCGACGTTCCTAAAATGAATTGTGACTTGACAGAACTTCCAATTTTTGTAGTCGGGTTCAATTTCGCGGTTAAATTCAATCTGGCACGACTTTAGCGCATCCTAATCTACCGGGTAGCTTTTAGGAATTTTCTGTGCAATTGACCTGTTGTCGTAGAAATCTCGAGGTTTCAAATACGGACACAGGGTACCAAAACGATAGAGAAACCGGTCTAGTGCCAATCAACAAGAATTGTGCAATTAGGTGGAATCACCCACACTGAATTACATGATTCTCGTTGAATCGACCTATCTCCGGTCTCTAATCGTCTCGTGCCGTAATGACCCTTGCAGATTAGTACGGTCGAGCGGTCGTTTCCTCGATCGAATTCTCAAGTCTATTGCGTTTAGATTCCTTAACGGCTTCACCTGATAGACTAGTTATCCCGTGAGTAGCCAACTCAGAGAAGAAAGCTATAGACGTGAAAATGAAATGCCCGACTTATCTAATTGAAACCAGAATTGAAAAATCGGGATGTCACAGTGCTACTCCATGATCCTCCATGCGATTTAAAAACCCTCTCAGTGAGTGAGCTAATTGGCTCTTTAGAAGCATATGAAAAAAGATTGCAAGTACAGGAAGAAGATACAGTTGAAAGTGCTTTTTAGTCAAAATTGAACATACAGTCTCATAATTCTAAAAGTAGTGGAAGAAGCTCATGGAAAAATAGAAGAGGAGGAGAAACTACATGGAAGGAAAAATATCCAGTTTGTGGTATTTGCAAGAAAAATAATCATTTGGAGAAGGATTGCTGGTTTAAAAATAAACCACAATGCCGCTCTTGTAAAAGATATGGCCACATTGAAAAATTTTGTCGCTCTAAAATAGATTATAGAGCGAATTATGTTAAAGAAGAAAAAGGAAAAGAAAAGGAAGAAGAAAATTTAGATAATTTATTTTATACAGGCCAAGAGGAAAAAGATGAGAAGAATGATCCATGGTATATTGATAGTGAGTGTAGCAATCACATGACGGGAGATTGTTGAGAATAACGGATCCCCAAAAACCAGATTCGACACTAAATCGAACCCTTAAATCAATGCGGAAGTGAAGCCCGGGAAAAACGTCACGTATCACCGATCGTAAAGCACACCATGGATTCGAGCGTACCTTGTTAGCCACAGATTAGACACCAATGCCGAAGAGGAAGAGAATCTGGCCCTGTTCGATCCGATGACGCCTTAAAGGGAAGACAGTGTCGCCGTTTGCTTACTGTTCCTTTTGTTTTTGAGAGAGAGAGCGTGGGAAAAGGAAGACGTACGTACGTTCCAACTTGTGCCATCTCTCTCTCTCTCTCCTCCCTTTTATACCTTCCCCCATCCACGGGCCCTATTCCCGTGGGCCGGACTTTTTGGGCCCAACTTGAGCGGATGGGCCTTAAGCCCATCTCATAAATCCATCATCTCCCACTCGCACATGGTGGTCCAAAACCAACATGGGCGGACAGGCTCTACCTAGCCCCATCAGAGAATAATCCATCATAGACTCTCACTTAACATGGTGGGCCGAACAGAATCCTCTTTTCCTCTCTTCAACATTCATACCGGTGAATAATCCGTGCGACCAAAGATACTTTGAGAGCTCGTTGCCATACATCCGTTAGGAATATATAGCAGCTCATAATGGGCATCACACTCCGAGTAGATTTAGTATGCAGTACCCTAGATCGATCGATCACATTTATATCTCTCTTGATCTCTTTTAAACAATGATATATATTGTATTCACAATTATGATTATCACAAAGACAGTCATAATTGGTTAACCGGTGAATACAAAACTACAATGTGATTCTCCAAAATCGATCTTCCTCTTTCCTTCAAACTCTCAATTTCAGTTCAGCTTGCTTTTCTAGAAATGCCCCATTAGATCGAATCAAACTCATGACCATTGGCAACATCCTAAGATAGCAAACACCAAATAGAAATATTGAGAATAAGTAAGAGTCATGAGGGGACTAAAAATTGAGGAACTCTTTTCCTCAAGAGTCTCACACGACATAAAAGTTGAGATCAAACTTTTGTCACTCTTATTGGTCGTCTCATGCATACGTAGTATGAAATACGTATTACGGTATTAACTCCTTTCCCATGGAGCGTATGTCTACACCTTCCAATACCGTACAGATGATAGTTCAGACATACCCAATGTCTAACTTGAGTTCACGTATCTACTCATTCATAAAATTCATCAGAACTCACATCTGGCATCATAGACAGATAAAGTAAAATATGTGGGGTATTTTACTTTCGGACATAGCAAGTATTATGTCCTCATCTTAACACCCAGTTAAGGCGACATACGTGTTTTAAGCTTGAGCTCTCGATTATCACCTAGATAATAAGCTTAAAAATAGTCTCATCTCTATTTATCACACAATAAATAGAGGTGATTACCCGTGTGAGTGGGCTAATCTTATATCTGTCCGACATACTTTCCTAACTTAAAGTAATGCACTGAGCATTAAGATGCATAAAGATCACACATAGATTCATAGGCATTAATGATGAAAACACATATTCATCAAATGTGAACACTTAGGGAAATTACAATATTCAGTACATCAGCCTCTACGCAATCCTAGAGATTTCATATGGCCACAAAACACATCTCTAGGTATTGGCTTTATTATAGGATCTGCTACCAATCTCATGCGTAGTATGTACTCTTAGTTCACATCATTTCGTGCAACCATATTTTAAACAAAGTTATACTTGGTATCTACATGTTTGGTCTTGCCTTGATATTTTGGATCTTTGGTGTACGCTTTTGCTGCTTGGCTACCATCGTTAACTAATAACGAATCTGCAACACTTCCAACAACACCTAAATGATCCAATAATCTCTTAAGCCAAATATCCTTATATATTGCTGCTGATAATGCCACGGACTCATTTTCCATCATGGATAAGGCTACACACTGTTGTTTCTTACTGCTCCAACATATGGTGCCATTATTCGGTAAGAAAACAAACTCAGAGATAGATTTTCTTTCATCTAAATCTCCTCCTCAATCATCATCAGTTCAGCCTCAGAGTCGCAGATCCTTTTCTTAATGACTCAGCGTATAATCAGCAGTTCCCTTTAGATACCACAGTATTCTCTTTTAACGGCCTTCCAATGTGCTGGACCTAGATTGGATTGGTATCTATTCACCATTCCAACTGCAAAACATATGTCGGGTCTTGTACACATCATGGCGTACATCAAGCATTCCAACAGCACTAGCTTAATGAACATGTTTCATTTGTTCATTCTCTTGTGGAGTCCTTGGACACAGTCTATGGCTCAATCCTTCATCCTTTGCAATAGGAGTGTCTATGGGTTTGCAATCTCGAAATCTTAACTCCAAGAATGTATGCAACATCACCCATGTCCTTCATCTCAAAGTTGGAAGACAACCAACTTTTGACTGTATTAACAAACTCCATATTGCTTCCGGCAATTAGTATATCATCAACATATAATGATATGATCACAAATTGATCCTTGGATCTTTTGATATATACACAATGATTCTCATCTATCATTGTAAAGATATATGCCATTATGGCATTATGAAAACGTATATATCATTGTTTTGACGACTGCTAAAGGCCGTATATCGATCCCAAAAGTCGACATACCTTGTCTTCTTGGCCTTTCACTATGAAACCAACAGGTTGTTCCATATATATTTCTTCCTCTAATTCTCCATTGAGGAAAGTAGTCATTACATCCATTTGATGTAACTCAAGATCCATACTAACTACTATTGCCAGAATAACGCGAATCAGGGTATATCTCACTACAGGAGAAAATAATCCTTCATAATCAATTCCTTCCTGTTGATTATACCCCTTCGCCACAAGGCGAGCCTTATGCCTTTCTATCGAGCCATTAGCCTTTTGCTTTATTTTGAGAACCCACTTGTTCCCAATAGCTCTGCGTCCTTCTGGAAGATCAACCAGTTCCCAGACTTGGTTTGATTTCATTGACTCCATTTCCTCTTTCATTGCATGAATCCATTTTTCCTTATTAGGGCAATTCAGAGCCTCATTAATATTTCTTGGCTCATCCTCATCTTGTGGAGCAATCATAAAAGTTTCCTCTTCAATGTCAAAAACGTCGATAGGGAAAACTTTGGTGACTTTGTTCACCATATGGGAGATTGTACACTTAGCACATCATTCCCCATAATGCTCCCACTAGGATTAGATAATGACGTTGTCTCATCATGTGGTTGCAATTGAGAATGAATCAAATTCAATTCTTCACTTCTCATATTACTCCCACTTGGATGAAAACCACTAATATCATTATCTTAATCAAAGGTTTCAAATAGGAAGTAATATTCCCCTATTTTGTCCCTCTTAGGAAATTCATCCACTAATGATGTGACATCCCGTGATTCAAATTCAGTTATACTCCCACTTTCCTACTCACCTATGAACACATACCCTTTCGAGTGTTCGGAGTATCTCATTAAAATACTCTTCTTTCCTTTGGGACCCAATTCCCAAACTTGTGAGAGGACACATGAATATAGGCAGCATAACCCTATGGCTTAAGAAAGAACTTAAGTCCGGTTTTCTACCCGTCCATAACTTATATGGAGTGGAAATAACTGATTTGGAAGGCACTCGGTTAAGTACATAGGCAGCAGTTAACAACGCATCACACCAAAAAGCGATAGGCAAGTTAGCATGTGCCATCATGCACCTAACCATTTCCAGTAGGGTTTTGTTTCTTCTCTCCGCAATACCATTTTGTTGAGGAGTATATGGAATAGACAACTGTCTTTTTATTCCTTTTTCATCACATAATTTTCTGAACTCATCATATAGATATTCTCAACCTCGATCGGATCTAAATACTTTTATTTTCTTGTCTAATTGATTTTCTTCTAAGGTCATAAACCTTTTGAAACAACATAATGCTTCAGATTTATGAGAAATCAAATAGACACATCCGAATCGAGTATAATTATCTATGAAAGTGATGAAATAAACAGTCCCATGCCTTCCTCTCACATTCATTGAACCACAGACGTCATTATGGATTAAATGCAGAGGAAATTCAGCTCTTTTTACCTTTTCTAAATGGTTTCCTTGTCGTTTTCCCTACTGGGCAATGCTTACATATGGGCAAATCGACTTTTTCAATGTTACCCAACAAGCCCTCTTTGGCTAGTCTTTTCATATGTTGCTGGCCCATATGACCAAGTCTAGCATGCCACCATATTCACATCATTATCATATAAAGTAGAAGATGTGAAACAAGGGAATAACATATTGACATCACCACAATCAACATTTAGTACAATAAAATCATCTAGAAAGTGACCACAATTATAGTAGTTTGTATCCAAATACAAATCTACACATCTAGTATGGAACTTCATATAAAAACCAAGTTTGACCAACACCAAAACAGACACTAAATTTCGACGAATCTCTGGAGCATATAGAATATCATGTAGGAACAAGGTGCGTCCACCACGCATGTTCAATTGGCAGGTGACAATCCCTTTAACTTCAGCTTTTGAGTTATTTCCCACATAGATGCACTTCGTTCCAGTTGGTACTCGTCGAAATTCTACAAAGGATCCTCTATCATTCACTACATGGTCTGTCGCTCATGAATCTACATTCCACAAAGGATTGGATTCAGCCAATAAAGCAGAACTTGACACATAAACAAAGTTCTTAAATGTACAAGAGGTGTATACATTCTTTGGCTCACGACAGTCGCAAGCATAGTGACCTCTCTTGTCACAATTGTAACACTTCACCCTTGAAATTTTCTTTACTTGAGGACGTTTTCCTCTCTTGTGTTGGTTAACTCTTGATTTCTTGCAATAAGGACTTGATCCTTTGCATGCCCACATATTGAATGAATCAATATGCTTGCGCTTAGAGCACAAAGCCCTTTCTGAGCTAGAACCAGCATAGCAAATATCTATTTTCGGCTCATATGTCGTTATGCGGTCCTCAGCTAGCTCAAGGTGGCGCACAACATTTATAAGATCTTCCATAATATGGTCAAGAGCTTCTAGTGCTTCTAGCTTTTCCAGCACATATTGAATCTTCATATTCAATATTTCACAATTGTTGCCGTTCATATCAGCAATCACATTCTTAATTGCTGAAAAACATCGATTTGAACACATCAGACATACATGCACGAATAATTAATGTCTATCATTTATGCATCCCTATTTGCATAGACCCATCATATTAATGAATAATTTCAAGTAAGGCTACAGAATCAAAAGGTCACTATGTTTCCAATCATCCTCCAAAGTCCTAACTCAAAATTATTATTAATATAATTGTCTTATGCAAATATATTCTATGAAGTTACAAAAACTTCTTTTACTACCCACAGCTAACTACCCACAGCAATCAGCAGTAATAGAAAGCAAATACTAATTGACATACAATAAATCAATAATACAACTAAATATTACACTAAGCAATATATACAGAGAAAGCATAGAAAGAGATATTCATCATAAAAAACATCTCAAAAACAAAAAAAATCAATATATCAGTCAAAATATTTTAGAAAACTGAAAGCACAATTTTCAACTAGGGAAAAAACTTTTGGAGAGCTTTCATGTCGCCACCAAGGCGCATTTACTCTGCGCCCGTGGCGCTTAAACTAAGGGTTGAAGTTTTAGTTTTAACTAAATCCTATAGTTTTCTCTTACAAAAGCTTCCACTAGCCTCCTATAACCCGAGACCACGTTGACCTCCCATAACCGATCCAACACTGCTTGCCATTCAGGTGGAAGAGTGTTCATCAAAGCCGGCATTTTCTCAAAATCCAGCATAAGATAACCATTCCAGATGATTTCCTGTATCATCTCATTGACCCTGACCACATGTGATACTAAATCACCGTTATGCCACCGATAATTAGCTAAATCTGACATCAGCCTTTTCAGTCTTGCATTTCCCTCCTCCGTTCTCGGGATTGCAGGTATCCGTGCATAACGCATCATAGTTCCCGCAACAAATGCGAACTAAAAATGGATTACTTATAATCCATAATTTTACATAAAGGAAAATACATAATTTTCCATTATTCATGCAACAAATGCATAATAAAAAAAAAATGGATTACATATACCACATAGGCATACATGAAAAAAAAAACAAATTCCTTTTTTTTTTTTTTGGGTCAACGGTCAACGGTCGGTCAACGGTCAACGGTCGTGGTCAACGGTCAACGGGTCAGCGGTCGCCGGTCGCCGGACCGGTCAGATCGGTCGTGCGGGTCAGCCAGGTCGAACCGGTTCGGGCGGACCGCCCGCACGTGCCGCACGCGTGCGCGGGATGACGTCACGCGAGCGTCATCCGGCACGTGCCGCGCACGTGCCGGGCTCCACGGTTCGGGTCAGGTCACCGGTTGGGTCGGGTCGCTGGCCGGTGACCGCCCGGCGAAACGTCATCGGCGATGACGTCATCGGTGACGTCATCCGAGCGGTTATCGACCGTTGGATGACGTCACGATGACGTCATCGCGTGACGTCGCACGCGCGTCGGTCCGCGGACTGGCGCGTGCCGGTTCGCCCGATCGTCGGCGCGCACGTGCCGGTTTGTCACTGGTGTGTGTGGCGCACGCGCTGGGCGAGCCAACGCTTCGGGGCGCGTCGCGCCCACGCGCAGCGCCTTCCGGCCGCGCGTGTGGGCGCGTGCAGCGCCCGCCGGCGACGTTCGACCTATCCCCCGGACTCGTCTCGACGTCGCCTTTCACCCAGTGCCTTCAGAATTTGATTTCGACTTACGAAAACACGAAAAAATGGCCGAAGAGCGCTCGGGTGTCGGGATTTGTCGCCCGATCCGTACGGCCGAACTTGTTTTTGCGAAAAATCAATCAAAATACAACAAACAGATCGGGAAAATGCGAACTAGGGCTCTTATACCAATGTTGGGAATAACGGATCCCCGAAAACCGGATTCGACACTAAATCGAACCCCTAAATCAATGCGGAAGCGAAGCCCGGGAAAAACGTCACGTATCACCGATCGTAAAGCACACCACGGATTCGAGTGTACCTTGTTAGCCATAGATTAGACACCAATGCCGAAGAGGAAGAGAATCTGGCCCTGTTCGATCCGATGATGCCTTAAAGGGAAGACAGTGTCGCCGTTTGCTTACTGTTCCTTTTGTTTTTGAGAGAGAGAGCGCTGGAAAAGGATGACGTACGTATGTTCCAACTTGTGCCATCTCTCTCTCTCTCCTCCCTTTTATACCTTCCCCCATCCACGGGCCCTATTCCCGTGGGCCGGACGTTTTGGGCCCAACTTGAGCGGATGGGCCTTAAGCCCATCTCATAAATCCATCAGAGATGAATCTATATTCACCAATATTGATACTTCGGTAAAAACACAAGTAAGATTGGGTAATGGTGAATCGGTTGATGTGAAAGGAAAAGGGACTATAGCTGTTGAAACTAAGAAAGGCCCAAAATACATTCCTGAAGTATATTTGGTTCCTAGTCTTGCACAAAATTTACTCAGTGTGGGGCAAATGATTCAGAATGGTTATTCTTTATACTTTAAAGGAGACACCTGCACTATCTATGATAAATATAGAAATAATGTTATTGCCTCTGTGAAAATGGAGAACAAGAATTTTCCTATTAGATGGAAATATGTCAAAGATATAGCTATGAAAGCTCAACTTGATGATTCATGGCTATGGCATCGGAGATTTGGCCACTTCAACTTTTATGGGCTAAAGATTCTCCATCAGAAAAATATGATGAGAGATTTTGCAGCCATCACAGAAATTTCAGATGTTTGTGAAGGCTATCTTCTTGGAAAGCAACAAAGGAAGTCCTTCCCGTCTGGAGGCACATGGAGAGCTAAGAAGCCATTGGAACTAGTCCATACGGACGTGTGCGGTCCAATGAGGACACTTACACCCAGCCAGAATAAATATTTCATCCTATTCATTGATGACTACACAAGAATGATGTGGGTCTGCTTTCTTCGAGAAAGATCAGAAGTTTTCTCTATTTTCAAGAAATCAAGAATCGTGTCGAGAATCAAAGTGGCCACAGAATCAAAGTTCTAAGAAGTGATAGAGGCACGAAATATAATTCAAGGGAGTTCAACAAATTCTGTGAAGATGAAGGAGTCCATCATCAATTGACTGTTGGCTACGCTCCGGAGCAAAATGGAGTAGCAGAAAGGAAAAATAGAACCGTCATGGAGATGGCGAGATCCATGCTAAAGGAGAAAGGCCTACCCAACACTTTTTGGGCAGAAGCAGTTTATACTGCAGTATACCTGATAAACAGGTGTCCAACTAAAGCTGTTCAAAATAAAACACCAATCAAAGTATGGAGTGGACGGAAGCCTTCAGCAAAACATCTCAAAGTGTTTGGATGTATTTGCTATGTTCACATCCCTGATCAAAAAAGGAGCAAGCTCGATGAGAAGACCGAAAAAGGAATATTCATCGGCTATAGTGATCAATCAAAAGGCTATCGGGTTTACAACCTAAAAACTAAGAAGCTCATGATCAGTCGAGATGTCGAGTTCGACGAGAATGCCGCTTGGAATTGGGATGAAGAGAAGATTGAGAAGAAGTATGTCAACTTACCAAACATACCTCCTGCACGTGAGGAATCAACACCTCAAGAAGAAGGCGGAACATCGAATTCCTCCACTCAAGAAGTAACACCACCATCCTCTCCAAGCCCAGCACAAGAGGAGTCTACTTCTGAGTCTCCTATACTAAGAGTAAAGTCTCTAAGGAAAGTCTATGAAACATGCAATTTTATGTCCTTAGAACCAGAAAACTATGAAGATGCTTCCAAAGAAGAAGTTTGGATTAAAGCCATGGAGGAAGAAATTAAAATGATCGAGAAAAATGAAACTTGGGAGCTCGTTGATCGTCCAGAAGACAGAAATCATAGGCGTAAAGTGGGTCTACAAGACAAAGCTTAATGCGGATGGATCAATTCAGAAGCACAAGGCAAGACTCGTAGTGAAAGGATATTTGCAACAACCAGGTATTGACTATACTGAAACTTTCGCTCCTGTTGCTCGCCTTGATACTATCTGAGCACTCATTGCTTTAACAGCTCAAAAGAAATGGAAAATTCATCAACTTGATGTAAAATCAGCATTTCTAAATGGATACCTCCAAGAAGAAATTTATGTAGCTCAACCAGAAGGATTTACTATCAAAGATAATGAAGAAAAGGTCTTAAAGCTTAAGAAGGCCCTATATGGGTTAAAACAAGCACCACGAGCATGGTATAGCAGGATTGACGAATACTTCACCGAGCAAGGATTCAAGAGGAGCATGAGTGAGCCAACGCTCTACATCAAGACCCAAGGTAATTCTGATACACTTATTGTCTCTCTATATGTGGATGATCTCATATATATAGGGAACAATGAGACAATGATTCAAGAATTTAAAGAAGAAATGATGAAGACATTCGAGATGACAGACTTGGGCTTGATGAACTATTTCCTCGGTATTGAAGTCAATCAAGATGAAGGAATTTTCATTTCACAAAAGAAATATGCAGAGAAGCTCCTTGAAAAATTCAAGATGAATAATTGCAAAACAATGGCAACACCGCTTGTGATGAATGAGAAATTACTGAAAGAAGATGGAGCTGAAAAAGCATACGCTTCACTCTACAGAAGCCTAATTGGGAGTCTACTATATCTTACTGCTACAAGGCCAGATATTATGTATGCAACAAGTTTACTATCTTGGTTCATGCAAAGTCCAAGCCAAATTCATTTTGGAGCAGCTAAGAGAATTCTAAGATACTTAAGAGGAACCATTGATTATGGTATTTGGTATCTACCTAATGCAACAGCTAAGCTGATCGGTTATACTGATAGCGATTGGGCAGGATCATCTGATGACAGGAGGAGCACCACTGGTTATGCATTCACATTAGGTTCTGGAATATTTTCATGGACATCAAAAAAACAAGACTCAGTGGCACAATCCACTGCAGAAGCAGAATATGTTGCAGCTGCTACAACTACCAGTCATGCAATATGGCTAAGAAGAATTCTGGAAGACATTGGAGAACCACAAATGGAATCAACACCAATATTTTGTGACAACAAGTCCGCAATAGCAATATCAAAAAATCCAGTCTTTCATGGAAGAACGAAGCATATTGATATAAAATATCACTTCATTCGTGAAGTGCAAAGCAAAGGAAAGATCGAGTTGAAGTATTGCAAAACTGAAGATCAAATTGCAGACATATTCACTGAAGCATTACCATCAACAAAATTTGAGACATTGAGAGGCATGCTTGGTGTATCACAAAAATGGATCAAGGAGGAGTGTTAAAATATGATCCATTTTGTGAAATCTCTAGAACTCACTAGACTTCTCATGCTTAAGAATTAAGTATTCTTAATGGAGAAGGAACAAAGTCGACAGCAACAATTTGCTTCATGCAAAAGGAAAGTAAAAGTCAACAAAAGTGGCTGGGAGCTGCACAAGATAGAAAAATGGAGAAAAATGGAGAAGCAACGAGAAGACCCTAAAGAAGCCGCAACAAGCAGAAGCTAAAGAATGCAAGCTGAATTTTATATTGATCATTGTACAGTGTCAAAGTCGGTTGCAGCTTGTAGTCGGTGAACTTGTCTATAAATAGGCAAGAGTGCTCAGCCTTGTAAACAGAACGACAACTAGAAAAATGAGAGAGAACGTGAGATGAGAGAACCAAAAACTAGAAACTAAGAAACAGTCCTTCATTATCCTTTGTACCTCAAAAGTTCTTGAATAAAATTCAGTTTGTGCTTCCATTTATTTATTTCTCATTCCCTTGCCATATTTCATACACACACACGCTTCCGCAAAATCCAACACACCACATGGCAAGTCTGACTAATTTCCTAGACATATGAAATCCTGAATGTGTTGTGCCTTAGGCCATTGAATGTACTGTGGTTTTTCTTTGGCACAATGAAATCACTTCACTTTTGCTTTATTTTACAGGTTTTATGGTTTTGCCTCTGAAGCACAATTGGATCCAACTGTCGAGGTCCGGTCCTACATTCCATCTTCTCCCCAAAATTTTCATTCATTTCAGCATTGGGCCTAATGGAAAATATGTGCTATAAAAGAGGGTTCTACTTCTTCATAAGATTTAAATTTATGTTTTCGGTAAGGACACTGTCTTTCGGTACACTAGTAGATCGGTTTGTACCATGCAAGCAAAGTCACCGAGTTTCTGCTTATTATCAAAGATGCATGGAAGAGTTCTTTAATATTGTGCAATGCGAATGTTTAAATCATGGATGTTATCGATTTAAAATCAGCAGATGTTCCATTTTGGCATTTTTGACATTCTTGGCAGACACCTAATTCATTTCGATCCGAATCCCATCATACTGATTTTGGTGTCATGCAGTCTGAAATTTTTAAAGCTCTTGAGAAGACTAAGCTTTTAGTTGGTGACAAGAAAAAGTCACAGTACTCAAGATGTGGCAGAACAGACAAAGGAGTTTCATCTTTTGGACAAGTAAGTTCAAAAACTGC
Source organism: Eucalyptus virginea (assembly GCA_014182375.1). Classification (NCBI taxonomy): domain Eukaryota; kingdom Viridiplantae; phylum Streptophyta; class Magnoliopsida; order Myrtales; family Myrtaceae; genus Eucalyptus; species Eucalyptus virginea. The sequence continues at coordinate 12,494,417 of CM024520.1, forward strand.
TACTCCGCTTCTAAGTTTCTTGATGGATCGGTAGATTGTTATTTTGTTCACAGACGCTAGATTGGGTTTTATCTTTGGCTCACTACTTCGTGCAATCACCATTTCCTTGCAGAGAGAATGTGGGTCTTTGTTACAACCTGTATTAAATGTTGAGCATTTTCTTGCAAAAACACGTGTCAACTTATATTTAGTAGACGAGCACAATCTCAGTTGTGTTTTGCAATTTTTGATTATTTCTTAAACTTGGAAAAACAGATGACAAGGCTACTCAGAAACATGTTTAAGGGCTTCTGGAAAAAGATGGTTAACTGTTGCATGTGTACTACTTAGTACTTTTAACTACTAAAATGCAATTGTGGAAGTATGGGCACAAGGGGCAATTATCAGAGTTTTTCCTTATAACAACCATATATATATTTCCATCCTTGTGATAGATGTGATTACTGTGAATATTCATGATGATGTTCCTTTCACGAGAGCTTTTGTTGATTATAATCTTACCGTATAAGAATCGGTTAGGAGCAATATGTGAAGCTTGATTTTCTCAAGGAATTTGAGATTGGGTGTTAATTAGATCATAGAATATTGTAATTGGAGTGCAAGTTCTGAAGTGAATTTTTGTTAGAGAAGCAATGATGTGAATTGGAGATGAGAAAGTACCAAAGAGCGAGAGTTCTGATAGCTGGGAGTCTCTTTGCAAGATGATTGAAATGTTGATAGAGATACCACCACAAGATACAAGAAGGTTTTATGATGTGGACAATTGTCTAGTATCAATTGTCATTTTACCTAGGATAATTATGTTTGCAGTAGGCTCTTTCTTTTATGATTCATGTTGTTGTTCTATTATCTCCTGTTTGCTTCTTTTCTTAGGTGCATCATGAGTAGGCTATGTTTTGCTTTCTGATGCAGGTCATTTCCCTGTTTCTACGATCAAACCTGCGACCTAAGAACACATATGATGCAAACAATTGGGGACTTTCTATAGATAGAGATGGTATGTTGTTTGAGTGACTGATCTTTAATTGTTTTGAGCTCTATTTTATTGCTATGAGTCTTTAAATTGCTTTTGAATGATGAAGTTTGAACTTCACTGGAAATTTGTGACTCAATTCAATTGCTACAGACCCATTAAAGAGAAAAGATTAATTGTTAAAAATCGGTGTATTTTGTGCAAGGCTGATGTCCAAGCTGGAAATAAATTGCTGGTACGGTAATAAGGCATCCGTTAAATATACATATTCCTATACATACGTGTACACATCACATTGCTTTCCTAATCAAAAGTGGCTTATTTCAGACTAAGTGGTTAGCATTTCCAAGTTAGCAGGGTATTCTGCAGGAAAGTGCATATATGTTGGGATTATGCAGTCATTACAGATTCTTACTTTATTTGATTGCTGCAACGAATTATTTATGATGAAAAATTATCATGTTTAATATGATGCTTACTTTCATTTATATGTCAGTCTTAGACGCAAAAATTGATTATGTGAGAGTGTTGAATCGAGTCTTATCCAAAGATATCTGAGTAACTGGCTGGTGTCCTGTTCCAATTGATTTTAGTGCAAGGTTGTTTTCCTTCTCATGGTGTACTTTATTTTGATTCGATATGATGGGATTCTGTTGATGAAATGCATTAGAGATGCCTCCAATTTGTTGATTTTATAATGTTAATGATTGCGGAAACGTAGGTGGGGTTTGCCTTTTCACATGATTCTGTCTTCCTCAATATCTTGCAGGTTTAGCTGTATGAGCAGGGGAGTACAAATATTTCTTTTGGAGAGATAATTTGGATATTAGGGTAACTCTTCATTTTATAGTTTATGACTATTTCATTTCATAAACTACTTTATGCTGATTTTGAACCAAAAATTTGATATTATGACTATTTCATTTCATTTGATAGAAGTCCTTTCTCTGTTTTTATGCTAGGCAATGGAGAGTGCAGGCCAAAAGTTTGTGGGGGATCATGATTTCAGAAATTTTTGTAAGATGGATGCATTTAATGTCCACAACTACAAGCGTCATATAACATCCTTTGAACTCTCTTCTTCGATAAGAGGTTGGTTCTGGTAGATGTTTTTTTGAGATCTTTATAAGTTAAGAAAAGATGCAAAGATGCATCTATATTTTTGTTGGTATGACGAAAGAGAAATCAAAAGGCAAAAAAGGGCCTTTTCATTTTGGCCAGTTTCTCTCATGTACAAGTTATTATATTAATAAGACCAATCTAGTTTGCAGTGTCTTTTTTGATTTTAATGAACTTCCTTTTATGCAGGTTGGAAAGTAATGAACTGTGGTGTTTCAAAATTAAGGGCAGTGCATTTTTGTGGCACCAAGTTCGTTGCATGGTTGCTGTGATGTTTATGGTTGGCCAAGGTCTTGAATCTCCTGATGTACGTAATATAAGATACTTCGCCATTCTCTGTCTTGGTTACCATAAGTTGAACGTAGGAAATGGGTGAGAGATAGTTTGTTTGATATCTATTACTTAATGCAACAAAATGCACGGGGCTACCAATATTGGACAAGACATTATGGAGAATAGGCTTTATATGAGATGACACGTGCGATCTGCATAACCATATGGTGACACAAACTAATCCTTTTTAGTGAGTCAGTTGTTTGGCATGTGGAAAATAAAGATGTAATGTTCAAATGCTTTGCTAACACTAATTGGCATGAGCAAGAAACATGCTATTAAAAATTGAAGGCTCTGGAAAAAGGAATGCAAAATGCATCAGAGAAAAATTCTCAATGTTCTGATGGATTCAATAGTCCAGATGGTCAAGCTGCGCTCGGAATTGGTGCTAGTAAAGAGAGAGCTAAGAAGAGAAAGCTTGTGCAGAAAAATGACATTCAGAAGAAACGCATGACTGACAATGGAAAGCAGATTATTGCTACTTCTAAGAGCAGGAATGATGATGGCAAGCAAATTATTGCTACTTTTAAGAGACATGGATCGAAGAAGAAAGCTGCAATACCTGAAATAGGTAATTCACAATTAAGAAAGAGAACAATTGTAAACAAGGGTTCAAGGTCTGCCATGGAAGAAAATGGAGCAAAAGAAGGTTCAAATGGTCCAAATAAACAAAAGGTAGATACTTTTACATTGGCCTTTTCATTACTGACATATTACGCATAGACATATATAAGATACTTTTATTGAGGCTTGATGATATATTTAAATTTGATTTTGTGGTGCAGAAGCTTTCTGGAGAGTTGAAAAGCCCACCAGGAAAGCCAAAGAAAAGAGACCGTCATGTGAATGATACACCAGTGTGCATAAGCGGCACCGCCAGAGTGAATTTCAGCAGGTAAATCTACTTATGACCAACTTTGTTGTTTGATTCTGGTGATCGATCTTAGAATCCATCTTTAATTCATTTGACCCCTTTCTGCTTTCCAGGTTGATCGGGTTTTGGGCTGTCGTGTTAGAGGTAATGATGCAAGTTCATTGTTCTATGTTTATGTATGTATTGTAGACATCCTTAATTTTGTTAGTTTACTTGTTCTAGAGAAGCAAGACAGACATCGACATAATACTTCTGGCGAAATCAACTTAGATGCAGGAGACAAGGCTGGACTTGCTGATGACAGACAAGCTGATATATGCATTGACAGTGATATCAAACTGCACAATCTGAATATTTTCACTGGTTATTCTCTCATTGGCTGGAATTTTAATGGTAAAGCTGGAGGAAGAGTCGAAAACTGTAAAACTTGGTTGACAACATTTCATCTTTCTTCTATTGAGGTTGAAAGACGTTGTGATTTGAGCAGGTTCGTCAATGTAGACCTGCTGTGTATAAAGATTACTTACCAGGTTTAGTTCAAATGCTTTACTGTTGTTCCTTTTCAAGTGCTGAATGTATTCTCCTCTGTTTTTATCCTCTAATTTTGCAGGAGGTGCCCCATATCCATTGCAGCAGCTGCTCTCTGATGAGAAGAAGTCTCCCCAAGGTTTTAGTTTCTCCAATCCTATTCAATTTGAACAACTAAAGACATATTGGTGCATATGTAAATGGCATTTGAAACAGTGCATACATATAAATAACCGAATGTTTGTGCAGATATATCACTTGCTACTAGAGTCACCGAGGGGATGATTAGGAACTCCTACAAGGATCTGTATCCTCACATTTCGAAGATAAATACCAAGCTAGTATGGCAAGGAAGAGGATTCAAAGAATTTCTGCAGCTTTTGAGTGTGTGTAGATATACAAACAAAATCGACATCAGTTAACTTTCGGTTAGTTTTGGAAATCATAACAATCTTGAATTTTTAATTCTTGTTATAAAGAATATGGTTGTTCTTAATTCTCACTCTTTGTATTATTTGAAGATATCTTGAAAACTTTGTTATTCAAACATCGAAATGCTGTGTTCGAGTTCTTTTTGGCCCTCAACTACAGAATACCAGTATCATACAAAATGCACTGCTTCAATTTCGCAAAATAATGTGGGCAAGAAGACATAGCATTGTTCTAGCATTGTTCAACTCTGACAATATGTTGGTTTAATAAGTTATAAGTCCGTTCACTTTGGTCCTTTAAGCTCTAAATTCATGTGGTTAAATCTCATTACTAGTCTCCATAACTATTCCTTCCTTTGATTGGTCATCATAGTAAAACTCAATTTCACTAGGTATGTTTTTGTGCTTGAAGAGATAAAACTCTACACGTTGCAGTCTCAGAGTCCCGATTTCGATTAATATGAATCTATAAGAAATGATAAACTTGCTCGCATAATCTGATTTTATGTGCAGAGCAACATATTCTCTATAGGAAAACAAGAGTATCCAATACTTTAAAGGGCAAATATATGCCATTAGTAGAATCGATGAGGACTAACGTACGAGACTCAAAACTTTTTGAAAAGTCTACTTAACAAAAGCATAACTAAAGAGCCTTAGCAAGTGCCTGGAAACGCTCTGATATTTTCCCTTTATGAAGTCAATACTCCTATGAAGCCTCAGTTGCCGGATTTAGTGATTGTCCATCCGCTTCTCTATGAATCACTGGAAAATCTCATCCGCACTGAAGTTGCCGGTGAACTATGTGATCAATGGGTCTGGGCAGCTCAAAAGAGAGAAGAGCCCAGTCGGGAAAAGGCTTTCAATTCTCCACTCAAAAACCTTCCCAGACCTGTGATCCGTCTCATCACCTGCTACGGTCATTCCTCTGATCTCTACCCCGCCATCTGCAAAAAGTTCACCATTTAATGCTGCAGCAACTTGATAGCAAGTTTTAGAGGATGCATTAGTGCTTCAACATAATTTATCTTGTGACTCCATACTCCTAATACGAAGAAATAACACCATAAGAAAGAAGATATATCTTGCTGAAATCCTGTCTCTTCCGCGCATTTATTGTCATAACTAATAAAAAAAAAATCGGTTCAGATGGGTACAGCACATGGAAGGGAAAATATCCATTTCTTAAGCACCATTAACTGAAACCGATGCAAAACTTGCGGACCAAATGGTCAAATGGCAGATATCCCGACTCTTGCACGCCAATGACCATATCCAAGCCAAATCAGCAGGTTAAATGAGCCAAATATGGAAGTTTTGCATTACGTTTGGGGTTGCATTGTAGAGCAAGGAGGAAAATAAGCAATCAGCTTCTAACCCCATAACAACCGAGTAAGATTTGGCAAAGAACTGGGACTACTTTATAGAGCAAATATTTACTTTGCCCATCAGGAACTTACTATCTCTTCTCACCTAGTGGAAGAGCCTCTGGAACAGGGAAGGGTCAGACTCTGCAATGTCCATGTTAAGGATACTGATGGGTCTTGTCCGCAATGCACTTTTGCCTTCCTCTATATGCTGATTCAGGGACTGCACGGTTCCTAATAGCAAAGTTGTATTTGTTTTATATAGTAGTCGCATGCTTTGCTAGATTTAGCTTGGTCTCGTAGAGAGCAATTATTACTAAGTTTTCTCTGTGTTTACAGAGAAATAAGATTCTGTGAGCGTATTGCAGGTGCCACAGATGAAAGCCATTAAAACAAAATCCATAAAGTCCACTGATGCTGTAATCTTTATTTTGGTTATTATCCTTTATTGGTGCATGTGCCAAAACGACTTGCATAAATCACAACCAGAAACATTTCTGCAAACAAATCACAAAAAGATGAAATTTCTTTGTGCAATTTGATAGTTTCCCTAACTGGCAATACAAGGAAACAAGAAACAAGTAGAGGCTTTACCAAGTTTGGCTCTGAAACTGTGAAAGATAGGAGCTGAGTCAACGGTTTATACAGGTAGGCACATGCTTAGGTCAACAAGTGGCACATACTTGAATTTTAATAAGCCAAATCATATGCAGACCAAAATTTTGAATTTTACCCTACGGCATGGTTAGAAATTATTCCATAGCCATACCAAGCCACTAAAAACCAAGGGATGCACTCTAAAATTAAAATTACAAAAATGACCATTTTTCTTGAGTTTTCTTTAGCAGACTCATGCTAAATGATAAATCAAGCACAGAAAGATGAGATTACGAGTACATACAGGATAATACAAACTTCATCACTTTTTAAGAATTCTTGTGGGATCAGCTGTCTCCATTAGATAGTAAGAATTTGGAATAGGAATCCTTCCTCCTTTCAAACTCTTCTTTTCATCGTTCATCAGGATGGACAGACGATTCTGTAGGTATGTTTTGTCCAGAGGAATCCCAGATAAGATTATTCTGGCTGTAGTCAAACCATCCTTCTCACCGTGATTCACCAAAACTGTTCATATGGTAAAAGAACAAAAGGAAAACACAAGGGAAAATGTTTACACATCAAATAGCAATTGAAGGAAATACGCACCTGGGGAAGTAAAAGCAGCAAAGATGAATAGAGATGCGTTTTTTTACTTATGCATATTTTGAATCAAGAAAAGAAAAAAAAAAAAGAAGCACATCCAAGTATAGAAAAAAAAATTTGGAGAAAAATCTCTTTTTGGACTGTTTTAAGAATAGACATTATTTCAACAGTCCAAATGTTCGAAGAATACTACCTCTTAGAGTTGCTCGTTTACGAGATAAGACACTATTTGCATCTCCCAGAGCATTCTCCACCATGTCCAAAAGAAATTCATTAGGGAACCTGCCATAGCTTAAAAGTGCAATCAAAATCTTTGAAAGATATGCAGGCTTTGGTTTATTACTGCATCAATGAGGACCCCGCCATAGCTTAAAAGTGCTTCATCTTGCTCGTTTTGCTGTGCGCCCTCTTTCAACTTTCTTTGATTACACAAACCTTTTCTCTATCTACTTGTTGATGGCAACTTGCTTCTCATGGCAGTCAGTCATACAAAATGTCCTCAACCTGCAATATATTGCAAACATTAGTTAAAGAGCTACACTCATAATAATTGTAATTGCAATAAATAAGTAAAGCATATTTCCACCAGAAACTTCATAGTGAAAAAAAAATTAGTGTACACACACCAAGAATTAGCTCCACATCTTCAACAAAACCCATCATTAGCATTTCATCAGCCTCATCAAGGACACGGAAGGTTAAAGAGCTCAAGTCAATAATTTCCCTCTCAATGCGGTCCTGCCACAAGGTGTAACAACTATGAACATGCTAGCGGATGAAAGAAAACCAAATAAGCTTCCAATTCAATGAGTTACTTTCACACAGCCAGGTGCTCCACCATACAAACAACATGATGTTAAGCCCATTGCTCCACCATAAACTTCAAAATCAGAAAACACCTAAAATAATAGAGTAAACGATGTCAGACATCTATCTCTGTAAAGAGATGAGATTATTTCCATTAACTTGATTGCAATACCTGCTTGGCCAATTCCTTAGTAGGTAAAAGCACCAAAACACTTGGTGGCTTACCATATCCTGTCTTCCTTGAAGTTTTTGCAGGCCCATTCGTCGAGATTCCAAAATGGGCAAGACGAAGCCATTTTGCCTCGGTACAATTCGCACTTTGCGAACAAGGTGATAATCAGTGCTGGAAAATTAAAACCCATCAACTACAGAAATGAGGAAGAAGTTCCAAAACTCATGTTCCTAGCAGCCAATCATCTTTAAAAAAATGAAATGCAACTGCAGCCAAACAGTCTTCACGCACTTTTGGTTTTTATATATCAAATAACACCAATGAACTAATGTACGGATGACAATACCACAAACTAGAAGATTTATTTAGCTATAGGTTTTTTGGTCGAATTATCAGCTGTAGGTTTGAATGCCTTCCGCAAAGATGGTACCTTCAATGAATCCGCTTTCCCTCCCCGTTGACTAAGAAGAATTAATGACCTGAAAGTCCTTCGGGCCAATGTCCTAAAATTGTCAAAATGAAAAATGCCCTTGCATACTGGGCCTTGCAATTCTTCTGCATGGTTGCCATACATCTTCGGCAATCGAAGCAACAAAAACAAACCGACACAGACACAACATCAATGGGCAATGCATGGCAAGATCTCCATGACCGAAGTTATGGAGAAGTCGGACCACCATCACCATCAGAAAGTGGGAACAACAGAGGACTTAGTAGTAGCTATAAAACTGGATTAGCGGCATTACACCCTTTCGCATGAGGATTTTTACTTGATCCTTGATTTTTCTTAATTGAATTGCCATTACCAACACCTTCGTAGACTAAATTCACTACTCTTTCCGCTTCTTTGCTTGGACCAGAAAAATTGCAAAGTTCAATAAATAATTTATTGCTCAATTGGGTGTACCACTGCCTTCCGTGGCCATTGAAGAATACTGATCTTCCCTATGCTACTACCATTAACCTCTCCCTCAAGAGAAATAAAAGCCAATCTCAGCCAATTCTCTGTTTCACTAAGACAAGATCATGAATTCGAGCCAGACCAGCAGAAGAATTGAGAAACAATGCAGAAAACATGCAAAGCTTCGAACTTCTTGTCAATTGTAACTGCAATGAAAATGAGAATGTGTATGTCACTAAGTGAACTGAACTGCAACATCAAGTTTGACAGCAGCGGACGAAAAGAAAAGAGGAATTGGTTCCAGATTTACTTTTGCCTACAGTAGCAATCTTGGCCTAAACATCCTCTCATATCAGACAGGGCAAGTTGTCAGTCTATATATGAACAGAGTCAAGAGGCGACAACTTTGCCAAGAGAAGGACGAAGTTTGCTGTAAAATTGACAACTCCATGCAATTGGGTGGCATAGCGAGTAAGACACACTCCAAAACCGGTAGGGACCAGATTCTTATTGATCAGCTAGAGCCTAACGCAACTTAATACTCAGTGCTAAGACAGAGTTCAAGGAAAACAACCTTGCCAAACAACATTTCATCTAAATAAGCACAAGAATTGAGGAAAAAAATTAAATAATTTCTCCTCTCATAGTATATACAGTCGATTTCCAATAAAGTGAATATTGACAAAGCAAACTGAATACGAGAGAAACATAGGCGCTACCTACCCATCAAGCAAATGAAGGTTTCAAGGATTTCCTTGTACTTTGTCTTGGAATGCTCAAGTGATCTTTGGGACAACCGAAAACATCATTTTGCTCCTTCAAATGGATGGATTGCCTTTGATCCTCCACACGTTGACGTTGTGATGATAATTGAAGCAAGTTCATTGTAGTACCACCACCTTCAGGAGAAAGGTGGTCTTTGGAGTTTACAAAACCCGATCCCCCCAGAATCCCATCAGAGATCTCCAAATCAGAAACTAGGGGATGACATCGGAGGTTTCCTTCTGCAGAGTCCATCACCGATGAAGACAATTTTTTCAACTCCACCCCTGCGGAAGCATGCGAACTCATATCCACTAGCTTGTTGGTTGCTCCGCACAGAGAGGAATGATAGTCGGTGCCTGCCATGACCAAAGACTGAGCCATGGGAATTCAGGAGTGGCTTGTAGAATGTTGCTCTACACCATAATTGCTTTGTTGTGCTGTTAATTAAAACAACATTCACCAGGCTCATACATCAACCATTCACTACTCATAGAGCCAACAAAACCTGCTTCTCTTTTCATATATGTCAGCTTCGTGACCCTTTTCCACATCACACGCTGTCATTACTGCAACGTCCAGACCATTCACTCCTCTAATTTGTCAGTCAATTAGCAGATTTCAACCAAGCGACCATCGACATGTCAATCCTGCGGAATTCAAATAAAAAGTCTTCATACCTGGCCAGTGCGGGCACGGCCGACCAAATCAGTCCCATCGAGGACGATGTCAAACCTCATGGCCTAAATGGGAAAAAGCGCCTCGATCCGAGATCCTGAAATTCGACAAAGCATTGCGGTTCTCCTCCTGAGCCACCTCCGTCGCTCAACCTCGCCTTCTTCTTCTTCTTCCCCTTCAAGTTCTCAGGGTCGACCAGCTCGGAGCTAGTCTCACTCGTCTTCCTCGTCGTCCTCGCACAACTTCAGTGCCTTCCTCATCTTCTCTTCTTCGCATCCCCTTGATGCTCCAGGAGCTTCGACTGCTTGGATTCGAAGCTTTTGCTGCCGCTCTTCTTTTCCTTCTTGTGCTTCTTGTCTGACGTCGGAGACTCGACGCCACCGTTGGCCTCGAGTTGGACCTTTGCCTTCATCTTCTTCTCTTTGCTCTTGCTTTTGGATTTCTTCAGGGATTGAGCTGAATCGGACACAACTATCAAAGGCATCGATGAAGCTGTCGGGAATGGCGAGAGGTGTTTAGGGGACGGGAGGAGAGGGAGGGGGTGGTTTTGTCGTTTCTTCTCTTCTCCTTCTGTGCTCGATCTCCGCGATGGAAACAGTCGAAGGCGGAAGCGGAGGCAGAGGAGGCTCGGGACCCAGCTGCGATCAGCGGGGCTCTCAGGGGACTGGCGATGCTGTTGGGGAGGCGGAGAAGGAGAAGAAGCATGAGGCCCTCAAGTCCCGACCATCAACCTCGATGGCTCGGAGTCGGAGTTCGTCGGAGGGAATCGAGGTCCAGAAGTTGCCGAGAGACCAATGCGAGCACAAACCAGGTTTGTGCTCGATCTCCGTAAGGACAGTCAGAGGCGGAGGGGGTCGGGACCCGACGGCGACTGGCGAGGCTCTTGGAGGAGGCGACGTGCCAGACGCAGATGACCGGCGAGGCTTTTGAGGAGGCGGAGGCGGAGGTAGAAGCGGAAGGGCTGGAATGCGCGGAGAAGGAAACACAGGTCTCGTCGTTCTCTATTCGTTATCTTAAGAGGAGAGAGAAAACCCAGGAGGAGAGAGAAACTTTTCGGGCGGGAGCTTACAAATTTCTTGACCCATTGACCTGTCTTTTCCTCTGCCAGCGAGCCGAGCCAAGCCAAGCCGAGCTGAGCGGGTCCTTTCATTTTCCAGCGGGTCCACCGGGACAGGTGTCGATACTTGAGTGGTATGTGTGCACCAGGTCAGCGGATGACGTGGCGCGCACATACCACTGAATATTTTCTCTAAAACAAGAGGTATTCAACGATCGAGTCTGAGAGCACCAGACTGACAAAGACGGAGGCAATCACACAAGCATGCAGGAGGTCTCTTCGTTATAGCATGATAAGGGATCTTGGACCAGGGAAACTGAAAATCTCTTTTCACGAAGCAAAGAAGGAAGGAGAATGACTAGAGAACATATCTCGTCCAACGAAAGTGTATTTTGACAGACATTTAGGCATGTTATCGAACATGTGATAAGCACATCAGCCAAAGGATCTAGATTCAACTATGGAACAACGATTTCACATCCAAACTATCGCAATATCATTAAAACAGACTCGAGTCACCAAACGGATCTTTAATTGGAGACTATTTTCCAAACTAATTTAAGATAGCAACACACTGTCATTTCGTGATTGTAGAACTCGTTAACAAGCCTCATTTCCTTTGAATGGATAGACGCATCTTCACTTCATGTGTTTGAAGGATAACATGAGAAGCTAAACTTTACACTCAACATCGAGTTCCGATGATATGAAGTAGATGCATCGACCTCCAAACTGCATGGATCAAGTTCCGATGATATGAAGTAGATGCATCGACCTCCTAACTGCATGGATCATAGTGTCAAGAGACTCCACATGCAAGTAGAAACATCACTGAGAATCATAATCGTGAACATCACTATAGATTGGAACTTACATTCTGGCATGTAGTATGCCCCATTGAGAATAGGAGAAGACTGTTGAGGTGGAAGGTCAGGAGAAGGGAAAAAAATGGTATCAACGGTGTCTTTATGATTTGGTGGAAAAATTACAAAAGTAGAAGCTTAAGAAAGCATTAGTATAATTGATTAGCTACAACTTCACAAACCTTCTCAAGAAAGATCAGAAATGGGCATTGAAATGATCTAAGCTACCGTTGAGAGAAGTATGATGCATGCCAAGGGCCTATTTGTTTTCACTCCGGAGAATAACTGATTTTGTTTTTTTTTTGCTTTCAGAAATAAAAAAAGAATAGAAATCCATTTGGTAAATTTTTCATTCCCGGAAAAAAAAATTTATATTTTTGTTCCCCGGAATAGATTTAAAATAGAATTGAGAAGAAAAAAGTAATTTCTTTTTCTCGGAAACAATTCGTAAAATCTAATTTTTTTCTTCTCTTTCATTTTCTTCTTCTTCTTTTTGGCCTGTCACCAGCCTCGGCCATAGCCAACGACTAGCCAGACGAGTGCCGACGACCTCGCCGGAGCGTCGTCGGCCCCTGGTGATGCGGAGCCACGACTAGGCTTGGGCTCACGAGCTTGGCTGTGGTTGGGCGAGGTCAAGCTCACCCAGCCACTAGCAAGTCTTAGCCTCACCAGGCCACCTCCAGGTCGATGTTGCTTAACAGAGGCCTGACAAGGCTGAGCCTCACTAGTGGCTGGGCAAGCTCAGCCTCACTAGATCTAGGTGAGGTCGACCTCGCACAGCCACAGTGGTGGTCGATGATCCACCACAAAGAAGGAGTGTTGATACCTAAATTTTTGGGGTTAATTTTTACTAAAATAAAAATAAAAAGACACATGGCATATAGTTTAGAAGCATTTTATTTTCATTTTGTTTTATTTTAGGTTGCCAGTGAAGGGAAGATTTTTCACATATTCCATTCAAGCTTTTCATATTTTTAGGCAATATACACCAAAGGATGTATTTTCAAGCAAAAAGGAAAATTTTGGATAGAATATGTGAAAAATACAAAAAGGGAATATTGCGCGAGGTGGTATCATGCGCGAACAAAAAGGAAAAAAAATATACTGCATAGATACATTTTTTAGACCTATATAATACCTCGCGTGCAATTTGTCTGGAGGGGGGGATTTCAAAAAAAATTCGAGCAAAAAGGGGGTCCCTTCCGTCGAGTGAAAAAGCACAAAAAAAAAAGTGAAAAGTGAGGTAAGAGAGAGAAAAAAAAGTGAAAAAAAAGGGGCTTCGTGTTCCTCGGCGAAACCCTCGTCCCTGTCGACGCCGCGCCGGCGCCGGAATCCGATCGGCCCGCAAGTCTGCCCGAAGCCACAACGCCGCCCTCGTCTAAGCCGCTCTTCTCCGCGCCCTCGCATCGTCGCCTCGCTCACCGCCGTTCGTCCATCGCCACCGCGCAGTTCTCCCTCCTCGATTTGCTCTTGAAGTCGCTCCATCTGCAGATCCGTGACCCATCCGCCAGTGCAGCCACTCCGCCTGCAGATCCGTGCCCTCCGCAGCAGCCTCGTTCCGATCCGACGCCACCGTGCTGCCCTAGTCGCCGATCGCCACGCCGCCTGAGCACCAAATCCCGAGGCCCCTCCGCAGACGCTACCGTCGCGTCGACGGCCGCGCCGCCCGGCTCGCAGCTCGACGCCGTCCCGATCTCGCTGCGCCACTCGTGATGTCGTCCACCGACCTTGCCGCGACACCGCCGCGCCAATCCCCGAAGCCCCGGTGCTGCGCCGCCGTCATGACGTCCTCGAGCCTCGCCGGAACCCTTGCCGGAGATCCCGTCCTTCTCGCCGCCGGTCTCCCCTTTCTTCCTTTTTTTGAAAAAAAAAAAAAAAGAGAAAGAAAGGAAAACACAAAAAAAGAGAAAAAGAGTTAGGTAAATTCTATTTTTTTAATGATATTTACTTTTTTGTTTATTCATTAGTATTAATATTGCATATTACTTGTTATTTTTAGTGTAATTATCCCTTTAATGTGAAATTGAAATTCCATGACATGAAATTGCCTTGAGATTTAGTGATTGTCAGTCCGATTTTCAAGCTTGAAATTCGACTCGCAATTACTTAAAAAAATTGCTAATCCGATCTCCCGCTCGAGATCCGATTCGTGATTTATGTGAAATTGGCCAACCCGATCTCATGCTCGAGCTATGGTTCGTCAATTTGGGTATCAATATGGCTTGATTTGCTGTGGTGTTACTTAAATTAGTTTTCTTTAAAAAAAATCAAAAAAAAATGTAGCTTTAGGGTTTGCATGTTCATAATAGAATTTTATTTCGAATTTTCAAAAAAAAAAAATCAAATCAATTAATTTAGGTTGCTAGTTTTCTTTAAAACTTGGATTGCATGTTTAATTATTTGGCAATTATAAATTTCGAAATTTAAAAAAAAAAAAAAGGAAAAAAGGAAAAACAAAAAAAAAAATCATCATGCATAATTCATGTAGAATTAGGGTACATTTTGCACGCCATTGCATATTAGGATAGAAATTGCACTTAAGTTAATTTAGATAATTTCTTAATTTACTATAGGTTTAGGTATTTTATTAAATAGATTGCATTTTAGGATTATCTAGGTTAAGATAATATTTTAGTTTAAATTAGGATTTGGCTCAACCTAATTCCTAATATAAATTAAATAGGATCTTAATCTAATTAGGAAATTTTCACATTTCACCTAATTTCGAATTTCTTGAAAAATACAAAAAATGTCATAGGTTAAATTAATTTTATTATTTATGATGAAATGCATTCTTTTAGGAAAAAGAAAAATTCATATGCACGTCATTAGGGTTAGATTCATTGAGATGGATGCCATTTAGTATTTTTGCTAGGCCCATTTAATTAGAAATTACATGTCATTGGAATTAGGTCATTTAGTTAATATTGCATTGCATATTGCATGAGTTTCATTAAAAAAAAGTGAAAACAAAAAAAGAAATTACGTGTTAATTAGAAACCATATCTAGGGTTGTTGATGTGGATTTTAATTTAACATTGCAGATGCTTTCGTTGCTTTGAGGTAAGTTTTTGCAATTTATTTATTGTTTACTTGAGTGTTAAATTGGTGGTTTGCGCACCTGAATGAACACCTCACATGTTAGGGAATTAGTTTAAAATCAATCCAAACTGCTTGCCAAACATTTTTCAAAATAAAAAGAAAGGTACCGAAAGGGCGTTAGAGAATTCTAACGTAACCAAGTCCCCGTACCTATAGTCTCTAGTTCGTAGGAGTAAAATAATTCTCCCGTTATTTTACTTGGGTTTCTAATCGACCCACCAAAACTAGATTAGTGGCGACTCCTAGTTAAAAATCAATTGCATGTTAAAAATTTGAACCTAAGTCGCGAATTGGTATGGGCTTGGGAGAGCCCGAGTTAAGTTTAGGCTTAACAATCCATTAGCCAAACCTTATGTGGTTCACTCTCCGCAAAAAATTGGTCGCGACAAGGAGGAAGGAGAAGAGAAAAAGAAAAAGAAAAAATAAAGTATTAAAAATTTAAAAAAACAAAACAAAAAAAATAAGAATCCTACCAAACGTATTTCTATCCCGAGAATAGAAATTTCATGAAGTTATCAAATACGTTCTTTTGCTCAAAAATTATTCCCGATAAACAAAATTAGAAAAAAAAAAAACTATTTCTGATTAAAAATTATTTTTGGAATATAATTGTTACCGAATGCGCCTTAAATTTCCCTTCTTCCATGATACTAGGCTAGACTACCCTTAGACGATGGACTAGCCGACTTTTAAGATTGTTGAAAGCTGCCCTAGCAATTCCTAGCTCGATGGTTGTCACATTTAGGCACAAACTTGCACATGGAATTACATATAAAGATAACATAAATTAATAAAGTACCATGATATTATCAAACCAATAGAATATGGTCTAAAATATATGGACAATAAAAAGTTTTGAAGTGCTGATACTTGATTTTTAGTTGATACGTCAATAAAAGTAAAAACTTAAGGATTTTCGATCACAACTGAGCCCGTTTCTTGAAGAAAATGATTATTTTTTGTTTTATCACTGTTAAGTAATTTCTTATTCATTTGTATCGAAAACCCACAAACTTAAACGGTTAATTTTTGTTGACTTTTTGGTCAATCATTCGACCAAAAAGTCAACACCAGTTTTTTTTTTTTTTTTTGGACAATAACGAAAACAATTCATTAAGTACTCGAAAATGAGAGACCTAATACATGGGCGTCATTACATAGTAGATCCAACAAAGTTTGTGGAGGGGATGAGACCCAATTCATAGATAGGTAATTGTTCTGGTGGGCTTTGGCTACCCAATCTGCAACAAAATTGGCCTGTCTTGAACAATGAGCTATTTGAACTTTTGTGTAGGCCTGCAATTTTTCCTTGCACTTGCTGATTATAGGCTGAACTTCCCAACTTACCTGCTGTGAGCTGTTTATGGCATTAACTAGTTGCGAACTGTCTGACTCAAAAAGAAGTACTTCATGTCGTTTAGGGAAGAAAAAGGTGAGGGCTTCCCACAAAGCTAGGGTTTCTGCCATTAAGGGGGAAGAGGCTCTTATTTCTTTAGCAACTCCTCCCAACAACCTCCCCTTCGAATCGCGGCGGATACAAGCTATGGAATTCCTCAGCGAACCAGGTAGATACGTACCATCTATGTTGATCTTTAACACTCCAACTTGCGGTGGAATCCATTTCCGAGGTGTTTCACTTTCTAGGTTTATTGATGTATTGAGTTCGTGGGTTGTCCATACTGCAGTTTTTCGGATCTGGGGACTGATTCGGGGTTGTGGTCGTTGCAGTCCGCTTCGGGCTCTCCTCCATAAATCAGCGAAGCTTTCTTCTTCCGGCACATGGTTTTCCTGCCTCTGCTCATCACCATTCGGAAGACAGGGACCTTTCGGAAGAGATGGCCGTCCGTCCTGCTCGCGTTCACCTTCCTCTTCCGATTCCTCTGCTGGAGTTCGGGTTTGCAGCAGACCGTGCTGTCTCCTGGTGTCAGATCCGCCCTCTGCAGCTTCTCTAGTTTGAGATCTGCAGGTTTCATTCGGTATTTGATCTTCCACTTGTGCCTCTAAACGGTCCTCATTTCACTTTAGTTAGGTTAATTTTCAAAAATTACAAATATTTGACCTAAACATTAATTTTTTAGAAACAGTCAACTAAATAGTTAACATTTCACCAAAATAATTAGAAAATTCAAAAATCCACAAATCACTTCGTTTTTGTCTCGACTTGACTTTAGCATAAAAAAATTGGCGAAAATTGATTAACAACCTTATTTTCCGAATTTTTCAATTTTAGGTTCAAAATCAACCAAAAATAAAATTATTTTTGTTCTAGTTATAATTAGACTTAGTTCTATTAATGACATTTGATCTAGGGATCATTACACATTCGCTTGTCTAATTAGTTTCAAGACGGTCGTGTTGAAATGTGAATTGTCACTTTTAACCCTAATTAGGAGGTCCAAATCAATTCTTCATGATTTGCAAACAAATACTTCTATTCCACTCATTTTTGTGAGATAAGTCCAAATCCATAGTCCATTTTGGGATATTGATTTGCGAAATTTTCAATTTGAGGAATTTAGCCTTTTGGACTTGAGAAAACCAGGCTAATGAACTTCAATTGTCTCGACCAAAAAAAAAAAAAAGAACTTCAATTGAAGAAATTCAAGTTGACCAAATTGAGACTAAGGTTTAATTTCGAGAATAAAGGCTCATTAAACCTCAACCAATTTAGCATAAAAGTCGTGCCATCAATTCAAAGTCATTTTGGATATATTGAGTTATCCTGGGTATGGGTAATTAATCCAATAGATATCTCGTAATATTAATTGAATTCAATTTTAATTAATTTGCAATTTTTGAATGTGAAATTACATGGAATTGTCCAATTTATCCTTGCAAGTCCAATTGCATGTACCCACGGTGTAGGTCCAATATTTTTCATGTTAATAAAGTAATTAGGCCAATAAAAAATTATCATATTGCATTTATATGGTTTAATTGGCCTATTACAAAAAGAAAATTAATAATGATAATTAGATTATATCTTAATAATTGCACTCTTTTTGTCTAGCATTATTTAGAGATATCGCCATAAGTCATTTTTAAACGCATTAAAAGGAAAAAGAAAAAAAGTAATTGCACGTGCATAACACATCTGTTGCACGTGTACTGCACACATTCTGCAATAGCATTTGTCTTTTCACTCCTTGAATGCTCAGTGCTTATGATGCTTAATTGTATCTGTCTCGAGTCACACAACATGCAGGAGTTTGATTGTGGAGCTTTAGTCATCAGGATTGGAGCCTTAGTCATTAAGTGAGCATAAGAGTAGTTGCTTGACCAGGTGTTTCTATTGCCTTTTGTTTACGGGTTACCATTTAAAAGTTTAAAAAGCCATTGCAATATTGTTGTCATCATGTGAGGGTTGTTTCACGAGAACGATTTCACACAAAGAATTAAATGTCTGTTGTGTATACTCACGTGTGTAGTCTTCAGACATCAGTCATGTGTATTTACTGCTCTTTAAGTAGCATAGAAGAGGGAATAGAATCGTCTGACTCCATGCATGTCAATTGTCATCGGGTCGAAGAAATTATATCTGAAATTTTAAGCGCCGAAGTTATGAGAGAGCTTCGTCTGCAGTGGAAGCACCATAAGTCATTAACTTGAGTATAGCTAATCTATCAGCATTGGATATTTAAAGTCATGTTCTCATCATAGGTCTAATATATCTCCTAACCCACACTTGAGAGTGATGAAGCTGTGGTTTTTGTGGATGGTTTGCTTACATTGTGGGGTAAATGAGGGGTGCTCCTTGCCTCCTCTAGTCTGCATGCATATTCTAAATTTTCTCCTTCTACTGCTGGAAATTATTTTGAGGGACTATTATGAAAACAAATTGCCTGATTCAGGAAGATGTTATCTAATGAAACTCAAATGCTAACAGTGTTTTCTGGTCTATAGCTTGTTTTCTAGTATGTATTAGCTATGCAAGGCGTTGAAAAACCTGATGAACAATTATGAAAACAACCCGTATTGCTTGGTAATTTCAGTTCTCAGTTTGTTGTTTTTTTCCTTATCAATCATGAAAATTGATTGGATAGAATTACAACACCTCTTTTGCACATGATGTGCAGAAAAGGAACATTAGCAGAAAGTAAATAGGATGGAAAGATCAGAAAATCGAGAAAACAAGAAACCGAACAAAACAGTGGCACCACTCAAAATATGGTCATTTGCTTTTGGGGATGAACTGGTAATTGTCTCGAAGAATCTTCTAATAATTCCTTTGCGAGGTCCTTTTGATGGAAGCCCGGGATAGATGTTTGTATTTTTTCCTCAATACATCATCTTTTATCTACCCAGCTTTTCAACGATTCTTTTAGTGATTTTGTATGAATTTCTTGAACTGTCTGGTTGTTGTAATGGTTTTGACAGGAAAAATTCAGCTATCAGTGATCTTATGCCTGGCTTCCGAAAATGGTGATTTCGATGGAATTCCATGTGACGTGAAGGATGTAATTAATTCTTATCAGTTGAGTCCTTTTGTGGCAAAAGTGGGTTCTTTTCTTGTTAGCATTTCGTGTTGATTTCCCCATTATTATTTTTTTTTAGGAATCATTAAAAAAATTTAACTTTTTTTTTTTTAATTTATTAAAGGTTTCTCAATTAAAAACGATGTTTGCTTATGCCAAATAGTAAGGTTTGTTGAACATCATTGTCATTGATACATAATGGTTGCATGTCTAAGTGCTAATTATATATGATTTTTTTTTGTAATTTATTGCTTAATGATTCAGCTCTAAGTTATATGGTCAAAACATATATCACCTTACGACTAACCAAAGTAGCACAATTTAAAAACAATAGGGGTTCTTTTTCATTTGTTGTAGGTAATTTTAGCGGATGCAAGAACATTTTTTTTTTTTTTTTTGGTCGAAAATAGGACTTTCATTTCATTTTGGAAAACAAGAAAGGACAAGTTGAAATCGAAGCATAAATTATTCCAAAGGGGTTGCAGAGGTTCACACTTCCAAATTGAGGCGAGGGTTTTTAGCGGAAAGCTTTTGCTATCCAATCTGCAACGTAATTTGCATTTCTCGAACAATAAACTACCCTTACGTGAGGCATTTGCGCTAGTATCTGTCGGCATTTTTGGACCAAATCTTTCACAACCCATGGGTCGTCTATCTGGCCCAGTAGTGCATCCACAATCGTGCGGCAATCAATTTCACAAAGTAAAGTCTTCTTCGGTTCGTCTACTTTCCCCTCATGCGTCTCCTCCCTCTGTTTCAGCAGTCGCAAGCCATGGAGCATCGCTAGGGTTTCCACCTGCACTGGTGAAGGAAGCAACATGGACGTCTTTAGCGAAGCTCTCGATGATTACGCCCATGGAATCGCGCAAAATACCAGCAATCGAGCTCGGAGGTTCTCCTTTCGCCCACGAACAATCAACATTCAGCTTTAGATCTCTACCTTCCGATGTTGTCCAGTTCGTAGGTGAGTTCGATGTTGTTTCTTTTTTGTTTCTGTTGCACCGATTCCACCTTTTGAAACTTCGATTTTGTGCTAGGGCGGTCTTGATGATGGCCTCTAGTTGTGGCTTTTTGGCTCGAAAGATGTAGTTGTTTCGGTATTTCCAGATCTGCCAGAGCACCTTCGCCACTAACCCTGTGTCCGGTGAGTGTTTCTTTGCTTCAAAAAATTCCGCCAACCTCTTGTCCATTCTAGTTACCGAGCGTATACTAGTGCTGAGATTTAAGTTTGGATCTGACCATACGCTGGCGATTTTTTCGCAGAAGAAAAATACATGCTCGATTGTCTCAAGGCATTTGGAGAAGAGCGGACATAGCGGATCAGGTAAAATACTTCTATGATAGAGTTTCTCTTTAGTTGGGATAGCATCCTGACATAGACTCCACATAAATACCTTTAATTTAGGGGGAATTGATAGGTGCCATAGTCTTGTCCATAGGGTTCGGGGTGGCTGGTATGATGTTGATGCTCTGTTTCTGGCTTGCTGAATGGTGTTGTCATACACACTATTATAGCCACTTTTGAATGTGTAACTCCTTTTGCTATTTCCTATCCAAATCAATTGATCTGTTTTAGACTGCACAGTGATAGGTATTGACAGGATATCATTAATAATTCTTCTTTCAAAAAGTTGTTGCAATAGCGATTCCTTCCACTCCCTTTTTTCCTCATCAATTAATTCCGCCATCATTTTAGGATCTTCTTTATTCACAGGGCCTCCTAGCACACCCTGTGATAACCAGGGATCTTGTCGGATATTAATGGATTTCCCATCGCCTACAGTCCATCGTATTCCTGATTCAATGGCATCCCGTCCCATAAGGATACTTTGCCATTCCCAAGATAGTCTTTGGTCTCTTTTTGCTTTCCATAAGTTTCAATTGTGGAAGTAGATACCTCTCAAGATTTGTCCCCATAATGTTGAAGGTGATTGAGATAGCCACCACGCTTGATTTCCCAACAATGCTTTGTTTAAGGTGATGAAATCTTTAAAACCTAAACCTCCCCTATCTTTTCCGGACTTTAGAACCTCCCATTTCTTCCGGTGCATGCCTTTCTTAGCTTCGTTTTGCTTCCACCAGAATGCTGCAATTCTTTGTTCAATAGCTCGACAGACCGAGATAGGTATCTTGAAGATGGACATTGCATATTGTGGCAACGTTTGCACAACAGTTTTAATCAAGATTTCTTTCCCGGCTTTGGAGAGAAATTTCTCTTTCCATCCCTCTAGCTTCATGTTTACTCTTGCTAGAACCCATGCAAACATTTCTTTTTTAGTTTGACCCCAATCAGATGATATCCCTAGGTATTTCCCAGTCTTTTCAATGCTTGGCACTCGCATTTCTTGGGCCATGTTCTCCTTCAAAGCTGGTGGACAACCATTACTAAAGAAAATACCTGACTTGTTTAGATTAATTGCCTGCCCCGTTGCATAACAATATTGATTTAGGACAGGCACCAAACTTTGACATTCTCTAACCGTCCCATCCATGAAAAAGATGGCATCATCGGCGAACAGCAAGTGAGAAAGAGTTGGGCAATTTCTGTTCAGTTTGATCCCTTTAATACTTCCATCCTCTATTGCTTTGTGCATCATCCAAGAAAAGACATTGGCTGTCAATATAAATAGATAGGATGATAATGGGTCTCCTTGTCTAATCCCCCGTGTCGGTGAGAAATACTCCATTAACTCTCCATTAACTTTCACATTACACGTGACCGTTGTCACACATTGCATGATTAAATGTACCCACTGGTCACAAAATCCCATCTGCAACATACTCATTTGAAGAAAGTCTCATTCCACTCTATCATATGCCTTATGCATGTTCAGTTTCAATATTGCTTGGAATTTCTTTTTCCTCTTCTTTATCCTCAGTCGATGTAACACTTCTTGAAAATGAGGATATTGTCTTGTATTTGTCGACCTTGAACAAAGGCACTTTGTTCATGTTCTATAATCTGTGGAAGCCATTGCTTTAATCTGTTTGCTAAAACTTTTGATATGATTTTGTAGTTGAAGTTGCATAAACTGATTGGTCTGAATTGGCTTATGCTTTCTGGATTTTTGACTTTCGGTATAAGTGCAATGTGTGTTCTATTGAGGATGGGGTCAAGGCTCCATGAATTGAAAAAATTCTGGACTAACAGCATCACATCCCTTTATAACTTCCAAGAAATGCTGGTAAAATTGTCCATTTAGGCCATCTGGTCCTGGACCCTTTAGTGTGCCTAGCTAGAAAACCGCTTCTTTCACTTCCTCCATTGAAATGGCAGCCATTAAACTTTCATTCATCTTTGCCGTCACTACTTTTTTGCATTGATTTAGTATGGGTTGGAAATTTCTGGAGCCCACCGAGTCATAGAGAGTTCGGTAATAGCCCACAATGTGTTGTTGAGTACCTTGGGGTCTCTGCTCCAATTCTGGTCATCAATCTTCAGCATTGTAATTTTGTTTCGTTGCCTCCTTTGGACAGTTGTGGCATGGAAATATTTAGTATTTTTATCCCCCCATTGAAGCCAATTAATCCGAGATCTTAATCCCCAATACATTTCTTCCTATCGCCACAGTTGATCGATGCTTTCTTTTATCTGCTGCATTTCTTCTTTGCTAGATTCTCTGTTTTTGCTGTTAGTGATGTCCGTTAGTCACCTTTTGAGTCCCTTTATCTGATATGCTGCATTATAGAACTTCTGTTTACTCCAAGTTGCTAAATCCTCCCTGACTTCGTGAATTTTCTATGAAAAGTTACTATGGTTTGCAGCCCAACTATCCATAATGACAATCCTACACTCTTTTTCTTCTAGCCAATATGCTTCAAATCTGAATTCTTTCTTCCTTTTGCCATGAATAGGATGTAATGAGAGCAGAAGGGGGCTGTGATCCGATCCCACCGCTGATAACGCCATAACTTCAGCATTTGGAAAGGTAACTTGCCATTCCATTGTACATACAGCTCTATCTAAGCGTTTTTTCACCTGTTCTTCTCCTTCTCTATTGTTGGTCCACGTGTACATGCATCCTTTACTATCCATGTCCCTTAAAGAGCAATTATTTAGCATGTCCCGAAAGGCTGCAATGCGGTGGCAGTCTGCTTCCCTTTAGCGTTCTTTCTCCCAATTATACAGTATGTCATTAAAGTCCCCTATACATATCCATGGAAGTGAATTAGATGCATGAAAGCAATGAAGTTGTTGCCATAATTGTAATCTCTCCTGGAAATTTGTTGGTGCATGTAGGAACATTATCCTTATAAGCTATCCACTTGTAGGATCCTCACATTCCGTATCAATAAAATGATGTGAGCTGTATTTAACTTTCACTTGAAACTCCTCTCTCCACATTACTGCTAATCCGCCCGCAATTCCTATTGGCTATACCAAGAAAGACTTGTGGTAATTAAGTCTCTTTCTTGCCCTCTCCATCATTGTTTCCTTGTTTTTTTTTGTTTCCAACAAGAACACCACACTAGGCCTTTCAAGAGCCACTAAGGCTCTAAGCTCCTGGAACGTCAGGGGGTTGCCCAGCCCCTGACAGTTCTAGCTCAAAATCTTCATAATGTCCCCGTTGGTTTATTAGGGCTAGCCACCAAAGCCCATTCTTTCCATTCTTTCACCAGCTGAACAGGTGTCTCTAGTAAATCCACCTCATCAATTAATAACATACTCGACTCTTCAACCTCCTTCTATTTTTTTGCTCTTAGAAGTTTGGAACCCTTCTTGTTACTTCCTTCCGTTTCAAGTAGCCCTGTATCAGTAGAATCTAGCAAGTACAATGGTTGTTTCCCTTTCCCTGTTCTAACTGCTGATTCCCCTCTATCTTCTTCTCTGTGCTCAGTTGATGATGGGTTTTTTGCCCTTTTTTTTTTTTACTTCGAGCAGGGCCAGCAACTGTCTCAGGTTCTTTACTACCAACAATCTAAAGAGTAGTTGACTGGATGGGGGTTTTAGGTACATGCTCCTCTTCCTCTTGAGTAAATTTTGCCATAGAATGCTTCCCAATAAGGACTCCTTTTCCATACCTCCGCTTTGAGCCAAGGCCCATATTTCCCTGCCCTGTTTTTTGCCCATTCTGTTTTCTCATAGGGAATTTCTTCACAAAACGAGGTGTAGTGCCTTAGTCTTCCACATGAATAGCAATAATGAGGGAGGTGTTCATATTTAAACTCCACCCATATTTGTTTTTCTCCGATCTTCACTAGAGCCCTTGTTTTTAGGGGTACTGATAGTGGAAGTTCAACTTTTGCTTTTCCTATTTTGTTTAGCATATTTCCTCTAACTTCTAACTGAATTTCCTTCACTTTTCCCACTTTTCCAGCAACATCAACGTATACTTCTTCTAAAATCCATCCAGGAGGCAGTCTGATAATATGGACCCAAAAATCATAGTGCAAGAAGTCATAACGTTGTTCTGGTATATCAGTTGAGCATTGCTTGAGGACCAGCAAGTTGCTTGCAAAAGACCATGGGCCAGATTTTATTACCCATTCTTTTTCCACTTCAATTTCAAATACAAAAGAGAAGAACCCAGGTTCTTTTTGGGAAATTTCCACTGATTCTACTTTCCACGCCTTTTTCATCGTGTTGCAAAAGGCATGAAAGTTGACATTCAGTTTCAATAGTAATTTACCGAAGAGAGTATGTTTGCATTCGATAATTTTATTCGTTGGGGCTTCCTCCCTAACAGCAACCACGTCATCATCAGACCATAAATGCCCTAAACTCTTGCATTGAGCAGCAATACGAAGCTGGTTTTCCTCCTTACTATCCATTCTACCTTGCTGTTGCAGAATCAGAACTTGGTGGGAACATACCTGCTTTGTTTGTTTTCCTAGGTTTTGGTCAAAGGGAGCTCCGGCAACAAGATGGAGGGGATCTTAGTTGCTTTGAAGGATGGAGCATTACGGTTCTCCATTTATCAGTCCGTGACTGGGATATCTGAAGAAATGAAGATGGAGTAGGAGCATCAAGCAGCCCTCCAGCAATCGCGGGCTCTTTGGGGGAATTTTTGTGCTTTAGGGTTTGTATATGGGGTTTCGGGTGTTGTGTTTGTAATGGGTATTCTATCTCTGAGGGAGTGGGCGGGGTGGGTTCTTCATTTTGGGAGAGATGGAGACTGGAATCGTGGGTTTTTAGGGTTTGGTTTTGGCTATCACCTTGGGGGATAGGGAAGAAACTCCATTGAAGGAGAGAAGCCTCTCTTCGAACTAAACCAACTGAAACATTACCTCCCTAAAGAAGTAGCTTTTTTGCAAATACCATGAAGTTTTCTCATAATTTCAACTCCAGTAATCCAATTAACTTATAGCCGCATAACACTGAAAAAAATTGTCAAAGACTTTTTCTTCTTAAAAGCTGATCCGATGTTCTTTACAATCTTGATGAGTTTTCCTGGTCTATTCATCAGAAGCCCGAATGCTGCAGCAAGTTCTGCACTGTGATAGAACAAGAAATCCCTTTTCTGATGTTCTCCAACTTCATGAAGAACGAAACTTGTGTCGGGCACATACCCAGCTCTCCAGCATTCTGAAATTAAAATATCCAACCCACTCTAGATGTTCTTGGCTTATAAAATGATATAGTCTCATTCTGATGCATGACCCAACTCTGTGAAGGCTGTTTCTGAAACCCTTTCACACTCATTTTTTTCGTCACTGTTTCAGAATGATGCCATCTTCCAGATGCAGAGTACAGAGTTGCAACAAGCACACAGGTGGAAGGATCTTGTGGTTCCATCGAAAGTAAATGCTTTATAACTCTTTTAACGATAATTGCATTGATTGGACTCTACATCCGTCAAGCAAAGCTTGCTAGACTAAAGCCTCTGGTTCAAATGGCATATTGCTGATTATTTTCTCTGCAAGCTCAAGAAGTCCCCAGAATCCTAAAATACCCACAAAGGCTGCTGCATAATGCTCCTGTGAAGGTTCTATATTAATTTCTGTTTGCATGGATGAAAAGAATCCACAACGTTCATCAACTAAACACATTTTAGTATATTTATAAGCTGATATAACTAAAAAGATTCTGCCAGGCTTTATCCCCACATCCTGTAAGTTTGAACAGACAGTGAGGGCATCATCTTTCCGATGTATAATGAACCACGCACGCAATCAAGCCATTCAATGAAACTACATCATGTGCAGGCATACTGTTAAAGACATTTTTAGCAGCATTAATATTCCAACATTTGAGTACACACTGATCAATGCATTTGCTACCTCTAAATCTGAAAATAATCCAGATTTAAGAGCATGACAGTGAATCTGCTCACCATCTTATCAGACCCTCAAGTTCCACAAACACAGAGAATTGAAATTGATGCAACTTCATCACGCTCCCGTTCCCTTCTTCTACTTTACAATGGCAAAATAGCGATATTGCCTCATCCGGCAGCCCATTACATTGATACCCACATATCATGGAAGCGTTAATGATAGAGCTATCTCACTCAAAAGCCCACCGTTTGAACATCTTTCCGGCATCCACCATCCTCCCACAGCAAGTTCACGTATCAAGCAAAGCTGCTTCCACATAAGCATCTGCCAGGAGGCCATACTTGGTAATAAACCCTTGCCACTGTTCACCAAGTTTCCCTGACCCCAAGCAACCCACACGGCTTAGTAACAGTAGTCAAGGTGTAGTCAGTCAACTCTAAGCCCTCACCTCCACCTTACTAATAAATAAATCTAGCACTTCAAAAGCTTTGCCATTATCACAAACTCCCGCCAGAAGGGCGTCGCAAGAAACACAATTCTTCTCTGGCATTATATCAATCAACCCAAACTCTGCATAGGCTCTCATCATCTGTGTCCAAGTGATAACATCCCTGGTGGCCATCTTCTCAAACAAGGCCTACACATCGTCTATGGTTCCACATTTTATGTAAAATCTGATAAGTGCAGTCTTCATTCCAATTCTGATGGCATGACCATGAATTTCCTTTACTCTAATTAAACTATTAGTCTCCGCACATTATCAATTTGGTCCGTTGGCTGAAAAGATTCAAATGCTCTTTCGTACATTTGAGCCTTCACCAATCCCGAAACTACAGTATTCCTCGAAGCAATGTGTCTCTTAGGCATTTCGTAAGGCAATTCAAGAACGGAATCCAGACACTCGCATTGAAGTGCATTAGAAACAAAGAGGCTTTCTAAATAGCCCGGGGCAGCCACATAAGCATGGACTTGCGAACCAGCTCCAGTTCAGTCAGCCGTGTCCACTATACTCATTTTGCTGAGTACCTGAACTCATCAATCCCAAGAAAGCCTCCGCTGCTTCGAGTCCTCAGCCCGCCTTAGCGAGACCAGAGACGACGGCCGTAACCACATTGGGATGCGACAGCCCATCGAAGACGCCGTAAGCGTGCGAAGTGCAGCCAAGTTTGAGGCAGGCCACGATGAGAGCATTTGCCCAAACTGGGATTTTTCTCAAGCTTGAGGACGAGAGCGTGCACCTCGCCGTATCTTTATGGAGAAGCGAAGCAAGTCAAGGCAGCCGTCAGTATGAGAAATATTGACATGTAAATTCATAAATATTTTTCATCATATTTATTTAAAATTCCAACAAAATTTAATTTTTTGGCCGAAAAGAAAAATTAATGCTTTTGACATGATATTAACTCTAAATTAACAATCTCTTTTGCAGACCGCAAGTTTTCCCATTTAAGACCACCGTGTTTTAACAATTATTATATGTTTTTGTGTTTATGTTATTCGATCTGTTTTTTTTCCTTTTGTTATACCATGTATACATATATTGTGCCTTTTGCTCAATTATTGGGAATGCTAAAAAGACATGGATATAATGATTCTAGAATATCAAGGGGAAAAACCATGGAAACTTGGAAAAGGAGTAAATGCAAATTCCATTACCATCAATTGGAAGATTATTATTCGTCTGTCTTTCTTTTCGGTAAATAGTAAAATAGGATACACACATTTTCCCTTTAATTGCCCATATAAATTCGGTTTGGAATTGTTTTTTAGTGTTGTTTCTTAAATTTTGAGATTTCACAACGCCACCCTTATGTGAAATTGATTAAACCATTCAATTGAATATCCATCATCTGCAGATCTATTGACCATGGAGCAACTATGAACTATACGTGTTCTTTTGTCTTGGGCCAGCTATACCACATGCTTATGTGTCCCCAAAGCTCGCCAATGCAAGAGTGAACCTGTCTCTAAACCCCCGCACATGGGGACTGGTCTTCAATATTCATCAAAGCAAGTACCTGACGAGTTAAAAGATTCATTGATTCTTATTCTCTGTGATGACGAACGAAGCTGTTGGGATTGTTGGATTCCCTGAAACCGGATTCGACACTAAATCGAACCCCTAAACTTGTGCGGAAGACAAGCCCGGAAAAACACATGCATCACCGATCCTAAGGCACATCACAGAATTGAACGTACCTTGTTAGCCAGAGATTAAACACCGATGCCAATATGAGGAAAGGAAACTTATCCCGTTCGATCCGATGACACGAATTTGCCTTGAAGGGAAGAGAGCGTCGCCTTTTTGCTTACTGTTTTTCTTTTGGAGGTGTTTCAAGGGAGAGAGGGAGGAGGAAATGTACGTTATGCCAAAAGATACGTTCCTCCCTCTCTTTTCTCCCTTAAATATGTCCCCTCCGAAAAGAAACGTGCCCCTTCATCATATCCCTCTATCCATAGACCTTAATATTGTGGGCCGGGCTTTTAGGCCCAACATGAGCGGACGGGCCAACTTAGGCCCATCACAATAATTAATAAATCCATCAGAAGCCAAACAACAAATAAATTTCCAACCCAAACTCCCCAAAATCAAGAAAGGGCAAGAGATGTTGGAATTGAATGCTCAAACCAACCTGAAGCGGAATCTAAATTGAAGGTATGTGTCCGACAAGTTGCTGCCTCAGCATCTCCAACATTGGCTGCTTCTGATATTCCCCATGATGAGGAAGAAGGAGCAAACGGCGTGGAGCTCTCATCAATGGCCGCTCTGGCGAGGTGCCTTGAATCCTTGCAGGAAGCGGAGTCTCAAGAGCCGAACCAACTGCCAATCGCCGCCTCGACGTGCGATGGAACGGTTTTGGCGAGACGCTAGGCAAACTAATCGTCGAGGTGGTCTCCCTCGCATGCGCAGATTGAGAGAGAATTTGAGAGTGCGATCAAGAAGAAGAAATTGATTTAGAGATGGAATGGAAAGGCATAAAAAATAAATTTTCAAACTTTAGCGCAAAAACACAAAATTATTGCAATTTCAATCCCGTGGTTTAGACTAAATTGCATGAGCAGCCGCTTAGTTTCCGAATTTGGTTTTTGGATGAAATTGGTCGAAGATTTGGGTCAAGATTGGTCCAAATCAATTAGAATTCAAGATTGATTTAAGATTAGTTCATTATTTTTCAAACATAATCAAAAGCGTATATAAGATCTAGCATAAAGTTTGAAAAGAGAAGAGATGGACCGAGTCAATTTAGAGATGAAGTGATCGAGGATGGGCTGGCTTTACGTAGTCTTTCTAGGGATTTAATTTTGTATTCATAAGACAAAGAAAAACCTAAAAAAACAAGGGGCAGCATGCCCCCAATGCACTTACAATTTGCTTGGGATCACTTAACTCCGATATGGTATTAAAGAAATATAATATGACGTGTATTATCTAATAATTACAAAAAAGATACAAGAAATATACTTCAAATAGGGTCAACTAAAAGAGCCACTGCAGGTGTGATATCACCTTTTCGATAAAAAATTATTCAAAAAGTTGTAAATATATTGCATTTTTTAAATTCAATCCCAAATCTTTTTATTTTGTAAACTGAGTCTCAAATATTTTTCCAGCCAAATTTGGCTGAAAATCATTAACATAGACACGGACCATTCTACATGGCACAATAGGTGCCGACATGGACAATTTTAATAATATTTAAGTATTTTCTAATCATTTTTTTTTATTGATATTCTTGTCCTCTCACCGCATGCTTTCATCTGAGTAGCTGAATTTGGTACTGCTTAACAATGAGATATTTGAGGAAATTTACCATTTGTTCTTTGCTTGCATGTGGCAAAGTGAAATGATTCTTATCACTGCCTTAATTATTAGATGGAGTATGATGATGGATTGCAAAGGCGTCGATTGGTCAAGCGTTTCAATGTAGATCTCGCAATTTAAGATGATGATGTTAACCTTGCCATCAACATGACATCCTTCCATCTTAGATAAATTTGGGGGCTAATCAATTTGTACTCGATTGAGACAGGTTCCTAAAGTACTTGATGGTTGTGGAGAAAATCAATGAAAAAGGCTCGATTCAAAACGAACTCCTAAAGAACACAACACCTACTCGAAAAATCAAAAGTATGAGGGCTTGTTAACATGGGAAACTCAGGGCTGCATGGAAAATTTTCCTTGACATAAGGAGTTTATATTTCTAATTTAGACCCAAGTGTTGCACGATCATATCAAAAGGTCTCATCGTGGTGCACATATAGTGTCCGTATTTTCATTATTGGCATAACATTATATTGATGTATATTGATGAACTGGTTCCAAAGAAGCTTTCAGCAGTCCATGATAAGAAGGTGCTCCTCCCACTCCCAATTGAAGCGATCTGTAGACCCGCATATCAGAGCTTCCACAAGATCAGCATAGACTCAAACAGCAAAAAAATCATAGATCTCTATTTTCGTTTGAAGCTACAAGTTGGAATGTTTTCAAGGACGCCATAACTGCAAATGCTAGTTATGGCGCCATCCCCCGCGAACCTAGGTCTGCGATGTAATAAAGGTGGCTTCTTTCCTTGTTTACGATGCATGAGAGTTCCATTTCCTATAATTTGCTTGCCACTGTCACTCGAGCATCCAAAGATTTGCCTCGAAACACAAAGTCATTGTGGGATATCCATTGGTTGAATGTTTGCTTTGGCTTTGGCGTTGTATAGTTTCTTTCCCAATCAAAAGCTGTAACTTCTTCGGACACAATAAAAACTGATTTAACTAGAGACCCCTCACCTTTTTGACAACATTGTTTTGTGACATCAAATTGGACCGAAGGATTAAAAGGGTCATTTCCCTACACAATAAAAACTATCATTTTCTCCAAAATATTTCAATAATCAATAAATTAAAATGTAACTTAATATTGTTTCTCTCTTCCTCTCTCGGGTGTAAAAGCTGACATGTTGGGAGTCTGTTGCTTCTACTTAATTTAATTAGCCAAGCTTTACATTGGGGGCAAAGTCATTCTGATCCCAGGTGACTAATTGAGATGATGATTCATCTAGAATAATTATTCATTTGTCTATTATAGCGGGACCCTTTGTCTGACTAAAAATAAAGAAAACGCTCAATAAAATTTTAAATGGCTGTACATATATTTGTGTGTGTGAATACCTTTTTATAATATTCTACCTATTGACATATTAGATTGAGACTAACCCAAACCCTTATATCGTGAAAATTGTCTAAAAAAGTCCTAAACTTATTATACTTTTGTCAATTTAATTTTAAACATTTCAAATTTATCAATTAAATTCTAAATATTTTCACATTTTGCTAATTGAGTCCATCCAACCAATTTTGGTCAGAAATCACTAACGTGGCACTTTTTAATAACATTTTTGATTTTTTTTATGGTTTGCTTGCCAAGCCCTTACTCAACTAGAGCTGGCAAGGGGCACAACAACCTTGGTTAGGGCTGGCGAGGGTAGACCAGCCCTTGCTTATTGCCCTCCATCCCAAAAACTTAAAAAAAAAAAAAAAAAAAAAAAAAAAACAAAGAAAAGGAAAAAGCCATAAAAAAATTCAAAATATCATTAAAAATGCCACATCAATGTTAGCGTTCATGTCAGTAATTTATAACTAAAATTAGTTAGACAAACTCAATTGATAAAATGTGAAAATGTTGAGGATTCGATTGAAAAAATTGAAAAGTTTAGAACTAAGTTAGTAAAAGTGCTAGGGGTGTGCAAAACAAACTACCCAAATTTAGTTGAACCAATTGGTTTGGTCCGGATCCCAAGAGTGTCAATCCTGGTTTCTGATTTCTAAAAGTGGAACCTGTGTTCGGACAATCCGATCTCGATTCCAAGGGGGAAATTGAACTGAGTCGGCCACATGTACCTTTAAAAAAATATATTTCTTACAAAAAATTAGTAAAATGTGAATTAAAGGCTATCTCGATTTGATTTCAAATAGTGGGAAAAAAAGTAATGGGAAAAAATGTAGTGAAAAGAAAGTGATTAGTTTCATTAGACCTAACTAGTGGTGTAGTCTAGTTATTGGGCCCAAGACCAACAAGTCCATTTGGGAACCAGGAACCGATCACCCCTAAAAAGTGTAATAAATTTAGGATTTTTTGGATAATTTCCCCCCTTATGTCTAGTTAATGTTGATCATTGATTTAAAATAAGTATTGACAATCCATGTATTATCTCTCTGATTTTCAATTTTTCTTTTACTAAAAACCCCTCATATCATAGCATAAACCAAACAAAAAGACCTCATTTTACGAGGAAATTTTGGAGTTGTTTATTCTTTTTGCATAATTGTAACATTAGAATGTCAAATTACTCTTTAATCTATATAAATGTTATGGCTATTTATAAAAGGTTATGACTACTTTTTTACAAAAAGAAAAATATTATGAATAAACAAAAACATCGAAATTGAAGGTTCTCACATTCTCATTCCTTAATAACATTCTTCCAAATTTAGGAATTACAGAATTTTTTTAAGATAAAACCACGGAATTTTATTAACTAGATTGATATGTGATCTGACTCAAAATGTCATGCAAATATTTCTAGTCATTGCGGTATGAATTAATGTGGTTTGTCAATAAGATCCTCCTAGCATGCATGCCAGGCCTCAGCCCATTTCGATTTTTGAAAGTCAGGTCCAAAGGCCCTTTTGATAGTCCGGCCTATTCCTCCTTCCAACCGTGTAATGGCATGGAAATCATACTATTCTCGGGCGTTATTGTTTGCCACCTTTGGATCACCCTAAGCAAAAGTTTGAATCAAGGCATTTGAGGAAGATGGTGATAAGTTTCATACGAATTGAAAAAGGGAAAGAATGAATCCAACAACAAATAGATGGAGCTTGATCATGACTGGGACGGGGCCTACTACATGATTGAAACTTGCCAGCATGCATGAGACCTTATTTGCAATCGGGCCTAACTTGATCCATGATCGGAACTTTCTTTACTTGGCATTCCTCTTCATTAATTGTTACCACCCCTTTTTTTGTTCCTCGTATTTCAATTATGTTTTGTCGTGGTCCATAGTGCTATGTTTTAAAATACTAAAATGCCCTAGTAGGGGAGTGAAATTGAATGATGGGGTGCCATAATTTTGCAACTCCATGTGATCTAGGCTAATCTAATTCAATAAAACGCATTGAGTAGCCTTCAGAATGTACACAATTTTAACTAGATTTGCATGCTTAGTTTGAATTAGCAATTGCATTTTAGTGCGGTTGTACACCATCATAATATCTTTGAAGCACTTTGATTGAATAATATTAGGCGAAAAGAGGAGTCCCTTTATATTCAAAAACCATGAGATGGATATGACCAATGGAGTAAGGCTCCATGGATTTCCGTCACCCTTTCAACAACGAAATGATGTCATCATTACGCATTTTTAGTTCTTTAGTCTAGATCGAATCACCTCAAACATTGAGAAGCACCATGCTCGAGAGACTCTTTCCACATCTTCTCAATAGACTTCCTGGAATTAGTTCTTTATCATAAAAAAATAAATAAATAAATAAATTAAGGTATGAGTCCACGACAATAACTCGGCATACTCAAATCGCAAGTGCAGAATAGCAATGTCCAAAGTATGCTCTGGAAGTGGAAACCATGGCATGGTTCACTTCATCTCCATTGGCTCAGGACAAAGCCAGACTTCCTAGTGATCGAGGAAAAGGTACTTGGACAGTGCTTAGCTTTTGATGATTGTATTGCTAATAATCCGAAATCACAAAGTTGAAATCGCTAATAACTGTCATAAAAGTTTGTAAAAGATGAGGAATTAAGTCATGTGTAAGGATGAGGTAAATTAAATTGTGACCAAAATTCAACGTGGTCTTTTAATTTTATTTTATGACAATTGAGACTGATGAAATATCAACTATGTGTTTACTTTGTGTCTATAATAACTAAAATAATATGGAATTTGCCGAGGGATCTAGTTGCCCCCTCCTTACTTTGACACCGAGTGTGCCCAAACAAAGTTATGTGGTTTAGTGCATCCACTTAGGGAATCAATTAACTGATTTACAAATATAGCGCATTTAAATTTACGTTGTGCAAGCATATATTTCATGGATGAATTTTGACAATGAAATCTATTTATGCCATTTAATTGTGGGTATATCTGAATAGTATGATTTGTGTCCAGCATAACATAACTCAGTGTAACAGCCATTGTAAAATTAATTTTTTTTAAATGCTCAAACATTAGTTAATTTTATAGCTAAGGTAACAAAGGAGTACGTGCAAGTAAAGTACACAGAGACCTTGTCCATTAGATTAGATTTTTTGGCCACGTCATATCCAGGCTTCTCAACGGGATTAAAGGCAACAAAAATGGTTAGGAGGGAAAACCGACGTGCGAACGATCGTTCAGGGATCGTGTGCTGTTTTACGAGAAAATCTTGAGTAGGTCTCCACGTTACCGTGGGAATGGCCCATTTAATGGACGACAGATGGCGCCACGTGTCATCCGGGTCCCACAACTCCCTCCCCCACTCTTCCTTCCTGTGATTTCTCTCCTCTGTGCTTGCGTTTCTTCTTTTTCCTTGTGGCCGCCATGGCCGCGGAGCTCGACCTCCTCTCTTCGTTTTTTCTCAACAGTGACTACTTGCCGTTCTTTTTCTTTTTCGTGCGCCACCACAGCCGCGGAGCTTGAGCCCAGGACTCTTGCGGCCGCCATAAGCTCGACCTCGAGCCTAGGGCTTGTGGTAGCCATGGCAGGTCAAGTTACGAGCACACAGACATGGCCGTTCCTTTGTGCGCGAGTTCGAGGTCAAAGCAGCCATGGTCGAGGTCGAGGACGACCTGCAGTCTCGCATTTGCTATGGCTGTGGAGCTGAGGCTTGAGCCTAAAGCTCGAGGTCAAAGTAGCCATGGTCACTCGAGAACGAGCTCGTGACAATTGCCGTAGCTCGAGGTCGCGACCAGGGTCACTCGAGCTCGAGCTCCATGGCCATGGCGCCCACAAGAATAAAAGAAACGCAAGCGCAGTGAAGAGAGGAGGAGATAGATCACAAGAGGAGAGAGATAGTGGTGGGACCCAGACGACCCGTGGCACCGCGCGTCGTCCATTAAATGGGCCGTCCCCACGACGTGCAGGGCAATCTGAGATTTTCTCTTAAATGGCGCATACGGTTCTTTAGAAAACCACGTACCGAATTAGTGTCATTTTCTTTTTATTATTTTTAAGAACATGTGATATTCAAACGTTTGACTTGTCAATCGGCGGATAGTCCTCTGCGCTGAAAATTAAAGCAATTAATGCAATTAAGCTTGTTAGAAAACTCTAATTAGTTTTGACTTAAAAGATTTACTTAATCTAGAAATTGACTAATAATACATAAGAAAAAGGTTGGGGGATTAATTCATTTCGTAGAAAAAATAATTTATGATAATTAAAAAAATCTTATCTACCAATCACCGTCGTGATTCTATGTTTGGAAATAAATTATAGATATGTAATCCTTGTCAAATAACTATTTCTTTCCTTTTTAGCACTTGAAGATTATTAACACTTAAAAATGAGTTGTTTAAGTTCGTAACACTGATTTCTCAACATTGTCAAATAGGCCAAAATGCACATTAATCAAAACATTGATGTAAATAGAGCAAGGCTCTACAGGAGTGGTCAGCAGGGCCTCCAATTCAAATTACTTTGATTCGGAGACATAATACAATCAAGCATTTATCCATATAACTCTCTCAATTTTATTTTATTTTTTGGCCATTTACCCATAAAACAATATAAACATATTGTTGATTGGCTAAAAGGCAAGGAATGCCTACATGTTAACGCATGGGCTCTTTGCAAATGCATTCTCTGGACTACCATTGCCTGCATGTCATGGATTTGAGGCATTCATGTGTTTTGTTCCATTATGCGTTCATTGCGATGTGACTGGATTATGCTTACACCTCAATTTTGTTAAGACAAAGAACAGCTCACAAAAATCATTGTATTGAGGTTTCCTAGAGAAGTACATTTTTAAAAGTAGCAATGCATCTTTATGAGTATCTACAACGACAATATATATAAACCGCCATAAGTTTAAAGTGTGTTTCAACTGGCTTTACTTATTATTAATTTTTTTTTAGTCTAGTAGCACCCGCACTTTGACTGTTTTTAGTCTTAAGCATATGAAGCTTTTGTAATACATAAATGTCAACACATGGATTCACTGGATCTTTCTTATTGTCTCTTTCCACATTTTTTTCGTTATGGATCATATATGAGTGCCCGGCAATGGGTCTTCTTGCTTAGTAGACAGTTCATCATTTTTTTTCCTTTCCCTTTAATTACCTAATGAAGAGCTGGTGTTGATTTTCTGTTGAAATTGGCAGCTCTTTCAGTGCACGCAGAAACATGAGAAGATTATTGCTGCAAGTTATAGTAGTTATTTAAAGTTTGCAAGGACAAACAAGTCTTCCAGATGCCTCAATGTGAATCGTCTTTATTAAGTAATGTTGTTCTTAGTTGCCTTGTCAGAAATGGTAAGTTTGGCATCACCATGAAATGTTTTCAACAAATGAAGCAGGATGGGCTGAAATAGGATTTCGTTACGAATAGTATAGGGCATGACTCTTACCTCATATTGGTTAGCTTTCTTTAAGTAATCAAATTAGCAACTTGTGCAAAATGGATTTATGACCAATAGAGAGCTAAATTTTATATGATATCTATTGTTAGATTACATTGGACTTTCGATACGTGAATATGGTAGGCATGAGATAAGTGTTCATATTCAAAAATGACTAAACGAAAAATATTTTCATATTCTACGAAAGTATGTTCTGGTTTTACAACATCATATTAATCCGCAGTCCCCCGCCTTCCGGACAATTAGATTCTGCCATTACTTTTTCTCGTCCAAAGGGATAAGCTCATCAATTAAGGCTACGTTTGGTCGACCGGATAAAAACTAGGATAGGATATGTT
Source organism: Eucalyptus virginea (assembly GCA_014182375.1). Lineage (NCBI taxonomy): Eukaryota > Viridiplantae > Streptophyta > Magnoliopsida > Myrtales > Myrtaceae > Eucalyptus > Eucalyptus virginea. The sequence continues at coordinate 12,532,250 of CM024520.1, forward strand.
TTATCCTATCCCGTGTTTGGTAGCCATCTAGGATAGGATAAGGTCGGATATAGAAGGGATATAGACCGGATAAAAAAAATCCGAGGGGGGGTGGGATAAGGTCGGATAGGATTTCTTTTATCCGAAAAATAAAACCCTACGCTTTTTTTTCTTTCTCCGTCGTTCACCCACAAACGACTCTCTGTTTCCAAAGTATCGACGTTGAAGCTTCTCCTCAATAGCTCTCCGATTCTCATCGAAATTTTACAAAAGCGACGAATTTTCAAAGGTAAATAATCATTCTCTCTCCCTTTCCTCGCCCAACTAGCGACAGACGCTTCTTTGAGGGCTAGTTTTTCTGTGTGCAGAGTAGAGGAGGCCACGACCTTCTTTGCAAACCCAAGGATCAACGTCCCCCGGTCGTCCCGAGCGACTCCGGCAACCGACCCCTCCGACGAATCCGCTAGCCAGGACCAGGAGCCATCGATTTTCATCTTCACGAAGCCCTTTCCCAGTAGTAGTGACCACGAACACGATATGATTGTCTTCTGACTTATTCTGGATTTTCCCTGAAGTGTTTGGTTTGATGAAATCCTTGCTCAGAATGACTGAAATACCCATTTGTATTTTGTGGCGTTCCTTCTTGTGTAATTGGACCAAATTGGATGGATGGGTGTTGTGGGCAAGAGGGGAAGAGTGTAGGCCATGGGTAGTTTTTTTTTTTTTTTTTTAATGGATCTGGATTTGATAGTTTGAATGTGCATATAATGCAAATTATTCTAAAAGTATGTACAATTTATGGGTGGTTTTTTTTTTTTTTTATATGAACCTAGATTGGAATTTTGAATGGGCATGTGCTGCAAATTATTCTAATAGTTGGCTTATTTTTCTTCATTCTAGCATTGATCGAAAAGTTTGCTCCTTACTCTTAGCTTGTGATAGATTCAATGTTGGGACCTTTTCATGTAGCATGTGCTGGAGTTCCATTATAAATTTATTTAGGAATAGATATATAAAGGGATATGGAGAGTGGCTGGGGTTTTGGTTTACGGGTTCAATTTTGGTTGAAAGGCTTCATCTTTGCTGTCACGGGATTTTGGTTTATGGGTTGAATTGGTGTCGAAGTAGTGTAAGTTAAGGCTAGGCATCCTCTGTTGTGTGATGTGGAGACTAATGTTAGTTTGATTGATGCTGTGTGGTGTGAGTTTGGTTTTCAGCACAAATTGTTACCTATGTATATGTAGTAAGTTCATAAGTATAGAACTAAGTTGTTTAATCATTTGGGCCTGAGTCGTTTGGACCATTTGAACCGTAGGAAAAGCCCAAAGTCCGAGCCCAGGGTCTGGCCCGTATTCACCTGCGCACTATCACGCTCAGTCTTCATTCCTCCCCACGATGAAGCAAACCGAGATTTTAGATTCCAGGTGCGGCATTGTTCCAATCGCAACCGTCCATTTCAAATGACGGTTACTGCTCATGAGAAGAGAACCGCTTCTTACTCCTCTGCCCTCCAAAACCAGCCTTTGCCTTACGCTACTGATGCTGCATAAAATTTTAAAAAATAACCCCACAAAATCGAATTTCACATTATTCATTTGAGAAATTTATTCCGACTTTTTACATGAACACCTAACTCTCCTTTTTAAATTCCTCAACCGTTCCCGCCTTCGTTAGTTTTCACCCTCATCTGGCTCTTTTGCTCGGTTAGGCTTTAATCGGCCGTCCTTGGCATGAAGCTCTCTTTCGACACCTCCAAGAAGCCCCTGAAGCCGGCCGCCAAGCCCCTCTACACCACCTTTCGCTTCGCTGCCACCACCGCTGTCGGTTCCGAAGCACCGCCTTCATTGGCGCGTGAGCAATTACCCAATTCGATTCCTCCGAGACCCCCGACGGATGACGTGAACTGCAGAAACCTGCTAGTTATCCGCCAAAGCCCAACAAGTGGTGGCCCCCCTGGAGGATGAAGAACCTCGACCCGCCTCTCCACTCGGACTCCTCCTTCTCCGATATCTCCCAGTTCCAGTCTCAGATAAAGAGCAGTCACGTGTTGTAATCGAGAGAGAGAACGAGGAAGAGAGACAGAGAGCAAGAATGGTGGGTGGAGAATTTGTAGAAGCCTGGCATCTGAAAAGGGCGCATCTTTGTGAATACCGGATCACTGGGTATTTCGTATTCACCTGCATTATTGCGGCCCTTGGCGGATCGCCTTTTGAGTACGATCTGGGCGTTTCGGGTGAGTCTTTTTTTCTTTCGTCTCGCCTTTTTGCTTGGATTTTGAATGCGTTTGCTGCGGTGTTTCGTGAATTGCAAAGCTTTATCGGGGGAAGATAGCTTTTTTTGGTGTTTGTGGAAGATAAATGCGGAATCTTGATGGAAGGTTGATGCGAAAGGGGTTGCTTTTTGTCCCGGAAGTAGTTGTGAATATGCAGGGAAGGGGAGAGATTTCTGAAAGTACTAATTTCACTGGGTGTTCATGGCAGCCAGTGCTGTTCTTGGTCGTGTCTTTGGTATTAATCTGGATTTCTTGACGTATGCATTTCATCATTCTTGATTCCTCTGGTCCGAAAAAGAATGAAATTTAGGAAGAGAATCGCCCTTTGAATTACCCAGAAACGGACGATCTTGAAAATTAGCAGATGCCAATGGCTGTGCCAGGAAGAAGATAATCCCTTCTTCAACCCGAGTTCTTTAAAAATCGACGACCAATGATCTTGATACTTGCATTTGTTTCAGGTGAAGTGACCTCCATGGACGATTTCCTGAAGGAGTTCTTCCCAAAAGTGAACCGAAGAAAGCAAAAGCATCTGAACGAGACCAATTACTGCAAGTACGACAACCAGATCCTGACGCTCTTCACTTCTTCTCTCTACTTTGCGGGCTTGAAGATGAGGCCAACACCAGTGCTGTGTTGTACAGCCTCACTATCCGCCAGAGAGAAATGGTGGAGAGCTATTGGCGGTGGACGGTGAGATCAAGCCCGAAGTGCCCAGACTATCGGGTAGCCTGGATGATTCCCGGCTGAAACTGAGGCAGGAGCCGGCAAAGTTGGGGGATGATCTGGGTTACGAGGACATGCCCGTGGAGGAATTTGCAGCGGCATATCTTAGAGGGGTTTTGGATGGCAAGAGGGGAAAGGGGTGGGAAAGAACGCCAAGGAGGATGTTCCGGTTAGATGCAAGGCTTTTATGCTTCCTGTACTGCAAATTCTGCCCCTTCTTTTTATCTGGTCTTTTTCCTTTTGTTAACAAATGATAGTTCAAATCCTTAGAATCTTTCCTACGGAAGCTCTAGAAACTTTTGCCAAAAAACTCGAGGCATGTTTACTGCTTTTTTCCCATCATTTGCTTTTTATAACATGTAAAGGCTTCACTTAAGTGGTTTTCCTGAGGGGTATCCATGATAAGCTGACTTATAGACACAAAAAAGTCAAATGTATTCATTTTATAGGATATCATGTATGATTCTTGTTACCATGAATTCTCTGTTTGCCTTACGCTTCATGCTAATGAATGAAGTTGTCAAAATAAATATTTGTCTTTCTATGACTTTTCTTTTCTTAAGAAAGATGCATCTGTAGATTCTAGTTTAACATTAAATGGACTTTACAGGACCATTATAATGATTGGACAATGTTCTTGATAGTCTGTTTATTGCTTTTATCGCTTGAATTAATGATATAGCTTGCATATATTGTCAGGAAATGTGTTTATGCCACCAAAGTGGTCCTTAGGCAATTATCAATGGTGCTGGAGCTATGACTCTGATAACAAAGTTGGAGAGGCTGGCCCTTCCAATGCATCTTGCTTGATTCTACGATCTTTCCTCCGCAACCCGCATTTCCTTCTACCTGATTGAATAACAATGTCCAACTTTCACTGTATGCTGTGGGCATATCATTTATGAGTCAATGCATGATAGTTATTTAGTTATTGCAGATCACAAGTAAATTTAGAGAAAGGAAGATTCCTCGTGATGTCGTCTGGATGCATATAGATTATATGGATGGGTTTTGCTGCTTCGCTTTTCTCAAGGCATGGAATCCCATTTTGTGTTAACCCTATTATTGCCTTGTTTGGAAAAAATAACATGTTACCTTCCTCAAGTAGGTCCAATTTAACATCATCTACCTCACTTTCAATAGGTATCAAACCACTCGCAACTTATGTCTAGAATTGATTGTTTTATCCAATTTCAAAAAGACATTGTGCACTTATCACCTAAAACAAAGCATAACTATATATCTACATGAAATTTGGCCTAAAGCAAAGCATATATCTACTTCTACATGTAAGATGTAAGAATATTGCCAAATATGAACGAAAATCTCTTTTTCATCTGGTAATGATCTAAATGAAGATGGTGTTATTCATTTTGGAAGTGGGGTAGGTCATGTGTAATATGTTGTTAGTTAATACACTTCGGAGGCATTGCCATGATCAATGTTCTTTGGATAATCTATTTTCAACCTAAGATACACTGATGACGCAGCCATGCATCACTATTTTGTCCATCGGTTCCATACATTTAATCCACTGAGTCCTTTAATATTGGTAGCCATTTATGTTTGAAGCCTCCAAAGCACATTCATGTCTGGGACTTCTTGCCTCGCCAACTTGTCTAACAGTAAACAGACTTAGGTTGAATGCTTAGTAAGTGGGAGAGACCTCTCAGAGTAAATAAAGAGTAATATTTTCAGCATGGAAACTGAAACGGAGGATTTATTCTTAAGACTGCTTCTCTGATCCAAAATCTTTGGTAGATATTCTCCACCAACATGGGTTCAAAGCCATCTGGATACTTGATCCTAGTACTAAACGTGAAGAGGGGCCTTATGTCTATGACAATGGTTGCAAAAGTGATGTCTGCATCAAAGCAGCAGATGGAACTCTATTTGTTGGTTGTTGGTTTTTGCGGAAATGTGTGATTAATGTGTGTGCAAGTGTGTTTTGTGTGTGAACTTTCAAAAGGGCTAAGGAAAGAACAATATGGGTAGGAAATGGTTGGACAAAGTAATTATAAGAATATAAAAAAGAGTGGTAGCAAGGGAACAAGAAAAGAAAGTTTTTTTTTTTTTTTTAGTTGTAGTACAAAGTACAAAGGAAGGGGAGGAGCTTACCTTTTGCTCTGCCTTTCTACGCTCCCCCCCCCTCCTTCCCTATTTATAGGGACACTCCACCGACTTAGCCCATCTTCTAGGAGTTTCTTTTACAATTTTTTTTATAGAAAAATAGGCTTTTTTGAGGCAAATATCTCTGCCATTTTCAGCAATAATTCCATAGATTCTTCTAGGATTTTCTTGTATTTTCTAGCTCAAATCTTTCAAGAAATTTCTAGAAATTGGCTCAATAATTTAACACTCCTCCTTGATCCAATTTCGTGTTACTCCAAGCATTTCTCGTAATGTCTCAAACTTGACTCGCGATAGTGCTTTAGTGAAGATGTCGGTTACTTGTTCCTCAGTTTTGCAATATTTTAGCTCGATCTCTTTGTTATTCTGCGCCTCTCGTATGAAGTGATATTTGATGTTGATATGTTTGGTTCTTCCATGGAATACTGGATTCTTTGATATATCAATTGTAGACTTATTGTCGCAAAGTATCGGAGTTGATTCCATTTGTGCTTCTCCAATGTCTTCTAGAATTCTTTGAAGCCATATTGCTTGACTGGCGGTCATTGCAGCTGCGATGTATTCAGCTTCGGCAGTAGACTGTGCCACTGAGTCTTGTTTTTTGGATGCCCATGAGAATATTCCAGAACCTAGAGTGAATGCATAGCCAGTTGTACTTTTCCTATCATCAGCTGAACCAACCCAGTCGCCATCAGTGTAGCCAATGAGCTTGGCGTTAGCACTTGGGCGATACCAAATGCCGTAATCTATAGTTCCTCGTAAATATTTGAGAATTCTCTTAGTAGCTCCAAAGTGAATTTGACTCGGACTCTGTATGAATCTTGATAGTAAACTTGTCGCATACATAATATCCGGTCGTGTAGCAGTGAGATATAGTAGACGCCAATCGACTTACGTAGAGGGAGGCATCGGCTTTTTTAGCTCCATCTTCCTTCAATAGTTTTTCATTTGTCATGAGCGGGGTTGAAATTGCTTTGCAATAGTTCATCTTGAATTTCTTTAGGAGGTTTTCGGTATATTTCTTTTGTGAGATGAAAATTCCTTCATCTTGATTGACTTCAATACCGAGGAAATAGTTCATCAAGCCCAAGTCCGTCATTTCAAATGTTTTCATCATTTCTTCTTTGAATTCTTGGATCATTGTCTCATTGTTTCCTGTATATATAAGATCATCTACGTATAGAGAGACAATGAGAGTGTTGGACTTACCTTGGGTCTTGATGTAAAGTGTCGGCTCACTCATACTCCTCCTAAATCCTTGTTTGATGAAGTACTCATCAATTCTACTATACCACGCACGTGGTGCTTGTTTTAACCCATATAAGGCTTTCTTGAGTTTGAGAACTTTTTTCTTCTTGGCCTATTACAGTAAAGCCTTGTGGTTGTTCCACATATATTTCTTCTTGAATATATCCATTTAAAAATGCCGACTTCACCTCTAGTTGATGGATCTTCCATTCTTTTTGTGCCGCTAAGGCTATAAGTGCTCGAATAGTATTAAGGCGAGCGACGGGAGCAAAAGTTTCAGTATAGTCGATACCTGGTTGTTGCAAGTATCCTTTCGCCACAAGCCTTGCTTTATGCTTCTGGATTGATCCATTCGCGTTGAGCTTCGTCTTGTAGACCCACTTGACTCCAATGATCTCTTTGTCTTCGGGTCGATCGACAAGCTCCCAAGTCTCATTTTTCTCGATCATCTTGATCTCTTCCTCCATGGCTTTTCTCCAGACTTCATCTTTGGATGCTTGTTCGTAGTTTTCTGGTTCCAAAATAGCAAAGTTGCATGTGTCGTAAATTCTTCTAAGGGCTTTTACCCTTAGTACTGGAGACTTGTAGATTCTTCTTGCGTCACCCTTAGAGAGCTTGGTGGAGTTACGTCATGAGTGGTGGAATCCGGTACTTCTCCTTCTTCTTGTGACGTTGACTCCTTTTGAGCAGGTGGTATGTCTGGCAAGGTGATGTACTTCTTCTCAATCTTCTCGTCCTCCCAATTCCAGGCAGCATTTTCATCGAACTCGACGTCTCGACTAATCATAAGCTTCTTAGTTCTTAGGTTGTAAACCCGATAACCTTTTGATTGGTCACTGTAGCCAAGGAATATTCCTTTTTATGTCTTTTCATCTAGCTTATTCCTTTTTTGAGCAGGGATGTGGATGTAGCAAATGCATCCAAACACTTTGAGATGCTTTGCTGAAGGCTTCTGTCCACTCCATGCTTCGACTGGAGTTTTATTTTGAACTGCTTTAGTTGGACACCTGTTTAGTAGGTATACAGCAGTATAAACTGCTTCAGCCCAGAAAGTGTTGGCAAGGCCTTTCTTCTTTAGCATGGACCTTGCCATCTCCATGACAGTTCTATTTTTTTCTTTCAGCTACTCCATTTTGTTCTGGGGCATAGCCAACAGTTAGTTGATGATGGACTCCTTCATCTTCACAAAATTTATTAAACTCCTTTGAATTGTATTATGTGCCTCTGTCACTTCTTAGGACTTTGATTCTTTGGCCACTTTGATTCTCGACGTGGTTATTGAATTTTCTGAAGATAGAGAAAACCTCAGATATGTCTTGAAGAAAGTATACCCACGTCATTCTTGTATAATCATCGATGAATATGATGAAATATTTATTTTGACTGGGTGTAGGTGTCCTCATCAGACCGCACACGTCCGTGTGGACAAGTTCTAATGGCTTCTTAGCTTTCCATGAACCTCTAGATGGGAAGGACTGTCTATGTTGTTTTCCAAGAAGACAGCCTTCACAAACATCTGAAATTTCTGTGATGGCTAGAAAATCTCTCATCATTTTTTTCTGATGAAGAATTTTTAGCCCAGTAAAATTGAAGTGGCCAAATCTTCGATGCCATAGCCAAGAATCATCAAGTTGAGCTTTCATGGCTATATCTTTGACATATTTCCATTGAATAGGAAAATTATTATTTTTCATCTTAATAGAGGCAATGATATTTTTATATTTATCATAGATAATGTAGGTATCTCTATTAAAATATAGAGAATACCCACTTTGTATCATTTGGCCCACACTTAAGAGATTTTGTGCAAGACGAGGGACTAGATATACATTAGGTATATATTTTGGGCCTTTATTCGTTTCCACGGTGATGGTGCCTTTTCCTTTGACATCTACTAATGCACCATTGCCCAACTTTACTTGGGATTTCACCGACTTATCAATAATAGTGAATATAGATTCGTCCCCTGTCATGTGATTGCTACACCCACTATCGATGTACCATGTTTCACTTTTATTGTCATTTGCCGCTTGGCCTGCGTAGAATGTATTTTCCTCACTTTTTTTTTTCTACATAGTTTGCTCGATTATTTGTTTTCAAGCGACAATCTTTTTCTACGTGGCCATATCTTTTACAAAAGCGGCATTGTTTTTTATTTTTAAACCAACAATCCTTCTCCAAATGATTTTTTTTCTTGCAAATACCACAAGGTGGATAATTTTCCTTTTTTTATAATTTCTCCTCCTCTTTTGTTTTTCCATGAGCTCCTTCCACCATTTTTAGATTGATGAGACCGTATATTTACTTTAGACTGAAAGGCACTTTCAACTGAATCTTCATCTTGTGCCATTAGTCTTTTCTCAGATGCTTCTAGAGAGCCAATTAATTCACTTATTGATAGGGTCGTCAAGTCTTTAGTTCCTTCTATAGTTGTAACAATAGAGTCGTATTTTTTTGTAAGTGACACCAATATTTTCTCAACAACCCTTTGATTAGGTATCCCATCTCCATAGGCTCTCATTTGATTAACAAGTTCCTTTAATTTTCCACAATATTCTTGTACGGTCTCATAATTTTTCATTTTAGAATTTTCAAAATCCCTTCTAAGAGTTTGAAGGCGAATAGTGCGTACCTTTTCCGATCCTTGAAATTCTTCTTGTAGTATATCCCAAGCCTATTTTGTAGTCCTCGCTCCAATAATTCTTGGAAATACGGTTTCCGAGAGCGCTTGTTGGATAAAATATAGTGCCCTTGCATCCTTTTGTAGTTGATCCTTCGAAACACTTGCACCTTCTGGTGGAGCCTCGCAACCTTTTTCCACGATGTCCCATAAGTCTTGGGCCATCAAGAATGTAGTCATTTTTATGCTCCAAAAGTCATAGTTGTTCCCATCAAAAATGGGGATGGGAAATGAGGATGAGCTAGAGTTGGCCATGGTTTAGTTATTGGGTATTTGGAAAGGGTAGTTTTAGGAGTGGGTAGGTAGGACAAACGCCCAATATCAACCAAAGACGTGGCTCTAATACCACTGTTGGTTTTTGCGGAAACGTGTGATTAATGTGTGTGCAAGTGTGTTTTATGTGTGAACTTTCAAGAGGGCTAAGGAAAGAACAATATGGGTAGGAAATGGTTGGACAAAGTAATTATAAGAATATAAAAAAGAGTGGCAGCAAGGGAACAACAAAAGAAAGCATTTTTTTTTTTGAGTTGTAGTGCAAAGTACAAAGGAAGGGGAGGAGCTTACCTTTTGCTCTGCCTTTCTACGCTCCCCCCCTCCTTCCCTATTTATAGGGACACTCCACCGACTTAGCCCATCTTCTAGGAGTTTCTTTTACAATTCTTTTTCTAGAAAAATAGGCTTTTTTAAGGCAAATATCTCTGCCATTTTCAGAGATAATTCCATAGATTCTTCTAGGATTTTCTTGTATTTTCTAGCTCAAATCTTTCAAGAAATTTCTAAAAATTGGCTCAATAATTTAACATTGGTATTTGGTTTTTAGCTGAAAATAAGTCTATGTGTATGTATGTAGATGCTAAGTAATTGTTTTCTTGTCAAGGGAGGTGTGGCCCGATCCTTGTGTATTCCCTAAATTTACACAGTCAAGAGTCCATTGCTGGTGGGCTCAGTTAGTTCAGGATTTCATTTCTAATGGAGTCGATGGTATATGAACGATATGAATGAACCATCTTTTCATTAAGGTAATTAGTGCTTTTAGGTTTTGTCATTTTCTTTTGTTGGACTATGGCTTACAACTTCTCTCATTCTATGACGAAGACCATGCCCGAGAGCAACATTCATAAGGTAGATGATGAACTTGGAGGTCTCCAGAATCACTCACACTATCATAATGTAAGTTTTCCAGCTTTTTGTTATTTGTAGCTTGTGTTTCACATTTTAGACTTATATTGAAATAGATAGTAAGTAATTTTATAAGGTATCCACCACGATTTTACTAGAAAAGTTTTGTTTGGGGGGGGTTGGGGAGGAGTCCACTTGAAGAATGAGTTATTGATTCGGGGTCAAGTGCTAAATGTTTTCTACTGAATATAGTTGGATAAAAGACATAACTTCCAGTTTTCCACATTCTTAGCACAAGAAATGTCATGCTTCAACTTTTGATTACTTCATCATAGCTGTACATTTGGTGTCATAGAAAACGAATAGTGAGGCTGGTAAAATGGAAGAGTGCCTTGCTTTCCATCTCTTTGTTTGAGTATCTTCTTTGAAAAATTTGCATTGTGCACTCTAACAGCCTTTTCTCCTGCGACCCCAATATTCTCTTCCATGTGTACAATCACAATCAAACCATTAATTTAAGAAAACTGAGACTGAGCCAGTGGAAGAAGAGTTCTTTCTTTGTAAAGCATTAGTAAAACCCCCATCTTAAGATCAGGCAGGAGATTTATTACTGATAGTTTGGTACTTTCATCATTTATAAGCGTTGCTTGCGTCCTTCTTCACATAGACATGCGGCTAGAATGTCCTTACGTGAAAGTTTATGAGTTTGATGTTCCTCGAGAAAAGTGACCGGGCACATAGATTTCGCCAAGCCTTTATCTCTTTTGGCAGCTTCCATGATCAATGGTACATGATCCAACATATCTTGGATGAGATTGTTTGACATTGTTCCACTTGAGATATGGTAGGCAATTGACAGAAACAAGTCCAACACGTGAATAGCTTTCATTCAAATGTGTAGATAGGCACATAATGTGACGTCACGGTCTGCCACATACAAACGCAAGTTATTAATCTTTTAACTTATAGCACAAGCAGAATCCAAAAGTATAAAATCAAACAGACAATACAATAATGGATGAATGTCATAAAGGAACAAACATCATAGCTTTCATTTCTTATCTTATTTATGAACATGAGTGATTTCATCGGGGCTATAACTGGGAGATCAACAAAAAGGTATGCTACTCCCGTCAGACTATCTACACTGTCATCCAAAATGTCCACCATTGTTGGTCATCATCAATCACCCACCTGCACGGTTTCACCCAAAAGGGCGTGAAAGCATTCGAGAGAACTTTACAGAACAAAAAATTAAAGTCAACCACATGTTTAATGATGCATTTGGTGCACATCCACCTCCTTAAAGATTTGCTATCTTTGAGGATTATAGTTACCGTGACATGAGAAAACAAACTATATTGCAACTGGTAAACAATTTATACTTTCATGGATATTTGGAGGCCAATACGGCTATACCCGCTCTTTCGGCCAAATCTTTCAAATATACGTCTCCCGGTGGACTTATTATTGTTTAAAATGCCATTGTAGCGAGTAGGACTGTGATGACCATATTTTTTGTGTACCTTTCTCCCATGATTTCCTTTCTTTCTCACTCTCATTTGGTTGAATTACACGCAGCAGACAGGAATTTCTTTTTGGTGGTGGACATGCCTTGGTGAACAAAAATGTTACGTTTTCTGAAGTGAAGGAGGAGAGAGTGATTTGGTGAAAGAGAAATGACCCCTCTGGAGAAATTTATATGGGCTAGGAATCGCTAATTCAGGAAAGTATCTATCGTCTGCCTATTTATTATTGATCGTTGTTGATTTGTCGCTTTGTGTTTTACCTACGCCTCTCGTTCTTTTGGGAAGGGATGTGGTTGTTGATTCGTTGCTTCATAAATCCCTTAACACCTCATGTTTTTGTCAACATCTGTTCCAAGAATATCACTTTGAGGTCCTGAGTAAAGGGCCTCCTTTGGTAGCCACCGCGCCTGGGCCTCGGTTGCTAGCCCTCGCCAACACGTTATTCAAGCTTTTCCTTGCCTGTGATATTTTTGGAACAAAAGGTGACAAAAGTGCAAGGTATAGAGGGATTTATGAAGTGATGAATCAACCATCACATCCCATCCCAAAAGATCGAGAGGCGTAGAGTAAAATATGAAGCAACTAATTGACAACTACCAATAATAAAAAGGACGGACGATAGATCTTTCCCAAATTAGCGATTCCCTCCCCATCTAAATTCCTCCAAAGGGGTTATTCCTCTTTCACCAAATCACTCTCTTTCTCACCCTTGTACACGTAACACTTTTATTCACCAAGACATGGCCACTGCCGTGAAGGGTTCCCATCTGCCAATGTGTAATTCAATCGAACAATAGGGAGGAAGAAAAAAATCATCGAAAAAATGTATGTAAAAAATCATCATGTTCATCACAATTCTACTCAACAATGGCATTTCAATGGCAGTAAGTCCATCGGGAGGCATGTATGTGGAAGACTTGGCCAAAAGAGCAGGTACAACTGTATTGGCTTCCAAATATTTGTGGAAATATAAATTGTTTACCAATTACAATACAGTTTGTTTTCTCATGTCATTTACTGTAACTATAATCCTCATAAGCAGCATATCCTTAAGAAGGCGGATGTGCGCTATGTTTATCATGTTGTTGGCTCTAATTTTGTATGCCTTAGGAAATTTCGATGCCATAATGGGTGAGCCAATTGCGTAATGTGCTCTTGCGGACCCGGCGGAGAGAGGGCTGCTTGAAACGCGATGGTTGCCAGCAGGATCGCTGTAACCATGATCGCATTCATTGAGCTTTCATTTTGTAGTTGCGTGCCTTCACCTAGACGAGCCATATTGTTTTCTTCTTTCTTTTTTCTCTTGAAGTTCCCTTTGTTTTGCCATTTCATGAATTTATAGTCTTCGACAGAAACTGCAACTCTCTCTTCCACCATATACTCCCCCGACAATCCCTAAACAGGAAAAACAGCAAAACTAATGAGACTCGTCCTTCCGCTAGTCGAACCTCGACTAAACGACCGTTGGTGATCCTCAAATTGACAACTTCTTCCTCCGCTGTTCTTAGGAGTAATCTGAAGTTGATCCAAGCCCCGGCGATGATCGGACGTTGTGATCCTCAGCCCACTCCAACATCTAGTCTTAGCTCCCAGCTTATAGTAACCTTGTTCGATTGAGCTTTGCATGAAGATTAATTGAGGTGAACTTTTCGATCTTGAGCTTGACGAGGCAAGATTACCTTATGCAATTGGGCTACAGCTCAACCCTTGGATGATGTTCTATGCTTGTGTGGATGATCTTTGCAGCTTAAGATGGCTATAGATGATGGATGATAGCCTAGAATGGTTTGACCAGTTGATTGCTTAATTGACTGTCTATTTTGTAATTCGAATGGCTTGACTGGACTAGTCGTCTTACTGTCTTCGTTTGAGCTAGATATTATCTTTTTTAGTTTTCGAAATCCTCATGAGGTTCATAGATGGTTTCACGAGCTTTCCAACGGCATATTAAACGTGTAAATCGGATCTCATTTGCTATACCAAAACCTGTTTCTAAGTAGGGTGATCTGTTCTAGAATATGCATGTGCTACTGCAATGATTGAGGTTAACTGACCTACCCGATTTGTTGATTTTGCATGATTTGTAACAAGATCTATAACCTCATCTGCTCTCCAACCCCACTCCCAAAAAAAACGAAGAAGCAGCCTCCAGAAAAGGAAAATGTAGGAAAAGAAAAAATGGCAGGAGAGCTTTTGACATGCAGTTCCACATCAAAGAAATATTGTGCATGTTACAAATGAAAACCTGCTGCTGCACAACCAATTTAATATTCAAAAAAGATTGACGCAGTGCAAAACCAATTTAGCAATCCAGCTTGTTGACTCGCACATTTACCTTCTTTTTTTGAACCCTTGTGATTCCAATTACACAGAGATTCGTCTTGCCTTAACTCAAATTTCAAACACATGGTTGTGATCACAAGTAGATTTTCATATTACGGTTGAATTACTTGTTTAATTTCATCGCAACATCAGATTAAGATTAAAAGAGGTATAGCTGCTCCCAAAAAGCAGCACGGAGCATGCAATTCTTTCGACTTCACTGAAAATCACATCACATTTTCTCTCGCAAGTAATCAAAAGTACACCACAATGAGAGTCAAAAGTTTGATCACTCGCTCTATTAAAAAAAAAAAAATAGAAAGGTGAAATTTTTATTTAAATGCATACTGGGCTGAAACTATGTGGAGGGAAATGAAATAGATTTGATAGACCAAAGTAGCCTCGTCTTTCTTTTGTTTCCCACTTCTCACGAAGGATATTCTTGGGATTATCATTATATGTATCAGCGCATGACAGCTTCCATCATTTATCTGACTATGGAGAAACTTCTTTGACTCCAAAAAGGAAGTAAATGAATTTCTCTTCCATTCCCTTCCCTTGTGGTTACCCAAAGAATAGAATCATTGCAGGTGGGTTCTTTTTTTCCCCTTTCAATATCTTCCATCCTAGATAAGAGTCAGAGTAAATCACTAATAATTATGAGTGAGTTGACAAGGAAGAAAAAGTGGGAACTAAAAGTACAACTGAACCGTGTCAATATAAATTTGTTTCAACTGTACTTAATAAAAGACAATTTCATGTCATGTTGACTAGGACGTTTGTGGTTCTTGGTTCTGTTTGGTGTATACTTTATACCCAAAAAAAAATAATAATAATTTATTTTCACCAAAACCAATCTAATAAGGTTAAAAGTCAGACCAAACCGCTAAGTTAGTTCATCATGCCTGAGATGCAGCACTAAGCAATAACATATAAGAAGCTAAGGAGTAACTTGTACTTTAATAGTTAACATCAAGTAAGAAAATTATTTCCTTAGAGGGAAAAGTACAAACTGCAAAGACATTGAATGACTATCAGCTACAACATTTTTCATTAGGTGTAAGAGAGATCATAGCCTTATTGTTGACGGCAAAATTATTGTCTTGACATACTATCGATTTGGTTAGGTTTATCAAGTTAACACAATTAAGGGAACCCAAACAAATAAAATAGTGGTTTGCTTTTCTCGCTTTCCTGGCATTTTGCCACCTCTCCAACTGCTTCTCGACCTTTGCAATATACTGATCCCCAATCTGTTTCTGATATTCAGATCGCTCCTGTCGCCCAGCGCTCTTCTGCTCCAGGAAATCCTGTTCAAGGATAAAGCACAGATCAATGATGTGCACCAAAAGGACCGATTGGAGACAAAGGGCAACTTGCTGACATGTGATGGAGAGGGAATTGTTAGGTTTTTCTCCCGTTCTTGTAAACACCAACAAAATGATGAACCCATTTCCTTTGCGCTATGTATTAGTGCATATATTCAGATCAAAATGCCTATATATCACTATAGATGCACCTGCGCCTCGACTTTCCTTGAGAATGATAGCAGAAAGAAACCAACGTGCTCCTTTTGCCGCTCAATCAAGGTTGCATCTTTCTTTTCTTCTGCCTTGGCAGCAATTCTATTCAGACGAAAGAGAGTATATGTCAACCGCTTCATTAACTAATCAGACCAGAACCAAATACTTTGATTCTCTTTCTTTCTGAATTGATATAATTATAACTAAAAGAAAAGGCCAGCCAAGTCTTGCTTCTCTTTTCTGCAATTTGCTCATGCTCTTGCTGCGTCAGCTTCTCACTTTCTTCACGCACTCTCTGCTCAGCCTACAAGAAATGTCATGTTTAGGACTAGATGATGAGAAATAGCCATCTTGCTTGCACCGAGTAGGTTCTCTGATAAGTCACAAAAGATGAGTCAAGCAGATTCTTTAGTTTCATGTTAGATTGGAACTGCAATGGTCCATCAGAGGAGCCATGATCTACTCAGATGTCTAAAATATGGACAACTTACAGTAGCGAAAGAGTACCTCTTAAGGCTATTATGGTCCAGGTCAAGAGCATAGCCAGCATGATCACTCAGATGTCCTTCGATTGTTTTGAGGCAAAGTGTTGTTACTGATCAAAACAGTAAACAAGAAAATAGAAAACCAGAAGCTATATTTTTCAGATGAGGAAGAGAAGCGCAGAGAAACAGAACACAAACTTACATACGTCTGTTCTAAAGGAAATTGTCAAGTACAGGACAACTTAAACAAAGTAAAAACTGCTCACGTACGTGCAACACCTAACTGCACACAAACGTGCTATTAACTTCCTAGAAAATAACAAAAACACTAAATAAATAACTAAATTGAACTTGGCTGTTTTTTAATAAAAAAACAGAGTAAAACAGAGTAAAAACAGAGTAAAAACAGAGCAGAAAACAGCAGCAACATTGAGACATTCTAATCCAACAAACTCCTCCTTGGATCAATTGCTGCTGCATACTCCAATTTTCTTTCTTAATACTTCAAATCTTCCAGCTTGAAGTGGTTTTGTGAACATGTCTCGTAAGCTGATCTTCGATCCGCAATAAACCAACTTAACTTCGCCACTTTGTTGCACCTCACGCAGAAAGAAAAATTTGACTTTGAAATGCTTGGTTTTGCCATGGAAAACTGGATTCTGAGATATTGCTAACGCCGCCTGATTATCCACATTAATTTCAATGCAATCACTAGAATTCAACCACAGATCCTTCATTATCTTCTCCACCATAAAGCTTGATTTACAGCTGCAAAGAGTCGCTATAAACTCGGCCTCGGTGATGGCGAGCTACAATCTCTTGCTTTTTAGAACACCAGGAGAAACAAGCGAGAACCAAAACTGAAACAATACCTGACGTACTTTTCATGTCATCCATCGAACCAGCCGGTCACTATCGAAAATCCTTGCAAATTAAACTTCGACATTTTTCAAACTTCACACCAAAGAACAATGTTCCTTTGAGATATCTCAAGACCCTTTTTTTGCTGCAATCAAATGTAATCGACTAGGACTACTCATAAACCTGGATAAAACACTTACAAAGCAAATAGAATATCTGGTCCGGTTGCTTTGTAAGATACATGAGACACCCAATCGACTTACGTACATAGAAGCATCTACTCGCATCTGTTCCATCATTCTTCGCAGCCTTCTCTTTAGCAGCCATAGGAGTGCTTACACTTCGACAATCTTCCATCCGAAACTTCTTTAGAATTTCCTTCATGTATTTTTTCTGACAGATGAAGATCTCATATGAAGCTTGTTTAACTTCCAGACCCAAAAAATAAGACATCTTTCCCAAGTCTGACATCTCAAAAATTGCAAATAGATTTTGCTTCACCTTTTCTATCAATTCCATATCATTCCCCGTCACTAATTGATCATCTACATAAAGTGACAGAATTACAACACCGTGATTCACCTTCTTGACATAAAGAGTGAACTCACTTAAGCTTTTACAAAGCCAAAATCCCGCAAATATCGATCTATCTTCCCATACCAAGCTCTTGGAGCCACGCTTCAGTCCATATAGAGCTTTCTTCAACTCCGTATACACTCTCTTCTTGCCCTTTGATACTAAAGCCTTCAGGTTGTTCAACAAAAATCTCCTCCTCAAGCTCTCCATTCGAAATGCAGACTTGACATCTAACCGAAATATAGGCCACCCATTCTCTCGCCGCAATAGCTAACAGTAACCTTATTGTATCAAGTCGTGCAACAGGAGCAAATGTTTCAGAATAGTCTACTCCCCATATTTGTGCATAGCCTTTCACCACCAGTCTAGCTTTGTATTTATTAACAGAACCATCAGGATTAAGTTTTGTTCTAAACACCCACTTAACCCCAATCACATTCTTATCAGATGGTCTATCAAGAAGCTCCCATGTGTGGTTTTTCTGGATCATTGAAATCTCCTCCTGCATTGCTGCAATCCACCTCTGATCCTCCTTAGCTTCCACAAAGTTAGATGGTTCGAGCATTGCCACATTGCTTCTTTCATAGATTTCGGCAAGTGACCTTGTGCTTCTCACTGGTAAATCATCCACACTGTCTTCCAATCCATCTATAACTTCATCAACCTCTACATCTGTTGCAGGTTGTTTTTCAAACTGTTTCTGCACTCTTTCCTTCCATCCAATTCCACTCATCTTCCTCTAGAAAAAACATCTCTCGCTTACAGTCACCTTCCCCTGTCATAGGATGAAAAATTCGTAAGCCTTTGATTGGAGATGTACCTAATGAAGATTCCAAGCTCGCCTTCTTATCCAACTTGTCCCTCTTGACCTCGGGAACATGAGTGTAACACAAACACCCAAAAACCTTCAAATTTTTCACGAAGGTTTAACACCATACCAGACTTCAAAAGGTGTTGACCTCTCTAAGGCCTTTGTAGGCAATCTGTTCAACAGGAATACTGCAGTATTAACTGCTTCAGCCCAAAACTTCTTAGGCAACATCTTCTCATGCATCATACATCTGGCCATCTCCATAATACTTCTATTTTTCCTCTCACTGACCCCATTCTGTTGAGGTGAATAGGGAGCAAATGAACCGCTGCACAATTCCCGCTTGCTCACAATTCAACTTAAACTTGTGAGCAAGATACTCAGAACCATTATCGACCGACCATTTTAATTTTCTTCCCACTCGATTCTCAACTAAGGCTTTAAACTTCACAAACACATCAGCAACTTCAGACTTGGCTCGCAGAAAATAAATCCAACTCATCCTAGTCATATCATCAGTGAAGGTAATGAAATACCTGCTACCATTGAGAGAAGACTCAGACATAGGTCCACATAAATCTGTGTGTGGACTAATTGCAGCTTCTCACATGCTCTCCACCTCTCCTCCTTTGAAAGGAAATCGACTTGCTTGCCAAGAAGACAAGTTCGCACTGTGGAAATTCCTCCTCCAAACTTGGCAAGTCATCTCGCCAAGCTATTTTCCGCATAAACGACATACTCTTCCTGTGAACATGCCCAAGTCTTTTATGCCATATCTCTGCATTTTCTTCTTTGCACTTTAAAGCCATTTGTTGCATCTCTTGTGGCTTGAACATGAAACTCTTGTCCTCCATTGGAATTCTTAGCACTTCTTTGCTATCTGCATTATTGATAAGACATTCCTTCCTTTCGAACTTCACTTTATAGCCCTTCTCAACTAATTGACCAACACTTAACAGATTATGGTCAATATTTGGCACAAAAAGAACATCACTGATCAGCTTCACCTCCTGATTTCCTTCAATAGCCACTATACCCTTCCCTTGCACTTCAATATACTATCCGTTGCCAATTCTGACTCTGGACCTAACTGACCTGTCTAGACTCCTAAACAGCTTCGAATTGCCAGTCATATGATTGGTACAGCCACTATCCACCAGCCATGCATCATTCCCAACAAAAGATTCAGAAAAAGAAGCTACAAATAAATGCTCTTCCTCGCTCATTCACCGCTACTCCGGGCTTTTCCTCGCTTGCTGGTAATTTTTTTCTTTGCAGATGGCTTCCATGTGACCCAACTTGTGACATCTTTCGCATCTAGCATCGCTTTCTCCAACATCTAAAAACTGATGATTAGTTCCACCACAGTATTGACAAGGCTTTTTGTTCATCTTCCATTTGCTAGACCCACTAGAATTTCCTTCTTTTGCTACAAACTTGGAGTCACCGGCATTTTCTCTGGACTGAATCCATTTCTTCCCTTTGCCTCCATCATTTGACTTCACTTTAGCTTGCAGCGCACCCTCTACAAACTCTTCTCTTCTCATCAGTCTTCTGTGCTCCTGCGCCTGCAAAGCATTCAACAATTCTGCAAGCTTTATATCGGGTAAGTCTCTTGTATTTTCCAGAGACGCTATGGTGGCTTCGAACTTCTCTGGAAGAGACACCAGAATCTTCTGAACAAGCCTTTCATCCTTCAAGTCAGTCCCTAAAACTCTGATTTTTCAGCTATCCCAACCAACCTATCGAGTACTCCTTCACCGACTCAATCTTCATCTCTGCTGTCTCTCAAATTCCCTCAAGAGATTCAGCACCTTCATGCCTCTTATCTTCTCATCTCCCTCGTATTCATCCTTCAAGATATCCCATATTGCCTTTGCAGAATCACATCTCATGATCCTTGTGAAGATAGTGGGTGAAATAAAGAGCGCATGTGCATGACTTTGCCTTGGCCTTCCTTGTGATTCTCTCTTTATGGTACTTTATCTGATTCAAAGTCGGATTGTCTGGAAGTGGAGCAACCTCATAATCATCCTCCACAGCTTCCCACAAATCATGACCCTCCAAGAATGCCGTCATCTTGACAGCCCATGCTTGATAATTCTCTCCAGTAAATACTGGAGAAGCCATCGCAGAGAAACCACTCGACCCTGTCTCCATCACCCTTTAACTTCTTTACACTTCGATACTTGCTTCACTTCATAGTCCCTCAAGATCATACACGCTCTGATACCACTGTTGTTACTGATCAAAACAGTAAACAAGAAAATAGAAAACGAGAAGCTATATTTTTCAGATGAGGAAGAGAAGCGCAGAGAAACAGAACACAAACTTACATACGTCTGCGTTCTAAAGGAAATTGTCAAGTACAGACAACTTAAACAAAGTAAAAACTGCTCACGTACGTGCAACACATAACTGCACACAAACGTGCTATTAACTTCCTAGAAAATAACAAAAACACTAAATAAATAACTAAATTGAACTTGGCTGTTTTTTAATAAAAAAAACAGAGTAAAACAGAGTAAAAACAGAGTAAAAACAGAGCAGAAAACAGCAGCAACATTGAGACATTCTAATCCAACACAAAGATTATTACGTAATGCAGACATACTAGTCCAGCCATAGAAGAAAAGGAAATAACAGCCATTTACTTCATAGTAGCACACTGTACAATCAATCACATTCTTGTAATCGACTCTTTTCACCTGAATTTTATAAAGAATACCAGCTACCATAATCAGCAGGAAATCATCATAGGTAGTTCATAAAATGCAGATGCTTTGGCTAGTTCAAAACCAGAAACTGGCAAGAGTAACAAGTACATACTCTTTGTAAAGAATTTGACCTCTGCGTAAATGCATCCAATCCCAACAGTCGCATGTCCTCCTTTCTGAATTTCTGGAAGAATTCAACAGAGCAGAGAATAATGAAGGGATTAATCACTTTCAGAATTCCTCATGGTACTTAAAGATCGAAAAAAATCACATGACAGAATGAAGATGCAAATGTACATTGCCAAGCGGTTTAGAAGAACCAATGGGATTTTCTTTCAGAATGTAGGACACGAGTGACAAATAAAATCTCTTTAACTATCTTGTTTTGCTCAAACCAGAGGGAGAAGTCATCAGAGATGATGACGCTGGAATGAAAGATCATCAAAGCTGCTAAGAACACAAAAACAGAGAGAGAATCAGAAATACAGACTGCAATAAAATCGAAATTAGAGTAAGGGAGAGAACTTAGCTTTTGCAGCAATCGAGCATTGAAGGACTAACTTTGATTGTTTGAGTAGAGCTGAACAGAGTTGAAGAGTGTACACTGGAATAGAGTTGGTCTTGCGCTGGATTTGTGGAGGAGGCTCATGGCTGTCGAAACTTCACTAGAAACGATCGTCTTGAAATTCAAAGATCGGGAGCTGGTTCGAGAGTTCATATCTAAAGAAGATGATATCCTGAACGTGTGTTATCCCAATTGAAAAGAGAGCACTGATAGATACCAAGAATTAGTACAGCCAATTGAATCGAGTATTAAAGCCAAAGAAGGAGAGAAATTAGCTCTTAATGCTCTTGTGGCAATCGGATTAGTTGAGCGTCAGTCACGGCCATTTTCCTCTTTTCTAAGGACGATGATGATAGACATCAGAAGTTGGATAACGAGAATCTCTAATGACGATGCTCAGCGGTGACAATATGCACCAACGGAATTATGCAACGAGGATATTCATCTGTGATTGTCTTCGATCTGAGTTAGACGAAGAAGCTTTGACCGGATGTAACGAACTCAAGAGTGATCGAAGCACCCGTTGGAGAGTCGTCACCGAGAAAGAGAGCGTATGAAGTCCATGATGGTCAGAGATGGTCCGGCGCTACTCTGTGACAGTGATGTTGCAGCGGTTGGAGGTGGTGACAGGAAGGGATAGTTGCAGGCGAAGGCACTCAATTTGGTTTAGTTCCATTCTCAACAGTTACAAAAACACTTGAAACATGATAGCTAGCAAAAAATTTAACATAATGTAAACTGTATCAAAACACCTTCAGATTGAACACTTCCACGTATCATTTCACAGCCGTGCCTTGGTGAAACTTGATCAAACATATCATGTGCAATTGGTTGAGAAGTGGATTTTAGCTATTTCAAACTCTACTTATGTCCGTTGGAATCTTAAATCAAATGCACAGGAAGGGTCCAAAGTTCGAACTTCACATATATTCCTTCAAAAGCATGAAAGACCAGCACAAAGGAAACCAAAAGATTCCCCTTATTGGCTCTTTTTCAGTTATTTGGACGGGGTACAAAATCAAAACCTCTAATCCACATTATCAAAGCCAGAACAGACCAAAACTATCTAAATTCTCCCCATGAATCACCAAACAAATAAAAGAAACAAGTAAAAGACGAGCCGTCATGTGCAATAATGAAGTAAAGGAATCAAACAAAATGCAGGAGTTTGATTGTGTAAAGAATGTTCACCAAATCAAATTTATGGCACTGCATCCAATATGACAGCTTCTAGCGAAATTGGACAAGACATGTACAAGCGAGAAAATTATGGAAAGAATCAAACACGAACCCCCATCATGTCAATGTACAAAGAGCCAACATATACTTCAATGGACGTGAAATTATCTACTTGGATTATCAACGCAAGCCTAAAAATCTCAATGATTTGACAAGTGAACTAGTGACGTGCCAATTTCATGGCTGGAGGTTCTCGGGTATATACCAATTGTTGGGAATAACGGATCCCCAAAACCGGACTCGACACTAAATCGAACCCCTAAAACAAATGCGGAAGCGAAGCCCGGGAAAACACGTATCACCGATCCTAAAGCACACCACGGATTCGAGCGTACCTTGTTAGCCACAAATTAGACACCGCGCCAATAGGAGGAAGAGATTTGGCCCTGTTCGATCCGATTACGCCTTGAAGGGAAGAAGAAACGTGCATTTTGCCTTACTGTTTCTTCTTTTTCTTTTTGGAGAGAGAGAGTGCACGGGAGAGGGGAAGACGTACGTACGTCTTCTGTTTTTCCAACGGGTGTCTTCTCTCTTTCTCTCTCTCTCTCATCCCTTTTATACGTCCCTCCATCCACGGGCCCTATTCCCGTGGGCCGGGCTTTTCGGGCCCAACTTGGGCGGACGGGCCTTAAGCCCATTGCTAGTAAAACCATCATCTCCCACTTGCACATGGCGGGTCGAACAGGATTCTCTTTACCTCTCTTCAACATTCATACCGGTGAATATTCTCGTGCGACCAGCATACTTTGAGAGCTCGTTGCCATACATCCGTTAGGAATATATAGCAGCTTATAATGGGCATCACTTCTTGAGTAAACTTAGTATGCAGTATCCTAGATCGATCGATCAGATTTATATCTCTTTTGATCTCTTTTATACAATGATATATATATTGTATTCACAATTATAATTATCACAAAGACAGTCATAATTGGTCGACCAGTGAATACAAAACTACAATGTGATTCTCCAAAATCGATTTTCCTCTTTCCTTCAAACTCTCAATTTCAGTTCAGCTTGCTTTTCTAGAAATGTACCATTAGATCGAATCAACTCATGACCATTGGCAACATCCTAAGATAACAAACACTAAATAAAAATCTTGAGAATAAGTAAGAGTCATGAAGGGACTTAAATTGAGGAACTCTTTTCCTCAAGAGTCTCACACGTCATAAAAGTTGAGATCAAACTTTTTGCCACTCTTATTGGTCGTCTCATGCATACGTAGTATGAAATACGTATTACGGTATTAACTCCTTTCCCATGGAGCGTATGTCTACATTTTTCAATACCGTATAGATGATAGTTCAGACATACCCAATGTCTAACTTGAGTTCACGCACCTACTCATTCAAAACATTCATCAGAACTCACATCTGGCATCTTAGACAGATAGAGTAAAATATGTGGGGTATTTTACTTTCGGACATCACAAGTATTATGTCATCATCTTAACACTTAGTTAAGGTGACATGCGTATTTTAAGCTTGAGCTCTCGATTATCACCTAGATAATAAGCTTAAAAACAGTCTCATCTCTATTTATCATACAGTAAATAGAGGCGATTACCCGTGTGAGTGGGCTAATCTTTTATCTGTCCGACATACTTCCTCAACTTAAAATAATACACTGAGTATTAAGATGCATAAAGATCTTACAAAGATTCATAGGCATTAATCAATGAAAAACAAAATTTCATAAATGTGAACAACTCAGGGAAATTACAATCCAGTACATCTGACTCTACGCAATCTTAGAGATTTTACATGGCCACAAAACACTTCTCTAGGTATTGGCTTTGTCATAGGATCTGCTACCATTCTATGCGTAGATATGTACTACAAGTTCACATCCTTTCGTGCAACCATAACTTTTACAAAGTTATACTTGGTATATATATGTTTGGTCTTGCCATGATACTTTGATCTTTGGTGTATGCTATAGCCGCTTGGCTATCACAGTTAACCAATAATTAATTTGCAGCTTTCTCAATAACACCTAAATGATCCAAGAATCTCTTAAGCCAAACACCTTCTTATATTGCTGCCGACAATGCCACGAACTCAACTTCCATCGTAGACAAGGCTATACACGTTTTGTTTCTTCTTTGCTCCAATATATGGTGCCATTATTCGGTAAGAAAACAAAACCAGAGGCAGATTTCCTTTCATCTAAATCTCCTCTCCAATCATCATCAGAATAGCCTTAGAGTCGCAGATCATTTCCTTAATAACTCAGCGTATAATCAGTAGTCCCCTTTAGATACCTCAAGTATTCTCTTAACGGCTTTCCATTATCGGACCCGGATTGGATTGGTATCCACTCATCATTCCAACTGCAATACATATGTCAGGTCTTGTACACATCATAGCGTACATCAAGCTCCCAACAGCACTAGCATAAGGAACATATTTCGTTTGTTCCTTCTCTCGTGGAGTCCTTGGACACAGTCTATGGCTCAATCCTTCACCTTTTGCAATAGGAGTGTCTATGGGTTTACAATCTTGCATACGAAATCGTTCAAGAACCTTATTTATATATGTTTCTTGTGAAAGAGACAACGATCTCTTCAAACGATCTCTTGAAATCTTAACTCCAAGAATGTATGCAGCCTCACCCATATCCTTCATCTCAAAGTTGGAAGACAACCAACTCTTGACAGTCTTAACAAACTCCATATTGCTTCCGGCAATTAGTATATCATCAACATATAATAATATGATCACAAATTGATCCTTGGATCTTTTGATATATACACAATGATCCTCATCAATCATTGTAAAATCATATGCCATTATGGCATTATGAAAACGTATATACCATTGTCTCGATGATCGCTTAAGGCCATATATCGATCTCAAAAGTCGACATACCTTTTCTTCTTGGCCTTTCATTATGAAACCAGCAAAGGTTATTTCATATATATTTCTTTCTCTAATTCTCCATTGAGGAAAGCAGTCTTTACATCCATTTGATGTAACTCAATATCCAGACTAGCCACTATTGCCAGAATAATGCGAATCGAGGTAAATCTCACTATAGGAGAAAATGTATCTTCATAACCTATTCCTTCCTGTTGATTATACCCCTTCGCCACAAGGCGAGCCTTATGCCTTTCTATCAAGCCATCAGCCTTTCGCTTTATTTTGAGAACCCGTTTGTTCCTAATAGCTTTGCGTCCTTTTGGAGATTAACCGGTTCCCAGACTTGGTTTGATTTCATTGACTCCATTTCCTCTTCCATTGCATTAATCCATTTTTCATTACTAGGGCAATTTATAGCCTCATTAATATTTCTTGGTTCATCCTCATCTTGTGGAGCAACCATAAAAGTTTCCCCTTCAATGTCGAAACATCGACGGGGGAATACTTTGGCGACTTGTTCGCCATATGGGAGATTGTACACTTTGCACATCATTCCCCATCATGCTCCCACTTGGATTAGGCAATGATGATGTCATCTCATCATCTGGTTGTAATTGAGAATGAATTGAATTTAATTCATTACTTCTCATATTACTCCCACTTAGATGAACTCCACTAATATAATTATCTTAATCCAAGGTTTCAAATAGGAAGTAATCTTCCCCTATTTCGCCCTTCTTAGGAAATTCATCCACTAAAAATGTGACATCCCGTGATTCAAATTCAGTTATACTCCCACTTTCCTCCTCACTTATGAACACATACCCTTTCGAGTGTTCGGAGTATCTCATTAAAATACTCTTCTTTCCTTTGGGACCCAATTTCCCAAACTTGTGAGAGGACTTATGAGTATAGGCAGCACAACCCCATGGCTTAAGAAAACTTAAGTCCGGTTTTCTACCTGTCCATAACTCATATGGAGTGGAAGTAACGATTTGGAAGGCACACGGTTAAGTATATAGGCAGTAGTTAACAACGCATCACTCCAAAAAGTGATAGGTAAGTTAGCATGCGCCATCATGGACCTAACCATTTCCAACAGGGTTCTGTTTCTTCTCTCCACAACACCATTTTGTTGAGGAGTATATGGAATAAACAACTGTCTTTCTATTCCTTTTTCATCACATAATTTTTCTGAACTCATCAGATAGATATTCTCGACCTCGATTGGATCTCAATGCTTTTATTTTCTTGTTTAATTGATTCTCTACCAAGGTCGTAAACCTTTTGAAACAACATAATGCTTCAGATTTATGAGAAATCAAATAGACATATCCGAATCGAGTATAGTTATCTATTAAAAAGTGATGAAATAAACAGCCACATGCCTTCCTCTCACATTCATTGAACCACAAACGTCAGAATGGATTAAATGCAGAGGAAATTCAGCTCTTTTACCTTTTCCAAATGGTTTCCTTGTCTTTTTCCCACAAGGCAATGCTTACATATGGGCAAATCGACTTTTTCAATATCGCCCAACAAGCCCTCTTTGGCTAGTTTATTTATACATAATTGGCCAATATGACCAAGTCTAGCATGCCACACATTCACATCATTATCATATGAAATAGAAGATGTGAAACAAGGGAATAACATATTGACTTCATCACAGTCAACATTTAGTACAATAAAACCATCCAGAAAGTGACCATAATCATAGTAGTTTGTATCCAAATACAAATCTACACATTTTTTATGGAAGTTCATATAAAAACCAAGCTTGACCAACACCAAAACAGACACTAAATTTCGACGAATCTCTGGAGCATATAGAACATCATGTAGGAACAAGGTGCGTCCACCACGCATGTTCAATTGGCAGGTGCCAATCCCTTTCACTTCAGCTCTAGAGTTGTTTCCCACATAGATCCACTTAGTTCCAGTTGGTACTCGTCAAAATTCCACGAAGAATTCTCTATCCTTCACTATATGGTCTGTCGTATTTGAATCTACAGTCCATAAAGGATTGGATTAAGCCAATAATACAGAACTTGGCACATAAGCAAAGTTCTCAAATGTACAAGAGGTGTATACCTCCTTTGGCTCACGGCAGTCGCGAGCATAGTGACCTCTCTTGTCACAATTGTAACACCTCACCCTTGACATTTTCTTCACTTGAGGACGTTTTCCTCTCTTGTGTTGGTTAACTCTTGATTTCTTGCAATAAGGACTTGATCCTTTGCATTCCCACATATTGAACGAATTAATACGCTTGCGCTTAGAGCTCGAAGCCCTTTCTGAGCTAGAACCAGCATAGCAAATATCTATTTTCGGCTCAAATGCCATTATGTGGTCCTTAGCTAGCTCAAGGTGGCGCACGGCACCCTCAAGATCTTCCATAATATGGTCAAGAGCTTCTAGTGCTTCTTACTTTTTCAGCACATATTGAATCTTCATATTCAATATTTTACAATTGTTGCCGTTCATATAAGCAATTACATTCTTAGTTGCTGAAAACATCGATCTGAACACATCAGACATACATGCACGAATAATTAATGCCTATCATTTATGCATCTATTTTTGCACAAACCCATCATATCAATGAATAATTTTAAGTAAGGTTTCAGAATCAAAAGGTCACTATGTTTCCAATCATCCTCCAAAAATCCTAACTCAAAATTATTATTGATATAATTGTCATATGCAAAATAAATTCTATGAAGTTACAAAAACTTCTATGAATTACCCACAACTAACTTCCCACAGCAACCAGCATTAACAGAAAGTAAATAAAATTTAACATCCAGTAGAATAACAATGCTTTCACATAATACAACTAACATATCGGTTGCTACATCAACAACAATCAGGTAGTAAACATTACATAATTAATCTAAGAAATAAATAGGGAATGTCCCTTCTAATCTATCAATCAAAACATCGAGAAAACGAAGGCACATTTGCCAACCATGGAAAAAACTTTTGGAGAGCTTTCATGTCGCCACCAAGGGGCATTCACTCGCGCCATGTGGCGCTCAATCTAAGGGTTGAAGTTTTGGCCAACTCAATCCTATAGTACTCTCTTACAAAAGCTTCCACTAGCCTTCTATAACCCGGGACCACGTTGACCTCCCATAGCCGATCTAACACGCTTGCCATTCGGGTGGAAGAGTGTTCATCAAAGCCGGCACCTTTTCAAAATCCGACATAAGATAACCATTCCGGATGATTTCCTGTATCATCGATTGACCCCGACCACATGTGATACTAAATCACCGTCATGCCACCGATAATCAGCTAACTTTCTGTCATCAACCTTTTAAGTCTTGCATTTCCCTCATCCGTTCTAAAGGGATTGCGGGTATCCGTACATAATGCATCATAGTTCCTGCAACAAAGGCGGAACTAAAAAAATGGATCACTAATAATCCATAATTAACATAAGGGAAAATACATAATTTTCCATGATTCATGCAACAAATGCAGAATAAAAAATGGATTACCTATAACCCACACGAATATAATTGAAAAAGAAACAAATTCCCTTCTTTTTTTTTTTTGGGTCGGGCGGTCAACCGTCAACGCTCGTCGGTCGTCGGTCAACGGTCGATCAACGGGCGGCGGGTCGTTGGACGTCGATTGGTCGAACCGGGAACGAACGGTCCGACCGCACGTGCCGTGCGCGTGCGTGGGCTGACGTCACGCAGACGTCGGCCCGGCACGTGCGCGCGCGTGCCGAGCGTCGGCGGGTCGGGTCGGGCCGGGTCGCCGGCCGGTGACCGCCCGCCAACCGTCGTCGCGCTAACGTCATCGATGACGTCATCCCAGCGGTTACCGGCCGATTGGGTGACGTCATGCGGACGTCGGCATGCATCGGTTCGGCAACCGGCGCGTGCCGATTCGCCGGCCGGCGGCGAGCACATGCGGGTTCGCCGATCGGCACGCGTGCCGCACGCGGCGGGCGAGCCAGCTTCTAGGGCACATCGCGCCCACGCGCAGCACCTTTGGCAGCGCGTGTGGGCGCGTGCGGTCTCCGGAGGCGCACGACATGTCGCCGGACTTGTCTCGACGACCTCTTTCACCCAAAGTGCCTTCAGAAATTGATTTCGACTTATCAAAACTCAGAAAAAGGACGAACAAAGACTTTCGGGTGTCGGGATTTTCGCCCGATCCGTACGGCCGAAAATTTTCGCGAAAAATCAATCAAAAAACATCAAACAGGTCGGGAAAATGTGAACTAGGGCTCTGATACCAATGTTGGGAATAACGGATCCCCAAAAACCGGACTCGACACTAAATCGAACCCCTAAAACAATGCGGAAGCGAAGCCCGAAAAAAACACGTATCACCGATCCTAAAGCACACCACGATTCGAGCGTACCTTGTTAGCCATAGATTAGACACCGCGCCAATAGGAGGAAGAGATTTGGCCATGTTCGATCCGATTGCCTTGAAGGGAAGAAGAAACGTGCCTTTTGCCTTCTGTTTCTTCTTTTTCTTTTTGGAGAGAGAGTGCGCAGGAGAAGGGAAGACGTACGTACGTTTTCTGTTTTTCCAACGGGTGTCTTCTCTCTCTCTCATCCCTTTTATACGTCCCTCCATCCACGGGCCCTATTCCCGTGGGCCGGTCTTTTCGGGCCCAACTTGGGCGGACGGGCCTTAAGCCCATTGCTAGTAAAACCATCACCAATTCTAACCAGCATACTCACGTTGATGAGCATCAATCACGTTAAGCTGCAGAGTCAACTTATGAGCAATCGACAAGTTCAATAACCTTTCAACCTTGGCAGGTATATGTACAAATGGTGCAAAGTATCAATATAACACAAATCACATAAAAGTAAATTCAAAGTTGTAAGGAAGACTATAACTGATGCATTCAAGTGGTGAAACAAGAGGTATTCAACGATCGAGTCTGAGAGCACCAGACTGACAAAGACGGAGGCAATCACACAAGCATACAGGAGGTCTCTTGGTTATAGCATGATAAGGGATCTTGGACCAGGGAAACTGAAAATCTCTTTTCACGAAGCAAAGAAGGAAGGAGAATGACTAGAGAACATATCTCGTCCAACGAAAGTGTATTCTGACAGACATTTAGGCATGTTATCGAACATGTGATAAGCACATCAGCCAAAGGATCTAGATTCAACTATGGAACAACGATTTCACATCCAAACTATCGCAATATCATTAAAACAGACTCGAGTCACCAAACGGATTTTTAATTGGAGACTATTTTCCAAACTAATTTAAGATAGCAACACATAGTCATTTCATGATTGTAGAACTCGTTAACAAGCCTCATTTCTTTCGAATGGATAGACGCATCTTCACTTCATGTGTTTGAAGGATAACATGAGAAACTAAACTTTACACTCAACATCGAGTTCCGATGATATGAAGTAGATGCATCGACCTCCAAACTGCATGGATCATAGTGTTAAGAGACTCCACATGCAAGTAGAAACATCACTGAGAATCATAATCGTGAACATCACTATAGGTTGGAACTTACATTCTGGCATGTAGTATGCCCCATTGAGAACAGAGAAGACTGTTGAGGTGGAGGTCAGGAGAAGGAAAAAAAATGGTATCAACGGTGTTTTTATGATTCGGGGAAAAATTACAAAAGTAGAAGTTTAAGAAAGCATTAGTGTAATTGATTAGCTACAACTTCACAAACCTTCTCAAGAAAGATCATAAATGGGCATTGAAATGATCTAAGCTACCGTTGATGGAAGTATGATGCATGCAAGGGCCTATTTGTTTTCACTCCGGAGAATAACTGATTCTGTTTTTTTGCTTTTGGAAACAAAAAAAAAAGAATATAAATCCATTTGGTAAATTTTTCATTCCCGGAAAAAAAAATCTATATTTTTGTTCCCGGAATAGATTTAAAATAGAATTAAGAAGTAGAAAAAAGTAATTTCTTTTCTTGAAACAATTCGTAAAATCTAATTTTTTTTCTTCTCCTCTCTTATTATATTTTCTTCTTCTCTTTCATTTTCTTCTTCTTCCTTTTGGCCTGTCACCGGCCTCGGCCATAGCCAACGATCGGCGGACGAGTGCCGACGATCTCGCCGGAGCGTCGTCGGCCCCGGTGATGCCGAGCCACGAGTAGGCTTGGCCTCACGAGCCAGGCTGTGGTTGGGCGAGGTCAAGCTCACCCAGCCATTGGCAAGTCTTAGCCTCACTAGGCCACCTCCGGTCGACGTTTCTTAACGGAGGCTTGACGAGGGCGAGCCTCACTAGTGGTGGGCAAGCTCAACCTCACTAGATCTAGGTGAGGTCGACCTCACACAGCCACAAAGTGGTGGCCGACGATCGACCACAAAGAAGGAGGAAGGAGAATAGAAAAAGAAAAAAATATAAAAAGTATTAAAAA
Source organism: Eucalyptus virginea (assembly GCA_014182375.1). NCBI lineage: Eukaryota > Viridiplantae > Streptophyta > Magnoliopsida > Myrtales > Myrtaceae > Eucalyptus > Eucalyptus virginea. Next base: position 12,564,287 of record CM024520.1, read on the forward strand.
TTAAAGAAAAAAAAAATTAAGAATCCTACCAAATGTATTTCTATCCCGAGAATAGAAATTTCGTGAAGTTATCAAATGCGTTCTTTTGCTAAAAAATTATTCCCAATAAACAAAATTAGAAAAAAAACTATTTCTAATTAAAAATTATTTCTTGGAATAGAATTGTTCTTGAATGCGCCCTAAATTTCCCTTCTTCCATCATACCAGGCTAGACTACCCTTAGACGATGGACCAGCCGACTTTTTAAGATTGTTGAAAGCTGCCCTAGCAATTCCTAGCTCGATGGTTGTCACACTTAGGCACAAACTTGCACATGGAATTACATACAAAGATAACATAAATTAATACAGTACCATGATATTATCAGACCAATAGAATATGGTCTAAAATCTATGGACAACAAAATGTTTTGAAGTCTTGATACTTGATTTTTAGTTGATATGTCAATAAAAGTAAAAACTCAAGGATTTTCGATGCAGCCCGAGCCCGTTTCTTGAAGAAAAATGATCATTTTTGTTTTATCATTCTTAAGTAATTTCTTATTTATTTGTATCGAAAACCCAAAAATTTAAACGGTTGATTTTTTGTTGACTTTTTGGTCAATGATTCGACCAAAAAGTCAACACTAGTCGAAAGTTGGCTTTTTGTACAAAAGGATTCTAAATGGTCCTCATTTCACTTTAGTTAGGTTAATTTTCAAAAATTACAAATATTTGACCTAAACATTAATTTTTTAGAAATAGTCAACTAAATAGTTAACATTTCACCAAATTAATTAGAAAAATTCAAAAATCCACAAATCACTTCGTTTTTGTCTCAACTTGACTTTAGCATAAAAAATTTGGCGAAAATCGATTAACAACCTTATTTTTTGAATTTTCAATTTTAGGTTCAAAATCAACCAAAAATAAAATTATTTTCGTTCTAGTTATAATTAGACTTAGTTCTATTAATGACATTTGATCTAGAGATCATTACACATTCGCTCGTCTAATTAGTTTCAAGACAGTTGTTGAAATGTGAATTGTCACTTTTAACCCTAATTAGGAGGTCCAAATCAATTCTTCATGATTTGCAAACAAATACTTCTATTCCACTCATTTTTGTGAGATAAGTCCAAATCCATAGTCCATTTTGGGATATTGATTTGCGAACTTTTCAATTTGAGGAATTTAGCTTTTGGATTTGAGAAAACCAAGCTAATGAACTTCAATTGAAGAAATTCAAGTTGACAAATTGAGACTAAGGTTTAATTTCGAGAATAAAGGCTCATTAAACCTCAACCAATTTTAGCATAAAAGTCGTGCCATCAATTCAAAGTCATTTTGGATACATTGAGTTATCCTAGGTATGGGTAATTAATCCAATATATGTGGCATCCTAAAACTCCGTGGCAACCTCTAGATGCCTTACAACCTTTGGAAGGGCGATGGATGCATCATTGATCTATGTTATGGTCTTTAGACCAAAGAAGTGTAATAGAATTAATGGCCGAGCACCTAATGGGTGAATATTTTGTTGGAAACATGTTCCATGCCCATGTGAGATCTAGATTTATTTGATGAGGAAATTATGTTTTTGGCCATGAATTTTATAAGTTGGACTTTATTAATCTATGTTACAAAGTATTATAGCCATTTAAATCTGTAATTTAAGTACTTTAATTTAATAGGGATTTAGTTAGTTTTAAAAATGGTCAATTATGGATTTATTTAAGCTTGGGTCTTAGGCCCAAGGGTGTTAGCCTAATATGGGCCAAATGGCCGGCCCATAAGCCCATGAAGGGCTGTTGTTGCACGAAGGAGGGGGGGGTGGAATTGCATGCCTTCCCCCATTTGTCCCATGGTGATGGCCAAGTGTCAAGCCATGCAAAACTAATGATGGTTAATGATGGAGGGAAGGAAAATTAGAGGGGAAAAGTGGCCGGTTTAAGCGAGAGAGAAGGAGAGAGAGAGGAGAGTTCGTCCGAGAGAGAGAGAGAGGAGAGAAAGAGAAGGAAGAAAGGAAGAAGGGAAGAAGGAAGGAGGAAGGGCCGTGCATCGCCGTCCGTCGTCGCCGTGTCTCGCCGTTGTGTTCGCCGTTCGCTCGGTCTAGAGGCAAGTGGGATCTCTTGATCTACTCTTGCATGCTGTGTTTAGTGTGTGTGATTGAATGGTGACAATTTCGGATGTATAGAATGCGAAAAATTGAAGTTATAAGAATGGTGCTCTAATCTAATGTACTGTTCTTGAGAAAACAGCTCGACCTTGGATGTTCTAGTGACTTGCATGTGATGTTCTAGTTGAAGTTTGGCTTCAACCTCTAAATGAAAGTTGTAAATGACTTCTTGGAGTATAACATACTCCTTGGAAAGATTGGATTTGGAAATTTCGGTACTAGGAACAGAAGTCTTAACCGCCTATATTTAATTACCTAGAACGAATCTGACTTCGATGTCTTCATGAAGTATTTACCTTATGGTCTTGGCTATTACATAGTCAAAATTCATAAGTTTTGAATGTCATTTGGGTATTTAATCAAAAATGTTTCTAAAACTGTGTAATCTGATGTGTTCGGACTTGGTAATGTTGCAATGCGTGGTCTATACCGTTTTCTATGGGATTATTTTGGAAAATTGTTCTGCATGAAATATATTTTTTTATATCTTGCCTACAACATATTCAAATTTCGTGATCTTCGAAGTTCATTTGTCTATTTAACCAAAAATGTTTCAAAAACTGTGCAAGTGGAACGGACAGAATTAGTAGTGCTGTGATGCATGGTCTGCGTTGAACTATATGGGGATATTTTTGTGTAGTGTTCTTCATGAAATATCTGCCTTTATGTCTTGACTATCACATGGTCGAATTCATAATTTTTTAAGGTCATTTGGGTATTTAATTAAAATATTTTCTAAAACTGTGCAAGCTGGATTGTGCGAATTTCAAAAGCTGTAATGCATGGACTATTCTGTTTGTATGAAATTCTGGTGGTGTTGTATTCTTCATGAGATAAATGCCTCTAGAGCTTGTCTATGATGTATTAAATTCTTAGAAATTATTAGGGTCAATCACTAAACTTTAAGAAGTGTAAATTAAAAGAATGCATTCCGTTTCTAAAATAATAGCAATAATCCATGAGTTTGCCCCATGAATTATATTGTTTTTAAGTGATTGAATCTTGCTGCACATGTGATGACATTTGGCATTTCATATAAAATCAAAAAGCTGAAATTGACCTTGTTTCCATCACATCATGTGCCATGTTGATATTGAGACACAAATGTGAATATGAATTATGATAAATGAGGATACCGTCAGAGGTGTGAGCCGACGATGCCCCGGGAGTGTCGGGATGCTCGGAATGTGGGGGTGCCAGATGCCCGGAGTGTGTGTACCGGATGTCCTTGGGAGTTTCGAGATGCCCAAAATGTGGGGGTGCCGGAAGCCTTGGAGGTGTGTGCCAGGGGATACCTCGTGATGCCGCTTGGGGTATGAGATGCCCGGAATGTGGGGGTGCCGGATGCTCGGAGGTGTGTGTCGGAGGTTCCTCGCGATGCCAGGTTGGGTGTGAGCGATAAAATGTGGGATGCAATTACTAGTCCCGGGAAAGAAAAATGTGGTGACCCAATTGAAAGATAAAAAGTTGAAATTGAATCATGCATGGTATGGTGACATGTATGCATGGCTGTATGATATAATATATATATATATATATATATAAGTGCATGGTGGTATGTGCACATAAGGCATGGATATGCATGAATGCTTGATGATGAGTGCATGGTGGTATGTGCACATAAGGCATGGATATGCATGAATGCTTGATGACGAGTGCATGGTTGTATATGCACCTATGGCATGATGGTATATGCATGGATGTTTGATGATGAGTGCATGATGGTGTATGCACATATGGTATGATGACATATGCATGGCTGCAAGGTAAGTTATGCTTGGATGCATGAATGAGATGTACTCTACTATGACGTCATGATTGTTCTGTTTGATGCATTGAGTAGTTTAATGGATCTTTTACCTGTTGAGTGGTTGTACTCACCCCTTTGGTGACCAACATTTCAAATTAGAAAGATGCCTCTCTCTCTGGTCACGTGGGGTACCTTTTACGGCCTTCCATCTGACGTGGAGGTCGAGTGTATGGAGCTTGATTGTGTCACCATCGCTAGTTTGACGTTCATACAGGTTCGTGTGCTGGTGATGTATGATGTGGGCCCTGGCTCGGGCCCGGTCATTTAGAGTTCTTGTCTGTCCACGTCCGCCGTGACAGTCATACGGGGATGTTGCTGCGCCACCGCCCGATGCACTAGGATGGGTGTGATGGCCCGAGTGAGAAGTGGAGCTGACGTTTTTTTTTTTTAGATAGCCGACACTTGTAGATGGAGGGTTACATGTGATCGATATAGGGGTTGAAAACTCTCTTTGAGCTGTAGCCAAGTTTAGCTAAAAGTCTTTGCTTTTTGGTTGTACCAACCCAAGATGTCCATATTAAAAATGTAAAAAAAAAGTGGCTTGGCTTTATGTTTTCCTTTGATGTGTAGTTGGTGTGCATTGTACCATCATTAAGAGAGTAGAGGGATGGTGAGACTCGTCTTTAATTTCGCTATGAGCTGCGCTAAACTCTTTTAAAAAAATGCCTATGGACCTCGGTCCTTCAGTAAACCCTTTTATATCAAAGACAAGTAACGCAGTATCCAATAGATAGAGCAATAGGTATCTGTGGCAACCTTAGCTGTTTGGGGTGCCACAATAGATATCTTGTAATATTAATTGAATTCAATTTTAATTAATTTGCAATTTTGAGCGTGAAATTACATGGAATTGTCCAATTTATCCTTGCAAGTGCAATTGCATGTACCCACGGTGTAGGTCCAATATTTTTCATGTTAATAAAGTAATTAGGCCAATAAAAAGTTATCAAATTGCATTTATATGGTTTAATTGGCCTATTACAAAAAAAGAAAATTACGAATGATAATTAGATTATATCTCAATAATTGCACTCTTTTTGTCTAGCATTATTTAGAGATATTGTCATAAGTCATTTTTAAATGCATTAAAAGGAAAAAGAAAAGAAAAGTAATTGCATGTGCATAGCACATTTGTTGCACGTGTACTGCACACATTCTGCAATAGCATTTGTCTTTTCACTCCTTTAATGCTCAGTGCTTATGATGCTTAATTGTATCTGTCTCGAGTCACATAACATGCAGGAGTTTGATTGTGGAGCTTTAGTCATCAGGATTGGAGCCTTAGTCATTAAGTGAGCGTAAGAGTAGTTGCTTGACCAGGTGTTTCTATTATTGCCTTTTGTTTACGGGTTACCATTTAAAAGTTTAAAAAGCCATTGCAATGTTGTTGTCATCATGTGAGGGTCGTTTAACGAGAACGATTTCACGCAAAGAATTAAATGTCTATTGTGTATACTCACGTGTGTAGTCTTCAGACATCAGTCCTGCGTATTTACTGCTCTTTAAGTAGCATAAAAGAGGGAATAGAATCGTCTGACTCCATGCATGTCAATTGTCATCGGGTCGAAGAAATTATATCTGGAATTTTAAGCCCCGAAGTTATGAGAGAGCTTCGTCTGTAGTGGAAGCACCGTAAGTCATTAACTTGAGTATAGCAAATCTATCAGCATTTGAATATTTAAAGTCATGTTCTCATCATCGGTCTAATATTTCTCCTAACCCACACTTGAGAGTGATGAAGCTGTGGTTTTTGTGGATGGTTTGCTTACATTGTGGGGGTAAATGAGGGGTGCTCCTTGCCTCCTCTAGTCTGCATGCATATTCTAAATTTTCCCTTCTACTGCTAGAAATTCTTTTGAGGGACTATTATGAAAACAAATTGCCTGATTCAGGAAGATGTTATCTGATGAAACTCAAATGCTAACAGTGTTTTCTGGTCTATAGCTTGTTTTCTAGTATGTATTTGCTATGCAAGGCGTTGAAAAACCTGATGAACAATTATGAAAACAACCCGTATTGCTTGGTAATTTCAGTTCTCAGTTTGTTGTTTTCCCTTATCAATCATGAAAATTGATTGGATAGAATTACAACACCTCTTTTGCACATGATGTGGAGAAAATGAACATTAGCAGAAAATAAATAGGATGGAAAGATCAGAAAATCGAGAAAACAAGAAACCGAACAAAACAATGGCACCACTCAAAATATGGTCATTTACTTTTGGGGATGAACTGGTAATTGTCTCGAAGAATCTTCTAATTAATTCCTTTGCGAGGTCCTTTCGATGGAAACTCGGGATAGATGTTTGCATTTTTTCATCAATACATCATCTTTTATCTATCCAGCTTTTCAACGATTCTTTTAGTGATTTTGTATGGATTTCTTGAACTGTCTGGTTGTTGTAATGGTTTTGACAGGATCAGTGATCTTATGCCTGGCTTCCGAAAATGGTGATTTTGATGGAATTCCATGTGACGTGAAGGATGTAATTAATTCTTATCAGTTGAGTCCTTTTGTGGCAAAAGTGGGTTCTTTTCTTGTTAGCATTTTGTTGATTTCCCCATTATTATTATTTTATTTTTTATGAATCATAAAAACTTTTAATTTTTTTTAATTTATTAAAGGTTTCTCAATTAAAAACAATGTTTGCTTATGCCAAATAGTAAGGTTTGTTGAACATCATTGTCATTGATACATAATGGTTGCGTGTCTAAGTGCTAATTATATGATTTTTTTTTTTTTGTAATTTATTGCTTAATGATTCAGCTCTAAGTTATATGGTCAGAATATATATCACCTTACGACTAACCAAAGTAGCACAATTTAAAAATAGGGGTTTTTTTCATTTGTTGTAGGTAATTTTAGTGGATGCAAGAACACTTTTTTTTTTTGGTTGAAAATAGGACTTTCATTTCATTCTGGAAAACGAGAATTACATGGAAAGGACAAGTTGAAATCAGAGCATAAAATATTCCAAAGGGGTTGCGGGGGTTCACACTTCCAAATTGAGGGGAGGGTTTTTAGGCGGAAAGCTTTTGCTATCCAATCTGCAGCGTAATTTGCATTTCTTGAACAATAAACTACCCTTACGTGAGGCATTTGGGCCAGTATCTGTCGGCATTCTTGGACCAAATCTTTCACAGCCCATGGGTTGTCTATCTGGCCTAGTAGTGCATCCACAACCGTGTGGCAGTCAGTTTCACAAAGTAAAAGTCTTCTTCGGTTCGTGTACTTTCCCCTTGTGCGTCTCCTCCTCTGTTTCTGCAGTCGCAAGCCATGGAGAATCGCTAGGGTTTCCGCCTGCACTGGTGAAGCAGCATGGACGTCTTTGGTGAAGCCCTCGAACGATTACACCCATGGAATTGCGCAAAATACCAACAATCGAGCTCGAAGGTTCTCCTTCCGCCCACGAACAGTCAACATTCAGCTTTAGATCTCTGCCTTCCGGTGCTGTCTAGTTCGTAGGTGAGTTCGGTGTTGTTTCTTTTCGTTTCTGTTGCATCGATTCCACCTTTTGAAGCTTCGATTTTGTGCTAGGGCGATCTCGATGATGGCCTCTAGTTGTGGCTTTTTGGCTCGAAAGATGTAGTTGTTTCGGTGTTTCCAAATATGCCAGAGCACCTCCGCCACTAACCCTGCATTCGGTGAGTGTTTCTTTGCTTCAAAAAATTCCACCAACCACTTGTCCATTCTAGCTACCGAGCGTATATTGGTGCTGAGATTTAAGTTTAGATCTAACCATACGCTGGCGATTTTTGCAAAAAGAAAATACATGCTTGACTGTCTCAGGGCATTTGGAGCAGAGCGGACATAGCGGATAGGTAAAATACTTTTATGATAGAGTTTCTCTTTAGTTGGGATAGCATCCTGACATAGACTCCACAGAAATACCTTTAATTTGGGGGGGGAATTGATAGGCACCATAGTCTTGTCCATAGGGTTCGGGGTGGCTGGTATGATGTTGATGCTCTGTTTACTGCCTTCTGCTGAATGGTGTTGTCATACACACTATTATAGCCACTTTTGACTGTGTAACTCCCTTTGCTGTTTCTTGTCCAAATCAATTGGTGTTTTAGACTGCACGGTGATAGGTATTGATAGGATATCATTAAAAATTCTTCTTTCGAAAAGTAGTTTCCATAGCAGTTCCTTCCACTCCCTTTTTTCCTCATCAATTAATTCCGCCACCATTTTAGGATCTTCTTTATTCATGGGGTCCTAGCACACCCCGTGATAACCAGAGATCTTGTTGGATATTAATGGATTTTCCCATCGCCTACAGTCCATCGTATTCCTGGTTCAATGGCATCCCGTCCCATGAGGATACTTTGCCATCCCCAAGATGGTCTTTGGCCTCCTTTTGCTTTCCATAAGTTTCCATTAGGGAAGTAGATACCTCTCGGGGATCTGTCCCTATAATGCTGAGGTGATTGAGATAGTCGCCACGCTTGCTTTCCCAACAATACTTTGTTTAAGGTAATTAAATCTTTAAAACCTAAACCTCCCATGTCTTTTCTGGACTTTAGAACCTCCCATTTCTTCCTGTGCATGCCTTTCTTAGCTTTGTTTTGCTTCCACCAGAATGCTGCAATTTTTTCGTTCAATAGCTTGACGGATCAAGATAGGTATCTTGAAGATGGACATTGCATATTGTGGCAACGCTTGCACAACAGTTTTAATCAAGATTTCTTTCCTGGTTTAGATAGAAATTTCTCTTTCCATCCCTCTAGCTTCATGTTTACTCTTGCTAGAACCTATGCAAACATTTCTTTTTTAGTTTGACCCAATCGGATGGTATCCCTAGGTATTTCCAGTCATTTCAATGCTTAGCTTTTCACTTGGGCCATGTTCTCCTTCAAAGCTGGTGGACAGGCATTACTAAAGAAAATGCTCGACTAGTTTAGATTAATTGCCTGCCCGTTGCATAGCAATATTGATTTAGGACAGCCACCAAACTTTGACATTCTCTAACCGTCCCATCCATGAAAAAGATGGCATCATTGGCGGAACAAAGAAGTGAGAAAGAGTTGGGCAATTTCTATTCAGCTTGATCCCTTTAATACTTCCATCCTCTATTGCTTTGTGCATCATCCAAGAAAGGACATTGGCTGTCAATATAAATAGATAAAATGATAATGGGTCTCCTTATCTAATCCCCAGACGTCGGTGAGAAATACTCCGTTAACTCTCCATTAACTTTCATTAAAACGTGACCGTTGTCACACATTGCATGATTAAATATACCCACCGATCACAAAATCCCATCTACGCAGATACTCATTTGAAGAAAGTCCCATTCCACTCTATCATATGCCCCTTCGCATGTCCAGGTTTCAGTATTGCCTGAATTTCTTTTTCCTCTTCTTTATCCTCAGCTTGATGTAACACTTCTTGAACAATGAGGATATTGTCTTATTTGTCGGCCTTGAACAAAGGCACTTTCTTCATGTTCTATAATCATGGAAGCCACGGCTTTAATCATTTCATAAAACTTTTGATATGATTTTGTAGTTGAAGTTGCATAAACTAATTGGTCTAAATTGGCTTATGCTTTACGGATTTTTGACTTTCGGTATAAGTGCAATGTGTGTTCTGTTGAGGATGAGGTCAAGGCTCCTTGAATTGAAAAAATTCTGGACTATGACATCACATCCCTTGTATATCTTCCCAGAAATGCTAGTAAAATTGTCTTTAGGCCATCGGGTCTTGGAGCCTTTAGTGTGCCTAGCTGGAAAATCGCTTCTTTCACTTCCTCCATTGAAATGGTAGCCATTAAACTTTCATTCATTTCTACAATCACTACTTTTTGCATTGATTTAGTATGGGTTTGAAATTTCTCGGAGCCCATAGGAGTCATTAGAGAGTTGTTAATAGCCCACAATGTGTTGTTTGAGTACCTTGGGGTCCTCCAATTACGGTCATCAATCTTCAGCATTGTAATTTTGTTTAGTTTGCCTCCTTTGAACAGTTGTGGCATGGAAATATCTAGTATTTTTATCCCCCATTGAAGCCAATTAATCCGAGATCTTAATCCCCAATACATTTCTTCATGTCGCACAAGTTGATTGATGCTTTCTTTTATCTGCTGCATTTCTTCTTTGCTAGATTCTCTGTTTTTGCTGTTTGTGATGTCCGTTAGTCGCCTTTTGAGTCCCTTTATCTGATATGCTGCATTAGAGAACACATTTACTCCAAGTTGCTAAATCCTCCACGACTTGGTGAATTTTCTATGAAGCTACGATGGTCTACAACCCAGCGCTCATAACAACAATCCACACTCTTTTCTTCTAACCAATATGCTTCAAATCTGAATTCTCTCTTCCTTTCGCCATGAATAGGATGTAATGAGAGCATACGGGGGCTATGATTCGATCCCACCGTTGGTAATGCCACTTAACCCGGCTGTTGGAAAGGTAACTACGCCATTCCATTGTACATACAGCTCTATCCCCAAGCATTTTTTTCATCTGTTCTTCTCCTTCTCTATTGTTGGTCACGTGTACATGCATTCTTTACTATCCATATCCATTAAATAGCAATCATTTAGCATGTCCCGAAAGGCTGTAGTGCGGTGGTAGTCTGCTTCCCTTTTGCCTTCTTTCTCCCAATTATATAGTATGTCATTAAAGTCCCTATACATATCCATGGAAGTGAATTAGATGCATGAAAACAGCGAAGTTGTTGCCATAATTGTAATCTCTCTTGGAAATTTGTTGGTGCATTTAGGAACGTTATTCTTATAAGCTGTCCACTTATAGGATCCTCACATTCCGTATCAATAAAATGATGTGAGCTGCATTTAACTTTCACTTGAAACTCCTCTCTCCACATTAGTTCTAATCCACCCGCAATTCCTACGGCTATACCAAGAAAGACTTGCGGTAATTAAGTCTCATTCTCACCCTTTCCACCATTGTTTCCTTGTTTTTTTTTGTTTCCATCAAGAACACCACATTAGGCCTTTCAAGAGCCACTAAGGCTCTAAGCTCTTGGAACGTCAGGGGGTTGCCTAGCCCCTTGACAGTTCTAGCTCAAAATCTTCATAATGTCTCCGGTAGCTTATTAGGGCTAGCCACTAAAGCCCATTCTTTCCATTCTTTCACCAGCTGAACATGTGTCTCTAGTAACTCCATCTCATCGATTAATAACATACTCGACTCTTCAACCTTCTTCTGTTTTTGCTCTTAGAAGTTTGAACCCTTCTTGTTACTTCCTTCCGTTTTAAGTAGCCTTACATTAGTAGAATCTAGCAAGTATAGTGGTTGTTTCCATTTCCCTATTTTAGCTGCTAATTCCCTCTATCTTCTTCTCTGTGCTCGATTGATGATGGGTTTTCTGCCCT